>CM057340.1:647332447-648804717 GCA_030015575.1 Agapanthus africanus
TTGTCATTTTGAAAAAAGGTATGGTTCAGGTGGCAATCTTTATATCGACGATCCCGCCTCATAACATCCGATATGACAATAATCATCGATCATCATCCTCAAATCACTAGTGCGGATCAATCATCTGGTACATCTCATCGCATACGGTAATCCATCGTACGGGGTTATCAAACAGAATGGGGAATCTATCGACCTATACAATAATGAGGGTACGGATCTAAAGTCTCGTACGACATATTACTCATTATACTCATACACACACACACACACACACACATCTCAAATCATATTTGTATAAACGTCATATCTTATTAATTCCACCACACATCTATCTTAATCTCGTGTCAAGCATATCGATCTCGCTTTTATATCAAACCATTAACAACTCATACTTGTCCTCTTTCAATTTATACTTATCATGATTCACTTTCTCATTTCATATTCTCATAAATCAATATATTCATTAGTGTCAACTTGTATCACATCATCCTGTACTAAATCCTATAATCATGTTATCTTAAGTTCGTAGCATATCCTTTATCAATGGTTGCGGGGGTGCTATATGCCATCCACCAGACTTCCCCCGTAGATATAAATCTACTCACCTGCTAAACTCCTCGCTTAGCCGAAATCGATGTGCTCCGTCGTATAGGAAGTCCACGCGAAGATACCTACAATCAATACACATCGAAATGCAATTAAAACCAATGTCCGAAAACCGATACGGTACACGGTTCACTCATAGGTTAAAACCTATAGCTTCGCATGCAAAATCAACCAAATAACTCTCGTCCGTTGACGTACAAACGTCCAACGACGGAATTCAAATCAAATATCAAAACCAAGTTTTCAGAATCGGAAAACGAAATTCAGCAACATGAGAAATCACTCCCAGATTTTAACTCAAGTAAAATTAGCCAATTTTGCACATAGGGTTGTGATCAGTCGAAAATATTGCATTTTTAACACATCAATTTCCCTACTATTTGTAATCATCTAAAGGTGTTCGGTATGAATATAGCACATATTAGCAAATTGTCTGTAAAATACCAAATAAAATGTGTTATATATTATAACCGGCATTTTGAGGGAAATTAAGTGTTTATCATTGCACGCATGATCTTTTGTATATCGCAACACTTGTCTCGAGAATGTGTGCAGGAAATTCTAGGTAAAAGAACCGAAACTGTTAAAAGTGCTGATAAAAATACGCCAAGTCCAAGACTTGAAATTTGGCAGTGAAGAAGAAAGTGTAAAAATATTCCAGACATCAGAAAAATACCAAGAGGCCAATAAAAAGCAGCACAAGAGTTTCCATGCACAGATCGCTCCAAACGGCCGCGGATCCGCGGCCGAATAGGCTTGTTGGCGGCGGATCCGCGACGTAATGGACACGTCATCAGCCCAGATTTCCCTACATGCTCTCTCTGTAACGGCCTCAGCTTCCAGAAGACTCCCAAATACCACGTGGCTTTATCCAGAAGGCTCGGCCTAACAACCTTACCCTAGAATATTTCTCATTCTAGAATATTCCCTCCAACAAACTTCTTCTAGAAGGCTCTCTCTAACAACCTAGCTTTGGAGGGAAGATTCAAATGAGGTGGCTATAAAATGAGATCTAGATCTAGGGTTTTGGTTGTTAGTTAGTGAGGGGTTCATTTTTTGGAGGGAAAAATTGTAGATCCAAATCAAATTGAGTGACACAATTTGATCAAAAAAATCAAGATCTATCAAGTGCTGATTCAAGCAAGAAGCCATCGATCCTTTTTGAAGCAACGCCGATTTTCATCCGAGCAAGTGATCCAAGACGATCTGCGACTCACGGAGACGATGCGAAGCTAATTCGACGATCAAGTTCTCTCCTCAATTCTTGTAGTCTTGAGCGAATTGTAACGAAATTGTTGAATAATAAAAGATGAAATTTCTTTATCTTTCTTATCTTTACATTTGAGCATTATGATGAATTTTCAATTCGTGATTGATTTCTTTGATATGATGTTTGAATAAAAACTCCGCTCGTGGAGGAACCAAGAAAATAGATAGATGATGATGATTATATTTTTGAACGATTCTTAAGTCCTATGAGTTTTGTAAACTCTAGTAAATTGAATCATCGACAACCTAGTTTCGAGCGAGATGCTTTATTGAATGTTTTCGCTCCTAATTAGAGATCAACGATCGATAATTTAATTCACTAGAGACTAGCATTTGAATGATAATCAACGAAAGGACAAAGGATGAGATGAAGAAACTCTAGTTCCTTCAATAGATCCTTAAACCTCGCTGATTGTCATCGATCTAGCAACAAATCATCAACGGATAAGAATACGTAATCACAAGTCTTCATCATCGCTATCGATTCAATCGATTCCTACGAGCTTCATTACAAATCTTGATAGTTCATTAGATTTGGACATCTTCTAGAACTTTATTGATTCTTGATCTTTAGATCTAGTTCTTTACTATTCTTGAAACTAAATTTCAAAATCCTTGAATCAATTTTCTTGCAATTTTTCTTTTATCTTTTAATTTCGACTCATCTAAAACTAAAGCGAGTAAAACACACATCTCAGTGGACGATCCGTATTCATTAACGCGCTACATCGACACCGTTAATTGATTGCAGTATAAATTTCTTTGGTTGTGATCTTTACACATCTTTCTAAACATGACACACAAAGAACGAGTCAATCAAATGGCGCCATTGCCGGGGATGTGTGTTATTTTGTTCGTTTTTGTTATTTGAGTTGAAAAATTATTATTCCATCAAATTTTCATCCAAGATTCGCTTCAAGTGCTTAACGATTAGTGTTTGAATTTTTGCGAGGGAATCTGGAATCATTTCAGCAGTGAGATCAAGATTCAGAGAAGATCTGAAGAATCCAGAGAAGCACAGGGACCTACAGGAAAATTTCCAAAACCTAGTTCCTCCATAGCGCCACGGATCCGCGGCCATAGTGGCGTTTTTGCTGCGATTCCGCCGCCGTTTAGGGTTTGCATCGTGCCAAAATTCTCAGGTTAGCTCTCTGTGTTCCCCTCTTCTCTCTGATCTTGTCCAATAATCAATTTCTTGCAGGATTCTTTGCAAAATTCAGCACCGCTAAAAAAATTAAATTTGTTGCGATTCTTGAAATTGGTTGTTTGCATATTTTAATACGAAAATTAAGGGGCAGAGACCAAATTCAGATTAGGTGGGGAGTTCATTACCCTTCCTAGGCCCCGAAAATCACAAATTTGCATCCGCATCACCCTCATTAATTAAAAATTATCTAGACATGATTCTAAGGACCGTCGCGCTCACTTAGGACAGAAGGAGATCGTGGGTAATCTATTGCTTATCCGTGTTTCTTTTGTGGTGTCTAAGGCAAGTATGTCTAAGGCAAGTGGTTACTTAATTAGGCCCACTACTTACGTAGTGGAGAACCTCCTACTTACCTGGCCACAGGAGGGACAAAGAGGCAGTAGAGGATTTATCCTACGATTTTTCTTCTGAAAGTCTAGGAGCGGTCTAGAAACTTGACCTAGGTGACCATTAGATATAGGGTTGCTTGTGCATGTTTGTGTGAGTTTTCATAAATCCGTCCTTTTTCAAAACAAACCAATTATTCCCCCTCCCCCTTTTTACCCCTTTTTACCCTTTTTCCCCTCTTCTCTTCTTATAATGGATGACCCAAATAGAAAATCTCTTGCCGAGCTTTGTTGTCCATAACCAGATATTGCTTGTTTTTGTAATCCCTTCGATATACCGTCCGGTTCTTCCATGTCCTTAAGAGATCGGATAAAACAAGCGGGTAGAAACAGTTAGCCACCTCAGTCTAGGTCCTATCAACCGTATCCTAATTCTACATCCGTTTCAGTTGATACTCCGAGTGAGGAAGCCCCTAGACGAATGTCCATTGCTGAGCATATAGCTAGGGCTAGAAGTCAAAGTTTCAATCCGAACCAATATCAACCGTATCCTAATCCTACATCCGTTTCAGTTGATACTCTGAGTGAGGAAGCCCCTAGACGAATGTCCATTGCTAAGCATATAGCTAGGTCTAGAAGCCAAAGTTTCAATCCGAACCAATATCAACCGTATCCTAATCCTACATCCGTTTCAGTTGATACTCCGAGTGAGGAAGCCCCTAGACGAATGTCTATTGCTGAGCATATAGCTAGGGCTACAGGCCAAAGTTTCAACCCGGACCAATATCAACCATCACCTCCACTTTCCAAAGAAGAATTTCATAATCGGTTTATGGCATGTATGATGTCCAATAACCAACCGACGAACCAATATCAAAATTCTTCTTATCACAATGTTGACCCTACTCCTGCCCAATTTTCACAACCATTCCGTTCCTATCAATCAAATCCGACTTTTCCACCTTCTCTAAACGGTCCTTCTAATCAGCCATTTGGGAGTTTTAACTGTCCACCAGAATTTGAATCTTATACTGGAACACCTTATCGACCCAAGTCTAGTCTTGAGCGGATATTAGAAGAAGGTTTAGTGATATTGAACCACATCAGATAGGAATGGAAGGGAATCATGGCTAAATATGAAGAACCAACCCAAAATTTTTCAGTATATAATTCGGGCATTGGACAAAATGAGAATTTAAGTAGTGAGAGAGAGCTGTACACCTTTCCTAATCAAACATTCCCTTTTCAAACTGAAATCCACAACTCCAGTTTCACGGATTCATCGAGTGCACCAAAGGATTCGCCAATTGACGATAGAATGTATGAGAAGTTGTGTAATAATGCAATGTTTGATTTACCCGACTGCGAAGGGTCCATTTCAAGTGAAACCATGCCAAATCCTTATGATCTCTACAGCTCCACTCTTGAACCAAAACTGATTGAAAACCATTCTTTGAATGAGGTGTTTGAGAATTTTAACCTTCACTTGAATAAGATGATTGACGTTGGGGATATATTGATTGATGAACCCGAAATTTTGGATGAGTTTGTCCCACCAATTCATCAGGTCCTTTCACTTCCTTGTGGTCATCATCTTGAGCCTTTAATTCTTCCCGAACCCCAAACGTGTCTTGAAGTTGATGATAATCGTATACCCGAAGAGCAAACCGAAATTCAGCCTTCATCTCCCACATCTGGTTTAGCGACACTCGACACATCAATAGGTTTACCCATTTCATCTTCCACAATCTCTGGTTCTTCTTCTGTCCCTGAAATGATTGTGAGTGTTGATGAATCACAATCCGATAGTTCAAGTTCGACAATCCCAGAAAGCCAACTTGATTTGGATATTTTTGAAAATGAGGTAGATTAGTTTTTCAAGTCTTCTACCTCAATAATTTTTGATGAATCAAGTAGGATAAATTCTGGCACAAAACTTTTTGATAGCAAAATGTTCGATTACACCATTGATAAAAGTTTTGAAGAACTTTTTGCCGATGAACTTGAATTTTTAAACAATACGGATTTTGTGATTGATCAACCTCTACCTATAGAAGTTGAACCGCCACCATTCCTTCTTCCTAATCATTCGCATTCATTCTCATCCTTTCTTTTCTCTAATTTAAAATTCAAACCCTTTCCAGACCACCTCTTATCCCTTCCCCACTTTTTCCTGATTCGATACCACACATTCCTCCGCCGACCTATACGCTATACTGATAAAATCTTTGAATGACTGGTATTAACTTTTGGTCTTTGTAAAGTCATACTTTGACCAAATGACTCACCCTCTCTTAAAATGCTTCAAATTGTCTAACTCATGTTTGAGGGGGGTGTATTTTTGGCTCTTGAAATAACTGTTGTCCTCAATATTGAGAGCCAAAAATAAGTTTGGGGGAGGATTTTCACTTTAATAAATTTTGCCCCCGTTAATAAATGTCCTCCCAAGCTTACAGGTTTTTTGAGGTTTAGCAGATAGCAACAGCAAGGACACTGTTGAAAATAAGTTTAGGGGAGGTTTGTGCTTATTTACGTATCACTTTGCATCATACTTTGCATAAGCACAAAACATTTCATAAAAATTTAAAACTTATAAAAATTTCAAAAATTTCAAAATAAAAATAAAAATTTATACATAAATAAGATAATAAAAGATTAGATAGTGAAAAATTACATCCAAAAGATTAGAAAAATTTAAGAAAACCAAGAAAATTAAAAGTTTTCTTAAACGAAACTAGTAATAAGTAGTTATGAGCCGTTGTCCCAAGGGTTAGTAAGATGAAGGAAGTCACTAATCTGAGAATAAAAATAAGTCTGAAAAATAGTTCCTATTCTGGAAGCCAAACATTTGACACCCTACTATACGCACTTACACACGTTTTGAAACTCGGGATAGTAGAGGATACCTTGAAATGCTCTTGTCTAAAAACCAAAGTATGAAGAAAATAAAAAATGAATAAAAGATAAAATGGTGAAGAAAAATGAACACTGGTTTTTTTATCGCCAAGGCAGCAATAAAAAAATATAGCGAGGGTGCTTCATCACCCAGTGCCTTAGACCAACTGGTCTGGGAGTCACTGCTAAGCCTTAGGTGGTGTAAGACGAGGAAAATACTAAAACACCGTATAAGCAAGCACATGAGTAATCGGTCGGTTAGTACCTCAAGAAGTATTAACGGTCGCATGAAAAATGTGTGAGCAATTTCATCTAAATATTCATCAATTAAAAAGTACTGAGGCAGATGGACAAGAGTATGATAGCTTGAATTGAATTCTCCGGGTGTAGGGATGTCTATTACACACACGTAGGGTTATATGATCAATATTTGGAAGAAAGATAGGAATGAAGAATAAAGACGATGTTTTATTGAGGGATGGTGTGATTTCTGATATCTTTTCATGACTATTAAGATAGGGCTCATGACAACCAAAAGGCTAGTATAGTTGGAAACTCTGATTTTCAAAGTCTTTCTTTTATAATTCTTATCTTTACATGTAACTTTCACGACCTTTCTTTTATTATTGGATTTTGTGAGTGCAATCCGCTGAAAACCCTCAGGAGACAACACTCCTCCTACTAGGGACACCTAGAGGTTTAAAGGCTAGTTGCATGTGCTCAGTGTAGTCGTGTTGCCTATGAAAGTGTGCTAGTTAGTTTTTCTTTTTCTTATATTTTCTTCTTCTCTTTTTAATAAAATAGTTTGCTCGAGACGACCAAAAATAAGTTTGGGGGAATTTGATCAGTCGAAAATATTGCATTTTTAACACATCAATTTTCCTACTATTTGCAATCATCTAAAGGTGTTCGGTATGAATATAGCACATATTAGCAAATTGTCTGTAAAGTACCAAATAACATGTGTTATATATTATAACTGGCATTTTGAGAGAAATTGAGTGTTTATCATTGCACGCATGATCTTTTGTATATCGCAACACTTGTCTCGAGAATTTGTGCAGGAAATTCTAGGTAAAAGAACCAAAACTGTTAAATGTGCTGATAAAAATGCGCCAAGTCCAAGACTTGAAATCTGGCAGTGAATAAGAAAGTGTAAAAATATTCCAGACATCAGAAAAATACCAAGAGGCCAACACAAAGCAGCACAAGAGTTTCCATGCACAAATCGCTCCAAACGGCCGCGGATCCGCGGCCGAATAGGCTTGTTGGCAGCGGGTCCGTGGCGTAATGGACACGTCATCAGCCCAGATTTCCCCACATGCTCTCTCTGTAACGGCCTCAGCTTCCAGAAGACTCCCAAATACCATGTGGCTTTATCCAGAAGGCTCGGCTTAACAACCTTACCCTAGAATATTCCTCATTCTAGAATATTCCCTCCAACAAACTTCTTCTAGAAGCATCTCTCTAACAACCTAGCTTTAGAGGAAGATTCAAATGAGGTGGCTATAAAATGACATCTAGATCTAAGGTTTTGGTTGTTAGTTAGTGAGTGGTTCATTTTTGGAGGGAAAAATTATAGATCCAAATCAAATTCAAATCAAATTGAGTGACAAAATTTGATCAAAAAAAATCAAGATCTATCGAGTGCCGATTCAAGCAAGAAGCCATCGATCCTTTTTGAAGCAATACCGATCTTCATCCGAGCAAATGATCCAAGACGATCCGCGACTCATGGAGACGATGCGAAACTAATTCGACGATCAAGTTCTCTTCTCAATTCTTGTAGTCTTGAGCGAATTGTAACGAAATTGTTGAATAATAAAAGGTGAAATTTCTTTATCTAGCTTATCTTTACATTTGAGCATTATGATGAGTTTTCAATTCTTGATTGATATCTTTGATATGATGTTTGAATAAAAACTCCGCTCGTGGAGGAATCGAGAAAACAGATAGATGATGATGATTATATTTTTGAACGATTCTTAAGTCCTATGAGTTTTGTAAACTCTAGTAAATTGAATCATCGACAACCTAGTTTCGAGCGAGATACTTTATTGAATGTTTTCGCTCCTAATTAGAGATCAACGATCGATAATTCAATTCACTAGAGGCTAGCATTTGAATGATAATCAACGAAAGGACAAAGGATGAGATGAAGAAACCCCAGTTCCTTCAATAGATCCTTAAATCTCGTTGATTGTCATCGATCTAGCAACAAATCATCAATGGATAAGAATATGTGTAGGGTTCCTAGGCACTCCAAGGAGGTCTCACAAGGCATCAACCCTGCCAATTTCAAAATTTAACGGTGCCGAGAAACCCTAGACCGGATCGTTGGCTAGATTTCTAGGCGACAAAGCAAACTAGTTAACACTTAACTACAAGAATACGGAAATACAACTTTTGTAGATCCGGTTCTCCACCTCCATAGCTCCGCAATGAAGTCTCCTCGCTGTCCTCATACAATCCCGGGCTCTAGCGTCGGCTTCATCGGAGAAGAAGCGGGCTAGGTCATCGACGACGTGCCGAAGATGATCTACGTCGAGGCATCGCTAGATCAAGCTCCAACTTCACCAAGTCACGAAAACTTGTGAAGGAAACACCCTATACTACTTGGCAAGAGGTAGAGGATGAAGAAATAGGAAGTGGGTTCACTTTAGAATTGGATTTCTCACACTTTTCATCAATCCACCATTGATGAAGTCAAGGTTTCTTCTTTGAAGAAGATGAAGAAGAAGAAGAAAGTGTTATGATAAGTTAATTAAAAATAGAATAGAAAATCAATACTTATCATAATCAACCATGGTCAAGTGTATAGAACAAACTAGGGTTAGGTCAATGGTTTGGTTAGGCATGAAACAAAAATGGTGGACTTTTTCAAACCTTCATGAAGTTTCAATGTAAAACAAAGCAAGCCACCATTTCTTTTCTTTTGCCAAAATGAAATAGATAAATAAATAAATAAGTAAGCAAATAAAATCATAACCCTAACCATCACATAACCATGGTTTAATCTTAATATACACTTAAACAATCATGTATCATCAAACATGATACAATCAAATGTACAAATGCATATCACATATACAATGTGCACAATCCAAGTGAGAAAATCCATATAAAGTGAACCAATACTAGTTAATGTAAAGTAATATATCAAATATATAATTATACATTAAATCATTAAATCAACATTTGATTTAACGATCCGGTCATATCGCATATAACCGACTAGTATCCAATGTATCGGCTTATCGAATCAATCCTCGATTCGATAACTAGGTTATATCGCATACAACCATTCGACACATTCATCGCGAGAATAAATACGGTATCACATACACGCATTATTCTCGGTCCCGCACATATCTCATATGCGCTCTTATTTCGTTTTGCTTGAGCCAGGAAACCTCTGTGTAGGACTCTAAAGACTCGTCAATACGCCGGCAGCAGGTGATGATCATATCAAACACCCACAAGCCGCAAGCGGTCTGCTAAACGTAACGGCCACCCGGGTATTGAGCGATCAGAAGATCGACGAGCAAGCCCGCTCACACTCCAGTGAATCCAACCAATAACACTAACGTACAGTCCGGTCTGATCGTCTGATATGTCGCATATCTCGCCTAGGGGTGGTAAACGTCAGACCCCAATAGCTCGATAAGTCGTGTCGATATGAGGTCTATAACAATTCGAGAAACTACTGGTAACACTTACCAGTAAATCTCAGCAACCCTGGCCAGGGATTTCCGGTTATAGCCAATCGAACACAGCACAACATCAACTCCCTATACCGGGAGAGACGAATCCCCTCCTATCGCTCATTGCCTCCATGTGACTCGGGACTGTACCCAAAAACCACCGTTTTGCACGCCCTCTTGGACGTGGTAAGATGGAAATCAAAGCACAATGGGAACCACACAAGACTCTATGACGATCTCGGGTCAACAGACTACTCTGTACCAGTGTCACCAGAGAACTGCCATCTGACGTAAGGTATAATACCATCTGGGAGTTCTCGGCGAGTCCGTCCAGTGTACCCAGTCTCTACTGAGCACCCGTATATCATCTTCGATGTCAAACACCAATGGATATGGGATCATCCATCGCCCATCTGTATGTGTCGAGAAGGTACATGCTAGTCTACTCTGATATATCGATGCCCCATCTCGATACACCCACGACTAGGGACTTTGAAGGATGTACTTATGGACCACCATGTCCCCACTAGTATGATCCGCATCATAGTCCAGGTAGTCAAGTACACATCCTAAGGGCTTTACCAACATGTAACAGAGAGACAATCAGTGTACATGTTAAGGTAAAGAGTAACCAGATAGCATACTATCATGTCGAGCAAGAAAGTCCTTCCTATATATGTCCCAGCATCCACTACAATATACATCCAATGTACAGTAATGGCCTCTAGGGCATACATATAACTAACAATCTCCCACTTGCACTAGGGCCATTTGATAGCAGTGGTTGTAGTATCTCATACTCAACCATCCCATAAAAGTCTCTCTCTGGGAACAGGCCTTTGTGAGTGGATCCGCTGTGTTGTCCTCTGAGTCTACTCTCCTAACCTCGATCCCTTAGGGATCAAGCATCTCCATGATCAGGTGACACTGCCTTAGAATATGTCTGGATCACTGATGGGACCGGCGTTCCTTGGCATAAGCCACAACTCCATTGTCTCACAATGGTTGGAACGTAGTTCATCTCATGAACCAATATACACCCAAACATCCTCCTTGGTAGCATCTTGAGTAGCGATGTATCCAGCCTTTATCGTCTAGTGTGTCACGGTATCTTTTTTGGAACTCTTCCAACATACCGTCCCTTTACTGAGGGTAAAGACAATGCATGTGACTGACATTCAGTCGTCTTTATCACCCTGGAACCATTCCAGTGATTCTCCCCAGGGTCGATTGATACCATCTCACTACAGCTAGTGAGTACCCTAACATCCATTTAGATCTATCTCATAGATCCAAAATCCAGGATTTAGGAGGTATCACTTTGATCCTATATGGAGAATTTTGGTGATAAGCGGAGATTGACCGAGCGTAGCATAGGAAACTCCTTCCCCATCAAGAGTATGTCATCCACGTACTCTACGAGGATCGTCACCATACTCCCTACTACCTTTTGTTTATACAAGGTTCATCTACCATTTTGATGATGTCAAACTCTTTGACTAATTCATTAAAATAGATGTTCCAACTCCGCGATGCCTGCTTTATCCTATAAAGCATCTTGCACACGTTTCAGCTGCTCCCACTGTCTACGAAGCCCTCTGGCTGTGTACTTATAGACGCTCTCTTCCAAAATATCATTTAGAAAAGCAGTCATGACACCCAACCACCAGATATCGTAGTCATGGTATGTAGCCGTGGTAAGTAGGATCTGGATAGACTTAAGCATAGATACTTGAAAAGGTTTTATCATTATCCACACCTGGTCAATGATGCAAACCTTTAATAAGTCTAGCTTTGAAATTCTCAACTTTTCCATCTACACCAAGTAATCTTCTCAAGATATACTTGCTCCTGATGGGGATTTAACCCTTCAGATATAGCAACCAAAGTCCATACTTTGTTGGTGTACATGGATTCCATCTCAGATCACTAAGCATCCAGCCATTCTTACAGAGTCTTACTCCTGATGGCCAGCTCGAAACTAGTTGGGTCATCATCTCATGATGCAATCCTCGCTCCCACTGTCATAGAGAAACAGAAGTATCTCTCAGGTGGGTGAGGAACCCTACTAGATCGGCGGAGAGGCTGAGGTTCGTTGGAATCTACTGAATCCTTTGGTTCTATCAAATCATCAGCTGCAGTCTGTATAGCTGGAACATTTCCAGTTCTACATAACAGACCTTGCCTTGAGCTTGTCCGGATTTTGCTTTTAGACAAAGGCTGGACAACCCCAAATCTTAACTAACTTAAGACATGGGCTCTTCCCATTCCATATCTCATATGAAGCGGTAGGCAACTGATTTGATTGGAACCCTATTCAATAGGTATGCAACTTCTCAAGTGCATAACCCCCTGAGGAAAAAGGTAACTCAGTAGTACTCATCATAGAGCACACCATATCAAATAGGGTGTATCTGCTCCACCCCGACATACCATCGTGCTATGGTGTATTCGGAGGAGTAATGCTGAAAGAGAATCTCATTCTCCTTTAGAATAGTCCAGGAATTCCGTGCTCAAGTATTCTCCTCCTTGATCTCATCAAATGACATAATACTTTTACCCGTGTTTTGGTTCTCTACTTCTAAATCATATTCTGTGAATATCTCAAAAGGTTCGGACTTGTGTTTCAACAGGAACATAGGTCTGAATAACGAAAGTTCATCAGAGAATGTAATGAAGTATAAAGAACCGGTCTTGGCATGTGTAGACTGGGGACCTACATACATCAACATGTATCATCCCAAGAGTTCACTAACTCTTTCTCTGTTTGCGATAAATAGAGCTGTGGTCATCTTATCTATGTGACATGACTGGCGAGTTTCATAAGATGTAAATTCAAACTAATTTAAATATGCATCTTTATGTAACTCCAGGTAGTCGGGTCGCATTGATATGACCTAGTCTACAATACCTCAAGAAGGATCCGTTCATTTCTGAACTCTTCCTCTTGTGTGTGTTCCGTATACTAAGAACTGCATTTTGATTTAGAACATTAATGCTTTTAGATAACGTGCCTGAACCGATCAACTTTTGATATAGGAAATGTTCAAAACATTATCCAACAATAAAAAATTTTATCATTTCTTTACTAATAAAGAGAGTGATATGATTTTGTATATCAGGTTCGGTATCTAATAACATTCGTTCAGAATAAATGTATTGGTAATACAGGGTGACAGTGACCAACAGACTTGGCTGCAACTCTTGCCCCGTTTTCTGTCTCATGAAACTTATCACCCGTTCTCAGTTCTCTACCTTTCTGTAGCCCTATGTAACAGATTACATATCTGGGATCCTGATCTGGTATCACATACCCAGGACGTAGAGGATACAGAGAAACAGTTCTTTGTAACGAACACACCCGAAGATGATGCATCAGCATGCACTCTCTTCGTTTGGGCGGCACGGGAAATCTGGTATTCCCCAATTTCCTGCTCTGTCTTATAACAATTATAAGTTGGAGCGGGACCAACGTTCCCCAGCTCAGTATAACAAGCGGGTTCGGTCAATATTCCGTATTATTATCTTGATTAAGGCGTGATATGGTCGCTACCTGGAGAGAGAGAGAAGAAAACACTCAGCGTGCGCTCTTACAAGAATAGATTGGTTATTATTTTATCTAATCAGGATGGCTCCCACTGCTTTTTATCAAATCTTCCTTCAAACCCTAAAAGGAAAGACTAGCCGGGATTAATTACACACTACAAGTTCGCCAATCTTTCAGCCAGGCCAGTGTCGGCACTTTGAGGGAGGTCCCCCGTGCTTTCGCACGAACCTAATTAATGTAAACCTCGTTTTTCCAGAGGCGTAATCTCGTTAACACCTTTCTAGACACCGATCGGCTAATTGTAATGTGTAAAACTCTCCCAGGAGTAACAATTACTCGCAGCGGGTATCAGGATCCAACTATCTCATAGAAGGTATGCAATCTCATTGCAAATTTCAACACTTGAAATTCCCGATAATATTTTGCCCCTAGTGTTCTATGACCTTGACGAATGCCAAACAACCCATAGTCCACTAGTCAAGTTCAACCCGTACATTTCTTGATCGAATTAAACCCACCCGCACGACCCTTGACGAATGCCAAACAACGCCGTACGAATATCCTAATCCAATCGCATCATATGCTCAAGCAGATAAATACTAGTTAGCTACCGTTCACTACGCCTTGACGAATGCCAAACTACCGCAGCACGAATACTAACTAGTACTTATCTGAAATGACGGAGGGCTACGACAGGTTTTTCTGAAAACCTATTGCGTAATGAACTTGATATCGTTGTAGAATCAAATGATTTTAAAATGGAGTGCTTTTGAGGCTTTTCTAGTTTTGCTAAAGGAATCACTCCCGGTGAACGGATCGTCGGTCCTTTCCTCGTCGAATGAGGTGCGGGATATATCATATATATCACTGTGCAAAGCAAAAACTCTTAAAAGCAATCAAAAGACAAACCGAGTGTGTAGCATCTGCCAGTTATTGCTAAAGGAGTCACTCCCGGTGAAGGGATCTCGGTCCTTTCCTCATCGAATAAGGTGCAGGATATATCACATATACCTCTGTGCAAAGAAAGAACTGTAGCTACCTGTTTTATTTTGAAATTCGATTCTACAACATCTTAGGTTTCTTTTATTTCATTAATCACATTAATGAAGTCCCATCAATTAAGTACCTAAACATCACAGATAAATACGACGCACACTTATGCCATCCGCATTCGCCTCGATGTCCCCTCGTACACCGTTAGGTTAGGTAACTAACGACAGAGCGGGGCAGGGCTAGCACGGGTGTAAAACATAAGTAACGCCTATATAATATATCATATATACTATATACTGTATCTGTCACAGAACATCACATGATCACATCACAGATATCGCAGCAGAAGAATCATATGAAATATTGGATATACTAGGACGTCCGTGTTTTCAATACGAGCCAGTATAAAACACGGATTCCACGGTCGCGATGAATAGCCAAACCCACACCCTTAGACCCTTACGAGAGCGGCAAGCAACCCTGCCAATTCTAGAGTTAGGAGACCCGGACTCGACTCCTCGAGTTGGTCTCCCACTGGACTCCAGAACCCGGTTACTTGTGCGCTCCTCCTTGGGTCTATCCTAGTGCAGAAAAGTAAATAATATACAAAAGGTGACAACTTCCGCAACCTGGAAGTGTCCCAATAAAAGAATATTACATACAAGTTTTTACATGAATGAAAATGAAAAACACTCATCTCACATAAAAACCCCCGGCTATTCAAACACGACGATCCAATATAACATATCCAGCAGCACATAACATCACATGTCATCAACGTAAGTAAATATGTCCATCCCAATTGTCGTTGACATATAGCAACGAAACCGGCGATATCACATATTACACTTACGGTCACAGAAAAGAAAGTGTAAAACTACAACAGTTGGAATCCGCAAACTCTTTAGACATCGCATGCCTGGCCAAATGAATTCCTTAGACATCGCATGCCTAACAATTATAAACCCCGCATTTTAGTCTCAAAATCGAAAACACTTTTCAATACCAAGTCGGGTAATTCAACAAGATTCCCGACATCCTGATCGAATGCTCGTCGCAAACTTCAGTAGACGGCCGCACCCCCGATACCGTCGACGAAGTGCACCAAGGCAGAACACCGCTATCGCGAGCACCCGAACGGATGCTTTCGGCGACGGGGTTCTCCTACAGTCACTTGGTCGGGGCTATGGGGTGTAGCTGTCTATTAAGTTTACCCGGCGAGTATCCGCGTACGCTACGTGATTGCGACGGACTTTTGATCACATCAAAATTCCGTGGCAACCGATCAAGTGAGACTAAAGTGCTATGTTTATAACATTCATTCAGTTATCTCATAACTATTGTGAATTCCAATTGTTGTATCCCATTCCAGATAATTAGAAAATGTTAAACTTTCCGATCGAACAATCGAACACCCAAGTTTTCCCGATATAGATCAACACATGAAATAAGTCTAACAACATTCAGTTCGTGCCTCAGTACCAACGGTCCAGCCGTAGAAGGGTCAAGCCAACGCCTCACATGTGGCACGCCGTACTGCCCCAAACCCTAAGGTTCAAAGGGCAGTTCAAGACGGTCACATAATCGAGTTAAGGTTTGTTGTCTTCTAGAGGGTCCATCGCGTTACTTGCACTACTTAGAACGTCGTTAAACTACGAAAAAATCCAACACTTGGAAATTTCCCGACAGGGGAAAAATTGGGTATTTATATCCGGTCGAACTTTTTAACATATTCAAAAAATTATCCGGAAAGCCACTTAGACAAAATCTGATACTCCGATCAAAACACCGAATCCCCAAAACAACTTCAGAAAATTCAACTCTTGAATAAATTTTAAAAATACCCAGAGAACTCAGCACCTGAAACAATGAATTACTGTGCAAACAGTTAGGGCTGACGTCACAATTCTGCCGCGGAACCGCCGCCTAAGCAAGGCTTATGCCGCGGTTCCGCCGCCGATTACACTGTTCATGCAAAACTTTTTGCGCCGTAATTCTTAGATTTCCCTGCTTAGTTTTCTGCATATTTTTAATTTGGAAAAATCCACGATTTTCAAAAAAGTACAGAGAGCATGTTTGGAATTGGGTTTCGGGTTCGTTCGGACTTCAAATTGCGTCTAGACTTCGCCTAGGGCTCTAGCTAGGCTCTGGTACCACTGTAGGGTTCCTAGGCACTCCAAGGAGGTCTCACAAGGCATCAACCATGCCAATTTCAAAATTTAACGGTGCCGAGAAACCCTAGAACGGATCGTTGGCTAGATTTCTAGGCGACAAAGCAAACTAGTTAACACTTAACTACAAGAATACGGAAATACAACCTTTGTAGATCCGGTTCTCCACCTCCATAGCTCCGTAATGAAGTCTCCTCACTGTCCTCATACAATCCCGGGCTCTAGCGTCGGCTTCATCGGAGAAGAAGCGGGCTAGGTCATCGACGACGTGCCAAAGATGATCTACGTCGAGGCATCGCTAGATCAAGCTTCAACTTCACCAAGTCACGAAAACTTGTGAAGGAAACACCCTATACTACTTGGCAAGAAGTAGAGGATGAAGAAATAGGAAGTGGGTTCACTTTAGAATTGGATTTCTCACACTTTTCATCAATCCACCATTGATGAAGTCAAGGTTTCTTCTTTGAAGAAGATGAAGAAGAAGAAGAAAGTGTTATGATAAGTTAATTAAAAATAGAATAGAAAATCAATACTTATCATAATCAACCATGGTCAAGTGTAGAGAACAAACTAGGGTTAGGTCAATGGTTAGGTTAGGCATGAAACAAAAATGGTGGACTTTTTCAAACCTTCATGAAGTTTCAATGTAAAACAAAGCAAGCCACCATTTCTTTTCTTTTGTCAAAATGAAATAGATAAATAAATAAATGAGTAAGCAAATAAAATCATAACCCTAACCATCACATAACCATGGTTTAATCTTAACATACACTTAAACAATTATGTATCATCAAACATGATACAATCAAATGTACAAATGCATATCACATATACAATGTGCACAATCCAAGTGAGAAAATCCATATAAAGTGAACCAATACTAGTTAATGTAAAGTAATATATCAAATATATAATTATACATTAAATCATTAAATCAACATTTGATTTAACGATCCGGTCATATCGCATATAACCGACTAGTATCCAATGTATCGGCTTATCGAATCAATCCTCGATTCGATAACTAGGTTATATCGCATACAACCATTCGACACATTCATCGCGAGAATAGAATACGGTATCACATACACGCATTATTCTCGGTCCCGCACATATCTCATATGCGCTCCTATTTCGTTTTGCTTGAGCCAGGAAACCTCTGTGTAGGACTCTAAAGACTCGTCAATACGCCGGCAGCAGGTGATGATCATATCAAACACCCACAAGCCGCAAGCGGTCTGCTAAACGTAACGGCCACCCAAGTATTGAGCGATCAGAAGATCGACGAGCAAGCCCGCTCACACTCCAGTGAATCCAACCAGTAACACTACCGTACAGTCCGGTCTGATCGTCTGATATGTCGCATATCTCGCCTAGGGGTGGTAAACGTCAGACCCCAATAGCTCGATAAGTCGGGTCGATATGAGGTCTATAACAATTCGAGAAACTACTGGTAACACTTACCAGTAAATCTCAGCAACCCTGGCCAAGGATTTCCGGTTATAGCCAATCGAACACAGCACAACATCAACTCCCTATACCGGGAGAGACGAATCCCCTCCTATCGCTCATTGCCTCCATGTGACTCGGGACTGTACCCAAAAACCACCGTTTTGCACGCCCTCTTGGACGTGGTAAGATGGAAATCAAAGCACAGTGGGAACCACACAAGACTCTATGACGATCTCGGGTCAACAGACTACTCTGTACCAGTGTCACCAGAGAACTGCCATCTGACGTAAGGTATAATACCATCTGGGAGTTCTCGGCAAAGTCCGTCCAGTTTACCCAGTCTCTACTGAGCACCCGTATATCATCTCCAATGTCAAACACCAATGGATATGGATCCATCGCCCATCTGTATGGGTCGAGAAGGTACACGCTAGTCTACTCTGGTATATCGATGCCCTATTTCGATACACCCACGACTAGGGACTTTGAAGGATGTACTTATGGACTACCATGTCCCCACTAGTATGATCCGCATCATAGTCCAGGTAGTCAAGTACACATCCTAAGGGCTTTACCAACATATAACAGAGAGACAATCAGTGTACACGTTAAGGTAAAGAGTAACCAGATAGCATACTATCATGTCGAGCAAGAAAGTCCTTCCTATATATGTCCCAGCATCCACTACAATATACATCCAATGTACAGTAATGGCCTCTAGGGCATACATATAACTAACAATATGTAATCACAAGTCTTCATCATCGCTATCGATTCGATCGATTCCTACGAGCTTCATTACAAATCTTGATAGTTCATTAGATTTGGACATCTTCTAGAACTTTATTGATTCTTGATCTTTAGATCTAGTTCTTTACTATTCTTGAAACTAAATTTCAAAATTCTTGAATCAATTTTCTTGCAATTTTTCTTTTATCTTTTAATTTCGACTCATCTAAAACGAAAGCGAGCAAAACGCACATCTCAGTGGACGATCCGTATTCATTAACGCGCTACATCGACACCGTTAATTGATTGCGGTATAAATTTCTTTGGTTGTGATCTTTACACATCTTTCTAAACACGACACACAAAGAACGAGTCAATCAAGTTGCTCTAGATATAGGATAAGGGAATCACAGACCAAAACTCATCAAATTTCACCACAAAGTGGCCGCAATTTGCGGCCACATGGAATAAATCTGCGGCCAGAAAAGACAGGAATGGGCTCGGGTTTCTAGGATACGTTTCTGGTTACCTGCACGTCTCTCTGTGTTCGCTAAATAATTTTTAGGCTACCCGGGTTATAGCAGATCTCAGTATCCCCTCAGAAAATCCACAAAATATGATATCGGGGAATTTCTAAGTTCGTGTTTTGGTTTCTATTCTCTGTTCTTAGCCAGGTAATCACCTCTAAAGTCTTGCAAACACTCACTACACCTCTATTTACCACTTAACAGCAACTTAGAATTTTCGAAGATCACATAACCTAATTAAATCAAATTCTAAACTAAACTAGGATATTTAAACATAAACACTAATTTAAAAGTGAAGGGATTACCTCATTTGGCAACTAAAGAAAATTTTTGAGTTGCCCAAAGTCTTCAAAATCCAAACTTGGATGGTTTAAAGGGTTTAGAATAGGTTTGTGCATCTTTATTGTGAAGGTGGCATAGGATTTTGAAAAGGATTTGGAGATGATACAAGGGGGTAGTGAGGGATGAAGGTGATGAAGAATTATGAAGAAAACAATTGGGAATGGAAGAGGGCAGCCAAGTCTCTCTGTCTCTCTGTCTTACCCTCACTCTCTCTCAAAATATCTATTTTGTTTTACACTCACTTTTGTTTCTCACTCTTAACTCTCTTCTCTTTTCTTTTCTTTTCTAAATAAAACCAAACACACAAACATGTAACAAAATGCACATGACATGGTGCACTAGCCATGGAAAAATGTAAAAATACGGATTTGGCTTAATCGTGATTAGTAGTTCACTAATCAAATTTAATTTAAATTTGCATATCATTAATTATAAAAATGCTAAAATCCGATAAATATCATTATAATAAATAAATCATTTTAATCTCCGGTTATTTTCCAAATATTGGTATATACTTATACCATTTGACGAAAAACTCAATTCGCAAATCGAATAGTTTTCACGAAATATATTATTTTAATATTAAATTTCTAAAAATAATATTTTATATTTCTGAAATGTTACAGTCTTTACCCCTTAAATAAATTCGGTCCTTAAATTTAAATTTAAATCCCCAACTACTAAAAAATTTCAATAATCAGCTCCAATCAACAAGGCTCTGAAATCACGGAAGATACAGTAATACCACAGCGTATAGTGTGCGCCTGAAAATGAGTACGAAACTCAAAATCAAACTCCGTCAAGCATCACGCAATCATCGGTGTTATAAAGGAAATACGAATATCCAATTCCACCACTGGAATCGAAATGCACTATAACCAAATCATAATACGTAAATAGCACGTATCTTTGTAAAACCATTTTAAAAACTGAATAACTTATGCCAAATTTTTCCCAAATCTCCATGCTATGCGTAGCTCACGGCACAAGTGGCGAACGATCATTTGTAAAGTAGTAAATATATTCTTATTTATGTTTTGCTCAAATTATACGTCCTGCCTTTTTGAAATATCCCAGAAGGTTCTCTTTATAACATTTCGTGTCACTCGTGGACACGTAGGAAAATAGCGAGACTATAGCCCATTTTTGAAAACCTCTTGGTAAATTTTTATGCATGCAAAAGTACTCAGACACTGTCCTCAGACCAGTCCTGTTCGACTACTATACAATACAGTATCCATCATCAAAACGCGATACTCTTAAATAAAATCAGCCTCAAAAGGCGTATCCAACATCACGTGTATCTGGTGCGCACGGAAATCAAATCCAATACAAGTGCCACAATATGCAAAAAAGCAAAACTAAGTGCAACGGGTGTGCACGAAAGCATCTGTCCAGTACAACGGATGTGCACAACAACAATATCAAATGCATATATAGTGCACGAAAATCTTAACCCAGTGCAACTAACATGTACGAATGAAAATCCCAATCAAGTGCATCCAACATGCACGAATAAAAATTTCAATCGAGTGCACCCGGTGTGCACAAAATCTCATATCCTGCGCCCAACATGCACGAAAATCTAAATCAAGTGCATCTGGTCCATATAAAACATCCAATACAATAGTATGCATGATAACGAACATCAAGTGCAAACACGCACGAAAACATAATCTGGTGAAACAAATGCACGAAATACAAATCTGGTGCGACCAATGCACGAAATACAATTCCGGTGCAACCAATGTACGAAATACAAATCCGGTGCAACCAATGCACGAAATACAAATCCGGTGCAACCAATGCACGAAATACCAATCTGGTGCAACTAATGCACGAAAACTCATCAATATTTCAAATGCTCACAAAAACAACACCGAGTATACCAAGGTGTAAAGAATCATAAACATGGGCAACTGCATGCAAAAAATCCATTCCAATGCACTGCTAGCACATATAAGCTATACCGAGTGCAAAAATCAAGTCAAGTGCGTATGACATGCACGAAATCGAAATAGACGGTATCGAATACATGAAACCATAAATATGTGCAACGAAGGCACAAATCGATATCAAGTGCAATAAATATGCATAAATCATAAACCAATATAGCGGTGTATAAAACATAAATCAAGTGCAATAACTGTGCACAATATAAATCTCCAGTAGGTGCATTCATGGTGCACAAAAACATAAATCACGAAACCCAATTATCAAAACTCAACTCCAAGCGATAAAAGTGTGATACTCGGATCACAAAACATAAATCGCAATAACTGACATTGAGGTACACATCTTACAATGTCGAAAAATATATCGGTGCGCCCAAAGATGGCAGAACAAGAATATCTACTTACCTCCTGCTCACCGTATGGCGTCTTCGGTCTCTGGGTTCCCATTTTCTCTGTGGATTACAAATTTCACGTTCTATCTGCTCATCGGTCCGGTCAGGTGTACTAACGGAACAATTCCGCTCTGGCACTCCTCTGATCACCGTTTGGCCAATCAACATGACCACTCTCAAACGGCACACTATTGACGGCGACATCTGGCCCTCTGAATACGCATGATATAACTGATCCTGGGTGCAAGTCTTTATCGCTTTGGTGTCCTGGAAAGAACATGCTCATGGCTTCTTCCGATCTCAGCTATGCCGAACTATAAGAAGGTTGGCACTCTTGCTTAACTCTTTTCTCATAACCATACAACTGTGTCCTCAACACGACTTTCCTCTGAAATTTGGCTGTATCTAACACCTTTGCACACATATCAATCCTCTGGTATCAACGAAGAGTAACAACCGCTCGTTAACATCTCGCACGAATCTCTTGTTCCACTCGTCTTTATTATCTTCCAGTTCGACGTCATCTCTTGCTGTCTGCATATTGCAATTTATTCTCAGCTACGGTCAATCTGGAGTCTCTCACTCGAAATTACGAACTCGGTATTTTCATCACTCTGTAGAGATATCTAGCCGAACATGCCCTCGAGAACTCGTCTAATTCATCGAAGGATTACACTTTATTCATCCGTTCTCGATCAACTCACAACACATCTGGGTGAGATCCTTCTATCTGAAACTGGTCAACTTATCGATCTCACATCGGAGCATCTGACGCACAACGTCCTCTCTTGATCGATTTAATCTAGATCTAAGTAAGATCCATCATCTAGAATTCTTCGACTCAACTGAACCTGCATCGGCACATCAAATCTGACGAATCATATCAGTCGCTCAATTCGAGATAGACTAGCTATCTCCTGTCACATCTCTGTCTGGAAGCTCCAGTGGTTTCAGCTTATAAGCTCTGGAAACGACATCCTATCAATCTCAGCAACAGCTGGGTCATCTGTCTGCATGGTAGACAACATCCCGATCTCTGAGGTATGCTGTACATCAACAGTCCTCTCAATCAGGCAGCCTCTATCAATGGCCCGATCATCCGGTGCAAAACTGAATACTCGCCTCAAACGAGAGATCACAACACAACATTATACCTACACGTCCCTATGTCACCAGAAACCACATGGTCAGCACTCGTCCGTGACGAGCTCGCTCTGACCTCAACACTAGCAGCAGCTCAATCTGCGGTCAAACCATGGTGACAGGAACCTCAAGCAGTTATCGATGAAGATAAATCAAAGGAACGAAAGAAATCAACAGATCCCAAATGGATATATAATCATAGGAATGGATAGTATCATAGATCTCAAGATATGTACATCCTAAGGTTTCTTAAGTGGAGTATTGTATCATAAATATGTCGCGGAACATACGTACGGTATGTCACTCTACTCAAGCTACGTACTCCATCAATTAAGGTTAACCTATGAAACAAAAGTTCGGGTCTAATACCCCCCGTCAAGTCTAAGTTCCTTAAGGTCAAGCCTAGGTTCCAAAATATATACGCCCTAGACTCCGCACAGTCAAACCCAGACTCAAACTAAGGTTAAACCTAATGCACTGATACCAACTTTGTCACGACCCGTAATTTAGCACGTGACCGGCACTTAAATTACGCAATGTCAAAAGGCGTGACGTAAATCAAGTAAGTCGAAGCCCGGAAAATCTAAACCTTTTTGCGGAAAATAGTGGGGGTGCAGTTTTGAAATAAAGGTATAATGAATCATGTTTTTCTTTAAATGCATAGCTAATGAAACATGAAAATGCAAGTGGATTATACTAAAGTTGAAAACATGTTTCGTCTTTAAAAATTTTGGAGCACCTCCCTTGTTTATTTTGATCCAAAAACATATACACAACAATATATAGGCATCCCCAAGCGGAAGCTAGCTCTTCGCCAACCGACAGAATCACAACTACGCAATAACATATATATAACGCCCAACGGCGAAGAATCAACCCAGAAAGAACAAATAAAGAAGCAAGACATCAAAACTCAAGAAAGCGATCATAAACTAATCACTCTAAGTCTCGCACAATACCCAAGCTGATTAGGTCTACCAATATACAACTTCTAGTCTCTGATTGAATTGATCTGATTTGATAGAGTTTATCTAGATACAACGGAATATAAAGTACGAAAGTGGGCACGATCTTGTTAGTTATACATATGCCCTAGAGGCCATTACTGTACATGCGATGTATATTGTAGTAGATTCTTGGACATATATAGGGAGGACTTTCTTGCTCGACATGATAGTATGCTATCTGGTTGCACTTTATCTTAACATGTACATTTATTGTCTCTCTATTACATGATGATAAAGCCCTTAGGATGAGTACTTGACTACCAGGATTATGATGCAGATCATACTAGTGGGGCAGAGGTAGTCGGTAAGTACATCCTTCAAATGTTCCTAGTCACGGGAGTATCGAGACGGGGCATCGATATTTCAGAGTAGACTAACGTATACGCTTCTCGACCTATATGATGGACGATAGATGATCCCAGATCCATTAGTGTTTGACATCAGAGAAGATATACAAGTGCTCAGTGGAGACTGGGTACACTAAATGGACTCGCCGAGAACTCCTAGATGGTATTATACCTATCGTCAGATAGTACTTCTCTGGTGACACTGGTATAGGTTAGTTTGTCGACCCCAGATCGTCATAAGAGTCTTGTGTGATTCCCACTGTGCTTTGATTTCCACCTTACCACGTTCAAGATATCATGCAAAACGTTGTTTTTTAGGTACAGTCCCGAGTCGCATGGAGGCAATAAGCGATAGGAGGGGATTTCGTCTCTCCCGGTATTGGGGTTTGATGTTGCGCTATACTTGATTGGCCATAACAGGAAATCCTCGGCCAGGGTTGCTGAGATCTACCGGTAAGTGTTATCAGTAGTTTCTTGAACCGTTATGGGCTTCACATCGGCATGACTTATCAGGCTATTAGGGTCTGACGTTTTACCACCCCCAGGCTGTGATATGCGACATATCTGACGAAGAGACCGGACTGTACGGTAGTGTTACTAATTGGATTCGCAGGAGTATGAGTAGGGTTGCTTGTTGATCTTCCGATCGCTCAATACCTGGATGGCCGTTACGTTTAGCAGACCACTTGCAGCTTGTGGGTGTTTGATATGATCATCACCTACTGCCGGCGTATTAACGAGTCTTTAGAGTCCTGCATAGAGATTTCCTGGTTCATGCAAAACGAAGTAGGAGTACATATGTGATATGTGCGGGACCGAGATTAATGCGCGTATGTGATACCGTATTCTATTCTCGCAATATGTGATATCGATCGGTTATATAAGATATAGCCGGGTTATCGGATCAAGTGTTGATTCGATAAGTTGTTACATTTGATATAAGCCGATTGTATGTGATATAGCCATATTATTAAATCAAGTGTTGATTTAATAATTTAATGTATATTTATATATATTTGATATATTGAATTACATTAACTAATATTAGCTCACTTAAACATTTCTTTTTCTCACTTGTATGCATATAGTATATATGTGATATATATTAATGTACATTTTATTTTGTGTCATGCTTGATTAAACATGCTTCATGGGTGTATGAGACTTACACTATACTCTTGATAATTATATGTTTTTATTTATTTTACTAATTCATAAATTGGTGGAATTATATCATGGCTAGAAACTTGTAGAAACTTGTTGTGTCCATTGACTTAGTCCACTAATTTGTTTTACTTAAGATATTTATTAACCTAACCATTATTCTTAGCCATGGTTTAGTCACTACATAAGTTAGTGTATGACATAAACTCACCCATGGTTGCTATTCTCACCTCATGAGTTTCATTATCATCTCCACTTCATCTTCTTCTTCCTCATGAGAAAGCTTTCTAGCTTTTCAAATGGTGAAGAAATATTGTGAGAAAAATAAATCTAAAGTGCGCAAAATTCCTACTTCATCATCCTCTACTATATTAGCCATTTAGTTTAGGGTGTTTGCTTCACTAATCTACCATTAGTGAAGAGGTTGCATGAGCTTGAGTCTCCTCGACGTAGATCATCTTCGGCCTCGAAGATTTTGAACAACCTTGTTCATTTCTTCATTTGAACCCTTACTAGAGCTTGGGTGTTCACTACTTGGAGCGAAGGGACTACTACATGGAGCTTTAGAAGTGAAGGACCGGTCTACAAAGGTTGTATTCCTCGTTCACTTAGATGTAAAGTTGTTTACATTGTTGTTTCGTCTAAATCTCTAGTTAAGATTCTAGAGTTAGGATTCTTTAGTACGACAATTTTTTGAAATTGGCATGGACGATGCCTCCCAAAACCTTGCTGTCGTGCTAGGTAACCCTGCAGTGGTATCAGAGCCAAGCTAGAGAATGTGACGATGTTTTTTAGATTACGAAACCAAAACAACTCCGAAACACCCGATGCTAAAATCTAGTTTCTGTCGAAATTTTCAGAGAGTCTAAAAATTTTTTAAGCAACTGCATAATGTTACATGTGATGTGATATGAACACAGTAGAAAATTGAACCCCCCTCGCCGGAATTTGGCCGGCCACAAGTGAGGAAAAACTGTCCTGCTCGTTTTGTTAAAGGGTTCTGGGTTCAATTTTTTAGGGTGTTCCAGTCTCTGGGTTTTGGTATTTCAGGTGTTGCATGTTTTTGCTAAATTTGCATGTGATGTTATCTTTGTGCAAAGACAATTCGGAGTGCTTCGTAGTCGTAATTCTAACATCTATTCGGGTTATTTAGACGACGTTAAAAAGTTCGAACGCATATCAATAACCCATAATTTCCCTCGCTAGAAATTTTCCAAGAGTTGGATATTTTCAAGTTTAAGATCTTCAGAAAATCATGCAGGTGATTCTGTGGACCCTCTAAAAGAACGAAACCCTAACTCGATTCTGTGACCGTCGGAACCGCCACCAAACCCTAGGGTTTATGGTAGTTCTGCGGCACCATAGGTGAGGCAAGGGTTGACCCTTCTACGGCTGGTCCATAGGTGCTGTGGCATGTTCTGGGTACTTTTTAAACTCCACTCAAGTGTTGAGCTCTTTTGGAAATTTTGGGTGTTTTATTATTCGATCGAAAAGTTTAATATCGTCTAGCTATCTGTGATTGTGATACAATACTTGGAATCCATAATAATTAGTTATGTGATAACTAGTTTGAATTTTATAAATCTAGCAATTTAGTCCCATTTGATCGGTTGGCACGGAATTTTGATGTGGATCAAAAGTCCGTCGCAATCACGTAGGGTACGCGGATACTCGCCGGGTAACCTTACTAAATAGCCATGCCCTATAGCCCCGACTAAGTGACTGTAGGAGAACCCCATCGACAAAAGCATCCGTTCGGGTGCTCGCGGCCGCGGTGTTCAACCTAAGTGCACTTCGTCGACGGCATCGGGGGTGCGGCCGTCTACTCATATTTCCGACGAGTATTCGATCAAGTTATCGGGAATCTTGTTGAATTACCCGACTGGATATTGAAAAGTGTTTTTAATATCGAGACTAAAATGCGGGGTTTATAATTATTAGGTATGTGATGTCTACGAAATTCATTTGGTTGGGCATGAAATCCAAAGTATGTGATATATTGGGTTTATGATGTCTAAAGTGGCTGCGGATTCCAATTGTTGTAGTGTTCACTTTCTTTTCTGCGACCGTAAGTGTAAAATGTGGTGTATCGCCGGTTTTGTTGCTATTCGTCAACGACAATTGGGATATGCATATTTACTTACGTTGATGACATGTGTTGTGATATGTTATATTGGATAGTCGTATTTTGAATAGCCGGGGGTTTTTATGTGAGATGAGAGTTTTTCATTTTCATTCATCTAAAAGCTTGTATGTAATATTCTTTTATTGGGGCACTTCCGGATTGAGAATGATGTCATCATTGATGTATATTATATACTTTTCCGCATTAGGATAGACCCAAGGTGGAGAGCACAAGTAACCGGGTTCTAGGGTCCAGTGGGAGACCATCTCGAGGAGTCGAGACCGGGTCTCCTAACTCTAGAATTAGGAGGGTTGCTTGCCGCTCTCGTAGGGATCTAGGGATGTGAGTTTGGCTATTCATCGCGGCCGTGGAATCCATGTTTTATACTGGCTTAATTTAAAACACGGAATTCCTAGTATATCCAATATTTCATATGTGTTCTTCTGCTGCTGATATTCTGTGATGTGATCACTTTATATGTTGAGATGAATACTTGTATTATATATATATGATATATAATAAATATTTCTGCTTTCGTTTCTTCTGTGATGCTTAAGAAGTATAATTGATGGGACTTCATTAATGAGATTAATGAAATAAAAGAAACCTAAAGATGTTGCAGAATCTTGTCTTAAAAACTAGTAGCTCTAGTTCTTGCTTTGCATAGCGGTATTCCTTGTAGAATATCCAGCATCTTATTCGATAAGGAAAAAGCCGAGATCCCTTCACCGGGAGCGACCTCTTTAGAGAAACTGGCAGATGATACAACCTACTCGGTTTTGTCTTTTGATTGCTTTTTTAGTTCATGCTTTGCATAGTGATATTTATGAAATATCCTACGCCTTATTCGATAAGGAAAGAACCGAGATCCCTTCACCGGGAGTGACCTCTTTAGCAAAACTAGTAAAAGCCTCAAAAACACTCCTTTTCAAAATCACTCGATTCTACAACGATATCAAGTTCATTACGCAAATGGTTTTCTTAAAAACCTGTTGTAGCCCTCCGTCATTTCAGATAAGTAATTTTTAGTATTCGTGCTACGTTTGTTGGCTTTCGTCAAGGCGTAGTATGCGGTAGCTGATTAGTGCTTATCTGCTTAAGCATATGATGCGATTGGATTAGGGTAGTCGTACGACTTTGTTGGCTTTCGTCAAGAGTCGTGCTGGTGGGTTTAATTCAATCATGAAATGTACGGGTTGAACTTGACTAGCGGACTATGGTTTGTTGGCGTTCGTCAAGTTCATAGGACGCTAGGGGTAGAAGATTATCGGGAATTTCAAATGTTGAAATTTGCAATGAGATTGCATACCTTCTATGAGATAGTTGGATCCCGATACCCACTGCGAGTAAGAGTTACTCCTGGGAGAGTTTTGCACATTACAATTAGCCGATCAAGTAGGTGTCTAGAAAGGTGTTAACGGGGTTACGCCCCGGGGAAAATAAGGTTTATTTTAATTAGGTCCGTACGAAAGCACGGGGAACCTCCCTCAAAATACCGACACTGGCCTGGCCGAAAGATTGGCGAACTTGTAGGGTTTAATTAATCCCGGCTAGTCTTACCTTTTAGGGTTTGAAAGAAGATTTGATAAAAATAGTGGGAGCCATCCTGATTAGATAAAATAATAACCAATCTGATCTTGCAAGAGTATACGCTGAGTGTTTTCTTCTCTCTCTCTCTCTCTCTTCTAGTAGCGACTATGTCATGTCTTAATCAAGATAATAATATGGATGCATTGACCGAACCTGCTTATTATACTGAGCTAGGGAATGTTGGTTCCACTCTACCTTATAATTGTTATAAATCTGAGCAGGAAATAGGGGAATATCCGGATTTCCACGCGACCCATTCGAGGAATAATCATGTTGATGCATATTCTTCGGGTGTGTTCATTACCAAGAACCGTTTCTCAGTATCCTCTATGTCCTAGGTATGAGATACTGGATCAGGATCCCACATATGTAAGTGTTAGTTATATGTATGCCCTAGAGGCCATTATTGTACATTGGCTGTATATTGTAGTGGATGCTTGAACATATATAGGGAGGACTTTCTTGCTCGACATGATAGTATGCTATCTGGTTGCACTTTACCTTAACGTGTACACTGATTGTCTCTCTGTTACATGTAGGTAAAGCCCTTAGGATGTGTACTTGACTACCTGGACTATGATGCGGATCATACTAGTGGGGACATGGTAGTCCATAAGTACATCCTTCAAGGTCCCTAGTCGTGGGTGTATCAAGACGGGGCATCGATATACCAGAGTAGACTAGCGTATACCTTCTCGACCCATACAAATGGGCGATGGATGATCCCATATCCATTGGTGTTTGACATCAGAGATGATATACGGGTGCTCAGTGGAGACTGGGTACACTGGACGGACTCACCGAGAACTCCCAGATGGTATTATACCTTACGTCAGATGGCAGTTCTCTGGTGACACTGGTACAAGTTAGTCTGTAGACCCGAGATCGTCATAGAGTCTTGTGTGATTCCCACTGTGCTTTGATTTCCACCTTACCACGTCCAAGAGGGCGTGCAAAACGGTGGTTTTTGGGTATAGTTCCGAATCACATGGAGGCAATGAGCGATAGGAGGGGATTCGTCTCTCCCGGTATAGGGAGTTGATGTTGCACTGTGTTCGATTGGCTATAACCGGAAATCCCTGGCCAGGGTTGCTGATATTTGCTGGTAAGAGTTACCAGTAGTTTCTCGAACTGTTATAGACCTCATATCGACACAACTTATCGAGCTACTGGGGTCTGACGTTTACCACCCCTAGGCGAGATATGCGACATATCAGACGAACAGACTGGACTGTACGGTAAGTGTTACTGGTTGGATTCACAGGAGTGTGAGCGAGCTTGCTCGTTGATCTTCTGATCGCTCAATACCCGGGTGGCCGTTACGTTTAGCAGACCGCCTGCGGCTTGTGGGTGTTTGATATGATCATCACCTGCTGCCGGCATATTGACGAGTCTCTAGAGTCCTACACAGAGGTTTCCTGGCTCAAGCGAAACGAAATAGGAGCGCATATGAGATATGTGCGGGACCGAGAATAATACCAGTATGTGATACTGAATTCTATTCTCGCGATTTGTATCATCGGTCGGTTGTATGTGATAAAGCCGGGTTATCGAATCAAGTGTTGATTCGATACGTTGATACACTTAATACTAGTCGGTTATGTGCTACATGACCAGATCATTAAATCAAGTGTTGATTTAATGATTTAATGTATAATTATATATTTGATATATTACTTTACATTAACTAGTATTGGTTCACTCAAGATTGATTTTCTCACTTGAATTGCACAAGTTGTATATGTGTTATATTTTTTTGCACTTGTTTGTATCATGTTTGATGATACATGCAAACTTGGGTGTATGTTTGATTAAACCATGGTTAGTTAATGGTTAGGGTTTCATTTGATTTATTTATTTATTTATTTCATTTTTTCTTAAGATAAAATGGTAGCTTTATTTGGATTTTGTTGAAGCTTCATGAAGCTTTGAAAAAGCTTTGACCATTTTGTTTTATTCCTTAAACCTAACCATTAAACCTAACCCTAGTTTATTCTCTACACTTGACCATGGTTTCTATATGATAAGAATGACTTATTTTCTATTTTCCAATAATTCTTATCATATTCTTTTTCTTCTTCCTCTTGAACTTCTTCAAGAAGAAAAAGTTTGCAAGCTTCAATGGTAACTTGAGAAAAAGAGTGAGAAATCCAATTCTAAAGTGAACCCACTTCCTATTTCTTCATCCTCTACCACTTGCCATGTAGTATAGGGTGTTTTCTTCACAAGTTTCATGACTTGGTGAAGTGGGAGCTTGATCTTGTGTTGCCTCGACGTAGATCATCTTCGACATCGAAGTCGACGACCTAGCCCGATCATTTCTTCGATGAAACCACCGCGAGAGTCCGGGATCCGATGGGTACAGCGGAGGGACTTCATCATGGAGCTATGGAAGTGGAGAACCGGATCTACAAAGGTTGTAGTCTCTTTCACTTACTTAAGTTGTTAACTAGTTGCATGTTTCGCCTAATCTCTAGTCAACGATCCGTATTAGGGTTTCTCGGCACTTATAAAATTTGAAAATGGCATGGTTGATGCCATGTGAGACCTCATTTGTGTGCCTAGGATCCATACAGTGGTATCAGAGACTAGCTAGAGCCTTAGGCGATGCGTAGACGGAGTTAGAAACCCGATCGAACCCGAAACCCCAAACCATGACCCCTCTCTGTACATTTTTTTAAAACTGGGTTTTTTCCAGATTAAAAATGCTTAAAAAATTCAGCAGGAAGTTCTAAGAATTACGGTGCAAAAACGACCAAAAGATGCGCCTAAAGAGCGGCGGAACCGCGGCAGAAGCCTGGCTTCAGCGGCGGTTCCACGGCCAAATGATGAGATCAGCATTCAATTTTTGCACAGTAATTTGTTTCTTCAGGTGCTGAGTTTCCTGGGAATTTTTAATTTGCACTCAAGAGTTGAGTTTTCTGGGGTATTTTGGAGCTTCGATGATTCGATCGGAAATTTCAAACTTTGTCTATATGCTTTTCCGGGTAATTTTAGAATATGTTAAAAAGTTCGACCGGATATAAATACCCACTTTTTCCCCTGCCGGGAAATTTCCAAGTGTTGGATATTTCTGTAGTTTAATGACGTTCTAAGTAGTGCAAGTAACGCGATGGTCCCTCTAGAAGACAACAAACCTTAACTCGATTATATGACCGTCTTGAACTGCCCTTTGAACCTTAGGGTTTGGGGCAGTACGGCGTGCCACATGTGAGGCGTTGGCTTGACCCTTTTACGGCTGGACCGTTGGTACTGAGGCATGAACTGGATGTTTTTAAACTTGTTTCATGTGTTGAGCTGTTTCGGGAAAACTTGGGTGTTTGAATGTTCGATCGGAAAGTCTAACATTTTCTATTTATCTGGAATGGAATACAATACTTGGAATCCACAAGTAGTTATGAGATAACTGAATGAATGTTATAAACACAGCACTTTAGTCTCACTTGATCGGTCGCCACGGAATTTTGATGCGATCAAAAGTCCGTCGCAATCACGTAGCGTATGCGGATACTTGCCGGATAAACTTAATAGACAGCATCACCCCATAGCCCCGACCAAGTGACTGTAGGAGAACCCCGTCGCCGAAAGCATCCATTCGTGTGCTCGCGGCAGCGGTATTCCGCCTTGGTGCACTTCGTCGACGATATCGGGGGTGCGGCCGTCTACTAAAGTTTGCGACGAGCATTCGATCAGGATGTCGGGAATCTTGTTGAATTGCCCAACTTGATATTGAAAAGTGTTTTCGATAATGAGACTAAAATGCGGGGTTTATAATTATTAGGCAGTGATGTCTAAGGAATTCATTGGTTTAGGCATGCGATGTCTAAGGTGGTTGCGGATTCCAACTGTTGTAGTTTTACACTTTCTTTTCTGTGACCGTAAGTGTAATATGTGATATCGCCGGTTTCGTTGCTATATGTCAATGACAATTGAGATACGCATGTTTACTTACGTTGATGACATGTGATGTTATGTGTTGCTGGATATGTTATATTGGATCGTCGTGTTTGAATAGCCGGGGGTTTTATGTGAGATGAGTGTTTTTCATTTTCATTCATGTAAAAACTTGTATGTAATATTCTTTTATTGGGGCACTTCTAGGTTGCGGAAGACGTCACCGTTTGTATATTATTTACTTTTCCGCACTAGGATAGACCCAAGGAGGAGGGCACAAGTAACCGGGTTCTGGAGTCCAGTAGGAGACCAACTCGAGGAGTCGAGTCCAGGTATCCTAACTCTAGAATTGGTAGGGTTGCTTGCCGCTCTCGTAGGGGTCTAGGGGTATGGGTTTGTCTATTCATCGCGACCGTGGAATTCGTGTTTTATACTGGCTCGTATTGAAAACACGGACGTCCTAGTATATCCAATATTTCATATGATATTTTCTGCTGCGTTATCTGTGATGTGATCATGTGATATGTTCAGATGGATACTGTATATAGTATATATGATATATTATATAGACGTTACTTATGTTTTACACCCGCGCTAGCCCTGCCCCGCTCTGTCGTTAGTTGCCTAACCTAACGGTGCACGAGGGGACATCGAGGCGAATGCGGATGGCATAAGTGTATGTCATATTTATCTGTGATGTTTAGGTGCTTAAATGATGGAACTTCATTAATATGATTAATGAAAGGAAAGAAACCTAAGATGTTGTGGAATCAAATTTTCAAAAATAAAACAGGTAGCTACAGTTCTTGCTTTGCATCGCGGTGTTCCTTGTAGAACATCCTGCACCTTATTCGATGAGGAAAGGGCTGAGATCCCTTCACCGAGAGTGACCCCTTTAGCAAAACTGGCAGATGCTACACACTCGGTTTGTCTTTTAATTGCTTATATAGTTTTTGCTTTGCACAGTGATATATATGATATATCCCGCACCTCACTCGACGAGGAAAGGGCCGACGATCCCTTCACCGGGAGTGACCCCTTTAGCAAAACTAGAAAAGCCTCAAAAGCACTCTATTATAAAATCATTTGATTCTGCAACGATATCAAGTTCATTATGCAATAGGTTTTCAGAAAAACCTGTCGTAGCCCTCCGTCATTTCAGATAAGTCCTGCTTAGTATTCGTGCTGCGTTTGTTGATCTTGTCAAGGCGCAGTGTGCGGTAGCTAACCAGTACTTATCTGCTTATGCATATGATGCAGATTGGGTTAGGGTAGTCGTACGACCTTGTTGACCTTGTCAAGGGTCATGCGGGTGGGTTTGATTCAATCAAGAAATGACGGGTTGAACTTGACTTACGGTCTATGGTTTGTTGACCTTGTCAAGGTCATAGATCGTTTGGGGCAAAATATTATCGGGAATTTCAAGTGTTGAAATTTGCAATGAGATTGCATACCTTCTATGAGATAGTTGGATCCCGATACCCGCTACGAGTAAGAGTTACTCCTGGGAGAGTTTTACACATTACAATTAGCCAATCAAGTAGGTGTCTAGAAAGGTGTCAACGAGGTTACGCCTCTGGGAAAACGAGGTTTACATTAATTAAGTCCGTGCGATAGCACGGGGAACCTCCCTCAAAGTACCGACACTGGCCTGGCTGAAAGATTGGCGAACTTGTAGTATGTAATTAATCCCGGCTAGTCTTTCCTTTTAGGGTTTGAAGGAAGATTTGATAAAAACAGTGGGACCCATCCTGATTAGATAAAATAATAACCAATCTGATCTTGCAAGAGCATACGCTGAGTGTTTTCTTCTCTCTCTCTCCAGGTAGCGACCATGTCACGTCTTAATCAAGATAATAATACGGATGTATTGACCGAACCCGCTTGTTATACTGAGCTGGGGAACGTTGGTCCCGCTCCAACTTATAATTGTTTTAAGACAGAGCAGGAAATTGGGGAATACCAGATTTCCCGTGCCGCCCACACGAAGAAAGTGCATATGATGCATCATCTTCGGGTGTGTTCGTTACACAGAACTGTTTCTTAATATCCTCTGCGTCCTGGGTATCTGATACCGAATCAGGATCCCTGATATGTAAGCTGTTACATAGGGATACAGAAAGGCAGAGACCTGAGAACGGGTGATAAGTTTCATGAGACAGAAAACGGGGCAAGTGTTGCAGCCAAGTCTGTTGGTCACTGTCACCCTGTATGACCAGTACATTGATTCTGAACAAATGCTATTAGATACCGTACCTGATATACAAAATCATATCAATATCTTTATTAGTAAAGAAGGATATAATTTTGTATTGTTGGATAATGTTTTGAACATTTCCTATATCAAAAGTTGATCGGTTCAGGCACGTTATCTAAAAGCATTGACGTTCTAAATCAAACTACGGTTCCTAGTATATAGAACACACAAAAGAGGAAGAGTTCAGAAATGAACAAATCCTTCTTGAGGCATTGTAGACTAGGTCATATCAATGCGACCCGACTGGCTGAAGTTACATTTAGATGTATATTTAAATTAGTTTGAATTTACAACTTGTGAAACTTGCCAGTCATGTCATAAAGATTAGATGACCGTAGCTCTGATTTTTGGAAATAGAGAAAGAGTTAGTAAACTCTTGGGACTGATACATGATGATGTATGTAAGGTCCCCTGTCTACACATGCCAGGACTGGTTCTTTATACTTCATTAAATTCTCTGATGATCTCTCGAGATTCAGACATATGTTCCTGTTGAAACACAAGTCCGAATCTTTTGAGATATTCACATAATATGATTTAGAAGTAGAGAACAAAAATACGGGTATAAGTATTATGTCCTTTGATGAGATCAAGGAGGAGAATACTTGAACACGGAAATCCTGGACTATTCTAAAGGAGAATAAGATTCTCTCTCAGTATTACTCCTCCGTATACACCACAGCACGTGGGTGTATCGGGGCGGAGCAGATACACCCTATTTGATATGGTGTGCTCTATAATGAGTACTACTGAGTTACCTATTTCCTTTTGGGAGTTCTGCACTTATAAAGTTGCATACCTATTGAATAGGGTTCTAATCAAATCAGTTGCCTACCGCTTCATATGTGATATGGAACGGGAAGAGCCCATATCTTAAGTTAGTTAAGATTTAGGGTTGTCCGGCCTATGTCTAAAAGCAAAATCCGGACAAGATCGAGGCAAGGTCAGTTCTGTAGAACTGGAAACGTTCCAGCTATACAAACTACTGCAGATGATTTGATAGAACCAAAGGATTCAGTAGATTCCAACGAACCTCAGCCTCTCCGCCGATCTAGTAGGGTTCCTCACCCACCTGAAAGATACTTTGGTTTCTCTATGACAGTGGGAGTGAGGAATGCATCATGAGATGATGACCCAACTAGTTTCGAGCTGGCCATCAAGAGTGGGACTCTGTAAGAATGGCTGGATGCTTAGCGATCTGAGATGGAATCCTTATACACCAACAAAGTATGGACTTTAGTTGCTATATCTGAAGGGTTAAATCCCCATCAGGAGAAAGTATATCTTGAGAAGATTACTTGGTGTAGATGGAAAAGTTTAGACTTTCGAAGTTAGACTTGTTAAAGGTTTTCGTCATCGACCAGGCGTGGATAATGATGAAACCTTTTTCCAGTGGCTATGCTTAAGTCCATCCAAATCCTACTTGCCACGGCTACATACCATGACTATGACATCTGGCGGTTGGGTGCCATGACTGCTTTTCTAAATGATGTTTTGGAAGAGAGCGTCTATAAGTACACAGCCAGAGGGCTTCGTAGACAGTGGGAGAAGCGGAAACGTATGCAAGATGTTTAATGTAATGAAGCAGGCATCGCGGAATTGGAACGTCTGTTTTGATGTGTTAGTCAAAGAGTTTGACATCATCAAAATGGTAGATGAACCTTGTATAAACAAAAAGGTAGTAGGGAGTATGGTAGTGATCCTCGTAAAGTACGTGGATGACATACTCTTGATAGGGAAGGAGTTTCCTATGCTACGCTCGGTCAATCTCTGCTTATCATAAGAATTCTCCATATAGGATCAAAGTGATACCTCCTAAATCCTGAGTTTTCATCTATGAGATAGATGTTATTGGGTGTTAGGATACTCACTACATGTAGTGAGATGGTATCAGTCGATCATGGGGAGAATCACTGGAGGGGTTCCAGGGTGATAAAGACGACTGAATGTCAGTCACAGGCATTGTCTTTACCCTCAGTAAAGGGACGGTATGTTGGAAGAGTTCCAAGCTAGATACCGTGGCATACTAGACGATAAAGGCTGGATACATCGCTACTTAAGATGCTACCAAAGAGGAAGTCTGGGTGTATATTTGTTCATGAGATGAACTTTGTTCTTCCCATTGTGAGACAATGGAGTTGTGGCTTATGCCAAGGAACGCTCGTCCCGTCAGTGATCCAGACATATTCTAAGGCAGTATCACCTGATCATGGAGATGGTTGATCTCCAGGGGATCGAGGTTAGGAGAGCAGACTCAGAGGACAACACGGCGGATCCACTCACGAAAGGCCTTTTCCAGATAGAGACTTTTATGGGATGGTTGAGTATGAGATACTTCAACCACTGCTATCAGATGGCCCTAGTGCAAGTGGGAGATTGTTAGTTATATGTATGCCCTAGAGGCCATTATTGTACATTGGATGTTTATTGTAGTGGATGCTTGGACATATATAGGGAGGATTTTCTTGCTCGACATGATAGTATGCTATCTGGTTGCACTTTACCTTAACGTGTACACTGATTGTCTCTCTGTTACATGTTGGTAAAGCCCTTAGGATGTGTACTTGACTACCTGGACTATGATGCGGATCATACTAGTGGGGATATGGTAGTCCATAAGTACATCCTTCAAGGTCCCTAGTCGTGGGTGTATCGAGACGGGGCATCGATATACCAGAGTAGACTAGCGCACACCTTCTCGACCCATACAGATGGGCGATGGATGATCTCATATCCATTGGTGTTTGACATCAGAGATGATATACGGGTGCTCAGTGGAGACTGGGTACACTGGACGGACTCTCCGAGAACTCCCAGATGATATTATACCTTACGTCAGATGGAAGTTCTCTGGTGACACTGGTACAGGTTAGTCTGTAGACCCGAGATCGTCATAGAGTCTTGTGTGATTCCCACTGTGCTCTGATTTCCACCTTACCACGTCCAAGAGGGCGTGCAAAATGGTGGTTTTTGGGTACAGTCCCGAATCACATGGAGGCAATGAGCGATAGGAGGGGATTCGTCTCTCCCGGTATAGGGAGTTGATGTTGCACTGTGTTCGATTGGCTATAACCAGAAATCCCTGGCCAGGGTTGCTGAGATTTGCTGGTAAGAGTTACCAGAAGTTTCTCGAACCGTTATAGACCTCATATCGACACGACTTATCGAGCTACTGGGGTCTGACGTTTACCACCCCTAGGCGAGATATGCGACATATCAGACGAACAGACCGGACTGTACGGTAAGTGTTACTGGTTGGATTCACAGGAGTGTGAGCGGGCTTACTCGTTGATCTTCTGATCTCTCAATACCCGGGTGGCCGTTACGTTTAGCAGACCGCCTGCGGCTTGTGGGTGTTTGATATGATCATCACCTGCTGCCGGCGTATTGACGAGTCTTTAGAGTCCTACACAGAGGTTTCCTGCTCAAGCGAAGCGAAATAGGAGCGCATATGAGATATGTGCGGGACCGAGAATAATAACAGTATGTGATACTGAATTCTATTCTCGCGATTTGTATCATCGGTCGGTTGTATGTGATATAGCCGGGTTATCGAATCAAGTGTTGATTCGATACGTTGATACACTTAATACTAGTCGGTTATGTGCTACATGACCGGATCATTAAATCAAGTGTTGATTTAATGATTTAATATATAATTATATATTTGATATATTACTTTACATTAACTAGTATTGGTTCACTCAAGATTGATTTTCTCACTTGAATTGCACAAGTTGTATATGTGATATATTTTTTTGCACTTGTTTGTATCATGTTTGATGATACATGCAAACTTGGGTGTATGTTTGATTAAACCATGGTTAGTTAATGGTTAGGGTTTCATTTGATTTATTTATTTATTTATTTCATTTTGGCTTAAGATAAAATGGTAGCTTTATTTGGATTTTGTTGAAGCTTCATGAAGCTTTGACAAAGCATTGACCATTTTGTTTTATTCCTTAAACCAAACCATTAAACCTAACCCTAGTTTATTCTCTACACTTGACCATGGTTGCTATATGATAAGAATGACTTATTTTTTATTTTCCAATAATTCTTATCATATTCTTTTTCTTCTTCCTCTTCTTCTTCAAGAAGAAAAGGCTTACAAGCTTCAATGGTAACTTGAGAAAAAGAGTGAGAAATCCAATTCTAAAGTGAACCCACTTCTTATTTCTTCATCCTCTACCACTTGCCATGTAGTATAGGGTGTTTTCTTCACAAGTTTCATGGCTTGGTGAAGTGGGAGCTTGATCTTGTGTTGCCTCGACATAGATCATCTTCGGCATCGAAGTCGACGACCTAGCCCGATCATTTCTTCGATGAAACCACCACGAGAGTCTGGAATCCGATGGGTATAGCGGAGGGACTTCATCACGGAGCTATGGAGGTGGAGGACCGGATCTACAATGGTTGTAGTCTCTTTCACTTAGTTAAGTTGTTAACTAGTTGCATGTTTCGCCTAATCTCTAGTCAACGATCCGTATTAGGGTTTCTCGGCTCTTATAAAATTTGAAAATGGCATGGTTGATGCTATGTGAGACCTCATTTGTGTGCCTAGGATCCCTACAGCCCGTTGGTGCCATGGCGACCCCATTGGATGGGGTGGCTGCCTGACCTACAGTAAGAGTTACATGGGCTACAAAAAGATAGAGAACTAAAATTGGGTGATATGTCTTTAAGTATTAGAGAATGGTGCAATTGTTGCAGTCAAATCAGTTGGCAAATATCACCTTGTATTACCAAATAGTAAATATATAGATTCTAAAGGAATGTTATTACATACCGAACCTTATATACAACATTACATCAGATTCTTTATTAAGTTAAAGAAAGATATAATTCTGTATTAGAGGATATTGTTGTGAACATTTTCCTGAATCAAGAGTTGATTGGATCAGGCATGTTATGAAATGGCATATCGTTCTAAATCAAACCACAGTTCAAAGTATGTAGAACACACACAAGAGGAGTAGTTCAGAAATGAACGAATCCTTCTTGCGGTATTGTAGACTAGGTCATATCAATGCGGCACGACTAGCTAAGTTACATAAGGATGAATATGAGAATCTGTTCGAATTTTCATCTTATGATACTTGCCAGTCTTGTCTCAAAGATAAAATGACCAATACTCCGTTTATTGGAAACAGAGAAAGAGTTATTGAACTCTTGGGACGGATACATGATGATGTATACGGTCTTATGTCTACAAATGCCAGGGTTGGTTCTTCATACTTCAGTATATTCACTGATCATCTCTCGAGATTCGGACATCTGTTCCCGTTGAAACACGAGTCTGAAACTTTTGAGAAATTCAAGGAATATAAGCTTGAAGTTAAGAACCGGACGGGTAGAAGTTTTAAAGTCCTTCGATGTGATCGAGGAGGCAATTACTTGGGCATGGAGTTCCTGGAGTTTCTAAAAGGAGAATGAGATTCTCTCTCAGCTTACTCCTTCGTATACATCAAAGCACAACGGCGTATCGAGGCGGAGGTATCGCACCCTATAAGATATGGCACACTCTATAATGAGTATTGCTGAGTTACCTGTTTCCTTTTGGAGTTATGCACTTGAGAAGCTACATACCTATTGAATGGGGTTCCATCTAAATCAGTGCCTACCACTCCATATGAGATATAGAATGGAAAGAGACCATATCTTAAACGAGTTAAGATATGGGGTTGTTCGTCCTATGTTGAAAAGAAAAATCCGGACAAGCTCGAGGCAAGGGCAGTTTTGTATAAGTTTGTTGGATATCCCAAACTTTTGCGAGGGAATATCTTCTACCACACTGAGGAGCAAAAAGGGTTTTGTTTCTCAGCATGCCACCTTTTTAGAAAAGGAATTTCTTGTGAAGAAATTTGTGGTCATGAGGTAGAACTGGAAGGAGTTCCAGCTGAACAAACTAACAGCTGATAATTTGGTGAAACCAAAGGATTCAATAGTCTCCAACGAGCCTCAGCCTCTCCGCGAATCTGGTAGGGTTCCTCATCCACTTGAGAGATACTACGGTCTTCTCGGTGACAGTGGGAGCGAGGATTGCATCATGGTAGATGATGGCCCAACTGGGTTCAGGTAGGCCATCACAAGTAGAGACTTTGTAAAATGGCTGGATGTTATACAATCAGAGATGGAATCCATGTACACCAACAAAGTATGACTTTGATTATTGCACCTAAAGGGGTAAAACCCATCAGGAGCAAATGGATCTTGAGAAGATTCTTGGTGTAGATAGAAAAGTTGAAACTTTCAAAGCTATGCTTAAGTCCATCAAAATTAAAGCAAGTATCGCGGAGTTGGAACATCTGTTTTGATGTGGCAGTCAAAGAGTTTGACTTCATCAAAATGGTAGATGAACTTTGTATATACAAGAAGGTTGTAGAGAGTAAGGTTGTCTTCCACTTATTGTACGTAGATGACATACTCTTGATAAGAAATGGTTTCCTATGCTACACTCAGTCAAGCTCCTCTTATTACGACGATTCTCCATAGAAGATTTGGATGATACCTACTATGTCTTGTGGATTGTGATCTATGGTGATAGATCTAAGTGGATATTGGGAGTTTCCCAAATCCAGGTACATATACACCGTACTAAAGGGGTTTAGTATGGAAGATTCTAAGTGTGACGGTTCGTCCACTTACTCATGAATCACTCTCTCCAAAAAAAAGTCTCCCGAGACTGATTTGGAGAGAGCTCGTGTGCAAAGGATACCCTATACTTCGACAGTAGGCTCTATCATGTATGTGATGTTATGTACCAGACCAGATGTAGCTGACTCACTAGATGTAGTGATCGGGAATCAATCGGATCTTGGGAGAATCACTGGATTGTTGCGAAGGACATTCTTAAGTACTTGAGAAGCACTAAAGAAATGTTCTTGGTGTTTGGTAACGGTGAACTCCAGTGGGAGTCATTTACTAATTCCAGCTCCCAGAGTGATAAGGACGATTGAAAGTCAGTCTCAGGCTTTGTCTTTACCCTCGGTGGAGGGACGGTATATTGGAAAAGTTCCAAGCTAGATACCATGGCAATCTAGATGATAAAGGCTGAATAAATCGCTACCAACGATGCTACCAAAGAGGTTGTCTGGATATTTCTTGTTCATGAGATGAACATGGTTCCTACCATTGAGCGTCCAATAATTGTTATTGTGATAACAATGGAGTTGTGGTTTTGCCCTAGGAACGTAGGTCCCATCAGCATTCTAGACATATTCTGAGGATAGTATCACCTGATCAGGGAGATGGTTGATCTCCAGGGGATCAAGGTCAGGAGAGTTGACGCGAAGGATAACACGGCGGATCCACTCACAAAGACCTTTCCCTAGAAAGACTTCTATAGGACGTTGAGTATGAGATACTACAACAAATGGCCTTAGTGCAAGTGGGAGATTGTTAGTTATATGTATGCTCTAGAGGCCATTACTGTACATGCGATGTATATTGTAGTGGATGCTTGGACATATATAGGGAGGAATTTCTTGCTCAACATGATAGTATGCTATCTGGCTGCACTTTATCTTAACATGTACATTTATTGTCTCTCTATTACATGTTGATAAAGCCCTTAGGATGAGTACTTACTACCAGGATTATGATGCAGATCATACTAGTGGGGCAGAGGTAGTCGGTAAGTACATCCTTCAAATGTTCTTAGTCTTGGGAGTATCGAGACGGGGCATCGATATTCCAGAATAGACTAGCGTACACACTTCTCGACTCATATAATGGGCGATGGAGGATCCCACATCCATTGATGTTTGATATCAGGAAGGTATACGGGTGCTCAGTGGAGACTGGGTACACTGAACGGACTCGCTGAGAACTCTAAGATGGTATTATACCTATCATCAGATAGCAGTTCTCTGGTGACACTGGTACAAGTTAGTCTGTCGACCCGAGATCATTATAGAGTCTTATGTGATTCCCAATGTGCTTTGATTTCCACCATACCATGTTCAAGAGATCATGCAAAATGGTGGCTTTAGGGTACAGTCCCGAGTCACATGGAGGTAATGAGTGATAGGAGAGGATTTCGTCTCTCCCGGTATTGGGGGTTGAAGTTGCGCTATATTTGATTAGCCATAAAAGGAAGTCCCTGGCCAGTGTTGCTGAAATCTACTGCTAAGTGTTATCAGTAGTTTCTTAAACCGTTATAGATCTCATATCGGCATGACTTATCAGGCTATTGGGATCTGACATTTTACCACCCCCAGGCTGTGATATGCGACATATCTGACGAAGAGACTGGACTGTATGGTAGTGTTACTGATTGGATCCATATGCTTTCTTATTGAACTTCTGATCGCTCAATACCCGGGTGGTCGTTACGTTTAGCAGACCGCCTGCGGCTTGTAGGTGTTTGATATGATCATCACCTACTGCCGGCGTATTGATGAGTCTTTAGAGTCCTACACTGAGGTTTCCTGGTTCATGCGAAACGAAGTAGGAGCACATATGTGATATGTGCAGGACCGAGATTAATGCGCGTATGTGATATCGCATTCTATTCTCACGATATGTGATATCGATCGGTTATATGAGATATAGTTGGGTTATCGGATCAAGTGTTGATTCGATAAGTTGTTGCATTTGATATTAGCCGGTTGTATGTGATATAGCCGGATTATTAAATTAAGTGTTGATTTAATAATTTAATGTATATTTATATATATATATATATTTGATATATTGAATTACATTAACTAATATTAGCTCACTTAAACATTTCTTTTTCTCACTTGTGTGCATATAGTATATATGTGATATATTAATGTACATTTTATTTTGTGCCATGCTTGATGCCACATGCTTCATGGGTGTATGAGACTTACACTATACTCTTGATAATTATAGGTTTTTATTTATTTTAGTAATTCACAAATTGGTGGAATTATGTCATGGCTGGAAGCTTGTAGAAGCTTGTTGTGTTCATGGACTTAGTCTACTAATTTGTTTTACTTAAGATATTTATTAACCTGACCATTATCCTTATCCATAGTTTAGTCTCTACATGAGTTAGTGTATGACATAAACTCACCCATGGCTGCTATTCTCACCTCATGAGTTTCATTCTCATCTCCATTTCATCTTCTTCTTCCTCATGAGAAAACTTTCTAGTTTTTCAAATGGTGAAGAAATATTGTGAGAAAAATAAATTTAAAGTGAGCAAAATTCTTACTTCATCATCCTCTACTATATTAGTCATTTAGTTTAGGGTGTTTGTTTCACTAATCTACCATTAGTGAAGATATAGCATGAGCTTGAATCTCCTCGACGTAGATCATCTTCGTCCTCGAATACTTCGAGCAACCTTATTCATTTCTTCATGTGAACCCTTACCAGAGTTCGGGTGTTCACTACTTGGAGCGAAAGGACTACTACACGGAGCTTTAGAAGTGAAAGACCGGTCTACAAAGGTTGTATTCCTCATTCACTTAAATGTAAAGTTGTTTACATTATTGTTTCGTCTAAATCTCTAGTTAAGATTCTAGGGTTAGGGTTCTTTAGTACGGCAATTTTTTGAAATTGGCATGGATGATGCCTCTCGAAACCTTGCTGTCGTGCTAGGTAACCCTGCAGATCCAACATATGTCCCACCTACCAAAGCAAAACACCCTGGATGAAACTATGTGCCAGCGATACCACAACTGATCCCAAGCGGTCAAACCTGCAAGAACTGTAGCACAACAGGGGTGAATTGCCAACTCGTGAGTAGAAAATATCAGCAAGTAAAAATCGAATAAAACAACGATTTCTTAGGTCACTATATCCTGAAGATAATACTATGATAATTAAGGTGACCATGTATGCATATATGTCAACAATCGAGTCAATGCAATGACATATTAATAAACATCTAACACCATATGCCTGTATACATGTGGATATCATCCACGTGTCTATCAACGACACAAACAATATCATGGAACCTGAGTGTCCCACACCGACACCCGAACATCATGAAAACATATGCCTGTATATATATATGAGGATATCAACCACGTGTGTCCATCAACGACACATCAAAATTATGGAACCTGAGTGTCCAACACTGACACTTGAAACATCATGAAAATATATGCCTGTATATATGAGGATATCAACCACGTGTGTCCATCAATGGCACATCAAAATCATGGAACCTGAGTGTCCAACACTGACACTCGAAACATCATGAAACCCGTGTCCGGCATCGACACATAAATCCTCATATCTCAGGCGCCGCATACTCAGATCGGTCCCCATATCAATCTCATCTCAGGCGCCGTATCCTCAGATCGGTCCTCATATCCATCTCATATCATAACTCCAAAACGGTATCCTCTGGATATCCGAAGAGTTTTATACAATCACCGGTAGGTAGTGCTCTCCTACCAGGCTCACCGCCTAAAAATACGAGTCTTCTTGCCCCGGGATACCTCACCGGGTCCATCATGTACCCGCAGACGGTGCCTACCGCTCCTCGAATCGAATATACTCACTGCTCAGAATCGAGAAAAAACTCATGATGGACACCTTGAAATATCATATCAAGAGAAACTGCATTTTTAAAACAATACACAATTTCCTTTGAAATTAAACTGTGGTTATCAAATCCAGAGATCTCATAAAAACAGCATCTCAATGCATATAACCATAAAATACGATGTATGCAACATAGAGTAGTAATATGAGCATAACGACTATATCATGCAAGCATGTCAAGTGATAGTAGTGAACAACGAGTGTACTTTTAATTTTAAGATTAATATCATGATAGGGTAGTTCTCCTGTGTAAATAGCACGACAATTCTACTGTATATGTGACATGGCAATTCTACTGTGTAAGCGACATGGCAATTCTACTGTGTAAGTGACATGGCAATTACCGATGATGAATGTGTGTGAGCCGGCAATTCTGTGTATGTGTAACATGCGCATCAACGGTAATTGTGCAGGTGTACTAGCAAATAATATCATATCGCGCTAAATACCGGCACGTGGTATGTACATCACGAGGGGTAATATCCTGCACAACATGAACAATAAATGGGTGTATCTATCTACACAAGAATCATACAGTCACTTTTAAACGATACACATCGTCGTTTTGAAAAAAGGTATGGTTCAGGTGGCAATATTTATATCGGCGATCCCTCCTCATAACATCCGATATGACAATAATCATCAATCATCATCCGCAAATCACTAGCGCGGATCAATCATCTGGTACATCTCATCGCGTATGGCAATCCATCGTACGGGAACATCAAGCAGAATAGGGAATCTATCGACCTATACAATAATGAGGGTATGGATCTAAAGTCTCATACGACATATTACTCATTATACTCATAAATATATATATATACACATATATCTCAAATCACATTTGTATAAACGTCATATCTTATTAATTCCACCACACCTCTATCTCAATCTCGTGTCGTGCTTATCGATCTCGCTTTCATATCAAACCATTAACAACTCATACTTGTCCTCTTTCAATTCATACTTATCATAATTCACTTTCTCATTTCATATTCTCATATATCAATATATTCATTAGTGTCAACTTTTATCACATCATCTTTTACTAAATCCTATAATCATGTTATCTTATGTTCATAGCATATTCTTTATCAATGATTGCGGGGGTGCTATACGTCATCCACCCGACTTCCCCCGTAGATATAAATCTTCTCACCTGCTAAACCCCTCGCTTAGCCGAAGTCGATGTGCTCCATCATATCGGAAGTCCACACGAAGATACCTACAATCAATACACATCGAAATGCAATTAAAACCAATATCCGAAAACCGATACGGCACACGGTTCGCTCATAGGTTAAAACATATAGCTTCGCATGCAAAATCAACCAAATAACTCTCGTCCGTTGACGTACAAATGTCCAACGACGGAATTCAAATCAAATATCAAAACCAAGTTTTCAGAATCGGAAAACGAAACTCAGCAACATGAGAAATTACTCCCAGATTTTAACTCAGGTAAAATTAGCCAATTTTGCACATAGGGTTGCTCTAGATATAGGATAAGAGAACCACAGACCAAAACTCATCACATTTCACCACAAAGTGGCCGCAATTTTCGGCCACATGGAATAAATCTGCGGTCAGAAAAGACTGGAATGGGCTCGGGTTTCTAGGATAGGTTCCTGGTTACCTGCGCGTCTCTCTGTGTTCGCTAAATAATTTTTAGGGTATCCAGGTTATAGCAGATCTCAGTATCCCCTCACAAAATCCACAAAATACGATATCGGGGAATTTCTAAGTTTGTGTTTTGGTTTCTATTCTCTTTTCTTGGCCAGGTAATCACCTCTAAAGTCTTGCAAACATTCACTACACCTCTATTTACCACTTAACAGCAACTTGGAATTTTCTAAGATCACATAACCTAATTAAATCAAATTCTAAACTAAACTAGGATATTTAAACATAAACACTAATTTAAAAGTGAAGGGATTACCTCATTTGGTAACTAAAGAAAATTCTTGAGTTGCCTAAAGTCTTCAAAATCCAAACATGGATAGTTTAAAGAGTTTAGAATAGGTTTGTGTGTCTTTATTGTGAATGTGGCATGGGGTTTTGAAAAGGATTTGGAGATGATACAAGAGGGTAGTGAGGGATGAAGGAGATGAAGAATTATGAAGAAAACAATGGGGAATGGAAGAGGGCAGCCAAGTCTCTCTCTCTCTCTCTCTCTCTCTCATCCTCACTCTCTCTCAAAATATCTATTTTGTTTTACACTCACTTTTGTTTCTCACTCTTAACTCTCTTTTTTTTTATTTCTTTTCTTTTCTAAATAAAATCAAACACACAAACATATAACAAAATGCACATGATATGGTGCACTAGCCATGGAAAAATGTAAAAATACGGATTTGGCTTAATCTTGATTAGTAGTGCACTAATCAAATTTAATTTAAATTTGCATATCATTGATTATAAAAATGCCAAAATCCGATTAATATCATTATAGTAAATAAATCATTTTAATCTCCGATTATTTTCCAAATATTGGTATATACTTATACCATTTTACGAAACCCCTATTCGCAAATCGAATAGTTTTCGCGAAATATATTATTTTAATATTAAATTTTCAAAAATAATATTTTATATTTCTGAAATTTTACACCTCCGAAGACCTCCGTGCCGAAGATGATCCACGCGAAGTCCCTCCAACTCGAGCTACCTCTACACTAAACTCTTTGGTATAGGAAATACGCTACACTCGATCGCTAGTCAAGTGTAGCATGGTGAGGTCAGGGATGTTAAAACTCACAAGTTTGTGTTCAAGTTTCATGGTTCACATCACATGTGAGGGTTGAAACTTGAACCATGGCAATGAGGAAGATGAAGAAGTTAGAGAGCAACCATAGGAGCAACTAAAGAAAATATGTCTAAGTCTTGAATGAGATGAAGAATCGCTCATCTAAAACGTCACTCATTGAAGCATACAAAATATCCAAAAATAAAAAATGGTGCCATGCTTTAATAGTAAGTCAAGATAAATAAAATATATTATGTGACATACCTCACACCATTCCACTTCAATTTCCACCTCATTTCTATTTTCACAAAATAGAATTTTATGTCATGCTTCATTATTATATATATCATATATATTAATATATTTATAATGAAGAATAATTAGTGAGCTAATGATATTAGTTAAGATATAATTATATCACATATAACATATATCACATTATTAAATCAACGCTTAATTTAATAATCCGGTTATATCGCATATAACCGACCAATATCATTTATCTGTATATCACATTATCAAATCAACACTTGATTCAATAATCTGGTTATATCACATATAACCTAACTCGATAACAGATAACTGCCAGATTACAATACGGTATCACATACACGTATTTAATCAGGCCCACACATATCACATATGTGTCCTACTTCATTTCGCCTGAACCAGGGAACTTCTGTTTGGGATTCTAAAGACTCGTCAATACGCCAGCAGTAGGTGATGATCATATCGATCACCCACAAGCCGTCAGCGGTACTAGCTGGACATAACGGCTACCCGGGTATTAAGAAATATGAAGATCAACAAGCAAGCCTGTCCATACTCTCCATGAAGTCTACCAGTAACACTACCGTACAGTCCGGTCTCTTCGTCCGATATGTCGCATATCATGTCTAGGAGTAGTAAACGTCAGACCCAGTAATGTGATGAGTCATGCCGATATTTGGCCTATAACGGTTCGAGAAACTACTGATAACACTTATAAGTAAATCTCAGCAGCAGCCCTGGCCAGGGACTTCTAGTTATAGCCAATCGAGCATAGCGCAATATCAACCCCCAATACCGGAAGAGACGAACCCCCTCATATCGCTCATTGCCTCCATGTGATTCGGGACTATACCCAAAATCCACTTGTTTGTACAACTCCTCTTGAGCGTAGTAGGGAGGAAATCAAAGCACAGTGGGAGCCACACAAGACTCTATGACGATCTCGGGTCTACAGACTAACATGTACCAGTGTCATCAGAGGACTGCTATCTGACGATAGTTATACTACCAACTAGGAGTCATCGGCGAGTCCGTTCGGTGTACCCATTCTCCAATGAGCACCTGTGTACAATCTTTGATGTCACACACCAATGGTTGTGGGATCAACTATCGCCCTCTAAGGGACAAGAAACGTACACACTAGTCTACTCTGGAATATCGATGCCCTTGTCTCGATATTCCCTCGACTAAAAATTGATTAAAGGATGTACTTTTGGACCACTCTGGCCCCACTAGTATGATCTCATCATAATCCTGATAGTCAACTACATATCCTAAGGGCTTTATCAACATGTAAGAGACAGACAATATAAATACCAGTCTACATGTTAAGATAAAGGTAACCTGATAGCATACTATCATGTCGAGCAAGAAAGTCCTCTATATATATGTCCAAGCATCCACCATATCACCAATAATGGCCTCTAGGGCATACATATTCCTAACAATCTCCCACTTGCATTAAGGCCAGTTGCTGTAGTATCTTATACACATTGTCCCAAAAGTCACTCGAATAGCATCTGGAGGATGGCCTCGGTGAGTGGATCCACTGTGTTATCCTCTGTGTCAACTCTCCTGACCTCGATCTTCCGGAGATCAACTATCTCCCTGATCAGGTGATATTTTATAAGAATATGTCTGGATCGCTAACGAGATCGGAGTTCCTAGGCCAAAGCCATAACTCCATTGTCATCATAATACACAGGTATTGGATGCTCAATTGTAGGAACCAAGTTCATCCCAGACAATCTCTTTGGCAGCATCGTTGGTAACGATGTAATTAGTCTTTATCAACGAGTCTTCTACGGTATATAGCTTGGAACCCTTCCAACATACCGTCCCTCCACTGAGGGTGAAGAAAAAACTCGAGACTGAATTCCAGTCGTCCTTATCACTCTGGAAGCTTGAATCGGTAAAGGACTCCATCTGGAGTTCACCGTTACCATACATCAAGAATATCTCTTTAATCTTTCTCAAGCACTTAAGAATGTTCTTCACAGCTGTCCAGTGGTTTTCCCAAAGACCTTTTCGATACTTACTCACTACACCTAGTAAGTAAGCTACATCTGGTCTGGTACATAATATCGCATACATGATTGACCCGTCTGCCAAAGCATAAGGCATTCCTTGCATGCGAGCCCCCTCCAAATCAGTCTCGAGAGACATCTCTTTAGAGAGAGTGATTTCTGAACAAGCGGGTACATTATCACACTTAGAATCATCCATACTAAACCCCTTTAGTATGGTGTCTATGTACCTGGATTAGGACAATCCCAAATCCATTTAGATCTAGCTCTATAGATCTATATCCCCAGGATATAGGAGGCATCAGTTAGATCTTTCATGGAGAACCTGTGTGATGAGAGGTGCTTGACCAAGTGAGCATAGGAACTTCGTTTCCTATCAAGAGTATGTTATCCACGAACAATACGAGAAAGACAACCATACTCTCTACAACCTTCTTATATATACATGGTTCATTTACCTTTTTGATGAAGTCAAACTCTTTGACAGCTTCATCAAAATAGATGTTCCATCTCCGTGATGCCTGCTTTAACATTAGATAGATTTAAGCAACTTGCACATGCTTCCGCTGCTCCCACTGTCTACGAAACCCTCTAGCAGTGTCATCTACACGCTTTCTTCTAAATCACCATTTAGAAAAGAGGTTTTAACGTGTAGTCTGCCAGATTTTGTTGTCATGGTATGCAGCAATGGCAAGTAGGATCATGATGGACTTAAGCATAGCGACAGGAGAAAAGGTTTCATCATAGTCGACACCAGGTCGTTGACGAAAACCTTTTGCTACAAGTCTAGATTTGAAAGTCTCAACTTTTCCATCTATACCAAATTATCTTTTTCAAAGATCCTCTTGTTCCCGATGGGTTTTACCCCTTCAGGAGCAACATGCAAAGTCAACACTTTGTTGGTGTACATAGATTCCATCTCAGATCGCATAGCATCCAGCCATTTCACATAGTCTCCACTTGTGATGGCCTGCTCGAAACTAGTTGAGTCATCATCTCCATGATGCAATCCTCGCTCCCACCATCTAAGAGAAAACTGTAGTATCTCTCAGATGGATGAGAAACCCTACTAGATCTGCAGTGTGGCTGCAATTCGTTGGGGACTACTGAATCCTCCAGTTCCGCCAAATCGTCAGTTATTGTTTGTGTTGCTGGAATTTCTTCCAGTTCTACCTCATTGCCACTAATTTCTATCACAAGAAATTCCTTTTCTAAAAAGGTGGCATGTCGAGAAACAAAACACCTTTTGTTCCTCAGTGTGGTAGAAGATATACCCTCGCGAATGTTTGGGATATCCTACAAACTTGCACAGAACTGACCTTACTTTAAGCTTGTCCGGATTATGCTTTTCAACATAGGCCGGACAACCCCATATCTTAACTCGTTTAAAAGATGGTTTCTTCTCATTCCATATCTCAGATGGAGTGGTAGGTAACAGATTTGGTCGGAACACTATTCAATAGGTATGCAGCTATCTCAAGTGCATATCCCCAAAAGAAAATAGGTAACTCAGCAGTACTCATCATAGAGCACACCATATCTTATAGAGTGCGATTCCTGCACCCCGATATACCATAGTGTTATGGTGTATACAGAGGAGTAAGCTGAGAGAGAATCTCATTCTCTTTTAAATAGTCTCGGAATTCCGAGCTCAAGTATTCTTCTCCCTGATCATATCAAAGGATTTGAAAACCTTTACCCATCTGGTTCTCATCTTCGTACTTATATTCCTTGAAATTCTTAAAAGATTCAGATTTGTGTTTCAACAAGAACATATGTCCGTATCTTGAGAGAACATCGGTGAATATAATAAAGTATGTGGAACCATCCCTAGCATATGTAGACATAGGACTACATACATCACTATGTATCTGTCCAAGAGTTCTGTAGCTCTTTCTCCGTTTTCAGTAAATGGAGATTTGGTCACCTTGGTCTTTAAGACATGACTGGCAAGTTTCATAAGATGTAAATTCGAACAAATTCAAATATGCATCCATATGGAACTTTAGCTAGTCTTGTTTCATGGATATGACCCCGTCTACAATGCCACAAGAAGTCTTCGTTCATTTCCGAATGGTTCCTCTTGTGTGTGTTCTATACGTTTAGAACTGTAGTTTGATTCAGAACGTGTACATTGTTATACAACGTACCTTACCCAATCAACATTTGATTTAGGAAAATATTCACAATATTATTGGTATGTAATAACAGTCGCTTAGAATCTTTGTATTACCAGTTGGTAAACTAGGTGATATTTGCCAACTGCTTTGGCTGCAACAATTGCACCATCTCTACTACTAGAGACATATCATCCTTTCCTAGTTCTCCACATTTCTATAGCCCATGTAACAAATTACATGTGTGGGGTCCTCATTCGGTATCCAATACCCAGGACGTAGAGTAAACTGAGAACAGTTCTTGGTAACGAACACACCCGAAGACAATGCATCAACATGCTTTTTCTTTGTTTGGGTGGCGTGGGAATCCGGATATTCCCCTATTCCTTACTCAGACTTATGACAATCATAAGGTAGAGTGAAACCAAGCCCAGTTTAATGAGTAAGTTCGGTCAAAACATCAATATTATTATCTTGATTAAGGCATTTCATTGGTCGCTACCAGGAGAGAGAGAAGGATAATCACTTTGCATGCTCTCTCTGCAAGATTAGATTGGTTATTTTATCTAATCAGGATGGCTCCCACTGTTTTTATCAAATCTTCCTTCAAACCCTAAAAGGTAAGATTAGCCGGGATTAATTACACCCTACAGATTCGCCAATCGTTCAGCCATGCAGGTATCAGTACTCCGAGAGAGGTTCCCCGTGCTTTTGCACGGTCCTAATTAAAATAAACCTCGTTTCCCTAGAGGCATAACCCCATTGACACATTTCTAAACACCTACTTGATTAGCTAATTGTAAAGTGCAAAACTCTCCCAGGAGTAACTCTTACTCGCAGTAGGTATCGGGATCCAACTATCATATAGAAGGTATGCAATATCATTGCAAATTTCAACATTTGAAATTCCCGATAATGGTTTTTACCCCTAATGTCCTATGACCTTGACGCAGGCCAACAAACCATAGGGCATCAGTCAAGTTCAACTCGTTCATTTCTTTGATTGAATTAAACCCACCTTCACGACCCTTGACGCAGGGTAACAAAGTCGCACGACTACCCTAATCCAATCGCATCACATGCTGTAGATAAGCACTAATTCAGCTACCGCACACCATGCCTTGACGCAGGCCAACAAACGTAGCACGAATACTAAAATAGCGTTTATCTGAAATGATGGAGGGCTACGAAAGATTTTAAGAAAACCATGAGCGTAATGAATTTAATATCGTTGTAGAATCTAGTGATTTTGAAAATGAGTGTTTTTGAGGGTTTTGCTGGTTTCGCTAAATGGTCACTCCCGGTAAAGGGAACTCGGCTCTTTCCTCATCGAATGAAGTGTAGATATTCAGCAATACCACAATGCAAAGCAAGAAGCAGAGAAGCTATCAAAAACAAAACCGAGTGAGTTGTAGTATTTGCTAGTTTCGCTAAAGAGTTCACTCCCGGTGAAGGGATCTCGGCTCTTTCCTCATCGAATGAGGTGTTGGATATTCATCAAGGAATACCACTATGCAAAGCAAAAACTAGAGCTACCCTTTTTGAAAATTTGATTCTACAACATCTTTAGGTTTCTTTCTTTTCATTAATCTAATTAATGAAGTCCCATCAATTAATGTTTCCTAAACATTACAAAAAAGTGAAACGAAAATAGAACGTACGCTTATGCCATTCGCATTCGCCACTGGGCCCCGTCATTCACAGTTAGGTTACTTAACTACCGGCAGAGCGGGGGCTGGACTAGCGCAGGTGCAAAACATAAGAAATGTTTATTATATATCATATATATAATACAACATTCGTCTCACGCAGTTATATGATCGCATCACAGAACCAAGCAGCAGAAGCAACATATGAAATATTGGATATACTAGGATTTCCGTGTTTTAAATTTAGCCAGTAATGTAAAACATGTATTCCACAGTTGTGATGAATAGCCAAACCCACATCCCATAGACCCCTACGAGAGCGGCAAGTAACCATACCAATTCTAGAGTTAGGAGACCCGGTCTCAACTCCTTGAGATGGTCTCCCACTGGACCCTAGAACCCGGTTACTTGTGCTCCCCGTCTTGGGTCTATCCTAATGCGAAAAAGTAAATAATATACATCAATGGTGAAATCATCCTCAACCCAGAAGTGCCCCAATAAAAGAATATTACATAAAAATTTTACATGAATGAAAATTGAAAAACTCTCATCTCACATAAAACCCCTGGCTATTCAATTACGACGATCCAATAAAACATATCAGCGACGCATAATATCACATATCATCAACTTAAATAAATACGCATCCCAAATTCCGTTGACATATAGCAACGAGATTTGGGATACCCCGCGTATTACACTTACGGTCACAGAAAAGAAATATAAAACTGCAATAATTAGAATCCGCATATCCATAGACATCATAAACCTGGAATATCTCATATTCCAAATTTCATGCCTAACTCTATAAACCCCGCATTTTAGCTCATATCAAAAACTCTTTTCAATAATTTAATCGAGTAATTCAACAAGATTCCCGACTACCCGATCGAATACGCGTCGGAAACTATAGTAGATGGCCGCACCCCCGACGCCGTCGATCAAGTGCACTTAGGCGAAACACCGTGGCCGCGAGCACCCGAGTGGGTGCTATTAGCAACGGGGTTCTCCTACAGTCATTTGGTTGGGGAAATGGGACGAGGCTATCTGGTAAAGTTATTCGGCGAGTATTCGCGTACGATACACGATTGCGACGGAGTTTCGATCCGAATCGAAACTTCGTGGCAATCGATCTACCAAGACTAAAACGCTAGATTTATAAACACTAACTAATTTTCACAAAACTAATTAAATATGGATCCTCACTACTGCATCCATATCAAACTAAACCCGAAACGACGTAACAATTACAACTACGAAACACTCTGTATTAGCCCCAATAGAACTGTTAACATCACATGCAAATTAGGCTAATCAAACAATACCTAAAACCCCAAAATCAACTCAATGGTGTTGGGGTCAAAAATTGCACACCGGTTGACCAAGTCAAAATCAAAGTCAACCACAAGTAAGCGGGCCCAAGCTCAGATCAAGTGGGCCCATGCCCAAGTCAAGCCCCATGGCCGGCCTCCTCCATGCAAAAATAAAAATCATGTAATAAATAATTTTGACGTAATTTTTAATAGGCATAAAGCCAAATTTTTGTAAAGCTTGTCACGCCCCGCTTCCCAGAGTATGCTAAGATGGGTACGTGACATAGCCAACCATGCTACCTGTGGATAGGACAAATCCCTCCACGGTCACATTACGGCTGTAGAGAAATCAAGAACAGGAAAGTAAACCAACTATCTAGTACATGTCCATAAGCCAGAGCAAAAGAGTCAGGAAATAACAATGTGCGGAAGCCAAGAGGTACAATAATGAAACCTGGAAGTAAGACTACATACCGACAGGAACTTCACCGCTCGGTCTAACAGCGGCAATACTCCTGATCAGTCTACAACAAGGTAGAAGAATCTGGGCCATGCAAAACCCAGACGACAGCGCGTCATGTCATCAAGCAATAAAATATAAACAGGGTAACAGGCAATGCAAATATAATCATGAATGAAAAGCAGATGTAACAGTAATGTAAATCAGGGCAGTGAAGGGTAGTGTGCAGTGAGTAAACTAAACTATTCTATTGGGTTATCTATTTTAATGTCTTTGAAATCAATTTGATGAATCATCGATATAACTCAATAGTATCCCGTGCATACCCGGGACCACGGTCAAGATTCTCGGGCTGAATCCGAGACATGCCGCTAGGCACTAAAACAGGAAATATGTACAGATGAATGATGTTAGCAGCATCATCCCAAGGCTGGCCTAGCCTCTAAAACTGATCAGTAAAGGTAGTACACTGTCGAGTTACAAGTCAAGTTTCATCATTGATTTCCCCATACCCCCCAAGTTGTGTATGTCAAGTCAGGTATTCAGTAATCAAGAACTAATGCCAACACAGGATCAGGTAAGAGCAGGTTTGTCTGGATAGACAACAGGAACGGTCCGTGAGGATTACATGTCAGGTTTGTTGGTATTAGACACAAGATCAGGTAACGGGTCAAGCCATGGTACATCAGGTCAGGTCAAGTAGTGTACGGTACCATGTCGGGTCAAGTAATAGGTGTAGCAAGTCATGTCAGGGTGCACAAGTATCATGTGGATGCTCATAATCAAACTATAATCAGTATGGGTACACAAAACAAGTATGGGGTACTAATATAACAACAAAATGGAATAATATGATATGGTATGCAAATAGATATAATTTCAAGGATATGGATGCACAGTTATCGATTAGGGTTACATTTATAGTTCTAATATTAATTAGGATGCAATTTGTTAAACATGGAGTGTTAATATCACAGTATTATGTAGTAATGTGATCTATGGATGCAATTATATGTATCTTAAATGCGATGGATGCAAACGGGTATCCGAAAAGTTATAAAACTATAAAATGGTAATGTGGAATGTACAACTAAGCAATATGTGATATAAATATGATATAATAATATTAGTATGGATAGCATATTCAAAGCGATTAATAACTATAAAAGTGGTATTGATTAACCATGCACAAGAAAGTTCCGTTCAGAAATTCAGCGTCACCCTGATTTGTAAAATAGCTTAAAAATAACAAACGTTCTCCAAAAGGGACGTGTATTATACAAAAACAAAGATAATTCAAAAAGATTTTCATTTTTATAAGTATAATTATCTCAGGTTGTCCCTACAAAAAGCTATGAACATTCGAAATTGAAAGTTTGCTGCTGGAATTTTCCTGGACAGCAGTTTAGAGACATAATCATTTGCATTTTATGTTATTTAAAAAATTTATTTTGCAAGTAAATATTTCATAGAGTTATAGTACTATGAGTTAGCTTCGCAACAAACTAAAGAACGTATACTAATGATTTTTCTATGATTTATAATAAATTTTATAAGGTAAGCTATACAGTAAATTTCAGATTTGTCGTATCCGCTTTGCGACGACGTTTCATGCGTAAACTATAATATTTTCAAATGTATAACATTATAAAATGCAGATTATAAACTAATTAAAGATAATAATAAGAAATATTATGACGATATATATTTTAAATGATATGGATGCAGTATAATGTAAACTAGTATGTCACAAGATAAGTTTTCATGATCTAGATTTAAAATGATATAAACGGATGCAAACGGAATATCGAAACGTTATAAAATTAAACATGGGGTACTAGATTTAAACTATAGGTATGGTATTTATTTAAATAGGTATAAAATGAATTATATAGCATGTAGCAAGATTAACTTGCGTAGACGGAACAAGAACGGATGTGTACGGAACGTCCTTCGTCGATGAAATGTCGCGACGCGCGCACGGTACACGGAACGGTTCCAAACAACGCACAAGGGTGATCACTTAAGTTAGGTACATTCACTGGATCACTCGAATCTTCAGCGACGAGCACGGCTCCGGCGGTGATCACCGGAATTAAGAAACAAGATCAAAAAAAAAAAAGAAGAAAGAAGAAGAAGAAGAGGCTGTGTATTAAATAAGGAAAGAAAAATAAATAAATAAAACATATATAAATATATATATATGTGCAGAGGGGAGAGAGAAAGGGGTTGTTATTAAGGTTTAGATTTTAATTTAAAAAGATTTTGTAAGTTATAAATATTTTAAACTGTTAAATTTTAATAAAGATATTAGATGAAATAAAATTTGGATTTTCTGGTAAATACAAATTTAGTCCAAAACATGCCCGGGTCGGGTCTAAAATTTTGGATTTGAAATATGGAAATTATTAGCAAGTTCCAAAAATTAAAATGAAAGATTATGTAACAGAAATGCATACCCCGAAGAACGGACGCACGTACGTGCGCGTAGCCATCCAAAGACGTCCGTTTCACTGAACGGGACGAGAACATGATGCAAGGACGCTACCACAGGGTTAGGGGTATCAAGAAGGCTATGAAATGCAATTTTAAATTATTTTTCATGATTTAAATTTCTATATGCAACAGATGCGATATCAGATAAAATGCCGGTAAATAATAAATTATGAGATGCACTAGTCCATGTAATATGTTAAGATAATCTATAAATAAAAGTTAACCAGGTTCAAGCAAGCGGGTCGGGTCGAATGCGAAGTAATATGTAGAATACCATTCGTACCCAAATATGCTAAATCAAGAAAAGCCATAGGTAGGTAAAAAAATGGAAGCTGGAATTGGTATAGATGAACACGGGTGTTACAAAGCTCATAGCTCATGTGCAAAAGAAGTGAGCACATGAGGCTTGGGATGGGCAAAATGCCATTTTTTAAAGCTCAATGGGCTATATGTAAATTTGTAAGCCTATAAAAGGCAACATAATAATGAAATAAAAGAATACAATTCATTCTCCCCAAAAACTAGGGTTTGTGCCTCCATCCTCTCCCTTCCAAGTTCTTCCTCTTCCTTTTTATTTTCCAATTAAATCAATAGCTTAGCTTTTCTTTTTTTTTAAAACTAAATAAAGTTTTATCATAAACCCACCTCTCAAGACTCCATCAAGAGAAGAAAAAGAGTCTTTTTTTTATCATTCAAGATCTAGATCTAGGAGTTTCAAGAGAACCAATTTTGGGTTTCTTCTCAAAAGAGAAAGGAAAAAATCTTTTGGAGTTTAACTCCACAAATAAAATTCTTTTGGAGTTTAACTCTATAATAAAAATCTTTTTTTGCAGTTTAACTCCGAAAAAATTGTTTTGGGAGTTTAACTCCAAATAAATTGTTTTGGAGTTTAACTCCATCACAAAAAAAAAGATCTTTTGGGAGCTCCTGCTTCCTCTCACATGAGGAAGAGGGAACTCCCACCAAGTAGGAGTTTTCTCCCCTCTCACGTGAGGGGGAGACTCCCCATTTAATGGAGTTTAACTCCACACCAAATAATGATCTTTTTGGAGTTGAACTCCATTTAAAATTAGTTTGGAGTTTAACTCCACATTAAATATTTTTTTCCGGAATTTAACTCCATTTAAAAAAATTTTGGAGTTTAACTCCACAATAAATGTTTTTTTAGGAGTTTAACTCCATTTAAAATTCTTTTAGAGTTTAACTCCACATTTAAAATTCTTTTGGAGTTTAACTCCGCAATAAAAATCTTTTTAGGAGTTTAACTCCATTTAAAATCCTTTCGGAGTTTAACTCCATTTAAATTGTTTTAGAGTTTAACTCCACAAACAAAAATTCTTTCGGAGTTCAACTCCACAATAAAAATCTTTTTTGGAGTTGAACTCCATTTAAACTCTTTTGGAGTTTAACTCCACAATAAAAATCTTTTTGGAGTTGAACTCTATTTAAAACTCTTTCAGAGTTTAACTCCACAATAAAAATCTCGGTGAAGTTGAACTCCATTTAAAACTCTTTTTGGAGTTTAACTCCACAATAAAAATCTTTTTTGGAGTTAAACTCCATTTAAAATATTTTAGAGTTTACTCCACATTTAAAATTCTTTTGGAGTTTAACTCAACAAAAAAATTCTTTTGGAGTTGAACTCCATGTAAAAAAAAATATTTGGAGCCCCACGTGTGGGGGAGGCTCCCATCAATTGGGACCCTTCCCCTCCCCCTCACGTGACCTCACGTGAGGGGGCCGAATGGCCCCCATTAAATGGGAGCCCAGGCTGCCCTTTTTCTTCTTTTTTTTCTTTCTTTTCTTCTATTTTTTAAATCAATTTTTATAAAAATAGTAATAATAAATAAATAAATAAAAATAAATTAGAAATGATATATTTTTTTAAAAAAACATTTCTCTAAATATTTTATATATATATAAATTATATATATCCTTTTTTTACAAATGGAACAAAACAAAATGAACACGTCTCCATTGTAATATGTTAAAATACACACGCACACACCAATGCATCGCATTGAGTTCGCATGACTAGTTTAACCCATTAATCGGAGGTTCTTTCGCTCCAAAGACGAGGGATAATTAACGGCAGCTTAGTCCGCAGCTGCCGGAGATTCGTATCCCCACAATCAATAAATCCCGACCTACCCTAAGCAGAGGAAATTTGTAATACGCCTAACAAGCGCACGCGTATTCCCATCTCAATGGGGTGACAAAAAACACCATACAGATTCTGGCACGCCCGGTGGGACCAATCTCTCCTCCCATATTTCGGGTTAAATATCCAAGCGAACTCAATCAATATATATATTGATTGTCTGTACTGAAATCATGCTTCTTTGTGCAGGATTAACGACTTTCGACTGCAATCTTCGAACGCAAGTCGGTATTTGAACGACTTACCTTGGCCCCAGCTGGGGGCAAAGCCATCAACACCGACAAAATAATATGGCATCTCGAGCAAGCTCTAGCGGTGTCCCTGACAACTGCTCAATCGGGTATCTTCTCTAAACTCCCCGTCAGATGACCTCTAAGTCGTTAAATTGGAAACAGATGACCACCACGTCGTTAAACTGGAAACATGACCACCATGTCGTTAAAATGGGAATGATCGACCACCACGTCGTTAAACTGGGCAACCGCTGACCACCACGTCGTTAAACTGGGAATAATCGACCTCTAAGTCGTTAAACTGAGGATGTAAAAATGTATAAATAAAACAAAAATACAAAAATAAAAATAAATAAAAAACCAAAATGATAGGGCAACTCGAAATAAAAATCAGCGAGTAAAAATAAAGATGAGAATAAAGATGAAATGATAGGGCAATCGCGACCTTCGCGATAAGAAAAGCTGAAATGATAGAGCAATCTCGGTAAAAAAAAGCCGAATGATGAGTCGCTCCTAGTACCATATTCCAGTGCAGCGATGCAGACGCCGTCCAAAACTCAAATCCCCAACGGAAAATGATGAGTCGCTCCTGGTACCATATTCCAGTGCAGCGATACAGACGCAAACCAAACTCTGAATGTCCCGACGGCGAATGATGAGTCGCTCCTGGTACCATTTTCCAGTGCAGCAATGCAGACGCCAACCAAAATCCAAACTCTCAAACGACGAATGATGAGTCGCTCCCGGTACCATATTCCAGTGCAGCGATGCAGACGCCAACCAAAATCCAATTTCCCAAAATTCTTCCAGCCCTATGGTTAGTCCCCAAATTGACTACCGTATACAACCCACGGGCTTAAATAATTCTCATCATACCCATACACCGCCGCAATCACCAGTCCAGCGGCCGGTCTCCGCCCTTGGAATTATACTCCATTAAGAATACCTACTCATGTGTCCTCGCGATATATGAGGAGAACAAAACTTCGTAGGATCCTTACGACCCATGAAGGAAAAACACGCTTGGGAGTCCCTACGACTCCTAAAAAGAAAATACACATGCGGGATCCTTTCGACTTGTAGGGAGAAAATGTTTTTATGAGACCCTTACGGCACGTAAAATTGAAAAGCCTTAAGTGATAGGGATCTAAACTGTCTCCAAAGCCATCGCTTCCTAATAGGCAAAGGCAAATGATGAGTTGCTCCTGGCATTATTCCAGTGCAGCAATGCAGATGCCGACACCTGCCCAAAATTCCAAGCTTCCGATCCAATAGGCCCTTAAGTCTTTAAACTGGGAACAGATGACCTCTAAGTCGTTAAACTGGGAATAGATGACCCCTATGTCGTTAAACTGGAAATGAGGGAGATCCCCTCATGGAAAATGATGATTCGCTCCTGGTACCATATTCTAGTGTAGCGATGCTGATGCCATGCCAAAACCAAAATCCCCAAATCCATTCATGGTAAATGATAATTCGCTCCTGGTACCATATTCCAGTGCAGCGGTGCTGATGCAAACCAAAACCAAAATCCCCAAATCCTGTCATGACAGATGATGATTCACTCCTGGTACTATGTTCCAGTGCAGTGGTGCTGATGTCAACCCAAATCACATCAAATCAGCAAAACAACCAATGACCTCCCTGGTAGAATCAAGCTCCACCTCGGAAACAAGTCAACTTCATCCCTGACACCGCAAGAAGCGGAGAAATTCAAATCCAGCACCGACCATCCACATCGCTAAAAGGGGAGCACACGTGGCTAAAAGGGCAGCACCGACCGTCTACGTCGCTAAAAGGGCAACGCCGACCGTCTACGTCGCTAAAAGGGCAGCACTGACCGTCCAAGTCGATAAAAGGGCAGCACTGACCGTCCACGTCGCTAAAAAGGCAGCACCGACCGTCCACGTCGCTAAAAGGGCAGCATCGACTGTCCACGTCGCTAAAAGGGCAGTAACGACCTCCTCGTCGGAATTATGCTCCGTCTTGGAATCAAGTCAACAAGACACTCCGCTTCAGAGACACGTCAAGCATCGACCGTCCATGTCTTAAAAAGGGCAGTGCCAGCTTTCTAAAAAGCGGGAACCAAATCAAGTCGCCTCCACATGAAAGAAAATCCATCAATTTCATGCACACGACTTGTAGGGTTCCTATGAACGACAGCAAGGTTTCGGGAGGCATCGTCCATGCCATTTTCAAAATTTTGTCATTTTAAAGAACCCTAAACTAGAATCGATAACTAGAGAATCATACGAAAGACAAAGTAAACTACTTTACATCTAAGTGTTTGCGGAATACAACCTTTGTAGACCGGTTCTTTGCTTCTAAAGCTCCGAGTTGAAGTCCCTTCGCTGCGATCCAAGTCCCGGACTCTTGCATGGCTTCTCAAGGTGAAAAGAACGATCTTGCTTGAAGTCTTCGGTGCCGAAAATGATCTACGTCGAGGAGACACTAACTCAAGCTACTACTTCACTAATTGAGAGATTAGTGATGCTAACACCCTATACTAAAATGCTAATCTAGTAGAGGATGATGAAATACGAAGTGGGCTCACTTTAGTTTTATTTTTCTCACAATATTTTCTCTCTTTAGAAAACCCTAGCAAGCTTTAGCTCAAGGAAGAAGAAGATGAGCTCAAGAGATGAGAATGAACTAATGAGGTGAGAGAATCAACCATGGGTGAGTTTGTATCATATACTAACTCATGTGGAGACATAACTATGGCTAAATTATAATGGTTAGGTTAATAAATATCTTAAGTAAAACAAAACTAGTGGACTAAGTCAATACATCCATAAGCTTCATGAAGCTTCATGCATGTGACTAATTATGCACTAATTTAGATTTACTATAAATATTTATAACCCAACATTATAATTAGTATGGTGTAAGTCTCATACACCCATGTAGTGTGTATCAACAACCATGATACAAAATAAAACACAATTAATATATATCACATATATATTAAGTGCACGTGTGAGAATAATAAATGCTTAAGTGAGCTAATATTAGTTAATGTAAATTAGTATATCAAATATACAATTATACACTAAATTATCAAATCAACACTTGATTTAATAATCCAGCTATATCACATATAACCGGCTAATATTAAATGTACCAACTTATCGAATCAACACTTGATTCGATAACCCGGCTATATCACATATAACTGTCCGATACAAATATCGCGAGAATAGAATACGGTATCACATACTCGCATTATTCTCGGTCCCGCACATATCACATATGTTCTCCTACTTCGTTTTGCCTGAACCAGTAAAATCTCTATGTAGGACTCTAAAGACTCGTCAATACGCCGGCAGTAGGTGATGATCACATCAAGCACCCATAAGCCGTCAGCGGTACTAGCTGGACGTAACGGCTACCCGGGTATTGAACGATCAGAAGATCAGCAAGCAAGCCCGCTCTAACTCCTGCAAAATCCTGACAATAACACTACCGTACAGTCCGGTCTCGTCTGATATGTCGCATATCAAGCCTATGGGTGGTAAACGTCAGACCCCAATAACCGATATGTCATGCCGATATAAGGCTCATAACGGGTCGAGAAACTACTGATAACACTTACCAGTAAATCTCTAAAACAGCCCTGGCCAGGGACTTCCCTGTTATGGCCAATCGAGCACAGTGCAACATCAACCCCCAATACCGGGAGAGACGAAACCCCTCCTATCGCTCATTGCCTCCATGTGACTCGGGACTGTACCCAAAAACCACCATTTTACATGCCCTCTTGAACGTGGTAAAGTGGAAATCAAAGAACAGTGGGAATCACACAAAACTCTATGACGATCTCGGGTCTACTGACTAACATGTACCGGTGTCACTAGAGAACTGCTATCTGACAATAGGTATAATACCAACTAGGAGTTCTCGGCGAGTCCGTCCAGTATACCCAGTCTCCACTGAGCACCCGTATACCATCTCTGATGTCAAACACCAATGGATATGGGATCATCCATCGCCCATCTCATGGGTCGAGAAGCGTATACGCTAGTCTACTCTGGTATATCGATGCCCCGCCTCGATACACCCATGACTAGAAACATTAAAGGATGAACTTATGGACTACCATGGCCCTACTAGTATGATCTGCATTATAATCCTGGTAGTCAAGTACACATCCTAAGGGCTTTACCAACATGTAACCATAAGACAGTAGGAGACAAGTATACATGTTAAGATAAAGAGCAACCGGATAGCATACTATCATGTCGAGCAAGAAAGTCCTCTCTATATATGTCCAAGCATCCACTATAATATACATCATATGTACAATAATGGTCTCTAGGGCATACATACAACTAACAATCTCCCACTTGCACTAGGGCCAGCTGCTGTAATATCGCATACCCAGCATCCCGAAGGGTCTCTCAAAATGTATCTGGGGAATGGCCTTCGTGAGTGGATCCGCAGTGTTATTCTTCGTGTCAACTCTCCTGGCCTCGATCTCCCAGCGATCAACTATCTCCCGGATCAGGTGATACCACCTCAGAATATGCCTGGATCGCTAATGGGACCTGGGTTCCTTGGCCAAAGCGACTGCTCTATTGTTATCGCAATACAAAGGTATTGGATATTCAATGGATGGAACCACTCCAAGTTCAGTTATGAACTTCTTCATCCAGACAGCTTCTTTGGCAGCATCGTTGGCAGCGATGTATTGAGCCTCCATCATCGAGTCTGCTATGGTTTCCTTCTTGGAACTCTTCCAGCATACCGCCCCTCCATTGAGGGTAAAGATAAATCCTGAGTGCGGCTTAGAGTCGTCCTAATCACTCTGGAAGCTCGAATCGGTAAAGGACTCCACTTGGAGTTCTCCGTTACCATACACCAAGAACATTTCTTTAGTCATCTCAAGTACTTGAGAATTCTCTTCACAGCTGTCCAGTGACTCTCTCCAGGATCTACTTGATACCTGCTCACTACACTTAGTGAGTATGCTACATTGGGTCTGGTACATAGTATCGCGTACATGATAGAGCCTACTGCCAAAGCATAGGGTATCCTTTGCATGCGAGCTCTCTCCAAATCACTCTTGGGAGACATCTCTTTGGAGAGAGTGAGTCCTGAGATCGTGGGTAAAAACCCACGCTTGGATTCTTCCATACTAAACCTCTTTAGTATGGTGTCAATGTACGTGGATTGGAACAATCCCAATATCCTCTTAGATCCATCTCTATAGATCTTAATCCCTAAGATGTAGGAGGCATCACCTAGATATTTCATTGAGAATCTATGTGATAAGAAGAGCTTGACCGATTATAGCATAGGAATGTCATTTCCTATCAAGAGTATGTCATCCACGTACAATACGAGGAAGACAACTTTACTCTCTGCCACCTTCTTGTATATATAAGGTTCATCTACGTTTTTGACGAAATCAAACTCTTTGATAACGTCATCAAAACAGATGTTCCAACTCCGCGATGCTTGCTTTAACCCATAGATGGATTTAAGCAGCTTGCACACCTTTCCGCTGCTCCCACTAGCTACGAAGCCCTCTGGCTGAGTTATGTACACGCACTCTTCCAAATCACCATTCAGAAATGCGGTCTTAACATCCATTTGCCAGATTTCGTAGTCATGGTATGCAGCAATGGCAAGTATGATCCGGATGGATTTAAGCATAGCCACTGGAGAAAAGGTTTCGTCATAATCCATACCTGGTCGTTGAAGAAAACCCTTTGCAACAATTCTAGCTTTGAAAGTCTCCACTTTCCCATCTACACCAAGTTTTTCTTGAAGATCCACTTGCTCCCAATAGGTTTTACCCCTTCAGGAGCATCTTCCAAAGTCCATACTTTGTTGGTGTACATGGATTCCATCTCGGATCGCATTGCATCCAGCCACTTCACAGAGTCCCCACTCGTGATGGCCTGCTCGAAACTAGTTGGGTCATCATCTTCCATGATGCAATCCTTGCTTCCACCATCAATGAGAAAACCGTAGTATCTCTCAGGTGGATGAGGAACCCTACTAGATCGGCGGAGAGGCTGGAGTTCGTTGGGCACTATCGAATCCTCTGGTTCCACTAAATCTTCAGTTATAGTTTGTGTATCTGGAACTTCTTCCAGTTCTACCTCTTTGCCACTAATTTCTTTTATAAGAAATTCTTTTTCTAAAAAGGTAGCATGCTGAGCAACAAACACCTTTTGTTCATCACTGTGGTAGAAAAAATATCCATATGAATTCTTTGGATATCCCACAAACTTGCAAAGAACTGATCGTGCCTCGAGTTTGTCCGGATTTTGCTTTTTGACATAGGTCGGACAACCCCATATCTTAACTCGTTTATGATATGGTCTCTTCCCACTCCATATCTCATACGATGTGGTAGGTACAGATTTAGATGGAACTTGATTCAATAGGTATGATGCTGTCTCAAGCGCATAACCTCAAAAGGAAATAGGCAACTCAGCAGTGCTCATCATAGAACGCAACATATCTAATAGGGTGCAATTCCTCTGTTCCGATACACTGTTGTGCTGTGGTGTATATGGAGGAGTAAGCTGAGAGAGAATCTCATTCTTTTTTAGGAAGTCCAGGAACTCCGTACTCAAGTATTCACCTCCTCGATCAGATCGAAGGATTTTAATACTTTTACCCGTTTGGTTCTCAACTTCGGATTTATATTCTTTGAATTTCTCAAAAGCTTCAGACTTGTGTTTCATCAGGAACACATGTCCGAATCTTGAGAGATCGTCAGTGAATGTAATGAAGTATGAGGAACCATTCCTGGCATGTGTAGAAATGGGACCACATACATCACTATGTATCAGTCCTAAGAGTTCCGTAACTTTTCTCCGTGTCTTGTAAACGGAGTTTTGGTCATCTTGTCTTTGAGACATGACTGGCAAGTGTCATAAGATGAAAATTCGAACGCATTCAAATATCCATCCTTATGCAACGTAGCTAGCCGTGTCGCATTGATACGACCTAGTCTACAATGCCACAAGAAGGATTCATTCATTTCTGAACTCTTCCTCTTGTGTGTGTTTTGTATATTGAGGACTGTAGTTTGATCTAGAACATATATGTCATTATTTAACGAGCCTGATCCAATCAACTTTTGATTCAGGAAGATATTCATAACATTATCCTGTACTACAAAATTATATCCTTCTTTACTTAATAAAGAAACTGATATAAGATTGCATATCAGGGTCAGAATGTAATAGCATTCGTTCAGAATCAATGTGTTGCTACTTAGTAACATAAGGTGATATTCGCCAACTGCTTTGGCTGCAACATTTGCCCCATTCCCTACTCTTACGGAATGATCACTCATTCCCAGTTCTCTACCTTTCCTTAGCCCATGTAACATATTACATATATGGGATCCCGATCCGGTATCTAATACCCAGAACGTAGAGTGAACTGAGAAACAGTTCTCAATAACTAACACATCCGAAAAAGATGCATCAGCATGTTTCTTCTTCGTTTGGGCGGCATGGGAATCCGGATATTCCCCTATTCCCTGTTCGGTCTTATAACAATTATAAGAAAGAACGGAACCAACGTTCCCCTGCATTGTATAACATGCGGGTTCGGTCAATACATCTATATTATTATCTTGATTAAGACGTGACATGGTCGCTATCTGGAGAGAGAGTGAAGAAAACACTTTAGCGTATACTCTTGCAAGATCAAATTGGTTATTATTTTATCTAATCAGGATGGCTCCCACTATTTTTATCAAATCTTCCTTCAAACCATAAAAGGAAATACTAGCCGGGATTAATTACACCCCACAATTTCGCCAATCTTTCAGCCAGGCCAATGCCGGTACTTTGAAGGAGGTTCGTCGTGCTTTCGCACGGACCTAATTAAAATAAACATCGTTTTCCCAGAGGTATAACCCCGTTGACACCTTTCTAGACATCTACTTGATCGGCTAATTGTCTTGTGTAAAACTCTCTCAGGGGTAGCTCTTACTCGCAGTGGGTATCGGGATCCAACTATCTCATAGAAGATATGCAATCTCATTGAAAATTTCAATACTTAAAATTCCCGATAATATTTTGCCCCAAGCAATCTATGACCTTGACAAGGTCAACAAACCATAAACCGCAAGTCAAGTTCAACCCGTCATTTTTTTATTGAATTAAACCCACCCGTTCGACCCTTGAAAAGGTCAACAAGGACATACGACTACCCTAATCTAATCGCATCATATGCTTTGCAGATAAGCACTAATCAGCTACCGCACACTACGTCTTGACAAGGTCAACAAGCGCAGCATGAATACTAAATACTACTTATCTTCAATGACGGAGGGCTACGACAAGTTTTTCAGAAAACCTATTGCGTAATGAATTTGATATCGTTGTAGAATCGAGTGAATTTTGAAAAGGAGTGTTTTTTAGGCTTTCACTAGTTTTGCTAAAGAGGTCACTCCCGGTGAAGGGATCTCGGCTCTTTTCTCATCGAATAAGGTGGGGAATATATCACATATATCACTATGCAAAGCAAGAAACTCTGAAAGCAATCAAAAGACAAACCGAGTGTTGTAGCATCTGCCAATTATTTCTAAAGAGGTCACTCCCGGTGAAGGGATCTCGGCTCTTTCCTTATCGAATAAGGTGCGGGATATATCACATATATCACTATGTAAAGTAATAACTGTAGCTACCCTTTTTGAAAATTTGATTCTACAATATCTTTTAGGTTTCTTTTTCTTTCATTAATCATATTAATGAAGTGCCATCATTTAAGCTTCCTAAGCATCACAGAAAAAACGAAAATACAACGTACGCTTATGCCATCCGCATTCGCCACAATGTTCCGTTATGCACCGTTAGGTTACTTAACAAACGGCATACCGGGACGGGACTAGCACGGGTGCAAAACATAAGCAACGTCTACTATATATCTCATATATAATGTTTATCCATTCATCTCAGAATCCACAGTGATTACATCACAAAGCAGCAGAAGAAATATATGAAATATTGGATATACTAGGAGGTCCGTGTTTTATTTTGAGCCTGTATAAAACACGTATTCCACGGTCGCGATGAATAGCCAAACCCATATCCCTAGACCCCTACGAGAGCGGCAAGCAACCCTACCAATTCTAGAGTTAGGAGACCCGGACTCGACTCCTCGACTTGGTCTCCCACTGGACTCTAGAACCCGGTTACTTGTGCTCCCCTCCTTGGGTCTATCCTAATGCGGAAAAGTAAATAATATACAACAACGGTGACATCTTCCTCAACCCGGAAGTGCCCCAATAAAAGAATATTATATACATTGAATTTTACATGAATGAAAAATAAAAACTCTCATCTCACATAAAACCCCTGGCTATTCAAAACACGACGATCCAATATAACATATACAGCAACACATAATATCACATGTCATCAACGTAAGTAAATATGCGTATCCCAATTGTCATTGACATATAGCAACGAAACCGGTGATACACCACATATTACACTTACGGTCGCAGAAAAATCTAGGCGATGTTATACATTCCAATCGAATCAACAAACACCCAAAATTACCCAAAAAGCTCAACACTTGAGCGTAGTTTAAAATTATTCAGCACATGCCACAGTACCAATGAACCAGCCATAGAAGGGTCAACCAAGGCCTCACATGTGGCACCGCTGAACCACCACAAAGCCTAAGGTTTAGTGGTGGCTCTAACGGTCACATAATCGAGTTAGGGTTTCGTTCTTCTAGAGGGTCCATCGAATAACTTGCATGATGTTTGAATGCTTTATAACTACGGAAAAAATCCAACGCTTGGAAAATTTTCCGGCAAGGGTTAAAGCGGGTATTTGATATCCGATTGAACTTTTTAACATCGCCTAAAGTAACCCGAAAATAGTTAGAATTACGACTATGAAATACTCCGAGTTGCCTTTGCAGTAAGTTAATCATCACATAAGAAGTATCAAAATCAAACAACACCTGAAACACTAAAACCCAGAGACCAGAACACAAAAAAAATTTGGACCCAGAATTCCCCAAAGGAGCCGGCCAGCTCGGAATTTGGGGCTTAGGGCTCGGCCATAAACCGGACAGTTGTGTCCAAATTTCTTCTGTGTTCTTATATTATCCCATACAATATTCTGCACTTGTTTGAAAAATTTTTAGAGCTCATATAAAAATCGACAAAAACTGTGGTTTGGTGTTGCAAGTTTCGGAGTAGTTTTGTTTTCGTAATCCTACACAATCCGTCTAATTCTTTAGCTAGGCTCTGATACCACTGTAGGGTTCCTATGAACGACAGCAAGGTTTCGGGAGGCATCGTCCATGCCATTTTCAAAATTTTGTCGTTTTAAAGAACCCTAAACTAGAATCGATAACTAGAGAATCATACGAAACACAAAGTAAACTACTTTACATCTTAGTGTTTGCGGAATACAACCTTTGTAGACCGGTCCTTCACTTCTAAAGCTCCGAGTTGAAGTCTCTTCGCTGCGATCCAAGTCTCGGACTCTTGCATGGCTTCTCAAGGTGAAAAAAACGATCTTGCTTGAAGTCTTCGAGACCGAAGATGATCTACGTCGAGGAGACACTAACTCAAACTACTACTTCACTAATTGAGAGATTAGTGAAGCTAACACCCTATACTAAAGTGCTAATCGAGTAGAAGATGATGAAATAGGAAGTGGGCTCACTTTAGTTATATTTTTCTCACAATATTTTCTCTCTTTAGAAAACCCTAACAAGCTTTAGCTCAAGGAAGAAGAAGATGAGCTCAAGAGATAAGAATGAACTAATGAGGTGAGAGAATCAACCATGGGTGAGTTTGTATCATATACTAACTCATGTAGAGACATAACCATGGCTAAATTATAATGGTTATGTTAATAAATATCTTAAGTACAACAAAACTAGTGGACTAAGTTAATGCATCCACAAGCTTCATGAAGCTTCATGCATGTGACTAATTATGCACTAATTTAGATTTACTATAAATATTTAAAACCCAACATTATAATTAGTATGGTGTAAGTCTCATACACCCATGTAGTGTGTATCAACAACCATGATACAAAATAAAACGCAATCAATATATATCACATATATATTAAGTGTGTACATGTGAGAATAATAAATGCTTAAGTGAGCTAATATTAGTTAATCTAAATTAGTATATCAAATATACAATTATATACTAAATTATCAAACCAAAACTTGATTTAATAATCCTGCTACATCATATATAACCGACTAATATTAAATGTACCAACTTATCGAATCAACACTTGATTCGATAACCCGGCTATATCACATATAACCGTCCGATACAAATATCGCGAGAATAAAATACCGTATCGCATACTCGCATTATTCTCGGTCCCGCACATATCACATATGTGCTCCTACTTCGTTTTGTCTGAGCCAGTAAAAGCTCTATGTAGAACTCTAAAGACTCGTCAATACGCCGGCAGTAGGTGATGATCACATCAAGCACCCACAAGCCGTCAGTGGTACTAGCTGGACGTAACGGCTACCCGGGTATTGAACGATCCAAAGATCAGCAAGCAAGCCTGCTCTAACTCCTGCAAAAGCCTGACAGTAACACTACCGTACAGTCCGGTCTCCTCGTCTGATATGTCGAATATCAAGTCTAGGGGTGGTAAATGTCAGACCCCAAAAACCGATAAGTCATGCCGATATGAGGCTCATAACGGGTCGAGAAACTACTGATAACACTTACCAGTAAATCTCTAAAACAGCCCTGGCCAGGGACTTCCCTGTTATGGCCAATCGAGCACAGCGCAACATCAACCCCCAATACCGGGAGAGACGAAACCCCTCCTATCGCTCATTGCCTCCATGTGACTCGGGACTGTACCCAAAAACCACCGTTTTGCACGTCCTCTTGAACGTGGTAAGATGGAAATCAAAGTATAGTGGGAATCACACAAGACTCTATGACGATATCGGGTCTACAGACTAACCCATACCAGTGTCACCAGAGAACTGCTATCTGACGATAGGTATAATACCAACTAGGAGTTCTCGGCGAGTCCGTCCAGTGTACCCAGTCTCTACTGAGCACCCGTATACCATCTCTGATGTCAAACACCAATGGATATGGTACCATCCATCGCCCATCTCATTGGTTGAGAAGCGTATACACTAGTCTACTCTGGTATATCGATGCCCCGTCTTGATACACCCACGACTAGGAACATTAAAGGATGAACTTGTGGACTACCATGGCCCCACTAGTATGATCTACATCATAATCCTGGTAGTCAAGTACACATCCTAAGGGCTTTACCAACATGTAACCATAAGACAGTAAGAGACAAGTATACATGTTAAGATAAAGAGCAACCGGATAGCATACTATCATGTCGAGCAAGAAATTCCTCTCTATATATGTCCAAGTATCCACTATAATATACATCATATATACAATAATGGCCTCTAGAGCATACATACAACTAACGCGATCCACATGTGCGATGTGCATTCATTGATGGGGGCACTTTTTTGGGGTCAAAAAATGCACCCGGTTGACCAAGTCAAAATCAAAGTCAACCCCAAGTAAGCGGGCTCAAGCTCAGATCAAGTGGGCCCATGCCCAAGTCGAGCCCCATGGCCGGCCTCCTCCATGCAAAAATAAAAATCATGTAATAAATAATTTTGACGTAATTTTTAATGGGCATAAAGCCAAATTTTTGTAAAGCCCATGGCTCATGTGCAAAAGAAGTGAGCACATGAGACATGGGATGGGCAAAATGCCATTTTGTAAAGCCAAAGGGGCTATATGTAAATTTGTAAGCCTATAAAAGACAATATGATAAAAAAATAAAAGAATACAATTCATTCTCCCCAAAAACTAGGGTTTGTGCCTCCATCCTCTCTCTTCCAAGTTCTTCCTCTTCCTTTTCATTTTCCAATTAAATCAAGAGCTTAGCTCTTCTTCTTTTTTTTAAACTAAATAAAGTTTTACCATAAACCCACCTCCCAAGACTCCATCAAGAGAAGAAAAATGGTCTCTTTTTTTATCATCCAAGATCTAGATCTTGGAGTTTCAAGAGAGCTCATTTTGGGTTTCTTCTCAAAAGAGAAAGGAAAAAATCTTTTGGAGTTTAACTCCACAAATAAAATTCTTTTGGAGTTTAACTCTATAATAAAAACCTTTTTTTTTGGATTTTAACTCCGAATAAAATTGTTTGGGAGTTTAACTCCAAATAAATTTTTTTGCAGTTTAACTTCATCACAAAAGAAAGAAGATCTTTTGGAAGCCCTTGCTTCCTCTCACGTGAGGAAGAGGGAACTCCCACCAAGTGGGAGCTTTCTCCCCTCTCACGTAAGGGGGAAGCTCCCCATTTAGTGGAGTTTAACTCCACACCAAATAATGATCTTTTTGGAGTTGAACTCCATTTAAAATTATTTTGGAGTTTAACACCACATTAAAAAAAATTCGGAGTTTAACTCCATTTAAAATTATTTTGGAGTTTAACACCACATTAAAAAAAATTCGGAGTTTAACTCCATTTAAAATTATTTTGGAGTTTAACTCCACATTAAATATTTTTTTAGGAGTTTAACTCCATTTAAAATTCTTTTGGAGTTTAACTCCACATTTAAAATTCTTTTGGAGTTTAACTCCGCAATAAAAATCTTTTTAGGAGTTTAACTCCATTTAAAATCCTTTCGGAGTTTAACTCTATTTAAATTCTTTTGGAGTTTAACTCCATAAACGAAAATTCTTTCGGAGTTCAACTCCACAATAAAAATCTGTTTTGGGGTTGAACTCCATTTAAAACTCTTTTAGAGTTTAACTCCACAATAAAACTCTTTTTAGAGTTGAACTCTATTTAAAACTCTTTTGGTGTTTAACTCCACAATAAAAATCATTTTGGAGTTGAACTTCATTTAAAACTCTTTTTGGAGTTTAACTCCACAATAAAAATCTTTTTGGAGTTGAACACCATTTAAAACTCTTTTTGGAGTTTAACTCCACATTTAAAATTCTTTTGAATTTTAACTCCACATAAAAAAGACTTTTGGAGTTGAACTCCATGTAAAAAAAAAATTGAAGCCCCACGTATGGGGGAGACTCCCATCTATTGGGAGCCTTCCCCTCCCCATCATATGAGGGGGAGGGCTCCCATCAAATGGGAGCTTTCTGGGCCCCTCACGTGAGGCCATGTGAGGGGGAGGGCTCCCATTAAATAGGAGCCCTTTGGCCCCCTCACGTGAGGCCACGTAAGGGGGAGGGCTCCAATTAAATGGGAGCCCAGGCTCCCTTTCTTCTTCTTCTTTTTTTCTTTCTTTTCTTCTTTTTTTTTAATTCTCTTTTTATAAAATTAATAATAAATAAAAATAAATTAGAAATATTTTTTTTAAAACATTTCTCTAAATATTTTATATATATATATATATATAAAATATATGTATCCTTTTTTTTTACAAATGGAACAAAACAAAATGAATGCGTCTCCATTGTAATATGATTAAAAAAAACACACTAATGCATCGCATTGAATTCGCATGACCAGTTTAACCCGTCAATCGGAGGTTCCTTCGCTCTAAAGATGAGGGGTAACTAACGGCAACTTAGTCTGCGGCTGCCGGAAATTCGGATCCCTACAATCAATAAATCCCAACCTACTATAGGCAGGGGAAATCTGTAATGCGCCTGACAAGCGCGCGCGTATTCCCATCTCAATGGGGTGACGTAAAACACCCTACAAATGGAACACAAAAAAAATTTCAAGGCCAGAACAAAAAGAAAAACCGGCCAGGCCGGTTTTTGATAGAATCTCGCCGGGTCAAATGTGGTATTTTGGCCTCGAATTTCTTCAGTGTTCAAGTTGCATCATATACAACATTTTGCACTTGCTTAAAAAAATTTTACATATCATTTTAAAATCAACAGAAACTCTGATCTTGGGTTTCGGTGTTTCAGAGTTTTTCGGTTTCGTGATTCTAATTTTATCGTCTAATCTTCTATCTTAGGCTCTGATACCATGAAAGTCTACCCTAGCACCACCATGAGGTTCTAATGGAATCAAGCATGCCAAATTCAAATTTTTATTGGTGGTAAGCTAGACTATCCAAGATCTCTAGCTAGTTGATTAGGGTTTAAAGTTTGATATCAAGAAAACTATAAGAAGTGAAAGATGGCTATACCTTCGTAGATCAAGTCCTTCACTTCACATGCTCCGTGAAGTAGTCCTGCAACTCCACTAGGCTCCACTTGAGGGTTTGGACGAGCTTCCTCCGAAGACCTTCGTGCCAAAGATGATCCACGCGAAGTCCCTCCAACTCAAGCTACCTCTACACTAAACTCTTTGATGTAGGAAACACGCTACACTCGATCGCTAGTCAAGTATAGGATGGTGAAGTGGGGGATGTTAAAACTCATAAGTTTGTGTTCAAGCTTCATGGTTCACATCATATGTGAGGGTTGAAGCTTGAAAGAAGCTAGAGAGCAACCATGGGAGCAACTAAAGAAAATATGGCTAAGCCTTGAATGAGATGAAGAATCGCTCATCTAAAACCTCACTCATTGAAGCATACAAAATATCCACAAATAAAAAATGGTGTCATGCTTCAATAGTAAGTCAAGATGAATAAAATATATTATGTGACATACCTCACACCATTCCACTTCAATTTCCACCTCATTTCTATTTTCACAAAATAGAATTTTATGCCATGCTTCATTATTTTATATATATATATATATATATATATATATATATATATATATTAATATATTTATAATGAAGAATAATTAGTGAGCAAATGATATTAGTAAGATATAATTATATCACATATAACATATATCATATTATTAAATCAACACTTGATTTAATAATCCGGTTATATCACATATAACCGACTAATATCATTTATCTGTATATCACATTATCAAATCAATACTTGATTCGATAATCCGGTTATATCACATATAACCTAATAACAGATAACTGCTAGATTACAATACGATATCACATACACGTATTTAATCAAGCCCACACACATATCACATATGTGTCCTACTTCGTTTCGCCTGAACCAGGGAACTTCTGTGTGGGACTCTAAAGACTCGTCAATACGCCAGCAGTAGATGATGATCATATCGGTCACCCACAACCCGTCAGCGGTACTAGCTGGACATAACGGCTACCCGGATATTGAGCGATATGAAAATTAACAAGCAAGCCTGTCCATACTCTCCATGAAACCTATCAGTAACACTACTGTACAGTCCGGTCTTTTCGTCTGATATGTCGCATATCATGTCTAGGGGTGGTAAACATCAAACCCCAGTAACGTGATAAGTCATGCTGATGTTTGGCCTATAATGGTTCGAGAAACTACTGATAACACTTATAAGTAAATCTTAGCAGCAACCCTGACCAGGGACTTCCAGTTATAGCCAATCGAGCATAGCGCAACATCAACCCCCAATACCGGGAGAGACGAAACCCCTCTTATCGCTTATTGCCTCCATATGACTCGGGACTGTACCCAAAATCCACTTGTTTGCACAACTCCTCTTGAGCGTGGTAGGGAAAAAATCAAAGCACAGTGGGAGCCACCCAAGACTCTATGACAATCTCAGGTCTACAGACAAACCTGTACCAGTGTCACCAGAGGACTGCTATCTGACAATAGGTATACCACCAACTAGGAGTCCTCGGCAAGTCCGTTCGGTGTACCCATTCTCCAATGAGCACCTGTGTACAATATTTTATGTCACACACCAATGGTTGTGGGATCAACCATCGCCCTCTAAGGGACAAGAAACGTACACACTAGTCTGCTCTGGAATATCGATGCCCTTGTCTCGATATTCTCTCGACTAGGAAATGATTAAAGGATGTACTTTTGGACCACCCTGTCCCCACTAGTATGATCTCATCATAATCCTGGTCGTCAAGTACATATCCTAAAGGCTTTATCAACATGTAAAAGACAGACAGTATAAATACCAGTCTACATGTTAAGATAAAGGTAACCTGATAGTATACTATCATGTCGAGCAAGAAAGTCCTATATATATATATATTCAAGCATCCATTGTATCATCAATAATGGCCTAGAGGGCATACATATTCCTAACAATTTCTCTACAAGGAAAATGAGGAGAAAGAAGATGCATGAAGGAATGAGGGAGGAGAGAGAATGCTTCATACTAAAATAGATATTTTTCCATTTAAAGATGAAGCACATCTCTCTCTACAACCATACCTCTTTTCTTTATTATTAGAAAAGAAATGAATCATTTCCTTATTTAAAAATAACATGAAATGATGTGTTCCTTCTGTATGTATTTATGTATCAAATGCATAAAATATCTAGTATGTGTATCATATACACAAAGTATATGTATCGTATACATATACACGTATTTGTATCATATATAAATAAAAAATGAGAGAGAAATTAGAAAGCGGACATATGAATGTATATTTGTGTGTGTGAGTGTGTGTGAGTGTGTGTATAAATCAACACTTGATTTAATAATCCGGTTTAAACATAAACCGGCTAGTACTATAAAACGCCCGATTAATGTACATGTATCATATACACGTATTTAATCGAACTCCAGCATGTATCATCATACGCACACTACATCATTTCACCTGAACAAGGAAAACCTCTGTGTGGGACTCTAAACACTCAATCAATACACTGGAGGTAAGTTAGGATCATATCCGATTGAATCTGAAATACTTTAAGATCAATCTCCTCATTAGTTAACCCACAAGCACATCAGCGGTACTATCTGCACGAAACGGCTATCCAAGTATTGATCAAAAGAAAGGTCGACATGCAAGCTCATCCGAACATAATCAAAGCTAATCAGTGACGGTCATCGTACAATCCAGTCTTTTCGTCAGAGAGTGTCGCATACCGGGTCTGGGGGGTGGAAACTGTCAGACCCCCAATAACCCGATAAGTCAAGCTGAAGTCAAACTCATAACCACCCGAGATACAACTAATAATACTTATCAGTTTATCTCAACCGTCTTGGCTAAGGAATTATGGTTATGGTCAATGAAGCACAGCGCAACAATAACTCCCTATACTAGGAGAGACGAATCTCTTCGACTGCTCACTGTCTCTATGTGCTTCAAGACTGTACCCAACTAAAATATGTTTGCATGGCTTTTTAAAGCCATGGTAGGGTAGTAATCAAAGTACAGTAGGAACACACACAAAACACTATGGCAATCTTAGGTCAAAAGACTACCATGTACTCATATCACTAAAAAACTGCTATCTGACAATAGGTATAATACTATCTAGGAGTTCTCGGTGAGTCCGTTCAGTGAAACTCATTCTCCAACAAGCACATGTATACAATCTTCGATGTTAAACACCAATGGCTGTGGGATCAACCATCACTCCGGTCGGAGTCAAGAAACGTATACACTAGTATAAGCCGGAGTACCGATGTACAGTCTCGATACTTCTACGACTAGAAATATTTAAGGATGTGCTTATGGACTATCCAGGCCCCACTAGTATGATCACTATCATAATCCCGGTAGTCAAGTAAAGATCATATGAGTTTTATCATCATGCATTAGCGATACGTAATAAAAAGTAAAACGTATATACATGAATGATAAAGGCAAACCAGATGTCACACCCCGCTTCCCAGTAAACGGAAACGATGGCGTGGCAGGCCGCAACGTATTTACTAAGAAATAAATATAGTAAGTGTAATTAAGCAATATATACCATGTACAAGAATGACAAAAGTATTAAAATAAAATAACAACTTTATTTACATTTAACTTTACATACAACTGTTTGTAAATGAAAAGATACAATGATAATAAGCAGTGCCTAAACAATGGCATATAGGAAATGAAAAGACAAGGAACTAGATGTTAGGTTGTGCCGCAAGCTGGTCCAAGTCCTCCTGGCTGGGCTCGATCTCCTAAGAGTCTTGTCCTCCTGACGAACATTCCAAAGTAGAAATAGAAAAGAATGTCGTCGGTGAACCAGTGCTCGGTAAGTCCCAAAAGAAGAAAGAGAATATAAGAAGTAATGTGAATGAACATGTAAGTTGTACAAGTATATGATGGTTATTACAACGTAATTGTTTGTATCTTGATACAGAAGGTATTCAATATATACGAGAGGAGTCTTGTTCCAGCCAAAAGGTTTTGGGTCAGAGCTTGTTGTTCCCATATAAAGATAAAGGGAGACCCCCACGTGTTAAACACGCGCACCCACATGCAAAGCATGTAGATACCGCCTTAGATAGGATTAAATCCTATATTGGGTCCTCACATGTTTCCTACGTGGGCACCAGCGCCAGCCTCTGTTAGGATTAAATCCTATAGTGACGCCTCACGTGGAACACACATGAGCGCCGGCGTGCAGAACACACGTGAGTGACTATTTATAAAAGAATTAAATTCTTAAGCGGCGCCCACATGCATAGCACGTGAGCGTCAGCGCCCAAATTAAAGAAGGTAGAATTAAATTCTACATGGGGAATATTTCCCTAAAATTTAGGATATTCTCTGTTAAATAGGGCTGTTGGATCAAAAATCCAATGGTGATAATAAATCATCAAAATGATATAATTAAATTCTATTAGAGAAAAAATATCTTCCTGATCAAATATTCTCTGTTAAACAGAGAGCCGTTGGATCAAAATTCCAACGGTGCTTTAAAATTATCAAATGATAGAATTAAATTCTATTTAGGAAATATTTTCCCTGATCTTTCTAATATAGAAAGATCTTTCTCTAACAGAGAATCTTGGATTTAAAATCCAATGGTGATATTATTATCACCAATTAAACCAACTGATAGAATTAAATTCTATGTGGGAAATATTTTCCTGATCTTTCTCAAATTATAAAGATCTTCTCTGTTAAACAGAAGACCCTTAGATCAAATATCCAACAGTGATTATAAAATCATCCAAAAATCATCTGATAGAATAAAATTCTATCTTAGGAAAATATTTTCCTAATCTTGTTAAACTAATAAGTTATTCATATAACAAAATTAAATTCTATATTAGGAAAATATATTCTTAATCTTGTTAAACTAATAAGATATCTATATGATAGAATTAAATTCTACATTAAGAAAATATCTTCCTAATCTTATTAAACTAATAAGATATCCATATGATAGAATAAAATTCTAATCTTATTAAACTAACAAGATATTCATATGATAGAATAAAATTCTATCTTAGGAAAATATTTTCTAATCTTGTTAAACAAACAAGAAATCTTCTCTGTTAAACAGAGAGCCTTTGAATTAAAAATCCAACAGTGAATAAAATTCACCGGTTGATTTAAAAGATCATTTTGATTGATCATAAAATCAATCATGATCTCTTAATAAAAGATTTTCTCAACAAATTGATTTTCTCTTCTCCTATAAATAGGAGCAAAGAGATTAATCAAGGAGGAGGAGGAGAAAAAAAGGATAGGAGGCTATAAGCTTCTGAGAAATACAGAAAGCTTCCAAAACAACAGAGAATTCAATTCTAAAGAAAGAAGAAAACCTTCCTCTTCAAAACTCTAGGTAAAGAAAACACAGAGATCAAAATATCTATCTTTTTTTACCTATCTAAGGGTTTAACCCTTTTAAAAGAACTTAGTTTTTTCTCTGGATCTGAGATCCACAAGACAAGTATCCCACAAGTTGAGAATTTAATTCTCATCGGGAAAATCTTGTTCTTGAGAATCAAATATTCAGGGAAGAACAAATTTAAAAAGAAAGAAAATGGAGTCCATAATACTCCAGGAACTCAGTTTCTTCAAATCGAGAACTTAGTTCTTTAAAACTCAACCTAAAATCCTCAAAAATTATGATTTTGGTGAGCGTTAATAGTCAAAATACTATTGACAGAGATTTAACCTCTCCAGAAATATCAACAGAGATTAAATCTCTATAAAAAAACACTAGCGCCTCACGTGCTTCCCATGTGGACGCCCTTTTAATATCGCCTAGCGCCTCACGTGAAAACATGCGGGCGCCCAAAATAGAAGGCCAGCACCCCAAGTGAAACACACATGTGCACTGAATAAAGTGCTCAGCACTCCATACATAGACAAAGACATTTGAGTGCTTAGCACTAATTGGGCAGCGCCTCACATGAAACACACGTGAGCGCTACAAAAGACTAGTGCTTAGCACTATTTCAACGCCTCACGTGAAACACACATGAGCGCTATATGCAACTGAATGCTTAGCACTGTTGTATGTTACAGAAACCCAATCTTAGCCCAAATTGGCTAAGCTCATGTTCGTGATATCCAAACTGATCCAAGTCCCATACATGACTAACGATCTTCATCCCATATTTTCTAAGTTAATCTTAGTTTCAAATATGTCTGACGATTCTTAGATGATCCATCATGATCTTTCCCTCAAATACAGGATTTGGTTTAAGAGGATATCTCTTCACACCTCTGATATATGTCGTTGTAATTTCTCAGCGTCTTCAGAGAGGTGGAGGGTCCCAATAATCAATAACTCCTTTCATCCCACATTGATGCACTTCCAAATTGACGTGCACACCTCAAATCAGATCGCACCCCAAACTAGGCGCATTCCATATCACCATCGTCCACTTTGCCACGTAACAAATACATGTGCGCACAAGATGAATGTTGGACCGAATTGTCCTTAAACTAACATCGTCCCAAACAGGGAATGTTGGACCGAAATGTCCTTAAACTAAGATTCGTCCCCAACGGGAATGTTGGACCGAAATGTCCTTAAACTAATATTCGTCCCCAAAACGGGAATGTTGGACCAAAACTTTCTTAAACTAACATTCATCCTAAATAAGGAATATTGGACCGAAATGTCCTTAAAGTAACATCCGTCCCCAAAATGGGAATGTTGGACCGAGATGTTCCTAAACTACCGCGTTGCCCCAGACACGGTGATGGACCGAAATGTCCTTAAACTAGCATTCGTCCCCAAAACGAGAATGTTGGACCTAGATGTCCCTAAACTAGAGTGTCTCCCCAAACACAGTGATAATGGACCGAGATGTCATTAAACTAACAATCGTCCCCAAAACAGGAATGTTGGATCGAGATGTCTCTAAACTAGTGCGTCGCCCCAAACACGGTGATAATGAACCATGATGTCCTTAAACTAAAATAATTGAGCCAATATGCTCATTTGTTTCTAAGTTGATCTTAGTCTCAAATATGACTAACGATCCTTAGATCAAACTCAAATATCCTATGAACCGATAAACCACATTTATATGAGATCTGCATCTTAAGTTCATTCCCGTTGGCAAACCAAGCTACCAACGTGGACCCCGTCAAGAAAATCCTTGACCCAAACCCAAATCTAAAATATACGGATTTGGACTGATCTGCGCCCTACGGGCGATGACATAAATTAGTCTCTGTATACAATCCACGAGCAACCAAAACAAAAAAAATAACACACGACATGAAGTGAACTGCTGGAGAAGGAGAAAGTGGTTACCGCAATGCAGTAACGTAATTAACTGCAAGGACTTGCATTTGCAGGGAAGAGCGTCTCCACAATCAAAAACCCCTCGCAAAATGAGGGAGATCTGATGAAGTCTGCTACAATGGCCGTATCCGTCCAAACCTCCGATATACGGTGCCATAAATCAACTTGGTATCTTCGAAGAGGTGGACGGATAAATCCAAATAGTATCTGCCTCCAAATTCAGGCAAGACGATCCATCCCGGTTCGTCTCCGTTTTCGACAGTGAACAGATTCTGGCACATCCGGTGAGACATCTTCCTCTTTCCACTCTACATTTCGTGTGTCGTGTTTTTCCGCAATAAAATAATCACGGTATAGATGTTTGCAGTTGCCCTTGGATGATAGAATACTGAATCCGGCATTTTGTATTTATGCAGAATGGCGTTTGCTTCCACTCACCGCAACTCAGGCTCTGTCACATCTGATGGAGTCAAGTATGGGCCATTTGCAGGCTCAAATCTTGATGGTATTTTATTGACATTTGATAATCTTTTCATTTTTTGAAAAATATAGATTTATTATATTTTGAAAATATGGATTCATAATTTTCTATAATATTAATTTTAAAAATAATTTTATTTTATTTAGAAAATTCGTATTTCTTAAAAACCGTATTTAAATCCTTTCGAGATCGAATGCTCCGTGGCGAGGTCTGCATCTCGTTCTACTAGCCCAAGGATATGCGATAATCCGCACCATCCATTAGCGGGTCCCCTAAAGAGGGTTGTAGATGCGCAATCGCAAAGGATAGAAAATATCGTTTTAAAATAAATCCGGTTTTTAAAGTTATGTTGTATTTTTTCGTAATATTATTCTTCGAAACAGAAATACATACAATGAGTATCGTACTATGAAACCAAGTGTGCATGTGGGGTAGGTCATTGCCCCGAGAATTTTTCCTAAGATATTGTTTTAACAAATACTAAAATATGTGTTTATAAAGTTCATAGTATTTTAATGAAAAAGTGCTACTTTTGTTATTTCATATGAGAATTTTGATGAAATTTGATTCTAAATATTAGGGTTCAAGATTACAAGTATTGTGCAAAAAACTTGGTTGATTAAAGAATAAGGAGAAGGAGTTTTCTCCCTCGATCTCCGCGCACCCATTGAGTTTTGTGATGCCCCTCTCGTGCTCTGTGCTTGTCCAAGACACGAATGACCGCTGTCATTTGTCTTGTCTCTGAAAATGGTAAGCGGCACTGGACGGATATGGATGACCGGAATCCGGCTTTTATCTGTTGGCAACAGATGTTCTGGATTTTGGCGTAACAGTGGAGATTTTGTATCATTTGTGTTATTTTGGAGTAGGAACCTGTAGCCTGTAAATATTTAGCAAACACGGATTAAAAGCACCTGCCTATGAACAAACGAGCATAAGAATGGACGGTATTAAATGCAATATTCTGGTATGAACAAATACCCCCAAACTTAACTTTTGCTCGTCCCGAGCAAAACCAATTATTCACAAAAAGTCCTAACCTCACTTTCGCAGGGAACGCGATTGCACTGAGCTCGTGCAACAAGTCGTTAAACCTTTAGGTGTCTCTAGTAGGAGGAGTGTTGTCTTCTGAGGGTTTTCAGCGGATTACACCCACAAAATCCCGTTATGTTAGTTTCATAAGTTAACGTCGATTCTACTTCTACAGTTTAGTATCTAGGTTAGAAATTCTATTATCCTAAGTTAGAAATATCCTACCCTTATGTTGCACACCTCCTATTTATTCAACCCCAGATCCTATACGTTTTACAGTTTAGAAAGATCTCGGTCTCTCCTGAGTTTTCCTTCTAAAGTGCGGTCTCCAATCCGGGAATTTTATCATCTTTACAGAAAACATAAGTTTTATTCTTTGTTTCTATCTTTCATCCAAACATCGATTGTATACCCCTACGTGTGTGTAAATTATTCACCCCTATACTTAAGAATTCAATTCAAACTATAGTACCCTTGCCCTAATGTCTAATACTACTTCTTTTCATTAATAATGGACGGTTTTGCTCACACACCTTTCATGCGAATATTAATGCTTCTTAAGGCACTAACGGTTGATTACTGTTTGTGCGAGCTTAAAGCGTAAATAGCAGTTTCCAGGTCTTGACTTTATTTATTTATTTTTCTTTTCTTTATTTTTTTTCTTTTCAAGACCGGATATATTTTTTCACTGATGCTCTTTTGGTGGTTAGTTTTAAATACCGTTTTTTCTTTCATACTAGGTTTTCAAGTAAGAGTATTTCTAGGTATACTCTACTATCCCAAGTTTCAAGGTGCGTGTAAGTGCAATTTGTAAGATATATACTTTCTAAGTTGAAATCAAGAATAGAAACTATTTTTCAGACTTATCTTTCAGTAAACCTTCAATACTTTCCCTTCATTTCGACTTAACTCAAGAACTGAACTCAAGATTACCTATTTCTCAAAAAAAAACTGTAAGGGCGTATAATTACCAAAGTTAAACAGAATGAGGGTTATTTTTAGGGTTTCAATTCCTAGGCTTAGGATTTAGTTATTTCTAACGTATCAACTAAACTTTTGGAATAAAAATCTAAGCTACCCTATTACCTAATTTGACGACAAAGTTTTTATATTTTTGTAAAAATTTTGATTTTTTATGGGTTTTTTTATATGTATGCAAATGCAAAATATACAAATGAATGCGAAGGAAGAAAACTTACCGAGCACACCCCCAAACTTAAACTTGACAGTGCCCTCACTGTCAGGCTACACCAAGAGGGTCAAAATTGTCGGCGCCCCCTAAAAAAAATATTTATACAAAACAAAAAACAAAACAAAAATATATACACAAAAAGGTCCCCCCCTAAACTTAAGTGAAACGGTGTTTCCACTATTTAAGCGTTAAAGTTCAGAGTTAGGGGGGAGAGAACACGATATCAAGCTATACAAGGCCTTACAAAGGCCAAAAGTGAGTACCAACCATTCAAAGATTTTGTCGTTATAATGTGCAGGTTGGTGGAAGAAGGCGTAGAGAAAAGAGATGGAGAATACGCGAGACCGTATGCGAATAGAAGCGGGATACGGTCTCGATGGAGGAGAAGAATGGCGGAAGGGAGAAAGAAGTGGAATACGAATTTGAGGGTGGAAATGGATTGAATAAATTAGTACAATCTGTAATGATCGATGCAAAAAGATGGATTGTACTAATCTATCAATATGTTGAGAAAGTGGGTCAAATCCCTTAAGATTCGTGAGAAAACATGGGTACGCCGAACTTGGAAAACCAGACATTGGAAATGAATGTAATACGGTTTCTTGTAAGGTCAGAACAATTGAAAGGATGGAGGGAAGTGATTGAGGAAGGGTATCAGTTAATGGTTCAGGAGAGTGTACATAGTTAATAAAAGGGATATGATGAATTGGAAAATCCGACTCATCAATTAAAACTGGTTCATCCTCAAAGCTATCCTCAAAATTCTCCTCAAAATTCAGCTTATCCATGCTTTTATCATCAAATTCCAGATGCATATGGCGTTCGGGAAAAACATTTAATGACTCAGGATGATATCCACATAGAAGTGAAAGTAAATGATGAATTTGAGAGACAAACTCATCCAAAGCTGCGGGTTAATCATCCGAAATATTCCCGGCGTCGATATCCTCAATCAAGTGAAAATCAATATACTCATACACCTCATCAAAAGTATGGATTTCAATCGATTCTGGTTCTAAGATGGAGGTGTAGAGGTCAAAAGGATTAGATGTGGTTTCACTCAAAAGAGACCCTTCACAATCAGGTAAATCAAACACTACAAAGTCGCACAACTCATTAACCCTTCTATCTTCAATTGGTGAATCGTTTGGAACATTAGATAGGCATTCAAAACCAGAGTTGTGGGATTCAATTTGGGATGGGTAGGTTTGATTTGGAAGGGTGTACAGCTCACTCTCACCACTCAAATTCTCAACCTGTCCTACCACCTCATCATACATTAGAAGATGTGGAGCTACTTGGAAACTAGCTGCCGGGTCACTAGGTTGTATGAGAGCGGCCATGGACGCATTCAAATACATCATCTGTTGGTACGATGCTACCCGAAAGTCTTCTAACGACTGTTTCAGACTAGATATGTGAAACTCCCAAATGGCTGTGTATAAGCAATGTCTAGCGAAGGTGTAAAAGTTGTGTAGGACTGGTAGGAATTGAATAGTTGGACAGGGGTAGGATCAACATACGGATAAGAAGGTGAATGGAATTGTTGATCCAAAGAATTCGCAGTGGTGAAAGGAGTGAAAGATCGATTACGAGATTGTTCAATACGTTCAGCAAGAGACATAGGTCTTGGAGTTACAACTGGACTCTCAAAAGGGGTATCACGTAAGAAGGTGGGGATGGTTGAAACGGTTGATACAGAGTGGATTGCGGAGTCCAGTTGTTTGTCCGAGACGCGTCTATCCGATTTTTCAAAGAAATTTTTGGTATGGATGGATCATTCGAAGTTTGACCAAAACAAGAACCGTAAGAAGTAATGTTTGGTTGTGGGTACCAAAGTTCGGCAAGAGTTTTGCGAGGTGGGGTACCCATGTTAGAAGAGTGAAAAGGTAGGGAGGGAAGAAAGTGGTTTTTTTTTTAATTTTAATTTTTTTTTAAAAATGTTTGTTTTTGGAGTTTTTGAAATTGTTTGTTTTTGAAAGAATACGGAATTATGGGACTAAATTTTTACAATCACAATCACAATATGCACAAACAATACCTAGAGCCAGGGTCTTCAAAGTCAAACTAGACCGCTCCTAAACTTTCAAGCGACAAGTTGCAGGATAACCCTCGAATCACCTCTTCACTGCCAATTGTGGCCAGGTAAGCACAAGTGAGGTATAAGGAGGGTTCCGCTCACGAATCACCGTGAGACGGGCCTTTTAAAATTACCTTCTCACTTGTCTAGCCTAGACACCACAAAGTCAAGTTTAGATAAACGACCGATTCCCCGCAACCTTCACTTGTCCTAAATGAGCGCAACAGGTCCTTAAAGGTTTGGTCTAGATATTTTTTATTAACTCAAGATGATGCATATGCAATTAGTAATTTGTGGGGTCTTAGGAAGGGTGATGAAATCCCCACCAAATCTTAATTGGTGTTATAGCCCCTTAAAGTCCGTATTATTATATGCAAAGCGTATAAACAAACAAAATCGAAAACAACAAAAATTTTATTTGGCGACGGTGCAATCTATGCAAAGAAACCTGCATAAAATACAGTTTAGTGGAATTCACAGAGGAGATAAAAGGAAAGAGAAAGGGTAGAAAAAAATTGGGGCACAGAGGCCTTAATACAACCGCGGAACCGCCGCCAAATCCCTATTTTGACCGCGGTTCCGCGGTCAAACAGTGGAATTGGAGCTTCAACTTAGGTCCTGCACTCCCCTTGATCTCTACTCCAAAATAAAATGCTCTGTTTCTTTAAATGATTATTGTACTTGCTCCAGATACCCTGCACACCTGCACACAAAAAATATCAAAAATAACAAAAAGGGTTTTTTATATTTATTTATCTATCTATTTATATTATATATATATATATATATATACACACACACACACACAAAAAGAATATTAACCTGAATGACAAGAAAGAAAATACGTTACCGTCTCCCCGGCAACGGCGCCATTTGATCGTACGCTTTTAGCGTGTCGCGTATTCAAAATTCTAAAGTTAACCGCGATCAAGGATGGTGTCGCTTCGCAGCTTGCCGGTTGAGCACGGGTCGATCCGCAGGGAGATGGTTGTATGTCCGATCGTGTTTTAGACGAGTCAATAAAGAATGTGTATATGTTTGTTCAGCTCTATCCTAAGTGTTCGTATTTATGTTCAAGTAAGCTTGTTAAGCTTAAGGTTGGTTAGTAGAGTTAGGATTAGTCTTGTGCTTATCTTTTGTCATTCATAAAACTATGTTGGGATAATCGAAAGTAGCGGGGATTAGGAGGACGTAGGAATGGGATTTGCGAGTTTAAGCGAGCTTTCCAACGCTAAATCCATTCCTAGTGCCCCTTGTCCGTCCGCTAAATACGCTTATCCCAACCCTCAGCCAAACACCCGCAACCATGTATCCAATTAAGTCACAACTACATGTCACGTTGTAGCGCGCTTAAAAGACTTCTCGACTTAGGTCGCGGCTATATGTCACGTATAACGGGCCTAAGTGAAGAGCTTGCGTATGTTTGGTCGGGGTTCGTTTCAAGATGTGTGGCGAAGAGAAGCACAAGGAATTTTTCCGTCCCTCATACCACCTTCCTTAGCCTTAACAAGTGTGGAATTATTCACACATTATAAAAGAAAATAAAAACGAAACAAGAAGGAAGAAAAGAGAGAAAAGGAAAATACGGTTTTACAAATGGTGCAAGCTAACTCTTGGGTCCTCACCTTAGTAAGGAACTCCGTTAAGTATCATCGCTTTGAAATAATACGGATAAGAAGAAAGGAAAAGAGAACAAGCAAAGAAATAACAACAACTAATTTAACAACAATAATAAAATTACAATACAAGATAATAAAATTACAAGGCAAGAAGTAAAAGAGACAAGATAATAAAAACCCTCATTTTCATTTCATCATCCACTCAATACTCTCACTACATTTTAATGGAGGAAGACATGAAGAAGAAGAAGAAGCTAAACTAAAACTAAACTAAATCCTAATGAAAAGAAGCATAAAAGGAAAACCCTTGGCTTGGCACAAAACTGGGTTATTTATAAGTTAGGTGCTGAAACCCTAGGGCAAGATTCTGAGCCCATACAAAGTTACCAAACTACCCTAAAAATCCGAGTTGACACTGAGTCAACTCGGCCGCGGATCCGCCGCATAATGGCCATATTGGCCACCGATCCGTGGTCATTTAGAGGAGTTAAGCTGTCGTTTTTTGTGGGGTTTCTTGTGTTGCTCTCTTCTGTTTTTCTATATGTTCCAAATTGCAAATTGCCTTCATAATTTCTTTAGATCTGCAACAGTCCAAAAATATCCACTTTTGATTGATTTGGCCTTTCTCCCTCGAGCTCCGTGCACCCATTGAGTTTTGTGCTGCCCCTCTCATGCTCTGTGCTTATCCGAGACATGAATGACCGCTATCATTTGTCTTGTCTCTGGAACTGGTAAGCGGCACTGGACGGATACGGATGACAGGAATCCGGCTTTTATCTGTTAGCAACAGATGTTCTGGATTTTGGCGTAGCAGTGGAGATTTTGTATCATTTGCGTTATTTTGGAATAGGAACCTATAGCCTGTAAATATGTAGCAAATACAGATTAAAAGCACCTGCCTATGAACAAACGAGTATAAGAATGGGCAGTATTAAATGCAATATTCTGGTATGAACAGCTTCCAAAAAGATTTAAAAAGTTTAGAAAAAATAATGTGTCTGATGGGAATCGAACACAAGAGCTACGTCACAGCTGTGCAAGGCTTTACCAATGAGCTACAAGTGGTTTCTTGCTGTTATTTAACAAAATTAACTTATAACTCAAGCTCAGGCTGTAAAACTCATTTCTTGTATATTAACAGAAAATTTTCCGTACAAATATTTTTGAATTATTACATTCTACCTTCCTTATAAAAATTTCGTTCTCGAAATTTACAATTACATATGGACTAATTTTCAAAGTGGTAGTGGTATCTTGCATGCATATTTTCTTCTCGTTCCCATGTTGATTCTCCTGGCAAATCATTTCTCCACATCACTCGAACCAAGTTTACTTCCTTATTCTGCAGTGTCATTACCTTTTGGTCCAGGATCTCAACTAATTGTTGCTCACAAGTCAAGTCAGTCTGTACAGTGAGCTCTGAATGATCGAGTATATGACCGGGTCGCTCACATACTGTCGTAGCTGGGATATGTGGAACACATTGTGCATTCTTTCCAATGAGGGTAGTAGTGCTAGACGGTATGCCACTTCTCCAACTCGTTCGAGTATGTCGAGCGATTCTATGTATCTTGGACTTAGCTTACCCCTCTTGCCAAAGCGGGTCACTCCTCTGTTTGGAGAGATCTTTAGAAAAACATGGTCGCCGGGTTGGAACTCCAGATGTCGCCGCTTTGCATCTGCTCGATGCTTATGTCTGTTTTGGGCTATGCACATTCTTTCCCTGATCGTGCGAACTACGTCCACAGTTTCCATGATCATCTCTAGTCTAAGGAGTTCATGATCTCCGATGTCGTCCTAACTTAGTGGTGAACGACACTTCCGTCCGTAGAGTGCTGCGAATGGTGCCATTCTAATGCTCGCCTAATAGCTGTTGTTGTATGAAAACTCCACAAGGTGTAGATGATCTTCTCACGAACCTCCGAAGTCTAACATACAAGCTCTTAGCATGCCCTCTAGGATCTGAATTGTTCACTCGAACTGTCCATCCGTTTGTGGATGGTAAGCCATGCGGAAGTTCAGACTCGTTTCCAGGCTAGCTTGCAGACTCTGCCAAAACTGTGATCGAAATCTAGTATCATGATCGGAGACGATGCAAACAGGTATTTCATGTAATCTCACGATCTCCTGCATGAGTTCATGGGTATCAAATATGGTACATCTTGAAGGTTTTAATTTTACTTTTAGATTTATTCTTACCTCCATGTACTTTTTGCTAATGTCTCGGTTGATTGGCCAACACAAAATGGAATAAAGTGAGCAGACTTGGTGAGTCGATCCATAATAACCCATACTGCGTCATTACCCTTCATGCTGCGAGGGAGTGCAGTCACGAAGTCTATGGTAATGTGCTGCTATTTCCATTTTGGGATTGGTAACGGCTGAAGTAGACCAGCGGTTCTGTGATATTCAGCCTTCACTTGCTGACACACCAAACATATGGCTACGCTTCTAACTACTTCACGCTTCATTCCATGCCACCAGTAGTGTTTTCGTAGATCCTTGTACATTTTTGTACCACCGAGATGTATAGAATAAGGAGAACCGTGAGCTTCTTTCATCAACTCTTCTCTAACAGAGCCGTTTGGTACACATAATCGACTTCTATATCTCAAGGATCCGTCTTCGTGGATGATGAAGTCATTTTGAAATCCACTTTCTACTTGTTCTCGGATCTTTTGTAACCTGGTATCATTTGCTTGAGCTGCCTTGATCTGGTTGACAAGAGTGGACTGGACTTATAAGTTCATTAAATACGAAGCATTACCTGATATAACTATTTCGATTGCCAATCCGTGCAATTCCTGCTGTAGCTTCCACTGAGCGGTGAGATTCATTGCTAATGGCTGGCGGCTAAATGTATCAGGAACTACGTTCACCTTTCTAGGATGATACTGTAGGTTGATGTCGAAGTCCGCCATGAGTTCTAGCCATCTTCTCTGCCGCATGTTTAATTCTTTCCGAGTAAATACATACTTCAGACTCTTATGGTCAGTGTATATATCCACTCGTTCTCCCAAGAGATAGTGGCGCCAAATCTTAAGTGCGAAGATAACGGCTGCCAACTCTAGATCATGTGTTGGATAGTTGCACTCATGAACCTTCAGCTGTCTTGATGCAAAAGCCACAACATTTCCATGCTGGTGTAGAACACATCCTAATCCCTTACTGGACGTATTTCAATGCACAACAAATCTTCCAGATTGATCCGGTATTACGAGAATAGGAGCAGAAATTAATATTGACTTACGTTCTATAAAAACGTTTTCACATGCTTCTGACCACATGAATGCTTCATCTTTACATGTGAGCTTGGTCAGGGGTGCTGCAATCTTCGAAAAGCCTTCACATCGGTAGTATCCTGCTAATCTCAAGAAACTTCGTATATCTTTCACCGTCTTTGGTGTTGGCCATTCGCTGACAACTGACACCTAAACTGGATCTACTGAGATTCCTTCGCCTGAAACGATATGTCCGAGAAATCCGACTTGATCTAGCCAAAATTCACACTTGCTTTACTTGGCATAGAGTTGATGTTGTCGCAATATCTCTAGGACAATCCGTAAATGCTTAGCATGTACTTTCCGATTCTTTGAATACACCAGGATGTCGTCGATGAAAATGACAACGAACCAGTCTAAGTACTCTCGGAAAACTTGGTTCATCAGATTCATGAATATAGCAGGTGCATTGGTCACTCCAAATGGCATTACGAGATACTCATAATGACCATAACGAGTCATAAACGCCGTCTTCGGAATGTCGGACTCTTTGACCTTCACCTGATGATAACCCGAATAAAGATCTAGCTTTGAAAATACACAAGACCCACTTAGCTGATCGAAAAGGTCATCGATGCGTGATAGTGGATACTTGTTTTTAATCGTCACTTCGTTCAGAGTTCGATAATCCACACACATCCTGTATGAACCTTCTTTCTTCTTCACCAGTAAAACCGGAGATCCCTATCTTGAAGTACTGGGACGAATCCAATCTTTTTTCAGGAGTTCGTCCAACTGAATGCGGATCTCCTTCAATCCTTCTAGACTTAGCCGGTACGGAGCTTTGATTACCGGTTGCACACTAGGTTGTAAATCGATGTTGAATTCAAGAGCTTGATCGGAAGGCAAACCTGATATATCTTCCGGGAATACGTCCTCGAACTCTCGAACTACTTTTGGCTTCGATTCTTCCGCTTGCAATACTGCAACCACTACTTTCTTTGGTTTTGCTTTGTAGATGCTAGGTTCTAAGGTACGATCTCCACTCGTGAAATAGAACACTGGATGATCTGGTATTTCGAACACTACCTTCCTTTGGCGACAGTCGATAGAGCGAAAAAAGTTCCCAGCCAGTCCATTCCGAAGAATACGTCGAATTTCGGTATGTCCAGCATCTTGAAGTCCGCATAAAATTCTCTGCTGCAGACGACCACTGGAATTGTATGAGTTCGAACGAATCGCATGAGTCCACATAAAATTCCCAAAATTGCTTTTAGAACGTCGTTCCCTGAACTGACATTCCAGCTGGATATGAGCGGTTTAACTGGAATCGCATGAGTTCGGACGAATCGTTGCGACATAAAGTAATGTGATGCTCCAGTGTCAAAGAGTGCTAGACCATGTAGGGAGGCTACTGAGATTGTACCTAAGTTGTGTGGGATAGATTTAGGTATAGGAAAAAATTATAGTGATATATAAGGATCGAAAAATTTTGAAAGGATTGGGAATTACCAGTGATGACTTGGCCTGTGGCTTCGGCCTCCTCAACCATCATTATGAAAGCTTGACGTCGTGGCACATTCCTCCTTGTTGGAGGCATGTTTCTTTGCCCTTGAGGCATGTTTCTTTGCCCTTGAGGCATGTTCCTCTGTGCCTGATGGAACTAACGTTGAGGCTGTGCAGGAGGTCCATATGGAGCAAGTGCAGGGAGAGTTAAGCGAGGTGCGGGAGCCTGAAAGGCCGGCCGCTGCGAAATCGTGATTACGGGTCTGGGTGCTGGAGCTGTGTTGAAACGATATGTACATGCTCCTATGGCGTGAGTGGATCACCGCAAACCAAATGCAGGCCATTTGCACGCCTGCAGTTCTTTTCCAGGTGTCCTGTCCTCTTACAGTAGAAGCAAAAGTCTGTACTGGGCTGGTTAAATGATCCTCCCAGTCTCCTGGGTGAAAAAGTTGGCCTAGAAGAGGCTCCTCCTGTCATCTGTGTGGCAGAACGTTTCACACCGGCAATCTATGGTCTGCCCTTCCTCTTCACAACTGCCTCATAGTGTCGGGCAGCCTTCAAAGCAAGTTCATGGGTTGGGAAATCTCCTGTAGCAAGTGCAGCTTGGATTTTCGGGTCCAACCCTTATTGAAATTGTCGTGCCCGGTTCTCAGCAGTAGGAATCAGGTGTGCAACGAACCTGTTACGACCTTGTGTTAGCAGTGTAATGAGTGAAATCAAGAATTTGAATTTGAGACAATATCTTACCTGCTAAGCACGGTAAACTTAGCATCGTATTTATCCACAGACTTGACCCACATCGAGCCTTATTGTAGATGAATGAATTGCTGCTCCATATCGAAATGGGCAGTCTCAGGGAAGTACTTCGCATCGAACAGATCGCGAAATGTCTTCCACTCAATCGGTTGGGAGAGACGGTTTTCTTCAGCCTTCCACCAGATTCTGGCGTTGTCTGCCATTTGCAGCTTCGCAACTCTCACCCATGCAATATCTGGCACTTGAGCTGCTGCCAGATCATCTTCTATTGATTGAGCCCATTCTTCTGCCTCCAGTGGGCTCTCTTTCCCAGAGAAATGTTTTGGGTGCAGTACCCGGAATTGCTTGGCTCCGGGTGCCTCAGCTTCTGGGCGGTGCATGAAGATAGCAGTCTACTGCTGCTGACCCTTCAGAAGGCTCTTGATCACCTCGAGTAGTACCGTTTGCTCGTTAATGGGAGCTGCAACGGTAGGTGGTGGTGGTGGAGTATATGGTGAGTTGTTGCCATTGACGTTCGTTCTGGTGTTATTGGGAGAATCCATGACCTTGATAGAAAAGGAATGGTTGGGATAAATTCAAGAAATTTGAAATTTAAGGAATGTAAAGTTACCGATTCTTATAATTCTTGTGATATATTGCTTAAGACTTCATGCAGAACTGACCTATATAGGCCACCAACAAAACCTGTCGCGTCCCGCTTCCCAGTAGACGGAAACGATGACGTGGCAGGCCGCAACGTATTTACTAAGAAATAAATACGTTAAGCGTAATTAAGCAATATATAATATATACAAGAATGACAAGGGTATTAAAATAAAACAGCAACTTTATTTACATTCAACTTTACATACAACTGTTTGTAAATGAAAGATACAATGATAATAAGCAGTACCTAAACAATGTCATATAGGAAATGAAAGTACAAGGAACTAGAAGTCAGGTTGTGCCTCAAGCTGATCTAAGTCCTCCTGACTGGGCTCTATCTCCTGAGAGTCCTGTCCTCCTGATGAACATTCCAAAGAAGAAATAGAAAGGAATGTCGTCAGCGAACTAATACTCGGTAAGTCCTAAAAGAAGAAAGAGAATATAACAAGCAATGTGAATGAATAGGTAAGTTGTACAGGTATATGGTGGTTATTATAATGTGGTTGTTTGTAGCTTGATACAAAAGATATTCATGTATACGAGAGGAGTCTATCTTACCCTGTAGACTATGGTAACACGTGGCCCGTCATAACCCACGGGACAACGGCACGAGAATTCATGTAGGTATCTTTTAAGTGAGCTCTCGTGCCACGATATATGTTCCGTACCAATCTACCCCTTTATCCCCGCATAATGTATTGTATAGATTATATTTACAAGTCTTGATGAAACCATGGATATAGATTGTTCAAATAGTCATGTTCAGAATGTAATCAAGTATTCAAGTAGTCAAGTCAAGATATAACCATGGTTCGGTCAAGTCAGATCAAGTATATATGTTTGATATTGATGTTTGATTTCAAGTATTCATGTTCATGATCAAGTATTCATGTTTGATTCTGGATTCAGGTTTGAATTAGATTCAGACCGAATCAGACACTTGTAACAAATTTAGCTCTTGAATTAGGTTCGGGAGTCATCGGTAACTGCTGCACATGAACGGCAGGATTTGTGTTTTTTACAAGACAATTACCATTGATAACTCCGTTAGGTTGTCTATCTTAAATAGGTAAGCACTCACTTTCTCTGGCTGCCTGGGGCTCAAGAGAATTGATCCCGCTTAAACCTATATTTACTAAAGTCTTTATATATTGTTTTATATATCTCGAGGGGGTTTTATGAAAAATATTTTTAATATAATTAAAAAGTAAACCTCAAGAGTGATTAGTATTACTTGAGATTGTCATGAGCAGGGATTTTAAATATTTGGGGTATTTTAGTGATAAGTACTTAGCTTGGAAAGTTCATAGTATTTTACTGTAAAACTTGCCTTTTTTGGCATCTTGATAGTATTTTATTAACATTTGATAATCTTTTCATTTTTTGAAAAATATAGATTTATTGTATTTTGAAAATATAGATTTATAATTTTATATAATATTAATTTTAAAAATTATATTATTTTATTTTGAAAATTCGTATTTCTTAAAAACTGTATTTAAATCCTTTCGAGATCGAATGCTCCGTGAGGAAGTCTACATCTCGTTCTACTATCCCAAGGATGTGCGATAATCCGCATCATCCATTAGCGGGTCTCCTGAAGAGAGTTGTAGATACGTAACGTAAAGGATAGAAAATACCACTTTAAAAGAAATCCGGTTTTTAAAGTTATGTGGTATTTTATCGTAATATTATTCTTCAAAACTGAAATACATACAATGAGTATTGTGCTATGAAACCAAGTGTGCGTATGGGGTAAGTCGTTATCCCGTGAAGTTTTTCTAAGGTATTGTTTTAACAAATACTAAAAGAGGTGTTTATAAAATTCATGGTATTTTAATGAAAAAGAGGTACTATTGTTATTTTACATGAGAATTTTGATGAAATTTGATTCCAAACATTAAGATTTAAGATTACAAGTATTGTGTAAAAAACTTGGTTGATCAAAGAATAAGGAGAAAGAGTTTCCTAGGGTTTAGTACAATGATATCGGTATTAACTCCACTTACCGATATAAATTTTGAAATGAAATTTCAATGAAGAGAAAGGGTGTTTGGAAGGAACTTACTGTTTTGAAAGCTCAAGAAAAGGGTTAGAAATAGAGGAGGGTCGTCGTGGTGTCGCGGGAGCGCCGGAACTTGCTTCAATCTTCGCCGGAACTTACTTATTTGCTAACTCCTCTTTTACTTTGCTTGTACTTAGAAACTTTTTGAGAGAATTTTGCTATAATTTTCATAATGGTGCTAAGACAAAGTGGAGGTTGGTATTTATAATGGAGAATTAGAGTTTTGGAATTAAAATGGTGGATTAAAAACATTAAAATAATGTTTAATTGTGTAATGAAGGGTCTATGTTTGATTGCAGGGAAATCAAACAGTGCGGGAGAGTTAGTGGTAGGTGAAGAGGTGTGTGTGCAAAGCCCAAGGTTCATTAGGCAATATCCAACCGTCCCCATTGGTTCTTTGGGTGATTTAGCCGGTCGATCTCGAGGTATTTGCCTCGAGATTCGTGACACTTAATAAATTCAGTATTTAAACTCTTTTACACATGTTTGATTTTTCTGAACTTTTCATTTCCCTGTGTATTGCACGTGCAATCTTTTGGGCTTCCAAAATTTTTTTAAAATTCAGAAAAAATAATGTGTCTAATAAGAATCGAACATAAGGTTACGTCACAGCAGTGCAAGACTTTACCAATGAGCTACAAATGGTTTCTTACTATTATTCAACAAAATTAACTTATAACTCAAGCTCAGACTGTAAAACTCATTTCTTGTATATTAACAGAAAATTTTCCGTACAAAAACTTTTGAGTCTTTACACCATGTAGCCTACTATCATCTCGAGTAAAATTATTCTATCTATATAGGTCCTTGTATAATTACAATATTTGCTTTCAGAGCATCTATATCCAACAAAAACCCAACCCTTGGAATGAATGATGGAGTGATTAGAATTATTGAGAAAGAGAACTCTTCTTACCATATTAACTTGAATCCTAACCCATATCAATTGGGTCCAAGCCAAATGATTCAAGCTTAGTCTCTAACACCAAATTAACAAAAAGATCCAAATTGTTTAAGTCCACTCATGGATGTGGACCCAAACCCAACAAAATGTTAAGCGCATTTTTACCTATATATGTTGTCCTTCAATGGAGTGCTGAAATTTGTCGAATAACCACCACCTATATTGGAAGAACCACATCTAGAGACATTGGTGTAAGGAACAATTTCACCTTAAATAACGTTAAAAATTCATAAGTAAATAGATTGAATTGCATAAAACACTATTCACTTTTCTTTGTTCTTTCTTTTAAAGACGGATTTCATCAAAACACATACCTGACTTGCCCCAACCCCATAGGGCTACAAAACCCCGCTAAAAACCTCTTGAACATTCAACCTGACCTTACTTTCCGTCAAACAACATCTCTTTGACCCTTTATTTTTATATTTTTCAGGCTTTTTTTTGTATATCCCAAATAGCTCTCCTCTTCGTATGTAAACCGCTTAATAATGCACGGTAGCACGAGTTCGATGACTGGTTTTAACCCTGGGTTCTGGGCAAGAAACTTAACACCCTTAAAATACCATGGTATTTTAATGAAATCAGGCATTATAAATAAGCAATCTCTAGGAACCAAGCCCCTCGTTAGTTTAAGTATGAGGCTCTTTGCTGGGGCGGCGGCGAGAGACGAGAATTAGCGTTTCGGCGGTCCAAAAGGGCCACCCCTTCTTCTTCCTCTCTCTTTCTCCCTAGAGCCGATGATTCTTTGAATATAGCGGCCTCCTCACTCTTTCTTCTTCTTCTTCTTCTTCTTCTTTTTTCTCTCTCCTCTTTCTCTTTCTCTCTCTAAGTAATCAAAGAGGCGATGATGATTGAAATCTAAGAAACAAACTTGATTGTTTGGCATCTCTCAGATCTGGTGACGATAAAGAAAAATGCCCTAACTTTTCTTCTTTTTTCTCTCCATGATCCTCTTAACAGCGATGGCTAGGCAGTGACCGCTGCAACCACTCGTTTTGGGGAGAGGGAGAGGGAGAGCAGAGGCGAGAGATGAATTTTAGGGGATCTTTTTTTTCTTTTATCGAATCGTGATGGATTAAAGGCGAATCTGAGCCTCCCTTTGCATTTTCTTTTTTACTTTTAATTTTCTTTTAATTTTCATTTTTCATTTCTTTTATTTTCTGTTTTGATATCCTTTTTATTTTATCTCTTGTAAGTGAACTGATAAATATAGTTGAAATGGTTTCCTTAATATTTTTATTATTATTTCGCAATTGATAAATGTAGGCATGCATTAAGTAGCCGATTAATTTTTAATTGAATAAAAAATTTAGACGAGGAAGAGGAGTATGGTAATCTTAAATCTTTTTTGACACCCAACAAAAAGAAAAAAAATATTAATTTGGTCCTTGGTCCTGACATTGTCCACAACATCATGCTTGTTTGAGGACCTTATCATAGTATGTATACAAGGCGGACGTTATGGGGGTCATGCAATGCTATTTACATTAGTTGGATCTTGAGTTAGCATTTAACCATGTCTATTGGGAGGTTGGGTTTGTTTGACCCGAACTTGACCCGATATGGGTTTTCCGGGTTTTTTGGATATCTAATACCCGTCGATCATGTCATGTCTGTCCGTGATTGTTCATTTAAGCCTTCTTGCTCCTGATCTGGGTTTTCCGGGTTTTTTTGGATATCTATTACCTTTGTGGAAGTGAGTGTGCTTCTGCTTGGGGACTGGGGAATACAGCTAGTCTGACCGGCAAAGAGTCGGTAGCAGCTTTCAGATCAAATCCGACCCCGTTCGGACGGGTTGAAAATTAGATAAAATAATTTCAGGTTGGATATGGGTTTAATGTTAAACCCGCCCGAACACTAAACCTGGCCCAAACCAAACCCGCTTTCTATATCCAATCCAACTCAATGTATTATATAGACATCCGGGTCTATATATTATAAAAGACGTATTGTGATTTATTGTAAATATGTAGTTAGTGCAATTTTTAAGTATGGTTTATAAATCTATCACATATAATTTATATATTTATATAGTTTTATCTGACTATAAATTTTGTGCACGTATATTTGGAAGAACATACTAAATATTATACTTTTATTTTTATTTATTTTTTGATAAATTATAAGGTGCAAAGCCCGAAAAACCAGCAAAAACCGACCCGTCCAAACTTGCCCGAAGCCCGAAGATGCGGGTTCGGATTTAGCGCATTATAAACCCGTCAAGTTCGGACGGGTTTTGGGTTCAGGTTTTAATTTTCGAGTCGGACAAAAAAATTATCAAAAACCCATCCAACCCGGTCCGATTTCACCCTTAATTCTAACTATACAATTCTCACCATGTTGGATTGAATGGAATACGACTCGCTTCACCGTCTCTCGATTTTACTACAAAATTTATGCTACAGATAGTTAAATTATCATTGATTAAAATTGTGGTGGAGCTGTTAGGAAAAATATATGATATATTTATAAAAGTATCAAAAAGAAGATAAAGATTGAAAAGGACTTTCATCATTTCTTTTCTTTCTCTTTTGAACACTTGAGAAAATATATAGTAGGAACTCTAAACTATGAAATTTTGATAATGAATATAAAAGGTTAAAAAGGGAATATACATTTTTTTAATGGTTTTATATAAAATATAACAAGAATACAAAATACATTAGTAAGTTGAAAGAGGAAAATATTTGTACGTAAGAACGTTTTTCTCTAAGTATCTACATGAATGAAGGAGGTGCACGCTTAGCGATGGGCATTGTTACTTCGGCATGAATGAAGGATCAGATGTCTGAGTATCTACAATTGTCCGACGGTTCAATGGCTCAAAAATTTACTATGGGGATGCAATTTTATTTTTGGGATTAGAATTAAGATCATAGAAAAAGATAAAATTACCAAGCTTTGTGTGATTTGGATGGGGTTTGTAAAAATATGAAGATTTGATGGGTTTTTTTTTCCTTTCAAAATATGAAAGACTTGGGTGGGGTATACATGTAAAAATAATAATTTTGAAACATTATATATATTTTTCGATTGATTGCGGTCCGAGTGCTTGGGATAAAAGGCACGGTGGTGGTGGTGGTTGTTGTTGTTGTATAGACTACCAAGGTAGATCTAAAGTAGGTACATGCTTAGCATTAGGATTGTTACTTTGGCGTGGACGAAGGGTCAAATGTCTAAGTATCTACAAGTGTCTGACAGTTAAATGACTCAGAAAATTTATTACGGGGATGCAGCTCAATTTTTTAGGATTGTATTCATATATGTTTGCGCTGAAGTGAGATTACATGTGCTTGTGTGCATTTGTGTCTGTGTGTGACTGCATAATTTTGTGTTTGTTTTACAGGAAGGCAAATTTGTTGGTATATGCAGTAGGGACCCATTTACCATTTGGTTTAAGCATGTGTGCAGGAATCCCCGTGTTTGGAAAGCTGAAATCTTAAAGCATCTAAATGGCTAAAAATTGTAGATGATATATAATGTTGGTCAATGAGAGTCACATGTTGTACTGCTTTACCCAAAAGAACAAGGGCGCTGAGCCTACAATTATATGTAAACAAGTTTCTGTACATCCACGCACTATAACTCTGTAGGTTTTTTTTTGTGAATATAACGATGGTAGACCCACCTAGCTTCATTAACGAGATAATAACTCACTAAAGCTGCAGGAAGAGTAGCTTGATTATCTGAAAAGAAGAAGAGAATTAGGTTAACTGACTATATTCTTATCAGTTGTAGAAATGCAGTAATAAAATTCTTCGAGTTTTTGTGCTAATAGAGTTCTTTCAAGTGATGTAGCAGAGATATCAAATTGCTGATATATATTATATGATGTTGGTGCTGATATGTACTTTATCTTTTATGAATCGCGGCCATAAGTAATGTTCTTTTACAAGCAATGTTGTTTCTTCTTCGTTGTTGCAGATGTCAAGTTCACATCTTTTCTTGTTATTGCCAAATATCAGATCGATTTGTTCCTTATTCTGAAGTATACTTGTGCTTAAAGACAGGTGTGTTAGTCTTCTGTCCCTTTATAATATAAAAATGAAAATATTATGCAACCTTATGCTTATTCTTCCTTACAATTATACTTTTAACTGGATTTGTGATCTTGTTATTTGTCCTTGTGTTCTTAAGCACAACCTTTAGGAAACTATGTTGCCTTGATTGCAATATTATGGCAGGGTCATGGTGGTTGTTTTTATTTTGAAAATAGGTGGTTATTATTGTTACTAATACTGTTAACAATTTTGTTAAGGATTGCATTTATCTGTTGCTTTAGTGTTTTCATAACTTTGTTGTGGGGTATGACAGTGGATAGAATCAAGTGCATGGTTCTACAAAAATAAGAATATGATGCCATTATGTAGATTTAATAGTTTCATGGTATATTAAGCATAATTCTTTGCTTATTTCTTCTGAGAATAGGTTCATTCTAGAAATATTCCATGAAAGATGTGGATTATTCGTCTTTGCTGGAACTTTAGCAGAATAGAGAATCTATCTGCAACAACATTTTCCATAATTTCATCTATACTAGTTCTCTAAATAAATTTTGTTATATTGCGATTCTCAATAATGGTAAATCTTTCTTCCTTAGGGCATGTTTGGATGTTCCGGATTAAAATCTAACGGATTGAGTTTTGGATAATAATGTCTCGAAATGCACCTATATTCCGGAGTAAAAATAAAATATAGGCTTTTAATCCAATGGAAAGCCTTATTATATTCTTTTAGTTTCCAAACTAGTTTAATGAATTCGCATTGGTGAATCTGCATATTATTCTCTATGAAATAATTGTATGGAAAAGATTTTTATATGAACAAACAATGTTCATGCTGTCCCAAGCCCAGGTAAAAAAGGTTACTTTTTTGGAAGCTAGGATGATAGATAGGTGCAAAAGTAAAGCTCAAACAATGGCATGAATTCTAATATCATATTTTTCTTTAACGGCGACTTTCATCGAGAAAAAATGCTACCAATAATAGTCTTGTTTATGCTTGTTATTTGCAGCAAAGAGAAGATCACAAGTTTTCCCTTTGAAGGCAGGTTTCTGGGATTCCATCAGATCTGGGTAACTGAAAATGTACATTAACATATTCAATCTTGACTAGGTGCTAAAACACGACCGTTTTGTAATAATTTGAAGCCATGTTTCTTGTACATACCTTTGCATGCATATATTTATCATTTTAAGTCACTAATTTACTTTTTAATTTTTTGATAATTTCTTTATGGATGCATTTTTTATTTTTATAATTTGTTCACCTCCAATTAGAGATAAATGGCATCTAGATTCTTAGAAACCACCAAAGGAAATTGCCCTACATGTCTATAAAGTTGTAATCGTATAATCTCATTTTGGGCATCACAAAAGTTATCTTCTGTCTCAATTGGGTTGACAGGGCCTTTTTTTTTTTGGGAGAAATATCTTATATTCCAACAAAGTGTCCCTCCTCATTTAACAATAAATTTCTAGCATGATTAGTTTGTGTATTTGGAACTTTCAGTGACTTCCATTTCTACATGTCAAATTCTTTCTCTGTAAACATACTTTTCTAGCATGATCAATTGTTTATGTTAACTCTTAGCTTTCTGTAGATCAGAATTTGTTAGCTGTGAATGATTTCATACATGGACCAGTGCATTTGAAGATGAGTTCGCTGTTTTTGCTTTGTAACCAAGATTTAAAATATCGGTACGGGTACCAATATCAGATGGATATTTTTGGGGTCAGAATCAGCCATCTTGGTTGTATTGGCCATGTAGAAAAATATCAGATTTTTCCTCTGGCTCATCAAATTCTTAGAAACTGAATAATTTTTTTTTAAATAAATAATTAAAAAACTATAAACAATTTGACATAATTTAAGTAATTAATGATTTCTAGATTCTAGAGTGATTTAAAATATGTTGGAAGGATAATTATGTACATTTTGACATTTATTTAGTGATTAATGAAGTCAAATGATCCAATAACCCAGTAATAAGCGCAATAACCCATTAACCCATTAATATACCTAACAATAAAACCCAATGATCAATTTGTGAATCCAATACCATGGTTTAAAATCTCAGTATCATAACTGGGAAGGTCGTTTTTGGGACAAAAGCGGTCATCTTAGATCGGGATTTGCTGAGATGTAAAACCATGCTTAAGCCTCTACATTGTGGAAAATATATAGATTATAGAGAAGCCAATTATATTTACCAAACATGTTATGTAATAATTTAATTTACACTCATAGAAAGTAGTTGACTAATTAGAACATTTTGTTCTTTTTAGGGTAAATTTTATATAGCACCAGGGAATTTTTAGTTTTTTGAGACAACACCATTGAACTTCAAAAATGCAATGAATCTCCCTTAAATGGTATTTTTATCAGGGTAGTTTCGTCAAAAATGCCATATTTGATTCACTTTGGGGCTATTTAGTCCATGTACAAGGTCATTTTTGGTTATTCAATCCACTCGTGTCTTATTCGAGTTAACGAAAAACTACTACTTTTCATATCATTGTTAGTTCAAGAGGGTTCATAGCATTTTAAAGTTCAATGGTGCTATCTCATAAATTTTTAAAAATTGATGGTGCTTTACAAAATTTACCCTTCTTTTTGTTCAAATAAAAATTTATTTCTGCCTAATGGTAATAGTTCATTACTATTTTCTTTGAATGGACTTGCGCTGACTTTGACTATTTTATACTTCCCCCTGTTCACAATTACTTGTCATTTTAGGCTTTTGTATAACAATTAAGGTATGATTTAAAGTTTATTTGAAAAAAATATTATAATTTATCATCCTAGTAAATTTTCCTAAATTACCATCGTATTAAATGAATGTGGTCTTCTCATCTTCTTAAATTTTCTCTGGAACCCTGCATCAATATTCCTTAAATGAGGGTAGTCTAGATATTTTACAAAACAAAATAATAAATATTGTGAGAAATTTTATATTATTCACCTCTATATCATAAAATGAATGTTGTCTTCGGCACTTTCTTGAAGTTCCCTTTACTAGGTCGTATTCATGAACTCGTTGTGGGTTGCTAATAGTAAAGAGTTGGTTAAAAAAGAAAAAGTAAAGTAAAAAGAAAAAAAAGCATTAAGGTGGAGGATATGGCATATAGTGACACCACTCACTATAATCAAATGGAGCCAATAATAGAAAGCCCTCTGGGAAAATAAAAATAAGTATCATGTAGCATATTGTAACAACCGAGTTCAGTTATACCAATTATTGTTCCGTATTTATTATATGTGGTATTTTACTAATATATCTTGTTTGAGTGTGAATGGTAGTTTACACCTTTACTTTACATTCAACCCGACTCGCTTGCTTGAACTGGTTGACTTATATTTATAGACGACCCTGGCCTGTTAAATAGGCGTGCATCTTATATATACTGCATATTAACATTTCACCTAACATCGCGTACTTTTACATATAACTTTTAGATCACGTAAAATAAATTAAAATTGCATTTCATAGCCCGCGTGATACCCCTAACCCCGTGGTAGCGTCCGCACATCTTGTTCTTGTCCCGTTCAGTGAAACGGACGTGTTTGGATGGCTGCGCGCACGTACGTACGTCCGTTCTTGAGGGTATGCTTTTTCGTTACCTAATTTTTCATTTTAAATTTTGGATCTTACAAATAATTTTCGTATTTTAAATCTAAATTTTTAGACCCGACCCGGACGCATTTTGAAATATGTTTATATCCCGCGAAAATTCAATTATTTAAATTTTAAATTTAATTCTAATATTTTTTTACAGTTCAAAGATTTTCAAAAAAAAAAATTTAAATCTTTTAAAAATTTTTACTAACTAAATCAGATTCTCTCTCTTTTATTTTTCCCACGAACCAATCAAAACCCTTCTCCTTTTATTGCCGGACCCCACGAGCTCTCTCTCAGCTTCTCTCTCTTTCCCTTTCTCTTTCTCTCTCCCCTCACTAACCGACGATTTTATCTCTCCTCCCCCCTCTCTCTCTCTCCTCTCGATCTTTCTCTTTCTCTCTATCTCTCTCTTCCTCTCTCTCCTCTCGATCTCTCTCTCTCTTCTCTCGCTAATTTCTCTCTCTCCCTCTCTATATATATTCCTTCCTCCCTTCTTTCTTTTTAAAACAAACCCATATTTTAAAAACCCTAGCCGCCGTCTTCCCTTCGCCGTCGACCAAAACACCACGACGCCTCCCCGATCTCGTCGTCTTCTCACCCTCATCACCTTCGCCTCCACTCTCTCCTCCCCCGAGCACCCTGCACGCGCAGCCGAGCACAACCGTGCACCCTGCACACGCGACCTCGCCGGAGTCGATCGCCGCCGCCGATCTCGCCCTCGTTCCCAGATCATCTTGCACCCCAGTGAGCTCTGCACATCCTCTCCTCTCCTTCTTTTCTTTTTCCTTTCTTTTCTTTCCTTTCTTCCGTTCTCTTTTCTTGATGGCCGCTGCCCTCTGCAAGTATCTCGCCGGAGCTCCGTCGACGCCGTCGACACCTCATGACTTCCTTCTAAACCACAGTGAGTTTCCTCTCCTCTCTCCTCTCCTTCCTCCTTCCATTCTTCTCTTTTCTTTCTCCATGCATTTCTTCCATTAAAAGTATGTTCACTGTTTCTTGGTTTGCCGGAATCCGACCGTGCCGGCGACGATCACGACGACCCAGCAAGCATCTCTGACCCGTGTGATCCCATTGTGCGTTGTTTGGACTCGTTCCGTGTACCGTGCGCGTGTCGCGACTTTTCCCGCCGACGCCTAACGTTCCGTTTACCCGTTTCGTGATCTGTCGAGGCAAGTAAAACTTACTACATGCTACTTATAATATTTCATATTTATTTAAATATATATTAAGCATGAAGTTTGAATTTAGTGCCCTATATTACATTTTACCATTCGATGTCCCGTTTATATCATTTTAGAGTTAAACATGAAAACATACCTTGTTGCATGTTAGATTACAATGTGTTGTAACCACGTCCATATTTATATCACATAGTGCTTGGTTGCATAGCCCATAATACCATTTTAATAATTTATAACCTTTCAAACACCCGTTTGCATCCATCTCATCTAGTATGCATATTATTGCATCCAATGATCACTTGAATATATAACATTGAAATTTTAACATTCCACATTTGATAAATTGTAGTTTAATTAGTATTGAAACTTCAACTTTAACCCTAATCATAACTGTGCATCTATATGCCTTAATCTGTACCTGAATGCATATCACATTACAATGTTCCATTTTATTGTTCCATTAGTACCCTATGCTTGTTTTGTATACCCATGCTTATGTTAGTTTGATTATGAGCACCCACATGACATTTTGTGCACCCCTGACATGACTTGTTACACCTACTATTTGACACGATATGGTACCGTGCAACTCTTGACATGACATGATACCTATGTACTACCTAACTTGACCTGATATACCATTGCTTTACCTGCTACCAATCTTGTTACTAATGCCAACAAACCTGACCTGTTGTCCCTACGGACATTTCCTGTTGTCTATCCAGACAAACCTATAGCTGCCTGATCCTGTGTTGGCATTAGCTTCAGATTATTTAATACCTGACTTGAACACATATAACTTGGGGGTATGGGGAAATCAATGATGAAACCTGACTTGTAACTCGACAGTTCGCTACCTTTACTGATCAGTTTTAGATGCTAGGCCAGCCTTGGGATGCTGCTGCTGATATCATCCATTGTTACCCACTACCTTTTAGAGGCTAGGCCAGCCTTGGGATGATGCTGTTGACATCATTCATCGTTACCCCTTTTCCTTTTAGTGCCTAGCGGCATGTCTCGGTTTCAGCCCGAGAATCTTCACCGTGATCCCGGGCACGCACGGGATACTATTGAGTTACATCGATGATTCATCAAATTGATTTCAAAGACTTGAGAGTAGTTAACCCAATAGACCAGTTTAGATTATTCACTGCACACTACCTTTCACTGCCCTGGTTTATATTGTTGTTACACCTGTTTTACCATTTATGATCATACCTGCATATTTTGCTACCCTGTTTATATATTATTGCTTGATGTTATGACGCGCTGACGTCTGGGTTTTGCATGGCCCAGATTCCTTACCTTTGCTGCAGTCCGAGCAAGAGTACTTCAGTCAGCAGGCTGAGCAGTGAGGACTCGTGAGTAGTTAGTTCTTTTATTTTCAGTATTTTCATTCCTGATTTGAGCCCGCATTATGGGACATACATTCCAGTTATTCTTGTATTGGATCTTTTACTTCCGCATTATTTTTATTCTTGACTCGTTTTATTCTGGCTTATGGACATGAGTTAGATAGTTTATTATTGTTCTTGATATCTCTACAGCCGTAATGTGACTGTGGAAGGATATTTGCTATCCACAGGTAGTATGGTTGGCTATGTCACGTGCCCATCTTAGCGTACTCTGGGAAGCGGGGCGTGACACATTGTTTGAGGATCGTGTTCATATGTACGAGAAGATTGAAACCTTCTTTTGAGGAATTTCTCTCAGAGATGAGAGAACAACTCGTAAAAATAACGATGAAATGATGTTAAGATAACTTCATTGTGTGAACAAACCTAAAGGAAATCCATTGATTCTTTTCTCTGCTTTGCCCTCTCTTTCTTCGGGCATGATTAAGTTGAAAATATAGCTGTTATTGTCACGGGTTTCCTGATTGTAAATTGATGGAGGTCTGGATCTCCTTCAGATGTTGCCTTCCGTAGATCTGCTGCGAGCGACGATGGACGGGTGGGATTGAGTTGGAGGTTGCCTCCTGAAGCGTATGGATCTCAATGGGTTTGAGGTTGTTTTGGTCGAGCTACCTGCAAGAAAGTCCCGGGGTGGTTGTGTCACCGAGGACCTTCCGACCATCAAGTTAGACCGGATATTTTAGCAGAGTAACGGCCTAGTGAGGAGAAAATGACTTACTTTGAGCGTCTGAGAGGGGTTTATATAGCAGCAGCGATGGGCAGGCAAGCGCGAGAATCACGCCGGCCATTACGCTTCCGACGTTATGCCCGCGTGATAAGCGGGATCCCGCATTAATAGTGAGACAGTCTCGTTAATGAGGGATCGTGATGGCGTGGAACATGGGATCGTGGGCGGCAGATATCTCGCGTATGACGAGATTCGCGGAGCCGTGGTGTGAGACCTGTGATCAATGCCGCAGGTCGGTCAGGATGAGACCGTGGAGGATAAGCTTGGCGGGAAGCTCGGGACGAGCGGGAGGCCGAGGTATCCTGGTTCTGCAAAAGCCCGAAGACGAGCTGAGGGGGCCGAGGAGGCCAGTCGTGCAGGAGGCTTGAAGGGGAGCCAGCGGTTGTTTATAAGGCGGGCACAGGTGTGGTGCGATCGGTAGCAGAAGGTCAGCCATGTCCACGGGCCGCAGACCCGGGGTATTCTATCGATATACCGTTCCTGGTCTTTTCTTGCTAGCTTCGGGACATGTCATCTGCCACGTGTCACGTTCCGGGAAATGACGATATCCAGCATCATCATTAGCCCCCTACTCTCGTCCCGACCCATTCACGGGTCGGGTCGAAAGTGGTCTGCCGGGTCACTCGAGGTGAGCTCCTTTCCGTAGATATCGTAAGCGTGCATTCCCGGGCAATCAGCAGTATTTTCTTGACGACCTCAGCGGACCAGGGATCAGATCTTGCATTAAAGAGGATGCGCCGGATCGTGCGTACGCTCATCGAAGCGACATCCCACGTGTCTGGCACTGGTTGGCTGACGCGATGGGCCGCAGATTTCCGAGGTCTGATGGGATGCGATTCATGCGCGCGTGACAGGTGGAGCGATGGTGGCCGTCGAATGCAATGAGTCGTTTCGGCGGGAGATGACTGTCGCCGTTGGATGTGTACGCCGGATGCTACAAATAGGGGTGGGGTCCTCATCAGGGCTCATACCTCTTCATAATTTTCTCGTCTTGAGTCTCGTTAGCTCGGCGCTCTCTTTTTAGGTCGGATCTTGTTCATATCAGATTTTTTCATTTTTATATCTCCCATTCTTAATCACATTGCATATAAATAGGTGCTTTTGATCTATGTCTGCTAAATAGTTGCAGATTACAGGTTCTCAGCTCTTTACAGTGAGATTCGTGAAAAGTCGTAACAAATGTGGGACTACGACCAATAACAGATGAATACTGACCCGCATGATGCCGCATACTAGTTCAAGCGGAGTTTAAGGCAAAAGTCCACTGCTAAATATCTGGAAGAGAACAGAAGAGTTTTTGAGAAACCAAGTGTACCAAACAGAAGATAAAAGCAACTGGTAGAAGATCTAAAAAGATAGACCCAAGATTCCACCATATGGCCACGGTTCCGCGGCCAAACAGGCGTATCTGCCGCGGTTCCGTGGCCGTGCAATGCACGTGTCGGTGGCAGTGTCGGTGCATTGACTCGGCTCTCTTGGGGTAGTTCTGTAATTTTGTGTATGGATCAGAATGTAAAGCTAGGGTTTTCCTATCTATAAATAGGAGGGTTCAAAGCCAAATTAGTATGCCTCTTTTTATTTTTTATTTTCTCTTTTTTATTTCTAGATCTAGAATTTAATTCTCCATTGGAATGAGCTTTTAAGAGGTATCAATAAACTCGCATTTTTTATCGCATTTTATTATCTGCAATTTCTATTTGTAAACTTAGTCGTAGAATTAAATCTGCATTTTTTTCTTATCTCGAATTTTATTTTTTTATGTTTTTTTAATGGGTGAGTAATTCCTCACTTGTTAGGGTTGGGAGAAGGAAGGTTTGAGAGAAGGAAATCTCTCTCACTCGTTTCTTTGCCCAACACCTTAAAATTCGGACTCCAATTAATTGAACCATAATCCGCTAACTACGGCACCTTATCCTACATGATAGCGGCGATTCCTTAGTTAAACTGGTTGTGGTTGAATTAATTGGAGGTTAGGGCTAAGAGACAAGAACGGACGAACAAGGACCAAAAGAAAGAAACTAAGTATAGAAAGCCTAGCTTAGACTTGTAAGTTTCTTCCTAGTCGTCCTAATCCCCGTTGTTACCGATTACCTTAACACCGATATTCATAACTAAGGCATTGAAAGAAGTACGAATTTCCTAAACTCAAATTAACCCAATCCTAGCCCTAGCAAGCATTTTATCATCTTTTATCTCATTCGTAGATCTTAAAACAAAACCCGACTTAATCGGATTTAACTTGTTAAAACATAAAGAAAAGGATTCCATCTCCCTGTGGATCGACCCGTACTCAACCGGCTAGCTACCAAGCGAAACCGTCTTGATTGCGGTAATTAAAATTTAAGCACGCATGGAAATACCTTATCAATCAAATGGCGCCGTTGCCGGGGAGACGGTAGTTTAATTCTTTATGTAATTTCGGGTTAAAATATAAAAATTTTAAAATTTTAAAATATAAAAATTGAAAAACCAGAAAACAAAAATAAAAATCATCTTGTTATTTTTGAAAATCTTTATGCAAGTGTGCAGACTTGGAGCAAACTCTGTTTCAGTTCTGGAGCAAATTCAGTGAACAAATCCAGAATCAGGAGATCTAAACAGAAAGAGGAGAACCAACTCAGCACAGGGAAAAAGTCAGAAGATCCAAATCAACCGCTCAACCGCGGCAGAAGCAAGGGTTTGACCGCGGAACCGCGGTCAACTGGTGACGTCAGCACCCAATTTTCTCCGTAAGTATTTCTTTTCTCCTCTCCTCTCCTCTGAACTCCACTGAAATATTTTTCCTGCAGGATTCTTTGCACAGATTCTCTTTCTCCCTATCCAATAAATTGTTTTTGTGCAGGATTCTTTGCGCTGCCAAATAAAAAAAAATTTGCAAGTGTTTTAGATTTTTTGGTGTGTTACTGCTTTGGATAATTAATACGGAATCTAAGGGGCTATAACACCAATTCAGATTGGGTGGGGATTTCATTACCCTTCCTAAGATCCCAAAAATCACTAAAAACATGTGCACCATCCTTGAGCTGAATTAAAAAAATATCTAGACTCGGCCAACTAAAGACTGTCGTTCTCATTAGGACAGAGGAAGCTTGTGGGCATTCAATCATTTATCTAAACTTGACTTTGTGGTGCCAAGGCTAGGCAAGTGAGAAAGGTAATTTTAAAAGGCCCGTCTCACGGTGATTCGTGAGCGGAACCCTCCTTTCTTCATTTGTGCTTACGTGGCCACAATTGGCAGTGAAGAGACGATTTGAGAGTTATCTCACAACTTGTCACTTTAGAACAGTTAGGAGCAGTGTAATGGACTTAGAAGACCCTCGTTCTAGGTATTGTTTGTGCATATTGTGATTGTGCTTGTAAAAAGTTAGTCCCATATTTCCGTATTCTTTCAAAAACAAATAATTTCAAAACTCCAAAAACAAACATTTAAATAATAATAATAATAATAATAATAATAAATTTAAAAAAAACCACTTCCTTCCCCTCTACCTTTTCATTCTTCTAACATAGGTACCCCACTTCGTAAAACTCTTGCCGAACTTTGGTACCCACAACCAGACATTTCTTTATACGGTTCTTGCTTTGGTCGAATTTCGAACGATCCCTCCATGCCAAAAATCTCTTTGAAAGATCGAATAGACGCGTCTAGGACTCAGCAATCCACTTCTTATCAACCGTTTCAAACATTCATCCCTTCTCATGTTGATACCCCTTTTGAGAGTCCAGTTGTAACTCCGAAACCCATATCTATTGCTGAACGTATTGAACAATCTCGTAGCCGATCTTTCACTCCTTTCAACACTTCCAGATCTTGGAATCAACAATTCCATTCACCTTCTTATCTAAATGTTGATCCTACTCCTGTCCAACCATTCAATTCCTATCCATCTTACCCAATTGTTGCACCTTTCCTAGACATTGCTTCTACACAGCCATTTGGGAGTTTCCAATATCCAAACAACTTTGAATGTTTTACTGAAACTCCTTCACAACCCATGTCTAGTCTGGAATAGTCGTTGGAAGACTTTAGGGTAGCATCATGCCAACAGATGATGGATTTGAATGCGTCCATGGCCGCCCTCATACAACCTAGTGATCCGGTAGCTAGTTTCCAACTAGCTACAAATTTTCCAATGTATGATGAGGCGGTTGGACAGATTGAGAATTTGAGTGGAGAGAGTGAGTTGTGCACCCTTCCAAATCAAACCTACCCATCCCCAATTGAATCCCGCAACTCCGGTTTTGAATGTCTATCAAATGTCCCAAATGATTCACCAGTTGAAGATAGAACGTTTAATGAGTTGTGCGACTTTGTAGTGTTTGATTTACCTCATTGTGAAGGGTCCTTTTCGAGTGAAACCATCACCAATCCTTTTGACCTCTACACCTCCATCTTAGAACCTGAATTAATTGATATCCATGCTTTTGATGAGGTGTCTGAGAAATTTAATTTTCACTTGATCGAGGATATTGACGCTGGGAATATTTTGGATGATGAACCTACAGATTTGGATGAGTTTCTCTCTCCAATTCATCATCCCGAGTCATTAACTGTTTCTCCCAAACTTCATATGTGTCTGGATTTTGATGATAATTGCATGGATGAGATAACTTTTGAGGGGAATTTTGAGGATAGTATTGAGGATGAACCAGTTTTGTTTGATGCGTTGGATTTTCCAATTCATCATGTCCCTTCCACTGACTGTGAACATCCTCATGAACTTTTAACTGTTACCCTTTCTAAATCACTCCCCTTCATCCTTTCCATCGTTCCGACCGCGCAAGAAACCGTATCACTTTCATTTCTTATGTCTGGTTTACCAAGTTCGGCGTATCCATGTTTTCTCACGAATCTTGAGGGATTTGACCCCATTTCTCTACGGGTTGATAGATTAGCACAATCACTTTTTACACATTGGTCATCACAATTTGTGCTAATTTATTCACTCAATTTACACCCTCAAGTTCGTACTACACTTCTTTCTCTCTTCCGCCATTCTTCTCCTAATATACCGAGACCGTATTCCACCTCTCTTCCCATACGGTCTCGCGTATTCTTCATTTCTTTCCTTTTCGCATTCTTTCACCAACCAACACACTACAGAGATAGAATATTTGAATGGTTGGTGCTCACTTTTGGCCTGTGTAAGGCCTTGTATAGATTGATACTGCTTTCTTTTCCACCCTAATCCTGAACTTCACCGCTTAAACAGTGGAAACACTGTTTTAAATAAGTTTGGGGGTATGTACCACTTGTAATTATATATAAAAAAATATTTTTCAAATTTTCAAAGGGTATTTTTGTAAATATTTAGTTCTATTAATAAAAAATAATAAATTTTTACAAACTAAATTCCTCTTTTTAAGAGGGCTTTTGTACAAATAACCAATAACCCCTATAAAAACAACCCGACCCCTCTACTGCATTTACAAAACCCTAAAATTATCCCTCAAACAAAACCCTAGCTGCCGCTCTAATTTCTGCAGAGAGATCGTGCCCAACCGCCACCGAAGCCCCCTCTGCGCCGCGCAACCGCCGCCGTCTAGAGTCTTCGCCCTCGGAAATTTTCAGAGGAGGTTTGCGTATCTGAACTACACTCTGTGAAATTTTTATCTTTCTGCAATTTAATTCCATAGCCCCTACACTTCAGTTTGAAAGAGATTTTTCCCAGTTGTTTGCACATAATTTGTACGGTAACTATTTCGGTAATGAGATCCGAAAGCGCGGATGGAACTTTTAACTATTTAACCATCCGAATGCCTTCGCGCTTCAGGATCTTATTGCCCATTTTTATGAATGCATTGAGGAGGGTTGTCTTGCACAACATGGGTACATTAAATTAATGTGGGGGTAAGGAAATTATAATTGATAGGGACTCCATTCACGAAGTCACCTTAATTCCACGACTCCCCATTCATGACCAACCCCTCCGATTTGAGGACTACCTACCGTTAATGGGAAACGATTGTTCTAGGGAGCCACGAAAGGGTATTCAGGCTCGCACGCTTTTTGCGAATGTTTTAACTGTGTGCCGTTGGGCACAAAATAATATTTTTGGAAGTTCACACAATACAACATTTTTTACACCGTCCCTACACATAGTGCACACACTAATGACTCGAAACCCTAGCTACGATATGTGCACTGTGTTGCTTCACTCGATTGGCGCCGGGAAACGGGCGGCCAATTATCCATACCCTATGTTGGTGACACAACTGTGTCGCAATTTCCTCCCTGTTGAGGAATTTGAATTTTATATGCATGATGGGATTCCAATTCGACCCTTTCTTGAGGGTGTCTCCACGTCCTACACACGATTACATGATGTATGGTCGCGCACCGAGCCGGCCGAGAATGTAATGGCGAAGACCTTTAGCTCGAGCTCCACAGCGAGCGACGAAGAGCTTACCTCCGCTGCGCAAGCACGCTTGATGCGACGAACCCATGGGGGGTAGAACGATTAATAGGGATGATGACCAACTTGGATCAACGAGTAACGAGCTTGGAACAGGGCATGAACACCCTATTGGCAAGAGAGGAACGCTCCCGATCATGATCGAGGGGACGAGGAGAGGCTGGGACTAGTGAGGCCGCGTCTAGTAGACGCCGCAAGGAGCAGTGAGGACACTGCTTTCGATAAGTTTAGGGGTGAAGGTTGATTGTAAATAGTTATCTTTGCATTGCATCCGCATTTTTACTTTTTGTACATATTTGTTTTTCTTTGCATATTTAAATCCGCATTGCATCTAAAAAAATAAAATATAAAAACATAAAAATTAAAATTTAAAAAAAACATTGAAATTTTTTTAAAACAAATAAATAAATAAATATATATATATATATATATAAAATTCAATATTGGTCATATTTGACTCAAGTTTAACATGAAGGTTAACTGGTTAGGAAAAACTAGATCCTAAACTTAGTAAATTAAAAACCCTAAAAACCTTTCTTAAAGTTTAATTGTAGAAAATATATTTCCTTGCAGTTTATTTAGAAATAAGCAAATTTTGAGTTCAGTTCTTAGGCTAAATCAAAATAAGAGAAGAATATTGAAATCTTTATTTCAAGTGTAAGTCTGAAAATTAAATTCTAAACCTTAAGTCTAAATTCTGAAAATATATACCCTACTACACGCACTTACACACATCTTGAAACTTGAGATAGTAGAGAATACCTTGAAATGCACTTGTCTAAAATCCTTAGTATAAAGGAAAATAAAATAAAAATATAAGTGGTGAAGAAATAAAAAAATGAACACTGGTTTTGTAATTATTTAAGGCAGCATAAATAAAAAATATAGCGAGGGTGCTTTATCACCTAGTGTCTTAGACCAACTAGTTTGTGTAACACCCTATTTCATTTATATCAGTTCTATTTTGGGTATTTCTTTATTTATGGCTATCCTTGATTTATTGCTGTTTTGAGTGCAAATAGTATAATCAGTATTTGTATTTGCATCCGACCCGACCCGCGTACTAGAAACCCGTCTTGATTCCTGTTTATAATTTATCCCGGCTAGTTATGAGAATCCGTGCACTTTCTTGTTCTATATCCTGTTTATCCATATCATATATCGGGCATCTATATTGTTTTAATAATACAAATATAATCAAATAATATATTTTAAAAATACCTAGCATGACCTGTGTCATACCCCTGACCCTGTAGTTCCATCAGTACATCGTGTTCTCGTTCCGTTTATTGAAACGGACTCGTCTGGATCGCTACGTGCATTTTACGTACGTCCGTTCTTGGGGGTATGCATTTTTATTAACCAGATATCGCATTATAGTTTTAACTTATACGTATATTCTCTATATTTTAAAACTGGACTTTTAGACATAACCCGGACATATTTTGGAGTATTTTTGTATTAGCCAGAAAACTCAAATTTAATAATATTTTAATTATTACACTATTCATTATATTCTCTCTGCATGTTTTATATTAATTAATCCCTCTCACGTTCTATCTCTATCCTCTCTTTACATATTATATAAATATAATATATTATATTCTTTACCTAATATATTTCACAATCAGCATCCCTGCTCTCTCTCTCTTTTCTCAGTTCTCTCCATCTTTTCGTTATTTACGGCTCACCAATCCACCTCTAATCTCTCCATCAATCACTCTCCCTTTCTCTCTACAAAATCCTATAATATTTATCCTAACAATCCTAAACCAATCACAGATTTTACACACTCTCTCTCTGTCAATCTTCCCTATATATTAACTCAGACCCACACATTCCTCTCTCTCCTCACTTTAAATATATTGTTTTTTAAAAGTTAACACTTTCACACGTTTCTCTCTCTTCTTCTCTCTTACATATTATTTATATATTAATTTATAACCTATATATTCTTTCACCACCAGCCTCACCTCACCCAAGCAAGAACCTGCACACCTAAACCCAACCCCAGAACCCCAAACCCACATACCTCGCCGTCGCCTCTGTTCCCTCACCGCTGGCAACCCCGACACCGTCACCTCACCCTCGCCTCTGTCCCGTGCGTGCGTGTGTTTATTGCGACGTTTACCCAACGTCGGACGCAGCATACGCATTCCGTCGTGAGATCCGATCAGGCAAGTTTATCTTGCTACATGTTATACTAACATATCTATATTCATATGAATAAAATATCACATGTTTACTACATTGTACATCCATATTATCGTTTTACTGTTTTTAGATAGTCGTTCGTATCCATACCGTATATTACATATTTAGTTGCATGCTGGAACCTGATTACATCATGTTACTACTATATTCATATACCATGCTTGCTAGTGTGCATCCTACGACTCATGGAATCATATTATGTTATCACTGATTATTACTGTGCATTCGTGTTTTACCATGCTTCGATACCTGCTATAGTTTTACTTTGGGCATCCGTGCGATACATATGCACTACCTGACATGACCTGATACACCACTGCTTGACTTGATACCTGATATTGTTTCTAATGCCGACAATCCTGACTTGCTGTCCCGGCGGACATATCCTGTTGTCTATTCAGATAAAACCTGTACCTGCTTGATCCTGTGTTGGCGTTAGCTCCAGATTTATCAATACCTGACTTGAACACATAATCTTGGGGTAAGGGAAAATCAATGATGAAACCTGACTTATAACTCAACATTTCGACGCTTATACTGATCAGTTTTACGGGCTAGGCCAGCCCCGGGATGATGCTGCTGGCATCATTCATCTGTACATGTTCCTGTTTAATGCCTAGCGGCATGTCTCGGTTTCAACCCGAGAATCTGGACCGTAGTCCCGGGCACGCACGGGATACTATTGAGTTATATCGACGATTCCATTAAATTGATTTCACAAACTGTAGAATAGATAACCCGGTAGTTTAGTTCAGATTACTCACTGCACGTCACATATACTTATACTCTTCACTGTTCCATATCCGTGTTACTTGTTATACCCATATTACTGTTCATACTCATGCCTGCATATCTTGTTACCTCCTGGTTATATTCTATTATTTGATATTATGACGCACTGACGTCTGGGTTTTACATGGCCCAGGTCCTTTATCTCTTTCGCAGGCTGATCAGGAGTATTTCAGCTGCCAGGCCGAGCAATGAGGATCTTGTTAGTGTTTAGTTTAGTTTTCTTTCCGTACTTTCATTTCCTGATGTGAGCCCGTATTTGAGACGTATTTCCAGATGTTATTGTTTATTGGATCTATTGCTTCCGCATATTATGTCTTGACTCGTTTATTCTGGCATATGGACATGTACTAGATAGTTTATTTTATTTTTACTATTCTTGATATCTTATAGACAGCCGTAATGTGACTGTGGAGGGATGTTTCCTAGCCACGGGTAGCATGGTTGGCTCTGTCATGTGCCGATATTAGCGCACTCTAGGAAGCGGGACGTGACAGGATTTGTTTGGTATCAGAGACATAGGTTTTAGGTTAATCGGGTTTGATTCTTTTTTGTAGTTGGGTATTGAACCCGATACGCTAACCATAAAACCCGCATTTAGGAACATGTCCTGCTATATTGCTATCTATAACTATCATGTTTCTTGAATCCTGTTTATCATTCTAATCCCCTTCAGTGTTTTGGGATTAGAGTCATGGCAGATGATGATTTACGAATGTACCAGAGGCGTGTTGATAACGCCGCATTGCTTAGAGTGATTCGTGGAATGCTGGAGAACCAGAAGCGGCAAACCGATCTAAATCAGCGGCAAGCCGAGACTTTTCAGGAAGGATTGCGGACAGTCCAGCAGTCCGTAGACGCAATTGCAGCCAAACCAGCCCATCGTGTAGGTACCGCAGCGGATTTCAGGAGACTTAGCCCGTCCACTTTTACTGGTTTGGAGGAGCCGTTGCCAGTAGAGCAATGGCTAGTCGATACGGAGAATCTGCTCGTCGCCGCGCAGATTCTGGAAGACAAGAGAATGGATGTTTTACGCATCCAATTAGTGGACTATGCCCCGCGAGTGGTAGCTCATGGAGGAGACCCGTTTGCCCAAGCTGATCTGTTGGGCAACATTTTCACAGAGTTTCTTAGAGAAATTCTTTCCGCAGACTGCACGGGAAGAAATGGAGGAGAAGTTTATCAGTTTGAAGCAAAATGGCAGATCCGTGGATGCGCATGCGGCTGAGTGGACACGGCTCAGTCGATTCGTAGGACCTTTGGTTGCCAAAGAGGCTGATAGGGCATGAAGGTTTATTCGCAGTTTGGACGTGGAAATCCATAGGCACATTATATCTCTGGGATTGACCACTTTCTCGCAAGTTCTAAAAGCAGCCAGGGAGCAGCAGAGCTTATTGATGAGGACAAAGGGTACGCAACAGCAGGCAGTTGTGGTATGGAAACCAGTGTTTACGCCGAACCTAGCTCCTATACGTAGAGCTATCCCGGTGGACCAACGTGGCATGGTACCGATGAAGAAGCCCATCGTAGCTAATCAGAGAAGGAGCGTGATTTGTGACTTTTGCCATCTGCCCGGACACTTAAAGAGAGATTGCCGAAGGATGCTTGGACTCTGTTTGGTTTGCGGGTCAGCTAACCATACTGTCAATGCTTGCCCGTCAAAGCTATGTTTGAGAGAAGATGCTCAGAAGCCACCGCAAAGGCCAATTCAGGGACAGAAGCAGATATCACAAGGGCCTAATCAAGCTCGAGCCTTTACTCTGACGGCCGAAGATGCCAAGGCTTCAGAGGAAGTCGTTTCAGGTATCCTACTTGTTCATGATTTTCCCGCATTAGTATTATTCGATTCTGGTGCATCCCATTGTTTTATGTCGTCCAAGTTTATTGTTGCACATTCAATTTCTTGCACGACCCTGTCATGTTGTTAGGACATACACACTGGGAACGGGAAAATCATACCTAGTAGTGAGCGCAAAAATTGTTCTGTTGTTATTTGCGGACGAGAATTATTCGTGGATTTCTTGGTGATCGATACTGGTAATTACGATGTTGTCTTGGGAATGGATTTTCTCGGCACTTTCTATGCTCACATTGATTGTAGGGCAAAGAAAGTGATTTTCCAGATTTCCGGACATCCGGAGTTTGTATTTGCTGGAGGTAGCAGTTCTGTAGGGCCAGTCGAGTTTAGGGCTAGGCCGACGAGCGCCGTTCTTTCGTCGATGGAAGTTGATAAGGAGGAAGCGCCAGCAGCAGTTCGAGAGTTTATGGACGTGTTCGAGGACATCTCGGGTTTACCGCCAAAACGAGATGTGGAGTTCGCAATCGATCTTGTTCCTGGTGCAGCGCCAATTTCAAAGACGTATTATCTAATGGCACCAGTGGAGTTAGAAGAAGTGAAGAAGCAGGTTACCAAATTGCTAGAGAAGGGTTGGATTCGCAGCAGCAATTCACCCTGGGGAGCTCCAGTTCTTCTAGTCAAGAAGAAAGATGACACAAGGAGAATGTGCATCGATTATCGAGAATTAAACCGGGTGACTATTAAGAACAAGTACCTGATCCCTCGCATTGGCGAATTATTCGAGCAGCTTAGTGGTGCGAGGGTATTCTCGAAGCTGGATTTGCGATCCGGATATCATCAAGTTCGAGTTAAATCAGAGGATATTTACAAGACTGCATTCCGAACTCGATATGGACATTATGAGTATTTAGTGATGCCATTCGGAGTCACGAATGCACCGGCGATATTTATGGATTTGATGAACCGAATCTTTTCACCGTTCTTGGACCAGTTTATAGTGGTGTTCATCGATGATATTCTGGTCTACTCGAGGAGCCTAGAAAAGCATGCAGAACACTTGAAGATCACACTGCAAACGTTGAGGCAAGAAAGATTATATGCGAAGATGAGCAAGTGCGAGTTTTGGCTCGAAAAAGTGAAGTTTTTGGGGCATGTCGTATCCGGAGATGGAATCGCTGTTGATCCTGAGAAGATTGTAGCAGTTCAAGATTGGCCGATTCCAAAGAATGTAGCGGAGATCAGAAGTTTTCTGGGACTTGCAGGATATTACAGAAGATTCGTGGAGAATTTTGCTCGATTGGCTGAGCCTTTGACCAAGCTTACGCGAAAGGAGGTACCGTTCATATGGACAGATAGATGTGCGTTAGTTTTTGAGGCGTTGAAGCAAAGATTGACAACCGCTCCTATTTTGACCGTGCCAGACGGTTCCGGAGGATTGGTTATTCACAACGACGCATCTGGGAAAGGTTTGGGATGTGTTCTTATGCAGCATGGGAAGGTTATAGCTTACGCATCAGACAATTGAAGACCCATGAAAAGAATTACCCAACTCACGATTTGGAGCTACCAGCTGTAATATTCGCTTTGAAAATTTGGAGACACTACTTATTGGGCGAAAGGGTCGAAGTATTCACCGATCACAAAAGCCTAAAATACGTGTTCACGCAGAAAGAGCTCAACATGAGGCAGCATAGATGGTTGGAGCTGATGGCTGACTATGAACTTGATCTCAAGCACCATTCGGGGAAAGTTAATGTAATGCCGGATGCGCTTAGCCGGTTGCCAGCAATTCGGATGTTGATAGCACAGAAAAAGCTTATCGATGATTTTCGGAGATTTGAGTTGGAGATCGTGCTACCGCATTCTTCGGGACAATTGATGCAGCTACAAGTATAGTCGTCCTTAATCGATAGTATTAAAGCAGCGCAGTCACAGGATCCAAGATTGCAGAAGTTTCGAGAACAGGTTGAAGCGGGACTTCGAACGGACTTGTTGATTAATGAAGATGGTTCGTTGCGATATGGTAGCCGTTTGTGTGTGCCGAAAGGAGGTATTCGCGAAGAAGTTATAAAGGAGGCACGCAGTTCCGCATATTCCGTACATCCAGGAGGCACGAAGATGTACCGTGATCTACGACAGCATTTTTGGTGGGAAGGCATGAAAAGGGAGATTGCCCGCTTTGTAGCGAAGTGCTTGGTATGTCAGCAAGTTAAGGCTGAATATCAAAGGGTAGCTGGTTTATTACAACCACTTCCGATTCCGCAGTGGAAGTGGGAACATATAACCATGGATTTCGTGACAGCTTTACTACGGAGTCCAAAGGGCAACAATGCAGTTTGGGTAATTGTTGATCGATTGACCAAGGCAGCTCATTTCATTCCGTTTCGAGTTGGTCAGTCAACGGAAGCGTTAGCAGAACGGTACACGTAGGAGATTGTGAGATTGCATGGAGTACCTGTGAGCATCGTTTCCGACCGTGATACCCGATTTTTATCGCACTTCTGGAAGAGTTTACAGAAAAGTTTGGGGACGCGATTGAAATTTAGCACCGCTTATCATCCACAGACAGATGGCCAATCAGAAAGAACGATCCAAACTCTTGAAGATAGGTTGAGGGCTTGCATGTTAGACTTCAAGAGTTCATGGGAGGATCATCTTCACTTGGTGGAGTTTTCGTATAATAACAGCTTTCAGGCGACTATACAGATGGCTCCATTCGAAGCGTTATATGGTCGCAAGTATCGCTCACCCGTTTGCTGGGACGATGTCGGAGAGCGAAGGTTATTGGGACCGGATCTTATTGTGCAAACCGTGGAGAAAGTTAATACGATCCGGAATCACATGAAGAAAGCACAAGATCGGCAAAAGAGTTGGGCCGATACATCGAGAAGACCTCTAGAGTTCGCCGTTGGTGATCTCGTATTCTTGAAGATATCACCAACTAGAGAAGTGATTCATTTTGGGAGTTGAGGCAAGCTCAGCCCCCGATTCGTGGGGCCTTTCGATATCATCGAGCGCGTTCGAGAAGTAGCTTACTGATTGGATTTACCACCATCTTTGGCGAGTGTTCATGACGTGTTTCATGTATCTCAACTCCGTAAGTATGTTCGAGATGAAACACACGTGCTAGATCATTCGGAGCTGACAGTAAGAAAGGACTTGACCTATGAAGAACGACCGATTTCGATTGTTGATCGAAGAGAAAAGCTCCTCAAGAACAAGGTCATCCCTCTCGTACTAGTTTCATGGGGGAATCGCTCGCACGGAGAATTGACTTGGGAACGAGAAGATGAGATTCGACAGAAGTTTCCACAGCTCTTCTCGTAGATTCATGTTTGGTTGTCTTTTCTTGTTTTAGGAATTTCGAGGATGAAATTCTTTTTTGTAGTTGGGTATAATGTAACACTCTAGTTCATTTATACCAGTTCTATTTTGGGTATTTCTTTAATTATAGCTATCCTTGATTTATTGCTGTTTTGGGTGCGAATAGTATAATCGGTGTTTGTATTCACATCCGACCCGACCCGCTTACTGGAAACTCGTCTTGATTCTTGTTTATAATTTATCCCGGCTAGTTATGAGAATCCGTGCACTTTCTTGTTCTATATCCTGTTTACCCGTATCATATATCGGGCATCTATATTGTTTTAATAATACAAATATAATCAAATAATATATTTTAAAAATACCTAGCATGACCTGCATCATACCCCTGACCCTGTGGTTCCATCAGTACATCGTGTTCTCGTTCCGTTTATTAAAACGGGCTCGTTTGGATCGCTACGTGCATTTTACATACGTCCGTTCTTGGGGTTATGCATTTTTATTAACCAGATATCGCATTATAGTTTTAACTTATACGTATATTCTCTATATTTTAAAACTGGACTATTAGACACAATCCGGACATATTTTGGAGTATTTTTGTATTAGCCAGAAAACTCAAATTTAATAATATTTTAATCCTCACACTATTCATTATATTCTCTATGCATGTTTTATATTAATTAATCCCTCTCACGTTCTGTCTCTATCCTCTCTATACATATTATATAAATATAATATATTATATTCTTTACCTAATATATTTCACAATCAGCATCCCTACTCTCTCTCTCTTTTCTCAGTTTTCTCCCTCTTTTCGTTATTTACGGCTCACCAACCCACCTCTAATCTCTCCGTCAATCACTCTCCCTTTCTCTCTACAAAATCCTATAATATTTATCCTAACAATCCTAAGCCAATCACAGATCTTACACTTTCTCTCTCTGTCAATCTTCCCTATATATTAACTCACACCCACACGTTCCTCTCTCTCCTCACTTTAAATATATTGTTTTTTTAAAAGTTAACACTTTCACGCGTTTTTCTCTCTTCCTCTCTCCTACATATTATTTATATATTAATTTATAACCTATATATTCTTTCACCACCAGCCTCACCTACAGCCACCAAGAAACCCTCAACCGAGCAAGAACCTGCACACCTAAACCCAACCCCAGAACCCAAAACCCACGTACCTCGCCGTCACCTCTGTTCCCTCACCGCCGGCAACCCCGACACCGTCACCTCGCCCTCGCCTCTGTCCCGTGCGCGCGTGTGTTTATTGCGACGTTTAACCGACGTCGGACGCAGCATACGCATTCCGTCGTGAGATCCGATCAGGCAAGTTTATCTTGCTACATGCTATACTAATATATCTATATTCATTTGACTAAAATATCACATGTTTACTGCATTGTACATCCATGTTATCGTTTTACTGTTTTTGGATAGCCGTTCGTATCCGTACCGTATAATACATATTTAGTTGCATGCCGGAACCCGATTACTTCATGTTACTGCTATATTCATATACCATGCTTGCTAGTGTGCATCCTACGACTCATGGAATCATATTATGTTATCACTGATTTTTACTGGTGCATTCGTGTTTTACCGTGCTTCGATACCTGCTACAGTTTTACTTTGGGCATCCGTGCGATACATATGCACTACCTGACATGACCTGATACACCACTGCTTGACTTGATACCTGATATTGTTTCTAATGCCGACAATCCTGACTTGCTGTCCCGACGGACATATCATGTTGACTATTCAGATAAAACCTGTACATGTTTGATCCTGTGTTGGCATTAGCTCCAGATTTATCAATACCGGACTTGAACACATAACCTTAGGATAACGGGAAATCAGTGATGAAATCTGACTTGTAACTCAACAGTTCGACGCTTATACTGATCAGTTTTATGGGCTAGGCCAGCCCCGGGATGATGCTACTGACATCATTCATCTGTACATGTTCCTGTTTAATGCCTAGCGGAATTTCTCGGTTTCAGCCCGACAATCTGGACCGTAGTCCCGGGCACGCACGGGATACTATTGAGTTACATCGACGATTCCATTAAATTGATTTCACAAACTGTAGAATAGATAACCCGGTAGTTTAGTTCAGATTACTCACTGCACGTCACATATACTTATACTCTTCACTGTTCCATATCCGTGTTACTTGTTATACCCATATTACTGTTCATACTCATGCCTGCATATCTTGTTACCTCCTGGTTATTCTATTATTTGATATTATGACGCACTGACGTCTGGGTTTTGCATGGCCCGGGTCCTTTATCTCTTTCGCAGGCTGATCAGGAGTATTTCAGCTGCCAGGCCGAGCAGTGAGGATCTTGTTAGTGTTTAGTTTAGTTTTCTTTCCGTACTTTCATTTCCTGATGTGAGCCCGTATTTGGGACGTATTTCCAGATGTTATTGTTATTTGGATCTATTGCTTCCGCATATTATGTCTTGACTCGTTTATTCTGGCATATGGACATATACTAGATAGTTTATTTTATTTTTACTGTTCTTGATATCTTATAGACAGCCGTAATGTGACTGTGGAGGGATGTTTCCTAGCCACAGGTAGTATGGTTGGCTTTGTCACGTGCCGATCTTAGCGCACTCTGGGAAGCGAGGCATGACAGTTTGGAAGTCACTGTTAAGGCTTAGGTATTACAAGACGAGGAATTACGCCTAAATGCACAAGCACATTTTGTAATCGGTCGTTTAGTACCTCAAGAAATATTAACGGTCGCATGAAGAATGTGTGAGCAATTTCACCACCAACTAAAAAGTACTTTGGACGATGGACAAGAGTATGATAGCTTGAATTGAATTTCCAAGTATAGGGATAAAAAAATTACACACACGTAGGGTTATATGATTGGGGTTTGGATGAGAGGTAGGAATGAAAGATAGGGCTTATATCTTCAGTAAAGATGATAAAAATTCCTGAGTTGAGATTGCACCTTAGAAGGAAAATTCAAAAGATGCCGAAAGCTTTATAAATTTGCAAAACATATATGATCTTAAGTTAAATGAAAAAGGGAGTGTGAAAAATACGGGTTAATGATTTCTAAGTTGAAGATGATAGAATTTCTTACTAGAATATCTGAATTGAAGAATTAGAGTCAATGGTCAAATTGATCGGATTTTTTGGGTAGTATCCGCTGAAAACCCTCAGGAGACAACACTCCTCCTACTAGGAACACCTAGAGGTTTAACGGCTTGTTGCACGAGCTCAGTGCAGTCGCGTTCCCTGCGAAAGTGAGGTTAGGATTTTTCGAGAATAAATTGGGTTTGCTCGGGACGACCAAACAATAAGTTTGGGGGTATTTGTTCATATCAGATTTTTGCATTTTTATATCGCCCATTCTTAATCACATTGCATATAAATAGGTGCTTTTGCTCCATGTCTGCTAAATAGTTGCAGATTACATGTTCTCAGCTCTTTACAGTGAGATTCGTGAAAAGTCGCAACAAATGTGGGACTACGACCAATAACAGATGAATACTGACCCGCATGATGCCGCATACCGGTTCAAGCGGAGTTCAAGGCAAAATTCCACTGCTAAATATCTGGAAGAGAACAGAAGAGTTTTTGAGAAACCAAGTGTACCAAACAGAAGATAAAAGCAACTGGTAGATGACCTGAAAAGATGGACCCAAAATTCCACCATATGGCCGCGGTTCCGCGGCCGTGCAATGCACGTGTCGGTGGCAGTGTCGGTGCATTTGACTCGGCTCTCTTGGGGTAGTTCTGTAATTTCGTGTATGGATCAGAATGTAAATCTAGGGTTTTCCTATCTATAAATAGGAGGGTTCAAAGCCAAATTAGTATGCCTTTTTTTATTTTTTATTTCCTCTTTTTTATTTCTAGATCTAGAATTTAATTCTCCATTGTAATGAGCTTTTAAGAGGTATCAATAAAAGTAAGTTCTTTTTATCTTTCTCGCATTTTTTATCGCATTTTATTATCTGCAATTTCTATTTGTAAACTTAGTCGTAGAATTAAATCTGCATTTTTTTTCTTATCTCGAATTTTATTTTTTTATCTTTTTTTTAATGGGTGGGTAATTTCTCGCTTGTTAGGGTTAGGAGAAGAAAGGTTTGAGAGAAGGAAATCTCTCGCTCCTTTCTTTGCCCAACACCTTAAAATTCGGACTCCAATTAATTGAACCATAATCCGCTCACTACGACATCATATCCTACATGATAGCGGTGATTCCCTACTTAGACCGGTTGTAGATGAATTAATTGGAGGTTAGGGCTAAAAGACAAGAACGGACGGATAAGGACCAAAACAAAGAAACTAAGTATGGAAAGCCTAGCTTAGACTTGTAAGTTTCATCCTAGTCGTCTTAATCCCCGTTGTTGCCGATTACCTTAACACCGATATTCATAACTAAGGTATTGAAAGAAGTACGAATTTCCTAAACTCAAATTAACCTAATCCTAACCCTAGCAAGCATTTTATCATCTTTTATCTCATTCGTAGATCTTAAAACAAAACCCGACTTAATCGGATTTAACTCGTTAAAACATAAAGAAAAGCATTCCATTTCCCTGTGGATTGACCCGTACTCAACCGGCTAGCTACCAAGCGAAACTGTCTTGATTGCGGTAATTAAAATTTAAGCACGCATAGAAATACCTTATCAATCAGATCTCTGCGCTTTTGATCTCCCGAGGACACCTTTCTTCATCAGGTTAGATGTCTTCTTGTGAAGAGTCAGTAGAAATAGATCGGGTAGAGTCTAAAAAGCCCCCCGTTGGTTCTTCTTCTTCTTCTTCTTCTTCTTCCTCTTCTTCTACTTCTTCTTCCACTGAGTCGGAGTCCTCCAGGGAAGTTGGGGTTAGATCCTCTTCTCGAAGTCGCGCGACGGGAGCGGTACCCCGAGCGGAGGTCGCGGGTGCCCCTGGCGTGTCATCCACCGTGAGGTATGAGGATGAGCTCGCTACCGCTCGGGCTCGTTTCCACATTCCTCCAGGCTATATGCTACGTTTGGCCGAGGAAGGGGAGAGGGCATGCCACGCCCCGCTTCCCAGAGTACGCTAAGATAGGCACGTGACATAGCCAACCATGCTACCTGTGGATAGGAAATATCCTTCCACAGTCACATTACGGCTGTAGAGGTATCAAGAACAATAATAAACTATCTAATACATGTCTATAAGCTAAAATAAAATGAGTCAAGAATAAATAATGCGGAAGCAAAAGATCCAATACAAGAATAAACTGGAATGTACGTCCCATAATGCGGGCTCACATCAGGAATGAAAAAAATACCGAAAGTAAAGAACTAACTACTAACAAGTCCTCACTTCTCAGCTTGCTGACTGAAGTACTCTTGCTCGGCCTGTAGTGCAGGTAAAAAAATCTGGGCTATGCAAAACCCAGACGTCAGTGCGTCATAACATCTAGCAATAATATATAAACAGGGTAGTAAGACATGCAGGTATGATCATAAATGGTAAAACAGGTGTAACAGCAATATAAATTAGGACAGTGAAGGGTAGTGTGCAGTGAGTAATCTAAAACTGGTATACTGTGTTAACTACTCTCAAGTATTTGAAATCAATATGATGAATCATCGATGTAACTCAATAGTATCCCGTGCGTGTCCGGGATCACGGTCTATGACTCTCGAGCTGAATCCGAGATGTGCCGCAAGGCAGTAAAGGGTGGTAGGTAATGACGAGTGATGTCAGCAGCATCACCCCGGGGCTGGCCTACCCCGTAAGACTGATCAGAAAAGGTATCGAACTGTCGAGTTACAAGTCAGGTTTCATCATTGATTTCCCCATACCCCCAAGTTATATGTGTTCAACTCAGGTATTAAATAATCTGGAGCTAATGCCAACACAGGATCAGGCAGGTACAGGTTTGTCTGGATAGATAACAGGAAATGTCCGTAGGGACAACAGGTCAGGTTTGTTGGCATTAGTAACAAGATCAGGTGACAGGTAAAGCCATGGTACATCAGGTCAAGTCAGGTAGTGTATATAAATCTAATTATGTCAAGCAGTGCACGGTACCAAGTCGTGTCAAGTAATAGGTGTATCAAGTCATGTCAGGGGTGCACAACATGTCACGTGGGTGTTCATAATCAAACTAACATAAGCATGGGTATACAAAACAAGCATGGGGTACTAATGGAACAATAAAATAGAACATTGTAATGTTATATGCAAATAGGTACAGATTAAAGCGTATGGATGCACGGTTATCGATTTGCGTTAAGAGGATAGTTCCAACATTAATTAAATATGGTTTATCAAATATGGAATGTTAAAATCACACTAATATGTACTAAATGATCTAGGGATGCAATTATATATATAATAGGTTAAATGGATGCAAACGGGTGCCCGATAGGGTAGAAACTATTTAAAGGTACTATGGGCTATGCAGATAATTATTAAGTGATTTAAATATGGATATGGGTCCTATGTATAGTAAACTAAAATGCAACATGTTATATTTCAAGTTCTGAATCTAAAAGATATAAATGGAACATCGAAATGTTAAATTGGAACACGTGACTTTAGATTCGATCTATAGGTCTAATATGAAATTAAATAAGCATAAAATATTATGAATAGCATGTAGCAAGTTTCACTTGCCTCGACAGATCAGAAACGGTTATACGGAACGTCACACGTCGGCGGGAAAAGTCACGACGCGCGCACGGTACATGGAACGGATCCAAACCACGCACAAGATGAACACACGGGTCAGGTACGCTCGCTGGGTTGTCGGGATCGTCGACGTCGTCACGGCTCCGGCGATCTACAGAGGTATTTAAAAAAAACAGAAAAGAAAAAATAAAAGAAAGAAGAATAGAAAGAAGAAGAAGAGAAGAATGAGAGAGAAGGGGGTTGCTCACTGGGGTTGGGAGAAGGCTAGGATGTGGTTGCAAAGGTGGGAGGTCGTCGGCAAGGGATCGCCGGCGAGAACGACGGCAAGGCAGCAAGGGTTCTTGTTGCGGGGAAAAGCTCGGGTGCTAGGGTTTCTGTGCAGGGGAGTTCTGGTGTAGGTGTTGGGTTGGTGTTGGGGAGTTTGGAGAGAGGAGAAGAATGAGGAGGCGACGACGAGAGGTCGTCGGCGACGGGATGAGGTGGTGGTGAAGGGTTCTCGGGGGTTCTTGTGGGTGCAGTGGGCTCGGGAAAAGGAGAAGATGGTGGAGAAGAGGAGAGAGGATGAAGAAGGAGATGATGAGGGTTGAGGAGCGAAGACGAGGGCAGAGGAGTTAGGGTTAGGGTTAGGGTTTGAGGAGGCGGCGATGGGTTTTCGAAGGAGGAGATGGCACTGGGTTTTTAAAACAGAAGAAGAAAGAAAAGAATGAAGAGAGGTGAGCGTAGCGGGGAGGCGGTGACGCGACTCAAGGAACGCACAGTAAACGCGAGATGAGAGAGAGAGGCGCGAGAGGAAAGAGAAAGAAGAGAGAGAGTCTGTTGCGCTTGGGGAGAGAGAAAAGGAGAAAGAGAAAGACTATGAGGGGAGAGAGAGAGGCGTGTGGGGCCTGGCGCCTAAAAAGAAACCATTTAATTGGTTCGGTGATTGGGGCCCAGAGGAAAAAAAAAGAAAGAAAAGGAAAGGGAGAGAAAAAGAGTGGGACCGGCTCAGGGGAAAAGAGCTGCGATTGGTTAAAAAAAATTTTAAAAAATCTTAAAAGATTTAAATTTGTTAACTAAAAAAAAATCTTTCAGCAACTTAGAATAAATTTTAGACAACTTTAATAATTTTAAAATAATTAGAATTTCGGCGGGGTACAAAAGTATTTCAAAATGCGTCCGGGTCGGGTCCAAAAATTCAGATTTTAATTACGAAAAATAAATGCAACTTCCAAACCTTAAAATGAATAATCAGGTAACTAAAATGCATACCCCCAAGAAAGGACGCACGTACGTGCCCGTAGCCATCCAAACACGTCCGTTTCACTGAACGGAACGAGAACACGACGCGCGGACGCTACCACGGGGTTAGGGGTATCACGCAGGCTATGAAATGCAATTTTAATCTATTTCACGTGATCTAAAATGTTACATGTAAAAAATATGCGATGCTAGATGAAATGCCAATATGCAGTTTATACTAGATGCACATGTCGATGTAACAAGCCAGGGTAGTCTATAAGTATGAATCCACCAGTTCAAGCAAGCGGGTCGGGTCGAATGCAATGTAAAAGTAAACTACCATTCGCACCCAAACAGAATAAATCAATAAAATACCACAGACAAACAAATACGGAAACAGAAATTGGTATAACTGAACTCGGTTGTTACAGGGCAGATCAGGTACGGGGTAAGGAGATTGCCCTGTACCTGGAAGCCTTTTGGGCCGAAATGCGTCTGCCCTTCTCTCCGAGGTTGTCAGAGCGTTGAATCATTTTGGGTTAGCCTCGGGTCAGCTAGTGCCGAACTCCTGGAGGATTCTCCTTGGGTTCCTGGTCCGTTTGAAGTTGCGTATGATCCCTTTCAGGCTGAGCACCCTTGTCTCTTCTCTCTGTTACAAGAGTCACCCGGCACTCGCACGGGCGAGCCGAGGTGGGTATACATCTCCTTTAGGAAACAATGGGGAAGTGCTGCCAGGTCGGGGGCATCACGCTGTCTTCTTCCATCCATGATTGGAAGAAAAAGTTTTTCTTTGTTGGGCCGCCCGAGGGCAAGGACTAGCCCGTGCCCACCCAGTGGTCTAGGGATAGTTTCCGGCGGGAGAGTCAGTCGAACGATCCCGACGCGGTGAGAGTGGCAGATTGGGAGCCCATTCCCCGACCCGACGTGCTGCTTTCCGAGAAGGCCCTTAGCTGGGGTGGGCTCAGCCCCGTCCAGTTCGCGGGTAAGTTAGGAGTTTACAGGAAACCTGTTTAGACTTGTATTTATTTTCATTTTTACTTGCGTTGCTGACTCCATTGTGCCTTGTCTTGCGCAGAACCCATGGGTGTAAGCAAATTCCGAGCGGCTATGCAAGAGCAGAAGAAGGGATCGAGGGCTGGAGGTGCCAGCTCCTCCTGTCCGACGTCGGCCCCGGTTCCCCAGGCAGCCGCTCCACCTAGACGTTCTTGTTCGGCCAATGTCCCGGAGTCCAGCCAGGCGCCGAGCCAAAAGCGGGTTCGGGAACAGGAGGCCCGGGCTTTGGAGGTAGAGACTGACTCCCCGGCACCGTCCCTCAAGAGATTCCACCGGACGGTTTCGCGTACCCCGGCCTCCCCGATCTTGGTGGACGAGAGGAGCCTCCGCTTTAAGGTGCCCTCGGGGCTCTCCGTCGCTGACAGCTTGCTGACAGAGATGGAGAGGTCGACCGGCAGCAAGTCCTTCGGGGGACTCTTAGGGCGCAAATTTCGGCCATCGCCCAGGAGGCCGTGCAGGTTGGTGCTCGCACTTTACTTGGTTTTTCATTCAGTGTCTTACTACTCGTGAGATTTGGTGCCTCCCTTTCCTTTCTGACCCTCTGATTCCTTCAGGTACTCCAGCATGTCTCTCTCATCGTCCTGATAGAGGATGAGGAGATTGCCCCGGCGATGCGAGCTGCGGGGAATTCTCATCGCTGGAGGAGAGCTCAAAGTTGGAGCTGGAGGCGACGATGGCGAGGGCCGCCGTCCTCGAGAACGAGGTGGTGGTTGGGAATGTTTCCCCCAATCAGAGCAAAGCTCTGTTTAAATTTTGAAATTTGAAATGAAGTAGCGCTTCATATTAGCGCCTACGCTGAGAGTCAAAGACTCTGTTGCAGCGCTCATGTGCAAAGCACGAGAGCGCTGCCAGCGCTGAGAGTCAAAGAATCTGTTGCAGCGCTCACGTGAAAAACACGAGAGCGCTAGCGCTAGAACTAAATGTTCCCCACCGTTGGATCAAAGATCCAATGAAGATGATAAATCATCAATTGACTAGAATAAAATTCTGTTAAGGAAACATTCCTCAGAATCTTTCCAAACAGAAAAGATTATGTTCTAAAAATCAGAGCATCGTTGGATCAATGATCCAATGGTGATTAAAAATCACCAAAATAAAGAATAAATTCTGTATGGGAAAAATTTTCCAATCTTGTTAAAAACAAGAAAATTGCCTTCTGTAAATCAGAAGCTCTTGGATCAAAAATCCAACGGGGGAAACATTCCCAAATCAATTAGAGAAAAGATCTCCTTAGCTGATTCAACAAATCAGCTTTCACTATATAAAGAACCTAAGACTTCAGGTCTTGCATAGAGAGACATCCCCATAAGCTTGTTCAGTCTGTTGCTTGTTCAGTCGTTGCTTTTTCAAATCGAAAGATGAAAAGAGAGAGGAACCCCCCCAAACTTTGAGAAAGTTCAGAGAAAAGAGCAAGCTCTCGGCAGAAGAAGAATTTCTTCAGGGTAAAGAAAAAGATCAAAACATTTCATCAGAAAAAGAACTTAGCTCTTTTGCCAGATCATAGATCTATAAGACGAATTGTCTTTCACAAAGAAATCATAACATCTCATTATAAAAAGGTGGGAGAATAATTCAATTCTTTTAGGATCACAGATCCCTAAAGGCAAAGCCTTTCACCCAAAACATAAGAGATTGAAATATCTCCTATAAAATAAGAACTTTGTTCTTAGATCCATAAGACAAAGTCTCTTATAAGAGAGAATTTAATTCTCAGGAAGCAGAGTTGCCTAAAAGGAACCTTAGCGCTCCAATTAAAAGAAACACTTTAGCGCTCTAAATCTAGCGCACAGCGCTGCAGAACCTTAGCGCTCCAAATTTAAAGAAGCGCTCTGAGCTCATTGTCTGGAGTACAGCGCCAAGCGCGCCATATGCTCCTCACGTGTACGCTATTTCACAAGAAGCGCACTGCGCTTATTGACTGGCGCACAGCGCCAAATGCGCCACGTGCTCCTCACGTGTGCGCTACTTAAAAGAAGCGCTCTGCGCTCATTGTCTGACGCAAAGCGCTAAGCGCGCCACGTGCTCCTCACGTGTGCGCTATTTCACAAGAAGCGCACTGCGCTCATTGACTGGCGCATAGCGCCAAGCACACCACGTGCTCCTCACGTGTGCGCTACTTAAAAGAAGCGCTCTGCGCTCATTGTCTGGTGCACAGCGCCAAGCGCGCCACGTGCTCTTCACTTATGCGCTATATCACAAGAAGCGCACTGCGCTCATTGACAGGCGCATAACGCCAAGCGCGCCATGTGCTCCTTACGTGTGCGCTACTTTACAAAAGTGCACTGCGCTCATTGACTGGCGCTCAGCGCTAAGCGCGCCACGTGCTCCTCACGTGTGCGCTGAGAGAACATAAATTGTTCTTTAAATGATAAAGCCCAGAGCCATAATGAGTGCGCAACATTTAATAAAAGACAAAAATTTGTCAGGACCAATGCTCGGCATTGTTAAATATTCAACATTTTAACTAAATGGACCGGGCCCAAGTTGGCCACGGATCCCTAATTCAGATTAATTGAGCCTATATGCTCATAACTCTTTGATCTTAGTCCCAAATTGGACTACAGATCTCCCAACCAATATTGGATCAAGGGTACATCTCTTCACTCCTCTGATATGTGTCGTTGTAATCCTTCAACGTCTTCAGAGAGGTGACGGGTCCCGACAACCAGACATTTCACGGATTGTGGGGTCCTTAAACTCATGGACTATGATGTCCTTAAACTTTACAGACTATGATGTCTCTAAACTACCACGGACTGTGGGGTCCTTAAACTCATGGACTATGATGTCCTTAAACTTTACAGACTATGATGTCTCTAAATTACCATGGACTGTGGGGTCCTTAAACTCATAGACTATGATGTCTTTAAACTTTACAGACTATGACGTCTTTAAACTATGGACTATGATGCCCTTAAACTTCATGGTCTATGATGTCCTTAAACCCATTGGACCGCAATGTCCCTAAACTAAAACAATAGAGTCCAAATGCACTTTTGTTGGATCTAAATAATCCTGTTAAGTTAATCTTAGTCTAAAATTAGACTAACGTATCCTTGACAAACGGTTAAGTTGATCTTAGTTTAAAATTAGAATAACATATCCTTAACAAACGTTTAAGTTGATCTTAGTCTTACTCAACTGAGACTAACACATCCTTAAACCCAAACCAAAACCCAAATCTAAGAAAATACGGATTTGGACCAATCCACGCCCTACGGGCGACAACATAAATTAGTCTCCGTATACAATCCACGGGCAATCAAAAATAAAACAAATACACACGACATGAAGTGACCATCTGGAGAAGGAGAAAATGGTTACCGCGATGCGATAGCGTAATTAACTGCAGGGGTTTGCGCCTGCAGGAAAGAGCGTCCCCACAATCAAAACCCCTCAGACGAGGGGGAATTTGACGAAGTCTGCTACAACGGCCGCATCCGTCTAAACCTCCGATGCATGGTGCCATAAATCAACTTGGAATTTTCGGAGAGGTGGACGGATAAAACCAAATAGCATCTGCCCCTAAATTCAGGCAAGACGAACCTACGCGGTTCCGTCTCCCGTATTCGGCGGAGAACAGGGAAGCAGGAGGTGGCGGCCGGGAGGCAGGAGGTCGCTAGGCACCGTGAGGCCGCACGGGCCGCCGAGGCCAAGTTTCAGGACTCTAAGGTGCCCTCGGCACTCTAAAGAAGTCGGCGAGCTCCCTCCGGAAGGAGCTGGAGGCGGCGATGGTGGGGATGAAGCGAGCTGAGCTCAAAGCGTCGAAGACGGTGGAGAACTACAAGAAGTTGGACCGTTTTTACGCTGATATAGCCGCAGCCTCTACCCTCATCTGGCATGATGTCCTCAACGCCGTCAAGGCTTGGATGCCGGAGTTTCTTGATGAAGAGCTCCGGGACGAGTATCCTCATGCGGGAGACACGCAGGGGAATGCCCCTGGAAGCGCTGCCGGGGAGGAGGCCATCGGTGAGGGCGACGCCGAGGCTCCTGTGATGGGCGCCGAGGCACCTGTGATGGGCACCGATCCCCGAGACGCAGCCCCGGTCGTGGTGGACGCGGTGCTCCTTGAGGTTGCCCCGGCCCTGAGGCCTGAAACCCCTCGTTTTCTTATAGTTTTTCTTTGCTCTGAAATTTTGTAAGCCTCCGGGCGCTTTTATTAGGCTGGCGAGCCCATAATACCTTTGTAAAGACCTTTGATTTTTGTGAATAAGAAATCTTTTTGTTGCTCCTTTGCGTGCGTATTTTCCTTTTGTCTGTGGAAAACATTTGTATTTGCACGGTCAAGCTTTCATGTCAGGTCAGTTCTTCGTCTGGCGATCACATGTCAAGTTGAATTCGATCATTTGCCAAGTGTGCGAAAATCGGTGAAGGGTCGGTATCTCCATGGCCCCGAAGTCGAGGTGGGGATTGCTTAGATGCGGGTAGCCTCTTGGCGAGGGCTTGGATCATTGGCGTCGGTGGGTAGCAACACCAGCATGCTAAGGATGGACCGAGCAGGGTTGATGCTTGGTTGCCTCTTGGCGAGGGCTTTGATCCTTAAGGACGGGCCGAGCAGGGTTACTGTCCAGTGCCTCTTGGCGAGGGCTTTGATCTGTGGCGCTGTGGGTAGGGAGCTACCAGCCAGGGACAACCGAGCAGGGTTGCTGCCCGATTGCCTCTTGATGAGGGCGTTGATCCTTAGCGCGGGAGGGGCCATGAAGGGCCTGCTAAGGACGGGCCGAGCAGGGTTACTGCACGGTGCCTCTTGGCGAGGGCTTTGATCCTTAAGGATGGTCCGAGCAGGGTTACTTCCCGGTGCCTCTTGGCGAGGGCTTTGATCCTTGGCTTCATGGGGTAGGGAACTACCATCCAGGGATAACCGAGCAAGGACGAGCCCGGTTGCCTTTTGATGAGGGCTTTGATCCTTAGCGCGGGAGGGGCCGTGAGTGGCCTGCTAAGGACGGGCCGAGCAGGGTTGCTGCACGGTGCCTCTTGGCGAGGGCTTTGAACCTTAAGGATGGGCCGAGCGGGGTTACTGCTCGGTGCCTCTTGGTGAGGGTTTTGATCCTTGGCGTCGTAGGGTAGGGAACTACCAGCTAGGGATAACCGAGCAAGGGCGAGCCTGGTTGCCTCTTGATGAGGGCTTTAATCCTTACCGCGGGAGGGGTCGTGAGTGGCCTGCTAATGACGGGCCGAGCAGGGTTGCTGCCCGATGCCTCTTGGCAAGGGCTTTGATCCCTGGCATCGTGGGGTAGGGGACTACCAGCCAGGGATAACCAAGCAAGGGCGAGCCTGGTTGCCTCTTGACGAGGGCTTTGATCCTTAGCGTGGGAGGGGCCGTGAGTGGCCTGCTAAGGATGGGCCGAGCAGGGTTGCTGCTCGGTGCCTCTTGGTGAGGGTTTTGATCCTTAAGGATGGGCCGAGCAGGGTTGCTGCCCGGTGCCTCTTGGCGAGGGCTTTGATCCCTGGCGTCGTGGGGTAGGGAACTACTAGCCAGGGATAACTGAGTAAGGGCGAGCTCGGTTGCCTCTTGATGAAGGCTTTAATCCTTAGAGCGGGAGGGGCCGTGAGTGGCCTGCTAAGGATGGGCCGAGCAGGGTTGCTGCACGGTGCCTCTTAGCGAGGGGTTTGATCCTTAAGGATGGGCCGAGCAGGGTTACTGCCCGGTGCCTCTTGGCGAGGGCTTTGATCCCTGGCATCGTGGGGTAAGGAACTACAGCCAGGGATAACCGAGCAAGGGCGATCCCGGTTGCCTCTTGATGAGGGCTTTGATCCTTAGCACAGGAGGGGCCGTGAGTGGCCTGCTAAGGACGGGCCGAGCAGGGTTGCTGCTCTGTCGAGTCATGAGGCTCTGTCCGATCTTCCAAGGCGTTCGATCATTGGGAAGGGGTACCGTCACGGTCGACACGTGTCATTAATGCATTGGGAAAAGTGTCTGTCGTTTAGATTTCGCCGAGAAAGACGGGTCACCCGCCACGCGGCGGTACAGTTGTGGAAGGCACGAGCGACCGTCGAATTCCTGAAGGCGCAACGGGGCTATAAAGTGGAGGGAGCGTTGAACACTCCTTTCCCCACCCCAAGGCGTAAGGATGGAGGACTTCTCTTTTACCATCCAGGAGATCATAAATTTTTAAGATGTTTACCTGTACCGAGAATACGGTGTAGTTGGTTATAGGCCGCATCGAGGACCACTTCGGCCGGCTTCTCCCCCGGCGCTCACCCCTGCTCCAGCTGTTGATGTACGCCATATGGAGGGCATCGCCGGGGCTGTATAACCCTCTGTCCGAGCAGCTGAAGGACGAGGCCGTCGGTAAGCTGAGGTCCATGTGCCGCCTCGGTCTGATTTCGACGGGTCGGCGCGATCGCTCGGAGGCACTCGTCCTTGAGTGATACCAATCGAGGCACCACACCGACATTCGTGGGCGGCATCAGAGGCAAAGGACTGAAGCGGCGAGGGCTCGACTAGACGAAATATGCTCGGAGTACTACGAGCAATGTTTTCTGCACCCCTTCCCCCGCTATTGTAATTTTTTTTCTGTAAGGCTGAGGAGCCTATAGTACCCTTTGAATAAACAAAACTCTTCTTTTTGCAACGTTTTACCGATCCCTTCTTATTATATAAACAGAAAGATCTTGAGAAAAGTTTACATTGCCTTAGTAAAAGAAGTACACGCTGGTAGATGTTTTTTTATTGGTACGGTTTGAGCTTCTTGGCGGTGTAAGGCCGTCAAAAACGACCGGCTCGGTCTCCCTGGCCTCCTCGTCTGACGTGGGGTGCTGAGCCTCATGGGTACTCGGCGTCGACATAACCATAATTTGGCCGATTATCAACTCGCCGGGAGGGGGACGCCGTTCCTGCTCGCGGTCGGCTTGCCGCTTATGCCGCAAGTACGCTGCCAGGTGTCCCGAACGGATGAGCTCCTCGATATAGTCTCGGAGCTGCTTACAGCTTTTTGTGGAGTGGCCTTGCGACCTGTGGAAACCGCGGTAGGGGTCCCGGGTGCGCTTTGCCGCCATGCGCGAGATCGGGGGGACCTTGAAGAACCCCTCGCCCTTAGCCTCCTAAAGCAGTACCATCTGGGAGACGTTGAGCGGGGTATACTCCTGAAATTTCGGGGAGTAGGGCTTTGGTTGCTCAAGTCTCTTTCTCTCTTCCCTCGCCCTTTTCTTTTGGTCAGTTTGTTCTGCCCCGGGGAGATTTGCGTTCACCTCAGACTCGAGCTGGATCTCACTCTCGGTCCAAGCCTTTATCTCGGCCATGGTCTTAGGTTGCACTAATGCAAAAGAGCGTAACCACTCCTTGTGCCTAAGACCATACCTAAGTGCTATAATGACCGTCTCGTCCCGATGTTCTGGGACCTTGACAAGGGCATTGTAGAAGTGGGTGACATACCCTTTGAACGTTTCTTTGTCCCTGCTCTTGATTGTGAAGAGATGGTCGACGGTCCATTTCTGCCGTTTGTTCCTGACGAAGTGGCCGAGAAATTTGGTGGCCAGCTCGTCGAAGGTTGAGATTGAGCGTGGCGCAAGTTCTCGGAACCAGTCTCGCCCGGAGTGGATGAGAGTGGCTGGGAAAGCTCGGCATTGGGCGGCGTCAAAGTTGTCTTGAAAGCTCATTCCCGTGGTAAATGCGTCCAAATGGTCTTTCGGGTCAGACTTACCGTCGAAGAGAGAGACTTTTACCGGCTTGTTCCGGGAGGAGACATGGACGGCGACCAGCTCCTCGGTGAAGGGTTTTGTGAGCAAGTTGACGGCGTACTTAGCCCCGTCGCTCGGATGATGACCTTTCCGGTGCATACCTTCGACCTTCTTCTCGAGGACGTCGAGTCGGCCGTGGTATCCAGATGATTCAGCACATTCTGATCTTTGGCCTCTACTGTTGGAGACCTGTGTCTGGCCGCGGCCCCGGTTCCTCTCGATGAGGTTCCTTAGGTCCCCTGGCGAGGTAGTCTTCGAGCTGCCGTGATGAGTCTTGTCCGCGTAACCCCGTCTAGGGAGGGGGTGTCGGTCATGCCCGAGAACGAGGTGGTGGTCGGGAATGTTTCCCCCAATCAGAGCAAAGCTCTGTTTAAATTTTGAAATTTGAAATGAAGCAGCGCTTCATATTAGTGCCAGCGCTGAGAGTCAAAGACTCTGTTGCAGCGCTCATGTGCAAAGCACGAGAGCGCTGCCAGCGCTGAGAGTCAAAGAATCTGTTGCAGTGCTCACGTGAAAAGCACGAGAGCGCTAGCACTAGAACTAAATGTTCCCCACCGTTGGATCAAAGATCCAATGAAGATGATAAATCATCAATTGAATAGAATAAAATTCTATTAAGGAAACATTCCTCAGAATCTTTCCAAACAGAAAAGATTATGTTCTAAAAATCAGAGCATCGTTGGATCAATGATCCAATGGTGATTAAAAATCACCAAAATAAAGAATAAATTCTGTATGGGAAAAATTTCCCAATCTTGTTAAAAATAAGAAGATTGCCTTCTGTAAATCAGAAGCTCTTGGATCAAAAATCCAACGGGGGAAACATTCCCAAATCAATTAGAAAAAAGATCTCCTTAGCTGATTCAACAAATCAGCTTTCACTATATAAAGGACCGAAGACTTTAAGTCTTGCATAGAGAGACCTCCCCATAAGCTTGTTCAGTCCGTTGCTTGTTCAGTCGTTGCTTTTTCAAATCGAAAGAAGAAAAGAGAGAGGAACCCCCCTCCCAAACTTTGAGAAAGTTCAGAGAGAAGAGCAAGCTCTCGGCAGAAGAAGAATTTCTTCAGGGTAAAGAAAAAGATCAAAACATTTCATCAGAAAAAGAACTTAGCTCTTTTGCCAGATCATAGATCTATAAAACGAATTGTCTTTCACAAAGAAATCATAACATCTCATTATAAAAAGGTGGGAGAATAATTCAATTCTCTTAGGATCACAGATCCCAAAAGGCAAAGCCTTTCACCCAAAACATAAGAGATTGAAATATCTCCTATAAAATAAGAACTTTGTTCTTAGATCCATGAGACAAAGTCTCTTATAAGAGAGAATTTAATTCTCAGAAAGCAGAGTTGCCTAAAAGGAACCCTAGCGCTCCAATTAAAAGAAACACTTTAGCGCTCTAAATCTAGTGCACAGCGCTGCAGAACCTTAGCGCTCCAAATTTAAAGAAGCGCTCTGAGCTCATTGTCTGGAGTACAGCGCCAAGCGCGCCATGTGCTCCTCATGTGTACGCTATTTCACAAGAAGCGCACTGCGCTCATTGACTGGCGCACAGCGCCAAATGCGCCATGTGCTCCTCACGTGTGCGCTACTTAAAAGAAGCGCTATGCGCTCATTGTCTAACGCAAAGCGCCAAGCGCGCCACGTGCTCCTCACGTATGCGCTATTTCACAAGAAGCGCACTGCGCTCATTGACTGGCGCATAGCGCCAAGAACACCACGTGCTCCTCACGTGTGCGCTACTTAAAAGAAGCGCTCTGCACTCATTGTCTGGCGCACAGCGCCAAGCGCGCCACATGCTCTTCACGTATGCGCTATATCACAAGAAGCGCACTGCGCTCATTGACTGGCGCACAGCGCCAAGCGCGCCATGTGCTCCTTACGTGTGCGCTACTTTACAAAAGCGCTCTGCGCTTATTGACTGGCGCTCAGCGCTAAGCGCGTCACGTGCTCCTCACGTGTGCGCTGAGAGAACATAAATTGTTCTTTAAATGATAAAGTCCAGAGCCATAATGAGTGCGCAGCATTTAATAAAAGACAAAAATTTGTCAGGACCAATGCTCAGCATTGTTAAATATTCAACATTTTAACTAAATGGACCGAGCCCAAGTTGGCCACGGATCCCTAATTCAGATTAATTGAGCCTATATGCTCATAACTCTTTGATCTTAGTCCCAAATTGGACTACAGATCTCCCAACCAATATTGGATCAAGGGTACATCTCTTCACTCCTCTGATATGTGTCGTTGTAATCCTTCAACGTCTTCAGAGAGGTGACGGGTCCCGACAACCAGACATTTCACAGACTGTGGGGTCCTTAAACTCATGGACTATGATGTCCTTAAACTTTACAGACTATGATTTCTCTAAACTACCATGGACTGTGGGGTCCTTAAACTCATGGACTATGACGTCCTTAAACTTTACAGACTATGATGTCTCTAAACTACCATGGACTGTGGGGTCCTTAAACTCATAGACTATGATGTCTTTAAACTTTACAGACTATGACGTCTTTAAACTATGGACTATGATGCCCTTAAACTTCATAGACTATGATGTCCTTAAACCCATTGGACCGCAATGCTCTTTTGTTGGATCTAAATAATCCTGTTAAGTTGATCTTAGTCTAAAATTAGACTAACGTATCCTTGACAAACGGTTAAGTTGATCTTAGTTTAAAATTAGACTAACGTATCCTTAACAAACGTTTAAGTTGATCTTAGTCTCACTCAAATGAGACTAACGCATCCTTAAACCCAAACCAAAACCCAAATCTAAGAAAATACGGATTTGGACCAATCCACGGGCGACAACATAAATTAGTCTCCGTATACAATCCACGGGCAACCAAAAATAAAACAAACACACACGACATGAAGTGACCATCTGGAGAAGGAGAAAATGGTTACCACGATGCGATAGCGTAATTAACTGCAGGGGTTTGCGCCTGCAGAGAAGAGCGTCCCCACAATCAAAACCCCTCAGACGAGGAGGAATCTGACGAAGTCTGCTACAACGGCCGCATCCGTCTAAACCTCCGATACATGGTGCCATAAATCAACTTGGCATTTTCGGAGAGGTGGACGGATAAAACCAAATAGCATCTGCCCCCAAATTCAGGAAAGACGAACCTACGCGGTTCCTTCTCCCGTATTCGGCGGAGAACAGGGAAGCAGGAGGTGGTGGCCGGAAGGCAGGAGGTCGCTAGGCACCGTGAGGCCGCTCGAGCCGCCGAGACCAAGTTTCAGGACTCTAAGGTGCTTGTCGACACTCTAAAGAAGTCGGCGAGCTCCCTCCGGAAGGAGCTGGAGGCGGCGATGGTGGGGATGAAGCGAGCTGAGCTCAAAGCGTCGAAGACGGTGGAGAACTACAAGAAGTTGGACCGTTTTTACGCCGATATAGCCGCAGCTTCTACCCTCATCTGGCATGATGCCCTCAACGCCGTCAAGGCTCGGATGCCGGAGTTTCTTGATGAAGAGCTCCGAGACGAGTATCCTCATGGGGGCGACGCGCAGGGGAATGCCCCTGGAAGCGCTGCCGGGGAGGAGGCCATCGGTGAGGGCGACGTCGAGGCTCCTGTGATGGGCGCCGAGGCACCTGTGATGGGCGCCGAGGCACCTGTGATGGGCGTCGATCCCCCAGACGCAGCCCCGGTCGTGGTGGACGCGGTGCTCCTTGAGGTTGCCCCGGCCCTGAGGCCTGAAACCCCTCGTCTTCTTATATTTTTTCTTTGCTCTGAAATTTTGTAAGCCTCCGGGCGCTTTTATTAGGCTGGGGAGCCCATAATACCTTTGTAAAGACCTTTGATTTTTGTGAATAAGAAATCTTTTTGTTGCTCCTTTGCGTGCGTATTTTCCTTTTGTCTGTGGAAAACATTTGTATTTGCACGGTCAAGCTTTCATGTCAGGTCAGTTCTTCGTCTGGCGATCACATGTCAAGTTGAATTTGATCATTTGCCAAGTGTGCGAAAATCGGTGAAGGGTCGGTATCTCCATGGCCCCGAAGTCGAGGTGGGGATCGCTTAGACGCGGGTAGCCTCTTGGCGAGGGCTTAGATCATTGGCGTCGGTGGGTAGCAACACCAGCATGCTAAGGATGGACCGAGCAGGGTTGATGCTTGGTTGCCTCTTGGCGAGGGCTTTGATCCTTAAGGACGGGCCGAGCTGGGTTACCGTCCAGTGCCTCTTGACGAGAGCTTTGATCTGTGGCGCTATGGGTAGGGAGCTACCAGCCAGGGACAACCGAGCAGGGTTGCTTCCCGATTGCCTCTTGATGAGGGCGTTGATCCTTAGCGCGGTAGGGGCCATGATGGGCCTGCTAAGGACGGGCCGAGCAGGGTTACTTCACGGTGCCTCTTGGCGAGGGCTTTGATCCTTAAGGATGGTCCGAGCAGGGTTACTGCCCGGTGCCTCTTGGCGAGGGCTTTGATCCTTGGCTTCATGGGGTAGGGAACTACCAGCCAGGGATAACCGAGCAAGGACGAGCCCGGTTGCCTTTTGATGAGGGCTTTGATCCTTAGCGCGGGAGGGGCCGTGAGTGGCCTGCTAAGGATGGGCCGAGCAGGGTTGCTGCACGGTGCCTCTTGGCGAGGGCTTTGAACCTTAAGGATGGGCCGAGCGGGGTTACTGCTCGGTGCCTCTTGGTGAGGGTTTTGATCCTTGGCATCGTAGGGTAGGGAACTACCAGCCAGGGATAACCGAGCAAGGGCGAGCCTGGTTGCCTCTTGATGAGGGCTTTGATCCTTAGCGCGGGAAGGGTCGTGAGTGGCCTGCTAAGGACGGGCCGAGCAGGGTTGCTGCCCGATGCCTCTTGGCAAGGGCTTTGATCCCTGGCATCGTGGGGTAGGGGACTACCAGCCAGGGATAACCGAGCAAGGGCGAGCCCGGTTGCCTCTTGATGAGGTCTTTGATCCTTAGCGTGGGAGGGGTCGTGAGTGGCCTGCTAAGGACGGGCCGAGCAGTGTTGCTGCTCGGTGCCTCTTGGCGAGGGTTTTGATCCTTAAGGATGGGCCGAGCAGGGTTACTGCCCGGTAACTCTTGGCGAGGGCTTTGATCCCTGGCGTCGTGGGGTAGGGAACTACCAACCAAGGATAACCGAGTAAGGGCGAGCTCGGTTGCCTCTTGATGAAGGCTTTGATCCTTAGAGCGGGAGGGGCCGTGAGTGGCCTGCTAAGGACGGGCCAAGCAGGGTTGCTGCACGGTGCCTCTTGGCGAGGGCTTTGATCCTTAAGGATGGGCCGAGCAGGGTTACTGCCCGGTGCCTCTTGGCGAAGGCTTTGATCCCTGACATCGTGGGGTAGGAAACTACAGCCAGGGATAACCGAGAAAGGGCGAGCCCGGTTGCCTCTTGATGAAGGCTTTGATCCTTACCACAGGAGGGGCCGTGAGTGGCCTGCTAAGGACGGGCCGAGCAGGGTTGCTGCTATGTCGAGTCGTGAGGCTCTGTCCGATCTTCCAAGGCGTTCGATCATTGGGAAGGGGTACCGTCACGGTCGACACGTGTCATTAATGCATTGGGAAAAGTGACTGTCGTTTAGATTTCGCCGAGAAAGATGGGTCACCAGCCACGCGGCGGTACAGTTATAGAAGGCATGAGCGACCGTCGGATTCCTGAGGGCGCAACGGGGTTATAAAGCGGAGGGAGCGTTGAGCACTCCTTTCCCCACCCCAAGGCGTAAGGATGGAGGACTTCCCTTTTACCATCCAGGAGATCATAAATTTTTAAGATGTTTACCTGTACCGAGAATACGGTGCAGTTGGTTATAGGCCGCATCGAGGACCACTTCGGCCGGCTTCTCCCCCGGCGCTCGCCCCTGCTCCAGCTGTTGATGTACGCCATATGGAGGGCATCGCCGGGGCTGTATAACCCTCTGTCCGAGCAGCTGAAGGACGAGGCCGTCGGTAAGCTGAGGTCCCTGTGCCGCCTCGGTCTGATTTCGGCGGGTCGGCACGATCGCTCGGTGGCACTCGTCCTTGAGTGCTACCAATTGAGGCACCACACCGACATTCGTGGGCGGCATCAGAGGCAAAGGACTGAAGCGGCGAGGGCTCGACTAGACGAAATATGCTGGGAGTACTACGAGCAATGTTTTCTGCACCCCTTCCCCCGCTATTGTAATTTTTTCTTTTTCTGTAAGGCTGAGGAGCCTATAGTACCCTTTGAATAAACAAAACTCTTCTTTTTGCAACATTTTACTGATCCCTTCTTATTATATAAACAGAAAGATCTTGAGAAAAGTTTACATTGCCTTAGTAAAAGAAGTACACGCTGGTAGATGTTTTTTTATTGGTATGGTTTGAGCTTCTTGGCGGTGTAAGGCCGTCAAAAACGACCGGCTCGGTCTCCCTGGCCTCCTCGTCCGACGTGGTGTGCTGAGCCTCGTGGGTACTCGGTGTCGAAATAACCATAATTTGGCCGATTGCCAACTCGCCGGGAGGGGGACGCTGTTCCTACTCGCGGTCGGCTTGCCGCTTATGCCGCAAGTACGCTGCCAGGTGTCCCGAACGGATGAGCTCCTCGATATAGTCTCGGAGCTGCTTACAGCTTTTTGTGGAGTGGCCTTGCGACCTGTAGAAACCGCGGTAGGGGTCCCGGATGCGCTTTGCCTCCATGCGCGAGATCGGGGGGAGCTTGAAGATTCCCTCGCCCTTAGTCTCCTAAAGCAGTACCGTCTGGGAGACGTTGAGCGGGGTATACTCCTGAAATTTCGGGGAGTAGGGCTTTGGCTGCTCAAGTCTCTTTCTCTCTTCCCTCGCCCTTTTCTTTTGATCAGTTTGTTCTGCCCCGGGGAGATTTGCGTTCACCTCAGACTCGAGCTGGATCTCACTCTCGGTCCAAGCCTTTATCTCGGCCATGGTCTTAGGTTGCACTAATGCAAAAGACCGTCTCGTCCCGATGTTCTGGGACCTCGAGAAGGGCATTGTAGAAGCGGGTGACGTACTCTTTGAACGTTTCTTTGTCCCCGCTCTTGATTGTGAAGAGATGGTCGACTGTCCGTTTCTGCCGTTTGTTCCCGACGAAGTGGCCGAGAAATTTGGTGGCCAGCTCGTCGAAGGTTGAGATCGAGCGTGGTGCGAGTTCTCGGAACCAGTCTCGCCTGGAGTGGATGAGAGTGGCCGGGAAAGCTCGGCATTGGGCGGTGTCAAAGTTGTCTTGGAAGCTCATTCCCGCGGTAAATGCGTCCAAATGTTCTTTCGGGTCAGACTTACCGTCGAAGAGAGAGACTTTTAGGGGCTTGTTCCGGGAGGAGACATGGACGGCGACCAGCTCCTCGGTGAAGGGTTTTGTGAGCAAGTTGGCGGCGTACTTAGCCCCGTCGCTCGGATGATGACCTTTTCGGTGCATACCTTCGACCTTCTTCTCGAGGACGTCGAGTCGGCCGTGGTATCCCGATGATTCGGCACATTCTGATCTTTGGCCTCTGCTGTTGGAGACCTGTGTCTGGCCGCGGTCCCGGTTCCTCTCGATGAGGTTCCTCAGGTCCCCTGGCGAGGTAGTCTTCGAGCTGTCGTGATGAGTCTTGTCCGCGTAACCCCGTCTAGGGAGAGGTGTCGGTCATGCCCGTGAGCAGGCGAGCTGACCGACACCTCCTCGGGAGGGATGGGGGCGCAAAGGGGCTCGGGACGAGGCGCTCTGGCGACGGACCTTGGTGTAGAGCCGTGGGACTCCCAGCGGGTCATTAAATATATTGGTCCGGGAGATCTGCGACTGTAGGAGGCGGTGAGGTGATGGTCGGCCGTGCCGACGCGAGCAGAGTATTCTCTCCCCCTGTATGGGTCCTAGTCCTGAGGTGGGGGAGCGACGACCTGGGGAGCTTGCCCTGCCGTTTGGACACGGACCGGCGCATCCATGACGGACGCAAGTCGATCTATCTGGACGGATAAAGCGTTGATGGCGTTCGGAGGAGGAGATTCGTCCGCGCCTCCGTTGTGAGGGAGGCGGCGGCTAGTGCTTGGTTCGTCGCGGTGATCGCTCGCCATTGAGTTGAGATCGGAAGACGAACTTTGTTCAGTGGAATCAAGCGTTTCCTACAGACGGCGCTAAATTGATGGAGATCTGGATCTCCTTCAGATGTTACCTTCCGTGGATCTGCTGCGAGCGACGATGGACGGCTGGAATTGAGTTGGAGGTTGCCTCCTGAAGCGTGTGTATCTCAATGGGTTTGAGGTTGTTGTGGCCGAGCTACCTGCAAGAAAGTCCCGGGATGGTTGTGCCACCGAGGACCCTCCGACGATCAAGTTAGACCGGATATTTTAGCAGAGTAACGGCCTAGTGAGGAGAAAATGACTTATCTTGATCTTCTGAGAGAGGGGTTTATATAGCAGCAGCGATGGGCAAGCAGGCGCGAGAATCACGCCGGCCGTTACGCTTCCGACGTCACGCCCGCGTGATAAGCGGGATCCCGCATTAATGGCGAGACAGGCTCGTTAATGGGGGATCGTGATGGCGTGAAACGTGGGATCGTGGACGGCGAATATCTCGCGTATGGCGAGATTCGCGGAGCCGTGGTGTGAGACCTGTGATCAATGCTGCGGGTCGGTCAGGATGAGACCGTGGAGGATGAGCTCGGCAGGAAGCTCGGGGACGAGCGGGAGGCCGAGGTATCCTGGTTCTGCTAAAGCCCGGAGACGAGTTGAGGGGGCCGAGGAGGCCAGTCGGGCAGGAGGCTTGGAGGGGAGTCGGCGGTTGTTTGTAAGGCGGGCACAGGTGTGGTGCAGTCGGTAGCAGAAGGTCGGCCATGTTCAAGGGCCGCAGACCTGGGGTATTCTATCGGCCTACCGTTCCTGGTCTTTTCTTGCTAGCTTCGGGACATATCATCTACCACGTGTCACGATCCGGGAAATGACGATATCCAGCATCATCATAAACCTTTCTGTACTGTTGTGCATCCACACTACGTCAGCAATTGTGGCTCGCAATTACTTAATATATCTCATGATGATTGAAAGTTAGAAAAGTTTAATAGCAAGATCAGCTGATTACTTGCTGGATTTCCATTTCTTTACATGTTTATATGGAAATTTTCTTGAAAAGTTTACATATTGGTATATTGTATAAAAGGACATACAATTACTTAAATTTCATATATTTGTTTTCTGATGCCCCCTTAACTGGGGAGTAGATATCCAGCATGCTCAACTTGATAAAATATATTAGAATTATGGATTAAAGAGACCCTTTGTGCATACATCTGCCAACTGATGTGATGAAGGAATATAAGAAGTACATAGTTCCTGTTGCTAACTTGCTTCAAGACAAAGTTTATCTATTCATCGTGTCTTGTGCTATCATTTTGAACTGATCATTTACAATTACTGCTTCGGCTTTTATTATCTCAACGCAATTTTCTAGGAATCTCCATGCGGTCATTATCTTTGTGAGAAGAAGCTCATTTGCAGTAAGTCTGACGTGGCATCGATTATAGATCTACACTCAATTACAGTACTAGATCAAGATCTCTTGCTTGTTTCTATATCGACCAATACAATACACACGCACACACACATATACATACATATACATATATACACATATATATAAGGATAATGGAGCAAACGTGCCATAGGAGGGAATTTCTTCCTATGAGGTCAAAAGAATACATCCTCTATGATTTTTTTCGGCGATCGGCACCTATCATTATCATCTTTATCATGTAAAATGTGAATACACCAAATTTCATGTGATTCTATAATCTTTTCACCGTTGATTTAGTGGGTGCAAAATTAACGGTTTACCGACAATAGAACTTTTTACATTGCTAATTCAACGGTGAAAAGGTTGTGGAATCACATGAAATTTGGTGTATTCGCATCTTACATAATAAAGATGATGATGACGGGTGCTCATCGTCGAGAAAAAAGATATTTGACGCTACCTAACGAAAAAGCCTCATAGGGTCTCTCTCTCACTACTACAAATAAGGGTTGCCTCTACGGATAAATCCGTAGGGGCAACCCACTGCCCCTACGGATATATGTGTAGGGGCGAAAAAATACCCCGTAGGTGCAAAGGCCGCAGATGCAAGTTGAGGCCCTGAACTTGCCCCTACGGGCAAATTCTTGTCCCTACGGATATATGTATAGGTCCTGTTGCCCCTACGGATTAAGCCGTAGGGTATAAGATTTTATATTATTTACGATTTTTTTTAATATATTACTTGTACCTACGGACGTGTCCGTAGGTCCATGTACTACCCCCTACGGATATGTGCGTAGGTACGTTTCCGTAGGGGCAAAATATCAGTATTCCTGATATTTCGCCCCTACGGATAACGCCGTAGGGGAGAGGCAATGGCCCCTACGGCTATGTCAGTAGGGGCATTCCCAATCCTCTGGCACTGAGATCAGAAGGGAAATATCAGTTACTGCTGATATTTTGCCCCTACGGATATATCCGTAGGGGTAACATGTATGCCTACGGATTAATCCGTAGGTACATATTGTCTGTATTTTTTTTTAAAAATGGGCTGCTTGATTTTTTCCCGCCCTGTGCACAATAATATATACATCAATCAAATCATATATTGCAGTATTCATAATCACATCTCACGCATATATATAATATACAAAAGAAACCCAAAAACTGAATATGATATAAATACAAACCAATATCAATATCGTTTCAAAATGTAGTACAATGTGTATGATATAAATAAATACATGTTTCAAAAAATAAGAACAAAAAATCTACCCTAACTCGGTCCAGCTCCACCTCTGAATAACGATAGAATAACGCGCGCCTGCTCCTCGGTCAATAAACTCTGCAATTCGTCGCGAGCGGGAGTCTGAGCGGCATGTGGAGCTGGCGATGTGGTCTGCGCAGCCGCCATCGAGGTAGTCGCTTGCGGAGCCGCGGCTGCGGGAGTCTGAGTGGGCGGTGGAGCTACAGGAGCTGTCTGCGGAACCGCAGCCGATGTAGTGGCTTGCGGAGCCGCAGCTGAAGGAGATGCATGTGGAGGCTCGGCCGATCTACCCTGTCGCGTCTGGACATAACGTGTGTAAGAAGCGTGTAAGAACTGTGTATTATTCGAATTCGTATCATTATTAAGTTATTTCGAAACCCTGTTTGGATATGTAGTTTGGAAAAGCGTTGTTTATTTTAATTACATATGTATGTATGATTAATCAAACTTAAGTCTAAAACCAAATAAGCTCAAGCTACGTACTAATTATGGATATGTTGATATGTATATAATATGAAATAATATTTTACTATAAAGTAGTATACATACCAGCGTCTCCTTCAACTCCTGAACGGTGGCCCTCAAGCTATCCAGTTCCTGATGGACATGCCGGTCACTAGAGACGGAGGAAGTAACCGCTGGGGTGGAGTCCAACCTCATATGGGCCCTGCTAGGGCCCAATCCCCGGCCTCTCTCCCAACCTCCGTGGTGCCCTCCGTGTGCGGCGTCCAGAACTGGGGTCAGCAGCCTCGGATCGTTCTGTCCGGTAAAATCGATCCCCAAGTCCTGGGCCTGCTCAACCACCCGCTCCTACACCCACATTAAGCAGTAAAGTATAAGTATAAAATTTAAACTTGAACCTTCCAAAACTAAAATTTCAAATTTGGGTAGAAAAAATATTAACACTTACGCAGTACTCCTGGGTAGCGACGTCGGGATATCGAAGCTCGCCCGTGGCGGGATCTGTCGAGGTGCCGTGGACGGCAAGATATGCGGACAGCACGCTCGGTGTACCACCTGACGCCACGGTCCGAGATGTCTGCAATATTAGAAAGTAACTCTTAATATTAGAAATATTAGAGAATAACTCTTAATATTGCAGAATATTAGAGAATAACTCTTAATTTACCGATAACTCCATGGCTCGAGTAATGTTCCTCGAGCCACCTGTGTAAGTGGGGCGACCCCTCTTCGCCGACTTCCTGTTCTCCGTATTCTGAGCGGCCTGTTTCTGCACCACGCATTAACATTTAGTTTTCTAATTAAGAAACACAAAGAAATAAATTATATCATAAATAATGAATTAAATTTTAAATACATACCTGTTTGCGTTGGGAGTCGAAATAAGCGCACAATAGAGGCCATGTCTCTACGTTGACTCTCGCAAACGCCGGAGTAGATAGGAGGGCCGCTCTCTCTGCCTCGGGGGTCGCTATCCACAGGGAGTAGCAGTCGGCCTTCAGCTCATTCCTGTTGTATCGGACCTTGGCCTGCATGTTCTTCATCAGGCCATTGTACAGAGCATGAAGGTCGAGCACCCTCCCCGGGTGATCAAGGTCGGCTACAGGCTGAAAATCGTAACCCAACTGAAAATACAAAAAAAAACATTGTTATTAGATTGCAAGTGTTAATAATAAATATATTGGATAGATCAAATGAAAATATATATTAATACATACCCGAGCCTGATCAAAGAAGAGGGCGAATGAGCGCTGGTGCTGCTCGCCCCACTCAACGTGAAGTGGATAGTTCTTCACGATCCGGCTCTCGTCCCCCAAATACCGGCCGAACCTCTCGGCATGAGGACCGGTATAGCGATAGTCAAGGGTAAAAAATAGGGGGAATGCTGCCTCCCCCCTAGCTCTATCAGGCCTCAGCCTATGGGACTGATTCGGGCCTCGAGTCCCCCTCTGGGGATGGAGAGGCCCTGCGTCTGCATGAAATATCAAGACAATCAATAATAAGACAAAGTTGTATTAAGAAATCAAGGTTAAACAAAAATTCAAGTGTGATATATACCTCCGGTGACTAGCGCATGAGCCTGGGCCCGAGCAGCAGCACGAGCGGGACGATAGTTCCTTCGGTGAGGAACAACCGGGGTCCCGGACCCGGACGCATCCCCTCCAACTATAAAATAAACATCGACGCTAAATTTCCATGAAGTTCATATTTATTCTATAGAGCATATGTAAAATGAATAAATATTTTAAATTTATTCATACTAACCTGCAGACGATGCGGAGGGTATGGAAGCGGCAGGAGTGGCCCCTGTGGAAGGTGTGGCCGCACCACCTATAATTAGACAATTAAAAATAGATTATATAAGTAATTGCAAAAAGAATGTGTAGAACAATAATATAACGTTCTAAATCAATATGCATGCACTATAGGATATATAAACATACCCGCAGGTGCGGTGGTGTCACCACCTACAGCTAGACAATAATAAAAATTGCTAAGTAAGAGCAAAAGGAATGTGTGTATTTATGATATAGCATTCTAAATCAATATACATACACTATATGATATATAAACATACCTGGAGGAGCGGGGGTGGCCTCTGTCCCAGATGTGGACGCATCACCAACAACTAGACAATCAAACATTGACAATATAAGTAATTTTGACATAAACATGCATGAATATCTGTAATATTACATTCAAAATGGATATGCGTGCAGTATACCTGGAGGTGTGGCCAAATCAACACGGAAGGAGGCATCCGAAGGGGTCTCCGATCTGGGTGCAAGACCGGCCCTCTGAAGCTCCCTACGGAGCTCTCCGGGCGGCAGAACCGCTCTGCCTCTGCCTCTGCCGCGGCTGGAGCTCCTGCCGCCCCTCGCTGCTCCCGACATCGTCATCAAATCTAGATAAACGGTTCGTGGACGCATTAGACAATCATTAAAAGTATTGACTATATATGATCTAGAGCGTAAAATGTGAAGTAATAATATAACATTACTGATAACCTTTTTCGTTTCGTAGGCGCATCATACATATCTACTTGGATTTTATCGTCGATGTCATTTCTAACCTACGTAACTTCATGATCGGTCGAAGATAACCCGTCCTTCGAAACAGACGGTCGGAGCACTTTAAGCCTTCTCTCTTCTTCGTCCTCATCGCTGTCCTCGTATTCTGGGACATCGTAGACATCTCTACGTTTCCATCGGCATACAACACTCCACCCCGGATGCTTCAAACACTGTGAGTAGTATACTTGGAACGCTTGGTTCGGAAAAATAAATGGATCGTCCTGACCGTAAAATCGAAGTGTGTTCACACTGGTCAATCCATATTCATCTTTCCAAGTCCCAAGATTGCTTCTCCACCTGTCTGTATCGGTTCGCGGATCGTACCAAGTACACTGGAATATATAAAAGGGTTCTGATCGTCCGGGATAGTGGATGCCGAGTATACAATTTAAGTACCCATAGTAAATCACACCGTCTGATCCTACCGTCGCAATCCCACTATTCTGAGTGGTTCTAGATGTTTCTATGTCCTTAACTTCGAATTTGTATCCAAGGACACCAAATCCTTTGTAATATGCAACCTCCATACTAGGAAATTGAGCTAAACATCTTGAATCACTCTCAAATGATGCAGACAAGTTCAGATCGTGGATCTAACAAAACAAATTTTACGATAAAATGCATAACGATACAAGTTTAGATTAAAACTGATAGCAATAAAATGTTATTCGAATAACTTACATGATCTGTGACCCAATCACAAAAATTATCCTGATGGTATTTTTCCAAACGTTCTTCGTTCCAATCAGGATGCCCCTCACGTACCTCGTTAAAATGAGTTCTGTTTTCGACAAGTAATTATGACATTAATATTATGTCATTTCATACACACACAAACACAGATATAACAATTAATCCAAAAGAACTTACTCTCTAATTTGTTCAAGATATGCGCAATTAAGCAAGATAAACCGGTATATCTTGTTGATAAACATAGTGTCTACCCTCTTATACTCGGCTTTACCATATGGCCCGTCTTGAATTCTTCATGGTCGGTTAAGCCTTGTCTCAATGTTCTCGTCCAGATAGCGGGAACAAAATGTGGTTGCTTCATCAAGAAGATAACCTTGCATGATAGAACCCTCTGGTCGATTTTTATTGCGTATATACTTCTTAAGAGTGTAGAGGTACCTAATGAGAATATGTTGAATAAATAAATACGGGCATACATGACAACAATAAATTTATAAATTGCGCAAAACGAAAAATTACACGTACCTCTCGACGGGATACATCCATCGATATTGTACTGGTCCGGCTAATTTCGCCTCAATTGCAAGATGAACCGTCAAGTGTATTATGATATCGAAAAATGACGGTGGGAAAATACGCTCAAACTTGCAAAGTATCAACGCAATAGAATTTTCTAGTTTATCCAGCGTCGCAACCTCCAGTGTTTTAGCACACAACTCCCTGAAAAAACAACATAGGTCGTTGATTACTAGACCAACCGAGTCGGGGAGAGAAGTCCTGAGGGCTAATGGAAGAAGGTGCTCCACGATAATATGGTGATCATGACTTTTCAGCCCATCGATCTTGCCCTTCACAATTTTTATTTTCTTGCTGAATGATCCTGAGAAACCTGTGGGGACTTTCAAATCATGCAACACCTGCAGAAATCTTTTCTTCTCCGGTTGTGACATATGATAAGCGGCATTGGGAAGTACAAACTTTCCCGGTTTACCCGCTACCGGTCTAGGGTGCAATTCACTTCTTATTTCCCACTCTTGTAGATCCATCCGAGCATTCATGTTGTCTTTCGATTTCCCGTCTTTACACAGAAGCAAGTTAAGTATGTGCTGTGATACTCCCTTCTCTATATGCATGACGTCCAGACAATGACGCACTGAATTTGTAGACCAGTACGGAAGCTCGAAGAAAATGCTTAACTTATTCCAATATTGTGGTTTGACCTGTTTCGTCGGATCCATCCCGAAGGTCACATTATTGTAACCATCCCATTTAGCAGTCACGTCCTCTCCGGATAATGGGGATGGAGCTCCAAGAAGCTCCTGATGACCATCAAAGTGAACCGTGTCTAACCTATAGGGGTGGTCTGGAGGCAGAAAACGTCGATGGCCGCAATAACAAACCTTCCTGCTAAAATTCAAAAATTTTGATGTTGTGTGTTCATGGCAATGAGGACATGCTTTGTGACCATGTACGGACCAACCTGATAGCATTCCATACGCAGGAAAGTCATTAATTGTCCATATTAAAGCCGCACGCAGTATGAACGTTGTATTTGTGTTTGAATCTGTAGCGTCTTGAAAAGTCGTTTTGGTGTTTTCCTGAAATTCGGTGAAAATTCGGTATTTTTCCGAAAACCGTCTTTCTCGATATTTTGCAGTTTAGGGCTAATTATACCTTAAATGGGTAGGTAATTACTTGTTTTTAGTAGCTAATGAGTTAATTATGAAATTCTGGTCATTTAAAAATTTTCCCTAATTTTTCAATTTTTTAATATTATTTTAAGCCGGTAAGAAAATACATTAAATAAGCGATAAATACAAATTTTTCCGGGCTAATTTTAATCTCTAAAATTATGATAATTATAATCTAGTGATAACATAAATTTTTAGTAATTTATTTTGATTTTTAACAAATTTTTATGATATGAAACGAATTTATTGAATTTTGGGCTAAAACTTGCAATTTTTGAGTTGTAGGGGGCCTTTTTGTATAAAATTTCTTTTGTAAAACCCCTCTCTCTTTTTCCTCAGCCCTAGGACAGCCCCACCTTGTGTGAGACCAGAAAATTCTGATCTCTTTTCTTTAGTTGCTTTCTTGAGTGATTTAAGGGGTTTTTTGGGTTTATTTTAATTAAAATGAATAAAGTAAGGTGCATTTGACTTTGTGGACTTGACCCATGACCTTCCCCACTTGCCCACACCCTCCCCCATTTCTCCTCTAGCCGAAAATCCTGCACACCCTCTTCTTCCTCTCTTTTCTTTTCATTTTCTTCAATTTCTTCAAGAAAATACATCAAAATCCATGATTTAATTCAAAAATCCAAACAAAATCCTTAAGCTATCATTATCCTTAGCCATTCTTGCTTGGATCTTGGTGTTGAGGCCATCATTTGGAGCAAAATTTTCTTGCTTGATCCATAGATCAAGAGGTATAATTTCTATCATGTTAAATTCTTTTGTTTAAGTTCTTATGTTAGATGGTTTAGTGTTAATTTAGTGTAGTTTAATCTAGTTTCTTAGGTTTTGCTTGAAAATTTTAGCTAGGGTTTTGAAGCCATAATACTTAATTAGATTGTTTTATAGTTAATCTAGTGGTTAATTAACTAATCCATATAGTTATCTTGTTGATGTAGTTTTCAATTATGCTAATTTGATTAAATTTAGAAGTGTGAAATTGCTTTTTAGGATTTTCAAGAGAGGGTTTTGTATGGAATTGGTTTGTGAAGCTTGATTAGTGAGTGGATTAAGTTTTAGAAAGCATTATTTAATTGATTAAACCTAACTTGTTATCTAGTATTTTGCTAACCTAACCTAAGAGGTTAATTTTCTTAAGTGGGCTTTGTTGTGTTAATTTAAAGTTTCAAGTGAGGAAACTGATTGGATTTTGCTAAGTTATAAATTCAAGAATGGTTGTTTATGGAAAATAGGATTGGAATCATTGTTGTTGTGTTATAATTAGTGTTTGTAGATTGCTTGTAGTGTGGTTGGGCGATTGTGCTAGATTGTAGTCGTTTTGTCGCAAATCGGCAATTGTTGCACCGATTTTTGGAATGTGTATGCTTACTAGATTTTTATATAAATTATGTGATGGATTAATTTTGATATCTTGATGATTGTAATGGCTTGTCCTGCGACTTTTAGGATGCGTGAGTGCGGTTTTTGGGTAGTCGGGTTTTAGTTTTGCCGGGCGACCCAAATCGGCGTTTTTCGGCAGTTTTGCGATTTTCGCGTGTGTTCCGCGCACTTTGTGCACGTTGTACCTAGCTAGCGAACTTTAGTAGTTTCGTTGGGGTTTAGCGTCGTTCTTGAATGTGTAACCTTATGTCTGGTATTGATGTAAATTCCAGGTTCGGTCGCGGAGACGTCAGACGCGGCGCGAAAGGGAAAGACGGTGATTGGACACAGCTAGCCAGGGATCCCGGTGAGTAGATTTAACATCTACGGGGGACGATCGTTTGGATGGCGCAAGTCGCCCGATAGATTTAGTAAACTGGAAAATAGTAAATTGGATAATCACTTGTGACATTAGAATAATAATACTGGCATGATAATTGCTGCAATTAGATCAATATGTTATATCCATATACGCAAACTCAATTGTAGGACACATGCACCATTACCAGGTTTTTATATGCAGCACGAGCACTATTCATGCTTACACACACACCCTGGTAATTGCCATGCCACCACACTAGATAACATTTAAATTAAACCTTTTACTAATTGATACTTAAACTGCTGCTTTTGCCTTTAATTCCTTAAAAATGAAACCGTAGTATTGCTATTCATGTGCATGTACTTCATCATATTAATTGTTCATGCTTAATACATTAATCACACATCGCGACTTGATTATTGATATCATACGCATTCATTATCATTGATATATGCACTTATGAGGATTTCTTGAGATTTTATGATATTGCTGGATTTCGGGGGGAAACCGCAAATTTTCTAAACTTATTATATTTTAAAATATGTAAAAATTGCGGTTTTCTAGTGATGTAAGTGTCGTCCACCATGAGTTTGCTGTGGATTTGGAAATCCGTGTCGAGGAGTGGAGGAACCGGCACGGGTACATGGTGGGCTCGGTAAGGTACCCCGGGGCAAGAGGAATGTGGTGATGACGTTGAGCCTGGCAGGGGATGGATTACCTAAACTGTTTGGGACGACGGATATCCAGAGGATACCGACCGTGGCCGCTAGATGATGATATATTGATATTTGAGATGGATCAGCCGGACGGCTGAGGCCAGAGATACATTTATGAGATTTGAGACAGCTTTTGGGTGTCGTTGCTGGACACCGATTTTCGTCGATTCATTGACATTATGCTGGCATTCTAAAAGAGTTTCAAAAAAACAAAAAAAGAGATAAAATATTTCTTATATATACCTATTGAGACCTCAGATTTTCATGTTGCATACATATTAGCACACTGATATAATATACACACCTGCTAGTGCATCCAGTCATACCTGTATTTTAGATGCTAGGATGCTTGTGTGCATGCATACGATAGCCTTTGCAGATGTTATTTATTACTCACGAGTTGGCAACTCACCCCCGTTGTGCCACAGTCTTTTGCAGGTCCGCTCCGTCAGTTCAGTAGCGGCGGGCGCACTTGTCTTTTGCCTTTTTTGCCTGAGCTCGAGTTTTGCTCATAGGTGGGTTATGTTATTATTTTGTACCACTTGTATATTCTTTGTATCTAGTGTACTCCATCTACTGTTTCTACCAGATTATTGTATATTGACCTAGAGATGAGACAGTGAGGTTTGTGGATTTTATGCTGTATTTTGGGGTCGAGCTCACTTGAGCCGACATGCTACTTTTTTTTATGCTCCCTTATGATTATTATGCTTGTTGTCATTTACATTGCGTGGGATTTGTGACCGCCTTATGGCGAAGAGCTAGCTCCCGCTTGGGGATGCCCTATTTTGTTGGATTCATGTATATATTTTGTTGTATCCATTTTGGGGGCCAGTATTTACAAAGGAGACTCTGCCGAAATTTTCGGAAAAATTAGTATTGTTTTTAAAAAGGGTTTTACATGACTTATTTGATAAACTTGCTTTCAAATGTTTGGGTTTTCTTCACTCTTTTGCTTAATTGGTTTTGTTTTCTGGGTTTTGGCTTACTTATTTTACGGACGCCTTTAGACGTTTCGTAAACTTAAGTGCCAGTCACGTTCCGTACCCTGCGGGTCGTGACAGAATCATACGTCTCTACACCATCAATGAACAAAGTTTTCAGCTCCTCGATCAGAGGTCGGAGATAGACGTCGATATTGTTCCCCGGTGAGTTTGGTCCGTCGATAAGAAGAGGCATCATAAAGTATGATTGGTCCATAGCCAACCAAGACGACAGATTATAAATTATCATTACAACGGGCCATGTACTGTGACTTCCAGCCATATAGTTGAATGGGCAGAAGCCATCGGTAGCCAGTCCAAGCCAGACATTACGAGGATCGCTACTGAATATTGCGTGCCTCCTATCGAAATCCTTCCATGCCGGTGAATCTCTTGGATGGCTCATTTTTCCATTTTCGCTTGGAGGAGCACGGTGATGTCAAATCATTGCCTCGGCTGTTTTCTTGCACCTGAATAGCCTCTGTAGCCTCTGTGTTATGGGAAAATATCGTGCTATCTTCACAGGTATATCAGGCTTCTTATCAGAATCTTTCGGCTTATACCTGGCCTCTCCGCATGTTGGACACTCTTTCAAATCTGAATTCTCTTTCCGGTACAACAAGCAATTTTTAGGACATGCTTGAATCTTCTCGCACTTTAGACGCAAATCAGACATCATTTTCTGGGCTTCGTACCAGCTTTCGGGCACATTATTTCCCGGAGGCATAGAATCTTTCAAGAACGAAAGAAGCATTGCGAATGACTTGTTGCTCCATCCATTTAGGCACTTAATCTGGAAAAGTTGGACGAACCATGAGAGAGTGGAATACTTCGCATTCTCATAAATTGGTTTCCTAGCATCATTCATGAAATTTTCATATTTATCCGCACGCGGTCCTTGACCGGAAAGAATGTCATCTTCGGTACGAATAGATTCACCTAGGGCAGCCTCTACCATATCCTCCATTTCTTCTGATGGAAATAAATTTCCGTCTCCTGCCGTATTACCGAATTCTTCTTCTCCTGCCACATTATCGTGTTCTCCTTCTTCTTCTACCGCAGTACTGCATTCTTCTCCTTCCCCGTGATATTTCCAACTTGAATAAAGTCTAATAAACCCATGTTTTACAATATGAAGCCCTGCCAATTCTATCTTCTGCCAGTACTTATTGCCACATCTATCGCACGGACAGAGAATCTTCTCTATTATGATCTTATTATGTGCGCGTGCAAATTCAAGAAAAGCAGCAACTCCTGCGACAAACTTAGGTTGCATACGTTGTTTCCAATCCACATACATCCAGTCCTTAATTCTGACGTACTCATGGGCCATGTTAGACTGAATAACATATAAATTGTAGGTTATGCTGACTATATTGAGAAATATAAGAACGGGATAGTTACTGACAAGTGAGAAAATCCGTGTATATGCTTTGTGTGTGCGTTTGTCGTTGAAAAGAATAAATTATCGCACGTTATGTTAACCGATAGACGGGGACTAAGTGGCGCTTTTAGTTTCATATATGAGTATCGATGGGAATATGAAGGTTTCATATTATCATATATTGGTTTTAACCCGAATATCTCGAATCGCTCTCTAATTATGCGTTTGTATGTATGTGTTCCGGCTGTCGGGGGTAGGCTTCTATCCCATTAAGAATGTATAGAGCGAACGCCCATCACTTGTGCTTTCAACTGTTTCGAGTAAATTTCGGCAGCACCTCCCCGCTGTTCTCCGAGTACACTGTAATAGAATAGATAATCATTTCAAAGCTGTGAAACAACGTTGAAATGAACATCTAATCTATCTTTGTACACGGAGAACCAGCGGAAAGGTACCGACGCAATATCTCGAAACGGATGAAAACACAAGTGAATGAAGGCGTTTGCTTTATACATTCTTAACTTGTCCACACGGGACAAATCTATGGGTTACCATACGATTGAATTTTCTCGTCGCGTAGACTATACGACGGTTGTTAGTATCGAGCTATACTGTCCGATATTTAACAACCTTCGTATAGTTCTAGATCACGACGAGCATCGCACGTATGTTAATCGATAGACGGGGACTAAGTGGCGTTTTTAGTTTCATATACGAGTATCGATAGGAATATGAAGGTTTCATATTATCATCGAGTATCATATATTCGTTTTAACCCGAACATCTCGAATCGCTCTCTAATTATGCGTTTGTTGTGTATTCTTGTTGTATGTGTGTGTTCCGGCTGTCGGGGGTATGCTTCTATCCCATTAAGAATGTATAGGTTCGCCCATCACTTGTGCTTTCAACCGTTTCGAGTAAATTTCGGCAGCACCTCCCGGCTGTTCTCCGAGTACACTGTAATAGAATAGATAATCATTTCAAAGCTGTGAAACAACGTTGAAATGAACATCTAATCTATCTTTGTACACGGAGAACCAGCGGAAAGGTACCGACGAAATATCTCGAAACGGATGAAAACACAAGTGAATGAAGGCATTTGCTTTATACATTCTTAACTTGTCCACACGGGACAAATCTATGGGTTACCATACGATTGAATTTTCTCGTCGCGTAGACTATACGACGGTTGTTAGTATCGAGCTATACTGTCCGATATTTAACAACCTTCGTATAGTTCTAGGTCACGACGAGCATCGCACATATGTTAACCGATAGACGGGGACTAAGTGGCACTTTTAGTTTTATATATGAGTATCGATGGGAATATGAAGGTTTCATATTATCATCGAGTATCATATATTGGTTTTAACCCGAACATCTCGAATCGCTCTCTAATTATGCGTTTGTTGTGTATTCTTGTTGTATGTGTGTGTTCCGGCTGTCGGGGGTATGCTTCTATCCCATTAAGAATGTATAGGTTCGCCCATCACTTGTGCTTTCAACCGTTTCGAGTAAATTTCGGCAGCACCTCCCCGCTGTTCTCCGAGTACACTGTAATAGAATAGATAATCATTTCAAAGCTGTGAAACAACGTTGAAATGAACATCTAATCTATCTTTGTACACGGAGAACCAGCGGAAAGGTACCGACGAAATATCTCGAAACGGATGAAAACACAAGTGAATGAAGGCGTTTGCTTTATACATTTTTAACTTGTCCACACGGGACAAATCTATGGGTTACCATACGATTGAATTTTCTCGTCGCGTAGACTATACGACGGTTGTTAGTATCGAGCTATACTGTCCGATATTTAACAACCTTCGTATAGTTCTAGGTCACGACGAGTATCGCACGTATGTTAACCGATAGACGGTGACTAAGCGGCGCTTTTAGTTTCATATACGAGTATCGATGGGAATATGAAGGTTTCATATTATCATCGAGTATCATATATTGGTTTTAACCCGAACATCTCGAATCGCTCTCTAATTATGCGTTTGTTGTGTATTCTTGTTGTATGTGTGTGTTCCGGCTGTCGGGGGTAGGCTTCTATCCCATTAAGAATGTATAGAGCGAACACCCATCACTTGTGCTTTCAACCGTTTCGAGTAAATTTCGGCAGCACCTCCCCGCTGTTCTCCGAGTACACTGTAATAGAATAGATAATCATTTCAAAGCTGTGAAACAACGTTGAAATGAACATCTAATCTATCTTTGTACACGGAGAACCAGCGGAAAGGTACCGACGAAATATCTCGAAACGGATGAAAACACAAGTGAATGAAGGCGTTTGCTTTATACATTCTTAACTTGTCCACACGGGACAAATCTATGGGTTACCATACGATTGAATTTTCTCGTCGCGTAGACTATACGACGGTTGTTAGTATCGAGCTATACTGTCCGATATTTAATAACCTTCATATAGTTCTAGGTCACGACGAGCATCGCACGTATGTTAACCGATAGACGGGGACTAAGTGGCGCTTTTAGTTTCATATATGAGTATCGATGGGAATATGAAGGTTTCATATTATCATCGAGTATCATATATTGATTTTAACCTGAATATCTCGAGTCGCTCTCTAATTATGCGTTTGTTGTGCATTCGTGTTGTATGTGTAACATGATTTTAAACTATTGAGATCAAGATTGATAGAACTGATCATCCTACATTGCAATAGCATTCATCAACCAAAAACTATTATTGCAATGGTATTCATCTATAACAATCAACAATTAAAACTACAAATATAGGATACTGATATCATAAAGCGTTATACGCAACATTGATAGAACTGATAAATAAAAAAACGAAACACAAACCGTATCAAGATTTAACAACTTTGATTATATCATATACGCGGGCCGATATTTTCATATTAGCCAATAGGCAAAAATAGATTGCGGTCTGGATATGGCATATTGGCAGATGTTACCTATATGCATACATGCATGTTGTCTCCCCATTTTTTCATAAATCAAACCAACTACATACATCAAACTAGTCCATGCCACCAATCGGAAACTCCACTATGTCTTTGAATTATTATTTTTCCAAATAGCATTGAGCTCCTATTGACATTGTCCCATCCAACAAATTTGTTGTGCTTGCCTCGACCTTCATCTAGCTTTCACATGACATACACATTATATGAGTAATATAGTTATAAATTATGGTATTTTGTTGTCATCAATCCACCTAACCCTAACCCCAAGTTGCTCTCTGAAAGCACATAGAACCATCCCCCCTAGTCAAGCATAGCTTTTTCTGTGCAATTGTTCTCATTCTTAATTTCTCACATTCATTACTCTCTCATTTTCTTGTCAACAAATTTGTTGTGCAATTGTTCTCATTCTTAATTTCTCACATTCATTACTCTTTCATTTTCTTGTTTTTTTCTAACTCCCCACCACTTAACCCCAACCTAGCCCCAGCCCCAGCCCCCAGCCCCAGCCCAGCCCCAACCTAACCCTAACCCCAGCGCGGCCAGCTAAACCCCAACACCAACCCTAAGGCAAACCCTAACCCCAGCCCCACCCCAGCAGCAGCCGAACCCCAACCCTAACCCTACCCCGACCTCGACCGCGACCGCGACCCTTGCCCCAATCCCAACTCGCGCGCGCAACCCCAGACCCAGCCATGAACCCTAAGCCCAAAATAATCCAAAAATTCTTTAATTTACCTCGAGATTTACTCACCTGAACGGCTGCTGCTGGGGCTGGGGCGACGACCTGAACCGCGGTGGCGACGAGAACTGCGGTGGCGACGAGGAGAACGACGGTGGCGACGAGGCGTGGCGATTTGGGGATTTTTTTCGCACGCGATCGAGAGAGAGAGAGAAAGTGAGCGTAGGCGATCGATCTGGGCTTTCGTTAAATCGATATTTACTTTCCCCTACGGATATATCCGTAGGTCCTTTGTTTGCGGCTCCGTAGGGGCAAACACCAAATTAAGAATTAGTATTTTTATTCTTGGACGTCTGTGCCCGTAGGGGCAACCTTTTAGCCCTACGGATTAATCCGTAGGGCCAGGTTAAATCTGCCCCTACGGATTCCAATATCCGTAGGGGCAACCCCTATTTTACTAGTCTCTCTCTCTCTCTCTCTCTCTATATATATATATATATATATATATATATATATATATAGGCGATACGGTGTCCATTATCATAGTATCTACTTTGTCATTCAGATACAAGAGTTTTAAAATTTTGATTGTGAATTACATCAATATCTAAAGAGCGGGTAGAAAAAGCGGCGCTGCCAACTGAGCTGCCCGCGTAAGCAGACCCTTATAAGCGATCGCTCAGCAACTGGATTCTAATTAATTAACCTTTAAACCACCTTCCCAATAACTTAAAACTTTAACCAATTGAGCATAGCTCATGTGGTAAGAATTCCCTCTCCAGAGTGAGATTGCCGGTTCGATTCCCGATGGAATTGTATCCTTAAAAAAAGGTTGAAATCAGTTTATTATCGGTCTTTATATATTTGTTCAAATCTATTGAATGATAAGGTCTTGATGTGAACTTCTAATCGAAAGCATCTTGACCACTCCCTTTAGCTTCAGCATCCATAATTATGGGTAATAACATTCTGATTTCTGCAGTAGTAATATTAGCATTCAATAATCATCCATGGTCAAAATCATTGCCATCTTTCCTCAGGTTGGATGGCCTCGGAGACCGCTGACAAAAGGAGCAGCATCTTTAAGAAACAGCTACATGGTTGCAACTCTCCATTCCATATCTAAGACTTCCAGCGCAGGTAGTGACAATCTTCAAAATATTTTGAGAAATGATGTGCTGCTGAGATTACGTTAATTAATTGACGAACATCTTAGTGTACTTGGAGAAGTTATTTGACAGAGGGGAATGATCACCAAAAACAACATATTGGCATGGCTCGTGCTACGTCGACAATATGGGATGTCCTTATTGATCCTTCATATCAGGTATAAAGAAATCACTACTAAGATTGTCATTGAGAACAAAAATATATTTCATGTATTTAGATATAGAATTCTTATGAAGAATGGAGTTGTGGACATCAATGCATTTTTTTCTGTTAATTTTTTAATGCCCTTTTAGGGCCAGGGTCTACGTAAAGCACACGTTGAACAATTGATACAGCATTGCTACGAAGGGGTATTGGAAACATTACACTGTTTGCAGATAGTAAAGGTATGTGAATTCTTAACGCGGTCATCATGTTTACTGCGTGCAATAAGTTTTTACTTTTTAAGATGTGCATGCATACTTGCATGTATAAGATTAGCTACACCTCTCTTTTCTTATCTGGAAGAGAAGTTGAAAATGTATTTGGCTTTCATCGACATCTAAGAGGGAGAAGCAATCAAAATTCTTTAAAACAATTTATATTAAAATGTTTTTCGTAATAATTGTAAAGCGTTTTTTATCTATGCCTTAGAAATTCCCAAACCAAATACCTTTGTGGCTTGTTTATCTTTCAATGCTGCACAGATTCTAGACATATCCATGTTGGATTCATATCAAATCAGATCATATCCAAATCCTAATTTATCGGATATGTGGAGGGTACTTAGAAAATTTAATGGGCACGTTCTATAATTTATATTGTATTCTAGATGTATCGAGCATATATCAAATGACTAAGACACTGGAGAGAGGAGAGTGCGATGTATCCAATCCACCTTCTCTAATCTTAGATGGTGAAAATATAAGCCTAGCAACCTCCGTTCTCATTTCTCTCCATCTCATTGTGGCCTGCACCGACAGCGTCGACAACACAGCTCATCATCCACATCTTCAAATCCCCTACAAAGCCCATCGTTGAATCCCTTCATTCATTCTTTTTTCTAAAAAAATATATGAGAAATCAGTGTATATGTTTGGGTTGCTTGTTGACTTGTTTTTCCTGGAGAAAAAATCTTCTGTACATTTGAGTTCTTATTTTCTAACATTATTTCTTTCATCCAAAAGAATTTGATAAGTCTTGTTCTCGCTAATGCTGTTCTTGAAAAGTCAAATCGTGTATATATACGATGACCACATTGCATGTGGAAAACTATAGGGTTACGCATAAGATGACTGCTTTAAATATGGAAATCTTAGCTGTATCTTACAATATACCATATGTCTCTTACCACATGATACGATATGAAGGTTTTTGATACACATCGGCCCTCTGTATCATAGAAAATCTAACATATCTTACGGTATACGATACATATCGTATGATATGATACATTCTGATACGATATACGATATGAACGATACAATATTTAAAGGCCCCATTTGTTATTGGATAAGGTCTAGCGCTCGCAAGACCGGTTTAGAGACCTTAATATGTCTCATCTCTAAAGTCCTAACTAATTTTAGCCGCAAAACGTACGGCTTTTAGAAACTCTCATCTCGTTTTCGCATGCACTCATAAAGAAGAAATATATTAGAAATTAGAACTGCTAAAATTTAATGCCATGGTTTATATTAAGTATAACCTGCAACTAGTAATAAGATAGAAGAAAAGAGAACAGAACGTGATACATATCATCCGATTTGTTTATCGGATAAGAAATCCAATGATGGTTTACAGAGAAAAAAGATTCTTCCTTACCGAAAGACGCTTCTTGGATGGATATTCATGAATACTTTGAAGTTGACGGAGGACCAGGTGACATGAAAAGAAGAAATGAGGTATAATGATAATATATTTACTAGTTAATTTTGTTAAAAATTTTAATATTTTCTAACCAATTTTTTATAGAAGCTCGAAATTATAAATGTTATTCCAAAAAAACTTGCAAAGAAAAAGAAAAGAAGATGGTGGAAGTGAAAGAAGAAGAGTAGTTCATAAAATACACAAGTGAAGATGAGGAAGATGAGAAGATCCTCATCGATGATGATGATAGGCAATAAATTGATAGAAAACTATTAATTGATTAGTGGTTTTGTTTTATTATTTTTCGAATTTTTTTTATTTATGACATGTAAACTTAGTTAGAAAATATTCTTACTTGTGAAACTTATGTGTATGTCATGTGGACTACACCTTTCGACTATAGTATCATTTTGCTAAATTATCTAATTAACTTATGAGTTATGATTGTTCAAATGACTTGTGTTTCATGTATTTTTCTATTTAAACTTTATATATATATTGTGTCAGGTGCGTGGCTGGAGATATACTGATTTTTATAATTCTTTTAATGTATCATTCCATGTTACTAATTTAATCATAAAATTATTTTTAAAATATTGTTATATGCTAAGTTGCTTAGTTATTACAAACGTAATTATCATATCTTACGCTATACGATACGATACAAAAGCAAAAACGATATACGATTCATATCATGAGCTAACAACTTTGATAGAAATATATAGTTTCTACGAAGGTTCTACAAATAAGATAGACACTTTATATACTAGCATTGAAAAATTCAGCTACCCTCATTTTGTTTGTTTATTCTTTTCCTCTTTTACTCCCAAGCTGTGTGCCCGCTTACGCAGCTTTCTGCTTTTTCAATATGAATGACTTGTGTTTATATCCATGAAATTGTCAAATTGGTAAGATTTTTTTACCGACTCATTTTATCGGAACGCTAGTTAGCCTGTCTTATTATATGGTACAGAATGTTGGGCTTTTACATAACATCATACACATAAGATGCACGTAGCGGAGATGCGAATGTTTCGTTGGATGTATGGTAACACTAGAAAAGATAAGATGCGAAATGAGGATATTCATGCAAAAGTTGATGTAGCACCTGTGGAGGAGAAGATGCGGGAAAATCGGCTAAAATGGTTTGGTCATGTGCGACGTAAACCTATAGAAGCACCGGTTCGACGAATGAATACTATCGATATAGGCAATGTCAAAAGAGCGAAAGAGAAACCGAAAAAAATATGGATGGAGGTGATACGAAAAGATATGGTTGCCAAAGGCCTCGATGAAAGTATTGTGTTCGATAGGAGTGATGGAGGCGGAGGATTCATGTGCTGGACCCGACGTGATTCTCATGTTGGTTCATGTATTCCCCATACATGTGGGATAAACGGCTCAGTTGTTGTTGTATGGTGCACAATTGTGGATTTCTACAAGAACTTGGGATTTGAAGCTGACCCTGAAGGCATCAAGGGCATGTTCTGGTATCCAAGATATTGACATCATCATTTGTTCTAGCTTTGCAATGCTTGCTTGTTCTATTTTAATATATGATCTCATGAAAAATTGTTCCATTTCTTTTGTATATGTGTGGAAATTTCATGCCATATATAATATCTTGTAGTTCTGATAATTAAATTCTTTACAGGTAGTCTTGAGTAATTTACTTCTCTAAATTCCAATAATTACATTTTTCTGGAAATTTCAACATGATGAATGCAAATGTATAGTTTCATGTAAGCATCTCATGTTTACTGCCTTTCTATGATACTGACCTATGTATGTATTGTTGTTTTTATCATTGTGAGTGTATATTCTTTTATCCCCTTCTATGAGTTTTCATGTTTTGATGTCTAAATTGCAGGAAATCTCTTTCTATTTTTGCTGGTATAGCAATTCTCCGCCGGCTTTCCTAATGTTTATTTTTTTGCTTCCACTATTAGATATGCAACATCGGTGATTCAATGGCAGTGGCAAAAAATTTAACAGAATATATATCGGTGATGTTTTTGGAATAAAAGCTGCAGAAAACGGAAAAATTAAATGTACATTAAAGCAGAGGTAAATTGCAATCTTCTTCTAAGAAGGCCGCGTCTTGATATAGATATGATGAGCAAATTCCTATTTTAACTACGATAAAAATGGGGTGGGGGTTGCGTAATCCAGCTCCGGCGTTGTGTCCGTTCCAAGTAAACCCAGCGACATCCCACCCTACATGTGGTTTATCCTCTTCCGCGTTTGTAAAAACTGTAGCACGATTACGAATGCAAACCTGAATGTTGATTGAGATGGGAAATTGTAATTCTTTTTATTGCAAAGAGATCCCTGTAACTATACGTGCCCTTAAACTATGGAACCTTGTGCTTTGTCTCCCAAATCATTCTTTCCCAATTTCCATTTTGTTTTGAAATTTCTCTCTCCCTAGCTAATTACTGACGGTGATATGTCGGAGGATTAGAGAAAGCTTAGAATTATTTAGTAATTGCTCCGAAAATGAGAGCAACGGGCTTGATACTGCATGGATGTCACTATCATGATCTTTTCTATTGTTTTTATTTGACCTTACCTTTTTTTATAGGGTTTTTTTTTCCTATTAGCCCCCCTCATACTTCAATATTTTTCTGTATCCCTCTATAGTTAGTATTTACCTGTAACCCCTCTATAATTATAAGTTACTCCTACAGACTTCCTTCTTCACTTTTGAAAATTATTCCTCCTCCTTCGCCATCACCGCCGTCTCCGCCGCCGCCGCCTTCTTTCTCTTTCTCTTCAACACCGTCACCGTCAACACCACCATCACCACCATCTTCCTCCTCCCTCTCCTCCTCCTCCCCTTTAACCCATCAACACCAACTTTTACATCCTCCTCTACCATCAACACCATCACCACCACCTTTTTCTTCCTCTTCTTTTTCAACTCATAACCACCGCCGCTGCCGCTTTTAAAGGAAGAAGGATGGCGGCGGCGGTGATTGTGGGTTGAAGAAGAAGAGGAAGAAGAAAGTGGTGGTGATGGTGGCGGTGGCGTTGAGAAGGAAAAGAAAGAAGAAGGAGACGATGGAGGAAGAGAAGGAGGAGGAAAATGATGATGGCGGTGGCGTTGAGAAGGAACAAGGAGGCGATGAGTTGAAGAGGAGAAGGAAGAAGGCGGAGGGGACGGCGGCTGCCAAGAAGGATGAAGAATAATTTTCAAAAGTGAAGCAGGAGGCTGCAAGAGCAATTTATAAGTATAGAGGGTTATAGATAAATACTAACTATAGGGAGGACAGAGAAAAATATTGAAGTATGAGAGGGGCTACCAAAAAAAAAATCCTTTTTATATTGGTTATTTGTAAAGGTTCTTTTAGGTAAAGCATCAAGCAAATAACATAAATTTTCATGAGATGTACATACTTAGAACGAAAGGACAGGGGGTTTGATAGATGGACAATTTTACTTAGTAAACCACATTTAAATAATAACTATATTAAAAAAACATTTTCAAAAATAATTACAAAAAACACTTTTTGTTTCGTAGGCGCCACATCAGCGCCAATTCAGCGCTGGTCCTGACGTGCAATAAAAAAATAATTTTAGGAACACAGTTTGAAACTGCGTCCATAACATTTGTATGGGGCGCAGTTTCAAACTGCGCTCTTTACATTTGTATGGAGCGCAGTTTGAAAGTGCGCCACATACAAATGTTATGGACGCAGTTTCAAACTGGGCCCATAAAAAATTTAGTCAGAAATAATAGGACGCGCTTTCAAAATGCGTCCGTTCCCCTACTTAATACGTCGCTATCTTTCCCTTTTTCTCACTTCACTTTCATCTCTCCCCCAGATGCTCTCTCTTTCTAGTACTCTCCCCTCCCCCCTCTCGATCATTCTCTCTCTCCCCCCCCCCCCTCTCTCTCTCTTCCTCCAACCTCCCCTCCCGAGCCTCTTCCTACCTGCCCTGAGCCTCCTCTGGATTCTCTCTTTCTCTCTCTCATTTCTCTTGTTCGCTCAGATTTCTCGATCTCATCGTTTGTGCCGGTTTAGGTGGAAATTCATAGACGAACAATCGTCTTCATCATCGCCATCGTCATCACCACTGTGAGCATCTCGAAGGTTGGCTAAACCCTAATTTTATTTAAAAATAATTCAAAAGTATTTTGGTTAAAATTTCTTATTGGGTAAGCAATTCGAACAAATTGGGTATATATTAAGGGTTTTCCTCGATTTTACTTACGACGGATCAATGAATAGGATACAAATTCTTGCAATTTGTTACATGCTATAAATATGGATTTTATTGTAATTTTATGTAATTAGTTGAGTATAATTGTGAAGATAAATAAGTAGGTTGTTTGATGAGAACTATCAAAGTATGTCAATATTTCTGACAGGTGGAAAAATGACGGATAATTACATCCATCTAGTTTGCTATTTCGGTGGCCAATTAACGATTGGAAAAAATAATATTCCTAAATATACCGGTGGAAAAATTAAGATGACTAAAGTCAAGAAGTCTAACACATACAACGAGTTGTACTAAGTAGTATATAAAGCTACCAAAATCAATCCGTTAGAATTCAATATCTTCTTAATATGCAAATGGCCGACGGAGCATGAATATATCGCTATTGAAGTATCTGATGATGAGAATACACAAGTCATGCTTGTATCGGAATTGAAATCGATCGAGCTGTTTGTGAAGAAAGAGATATTGACGTCCGCTCAACTGCCCGAACCATATTCTGGAGTGCCTGATCCTTCTTTTCGAGCATCCGAGTAATATCCGCAAGAAGAAATGACACGCATGCTCAATATGAATGCTGATTCTACCGGATTTATGTCTCCTACCAATGATGAACGGTATATAGATCAAAATTACGTAGGTGAAGGCACATAAAGCGGGACGCCAGTGAATTGGCAGTTTACGAAATAAGTATTACCTTGCATATTTTTATACCGCATATACATTTAGCGGATCACTATTTATTGATAGTGGAGGTATACTATAGTTACTAAGTATTCATAAATTTGTGTGCAGTTCTTATTACCGACGTCCGGTTATAATTGCATGCCACCGCCAAGTTTCGGTTTTAATTTCATGCCAGTGCCAAGCTTCGGCTTTAATATTATGCCCCAAAATACCGAGCACGTGCAATCATACAATACGAGATGGACACCATTTGCAGACGATAGGTCAAGATTTCATCGATATGAAGCCGGAACATCAAATACCATGCAAGTCCCCATTATTGGTTCCGCACATTCAATCGATGTATCTGTTACGGATCCAGCGGTGTTGGAACATAATAGAGATGAAAGTGATGATGATGATGATGCCAGTGATGAGGACGAGATTCAAGCACAATATAACATGCAAATTGCGCATGTCCTTACTAATGAGAATGATAGGTAGTGAATTACTAATTCATGCGTTAACAATGACTTTGTTGAGTTTGAAGATCCACTTGCTCATAACATGCTCATAACATGACAGATGCTCACATGTAATCTACATCGGTAATGGAGAATGTCAATTTTCGTGCGGATAGGCTTTCGGCAGTCGATATTGAAAGCGGGTTGAAAGTCGGCGATTTGTTCGAAAATAAGAAGAAGTTAATTCAGGCAGTCAGTGTTTAGTCAATTAAACACGGAGTCTCTTTTAAACTAATCAAGACTAATACGACCAAGTACACCGTCATTTGTAAAACAGACGCGAATTGCCCATAGAGGCTTCATGCACATATCTCAAAAAAATCACCGATAGGATTCTGGTAGATAAAGAAATATGCGGGTAATCATACTTGTGTGAGTCCTATAGAGAATTTAAATCATAAACAGACCACTTTTACATTCATATGTAACAAGATATTGTCTTTTATGAAAGCGGATGTCGATTTGACCTCCAAAACGATTCAAGTGCTTATAAAAGATATATTATTTATTGAAATAAATTATATGAAGGCATACAATGCGTTGAACAGGGTATTGTCTAAAATATACGGAGATTGGGAAAATTCGTATGAACATTTGCCACGATATCTTGCCGCCATCAAATCTACTAACCTCGAGACTATCTTTAAGATAACAACCGACGTTTCAAATACATAAAGAATGTGAATATTTACCGGTGTATTTTGGGCATTCGGACCGGAAACTGATGGTTTCCCTTATTATCGTCCCATTCTCAGTATTGATGGGATCCACGTATACGGCAGATATAAAGGAATTTTGCTCATTACTACCGGTGCTGATGAAAATGATGGCCTTTATCGTTTGGAATATGGTATAGTTGGAGGTGAAACCACCGAAAATTGGGAGTGATTCATTGCTTGCATTCATCTTTACATTCCATCCGTGCGGGGAAGGCACATTACCTTCATATCTGACCAGATGAAAGGGATTCCGACTGCACTACGAAGATCATGGCCAGAATCTCATAGTCGTCGTTATTATATGCGACATATCAGAGCCAACTTCCCAACTGCTGGATTTAGTAGTAAAACCTTCCAGAGTTTGTTCTCTCAAATTGCATGTGCATCAGATGACCTGACCTATACAGAGCCGAGAGAGAAACTTAAACGTATATGTCCAAGAGCAGATACTTGGATTGAAAGTAGTCTAAAAAATGAAGAAAAAAGATGGGCTCTTTCGAAAGATGGTAGTAGGTGGTTTTGCATAATGACTACGAATGCTTCAGAAAGTTTTAACGGGGTCTTAAAAGGATCTCGATCTTTGCTTATTCATGCCTTAATAAGACGGACTTTTTACAGGGCGAACAAATACTTCTTTGCACAACTTCAGGAGGGACAAGAGTGGACGACAGAGTTATGTCCTAAGTTCGAACAATGAATAACAAAAAGGATTACTGATGCTAGGCATGCTTGGATCGTGAGGTTCAGCCAGTCCGAATGACAGGTGACTGACAAAAATGGTTAAAATTACGGCGTAGTCGTCGATGGTAGGAACTGCAGTTGTACGTGCAATATTCCTGAGTTGCAAAAATTGTCTTGTTTACATGTAATGTCAGCATGCACACGAGCAGAGAGTGGGGAAAACATTGCACATCACGATCTTATTTCAAAGTGGTATTTTGTCCCCCAAATACAAAATTGCTTATGCCCCATTATTCCATCCTGTACTCGATAACCAATATTGGGAGGCGTACAACGGTTCAATGATATTACCATCTATCGGTAGGAGACAAACAGGACGACCACGTTCTACTCATATTAAAGCTGGTATAGATGATTCACAAGAAAGACGTAGCCAAAATAGATGCAGTATCGGCAATGAGTATGGTCATAATAAGGCAGGATACAAAAATCCTCCAGCCCCACGTCGCTATTGGTAATCTCTACCTATATTTTGAAATATACACACATGCATACATACACACGTCCAAACACAAAAAACAAACATACATTTACACATACATACATGCACACATATGTTCTTTGTTATACATGCTCATTTTTTCAAAAATAATATAACTCAACTTTTTCATTATGCAGATATACTTATGGATCCTGGACCTATACATACGAGTGTTCTATACTTGCAGGCTGACCACAGGTCGGCCAACGCCGCAGTAGTACAGGTAAAACTTTGTAATTTTATTTTCTTTAATTACATATGTTATTTATACGTTACTGATATAAGTCATCTTTTTGTAATTGACAGGGTGATCAGGTGATTACATGCGTTGACCACTCAGTCCAGAGCAGCCGGATCCCAGTTGGCGATGGCTGTATGCTGGCTGAGCTGCAACGGGTAGGCTTTCATCTTCTATTCAGATTAGAGTATATACGTCTAAATAGAGACTTGATTCCGGTTTTGATGGATAGATGGAGACCAGAGACCTGCACATTTCATTTTAGAGATGATGAGAAGACTACCACCCTTCAGAACGTCGATTTGCCGCTTGGTCTGCCTATTAACGGAGAGGTTGTTGTTGTGGAGTATGGCCACGATTGGTCGACTTGTGTCCCAAATTGTTTGGTAGGATTCCACCTGTTGGGCAGAGCAGAGGCAGTAGCATCCACTTGAGTTGGCTGCTGTTCCCACATAAAAAATTAAAAAAAAGAGAGAAAAGGGGGAGAAAATTCCCCACAACTCAAAGCTCACGTATTAAACACGTGAACGCATATTGTAACGACCGTGTTTTTTCTAATAAAAGTCTTTTATAGTACTGAGTTTTTAACTGCGAAATTGCTTGATGGAAAAATATTTTATCATAATGATTTTATTTTTAAAGTGTTGCGAGTAATTGTAAAAGCATTGAAATACAATTAAAGGAATTTTCAAAAAAATCTATTTATATGTTTCTGGGCAAAAAAATGTTTTAATGAAATTTTATAATGCCTTAAAATAATTTACGTATTTTTATTATAACTCAAAATAATTATTTCGTAATTAAAATATTTTCGAGAATAAAATAGATTTTAAATAGTTATGATAACTAACAAATATGAATATTATTTAGTTTTAGCCCAATTTTTTTTTTAAACTGAAAATAACAATAAAATATATTTTCTGTAATTTTTCTCATATTTTCCCCCTATTTTAAATACTTTAAACAAATTTTTTAAAAGCAAAATCGATTTTTTTATAAAAAAAAAATAACAGTTAGAATTTTTTATAAAGAAAAAAACATATTAAAAACCACTTTTAATCGAGACCGTTGGATGGGAGATCCAACAGCCCAGAAACAACGACGGCGCCCACGTGGGGGACCACATGAAATATCATGATCCCTCATGCCGCCACGTAGCACGTGCGGCGGCGATTCGTGAGCCGTTGGATCCAGATCCAACGGCCACGATGAGGCGGCGGTGGCGCCTGAATCATCAGCGAATGATTGGGATGTGGATTTTGAAAAGATTTTTACCGGATTTTTGGATTTTATTCAGAAAGAATCTAAGGAAATTCCCTCGCTCCCAAAAAGACCTAGAAACAAAGGCAGACTTTGGAGAAAGACCCTATAAATAGTGACATTCAAACACTGATTTCTCACACCACAGAACTCTGAAAATTCTGAAAAAATACCCAGGCCTTCGTTTCGACGACGCCGACGCTGTGATTCCACCCTAACATTGAGGAAAAATCCGATGGCTGAGTTATTTAGATCGTAGTGCAAGTCTACGTTTTCGACCCGTCAACATCCAACTCAAACCAAAAGTAGAATCCGCCTCTTTCCACTTGTCTGTCACCTTCTAATCCTGTAATGATCTTAGTTTCAAGTTCCAATCCCCAACCTTATTTTAAAATGATGTTAAAAATATTTCTGTGCGCTTATTGTGGTACCTCTTAATCATAATTTGTCACATGGTTAAAATGGTTTCGTTAACTTATCCCTATATGAGTAAATATTGCACACTCACCCTACATGGAAAATGATATGCTTGATGTTATTACCTAGAGGGTATCAATCCACCCTTTATGTAAACACACTTACCCATAATACTAATAAGATCTTGAAATAGGTTCTTCCACAAAATACCCTCATTTTATTAAAATGTGGTACGTATTTAAAACACCCATATGAAATAAGATATTTTGAATAAAATACCTTAGTCACATTAAAACGATATACTTTTACTTGCGCTCTCATCCCCCAACTACCTTAGTTTTATTAAAATCCCTTTTCCTTTTAAAAAGGGGTAATACTAATTTAAACAATTATGTATGGTTTTCAACTTAACCCTCTTCTACTTAGAGCGAATATTTTTATATAAAATTTTTCTAAGTTTATTTACTTAGGTTTAATAAGATACCTTAATAGGGTAATATTTCATATGAAACACCCCATGGTTACTAGACAATCGTATAAAAAGGATACAAATCCTTCCATCCATGTGCAGCGGTTGTCAACGCAGAGTTGTTTGTTTAGAATATCACCCTTAATAAAACACCCAAATTTTTAGAGGATAATGTTTTACGTAAATATCTCGTGCTTGATAGGCAATCGCCTCTCAAAAGGAAACAAATCATGCCGTCCATGTGCAGCGGCTGTCAACACGGACGTATTTCTAAAATGTTGCCTCTAAATATAAAAACCATAATTTGATAAAATTATTAATTATAATAAAATACCTAAATCCATCCTAAAAGGATATAATTTCATTTAAATACCTTGATTTTTACTAAAACGCTATTTTAAAATAAAAACCATAACCTTTATAAATGTTATTTTCCAAAAAGAATACCTAAAACTTTATTAAAAGATAATTTCAAATAAATACCATAATCTTTCATTAAAAATGTATTTTCACTAAAATACCATGGGTTGAAAAAATGATAATTACTCTAAATATCATGAATTTTTTATAAACAATAACTATCATTAAAACGCTATGATCTTTATTAACTAAGCGTTCTATAAAATAATATGATGCACCTTACAGATTTTAAGAGATAACAAGATAAAATGGGTGGTTGTAGAAGGCCATATTAAATGAGATTAACTTTTCGAATACAAGCTTACGACATACATGACACATGATATGGTTAAGGGTAGACTGTGCAAACCTAGGTATGGAATACTTATAAATGAAGATCCCTGCAGGCAGGGTGAATGGTCCAAAGTGTGGACGAATACTAACCCGATATTCGGGCGAATACTAACCCTACTTTGAGGGCAAATGGTCCAATATGTGGACGAATATTAACCGTACTTTGAGGGTGAATAATCCAATATGTGGATGACATACAATGTGGAAATTCCATGTCTAGATGATATACGCACTAACTCTAATTCGTCAAAACCCTTTACACTGAATAACGGGGATGGGTAGTTTGATTAGGTAAGGAGATGCGGAACTCGAATTCCCCTACTACTCGATCATGATCCCAGAAAGTGACGTTTCACTTCCCCAGTTGTTGTTCCATGGCCACAACGGAATAATCGCGAGTATTCGGACCCTTATTTAACAAACTAATGCGAACTTTTACTTGACATATACCTTTATACAAACATACCCATATTCACATATATCTCGGCCAACATGTCTTATTTGTATACACCTTATACCCTTATATCCATATGCATCATATCGGCTCATACACATCATACTTATATACACTTACTCGTTTCTATTCCTTTACTTCCTTATGAGGCAATGCTATCCGAGTACAGCTCGCTGACGGACTATCCTTTTTTCTCTCTATCTTTGGAATGTCCGTTAGATGAGAATGAGTTTTATGACGATGATCAAGGTGTGGAGCCAACTTGTCACGCCCCGCTTCCCAGACTACACTAAGATGGGCATGTGACATAGCCAACCATGCTACTTGTGGATAGGAAATATCCATCCACAGTCATATTACGGCTGTAGAGATATCAAGAACAAAATAAACTATCTAATACATGTCCATAAGCCAGAATAAAACGAATTAAGAATAAAATAATGCGGAAGCAAAAGATCAAATACAAGAATAAACTGGAATGTACGTCCCATAATGCGGGCTCACATCAAGAATGAAAATACCGAAAGTAAAAGAACTAACTACTAGCAGGTCCTCACTGCTCAGCCTGCTGACTGAAATACTCCTGCTCGAACTGCAGCAAAGGTAAGGAATCCGGGCCATGCAAAACCCAGACGTCAGTGCGTCATAATATCAAGCAATAATATTAACAGGGGTAGCAAGACATGCAGGTATGAGTATGAGCAAGAATATAATAAGAATATATAACAGTGAGTGTGTCAGTATAAGCGGCGTGCAGAGATATCTAAACTGTGTTACGGGGTTATCTATTCTAAAGTCTTCGAAACCAAGTAATGTAATCCTTATCGTAACCCATCGGTGATTTATTCCGTAACGCCCGGAAAAACGGCAAACAATAAGTATTCCGTAACGCCCGGAAAAACGGCAAACAGTAGGTATTCCGTAACGTCCGGAAAAACGGCAAACAATAGGATGGCCCTTTGAGTTACGTTCAGTTACATTCCTGATTTCCCCATACCCCCAAGTTAATATGTCAAGTCCGGTATTAATAAATCTGTAGTTAATACCAACACAGGATCAAGAAGGTACAGGTCTGTCTGGCAGACAACAGGAAATGTCCGTAGGGACAACATGTCAAGGTGGTTGGCATTAATAACATGATCAGGTAGCAGGTAAAGCCATGGCATCTCAGGTCAAGTCAGGTATTATATAGGTATCATGTCATGTCAAGAGGTGCACGGTACCATGTCGTGTCAAGTAATAGGTGTGTCAAGTCATGTCAGGGGTGCACAACATGTCACGTGGGTGTTCATAATCAAACTAAAATAATCATGGGTATACAAACAAGCATGAGGTACTAATGAAACAATAAAATGGAACATTGTAATGTGGTATGCATAGGTACAGATTAAAGCATATGGATGCACGGTTATCAGTTTGGGTTTAAGGGATAGTTTCAACATTAATTAAATACAGTATATCAAATATGGATGTTAAAATCATGTTAATATGTATTATATAATATAGAGATGCAATTGAATATATATTAGGCTAGATGTATGCAAACGGTTGTCCGATGGGGTATAAACTATTAAAGGGGTACTATGGGCTCTGCAAATAATTATTATGTGATTTAAATATGGATGTGGGTACCATGTATAGTAAAATGAAATGAAACATGGTATGCTTCGAGCTATAAATCTAAAATGATATATAAATGGACATCGAAATTTTAACATGGAACATGCGGCATTAAATTCAATCTACAGATTCAATATGCAGTTGAATAAGTATAATATAATACAAATAGCATGTAGCATGTTTTACTTGCCTCGACAGATCAAGAAACGGGTATACGGAACGTCTCACGTCGGCAGAAAAAGTCGCGACGCGCGCACGGTACACGGAACAGATCCAAACAACGTACAAGGGGATCACACGGGTCAGGTACGCTCGCTGGGTCGTCGGGATCGTTGTCGACACGACCGGATTCCGGCAATCAAAAGAACAGTGAACATTAAAAAAAGAAAAGAAAATTATAGAAAGAAGAAGAAGTAAAGAATGGAAAGGAAGAAGAAGAATGAGAAAAATGAAGAGTTGCTCACTGGATATTCAGAAGGGTGATGGCGTCGACGGTGATGATCAGAGGAACTCCGGCGATGAGGTTTATCTGCTAGGGTTCGGTTAGGGTTAAGCTAGGGTTTGGTTTGCTGGGGTATTGGGTGTAGGGGTCTTGTGAAGGGAGGAGAACAGAGGAGAGAAAGGAGAGAAGAGAGATGGCGACGGCGAGGGTGGTCGGCGGCGATGGGATGAGGTGGTGCAAGTGGGTTTCTTGGGTGCAGGGTGATGGTGCGGCTGGGCTCGGATGAGGGAAAAGAAGGAGAAGATGATGACGATGAGGAGGAGGAGATGAGAAAGGAGACGAGGGTGAAGGCGAGGTCGGGGAAAAGGAGGCAGAGGAGGCGGATGGGGTTAGGGTTGAGTTTGCAGTGGGTTTCTCGCGTCGAGCTCGGGGTTTAAAAAGAGAAGAGAGGGAGAAATAAGGAGGGAGGTGACGGTATCGCGTCGGGCGGTGACCCGACTCGAGAAGCAAAAAGTGTTCACGAGAGGAGAGAGAGAGCGAGAGGAGAGAGAAAGAGAAGAGAGAGAGACGTGAGGGGAGAGAGAAAAAGAAGAGGAAAGAAAGGGAGAGAGATTTTGAGTGGGGCCCAGAGGGAAAATATAGAGAAAGAAAAGAAAGGGAGAGAGAAAGGTGTGAGGCCCAGCATAATAAAATGAAAAATTTGATTGGCTCGGTGAAAATGAGAGAGAGAGGATTAGGATTTTTAGGTAAAAATTTTTTAAAAAAATTTAAGTTAGTTTCTAAAATATTTTGAGTTGTTTTAAAGAAATATTATAATTGATTTAAAATTTAAATAATTGGATTTTTAACGGGATATAAAATATTTCAAAATGCGTCCGGATCGGGTCTAAAAATTTAGATTTAAAATACGAAAAATAAATGCAACTTCCAAATTTTAAAATGAATAATCAGGTAACTAAAATACATACCCAAAAGAACGGACGCACGTACGTGCGCGTAGCTATCCAAGCACGTCCGTTTCACTAAACGGGACGAGAACACGATGCACGGACACTACCACGGGGTTAGGGATACCATGCAAGCTATGAAATGCAATTTTAATTTATATTACGTGATCTAAAAAGTTATATATAAAATACGCGATGCTAGGTGAAATGTTAATATGCAGTATCCATGAGATGCACGTGTCTATTTAACCAGCCAGGATAGTCTATAAATATAAATCAATCAGTTCAAGTAAGCGGGTCGGGTCGAGTGCAATGTAAAAGTAAACTACCATTCACACCCAAACAAGATAAATTAAAAAAATGCTACATATAAACAAATACGGGAACTGGAATTGTTATAAATGAACTCGGTTGTTACATTATACCCAACTACAAAAGAATTTCGTCCTCGAAATTCCAAGAACAAAAGGATCAACAAACTACAAAAACAAATATGGAAACTTTTGCTGGATTTCATCTTCTCGTTCCCAAGTTGATTCTCCATGTGAGCGATTACCCCAAGAAACAAGTATAAAAGGGATAACTTTGTTCTTAAGAACCTTTTCTCTTCGATCCACAATCGACATCGGTCGCTCCTCAAAAGTCAAATCTTCTCATACAGTCAGCTCCGAATGATCCAACACATGTGTTTCATCTCGAACATATTTACGGAGTTGAGATACGTGAAACACGTCATGAACATTCGCCAAGGATTTCGGTAACGCCAATCGATACGCCACTTCTCCAACACGCTCCAAAATCTCAAAAGGTCTGACGAATCGAGGACTAAGCTTTTCTCGACTTCCGAAAATGAATCACCACTCTAGTCGGTGATATCTTTAAGAATACCAAATCAACGGTGAACTCTAAAGGTCTTCTCGATGTATCTGCCCAACTCTTTTGTCGGTCTTGTGCTTCTTACATATGATTCTGGATAGTGTTAACCTTCTCAACTGTTTGCACGATCAAATCCGGTCCCAACAATTTTCGTTCACCAACATCATCCCAACAAACAGGTGAACGACACTTACGACCATATAAAGCTTCGAATGGAGCCATCAGAATAGTCGCCTGAAAACTGTTGTTGGAAGAAAACTTCACCAAGTGTAGATAATCCTCCCATGAACCCTTGAAATCTAACATGCAAGCTCTCAACATGTCTTCAAAAGTTTGGATCGTTCTTTCCGACTGACCATCTGTTTGAGGATGATAAGCTGTGCTCAACTTCAATCGAGTCCCCAAACTTTCCTGTAACCTCCTCCAAAAGTGTGATAAGAAACGAGTGTCACGGGCGGACACGATGCTCACCGGTACTCCATGCAATCTTACAATCTCCTGCATGTACCGTTCTGCCAAAGTTTCTGTTGATTGTCCAACTCGAAAAGGTATGAAATGAGCTGCCTTGGTCAATCGATCAACAATCACCCAACCTTCATCATTGCCCTTTGGACTCCGCGGTAAAGCCGTCATAAAATCCATGGTTATATGTTCCCACTTCCACTGAGGAATCGGAAGTGGTTGCCATAAACCAGCAACCCTTTGATGTTCAGCCTCAACTTGCTGACACATGTTCACACCATAATATTGCATTATTATATTTCCCATTCTTATTCGTTTTATAAATAAACAGGTGCTTTTGACGCATGTCTGCTACATATCACAGGTTACAGGTTCTTGAATCTAAAACAGTGAAAAAGACAAAAGACGATGCAAAAGCGAGACTTTGACCAATAAACAGAAGACTCTTGATCAAGCCTACATAAGGATCAGTTCACAAAGCAAGGTTCAAGACGTCAACACAAAGCGAACGGTTAAAAGTCCACTACAAGTATTCGCTGGAAGATCTGGAGAAGATCTAGAAGCCACATGGAGACAAGTACTAGATAAACAGGAAGCCCAAAAGTCCAGAAAGCAACACAATAAATTACAGCAGCCGATCTCCCCATTGGGCCGCGGAACCGCGGCCAAACCCAGGCTGCGACCGCGGTTCCGCGTTCGGGTTATGCCCGTGTCAGCGCGGAGTTTTTTGGCGGTGTGCGTATTGTTGACTAGGTCTTTTCTTAGGGGTATTTTTGTAATAACAAATATGCGAATCAATTGTAACCTAGGGTTTCCTATCCTCTATAAATAGGAACTCTAAATCACTGTAAAGGCTATGCCTCTCTATGCCTCCTTTTAATAATAAATTTCAGAATTCTTTATGGAGAGTATCGGTGCCTCTTTTCAATTCATGAATTCAGATCTGACAATCTGCGTTGATGTTTGGAGAAAGCCATCTGTAAGTAGATTTATTTAATTGCTCTAGTCTAGATTTCAATTCTTTGCCCTAGGTAGATTTAATTCATTGTCGTAGATAATTGTTTAGAGTTAGTTTTGGGGAAGGCTTTTGAGAGATGAGATCTCTCATCCCTTTCTTACCCGTTATATATTTATAATAGGACTCCATGCATACACGCACACACCGCGCCCTACGGCACCCTATCCCTCGAGGTAGCAGTGATACCGTAGTATAAAGGCCCGGTTGCGTGTGTTTTCCATGGAGGTTAGGGTAAGGATCTCTAAAGGAAGGACAAGAACCTAGAGGAAGGAACACCTTCCCGAATGGATCTGATCCCCTTTATTGATAATTACCATAACTCCTCATAGATCTTCATTTGGGTATAGAAAGCGTTGAGATTTACTTGCATTTCCAAACCATCCCTAAACCTAACCCTAGCAAGATTTAGATCTAGATAATCGTAGTATAGAATAATTAGATTTTTAGATTTAATAATTGATCCGAACACCCTTCGGAATTAACTCGTTAGTGCGATTAGGAAATTCATAACATCCCTGTGGACCGACCCGTACTCACCGGCTAGCTGCAAAGCGACGCCGTTCTTGATTGCGGTTAATAGATAAGTTTTTGAGATAAATCAAATGGCGCCATTGCCGGGGATGGCGTGTTATTTCCTTTTTGCAATTTCGGGTTAATCTTAATTTAAAAAATCATAAAAACTGAAAAATCAAAAAATATAAAAATTTATCATCTTTATATTTTGTGAAGGGTATTTTTTGTTTGAATTTTTGCAGGATCTACAATCGAGACGGATCTGGAAAAATCCAGAGTTCGAAACAGAAAAAGATACATCAGAACAGAAAGAGGTTGGAAAATCAGAACAGCACAATTTGTTTGGAGACCTGAAGCCTCCGTACCGCCGCCATTCCGCCGCGCAAGTACGCTCCCGCCGCTGAACCGCCGCGTCATGCTGACGTCATCGCGCGAAAATTTCACTGTTTGTTTTCTTTTTCCCCCCTCTGCAACCTAAAATATATCTTTTGTCAAATCTCCTGCAAAATTCTTTGCGCTTTAAAAAATCTTCCCTTCCAAATAACAAATCTTGTGCAGGATTCTTTGCGCTGCGCATAAAATAAAAAAAGATTTGATTGCAAGTGATTTACAATCTTGCATATCTTTAAAACTCACTTTAAGGGGCTTTTGACCAATTCAAATTGGGTAGGGATTTCATCACCCTTTCCAGGACCCCAGAAATCACATAAGGCATATACATTGACCATCTATTAATTAAAAAATACTAGACTCAGCCCTAAGGACTTCGAGCTCAATAGGACAGAGGACTAGTTATAAGCATCGGCCGTTAATCCTAACCTGACTTTGCGGTGTCTAGGCAAGTGTGTCAAGGCAAGTGGTTACTTAATTAGGACCGCTACTTGTAGCGGGGAGCCTCCCACTTACCTGGCCGCAATTGGCGGTGAAGAAGCGGTTTGAGGTCCTATCTCTAGCCCTTTGGAACAGTTAGGAGCTATCTAGCTGACCTAGGTGACCCTAGAGTTAGGCCTGATTGTGCATTTTTGGGTGATCGAAAGTGTGTCTTAGCCCTTTATCAAAATTCTTTTTTTGCAAACAGTTTTAAATAAAGAGAAAAAAAGGAAAATTTATTATAAAAAAACTTGCAACTTGTCGCGTAAAATCCTTGCACCCCACTCCAATCTTCTTTCTTTTCTCTTTCTTCTATCATGGGTACCCTACATCACAAATCTCTTGCCGAACTTTGGTATCCCAAACCTAATTTTGCGTCATACGTCAATTGTTTCGGTCGGTTTAAAGAAGATCCCTCCGTGCCCAAAATATCTTTGAAAGATCAAATAGAAGCGTCTAGGAGAAACAGTTCGACTTTGCAACCCACTTTGTGTCAACCAAGTCAACCTTTACCACCTTCATATGTTGATACCATTTTTTCGAGTCCAGCTGTAACTCCTAAACCGATGTCCATTGCTGAGCATATTGCTCAATCTCGTAGCCGATCTTTCACCCCTCTCCACACATCTAGTTCTAGGGATCAACAAGTCCATTCACCTTTTTATCCATATGTTGAACCTACTCCTGTCCAACCATCCACTTCCTACCAGTCTTACCCGACTTTACCACCTTCACTAGACCCTGCTTCTACACAGCCTTTTGGGAGTTTCACATATCCAAACAATTTCGAATCTTTTACCGAAACCCCCTCACCACCCAAGTCTAGTTTGGAAGAGTCGTTGGAGGCTTATATTGCAGCAACAAACAAAATGGTGAGGAATGTGGAAGCGTCCATGACCGCCCTTATGCAACCGAGTGAACCGGTAGCTAGTTTCCAACTAGCTCCAAATTTTCCAATATATGAGGAGGCGGTTGGACAGAGTGAGAATTTGAGAGGATTTCCAAATCAAACCTACCCATACCCAATTCCAGCCCACAACTCTGGTTTTCCATCGATTGTCCCAAATAGTTCACCAGTTGAAAATAAAAACGAGTTGTGTGATTTTGTAGTGCTTGATTTGCCAGATTGTGAAGAACCCCTTTCGAGTGAAATCGCACTTATTCCTTTCGATCTTTACACCTCCACTCTAGAACCTAAATCGATAAATATCCATGCTTTTGATGAGGTGTCAGAAAACATTAATTTTCACTTGATTGAGGATATAGACGCCGGGAATATTTCGGATGATGAACCTGTCAATTTAATTGAAATTTTATGTCCCATTCATCATCCCGAGTCATTAGATTTTTATCCCGAACCTCATATGCGTCTTGATTTTGATGATAATGTCATGGATGAGTTGAATTTTGAGGAGAATTATAAGGAAAGTATTGAGGAGAGTTTTGAGGATAATATTGAGGTTGAACCATTTTTCTTTGATATGTTGGATTTTCCAATTCATCCTCTTGAACCTTTAATTAAATCACCCCCCTCCTTTCCATCGTTCCGTCCACGCTTAATATCACGCTTGAAGACTGTGAGCTTGAAAATTTTTCCTTTGAATCTGACACAGTTCTCACGGCCGATAACACGTACGAGTGTTTCACTTTTTCGGACGATGTTAATGACTCACCGCCCAAGTTTGAGTCCTTTACATTTTCAAATGAGTTACTCAAACCATCAGATTCGGTTGCTTACAGTTGTTTCGAACCATTGATGGAATCCTTCAAGTTCGCGACAGATGACTTATGTGAGAATGAGACTATCCCTAATTCACTCCCTTCCCTACCTTCCATTGTTCCAACCATGCAAGTGACCGTTACGCTTTTATTTCCTATACCAAGTTCGGAGTACCCATGCTTTCTTGTGAATCTTGAGGGATTTGACCCCATTTCTCGACGGGTTGATAGGTTAGCACAATCGCTTTTAACACATCAGTCATCACAAATTGTGCTAATTTATTCACTCGATTTACACCCTCAAGATCGTACTCTACTTCTTTCTCTTTTCCGCCATTCTTCTCCCCCACCGAGACCGTATCCCGTTTCTACCTCCACACGATCTCGTGTGCTTCTCATCTCTTTTCTTTCCACTCCATTCTTTCACCGACTCGACCATTACCACGATAAGATTTTTGAATGGTTGGTGCTAACCTTTGGCTTGTGTAAGGCCAAGCTTAAGTTTGGGGGGAACCTTGTTGTATATATGTACATATATTTTTGTTTTCTTTTTCTATAAAAAAATATAAAAAAAATTCAAAACATTAAAAAAAAATTATAAATAAATAAACAGGGGAGTGCCGAAAATTTTAACCCTCTTGGTGCAGCAAGACAGTGAGGACACTGTCAAGTTTAAGTTTGGGGGTATGCTCGGTAAGTCTTCTTCCTTCGCATTCATGTGTATATTTTTGCATTTGCATACTTATTTGAAAACCCATAAAAAATGAAAAATTTTGAAAAATTATAAAAATTATTGTATTCAATTTTGGCTTATCTGACTAGAGTTTGACAGATAGATTAACTAGCTAGGAACAACTAGATCATTGACGTAGTAAATTGAAAACCTTAAAGATAACCTTTTTCAAAGTTTAGCGGTAGAAAGTATATGTCTTTGTAGTTTATTTAGAAATAGGCAAATTTTGAGTTCACTTCTTGGGGTAAGTCGAAACAAAGGAAAAGTATTGATATTCTTATTAGAGTATAAGTTTGAAAAATAGTTCCTAGCTTAAGTCTAGATTCTGAAAATGTATACCCTACAATTTGCACAATCACGCACCTTGAAACTTGGAATAGTAGAGGAGACCTTGAAATGCTCTTGTCTGAAGTCCTTAGTACGAAGAAAATGAAATAAAAAAACACAAGTGTGAATAAAGAATAAAAAAAATGAACACTGGTTTTTGCGATTACTTGAGGCTGCAAAAATAGAAAAATATTTAGCGAGGGTGCTTCATCACCTAATGCCTTAGACCAACTGGTTTGGGAGTCACTGCTAAAAAGCCTTGGGTGTTGCAAGACTAGGAATTACGCTTTAATGTGCAAACATATCTTGTAATCAGTTGTTGGTATCTCAAGAAGTATTAACGGTCGCATGAAGGATGTATAAGCAAAATTCATTTAAATTCACCAACTAATAAGTACTTTGGACAACGGACAAGAGTATGATTGCTTGATTTGAATTTCCAAGTGTAGGGGTGATATTTACACACACGTGGGGATATGTGATTGGAGTTTAGATGAGAGAAAGGAGTGAAGAATAGAACTTGTATCTTTAGTAGAGTTGATAAAAATTCCTAAGTGGAGATGGAACCCTAGAAGGAAAACTTAAGAAATGCCAAAAGCTAAGTAGGTCTGCAGAACATATATAATCTTAAGTTAAATGATGAGGAAGTGTGAAGAATATGGATGGATAATTTACGAGTCGACGATAATAGAATTCCTTGTTAGAAAACCTAATTAGAGAATTAAAATCGAAAAGCCAAATTGATAGGATTTTGTGGGTAGCATCCGCTGAAAACCCTCAGGAGACAACACTCCTCCTACTAGGGACACCTAGAGGTTTAACGGCTTGTTGCACGAGCTCGGTGCAATCGCGTTTCCCTGCGAAAGTGCGGTTAGGTTTTTTGTAGAGAATAAAACATAAGTTTGCTCGAGAACGAGCAAAAGATAAGTTTGGGGGTATTTGTTCACACCATAATATTGCATTATTATATTTCCCATTCTTATTCGTTTTATAAATAAACAGGTGCTTTTGACGCATGTCTGCTACATATCACAGGTTACAGGTTCTTGGATCTAAAACAGTGAAAAAGACAAAAGACGATGCAAAAGCGAGACTTTGACCAATAAATAAAAGACTCTTGATCAAGCCTACATAAGGATCAGTTCACAAAGCAAGGTTCAAGACGTCAACACAAAGCGAAAGGTGAAAAGTCCACTACAAGTATTCGCTGGAAGATCTGGAGAAGATCTAGAAGCCACATGGAGAAAAGTACTAGATAAACAGGAAGCCCAAAAGTCCTGAAAACAACACAATAAATTACAGCAGCCGATCTCCCCATTGGGCCGCGGAACCGCGGCCAAACCCAGGCTGTGGCGGCGGTTCCGCGGCCGGGTTATGCCCGTGTCGGCGCGGAGTTTTTTGGCGGTGTGCGTATTGTTGACTAGGTCTTTTCTTAGGGGTATTTTTGTAATAGCAGATGTGCGAATCAATTGTAATCTAGGGTTTCCTATCCTCTATAAATAGGAACTCTAAATTACTGTAAAGGCTATGCCTCCCTATGCCTCCTTTTAATAATAAATTTCAGAATTCTTTATGGAGAGCATCGGTGCATCTTTTCAATTCATGAATTCAGATCTGACAATCTGCGTTGATGTTTGGAGTAAGCCATCTGTAAGTAGATTTATTTAATTGCTCTAGTCTAGATTTCAATTCTTTACCCTAGGTAGATTTAATTCATTGCCGTAGATAATTGTTTAGAGTTAGCTTTGGGGAAGGCTTTTGAGAGATGAGATCTCTCATCCCTTTCTTACCCGTCATATATTTACAATAGGACTCCATGCATACACGCACACACCGTGCCCTACGGCACCCTATCCCTCGAGGTAGCGGTGATACCGTAGTATAAAGGCCCGGTTGCATGTGTTTTCCATGGAGGTTAGGGTAAGGATCTCTAAAGGAAGGACAAGAACCTAGAGGAAGGAACACCTTCCCGAATGGATCCGATCCCCTTTATTGATAATTACCATAACTCCTCATAGATCTTCATTTGGGTATAGAAAGCGTTGAGATTTACTTGCATTTCCAAACCATCCCTAAACCTAACCCTAGCAAGATTTAGATCTAGATAATCGTAGTATAGAATAATTAGATTTTTAGATTTAATAATTGATCCGAACACCCTTCGGAATTAACTCGTTAGCGCGATTAGGAAATTCACAACATCTCTGTGGACCGACCCGTACTCACCGGCTAGCTGCAAAGCGACGCCGTTCTTGATTGCGGTTAATAGATAAGTTTTTGAGATCAATCAACACACCAAGCACTTTGCTACAAAACGGGCAATCTCCCGTTTCATGCCTTCCCACCAGAAATGCCGTCGTAAATCTCGGTACATCTTCGTGCCTCCTGTATGTACGGAATATGCTGAACTGTGCGCCTCCTTCATAAGTTCTTCACGAATATCTGTAATACCCGGCAAGTCCAAGAAAGCTTCTGATCTCTGCAACGTTCTTCGGAATCGGCCAATCTCGAACTGTTGCAATCTTTTCGGGATCAACGGTGATTCCATCTCCAGACACGACATGTCCCAAAAACTTCACTTCTTTAAGCCAAAACTCGCACTTGCTGATCTTTGCATACAAATTTTCTTGCCTCAACGTCTGCAGTGCGATCTTCAAATGTTCTGCATGCTCTTCAATACTCTTGGAGTAGACAAAAATATTATCAACAAACACCACTATAAACTGGTCCAAGAATGCTGAAAAGATTCGATTCATCAAGTCCATAAATATCGCCGGTGCATTCGTTACTCCGAAGGGCATCACTAAATAGTCGTACCGTTCATACCGAGTTCGGAACGCCGTCTTGCAAATATCTTCTGTTTTAACTCGGACCTGATGATATCCGGATCGCAAATCCAGCTTCGAGAATACCCTCGCGCCACTAAACTGCTCAAATAATTCGCCAATGCGAGGGATCGGGTACTTGTTCTTAATAGTCACCCGGTTTAATTCTCGATAATCGATGCACATCCTCCTTGTGCTATCTTTCTTCTTTACTAGAAGAACTGGAGCTCCCCAAAGCGAGTTACCGCTTCGAATTCAACCCTTCTCAAGTAATCCAGTAACCTGCTTCTTGACTTCTTCCAACTCCACTGGTACCACTGGATAGTACGCCTTTGAAATTGACGCTGCACCAGGAACATGATCAATCTCGAACTCTACATCTCGTTTTGGTGGTAAATCCGAGATATCCTCGAACACGTCCATAAACTCTCCAACTACAGCTGGCGCTTCATCTTTAACAACCTTCATCGACGAAAGAACATTAGTTGTCGGCCTAGCCCTAAACTCGACTGGCCCGACCGAACTGCTTCCTCCAGACAACCTCTGGTGTCCGGGAAATCTGGAAATTCGCTTTGTTTGCTCTACACTCAATGTGAGCGTGGAAAGTGCCAAAAAATCCATTCCCAAGACTACTTCATAACTGCCGGTAACAATCACCAAGAAATCTGCAAATAACTCCCGTTCGCCAACAACAACAGAACAATCTTTATACTCTCTATTAGTTATGATTTTCCTATTCTAGTGTGTATGTCCCAATAACTAAACAGGGTCGTGCAAGTCATCGAGTGTATAGTAATAAACTTGGACGGCATAAATCAATGGGATGCACTAGAATTGAATAACGCTAATGCGAGAAAACCATGAACAAGTAGGGTACCTGAAACGACTTCCTCTGAAGCTTTAGCCTCTTCAGCCATCAGGGTAAAGGCTCGAGCTTGATTGGGTCCCTGAGTTATCAGCTTCTGCTCCCGAAACTGTCTCTGCGGTGGTTTCTGAACATCATCCTTCGTGCGAAGCTTCAACGGACAAGTATCAATGGTGTGATTAGCTGATCCGCAAAAAAGACAAAGTCCAAGCCTCTTACGACAATCTCTTCGATAATGACCCGGTCGTTGGCAGTAATCGCACAACATCCTTCCTTTTTGCTCGGGCAAAACTGGCTTCTTCATTGGTACAACGCCACGCCTGTCCACCGGAATACCTCTGCGTCCATGTGCTCGGTTCGGTGCAAATGCCATCTTCCGTACTGTAACTGTTGGCTGCTGTGTACTCCCGGTCTTCATAGATAGGCTCTGCTGCTCTCGGGCTGCTGTAAGTACTTGTGAGAAAGTGGTCAAACCCAGGGAGACAATCTGCCTCTAGATGTTCACATCCAAACTGCGCATGAACCTCCTTGCCCTATCAGCATTGTTGGCAACAAAAGGTCCAGCGAATCTACTGAGCCGCGTCTACTCAGCTGCATGTACATCTACAGGTGCACCGTTCTGTTTCAAACTGACGAATTTTTCTTCCATTTCCTCCCGTGCAGTCCGCGGGAAGAACTTCTCCAAGAAACTCTTCGAAAAATCCGCCTAACTGATCGGCTTGGGCAAGCGGGTCTCTTCCACAAGCCACCATTCACGGGCGTAGTCTACCAACTGGATGCGTGCCACATCCACCCTCTTATCCTCTGGGATCTGTGCCGCAACGAGTAAATTCTCCGTATCAACCAGCCACTACTCCGCTGACAATGGCTCCTCCATGCCAGTAAAGACAGACGGAACCAGTCTCCTGAAATCCGCCACGGTACCCACACGATCCACTGGTCTGGCCACAACATTGCTCACGGACTGCTGAACGGTCCGCAAACCTTCCTGAAAAGATTCAGCTTGCTGCTGGATCAGCTCGGTCTGTCGCTTTTGGTTTTCCAACATCCCACGGATTACTCTAAGCATAGAGGCTTCGTCAACACGCCTTTGGTACGTTTTCAGATTCCTTCCTGCCATGTTCCTGAAATCAAAGCACCTAAAGGATTAGCATGATAACAGATTCAAAATATAGATCAAGGATATGAATCAAGGCTAGAACTCCAAGTTACTTAAATAGAGTTCCGCATTGTAACCATGCCGTGATATCATAGCTACAATCACATAACTCCACCCAAGTCGCCTAAGTTCTAGAGATAACCAAAAGGAAACCAAGTTTCAAGGCGATATGCAAATGAGGTTTGCATATCGTAAAAGTAGGATCAGGAGGAGGTTAAGATTCAAAAATGGTAAGACGGTAAGGTGGCAGGACATGTTTCCTAATCACGAGTATTCTGATTCGTCTATTGGGTCCAATACCCAACTACAAAAGAATCAAACCCGATCAACTTAAATCCTATGGCTCTGATACCAAAAGAACCATGTCACGCCCCGCTTCCCAGAGTACGCTAAGATGGGCACGTGATATAGCCAACCATGCTACCTGTGGATAGTAAATATCCATCCATAGTCACATTACGGCTGTAGAGATATCAAGAACAAAATAAACTATCTAATACATGTCCATAAGCCAAAATAAAACGAGTCAAGAATAAAATAATGCGGAAGCAAAAGATCCAATACAAGAATAAACTGGAATGTACGTCCCATAATGCGGGCTCACATTAGGAATGAAAATACCGAAAGTAAAAGAACTAACTACTAGCAGGTCCTCACTGCTCAGCCTGCTGACTGAAATACTCCTGCTCGGACTGCAGCAAAGGTAAGGAATCTGGGCCATGCAAAACGTAGACGTCAGTGTGTCATAATATCAAGCAATAATATTAACAGGGGTAGCAAGACATGCAGGTATGAGTATGAGCAAGAATATAATAAGAATATATAATAGTGAGTGTGTCAGTATAAGCGACGTGCAGAGATATCTAAACTGTGTTACGGGGTTATCTATTCTAAATTCTTCGAAACCAAGTAATGTAATCATTATCGTAACCCATCGGTGATTTATTCCGTAACGCCCGGAAAAACGGCAAACAATAGGTATTCCGTAACGCCCGGAAAAACGGCAAACAATAGGATGGCCCTTTGAGTTACGTTCGGTTACATTCCTGATTTCACTATACCCCCAAGTTAATATGTCAAGTCCGGTATTAATAATTCTGTGGTTAATGCCAACATAGGATCAAGCAGGTACATGTTTGTCTGGCAGACAACAGGAAATGTCCGTAGGGACAACATGTCAAGGTGGTTGGCATTAATAACATGATCAGGTAGCAGGTAAAGCCATGGTACCTCAGGTCAAGTCAGGTATTATATAGGTATCATATCATGTCAAGAGGTGCACGGTACCATGTCGTGTCAAGTAATAGGTGTGTCAAGTCATGTAAGGAGTGCACAACATGTCACGTGGGTGTTCATAATCAGACTAAAATAAGCATGGGTATACAAACAAGCATGAGGTACTAATGAAACAATAAAATGAAACATTGTAATATAGTATGCAAATAGGTACAGATTAAAGCATATGGATGCACGGTTATCAGTTTGGGTTTAAGGGATAGTTTCAACATTAATTAAATACAGTATATCAAATATGGATGTTAAAATCATGTTAATATGTTTTAAATAATCTAGAGATGCAATTGAATATATATTAGGCTAGATGTATGCAAACGGTTGTCCGATAGGGTATAAACTATTAAAGGGGTACTATGGGCTCTGCAAATAATTATTATGTGATTTAAATATAGATGTGGGTACTATGTATAGTAAACTAAAATGCAACATGATATGCTTCGAGCTATAAATCTAAAATGATATATAAATGGACATCAAAATTTTAACATGGAACATGCGGCATTAAATTCAATCTACAGATTCAATATGCAGTTGAATAAGTATAATATAATACAAATAGCATGTAGCAAGTTTTACTTGCCTCGACAGATCAAGAAACGGGTATACGGAATATCTCACGTCGGCAGAAAAAGTCGCGACGCGCGTACGGTACACGGAACAGATCCAAACAACGTACAAGGGGATCACACGGGTCGGGTACGCTCGCTGGGTCGTCGGGATCGTCGTCGGCACGACCGGATTCCGGCAATCAAAAGAACAGTGAACATTAAAAAAAGAAAAGAAAATTATAGAAAGAAAGAAGAAGTAAAGAATGGAAAGGAAGAAGAAGAAGAATGAGAAAAAGGAAGAGTTGCTCACTGGATATTCAGAGGGGTGATGGCATCGACGGTGATGATCGGAGGAACTCCGGCGATGAGGTTTGGCTGCTAAGGTTCGGTTAGGGTTAAGCTAGGGTTTGGTTTGCTGGGGTGTTGGTGTAGGGGTCTTTTGAAGGGAGGAGAACAGAGGAAAGAAAGGAGAGAAGAGAGATGGCGACGACCAGGGTGGTCGGCGGCGATGGGATGAGGTGGTGCAGGTGGGTTTCTTGAGTGCAGGGTGATGGTGCGGCTGGGCTCGGTTGAGGGAAAAGAAGGAGAAGATGATGACGATGAGGAGGAGGAGGAGATGAGAATGGAGACGAGGGTGGAGGCGAGGTCGAGGAAAAGGAGGCAGAGGAGGCGGCTGGGGTTAGGGTTGAGTTTGCAGTGGGTTTCTCGCGTCGAGCTCGGGGTTTAAAAATAGAAGAGAAGGAGAAATAAGGAGGGAGGTGACGGTATTGCGTTGAACGGTGACCCGACTCGAGAAGCGAAAAGTGTTCGCAAGAGGAGAGAGAGAGAGAGAGAGCGAGAGGAGAGAGAAAGGGAAGAGAGCGAGAGAGAGCCGTGTGGGGAGAGAGAAAGAGAAGAGGAAAGAAAGGGGGAGAGATTTTGAGTGGGGCCCAGAGGAAAAATATAGAGAAAGAAAAGAAAGGGAGAGAGAAAGGTGTGGGGCCCAGCGCAATTAAATGAAAATTTTGATTGGCTCGGGGAAAATGAGAAAGAGAGGATTAGGATTTTTAGGTAAAATTTTTTTTAAAAATTTTAAGTTAGTTTCTAAAATATTCTGAGTTGTTTTAAAGAAATATTATAAATGATTTAAAATTTAAATAATTGGATTTTTAGCGGTATATAAAATATTTCGAAATGCGCCCGGGTCGGGTCTAAAAATTTAGATTTAAAATACGAAAAATAAATGCAACTTCCAAATTTTAAAATGAATAATCAGGTAACTAAAATGCATACCCCCAAGAACGGACGCACATACGTGCGCTTAGCTATCCAAACACGTCCGTTTCACTAAACGGGATGAGAACACGATACGCGGACGCTACCACGGGGTTAGGGGTACCATGCAGGCTATGAAATGCAATTTTAATTTTTATTACGTGATCTAAAAAGTTATATATAAAATACACGATGTTAGGTGAAATGCTAATATGCAGTATCCATGAGATGCACGTGTCTATTTAACCAGCCAGGGTAGTCTATAAATATAAATCAACCTGTTCAAGCAAGCGGGTCGGGTCGAGTGCAATGTAAAAGTAAATTACCATTTGCACCCAAACAAGATAAATCAAAAAATGCCACATATAAACAAATATGGGAACTGGAATTGGTATAAATGAACTCGGTTGTTATACAACTAATGAAGATTATGCAGATTTGACGACGAAAGATTAGCTGGTTTTATTTTTGCTTTGTTTCCCACGTGTTTAGGGCTTTTTGCTTCTACTCTTCTTCGATGTAATTAAACTAATTGGTTTATTTTACTCTTTCTTCTGAGATGTAATAAAGTTTGGTCAATGGAAATAAATGCATTTCGCTTTTATTATTTTGTTTTGGTATATATCCTGCATGTTATAGATATTCATACGCTTAACATAACTATATTGAATAGACCACCTTCAATACAGTTAGGTTGCGGACCATGCCACGTCACCCTCCATCTTCTTTTGGGAAGTGGGGTATGACAGGTTTTAGTGGTGGCCCATGCAGGTCCTTCTTGTGTACCAAAATGAAACTGTTAATGTTGGATATAGTGCCCTCAGAGTCAATTATTGGATCACAGGCACGTGATTGCAATGATTGAGGGAGGATCTATGCCGGTAGGACAGTCTTACTCGAGATGATAGTATGTTATCTGGTTTATCTTTATCATCGTGTACTGCTTTAGGTGACCATACAGGTCGCTATTGCACTTTGATAGAGCCCCTAGGATTCTTGCTTGACTACCAGCAGTATGAGGGCGATCATATACGTGGGAGCTGGGGTCTATAAGCACATCCTTAAAAGGTCCCTAGTCGTAGGAGTTTCGAGACAGGGCATCGATACTCCAGAGTAGACTAGTGTATACAGTCGAGATCCCGACGAGGGGCGGTGGCCGGTCTCACAAGCCACTGGTGTCAGTTGGTTCACCTAAGATGTATACAGGTGCTCATTGGGTTATGAGTACACCGGACAGGACTCGCCGGGAACCTGCTAGTTGGTATTATACCTGATGTCAGATAGCAGTTCCCTGGTGACATGTGTATAGGTTAGTTTATCGACCTGAGACTGTCATTTGTCTCGTGTGAGTTCCCACTGTGCTTTGATTACTACCCTACCACGCTCAAAGGAGACGTGCAAACAGGTTTTAGTTGGGTACAGTCCCGAGCCACATGGAGCCAGTGAGCGGATCTTCAGGGCTTCGTCTCTCCCGGTATTGGGGATGAGGTCGCGCTGTGTCTAGGAGAGCCAGTACATGAAAAGTCTTTGGCCAAGGCAGGAGATTTACTGGTAGGTATTCCAGTAGTATCTCAGGGTGTTCTGGGCTACACTCCGACATGACTTGTACCGCTTTTGGGGGTCTGATTTTTACCAACCCCCTAGGCCCGCCATGCGATGCTCATAGACGAACGGAACGGACTGTACGGATATTGTCACTGACAGGCTCAGTAGGGTGTCAGCATGAGTTCGCTCACAGATGTCCCTTTTGGTCAATACCTGGTAGCCCGTTACGTATAGGCTAATACCTCTGACGTGCTAGTGGTTAAATCCACAACCAAGGTGTTGACGAGTCTTTAGAGTCCCCCACAGACCAGTTTCTCAAGTTTCGGGCAAAACGCTATAGAGGCCGTATGGAGATATGGCAGGATTCGATCAGATACGTGTGGTATTGCACGGATCGTGATCGGACGGATTTTACTAGCGGGCTTTGGTTTAAGCCGGATCCTAGTATTAGACAGTGTAATTTTGTCTCTTTGCATTTGTATTCAGTGGGAATACAAATGCGGGCATGTATATGCAGTCGCGGGGTTTTTCTGTAATTTATTACGGGATCAGTTTTCTGAAGTTTCCAGTTTGCATTCTGTTCCTACCAGTTTTCCTTTGTTCCTTCACCGCCGAATTCTTCTGATGGAGGGGCTAATTTGCAAGTTTGCAAATTAGCATTTGTGGAAGGGTTTCTTGCACTTGTGGCATTATGATAGATTTAGCATCATGAGATTCCATTTTATTCTTATCCTTTGCATTAATGAGATAAGAAAAGATTTAAAATGGTGTGACTTTTATTCCTAGTTTTCTTCTCATCTCTTATGGTCACCTTGAGCTTTCCTACACTCACCTCTCTTCATGTTGGTTTTCTTTTTCCCCACCATCAAAGAGGGCCGGCCACTTAGAGATAGAGAGAGGATGAGTTTTCATTTGGTGAGTGTAGAAAATTATTCATATCTCATTTTTTCTTGCTACTCAAATGCTAGCTCTCTCCAAATTTCATTCCACCTCCATCATGGAAACTTTCACAACCCCAAGAGACAAAGTTTCTACACTAGTTTACAGCATTCCTTGGATGCGTCGGCTAGCCAACTTCGCGCCCGAGTTGTCTCGGTCCAGAGGTGGGAGCCCGTAAAAGAACCTGGCGATGTGGTGCCCGTTTCGATAAGGAGGCGACGACCGGAGATTCCGCGAGGAGATCGGAGTGGAGACGAAGACCGAAGGACACGAATCGCTTGGTATGGCTTCTCTACTCTTATTCTAGTTTGCTAGAGTTAGGTTAATGGCCCGATCCGGGATTTTAGTGCACGGTGGTGCCGGTTTTCTAGTTTGAAAAGTTTTTCGTTTCCGCATTCCGGCGTCAGATTGATGGCCGGGGCGCCGCCGTGCACTTACAGTTAACTGATTTATTATATTTGTGAATCTCATCCACTTGTATCAATTTCATAATTTTTCCATGTTCCTTGCCCTTTCCTTGACATTCTGTATCCTGACCATGGCCTTTACTTTCAGGTCATGGCAAATATTTCGGATGAGGACAACATGTCGGACATCACCTCTGAGGCTACACTTGGATATTCGGACGACGAAGTAATAGTCCCCGAACAAGTATCTCCAATGGCGATTTGGAAGATGGAGAAGGAGAAGCCCCAGTAGAGAAAGAGCCCGAGGAAGAGGAGGCTCATGCGGAGGAAGAAGAGCCTAAGGAGGACGTCTCTGCTGAAGAGAAAGATCCCGTTGAGGAGGAAGAACCAGAGGAGGAGGAAGAGCCCGAGGAGGAGGCCCCCGCTGAAGAGGAAATTCATGTGGAAGAGGAGGAACCAAGAGAATACGGTACGCACATGTGGTTTATTAGGGAGACACTCTATATTCGGGGATATGCTTATCGATGTGTTCGCCGTACCCCTCTATAACTCTATCGTCGGGATGTACCAGGCATACCCTTCTTTTAAAGTTTTGCAAGAATGGTCAACAAACGCTGGGCTAACAACGCACAGTTTCTGCCGTATAATTGATGGACGATGACCGAAACGTTTATGATTAGTTCGTGTCATGTTTAGTTTCTTAGCTCCTCAGTGGACCAAATAAGCTATATATAGCAGTAGGGCCATATTTAATTTTCATTGTATCTCCTTTAGCTTTTATTAATAAAATCTTAATTTCAAACAATTTCTCCCTTCTGCCTCTCGCTTTTTCATTATTAGTTTTTCCTCTCACACTTACTTCTCATCCGATGTCATTCTCCTCCAGTTTGTAACCTAACCTCTTCCGATTCAGATCTTCATGGCCGGACGACACCATACCGCAACAGAAGGGGAAATGGGGTCAATGAAGCCATTGCTCAGCAAGCAGCTATGCTACAAATGATGCAAGGACTACTGGAGCAGTAGCAGCAGCAGACAGTTGCCCTTCATCAAGAGCTACGAGAAAGTAGGCAGTAACAAGCAGAGATTTTAATAAAGGCACTGTCACGCCCCGCTTTCCAGAGTGCGCTAAGATCGGTACTTGACAGAGCCAACCATGCTACCTGTGGCTAGGAAACATCCCTCCACAGTCACATTATGGCTGTCTATGAGATATCAAGAACAGTAAAAATAAAATAAACTATCTAGTACATGTCCATATGCCAGAATAAACGAGTCAAGAAATAATATGCGGAAGCCATAAATCCAAATAACAATAACAATCTGGAAAGTACGTCCCAAATACGGGCTCACATCAGGAAATGAAAATGCTGAAAGAAAACTAAACTAAAATACTAACAAGATCCTCACTGCTCGGCCTGTCGGCTAAAATACTCCTGGTCAGCCTGCGAAAGAGATAAAGGATCTGGGCCATGCAAAACCCAGACGTCAGTGCGTCATAATATCAAACAATAAAAATATAATCAGGAGGTAACAAGATATGCAGGCATGAGTATGAACAGTAATAAGTGTATAATGGTAACATGAATATGGAACAGTGAAGTGTATGTGCATGCGGTGAGTAATCTATGCTACTGGGTTAATTACTCTCAAGTCTTTGAAATCAATTTAATGAATCGTCGATATAACTCAATAGTATCCCGTGCATACCCGGGACCACGGTCCAGACTCTCGGGGCTGAATCCGAGACGTGCCACTAAGCACAAACAGGAAACATGTATAGACGAATGATGTCAGCAATATCATCCTGGAACTGGCCTAGACCCCAAAACTGATCGGTATAAGCGTCGAACTGTTGAGTTACAAGTCAGGTTTCATCATTGATTTCCCCTTACCCCCAAGTTATGTGTTCAAGTCAGCTATTGATAAGTCTGGAGCTAATGCCAACACGGGATCAAGCAGGTACAGGTTTGTCTATATAGACAACAGGATACATCCCTCAGAATGACAAGTCAGGATTGTCGGCATTAGGAACAGGATCAGGTAATAGGTCAAGTGGTGGTGTATCGGGTCATGTCAGATAGTGCACATGCATCAAATGGATGCCCAACAGTAAAATGTAGCAAGTATCGAATCAGGGTAAAAGTACGGATGTACGATAAAAGTATGGATGCACAAATATCTATCAGGGTTACATCATGACTATGTATGATGCACATTATCAAGCATGGGGTGTTAATACAACAATAACATGAAATAATAGGATCTGTAGATGCAGCTACATATATAATAAATGATATGGATGCATACGGGTATCCAAAAACAGTAAAACATTAATATGGGTACACAGTGCAATCAACATGTGATATTTTTATTCATATGGATGCAAAATAAGATACATAGTATGTAGCAAGAAGAACTTGCATGCGACTAGATATGTAATAAATGGTACGGATGCGAACGGGTATTGTAAAACTGTAAAACTGTAACATATGGTGCACAATGCAATGAACATGTAATATTATTATTAATGTGGATGTAAATAAAATAACATAGCATGTAGCAAGATAAACTTGCCTGAACGTATCTCACGACGGGGTGCGTACGCTGTATCCGATGTCGGGTAAACGTCGCAATGTACACGCGCGTACACGGGACAGGACCAGGCAAAGCAAGAAGGTGACCACGCTGGCTGGGAACATCCACTGGGTTTCCCGGATCATCGGCGACGGCACGACTCCGGCGGTGACCAGAAAAACACGGAACCAAGAAACAAGAAGAAGAGAAGAAGAAGTTTTGTGTTCTGGGTTTGGATGCACTGGGATCAGAGAGGAAGACGAGGGGGTGACATCGACGATGGGCCGTCGACGGCATGGATGCAGGCGAGGGTTTGCCGACAATGGGCAATGGGGATTTCGGTGATCGGCTTAGAGCAGGGTTCTTGCGTCGATCCCTACAGTGAAGAGAGGAAAGATGAGAGATGGGGATGGTGACGTGGGAAAGCCGACAAAGTGGTTGACGATGAGGGACGACGGCGATAGAGGGGGTGGCCGCAGTGGGTACATGGGTGTGCAGGGTTGGATCGGGTTGGGTTGCAGGGAGCTTGGTGGGTGTTGTCAGAGAGGAGAGGAGATGAACGGAGGGAGGCGCAGTTAAGGGTGAGGCCGACGAGGGTGCCGGCGAGGCTAGCGACGGCGACGAGGCGAGCGAGGGTGCAGCAAGGGTTGCAGGGTCGGGTTCATGGGTTTTGCATTGAGGAAAGCTCTGGTGTTGGGAGAGAGGATGTGATGGAGGTGGTGGTCATGGGTATGAGCGGAGGACGTGACGGCGAGGTCGGCGGCGGCTTGGGGCGACGGCGAGCGTGAGGTAGGCGATGGGCTAGGGCTTGGTTGGGTACTTGGTGAGGTTTTGAGGTCGGGAAAAGAAGAGGGGGAGGTGGTCGAGGAGGAGTCGGGGATATAGGCGACGAGAGTGGTCGACGGCGTGGCGAAGGGCGCGGGCTTGGGTTCGAGCACGAGGAGGCGACGGCGGGAAAAGAAATAAAGAGGATGGAGAGAGAAGACGTAGGGTGCAGGGGTAATAAAAATAAATGTAAAATTAATATAAAATATAGTATGAGAGAGAGAGGCCGGTGAGATAGTGGTTAGGGAAAAATAAAAAAATATTTTAAAATATTTTTTTTTGTTTAAAGAAAATTTTAAAGCATATATAATTTATGTATTATCAGTATAATATTTAAAGAATATAATATTAGGTAAATTTGAGTTTTCTGGTTAATACAAAAGTACTCCAAAACATTCCAGGTTGGGTCTAAAATTATGGTTTAAAAATACGGATAATGTACGTATAAAGCAAAACCAAAATAGGATGTCCGGTTAAAGAAAATGCATGCCCCCAAGAACGGATGCACGTAGCGTGCACGTAGCTATCCAAACGAGTCCGTTTCACTGAACGGAATGAGAACAAGATGTACGGATGCTACAACAGGGTTAGGGGTATTATGCAAGCCATGCTAGGTATTTTTAAAATATATTATTTGACTTTAAATGTTATATTAAAAAAATGCAGATGCCAGTTATAATGCCAGTATGCAGTATATATATAAAAAATATGAAAGTGCACGGATCCTCATAACTAGCCAGGATAAATCACAAACAGAAATCAAGACGGGTTTCCAACAAGCGGGTCGGGTCGGATGCAAACACAGATGTCAAATACACTATTCGCACCCAAAACACAATAAATCAAGAAAAGACCATAAATAAAAAAATACTCAAAAATAGAACTGGTATAAATGAACTAGGGTATTACATTATACCCAACTACAAAAGAATTTCGTCCTTGAAATTCCCGGAACAAGAAAAGATAGAAAAACATGAATCTACAAGAAGAGATCTGGAAACTTCTGTCGAATCTCGTCTTTTCATTCCCAAGTCAATTCTCCATGCGAGCGATTCCCCCCAGAAACAAGTACGAGCGGGATAACTTTGTTCTTAAGGACCTTTTCTCTTCGATCAACAATCGACATTGGTCGTTCCTCATAAGTCAAATCCTCCCTTATAGTCAGCTCCGAATGATCTAGCACGTGTGTTTCATCTCGAACATACTTACGGAGTTGAGATACATGAAACATGTCATGAATATTCGCCAAAGATGGTGGTAATGCCAATCGATAACCCACATCTCCAACACGCTCTATAATCTCGAAAGGCCCTACGAATCGAGGACTAAGTTTGCCTCGACTCCCAAAACGAATCACCCCTCTAGTCGGTGATATCTTCAAGAATACAAGATCACCAACAGCGAACTCTAGAGGTCTCCTCGATGTATCGGCCCAACTCTTCTGCCGATCTTGTGCTGCCTTTATGTGATTCCGGATAGTATTAACTTTTTCCACGATTTACACGATCAAATCCGGTCCCAACAATCTTCGTTCTCCAATATCGTCCCAACAAACGGTTGAGCGACACTTGCGACCATACAATACTTCGAATGGAGCCATCTAAATAGTCACCTGGAAGCTGTTATTGTAAGAAAACTCCACCAAGTGTAGATGATCCTCCCATGAACCCTTGAAGTCTAACATGCAAGCTCTCAACATGCCTTCAAGAGTTTGGATCGTTCTCTCCGATTGGCCATCTGTCTGAGGATGATAAGCGGTGCTAAACTTCAATCGCGTTCCCAAACTTTTCTGTAAACTCCTCCAGAAGTACGATAAGAATTGGGTATCACGATCGGAAACGATGCTCACAGGTACTCCATGCAATCTCACAATCTCCTGCATGTACCATTCTGCTAACGCTTCCGTCGACTGACCCACTCGAAACGGAATGAAATAAGCTGCCTTGGTCAATCGATCAACAATCACCCAAACTGCATTGTTGCCCTTTGGACTCCACGGTAAAGCTATCACGAAATCCATGGTTATATGTTCCCACTTCCACTGAGGAATCGGAAGTGGTTGCAATAAACTAGCTATCCTTTGATGTTCAGCCTTGACTTGCTGACATACCAAGCACTTCGCTATAAAGCGAGCAATCTCCCTTTTCATGCCTTCCCACCAGAAATACTGTCTTAGATCACAGTACATCTTCGTGCCTCCCGGATGTACGGAATATGCGGAACTGTGCGCCTCCTTCATAACTTCTTCGCGAATGTCTCCTTTCGGCACACACAAACGGCTACCATAATGCAACGAACCATCTTCATGAATCAACAAGTCCGTTCGAAGTCCCGCTTCAACCTGTTCTCGAAACTTCTGCAATCTTGGGTCCTGTGACTGTGCTGCTTTAATACTCTCGATCAACGATGACTGTACTTGCAGCTGCAACAACTGTCCCGAAGAATACGGTAGCACAATCTCCAACTCGAATCTCCGAAAATCTTCGATAAGCTCCTTCTGTGCAGTCAACATACGAATTGCTGGCAACCGACTAAGCGCATCCGGCACTACATTAACTTTCCCCGGATGATACTTGAGATCGAGATCATAGTCATCCATCAGCTCCAACCATCTACGATGCCTCATGTTAAGCTCTTTTTGTGTGAACACATACTTTACGTTTTTGTGATCGGTGAATATTTCGACCCTTTCGCCGAATAAGTAGTGTCTCCAAATTTTCAAAGCGAAAATCACTGCCGCAAGCTCTAAATCATGAGTTGGGTAATTCTTCTTTTGGGTCTTCAATGCAGGGTTCCTAGGCACACTAGTGAGGTCTCCCAAGCCATCAACCATGGCAATTTCAAAAATTATGGTGCCTACAAACCCTAAACTACGGATCATTTGCTAGATTTCTAGGCGAAACATGAACTAGTTAACAGTTAACTAAGGGAATACGGAAATACAACCTTTGTAGATCCGGTGCTCCACCTCCATAGCTCCGCAACGAGGTCCTCTCCGCTGTCCAAATCGAATCTGGGCTCTAGGATCGGCTTCGTCGGAGAATGGGCAAGCTAGGTCGTCGATGTCCATGCCGAAGATGATCTACGTCGAAGCATCGATGAATCAAGCTCCACCTTCACCAAACCCTAAAATCTTGTGAAGAAAACACACTCTACTACTTGGCAAGAGGTAGAGGATGAAGAAATAGGAAGTGGGTAGACTTTAGAATTGGATTTCTCACTCATATGCATCAATCACCATTGATGGAGGTGAAGCTTTTCTTCTTCAAGTCAAGGAAGAAGAAGAAGAAAGCTTATGAAAAGTTATTATAAGATTAAAGAAAAAGAAAAGAATTATCTATTCTTATCATAACTAAACCATAGTTAGATGTAGAGAGTTAATCATGGTTAAAGAATGGTTAGGTTTAGACAAGAAGACAAAAATGGTTGCTTTGGTCAAATGTTCATGAAGCTTCAAAGAATACAAACAAATAAAGTCACCATTTTCTCTTCATCATATTTCTTTTGCTAAAATAACAAAATGGATAAATAAATGAATAAATAAATAAGTAAATGAAGCAAAAGAAAACCCTAACCATTGACCAACCATGGTTTAAACCATACACCAAACAATCATGTATCATCAAACATGATACAATCAAATGCACAAAAGTATATCACATATACAACTTGCACATCCGAGCGAGAAAATCCATCTTAAGTAAACCGATACTAGTTAATGCAAAGTAATATATCAAATATATAATTATACATTAAATCATTAAATCAACACTTGATTCAATGATCCGGTCATGCGCACATAACCGACTGGTATCCAATATATCGGCTTATCGAATCAACGCTTGAATCGATAACTAGGTTATATCGCATACAACCATTCGATATATTATCGCGAGAATAGAATACGGTATCACATACTTGTATTATTCTCGGTCCCGCACATATCTCATATGCGCTCCTATTTCGTTTCGCTTGAGCCAGGAAACCTCTGTGTAGGACTCTAAAGACTCGTCAATACGCCGGCAGCAGGCGATGATCATATCAAACACCCACAAGCCGCAAGCGGTCTGCTAAACGTAACGGCCACCCGGGTATTGAGCGATCTGAAGATCGACGAGCAAGCCCGCTCACACTCCAGTGAATCCGACCAGTAACACTACCGTACAGTCCGGTCTGATCGTCTGATATGTCGCATATCTCGCCTAGGGGTGGTATACGTCAGACCCCAATAGCTCAATAAGTCGTGTCGATATGAGGTCTATAACTGTTCGAGAAACTACTGGTAACACTTACCAGTAAATCTCAGCAACCCTGGCCAGGGATTTCCTGTTATAGCCAATCGAACACAGCGCAACATCAACCCCCATATACCGGGAGAGACGAATCCCCTCCTATCGCTCATTGCCTCCATGTGACTCGGGACTGTACCCAAAAACCACCGTTTTGCACGCCCTCTTGGACGTGGTAAGATGGAAATCAAAGCACAGTGGGAACCACACAAGACTCTATGACGATCTCGGGTCAACAGATTACTCTGTACCAGTGTCACCAGAGAACTGCCATCTGACGTGAGGTATAATACCATCTGGGAGTTCTCGGCGAGTCCGTCCAGTGTACCCAGTCTCTACTGAGCACCCGTATATCATCTCTGATGTCAAACACCGATGGATATGGGATCATCCATCGCCCATCTGTATGGGTCGAGAAGGTACACGCTAGTCTACTCTGGTATATCGATGCCCCGTCTCGATACACCCACGACTAGGGACTTTGAAGGATGTACTTATAGACTACCATGTCCCCACTAGTATGATCCGCATCATAGTCCAGGTAGTCAAGTACAGATCCTAAGGGCTTTACCAACATGTAACAGAGAGACAATCAGTATACACGTTAAGGTAAAGTTCAACCAGATAGCATACTATCATGTCGAGCAAGAAAGTCCTCCCTATATATGTCCCAGCATCCACTACAATATACATCCTATGTACAGTAATGGCCTCTAGGGCATACATATAACTAACAATCTCCCACTTGCACTAGGGCCATCTGTAGCAGTGGTTTGAAGTATCTCATACTCAACCATCCCATAAAAGTCTCTCTTTGGGAACAGGCATTTGTGAGTGGATCCGCTGTGTTGTCCTCTGAGTCTACTTTCCAAACCTCGATCACTTTGGAGATCAACCATCTCCATGATCAGGTGATACTGCCTTAGAATATGTCTGGATCACTGATGGGACCGGCGTTCCTTGGCATAAGCCACAACTCCATTGTCTCACAATGGTAGGAACATAGTTCATCTCATGAACCAATTTACACCCAAACAGCTTCTAGGGTAGCATCTTAAGTAGCGATGTATCCAGCCTTTATCGTCTAGTATGTCACGGTATCTAGCTTGGAACTCTTCCAACATACCGTCCCTTTACTGAGGGTAAAGACAATGCCTGCGACTGACATTCAGTCGTCTTTATCACCCTGGAACTATTCCAGTGATTCTTCCCAGGATCGGTTGATACCGTCTCACTACAACTAGTGAGAATCCTAACATCCAATTAAATCTATCTCATAGATCCAAAATCCAGGATTTAGGAGGTATCACTTTGATCCTATATAGAGAATCATTGTGATAAGCGGAGATTGATCGAGCATAGCATAAGAAACTCTTTTCTTATCAAGAGTATGTCATCCACGTACTCTACGAGGATCGTCACCATACTCCCTACTACCTTTTTGTTTATACAAGGTTCATCTACCATTTTGATGATGTCAAACTCTTTGACTAATTCATCAAAACAGATGTTCCAACTCCGCGATGCCTGCTTTATCCTATAAAGCATCTTGCACACGTTTCCGCTGCTCCCACTGTTTACGAAGCCCTCTGGCTGTGTACTTACAGACGCACTCTTCTAAATCATCATTTAGAAAAGCAGTCAAGACACCCAACCACCAGATATCGTAGTCATGGTATGTAGCCGTGGTAAGTAGGATCTGGATGGACTTAAGCATAGATCCTTGAAAAGGTTTCATCATGATCCACGCCTGGTCAATGAAGAAAACCTTTAACAAGTCTAGCTTTGAAAGTCTCAACTTTTCCATCTACACCAAGTAATCTTCTCAAGATATACCTGCTCCTGATGGGAATTTAACCCTTCAGATATAGCAACCAAAGTCCATACTTTGTTGGTGTATAAGGATTCCATCTCAGATCGATAAACATCCAGCCATTCTTACAGAGTCTTACTCTCGATGGCCAGCTCGAAGCTAGTTGGGTCATCATCTCATGATGCAATCCTCGCTCCCACTGTCATAGAGAAACTGAAGTATCTCTCAGGTGGGTGAGGAACCCTACTAGATCGGCGGAGAGGCTGAGGTTCGTTGGAATCTACTGAATCCTTTGGTTCTATCAAATCATCAGCTGTAGTTTGTATAGCTGGAACCTTTCCAGTTGTACATAACTGACCTTGCCTCGAGCTTGTCCGGATTTTGCTTTTAGACATAGGCCGGACAAATCCAAATCTTAACTGGCTTAAGACATGGGCTCTTCCCTTTCCATATCTCATATGGAGTGGTAGGCAACTGATTTGATTCGAACCCTATTCAATAGGTATGCAACTTCATAAGTGCATAACTCCCAGAAGGAAAAATGTAACTCAGTAGTACTCATCATAGAGCACACCATATCAAATAGGGTGTATCTGCTCCGCCCCGATATACCATCGTGCTATGGTGTATACGGAGGAGTAATGCTGAGAGAGAATCTCATTCTCCTTTAGAATAGTCCAGTATTTCCGTGCTCAAGTATTCTCCTCCTTGATCTCATCATAGGACATAATACTTATACCCGTATTTTGGTTCTCTACTTCTAACTTATATTCTGTGAATATCTCAAAAGGTTCGGACTCATGTTTCAACAGGAACATAGGTCTGAATCTAAAGAGATCATCAGAGAACATAATGAAGTATAAAGAACCAGTCCTGGCATGTGTAAACAGGGGACCTTGCATACATCCTCATGTATCATCCTAAGAGTTTAGTAACTCTTTCTCTGTTTCCAGTAAACGGAGCTATGGTCATCTTATCTTTGTGACATGACTGGCGAGTTTTACAAGATGTAAATTCAAACTGATTTAAATATGCATCTACATGTAACTCATAGCTAGTCGGGTCGCATTGATATGACCTAGTCTACAATACCTTAAGAAGAATTCGTTCATTTCTGAACTCTTCCTCTTGTGTGTGTTCCGTATAATAAGAACTGTAGTTTGATTTAGAACATTAATGCTTTTAGATAACGTGCCTGAACCGATCAACTTTTGATATAGGAAATGTTCAAAACATTATCCAACAATACAAAATTATATCCTTTCTTTACTGATAAAGAGACTGATATGATTTTGTATATCAGGTTCGGTATCTAATAACATTCGTTCAGAATCAATGTATTGTAATACAGGGTGACAGTGACCGACAGACTTGGCTGCAACACTTGCCCCGTTTTCTGCCTCATGAAACTTATCACCCGTTCTCAGTTCTCTACCTTTCTGCAGCCCTATGTAACAGATTACATATCTGGGATCCCGATCTGGTATCACATACCCAGGACGTAAAGGTTACTGAGAAACAGTTCTCTGTATAATGAACACACCCGAAGATGATGCATCAGCATGCACTCTCTTCGTTTGGGCGGCACGGGAAATCTGGTATTCCCCAATTTCCTGCTCTGTCTTATAACAATTATAAGTTGGAGCGGGACCAACGTTCCCCAGCTCAGTATAACAAGCGGGTTCGGTCAATAATCCGTATTATTATCTTGATTAAGGCGTGATATGGTCGCTACCTGGAGAGAGAGAGAAGAAAACACTCAGCGTGCGCTCTGTCAAGAATAGATTGGTTATAATTTTATCTAATCAGGATGGCTCCCACTGCTTTTTATCAAATCTTCCTTTAAACCCTAAAAGGAAAAACTAGCCGGGATTAATTACACACTACAAGTTCGCCAATCTTTCAGCCAGGCCAGTGTCGGTACTTTGAGGGAGGTCCCCCGTGCTTTCGCACGAACCTAATTAATGTAAACCTCGTTTTCCCAGAGGCGTAACCTTGTTAACACCTTTCTAGACACCTACTTGATCGGCTAATTGCAATGTATAAAACTCTCCCAGGAGTAACACTTACTCGCAGCGGGTATCGGGATCCAACTATCTCATAGAAGGTATGCAATCTCATTGCAAATTTCAACACTTGAAATTCTCGATAATGTTTTGCCCCTAACGTGCTATGACCATGACGAAAGCCAACAAACCATAGCCCGCTAGTCAAGTTCAACCCGTACATTTCTTGATCGAATTAAACCCACCCGCACGACCCTTGACGAAAGCCAACAAAGCCGCACGACTACCCTAATCCAATCGCATCGTATGCTAGCAGATAAGCAGCATATAGCTACCGCACACTGCACCTTGACGAAAGCCAACAAATGCAGCACGAATACTATATACAACTTATCTGAAATGACGGAGGGCTACGACAGGTTTTTCTGAAAACCTATTGCGTAATGAACTTGATATCGTTGTAGGATCGAATGAATTTTGAAATGGAGTGCTTTTGAGGCTTTTCTAGTTTTGCTAAAGGAGTCACTCCCGGTGAAGGGATCGTCGGTCCTTTCCTCGTCGAATGAGGTGCGGGATATATCATATATATCACTGTGCAAAGCAAAACACTTAAAAGCAATCAAAAGACAAACCGAGTGTGTAGCATCTGCCAGTTATTGCTAAAGGAGTCACTCCCGGTGAAGGGATCTCGGTCCTTTCCTCGTCGGATGAGGTGCAGGATATATCACATATACCGCTATGCAAAGCAAGAACTGTAGCTACCTGTTTTATTTTGAAATTCGATTCTACAACATCTTAGGTTTCTTTTATTTCATTAATCACATTAATGAAGTCCCATCATTTATGTACCTAAACATCACAGATAGATATGACGTACACTTATGCCATCCGCATTCGCCTCGATGTCCCCTCGTGCACCGTTAGGTTAGGTAACTAACGGCAGAGCAGGGCAGGGCTAGCGCGGGTGTAAAACATAAGTAACGTCTATATAATATATCATATATACTATATACTATATCCATCACAGAAACATCACATGATCTCATCACAGATATCGCAGCAGAAGAATCATATGAAATATTGGATATACTAGGACGTCCGTGTTTTTAATACGAGCCAGTATAAAACACGGATTCCACGGTCGTGATGAATAGCCAAACCCACACCCCTAGACCCCTACGAGAGCGGCAAGCAACCCTGCCAATTCTAGGGTTAGGAGACCCGGACTCGACTCCTCGAGTTGGTCTCCCACTGGACCCCAGAACCCGGTTACTTGTGCCCTCCTCCTTGGGTCTATCCTAGTGCGGAAAAGTAAATAATATACAACAGGTGACAACTCCCGCAACCTGGAAGCGCCCCAAATAAAAGAATATTACATACAAGTTTTTACATGAATAAAAATGAAAAACACTCATCTCACATAAAAACCCCCGGCTATTCAAACACGACGATCCAATATAACATATCCAGCAACACATAACATCACATGTCATCAACGTAAGTAAATATGCGCATCCCAATTGTCGTTGACATATAGCAACGAAACCGGCGATATCACATATTACACTTACGGTCACAGAAAAGAAAGTGTAAAACTACAACAGTTGGAATCCGCAACCACCTCAGACATCGCATGCCTGACCAAATGAATTACTTAGACATCGCATGCCTAATAATTATAAACCCCGCATTTTAGTCTCATTATCGAAAACACTTTTCAATATCAAGTCGGGTAATTCAACAAGATTCCCGACACACTGATCGAATGCTCGTCGCAAACTTCAGTAGACGGCCGCACCCCCAATACCGTCGACGAAGTGCACCAAGGCGGAACACCGCTACCGCGAGCACCCGGAGGGATGCTTTCGGCGACGGGGTTCTCCTACAGTCACTTGGTCGGGGCTATGGAGTGAAGCTGTCTATTAAGTTTATCCGGCGAGTATCCGCGTACACTACGTGATTGCGACGGACTTTTGATCACATCAAAATTCCGTGGCAACCGATCAAGTGAGACTAAATTGCTACGTTTATAACATTCATTCAGTTATCATATAACTTTTGTGAATTCCAATTATTGTATCCCATTCCAGATAAATAGAAAATGTTAAACTTTCCGATCGAACAATCGAACACCCAAGTTTTCCCGATACAGATCAACACATGAAACAAGTCTAACAACATTCCGTTCGTGCCTCAGTACCAACGATCCAGCCGTAGAAGGGTCAAGCCAACGCCTCACATGTGGCACGCCGTACTGCCCCAAACCCGAAGGTTCAAAGGGCAGTTCAAGACGGTCACATAATCGAGTTAAGGTTTGTGTCTTCTAGAGGGACCATCGCGTTACTTGCACTACTTAGAACGTCGTCAAACTACGGAAAAATCCAACGCTTGGAAATTTTCCGACAGGGGAAATGTTGGGTATTTGTATCCGGTCGAACTTTTTAACATATTCTAAAATTTATCCGGAAAGCCACACAGACAAAATTTGATACCCCGATCGAAACACCGAATCCCCAAAACAACTCAGAAAAATTCAACTCTGGAAAAAATATTAAAAATTCCCAGAAACATCAGCACAGATAATTATGAGATACTGTGAAAATATTATTAAATGAACATGCCGTACCGCTGCGCAACCGCCGCACGAGGCTAGCTCGTGCCGCGGAAGCGCGGCAACATGAAGGAATTATGTGCACGAATTTCAGTGTATATCATATATTAACCTGCTGATTTTTCTGAACATTTTTAATGTGGAAAAATACCAGATTTTAAAAATTGTACAGAGAGCAATTTCCCGGGTGAGGTTTCGGTTCGATCGGACTTCAATTTCCGTCTGGACTTCGCCTAAGGCTCTAGCTAGGCTTTGATACCACTGCAGGGTTCCTAGGCACACTAGTGAGGTCTCCCAAGCCATCAACCATGGCAATTTCAAAAATTATGGTGCCTACAAACCCTAAACTACGGATCATTTGCTAGATTTCTAGGCGAAACATGAACTAGTTAACAGTTAACTAAGGGAATACGGAAATACAACCTTTGTAGATCCGGTGCTCCACCTCCATAGCTCCGCAACGAGGTCCTCTCCGCTGTCCAAATCGAATCTGGGCTCTAGGATCGGCTTCGTCGGAGAATGGGCAAGCTAGGTCGTCGATGTCCATGCCGAAGATGATCTACGTCGAAGCATCGATGAATCAAGCTCCACCTTCACCAAACCCTAAAATCTTGTGAAGGAAACACACTCTACTACTTGGCAAGAGGTAGAGGATGAAGAAATAGGAAGTGGGTAGACTTTAGAATTGGATTTCTCACTCATATGCATCAATCACCATTGATGGAGGTGAAGCTTTTCTTCTTCAAGTCAAGGAAGAAGAAGAAGAAAGCTTATGAAAAGTTATTATAAGATTAAAGAAAAAGAAAAGAATTATCTATTCTTATCATAACTAAACCATAGTTAGATGTAGAGAGTTAATCATGGTTAAAGAATGGTTAGGTTTAGACAAGAAGACAAAAATGGTTGCTTTGGTCAAATGTTCATGAAGCTTCAAAGAATACAAACAAATAAAGTCACCATTTTCTCTTCATCATATTTCTTTTGCTAAAATAACAAAATGGATAAATAAATGAATAAATAAATAAGTAAATGAAGCAAAAGAAAACCCTAACCATTGACCAACCATGGTTTAAACCATACACCAAACAATCATGTATCATCAAACATGATACAATCAAATGCACAAAAGTATATCACATATACAACTTGCACATCCGAGCGAGAAAATCCATCTTAAGTAAACCGATACTAGTTAATGCAAAGTAATATATCAAATATATAATTATACATTAAATCATTAAATCAACACTTGATTCAATGATCCGGTCATGCGCACATAACCGACTGGTATCCAATATATCGGCTTATCGAATCAACGCTTGAATCGATAACTAGGTTATATCGCATACAACCATTCGATATATTTATCGCGAGAATAGAATACGGTATCACATACTTGTATTATTCTCGGTCCCGCACATATCTCATATGCGCTCCTATTTCGTTTCGCTTGAGCCAGGAAACCTCTGTGTAGGACTCTAAAGACTCGTCAATACGCCGGCAGCAGGCGATGATCATATCAAACACCCACAAGCCGCAAGCGGTCTGCTAAACGTAACGGCCACCCGGGTATTGAGCGATCTGAAGATCGACGAGCAAGCCCGCTCACACTCCAGTGAATCCGACCAGTAACACTACCGTACAGTCCGGTCTGATCGTCTGATATGTCGCATATCTCGCCTAGGGGTGGTATACGTCAGACCCCAATAGCTCAATAAGTCGTGTCGATATGAGGTCTATAACTGTTCGAGAAACTACTGGTAACACTTACCAGTAAATCTCAGCAACCCTGGCCAGGGATTTCCTGTTATAGCCAATCGAACACAGCGCAACATCAACCCCCATATACCGGGAGAGACGAATCCCCTCCTATCGCTCATTGCCTCCATGTGACTCGGGACTGTACCCAAAAACCACCGTTTTGCACGCCCTCTTGGACGTGGTAAGATGGAAATCAAAGCACAGTGGGAACCACACAAGACTCTATGACGATCTCGGGTCAACAGACTACTCTGTACCAGTGTCACCAGAGAACTGCCATCTGACGTGAGGTATAATACCATCTGGGAGTTCTCGGCGAGTCCGTCCAGTGTACCCAGTCTCTACTGAGCACCCGTATATCATCTCTGATGTCAAACACCGATGGATATGGGATCATCCATCGCCCATCTGTATGGGTCGAGAAGGTACACGCTAGTCTACTCTGGTATATCGATGCCCCGTCTCGATACACCCACGACTAGGGACTTTGAAGGATGTACTTATAGACTACCATGTCCCCACTAGTATGATCCGCATCATAGTCCAGGTAGTCAAGTACAGATCCTAAGGGCTTTACCAACATGTAACAGAGAGACAATCAGTATACACGTTAAGGTAAAGTTCAACCAGATAGCATACTATCATGTCGAGCAAGAAAGTCCTCCCTATATATGTCCCAGCATCCACTACAATATACATCCTATGTACAGTAATGGCCTCTAGGGCATACATATAACTAACATTCAACTGTCTCGATGCATAGGCTATAACCTTCCCATGCTGCATCAAAACACATCCCAAACCTTTTCCAGATGTGTCGCTGTGAATCACCAATCCTCCGGAACCATCTAGTACGGTCAAAATAGGAGCGGTTATCAACCTTTGCTTCAACGCCTCAAAAGCTGACGTACAACTATCCGTCCACATGAACGGTACCTCCTTCCGTGTAAACTTGGTCAAAAGCTCAGCCAATCGAGCAAAATTCTCCATGAACTATCTATAATATCCAGCAAGCCCAAGAAAACTTCTGATCTCCACTACATTCCTCGGAATCGGCCAATCTTGAACTGCCGAAATCTTCTCATGGTCAACGGCAATTCCATCTCTGGATACGACATGCCCCAAAAACATCACTTCTTCAAGCCAAAACTCGCACTTGCTCATCTTTGCATACAATCTTTCATGCCTCAATGTCTGCAGTGCGATCTTCAAGTGTTCTGCATGCTCTTCAGGCTCCTTGAGTAGACCGGAATATCATCGATGAGCACCACTATAAACTGGTCCAAAAACGATGAAAAGATTCAGTTCATCAAGTCCATAAATATCGCCGGTGCATTCGTGACTCCGAATGGCATCACTAAATACTCGTAATGTCCATATCGAGTTCGGAATGCAGTCTTGCAAATATCCTCCGATTTAACTCGAACTTGATGATATCCGGATCGTAAATCCAGCTTCGAGAATACCCTCGCGCCACTGAGTTGCTCGAATAATTCGCCAATGCGAGGGATCAGGTACTTGTTCTTAATAGTCACCCGGTTTAATTCTCGATAATCGATGCACATCCTCCTTGTGCCATCTTCCTTCTTGACTAGAAGAACTGGAACTCCCCAAGGTGAATTGCTGCTGCGAATCCTACCCTTCTCTAGCAATTTGGTAAACTGCTTCTTGACTTCTTCCAACTCCACTGGTGCCATCAGATAGTACGCCTTTGAGATTGGCGATGCACCAGGAACAAGATCGATCGCAAACTCCACATCTCGTTTTGGCGGTAAACCCGAGATGTCCTCGAACACGTCCATGAACTATCGAACTACAGCTGGCGCTTCCTCCTTATCAACTTCCATCGAAGAAAGAACACTGTTTTTCGGCCTAGCCCTAAACTCGAATGGCCCGACAGAACTGCTTCCTCCAGCAAAAATAAACTCCGGATGTCCGGGAATCTGGAAAATCACTTTCTTTGCCCTAAAGTGCCGAGAAAATCCATTCCCAAGACGACATTAAACAATGGGATGCACCAGAATCGAATAATGCTAATGCGGGGAAATCATGAACAAGTAGGATACCAAAAACGACTTCATCTGAAACTAAGACACTGGAGAAGATAAGCACGGTAAACAGGATTCAATCTTGCGATAAAACATGAACTGGTAAACAATGAAACAGAGAGAAGCAAGGTAATATAACGACCATGAAACAAGGAAATGAATCAAGACTAGGAATCCAAATTACTTAAATAGAGTACCGCATTGTAACCATGCTGCGGTTCATAGTTACAATCACATAACTCCGTTCAAGTCGCCCAAATCCTAGTATCAGAATCAAAGGAATAGGACGGGAGAAACAATAGGGAACCAAAAGATTTCAAGCCGAGATGCAAAGTTGTTTGCATATCGTCAAGACAAGGGTCAAGAGAAAGATATGATTCAAGAATCACGATAACAATATGGCAGGACATGTTCCTAATTACAGGTTTTCTGATTCGCGTATTGGGTCCAATACCCAACTACAAAAGAATCAAACCCGATTAACCTAAATTCTATAGCTCTGATACCAAACAAACCCTGTCACGCCCCGCTTCCCAGGGTGCGCTAAGATCGGCACGTGACAGAGTCAACCATGCTACCTGTGGCTAGGAAACATCCCTCCACAGTCACATTACGGCTGTCTATAAGATATCAAGAACAATAGAAATAAAATAAACTATCTAGTACATGTCAATATGCCAGAATAAACGAGTCAAGAAATAATATGCGGAAGCCATAAATCCAAATAACAATAACAATCTGGAAAGTACGTCCCAACTACGGGCTCACATCAGGAAATAAAAATGCTGAAAGAAAACTAAACTAAAATACTAACAGGATCCTCACTGCTCGGCCTGTCGGCTAAAATACTCCTGATCAGCCTGCGAAAGAGATAAAGGATCTGGGCCATGCAAAACCCAGACGTCAGTGCGTCATAATATCAAACAATAAAAATATAATCAGGAGGTAACAAGATATGCAGGCACGAGTTTGAACAGTAATAAGTGTATAACAATAACATAAATATGGAACAGTGAAGTGTATGTGCATGCGGTGAGTAATCTATGCTACTGGGTTAATTACTCTCAAGTCTTTGAAATCAATTTAATGAATCGTTGATGTAACTCAATAGTATCCCGTGCATACCCGGGACCACGGTCCAGACTCTCGGGGCTGAATCCGAGACGTGCCGCTAAGCACAAACAGGAAACATGTACAGATGAATGATGTCAGCAACATCATTCCGGGACTGGCCTACCCCCCAAAACTGATCAGTATAAGTATCGAACTGTTGAGTTACAAGTCAAGTTTCATCATTGATTTTCCCTTACCCCTAAATTATGTGTTCAAGTCAGGTATTGATAAGTCTGGAGCTAATGCCAACACGGGATCAAGCAGGTACAGGTTTGTCTATATAGACAACAGGATACGTCCGTCAGAACGACAAGTCAGGATTGTCGGCATTAGGAACAGGATCAGGTAACAGGTCAAGTAGTGGTGTATCGGGTCATGTCAGGTAGTGCACATGCATCAAATGGATGCCCAACAGTAAAATGTAGCAAGTATCGAATCAGGGTAAAAGTACGGATGTACGATAAAAGTATGAATGCACAAATATCTATCAGTGGTTACATCATGACTATGTATGATGCACATTATCAAGCATGGGGTGTTAATACAGCAATAACATAAAATAATAGGATATGTAGATGCAGCTACATATATAATAAATGATATGGATGCATACGGGTATCCAAAAACAGTAAAACATTAATATGGGTACACAGTGCAATCAACATGTGATATTTTTATTCATATAGATGCAAAATAAGATACATAGTATGTAGCAAGATGAACTTGCATGTGACTAGATATGTAATAAACGGTACGGATGCGAACGGATATTGTAAAACTGTAAAACTGTAACATATGATGCACAATGCAATGAACATGTAATATTATTATTAATGTGGATGTAAATATAATAATATAGCATGTAGCAAGATAAACTTGCCTGAACGTATCTCACGACGGGGTGCGTATGCTGTATCCGACGTCGGGTAAATGTCACAATGTACACACGCGCACACAGGACAGGACCAGGCAAAGCAAGAAGGTGACCACGCTGGCTGGGAACGTCCACTGGGTTGCCCGGATCGTCGGCGACGGCACGGCTCTGGCGGTGACCGGAAAAACATGGAACCAAGAAACAAGAAGAAGAGAAGAAGAAGTTTTGTGTTCTGGGTTTGGATGCACTGGGATCAGAGAGGAAGGCGAGTGGGTGACATCGACGATGGGCCGTCGACGACAAGGATGCAGGCGAGGGTTTTCCACCAATGGGCAGTGGGGATTTCGGTGATCGGCTTAGAGCAGGGTTCTTGCGTCGATCCCTACAGTGAAGAGAGGAAAGATGAGAGATGGGGATGGTGACGTGGGGAAGCCGACAAAGTAGTCGACGATGAGGAACGACGGCGATAGAGGGGGGTGGCCGCAGTGGGTACATGGGTGTGCAGGGTTGGATCGGGTTTGGTTGTAGGAAGCTTGGTGGGTGTTTTCAGAGAGGAGAGGAGATGAACGGAGGGAGGCGTAGTTAAGGGTGAGGCCGATGAGGGTGCCGGCGAGCCTGGCGACGGCGACGAGGCGAGCAAGGGTGCAGCGAGGGTTGCAGGGTCGGGTTCTTAGGTTTTGCATCGGGAAAAGCTCTGGTGTTGGGAGAGAGGATGTGATGGAGGTGGTGGTCATGGGTATGAGCGGAGGAAGCGACGACGAGGTCGGTGGCGGCTTGAGGCGACGGCGAGCGCGAGGCAGACGATGGGCTAGGGCTTCGTTGGGTACTTGGTGAGGTTTCGAGGTCGGGAAAAGAAGAGGGGGAGGTGGTCGAGGAGGAGTCGGGGATGCAGGCGATGAGAGTGGTCGACGGCGTGGCAAAGGGTGCGGGCGCGGGCTTGGGTTCGAGCACGAGGAGGCGACGGCGGGAAAAGAAATAAAGAGGATGGAGAGAGAAGACGTAGGGTGCAGGGGTAATAAAAATAAATGTAAAATTAATATAACATATAGTATGAGAGAGAGAGAGAGGCCGGTGAGATAGTGGTTAGGGAAAAATATAAAAAAATATTTTAAAATATTTTTTTTGTTTAAAGAAAATTTTAAAGCGTATATAATTTATGTATTATTATAATATTTAAAGAATATAATATTAGGTAAATTTTAGTTTTCTGGTTAATACAAAAGTACTCCAAGACATGCCAGGTTGGGTCTAAAATTATGGTTTAAAAATACGGATAATGTATATATAAAGCAAAACCAAAATAGAATGTCCGGTTAAACAAAATGCATGCCCCCAAGAACGGATGCACGTAGCTATCCAAACGAGTCCGTTTCACTGAACGGAACGAGAACAATATGTACGGATGCTACAACAGGGTTAGGGGCATCATGTAGGCCATACTAGGTATTTTTAAAATATATTATTTGACTTTAAATGTTATATTAAAAAAATGCAGATGCCAGTTATAATGCCAGTATGCAGTATATATATAAAATATGAAAGTGCACGGATCCTCATAACTAGCCGGGATAAATCACAAATAGAAATCAAGACGGGTTTCCAACAAGCGGGTCAGGTCGGATGCAAACACAGATGTCAAATGCACTATTCGCACCCAAAACACAATAAATCAAGAAAAGACCATAAATAAAGAAATACTCAAAAATAGAACTGGTATAAATGAAGTAGGGTGTTACAGGCACTAGTCCCAGTTCCTCAAGGTTCGGCGGGAGTGAAGCAATTCAGATCACTTCACCCTAAGACATTTTCAAGGAAGGAAACTCCCTTAGAAGCTGAGGAATAGCTCAAAGGAACAGTCAATGATCTCGGTGCCGTGCAAATTCCTAAGGACGCATGGGTGAATATCGCCAAACTACAACTCATGGATAATGCCAGAATATGATGGGAGGCCGAGGAAAGTAGACTGAAGGAACCCATCGACTGGGAAACGTTCAAACATCGTTTTGATATTCAATACTTTCCAGTCGTGGCACACCTAAAGATGGAAAGAGAGTTTATACAATTCCAACAAGGGAGCATATGGGATAAGTCGGTGAACGGGTACGCTTCAAAGTTCCCGAGATTAAGTCGGTTCGCACATCACCTGGTGGCAACCCCTGAACTTTATGCTAAAAGGTTCCGACAAGGGTTGGATCTGAAGACACAGTCCTCCATGTCTTCTGCTACCCTTTTAACTTATGATGAAATCTTAGATGCGGCGTGGAAATTTTAAGACCTTCAGAGACTTATAAGGAAGGATGACCGTTTGTCTGGCATTGAGCGACCAGCCAATCAAATTCTTGGGGGATCATCTTCTAGATTCAATGGAAGGCGGCAACCCAAAAGACCAGCAGGACCAACTATCTTCAGAAAACCAGCCGTCGTATGCAACCATTGCGGTAGGGCCGGACATTACATAAGGGATTGCCGCGTGACAAACTTTATGTAATCTGTGGGTCACTAGACCATACTATGGGGGATTGTCCACAGAGAAGACGGCAACTAGTCCCTGAAAACAAACCAGCCAATCATGGAGCCCATCAACTGGGAGCCTGGCCACCTCCCACTAATAAGCCAATCGTACACGGTCCGCCAGCTAGGGGACCACCCCTGCCCTTTCAGAAATGGGTCTTCCAGCAAGCTCAGCGCAATGGCCCAAAGCGTTAGGCTTTCACTATGACCACGGAAGAGGCTGAAGCAATGGGGGAAGTTATTACAGGTACTGCTACTTTTTATGGCTGTCATATTTCCATGTTACCCTCTCTTTTCATGCATGCATATCTTGTTAGGCTCATCCCTATTTTCGTATAAAACGTAGGTACCCTACTAGTAGCCTCTACACTTGTACTTACACTTTTTGACTCGGGCGCGTCGCACTGCTTTATGGCATAAAAGTTTGCGACCGCTAGTTCCATTCCAGTGACACCTCTCATCACTGAATGGAATGTCAACACGGAAAATGGTGTGATCAAGTCCACTATAGGATACGATCTGTGTCCCGTGGTGATCTGCGGTCGAGGTTTCTACGCCAACTTTATGGTGATAGATATGCCAAATTTTGACGTGGTCTTGGGTATGGACTGGTTGAGTACTTTTTATGTTATCATCGATTGTCATCAAAGGAGGGTGGTATTTGAAATCTCTGACCACCCAATGTTTATATTCGAGAGTAGAAACAAGTCCTTGGATCCAGCAACTTACCGAGTTGTACCGAGAAGGAAGAGATGTTATACATAGTACAGGGGGAGGAAAGTGTGCCGACGGTTGTACGAGAATTTGAAGACGTGTTTGCAGATGTGTCGGGTTTACCACCAGATCGGGCAATCGAGTTCACTATAGACTTGATGTCGGGGACTCAACCTATATTGAAAACACCGTACCGGATGGGGCCAGCAGAATTGAAGGAGCTTCGGACGCAAATTGAGGACCATCTCAATAAGGGATTTATTAGACCGAGCTCGTCACCTTGGGGTGCCCCGGTTCTGTTGGTACCTAAAAAGGATGGAACTAAGTGGATGTGTATCGACTGTCGGGAGTTAAATACGATAACAATCAAGAATAAGTATCCCTTATCGAGGATAGACAATCTGCTCGATCAATTGGAGGGATCTCGAGTGTTCTCAAAGTTGGATTTGCAGACGGTCTATCATCAACTCAAAGTGAAAGCGTCTGATATACCTAAGACGGCTTTCAGAACTAGGTATGGACCCTAATGATGCCTTTTGGAGTAACCAATGCTCCAGCAGTATTTATGAATTTGATGAACTAAGTGTTTTACAAATACTTAGACAAGTTTGTTGTTATTTTGATCGATGATATTCTTGTGTATTCGAAGAATCAGGAAGAACACGCGGAACATTTACGTATGGTGCTCGAAACCATGCGTAAACCCCAACTGTATGCAAAGCTCAGCAAATGCGAGTTTTGGTTAAAGCGGGTAGCGTTCTTAGGACATGTGGTTTCAAGTAAAGGGATTTCAGTAGACCCGGCCACGATTGTCGCGGTTCAGACATGGCCGATACCAAGAACAGTTACAGAGATCAAAAGCTTCTTAGGACTTGCAGGATATTACCGCTGTTTTATTAAGAACTTCTCCAAAATTGTAGAACCACCGAATACCTTGACTCGGAAAGATGTGCCGTATATATGGTCCAAGGGTTTCGAGGAAGCGTTCGCAGAATTGAAGATTCGGTTAATCTCAGCACCCATTCTTACAATTCCCGACAGAATTGGAGGTTTCAACATACATTGCGATGCCTCGGGAAAAGGTCTAGGATCTACTTTTCACCAACATGGAAGGGTGGTGGCTTATGCATCAAAACAATTAAAGGTGCATGAATGAAATTACCTAACGCACAATTTAAAGCTCACCGCAGTTGTCTTCGCACTCAAGATTTGGAGGCACTACTTATTGGGAGAGAGGGTAGAAATTTACACCGATCATAAGAGCTTGAATTATATCTTCACCCAAAAGGAACTCAACGTGATACAGAGAAAATGGCTAGAATTAATGGCAGATTTCGACGTAAATTTGCAATACCATCCGGGGAAGGTGAATGTGGCCCCGGACGCTTTGAGTTACCAACCAATAGTTTCAAGTCGACTGCTCATTGGAGGAATCGTGAAGACCTCAATGAACTAAGATGATTATGCCAGGAATGCTCACATCCTTCATGAATTTGCAAATTCACCCCACGCTAGTCGAACGAATCAAGACAGCTCAAATTGAGGGCAATAGATTGCTAAGGATCAGAAAACATGTGGAAACGAATCTGCGGGCGGACTTCATTGCGCACGAAGATGGTTCTTTAAGATATGGGAGCAGAATTTGTGTGCCTAAGGGCAAGATACGAGAAGAATTATTAAGAGAAGCACATAATTCTCCATACTCTGTTCATCCGGGAGGGACAAAGATGTACAAGGACCTCAAACAAAACTATTGTGGCATGGGATGGATCGAGAGATAGCCAAGAGTGTGTCCAAATACCTAGTTTGCCAACAAGTAAAGGCCGAACACCACAGGACGACGGGTCTATTACAGTCCTTACCGATCCCCGAATGGAAATGACAAAACATCACAATAGATTTTGTGACTGCACTCCCTCGCAGCTCCAAGGAAAACGATGCAGTATGGGTGATAATGGATTGACTCACCAAGTCGACACATTTCATTTCGTTTTGAGTTGGTCAATCAACTGAAAGCCTCGCTAATAGGTATATGGAGGAGATTGTCAGATTGCATGGAGTGCTAATTTGCATTGTGTCCGACCGAGATACGCGTTTCAGATCTCAGTTTTGGCAAAGTTTACAAGAAAGTCTGGGCACGAACATAAGTTTCAGTACCGCCTACTATCCTCAAACCGGTGGCCAATCAGAAAGGGTTATCCAGATTCTCGAAGACATGCTCCGGGCCTGTATGTTGGATTTTAAAGGATCTTGAGAAGATCATCTACACTTAGTGGAGTTTGCTTACAACAATAGCTACCGGTCTAGTATCGGCATGGCGCCTTTCGCCGCTTTGTATGGGTGGAAGTGTAGGTCACCGTTAAGTTGGGACGATATTGGGAATCGAGAACTTTTAGGCCCCGAAATGATTGTCGAGATAGTGGAGGTGATAAGAACAACCAGGGAACAATTACGCATAGCATAAGGTCGAAAGAAACATTGGGCTGATACGAAGAGAAGGCCACTAGAATTTCAACTAGGAGAATACGTGTTTTTGAAGATTTTTCCTAACCGAGGAGTGATACGTTTTGGAAAACGCGGAACACTCAGTCCACGGTTCATAGGTCCTTTCGATATTCTCGAACGAGTTGGGAAGGTTGCATATCGCCTAACCTTACCACCTTCTCTGGAAGGCGTACAATGTTTTCCATATCTCGCAGTTGAGGAGATATGTCGGCGGCCCTGGTCACATTTTGGATCATTTCGAAATCACCGTAGGAGCCGACCTAACCTATGAACAACAATCGGTTGAGATTCTGGACCGGAAGGAGAAGAACTTGAGGGACAAGACGATCAAGCAAGTTAGGGTCATATGGAGGAAGGACTCTCCGAGAGAGTCCACTTGGGAAAGAGAATTTAAGATGAGAGAACAATATCCTTACCTATTTGGGTTTTCCCTTATGTAGAAAAAATTCTTTCCTTTTTCACGTTCGTCTACCTTCGTAATTTCGAGGACGAAATCGTTTTAAGGAGGGTAGATTGTAATGACCGTGTTTTTTCTAATAAAAAGTCTTTTATTTAGTACTGAGTTTTTAACTACGAAATTGCTTGATGGAAAAATATTTTATCTTAATGATTTTATTTTTAAAGTGATGCGAGTAATTGAAAAAGCATTGAAATACAATAAAGGAATTTTCAAAAAAATCTATTTATATGTTTCTGGGCAAAAAAACGTTTTAATAAAATTTTATAATGCCTTAAAATAATTTACGTATTTTTATTATAACTCAAAATAATTATTTCGTAATTAAAATATTTTCGAGAATAAAATAGATTTTAAATAGTTATGATAACAAACAAATATCATAGATATAGAAATATTATTTAGTTTTAGCCTAAAATCACTTTTAAACTGAAGATAATAATAAAATATATTTTCTGGAATTTTTCTCGTATTTTCCCCCGTATTTTAAATATTTTTAACAAATTTTTTAAAAGAAAATTCGATTTTTTTAAAAATAATAACAGCTAGAATTTTTTTTAAAGAAAAAAATATATTAGAAACCACCTTTAATCGGGACCGTTGGATGGGAGATCCAACGGCCCAGGAACGCTGGCGGCGCCCACGTGGGAAGACCACGTGAAACCGCGTGATCCCTCACGCGGCTACGTGGCGCGTGCGGCGGAGGCTCGTGAGCCGTTGGATCCAGATCCAACGGCCACGATGAGAAGGCGGCAGCGGCTGAATCATCAGTGAATGATCGGGGCATGGATTTTGAGAGGATTTTTACCATATTTTTGGATTTTATTGTCGAAGAAAGACCCTATAAATAGAGACCTTCAAACATTTATTTCTCACACCACAGAACTCCAAAAATTCTGAAAAAATATCCAGGCCTTCATTTCGATGACGTCGATGCTGTGGTTCCACCCCAACATCGAGGAAAAATCCGAGGGCGGAGTTATTTAGATCGTAGTGCAAGTTTATGTTTTCGACCCGTCGACATCCAACTCAAACCAAAGGTAGGATCTGTCTCTTTTCACTCGTCTGTCACCTTCTTATTCTGTAATGATCTTAGTTTCAAGTTCAAATCCCCAAATTTATTTTAAAATGATGTTAAAAATATTTCTGTGCACCTATTGTGGTACCTCTTAATCATAATTTTGACACATGCTTAAAATGGTTTAATTAACATATCCCTATATACGTAAATATTGCACCCCCACCCTACATGGAAAACGATATGCTTAATGTTATAACCCAGGGGGTATCAATTCACCCTTTATGTATACACACTTACCCATGATACCAATAAGATCTCGAAATAGGTTACTTCCACAAAATACCCTCATTTTATTAAAATGTGGTACGTATTTAAAACACCTATATGAAATACGATATTTTGAATAAAATACCTTAGTCACACTAAAACGATATACTTTTACTCGCGCTCTCATCCCCCAACTACCTTAGTTTTATTAAAATCCTTTTTCCTTTTAAAAAGGGGTAGCACTAATTTAAATAATTATGCTATGCTTTTCAACTTAACCCCCTTCCACTTAGAGGGAATATTTTTATATAAGTTTTTTCTTAGTTTATTTACTAAAGTTTAATAAGATACCCTAATAGGGTAATATTTCATATGAAATATCCCGTGGTTATTAGACAATCGTCCTTGAAAAGGACACAAATTCTGCCGTCCATATGCTGCGGTTGTTAACGCGAAATTGTTCGTGTAGAATATCACCCTTAATAAAACACCCAAATTTTTAGAGAATAATGTTTTACGTAAATATTTCGTGGTTGATAAGCAATCGTCCCTAAAAAGGACACAAATCCGGCCGCCCATGTGCAGTGGTGGCCAAACATGGACGTATTTCTAAAATGTTACATACAAATATAAAAACCATAACTTTATAAAATTATTAATTACAATAAAATACCTAAATCCATCCTAAAATAATATAATTTCATTCAAATACCTTGATCTTTACTAAAAGGCTATTTTCAAATAAAAACCATAACTTTTATAAATGTTATTTTCCAAAAAGAATACCTAAAACTTTAGTAAAAGATAATTTCAAATAAATACCATAATCTTTCATTAAAAATGTATTTTCACTAAAATACCATGGGTTTTAAAAATGATAATTACTCTAGATATCATGGTTTTCTTATAAATAATAACTATCATTAAAACGCTATGATCTTTATTAACTAAGCGTTCTATAAAATAATATGATGCACTTTACAGATTTTAAAAGATAAGATAAAATGGATGGTTGTGGAAGGCCATATTAAATGAGATTAACTTTTCGAATACAAGCTTACGACATACATGATACATGATCCGGTTAGGGTTAGAATGCACGAACTTAAGTATGGAATACTTATAAATGAAGATCACTGCATGCAGGGTGAATGGTCCAAGATGTGGACGAATACTATACCGATATTCGGGCGAATACTAACCCTACTTTAAGGGTGAATGGTCCAATGTGTGGACGAATACTAACCTTACTTTGAGAGTGAATAATCCAATATGTGGATGACATACAATGTGGAAATTCCATTCCTATATGATATACGCACTAACTCTAATTCGTTAAAACCCTGTACACTAAATAACGGGGATGGGTAGTTTGATTAGGCAAGAAGATGCGGAACTCGAATTCCCCTACCACTCGATCATGATTCCGGGAAGTGAAACGGTACATTTCACTTCCTCGGTTGTTGTTCCGTGACCATAATGGAATAATCGCGAGTATCCGGACCCTTATTTAACAAACTAATGCGAACTTTTACCTAACATATACCTCATATAAACATACTCATATTCACATATACCTCGGCCAATATGTTTTATTTGTATACACCTCATACCCTTATACCAATATACATTATATCGGCTTATACATATCATACTTATATACACTTGCTTGTTTCTATACCTTTACTTCCTTATGAGGCAATCCTACCCGAGTACAACTCATTGAAGGACTATCCTTTTCTCTTTCTATCTTTGGAATGTCCGTTAGATGAGAATGAGTTTTATGACGAGGATCAACGTGTGGAGCTAACTAATAAACATTATGTGGACTTGACCATGGAAGATTAGCTAGTTTTATTTTTGCTTTGTTGCCCACATGTTTAGGGCTTTTTGCTTCTACTCTTCTTCGATGTAATTAAACCAATTGGTTTATTTCACATTTTCTTTTGGGATGTAATAAAGTTTGGTTAATGGAAATAAATGCCTTTCGCTTTTATTAATTTATTTTGATACATATCCTGCATGTTATAAATATTCATACGCTTAACGTAACTGTATTGAATAGAACACCTTCAATACAGTTAGGTTGCGGACCATACCACGTCACCCTTCACCTTATTTTAGAAAGTGGGGCGTGACACATATATGCAAAGCATATAGACGCTGCAATCAAAACACCTAATAAGCTAAAACGTGAGCGCCTATATGCAAAGCATATAAACGCTGTAATCAAACAACTAATAGGCTAAATAAGCCTCGCGTGTTAAACAAGTGAGCGCCTATATGAAAAACATATAGACGCTGCAATCAAAATACCTAATAGGCTAAATAAGCCTCACGTGTTAAACACGTGAGCATCTATATGCAAAACATATAGGCGCTGCAATCAAACAACTAACAGGCTAAATAAGCCTCACGTGTTAAACACGTGAGCGCCTATATGCAAAAGACCAAGGATGACACGGTCATATGAAAAACTGACCAGGCCGAGAACATTCCGCCAAGGAGAACTCGTGCTAGTCGTCAAAAGACCAATGATCCCCAATCATGCAAAACGGGGAAAATTCGAGCCAAACTATGAAGGCCCGTACATCATAAACAAAGTCCACCAAGGTGGAGCCTACCTGCTCATGGATATGCATGACGAAAGACCCTTCCGGCCAATAAACGGCCAATTTCTCAAAAAATACTACGCTTGACGAGTCACGACTTAGGTCAATGATAGATGACAACGCTCGTGTCCGCTCGCTATCTTCCCGAATTAGAACTCTGAGAATAGTATACAAAAAAGCTCTGTCACCTCAAATATGGCGACATAGGACCTAGAAGTCCTTAAACTAATTATCCGCCTCAAATATGGCGACATCGGACCGATAAGTCCTTAAACTAATTATCCGCCTCAAACATGGCAACAACGAACCGAGATGTCCTTAAACTAATAACCGAGATATCCCTAAACTAGAATTTCGCCTCAAACATGGCGATAATAGACTAGAATGTCTCTAAACTAGCGCGTCGCCCCAAATATGGCGATATGCTCTCTTGAGATCCATATTGCAATCAAAGTCTTAGTAGCAAAGATTGCAACTCAAGTCCGATTGGCTGCACAGTACTCCAGTGATGAAGCCACCCCCAAATCCCACCGGCAAACAGATGGGTCATTTGCGACGAAACTACTTTCAAGAGTTTCACCGTTTATAAAAAACGGTATGTCCACAGGCGAAATGGGCACGGATGAAAACCGAAAAGGGTGCTGTGAGTAAAAAAAAGCAGGACTACCGGCGAGCTTGTGAAAACCCGGAAAGTCGCAATATCATAAAAAAAGGGGTATGTCCACAAGCAAAATGGGCACGGATGAAAACCCGAAAGGGCGCCGTGAGTAAAAAGAGCAGCACTGCCGGCGAGTTTTTGAAAACCCGACAGGGCGCAATCTCGTATATAAAAAAAATGCATGAGCACTTGCAAGGTCCTCTCGACCTTGTGAGGAGAAAATACCTCCGTGAGATCCTTACGACTCACAAAGGGGCAATACACTTAGGAATCCCCACGATTCCTATGGAGAAATTACACTTGCAAGATCATCATGACTCGTTAGGAGAATCCCTCTATGAGACCCTCACGGCTCGTAGGATTCAAAAGCCTTAACCTATAGTGATCTAAACCTGTTCTTAAGCCGTCATATTCCCCTAATATTTCCCTAAAGGTTGTCCAATACTGACCCTTGTATACAATCTACGGGCATATATAAATATTCTCCCACCAAGTTCCACCAATGGCGAGAAATGTCCCCATACGACGAGTGACACTTGTAAGTCCTCACGACTTATAAGGAGAAAACACTCTTGTAGGATACTTACGACTTACAAGAGAAAACGCACTTAGGAATCCTCATGACTCCTAAAGAGAAAATACACTTACGAGATCCTCACGACTCATAGGGAGAAATGCCTTTATGAGACCCTTACAGCTCATAAAGTCGAAAAGCCTTAGTCGACAGGATCCTAACCCTATTTGCTAAGTCATCTTTGTTCAAACCAACAAAGGCAAATGATGATTCGCTCCTGGAAATATTCCAGTTGTAGCGATACTGATGCCCAAATAGATATCAAACTCTAAGTCCTCTTAAGGCAAATGATGATTTGCTCCTGGGAACATTCTAGTTGTAGCGATGCAGATGTCTAAACATGTATCAAACTTCAAGTTCTCTCACAGCAAATGATTATTCGCTCCTGGCAATATTCTAGTCGTAGCGATACTGTTGCCAAAATTGGTATCAGGACCCAAGTCCCTAACTCGCAACAAAAATCAGCGAGCAAAAAAATGCATATGAAACAGCTGAAATGATGGGGCAACTCGCAATGAAAATCAGCGAGCAAAAAAATGCATATGAAACGGCCGAAATGATGGGGCAACTCGCAATAAAAATCAGCGAGGAAAAAAATATGCATATGAAATAGCCGAAATGGTTGGGCGCCGTGAAAAATAGCCGAAATGATTGGGCAATCGCGACTTTCGCAATATGAAGAGCTGAAAAGATAGAAGAATCGCGAAAAAGCAAAAAAATATAAAATGAAATTTCCTCTGCCCTGCAAGTATGTCCATATTGGCTCTTATATACAATCCATAGGCACAAATGAAAGAAAGGAAACCATACTTTCCCACCAGGCTCCGTCAAAGGGAGAGCCAGATCTCAATGGCAACATCTACAGCCTAGAGATCAACTTGACGTGCTTCTCATTCCAGCAGGATGCAGACGCAATGTCATCAACAAAAAAGAAGGACCCAAGTGTCAAAGCAAAAAGGAGGAGTAATGGCAAAATCCTAACTCCAACTCTCAACGGCACATATACAACCTAGAGACTATCACGACGTTCCTCCTCATTTCAGCAGGATGCGGACGCAACTATCAAATGAAATTCGAGCAATGGCATATTCCTAGCTCCGGACTTCGATTGCAATACATACAGCATAGAGGTCCTACAGATGTCTACCCTACTTCAGCAAAGAAACGGCATGGCATCGTTAAAATAAAAATGAAGTCGTGGTATATTCCCAGCTTCGGGTCTTGACGGCAACTAATATAAAGCCTAAAAGACTATCGATGATCATCCCACTCCAGAACGGAGTGGTTATGACTCATCGGGGCTCCAAATTGAGCCTAACCTCAAGTAAAAAGTGTCATGGTAAATTCCTAATGTCCGCTCTTCCGACGGTGATATGACTTAAGGAGATTACTTGAATACGTCTTGTCCAGCCCCCGAAGCGATCAGAGACACGACAGTCGTGGGGATATTCGAATAGCGGCTTAAATACTGCATATCGAGTAATATATCAGCCAACGCGACGGTACCACGGACTAAAACCTTAATACCACAAACCTAACGGACCCCTATCGTAAAGAATGGGGGTTATCTACATACAACGTTAGGACAAGTTTTCCTGTAAACTCAAGGAAGGTAAACTAAAGATACTCCGAAATGAGTGCATAAACTAGAGACTCCGAAATGAGTGCATAAACTAGAGACTCCGAAACGAGTGAGTAAACTATAAACTCCGAAATGAGTTTATAAACTACAAACTCTGAAATGAGTATATAAACTACTTTACGCCAAATCAAGATAGAGAAGTGTAAACATGAAATAAAATATGCCTTTTATTCATAAATCAAAATGAATACAAGATATAAAAAGAAAGAAAGAAAGAAAGATGTACAGTGACAAAAATTTTAAGATGACGGGCAGTTCAATAGGCCGACTATATCGTCATTTTTCCGCCGGACTTCCGTCTCAAGCTCTAGCAACGCCACAAGTTGAGCCCCTGCCTGTGCCTATTGTTGTTGGTGTTAGTTATATGTATGCCCTAGAGGCCATTACTGTACATACGATGTATATTGTAGTAGATGCTTGGACATATATAGGGAAGACTTTCTTGCTCGACATGATAGTACGCTATCTGGTTGCTCTTTATCTTAACATGTACTCTGATTGTCTCTATATTACATGTTGATAAAGCCCTTAGGATGAGTACTTGGCTACCAGGACTATGATGCGGATCATACTAGTAGGGACAGAGTAGTCGCCAAGTACATCCTTCAAATGTTTCTAGTCGTGGGAGTACCGAGACAGGGCATCGATACTCCAGAGTAGACTAGCGTATGCGCTTCTTGACCCATATGATTGTAAGTCCACGTTGCGACCCCCGGTTCTTACGGGGAGGCGGAAACGGTATAAAAATCAAATTTTTAGCGCATGGGGCAACATGGACTAACAAAGTCGGGATCTTTTCCTAAACTAAAACTAGCAAACATGCTAAAGAGAGTTAGCTACTCGGAAAGGTGGTTATACCTAAACTTGAACTCCTTCTTCTTCAAACTTTGTAGAGGTTGATGGTTCTTTCCTCGTCGCCTTCTTCCGTCAAAGATGGATCCACCTGAGGGTTCAACCTTCGGGCTCTTTCTCGAACTTTGAGAGAACTAGAGTCTTCGGCTTGCTAAACCTTTGATCCTAGAGTGAGTAAAGAGTGTCTAGGGGTTGTTTTCTTTTCAAGGAGAGGGATTCTCAACACATGAGAAGGATTCTCCTTGAGCTTGAGGAAGAAGAAGATGAAGTGAGGAGAGAGAATGATTATGATAGAATGAGCTCTTTTCTTTTGCAACCATAACTAAAAGAAAAGGAATTATCTAATTAATAATAATAAATCAAAAATGAAATAGTTGATGGTTGTATTTGGAATGGCCACTATCATAACTTTCAATAAATGAGTGTAAGCTAGAATCAAGGAGTATCCTTGCAAAGCAATGATGGTGGTCAACATTCAACCATGGTCAACAAGTCAACCATGGTCAACAAGTCAACAAAATCAACCATAACAATATTTCATTTAATTACTATTATTAATTGATATTTCATAAATCTATTAGGGTTTGGAAAAAGACGACTATCAACTGTGCATACGCACCCGTTCCGAAACCCTAATGAAAAACCTCATCCTCCGCCTCAAGCAACTGTGCATACACACCTGTATTCTCGTTCCGAGGAACAAGAATACCGAGAGATAAAAGCAACCCCAAAACATATACCAGTATCTGGCTCAAACCAGAGCCTGCTAGTATAATCCGTCCGGACTCCAAACGTGCACAAGTGCGCGGATGAGAACGAACCCTGCCGCAAAACCATGCGACCTCTACTCTGTTTTGCCCAGAGGCGAATACCCTCTGTGTGGGACTCTAAAGACTCGACACTACGCTGGCAGTGGTTTTAACCACAGACCGCAAGCGGCACTAGCTGTGCGTAACGGTCCCCAGGTAGATGCCGACAAGAAGGCTGACGAGGTGAACCCCATCTGAACTCCTACTGAGTCTGAATGTGACATTCTCCGTACAGTCCGGTCTGTTCGTCTGATACATCGCATGGCGGGCCTAGGGAGCGGTAAACGTCAGTCCCCTAATAGCGGTACAAGTCGTGTCGGAGTGAAGCCCAAAACACCCTGAGATAACACTGGAAGCCTACCAGTATATCTCGCTTGCCCTGGCCAGGGACTACTCGTGTAATGGCTCTCCTAGACACAGCGCGATGTCAACCCCCAATACCGGGAGAGACGAATCCTGTCTAACCGTCACTGCCTCCAAGTGCTTCGGGACTGCACCCAACTACTACCTGTTTGCACGACTCCTTTGAGCCGTGGTAGGGTAGTGATCAAAGTGCAGTGGGAACACACTCGAGGCGAAGTGCCAGTGTCAAGTCAGCGGACTAAGCTGTACTCATGTCACCTGGGAACTGATAACTGACGATAGGTATAATACCAACCTATCAGTTCCCGACGAGTCCTGTCCAGTATACTCGTAACCCAACGAGCACCCGTATACTATCTCCAGTACGACGTACTGATGGCTGTGGGACAGACCATCTCCCACACTGGGATGAGAAGCGCATACGCTAGTCTACTCCGGAGTATCGATGCCCTGTCTCGATAGTCCTGCGACTAGGGACCTGTATAAGGATGTGCTTATAGATTACCCAGCCCCCACTAGTGTGACTGCCATCACAACGCTGGTAATCAAGCAAAGACCCTAAGGGCTCCACTAATGTGTATAGGTGATATCGCAAAATAAACACATGTACACATTGAAGTAGAAACAAACCAAGTAGCATACTACTATATTGAGCAAGATTGTTTATACAAGGTGAATATCCCAAGCTTCCATTAAGTAATATACAAACTAGTATGATACAGTAATGGCCTCTAGGGCATATACACTAACAATCTCCCACTTGCACTAAGGCCATGTACTGGCGTATCGAAGACCTATCATCTCGATCAGCCGCTCGAACTGAGTCTGGGGTAGGGCCTTGGTGAATGGATCTGCAGTGTTTTCTTCTGAAGCAACCCTCCGAACCTCGATCTCCTTGCGATCCACGATCTCTCTGATCAGGTGATACCGCCTCAAGATGTGCCTGAATCTCTGATGGGACCTGGGTTCCTTCGCTAAAGCTATAGTCCCGTTGTTGTCGCAATACAGAGGTATTGGGTCAACAATGGACGGAACCACCTAAAGTTCTTTCAAGAACTTCCTCATCCAGACAGCTTCTTTTGCGGCATCAGATGCAGCGATGTATTCCGCTTCCATCGTCGAGTCTGCAACGGTTTCCTGTTTGGAACTCTTCCAACACACCGCCCCTCCATTGAGGGTAAAGACAAAACCCGACATGGACTTGGAATCATCCTTGTCACTCTGGAAGCTGGAGTCAGCAAAGGCCTCGATCTGGAGGTCTTTTCCGCCATACACCAAGAACATCTCCTTAGTCCTTCTCAGGTACTTGAGAATGTTCTTTACCGCTATCCAGTGTTTCTCCCCAGGGTTTGACTGATACCGGCTTACCACACTCAGTGCATAAGCTACATCCGGTCTGGTACACAACATCGCATACATTATAGAGCCTACCGCAGAAGCGTAGGGTATAATAGACATGCGATCCCTCTCCAAATCAGTCTTGGGAGATATCTCTTTAGAGAGGGTGATTCCGTGACAAGCCGGTAGGTTACCGCGCTTGGAATCTTCCATACTGAATCTTTTCAGTACGGTGTCGATGTACCTGGACTGTGAAAGTCCTAATATCCTCTTGGATCTATCACGATGGATCCGGATCCCCAGGATGTAAGAGGCATCAGCCAGGTCTTTCATGGAGAACCTGTGTGACAAGAAACCCTTGACAGATTGTAGCATAGGAATGTCATTTCCTATTAAGAGAATGTCATCCACGTATAAAACGAGGAATACTACAGTTCTCGCTACAAATCTACTATAGATGCATGGTTCATCTGGATTTTTGATAAAGCCAAATTCCTTGACCGTCTCATCAAAACAGATGTTCCAACTCCGCGATGCCTGCTTTAGTCCATAGATGGACTTAAGCAAGTTGCACACCTTTCCGCTGCTCCCACTCTGAATGAAACCCTCTGGCTGATCCATATAGACACACTCCTCTAAATTTCCATTTAGAAAAGCGGTTTTTACGTCCATCTGCCAAATCTCATAATCGTGGAAGGCAGCAATGGCAAGAAGGATCCGAATGGATTTCAGCATAGCCACTGGAGAAAAGGTTTCGTCATAGTCCAAGCCAGGTCTTTGACGGAAACCCTTTGCTACAAGTCTAGCTTTATAGGTCTCAACCTGTCCATCTACACCAATCTTCCTTTTGAAGATCCACTTGCATCCTACGGGTTTTATCCTGTCTGGAGCAATGTCCAACGTCCATACTTTGTTGGTGTACATGGACTCCATTTCGGTCCGCATTGCATCCAGCCATTTTACCGAGTCAACGCTCTGAACGGCCTGCTGGAAGCTAGTAGGCTCATCATAATCTATGATGCAATCCTCTCTATCCCCGTCTATGAGAAAACCGTAGTATCTCTCGGGTGGATGAGACTGCCTACTACTCCTGCGGAGCGGCGTAGGAATGTCCTGTTCATTTGAACCCTCTGGTTCTACTAAGCTTTCAGTAATAGTCTGTGGTTCTGGAATTTCTTCCAGTTCTACTGCGCTCCCACTTAATTCTTTTTCTAAGAACTGGTGTTCTAGAAAGTGGGCATGACGAGAAACAAGAACTTTTTGTTCCTCTTCGTAATAGAAGAGATATCCCTTGGAATTCTTTGGATATCCCACAAACTTACACAGTACTGAGCGCGCCTCGAGCTTGTCCGCATGCTGCTTTTTAACAAAAGCTGGACATCCCCAAGTCTTAATGTGACTGAGATGGGGCCTCTTCCCACACCACATCTCATATGGTGTAGTAGGCACAGTCTTAGTAGGAACTCGGTTCAAAAGGTACGCAGCTGATTCTAGCGCATACCCCCAGAAAGATCGCGGTAACTCAGCGTTACTCATCATGGACCGTACCATATCCAATAGGGTTCGGTTCCGTCTCTCCGATACACCGTTGTGTTGCGGAGTGTATGGAGGAGTAAGCTGAGAGAGAATCCCGTTCTCTTTTAAATAATTCAGGAACTCGGCACTTAAGTATTCTCCACCTCGATCCGATCTTAGAATCTTGATACTTTTGCCGGTTTGTTTTTCTACTTCATTCTTATATTCCTGGAACTTTTCAAAGGCTTCGGACTTATGTTTCATTAAGAAGACATAACCGTACCTTGAAAAGTCATCCGTAAAAGTAATGAAGTAAGAATAACCGCTTCGCACATGTGTAGACATTGGACCGCACACGTCGCTGTGTACGAGTCCAAAGAGCTCGCTTGCTCTTACTCCGTGTCCAGTAAACGGAGTCTTTGTCATCTTTCCTTTGAGACAGGATTGACAAGTGGCATATGATTGATATTCGAACGGATCCAAATACCCTTCTGTATGTAACTTAGTCAACCTTCTCTCATTGATGTGACCCAGTCTACAATGCCATAAGAAAGTCTGATTGATTTCCGGAGACTTTCTTTTGTGTGTATTCTGGACATTGAAAATCTGTGGTTGGTTCAATACGTATATACCATTGCTCAATGTACCTGACCCAATCAGAACTTGATTAAGGTGAATGTTTACAACATTACTTACAAACGCAAATTCATAACCTTCTTTAGAAACCAAAGATACAGAAATGATATTACAAGTTGCGTTGGGTACAAAAAAGCAATTACGCAAAACCAAAACATGCCCATCTGACATTCCCAGGTGATAGTCCCCCACGGCTTTAGCATCCATGCTAGCTCCGTTCGCAACTCTGAGGGTCATGTCACCTGCCTTCAAAAACCTACGGTTTCTCAACGCCTGCAAAGAATTACAGATATGAGATCCTGATCCGGTATCCAATACCCAGGAAGTAGAGTTTATAGAAAGACAGTTTTCAATAACATACACACCTGAAGCTGAAGCCGCAACCTGCTTCAGTTCCTGTGTCCTGGCCTTCCAAGCCCTGCAATCTTTTTTCCAGTGTCCACTCTTGTGACAATTGAAGTATTCCTCTTTACCCACAAGCTTCCCCGCTATCTTTGTTGCCTTTGCTTTTCCCTTCGTATCCACTTTACTAACACCGCCCCTTGGTTTGGCGGGGGCTTTCCTCTTCTTTCCCTTGGCTTTCGCCTTGGACCTAGAAGAAGAAGATCCTCCTACAAACAAAGTGGATGTTTCCCTACCTTTCTGTAGGGTGCCCTCTGCACTCCTCAGCATGTTGAGGAGTTCTGATAGTTCAACTTCTTTTTCTTGCAAGTTGAAATTCAGTATGAACTGGGCGTAAGTGGAAGGAAGGGACTGGAGAACTAAGTCCGTATAGAGCTCACTCTCCAACGTGGTCCCAAGTTCTGCGAGCTCCTCAATGTAGCCAATCATCTTAAGCACGTGGTCCGCTACCGATGATCCGACGGCCAACTTTGCCGAAAATAACTTCTTCGACACTTCGTATCTTGCGATACGAGACTGCTCTCCATACAGTTCTTTTGTATGAAGAAATATGGATTCCAAGTCCATATTCTCGTGCCTCCTCTGGTGATCGTTGTCCATAGAGGCAAGCACGAGGCACTTGGCCTTCGCGCAATCAATCTCCCAAGTCTTACGGATTTCCTTATCCGCGACGCTGGAGGTGGGACCTGGGACGGGGGGAGCTTTGGTGGTAAGAAGATACCCCAGCTTGTCGTAAGTGATTGCCATTTTGACATTCCTGAGCCAATCTTTGTAGTTTGGCCCTGTCAGTATGTTTTTATCTAGAAGTAACTTAAGTCCAGTCATTTCGATTTGGTCGCTGCAGGGGGGAGAGAAGAAACACTTTTAGCACGATGCTCTTGCAAGTTTAGAATGGTTTTTAATTTGTCTAAACAGGATGGCTCCCACTGTCTCTCGAATCCCTCCTCAAACCACAAAGGAAGAATTAGCCGGGATCAATCCCACCGCACAATACTTGCTTAACCGTTCAGCCAGGCCAGTGTCGGTACTTCGAGGGAGGTTTTCCAACGCTTTCGCGAAGTTCCTTAATTTAAGAACCTCTTTTCCCTGGGGGCGTAGCCCCGCTAACACCTTTCTAGGCACCTACTAGGTTTATAGCATTGATCGTTTAGTGAGAAATTCCCGAGGAGTAGCATATACTCACAGTAGGATCGGGATCCAAATATCATTGCGTGACGAAAATGAAGGAATCCTACCATAATCATCACACTCCAAATGGTATGCAAATCTAGCAAGTTTCAGTACTTATGAAACTCCCGATGTGGATTTTTGCCCCATGCTCTTATGACCTTGACTTTGGCCAAAATATCATAAGTCACATGTCAAGTTCTGCCCGTCACTATCCAGGTTAATTTGGATCCATCCGTGCCTACCCTTGACTTTGGCCAAAATGGCAGTACGAGTGTCCCAAACCAACGCATCTATCTATGCTACACATGAACACCCAATAGCTACCAATCACTATGCCTTGACTTTGGCCAACATACATAGCTTGAATACTATTGCCTATTCATGCGAAACGACGGAGGGCTACGAATGGTTTTGGTAAAACCGTGAACGTAGTGAACTTGATATAATCGATGGAACGAGATAGCTTTTAGAAGGAGTGGCTCAAGCTCCGCATTTAAAAGTTAGTTTTGAAAAGAACCGAGTGGGTTTTCGAAAGTGTTCCAACGACTTTAACTTGGTTTATTATCTTGCATTAGTTCTTTTAATGCGTGATATTCTTGCATTAGTTCTTTTAATGCGTCCCATCATTTAATCCTACCATTGCAGAAAACAACCAAAATATGACGTACGCTTATGCCATTCGCATTCGCCACGAGGTCCCGTCATCACCCGTTAGGTTACTTAACTAACGACAGAGCGGGGGCTGGGCTAGCGCGGCTGTAAAACATAAGCAACGCCTAAATATAAAGCAATGATAGACATTACAGATCACAGATGAATACATTGGATATACTAGGAATCCGCAATCCGTTCGAGCCTGCAACGAAAAGCGGATTACACGGTCGCGGTGAATAGCCAAAACCCCACCCAAGACCCCTACGGGTGCGGCAACTACCCGCCAAGTACCCGGTAGTTTGTGCACCCCTCCATGGGTCTATTCTAGGAGCAAAAACAGTAAAAAGAATTATACAATGACGGCTACAACCCCGACCCGGTTGTGCGGCCATATAAATAATATTATTACATCAATTTACATTTACAAATGAATGAAAGAAAAACAAAAGCTCATCTCACATCCACCCCGGCTATTCACCCGCGACGGTCCAACACATTCATATACACATTCCAATATCAAACACAGATCACAGAGATGTATAACCCCGACTAATCGACTTATAGCGATTAGCCGACGTTCAATACATACAAACATCACAGATATAACCAATATAGCCAAAGTGTAGCGAAGTTCGAAAAAAAATACGGATTTATAGGACCCCAAAAGTAAATTTCTTTTCTGGAAAATCTGGGCACATATAACATATTTGAAAAATCCCAAAACCCTACCAGATGAACACTGCACAAAACACAATCACATGAAGAGGTTAAACGGCGGCGGATCCGCGGCTAAGAGAATAGCTGAGGCCGCGGATCCGCGGCGGTTTGAATGAATCATGGGATCGTTTTTCGTGGGTGTTCTCACAAAACCCTGAGCCGATTTTAGGAGTAAAAAGTTTTACTTTTAGAGCACAAAAAATTTCAACAGAAACTTAGGGTTTTTGATTTCCGGTTTTTGTGATTTTTCGGTTTCGAACTTCCATACACTTCGCTACCAAGCTAGTTTAAGTTTAGTTAGGCTCTGATACCACTGTAAGTCCACGTTGCGACCCCCGGTTCTTACGGGGAGGCGGAAACGGTATAAAAATCAAATTTTTAGCGCATGGGGCAACATGGACTAACAAAGTCGGGATCTTTTCCTAAACTAAAACTAGCAAACATGCTAAAGAGAGTTAGCTACTCGGAAAGGTGGTTATACCTAAACTTGAACTCCTTCTTCTTCAAACTTTGTAGAGGTTGATGGTTCTTTCCTCGTCGCCTTCTTCCGTCAAAGATGGATCCACCTGAGGGTTCAACCTTCGGGCTCTTTCTCGAACTTTGAGAGAACTAGAGTCTTCGGCTTGCTAAACCTTTGATCCTAGAGTGAGTAGAGAGTGTCTAGGGGTTGTTTTCTTTTCAAGGAGAGGGATTCTCAACACATGAGAAGGATTCTCCTTGAGCTTGAGGAAGAAGAAGATGAAGTGAGGAGAGAGAATGATTATGATAGAATGAGCTCTTTTCTTTTGCAACCATAACTAAAAGAAAAGGAATTATCTAATTAATAATAATAAATCAAAAATGAAATAGTTGATGGTTGTATTTGGAATGACCACTATCATAACTTTCAATAAATGAGTGTAAGCTAGAATCAAGGAGTATCCTTGCAAAGCAATGATGGTGGTCAACATTCAACCATGGTCAACAAGTCAACCATGGTCAACAAGTCAACAAAATCAACCATAACAATATTTCATTTAATTACTATTATTAATTGATATTTCATAAATCTATTAGGGTTTGGAAAAAGACGACTGTCAACTGTGCATACGCACCCGTTCCGAAACCCTAATGAAAAACCTCATCCTCCGCCTCAAGCAACTGTGCATACACACCTGTATTCTCGTTCCGAGGAACAAGAATACCGAGAGATAAAAGCAACCCCAAAACATATACCAGTATCTGGCTCAAACCAGAGCCTGCTAGTATAATCCGTCCGGACTCCAAACGTGCACAAGTGCGCGGATGAGAACGAACCCTGCCGCAAAACCATGCGACCTCTACTCTGTTTTGCCCAGAGGCGAATACCCTCTGTGTGGGACTCTAAAGACTCGACACTACGCTGGCAGTGGTTTTAACCACAGACCGCAAGCGGCACTAGCTGTGCGTAACGGTCCCCAGGTAGATGCCGACAAGAAGGCTGACGAGGTGAACCCCATCTGAACTCCTACTGAGTCTGAATGTGACATTCTCCGTACAGTCCGGTCTGTTCGTCTGATACATCGCATGGCGGGCCTAGGGGGCGGTAAACGTCAGTCCCCTAATAGCGGTACAAGTCGTGTCGGAGTGAAGCCCAAAACACCCTGAGATAATACTGGAAGCCTACCAGTATATCTCGCTTGCCCTGGCCAGGGACTACTCGTGTAATGGCTCTTCTAGACACAGCGCGATGTCAACCCCTAATACCGGGAGAGACGAATCCTGTCTAACCGTCACTGCCTCCAAGTGCTTCGGGACTGCACCCAACTACTACCTGTTTGCACGACTCCTTTGAGCCGTGGTAGGGTAGTGATCAAAGTGCAGTGGGAACACACTCGAGGCGAAGTGCCAGTGTCAAGTCAGCGGACTAAGCTGTACTCATGTCACCTGGGAACTGATAACTGACGATAGGTATAATACCAACCTATCAGTTCCCGACGAGTCCTGTCCAGTGTACTCGTAACCCAACGAGCACCCGTATACTATCTCCAGTACGACGTACTGATGGCTGTGGGACAGACCATCTCCCACACTGGGATGAGAAGCGCATACGCTAGTCTACTCCGGAGTATCGATGCCCTGTCTCGATAGTCCTGCGACTAGGGACCTGTATAAGGATGTGCTTATAGATTACCCAGCCCCCACTAGTGTGACTGCCATCACAACGCTGGTAATCAAGCAAAGACCCTAAGGGCTCCACTAATGTGTATAGGTGATATCGCAAAATAAACACATGTACACATTGAAGTAGAAACAAACCAAGTAGCATACTACTATATTGAGCAAGATTGTTTATACAAGGTGAATATCCCAAGCTTCCATTAAGTAATATACAAACTAGTATGATACAGTAATGGCCTCTAGGGCATATACACTAACAATGATGGGCGATGAATGATCCCATATCCATTGGTGTTTGACATTAGAGAAGGTATACGGGTGCTCAGTGGAGACTGGGTACACTGGACGGACTCACCAAGAACTCCCAGATGGTATTATACCTCACGTCAGATGTCAGTTCTCTGGTGACACTGGTACAGAGTAGTCTGTAGACCCGAGATCGTCATAGAGTCTTGTGTGATTCCCACTGTGCTTTGATTTCCATCATACCACGTCCAAGAGGGCGTGCAAAAAGGTGGCTTTTGGGTACAGTCCCGAATCACATGGAGGCAATGAGCGATAGGAGGGGATTCGTCTCTCCTGGTATAGGGAGTTGATGTTGCGCTGTGTTCGATTGGCTATAACTAGAAATCTCTAGCCAGGGTTGCTGAGATTTACTGGTAAGTGTTATCAGTAGTTTCTCGAACTGTTATGGACCTCATATCGACACGACTTATCAAGCTAATGGGGTCTGACGTTTACCACCCCTAGGCGAAATATGCGACATATCAGACGAAGAGACCGGACTGTACGGGAGTGTTACTGATTGGATTCGCAAGAGAATGTACAGGCTTGCTTGTTGATCTTCTGATCGCTCAATACCTGGGTGGCTGTTACGTTTAGCTGACCGCTTGCAGCTTGTGGATGTTTGATATGATCATCACCTACTGCCGGCGTATTGACAATTCTTTAGAGTCCTACATAGAGGTTTCTTGGCTCAGGCAAAATGGAGTAGGAGCACGTATATGATATGTGCGGGACCGAGAATAATACGTGTATGTGATACCGTATTAGATTCTCGCGATATGAGATATCGGCCAGGTATATGTAATATAGCCGGGTCATCGGATCAAGTATTGATTCGATGAACTGATACAGATTATATTAGTCGGTTATTTATGAAATAGCCGGATTATCGGATCAAGTGTTGATTCGATAATTTAATGTATAATTATATATTTGATATATTAAATTACATTAACTAATATAAGCTCACTAAAAGATTCTTTTTCTCACTCGGGTAATACATTGATATATATGCGATATATATTAATTGTATTATTTTATTTTGTTACAATAAATATTGTATATGTGATATATAATATTGTAACATGTTATGGTTATAAATGCAACATGTTTTGTGGAGTTTAATTGAGGTTAGGGTTTGGATTAGGGTTAAGTCTTCATGAAGCTTTCAAGAAGCTTCTTGAAGCTTTGACTTTGACTAGGATATTTTGTGATATTTTATGATATTTCCTTAACCCAACCCAACCCTTTACCCTGGTTAAATCTCTACATGGGTTAAGTCTTCATACTTATCCCATGGTTGCAATTCTAACCACACTAGAGTTTCATTATTCATCACAAAAAGATTCTTCTTCTTCTTCCTTGAGTTCTTGATGAAAAGCTTTCTAGCTTTTTCATTAGTGATGAAAATGAGTGAGTTAAAGAAAACAAATGAGAGCTAAATTCCTACTTCATCATCCTAATCTATCCTAGCCATTTAGATTAGGGTGTTCACTTCATTTGTGAGTGAGAGCTTGTGTTAATGAAACTTCAAGGTAGATCATCTTTGTTATCGAAGATCGGAAGCAAACTTGCATCTTTCTCTTCGTAGAGCCTCTCGAGAGTCCGGAACTTGATGATCGCAGCGAAGGGACCACAACACGGAGCTTATGAAATGAAGGACCGGACTACAAAGGTTGTAATCCCAAACTCTTAGATGTTAAAGTGTTTAACATGCTTTGTTTCGCCTAATCTCTAGTCTAAGATCTTGGTTTAGGGTTGTTCGGCACGGCTAAATTTTAAATCGGGCATGGTTGATGCCTTATAGACCCTTGTGCGTGTGCCTAGTAACCCTACAGTTGGTATGAAGAAAACCGATTCTCAAACTCTTTCTCGGCAGTCTTGTGGGTCTCGACCATTTCACGTGTGAAAATGACAGCTTTATCTAGAGCCACCACCTCCATAATTGCCTCCTGAAGGACCCGCTATATTTCATAGGCACGAACAATCTTGGTTGTGAGCTGGGCTTGAAGTTCCCCCAAAACCTTCGAAACCAACTCTCTTTCCGAAAACTTCTGGTTGAGACTTTTCTCACAAGACTGGAGATTGGCTGCACACCGATCGATCCATCCACGCAAGCTGTCCTTTACAGACAGGATATCAGAGGGAAGGTGCACGCACTCAACTCCATATAGGGAAGCCTCCACTTGACGGCAGTATTCAACTCAAGTACGCACCAGCGCCTCGTCATGGTAAATGGCAAGAACGGATAAAGAAGCATTGGCTTCAACAGAAAATTCCTCAACCGTGACAGAAGTGCCAACGTGAAGATCTTCAATGAGGGTTTCCAGTGAATGAATGCTCTGTTTTTCCATCCTCTTAGACACATGTCTGGCATAAAGGCCCGGCGGCATGCAAATACGGGACTCTAGAGGTTTGGCAAAACTGTGAAGATACATATATGGTTAGTCACCTTTCCGAACAGAGAATACGTAAAAGAAAACCAGAGTTAAAGCGTTACTTACCTATGGCCACAGAAGGCGGATCTGAGAAGCCCCCAGGCACATCAAGAACTTTAACTTCATTATCAGCCTGTAGGATTGTGGTTTAAAATAAAAAAAGGGGCACATCAGAATCATTATGAAAATATGATACAGAAGGCAAAGGAATACCAACATTGGCCGGAGGAAAGAATGATGGTCTGGGGAGGTACCGCGTGCTGCGCCGCCATATTAAGTAGACGCAAGAAGGTTTCTTCCGGAGAATGATCTATAATAGAAGACGCCAACTCCCGCAATTCTGAGAGAAAGAAAGGGTCAGACATATAGAAGAGTCATTAATATAGAATTATATATAAGATTGCCTTCGATACCGTAGGGTGTTTCTCGTCACTCGATTGAGATGGGAATACGCGTCGTTTGTCAGGCGTACTACAGATTCCCCTGCTTAGGGTAAGCTGGGGTTTATTGATTGTGGGGATCCGAATCTCCGGCAGCCGCGGACTAAGCTGCCGTTAATTACCCTTCGCCTTTGAAGCGAAGGAACCTCCGATTGACGGGTCAAACTGGTCATGCGAACTCAATGTGCATTGTGCGTGTGTTGTGTTTTGAGGGGTCATGGATATATCGGGGGCTTCGCAGAGTTTATGGGGGGCCCGCTACTCGGATAGCGGGATGGGGGTCAAGGGGCGAGCATCCTCCTTGTAGGGTGCGAGGCAGCTCCACGTTAGAAATTTTTCTAACGGGGGAAAGTGTTGTGGAATGTGTATATATATAAAAAAAAATGAAAATAGCGTCCAAAGGACGCGTGGGTGCCAGCGCCTCACGTGCCCAGCACACAGGCGTCAGCGCCTCACGTGCTTGGCATGTGGGTGCTAGAGGGAAAAAAGGGCTTAGCCTCTGTGCTCGGAGTTGTACTCCTAATTGACTTTTGGAGTTAAACTCCTAAAAAATGTCAAAGGGGCTTAGCCCCTGCACTGGGAGTTGTACTCCCGATTGACTTTTGGAGTTGAACTCGTAAAAAAGGATTTATTATTATTATTATTATTATTATTATTATTATTATTTTATATATATATATATATTGTAGGTTAAACTCCTAAAAGATTTTCGGGGATGATGAAAGGGGACCCCTTTCTCCTTCCTTGAGCCATGGGTTTTCTCTTGAGTCTTGGATCTTTCCAAAGTGGGATTTTTGGAGATGGGTCTCTTTCTTCCTCCTCTCTGTTGGCTGGATCTTGGAGAAAAAAGTGGGGTGAAATTTAAAAATCTTCCCTTTTTGAGATCTGATGGGAGATCTGAGCTCACCTTTGCGGGTTTTATGGTGAAAACCATTCCTTTTTAGAAAAGGAAGAGTTAAACTCTTTATTTAATTCAGAAAAGAGAAGAAGGTTTAGAATCTTGAGGAAGTAAAAGGAGGCACAGAAACCCTAATTTTTAAGGGGAATGAATTCTCTCTTTTTTTTAATTTCATTATCATATTGTCTTATATAGGCTTACAAATTTACACATAGCCCCTTGGGCATTATAAAATGGCATTTTGCCCATCTCATATCTCATGTGCTCATTTTTTTTGCATAAGAGCCATAGGCTTCACAAAAATTTAGCTTTTTACCCATTTATTTTACATTCATGCATGAAAATTATATCAAACTTATTTATTATATAATTTTCATTTTGGCATAGGAGAGGCCGACCGCTGGGCTCGACTTGGGCATGGGCCTACTTGACCTGGGCTTGGGCCCACTTATTTGGGGTTGACTTTAACTTTGACTTGGTCAACCGGGGTGTAATTTTTGACCCCAACAGATACTTCGTCCATTCTGGACTAGAAGGATAGCAGTTTCAGTAATCTCCTCTACACTCTCTGGTGCGTCACTGGAATTATTTACAGAGTCTATGGCCGGTCCGGTGACCTTCGCTGAAGGAATAAAGGCCGGCACCGGAGGCTTTGAGACACGATCTGGACTCGAAGCTGCGTCCGCCATAGAAGGCCCTACAAAGGAAAAATCTGTAAAGACGAATACGATATGAAACTAATATAAATTATCTGCTGAGAAGAACATAAAAGATACATACCAATACGCCAGGAAGCCTGAATTATGGCTTTTTCAAGCCGCTTCTCTTTTCTGTTTAATCGCGCTCGTCGGGCTTTGATCGAAGATAAATCCCTGCCCGCCTTCAGAGCAGCCTCGTCTTCAGAAGCGGCCGAGATTGGCTGTTTGAGAGCTCCTTCCAATGTCAGAGGAACCACTGGTAATATAGTCGGGACCGGATCAACATCAAGGAATTCAACAGGGGGAAAGTATCCCTTCTTGGGGCACACGTTTTCGGTTTCATCCAGTGAATGCTTCAAAGCCTTGACCAACTGAGCGGCTTCCTCGGCGGATGTACCAGGAAAGAGGAGACCATCGTCTGGTTCATGCGCAGATATAGGCTCATCATGAAAAGGCTCAAACTCAAGCAAGGCATCGAGTAAACTGGCGGCCGATCTCTTCCTCCTTTTAGGGCCCGAGTTAGCACTAGTAGAAGAGCGATTCCTCCCCTTAGGTACTTTTGCACGGTGCGGCCCAACCTCACCTTCGGTATCCGCCTTTGGTGATGCCGCTGCTGGTAGTTTATCAGGAATTTCTGTCCCGGCTCTAGTGTGAACCGACATACCAGCAGTATGGGGGACTGATTCCGCTCGATTGGCTTTAGGAATAAGCACTGAATCACTGTCCCTCAAAGGAGGGCGAACAACTGACCGTGGCTGCAACGGGGCACTGATAGCTTGAGCTGGAGCAGAGGCTTTACACTCGAAGAACACCCTTCTCTCCTTTGCGATGATGGGACTAACCCGGTGGCGATACCAGCCCTTGAAGGTTCCCATGGGCCTTGGAAGATAGTCGGGCTCGAGAATCATGAAGAGGTGTAACGACTCTGTTTATAATACACAAATAATTGTTTAAAATTAAGGTACTAAATGGAGTATTTGCAACCATGTGTATACTATAAGTATTTGAATTGTTTTAGAACAGTAAGAAATAGCTTGTAGCTCATTGGTAAAGCCTTGCACTGCTGTGTCGTAGCCCATGTGTTCAAATCCCCCCAGCCACATATTATTTTTAATGATTTTTCTTTTAAACTTTTTGGGAGACCAAATGTTTACATGTGCAATACACGTAAAAATGAAAAGTCACTAACATCAAACATGTGGAAAATGTTATTTGTACTGAACATGACACGTGGCTTCAATCCAAGACCCACCCCAACCTAAGTGGCTGACGAGATGTGCTTTTGGGCCGGCACCGCCAGGTCCCCCGTCCCAAATGCTCAATTTTTTCACCCTAACACCCTTTGGTCTCCCCCACTACTCCTCTTTTGTTTGATTTTCCTGCACATTAACAGAGAATTAAAAGCCGGAGAATGTGGATGTTTGCCTATTTAAGGTAGACAACTAAAATGGGGTTATCAATACGGTAATTGTCTTCGAAAAAGACACAAATCCTGCCGTCCATGTGCAGCAGTTACCGATAACTCCAAAACTTAATTCAGGACTTCAATTCTGTTTAAGTGTCTGACTCAGACAGAGTCTCAGTTTAATCCGAATACAATCCATACTTGATATAATTCTATTACAACATGAATCCATCTATATCAACATGACTTGATTTGACTGAACCATGGATATACATTGACTTGTCTACATGACTATCCGTTTATATCCCTATCCGTTTACATGAACAATTGATATCATGGTTTCGGCAAGTCTAATATCTATAAATCACTGCATAACAATACAATAAACATTACGGGGTTTAAAAGGAGTAGATTGGTTCGGAATGTGTTAAAAGTGGCACGATGATGGTCACTTTAATACACCTAACCTGAAAATCCGTTGATGTTGTTCCGTGGCTTAACGGTTCCTTGTGCTCCGTATACCTTAGTCCACGGAATAGTTGAACTCCTTTCGTATACACAGGCATATTCTGTACAAAGCTACAAATAAGAGCAATAACATAACAAACATACATTATATCAGTTATACTCTCTATCTGTATATTCTATTTCTATCTCTCTTTGGGATTTACCGAGCGATTGTTCGCTGACGACATTCTTTTTCTATTCTTTCTTTGGAATGTTGTCAGGAGGATCCGACTCGCTGAAGATCGAGCCCAGCTCAGAAGACTTGGAGCAGCATCGAGGACCCTGAGCTTTAGTTCACTTGTATATACTTTACTTTTAGTTCATGCCATTGTTTAAGCATTGCTTTCCACATTTTATTTACTGTTCAGTTATATTGTAAAGAATGTTTAATAAATAAAAAGTTTTCTTTTACATCTCATGTATTTCTTGTGCACATTTACATTACATTGTTTATTTACGCTTAGCGTGTTTATTTCTGAGTAAATACGTCGCGGGTCAGTCACGTTTCCTTATCCGTACACCGAGAAACGGGGCGTGACAGATTTTGTTGGTAGCCCATGCAGGCCAGTTCTGCATGAAGTCCTACCATGCAGGGTCGGTTCTAAATGGAAACCTAAGCAATATAACACAAGAATTATAAGACTCGGTAACTAAACATTTTTTATATTTCATATTCCTTGAATCTATCCTAACCCTATTTTTCTTTCAAGGTTATGGATTCCCCGAACAATACTAGCACCAACGTGATCGGCAACACCACACCACCACCTCTTCCACTTACGCCTACCATTGTAGCTCCGATCAACGAGCATATGGTACTGCTTGAAACAATTAAGAGCCTCCTGGAGGGACAGCAGCAATAGACTGCCATACTAATGAACCGCGCAGAAGCGGAAGCACCTGGAGTGAAGCAATTCTGGGCATTGCATCCGAAGCAATTTTCTGGAAAAGAAAGCCCTTTGGAAGCTGAAGAATGGGCTCAATCAATTGGGGACGATCTGGCAGCAGCACAAGTGCCAGACATTGCTTGGGTAAGAGTTGCAAAGCAGTAACTTACTGATAACGCCCGAGTATGGTGGAAGGCAGAAGAAAGCTGTCTTGCCCAGCCGATCGAATGGAAAAAATTTCACGACATGTTCGACACGATGTATTTTCTAGAGACTTCCCGATTCAACATGGAGCAGCAATTCATCCACCTACAACAATGCTCTATGTAGAGCAAATCAACGGATGAGTATGATGCCGAGTTCACCTTGTTGAGCAAGTAAGATATGTCTAAATTTTCGATTTTTCTAATAACACATACTACACAGCTAACACAAGACTGTAACAGGTTTGCGGCCCATCTCATACCGACTGCTGAGATCAGGGCCAGACGATTTCAGCAGGGGTTGGACCCGGAGATCCAAGCTGCTCTAGCTACAGGGGATTGTCCAACCCATGATTTGGCTCTAAGAGGTGCCCGTCGATACGAGGCAGTAGTGAAGAAGAAGGTCAGACCTCACTCTGCCGGTATAAAGCGTCCTACTGCTCAGATAGTAGGAGGAGCTTCTTCCAGGCCACCTTTTGTACCCAGGAGACCGGGAGTACCTTTTAACTGGCCTAGTTCAGACTTGGGCACCTACTGCAGGAGGGATGGACACCTGGTGAAGGATTGCAGGCATGTTAATCGCCTCTGCTTAGTCTGTGGCTCATCTACACATGATATTGGGTCTTGTCCTCGTCGACTCAATCCGAACTCTGCACCCAGACTAGCAATCACCTATCCGCAGTGGCCAGCTATCCAGGCACCTGCACCACGTCTTGCTCTCCCTGCTCCACCTCCTCGTGGACCTGCTGCACCTCCTCCTCATTAGTTCCATCAAGCGCAAAGGAACTTACAGAAGAACGGACAGAGGAATGCTCCTCCAGCAAGGAGGAATGCTCCTCCAGTAAGGAGGAATGTACCGAGGCGACAGGCTTTCACAATGATTGTGGAAGAAGCTGAAGCCACTGGCCAAGTCATCACTGGTAACTTCCCATCTTTCAAATCTGTTCAATACTTGTTTACATCCATATATCTTTTTCTATACCTAAAACATATCCCACATAACTCAGGTACGATCTTAGTAGCCTCACTTCCTGCACTAGCACTCTTCAATACTGGAGCATCTCATTGCTTTATGTCGCAACGGTTCGTCCGAACTCATGCGATTCCAGTCAAACCGCTCGAATCAAACTGGAATGTTGGTTCAGGGAACGACGTTCTAAAGGCAACAATAGGATATGACCTGTGTCTAGTAGTCGTCTGCAGCAGAGAATTCTATGCTGATTTTAAGGTGCTGGACATACCGAACTTCGATGTAGTTTTGGGTATGGATTGGCTATGAACATTCTACGCTACCATCGACTGTCATCAAAGAAGGGTAGTGTTCGAGATTCTAGAGCATCCGGTCTTTTATTTCAAAAGTGGAGACCGTACCCTGGAGCCTAGCACATACAAAGCAAAACCGAAGAAGGCAGTGATTGCAACTCTACAGGCGGGAGAAGACAAGCCCGAGGTAGTTCGAAAGTTCGATGATGTATTTCCTGAAGACATATTAGGTTTGCCTCCCGATCAAGCTCTTGAATTCGGAATTGATTTAGTACCTGGTGCACAACCGGTGATCAAAACATCGTATCGATTAAGCCCTGAAGGTTTGAAGGAGGTCCGTATTCAGCTGGATGAACTTCTCTAGAAAGGATGGATTCGTCCCAGCACTTCAAGTTGGGGATCTCCAATTTTGCTTGTGAAAAAGAAGGAAGGTTCATACAGAATGTGCACTGATTATAGAGTTTTGAACGAAGTCACGATAAAGAACAAGTATCCACTACCGCGAATCAACGATCTGTTCGATCAACTAAGCGGGTCTTGCATTTTCTCAAAGTTAGATCTTCGTTCGGGTTATCATCAGGTGAAGGTCAAAAAGTCTGATATCCCAAAAACGGCATTCAGGACTCGCTATGGACATTATGAATTTCTCGTGATTCCATTTGGAGTGACCAATGCACCAGCCATATTCATGAACCTAATGAATCAAGTTTTTTACAAGTACCTAGACAGATTCGTTGTCATATTCATCGACGACATCCTGGTATATTCAAAGAATCAGAAAGAGCACACTGAACATTTACGAATTGTTCTGGAGACTTTGCAACAGCATCAACTCTATGCCAAGTACAGCAAGTGCGAGTTTTAGCTAGAACAAGTCGGATTTCTTGGACATATCGTTTCAGGTGAAAAAATCTCCGTAGATCCAGCTAAAGTAGCAGCAGTAAGAGAATGGCCGACACCAAAGACAGTGAAGGACATTCGAAGTTTCTTGGGATTAGCGGGATACTACCGAAAATTTATTGAAGGATATTCGAAGATTGAAACACCCCTGACCAAGCTCACACGCAAAGTTGAAGAATTCATATGGTTAGAAGCATGCGAAGAAGGTTTCGTAGAACTCAAGTCAAGATTGATATCAGCACCTATTCTCGTAATACCAGACCAATCTGGAGGTTTCGTAGTACATTGCGATGCATCCGGTAAGGGATTAGGATGTGTTCTACATCAGTACGGTAAAGTTGTAGCTTATGCATCAAGACAGCTGAAGGTTCATGAGCGAAACTATCCGACACATGATCTGGAGTTGGCAGCCGTTATCTTTGCACTCAAGATTTGGTGTCATTATCTTCTTGGAGAACGGGTAGATATCTATACAGACCACAAAAGTCTGTGTTTACTCAGAAAGAGTTGAATATGCGGTAGAGAAGATGGTTAGAACTCATGGCGGATTTTGACATCAATCTATAATATCATCCAGGGAAGGTGAATGTAGTACCTGATGCACTTAGCTATCAACCACTATCAATGAATCTCACCGCACAGTAGAAACAATATCAAGATTTGCATCAGATAGAGATAGAAGTGGTCATGCTAGGTAACGCTTCAAGTTTGATGAACTTACAAATTCAGTCTACAATTGTCGATCAGATCAAAACAGCTCAAACAAGTGATGCCAAGTTGCAAAAGATCAGAGAACAAGAAGAAAGTAGACTTCGAACAGACTTCATCATTCACGAAGACGGATCTTTGAGATACGGCAGTAGATTGTGTATACCATAAGGTCCTGTTCGGGAAGAGTTGATGAAAGAAGCCCACAACTCCTCATACTCAGTACACCCTGGTGGTATAAAGATGTACAAAGATCTACGTCAACATTACTGGTGGTATGGAATGAAGCGTGAAGTTGCCAGAAGCGTCGCTAAATGTTTGGTGTGTCAGCAAGTGAAAGCTGAACATCACAGGACTGCTGGTTTACTTCAACCGTTACATATCCCAGAATGGAAGTGGCAACACATTACCATGGATTTTGTGACTGCTCTACCTCGCAGCACAAAAGGTAACGATGCTGTATGAGTTATTGTGGATCGACTCGAAAAGTCGGCTCATTTGATTCCCTTTCGAGTTGGCTAATCTACCGAGACACTAGCAAAGAAGTACATGGAGGTAAATTTGAATCTAAGTAAGATTTAACTCTTCGTAGTGTACTATTTCTGATACCCATGAACTCATGCAAGAGATTATGAGATTACATAGAGTACCGGTTTGCATTGTCTCCAATAGTGACACCAGATTCCTATCACAATTTTGGCAGAGTCTGCAAACTAGCTTGGGAACGAGTCTGAACTTTAGCACAGCTTACCATCCACAAACAGATAGACAGTCTGAGCGAACGATTCAGATACTTGAAGATATGCTAAGAGATTGTATGCTAGACTTCGAAGGATCGTGGAAAGATCACCTACATCTTGTGGAACAGCTACCAAGTACGTATTGGAATGGCACCATTTGCAGCTCTATATGGAAGGAAGTGTCGTTCACCATTAAGTTGGGACGACATTGGTAATAGAGAACTCCTTAGACCTGAGATGATAATGGCGACTGTAGATATAGTTCACACTATCAAGGGACGAATGCGCATAGCCCAAAATCGACAGAAGCACTGAGCTGATGCAAAGCGCCGACACTTGAAGTTCCAACCAGAAGATCATGTCTTTCTGAAGACTTCTCCAAACCGTGGAGTGATTCGCTTTGGAAAGCGGGGTAAGTTAAGTCTGAGATACATTAGATTGTTCGACATACTCAAACAAGTCGGAGAAGTGGCATACCACTTGGCACTTCCACTCTCATTGGAAGGAATGTACAATGTGTTCCACATATCCCAACTCAGAAGGTATGTGAGTGAACCTAGTCACATTCTTGATCACTCCGAGCTCACGGTACAGACAGACCTATTTTGTGAGTAACAACCCATTGAAATCCTAGACAGAAAGGTAAAGTCACTTCGGAACAAGGAAGTAAACTTAGTTCGAGTGATGTGGAGGAAAGACTCGCCATGAGAATAAACGTAGGAAAGAGAAGATGATATGCGTGCCAAATACCCTTTCTTATTTATAAATCAGTCCTTCAATAATTGTAAATTTCGAGAACGAAATTTTTGTAAGAAAGGTAGAATGTAACGACTCTGTTTATAATGTACAAATAATTGTTTAAAATTAAGGTACTAAATAGAGTATTTGCAACCCTGTGTATGCTATAAGTATTTGAATTGTTTTAGAATAGTAAGAAATAGCTTGTAGCTCATTGGTAAAGCCTTGCACTGCTGTGTCGTAGACCTTGTGTTCAAATCCCCCAGCCACAAATTATTTTTAAAGATTTTTCTTTTAAACTTTTTGGAAGCCCAAAAGTTTACACGTGCAATACACGTAAAAATGAAAAGTCACTAAAATCAAACATGTGGAAAATGTTATTTGTACTGAACATGATATATGGCTTCAATCCAAGACCCATCCCAGCCCAAGTGGCCGGCGAGATGTGCTTTTGGGCCGGCGCCACTGAGCCCCCTTCCCAAATGCTCAATTTTTTTCATCCTAACACCCTTTGGCCTCCTCCCACTACTCTTCTTCTGTTTGATTTTCCTGCACATTAACAGAGAATTAAAATGAGCTTTAAAAACAAATTTTAATGCATTTTAATTCTCATTTTAATACCCTAAACCCTAATTCTATCCTATAAATACCACCTTACACCCTATCCCTCTCTATTCTGAAATCCATTGTCAAAATTCTCAAAGTTTTCCAAGTCCAAAAAGTTATACAAGTGGAGTTAGCCCAAGGTCAAGTTCCGGCGACGATTCGGGACATCCGGCGACACCACGACTCCACGAAGAAACAACTTGTTCCTATATCTCTTCTCTCTTCTCCAAACCTGTAAGTTCCCTCTCCTCTCTCCTTTTCTATTCTAAAACAATCTCTCATTAAAACTCATTAGAAGCGGAGTTATTCCGATTTCCGATTCTAATTTCATTAAAAACCAACTTTTCTTAACAACAAATCAACCACTTCTTAATATCTTATTTAGCAACCATAAAACAATATTTAGAACAAGTTTCAAATCAAAATAAAATGTTATGCAACTTGTATTACACTTTTTTGTTTAAATACCACAAAGTTTACCAACGACATTAATTCATCATATTACTCATATTACCTTTAGAAAACTCACGAGGTAATGACATACCTCATCACAACACTCATCATGATATAGCACGATGGTTTGAAAACAATATTTTTATGGCTAAGGCGAATTTTACAGTTAAATACCATAAACTATCAAAACCGTATTTCTTTTAAATGTTTTAATCAAATTCCATACAATAATTTCCTTACAACCCATTTTGGGGAATCCGATTTAGTTGGTGCGGGTTATCGCACATCCATCAGACTAGTAGGACGAGATGCCGTCCTCCTCACGGAGCATACGATCTCGATGGAATTTATATTACAATTTTCAAGAAAACGTGATTTCTATTTAATAAATAAATTTATTTTCTAATAATTATATATAATATTATCAACCTATCTATTTTAAATATACATAAAAAATATCCATATTTTCTAAACAAAGGAATCCCAAACTTCATGAAACTACCATCACAAATCAATACAAGTCATTTTACATGAAAATACCATATACTATCCAATTTAGGTTTATATCCACTATAATATCTCATCTTATAAAAATTACATCTATGAAAACCCTAAAGACGATAAATAAATACTTGAGGTTTATTTTAAAAATATATCAAAACTATTTTTCATAACCCCCCTCAATTTATATTAATTTATAATAAGGACCCTAGTAAATATAGGTTTAAGCAGGACCAATTATCTTGAGTCTCAAGGAGCCGGAGAATATGGGTGCTTGCCTATTTAAGGTAGACAACTAAAACGGGGTTATCAATACGGTAATTGTCTTGGAAAAAGACACAAATCCTGCCGTCCATATGCAGCAGTTACCGATAACTCCAAAACTTAATTCAGGACTTCAATTCTGTTTAAGTGTCCGACTCAGACAGAGTCTCGGTTTAATCCGAATACAATCCATACTTGATATAATTCCATTACAACATGAATCCATCTATATCAACATGACTTGATTTGACCGAACCATGGATATACATTGACTTGTCTACATGACTATCCGTTTATATCCTTATCTGTTTACATGAACAATTGTTATCATGGTTTCGGCAAGTCTTATATCTATAAATTACTACATAACAATACAATAAACATTACAGGGTTTAAAAGGGGTAGATTGGTACGGAATGTGTTAAAAGTGGCACGATGATGGTCACTTTAATACACCTAACCTGAATATCCGTTGCTGTTGTTCCGTGGTTTAACGGTTCCTTTTGCTCCGCATACCTTAGTCCACAGAATAGTTGAACACCTCTCGTATAAACTGGTATATTCTGTACCAAACTACAAATAACAGTGAACAAACATACATTATATCAGTTATACTCTCTATCTGTCTATTCTATTTCTATCTTTCTTTAGGATTTACCGAGCGTTTGTTCGCTGACGACATTCCCTTTTTATTCTTTCTTTGGAATGTTGTCAGGAGGACCCGACTCTCTGGAGATCGAGCCCAATTCAGAATACTTAGAGCGGTTCATCGAGGACCCCGAGCTTTAGTTCACTTGTATATACTTTACTTTTAGTTCATACCATTGTTTAGGCATTGCTTTCCACATTGTATTTACTTTTCAGTTGTATTGTAAAGAATATTTAATAAATAAAAAGTTGTTCTTTTACATCTCATGTTTTTCTTGTGCACATTTACATTATACTGCTTATTTACGCTTAGCGTGTTTACTTCTGAGTAAATACGTCGCGGGTCAGTCACGTCTCCTTATCCGTATACCAGGAAGCGGGGCGTGACAAGAGCGAACCAGTATTTAACCACATGAAATGATGGATAACGTCGTGGGCGGCCTCTAGCGAGAGGGTGGGCTCAACTAAAAAGGCTTCGAGGGAGACGCCCTGATTGTAACCTAGCTGGTGGGCGAAGCCATACGAACTATACTGCACGAAGAGAGCAGTGTCATTTAGGCGGAATACTAAGTACCCCGGCCTGATTGAATATAAATGCATGATCTCTTTGTGTTTTAAAGCCGGAGTCCCACTCTTCGGCAAATCGAATAACTGTTGAATGGGCCCCGCTGGCGCAGAAAAGACTCGATCATTAAAGACCATCCCGCCTTCGTTTGAATACAGATTAAGCAATACGCGCAGAGCCCCTAACTGAGTCAGATAAGGAGCGGAGGCATCAACCAACCTCATAACTCACGGGAAGGTGTATGACTTATAGAAATCAGGCCGCCGGTGTGCAGCAAATGCGCCTAACACATGCATCTCGATCCATGACGTGAAGTAGTAGAGGGATAAATTCACGGTGTCTGCACCTGAGTTTGAAGTGTTGGCGGCAGTACTTAAACCATGGTATAGGTGTGATAACCCTGCAATGCTAACAGCCAATCACGCTCCTTCGGCTATGCGATGGGCAGGATAGAATACGGAGGCTCTCATAAAAAGGCAGTGCATCGGCATGGCGAACCAGCTAAACCAGAGACTGATGAAGCCTACAAAGAATGTTTCTTCATCTATTCCAGGAACAACGATTGCGTCAAAGGTCACGGCTGACAAATTTGGAATGTAAAACTGAGGCAGGTCTTTTCTTTGGCCGGCAATTTCTCCAAGCCGAATCCGAAAGGATACACGACCTTCGCGAATTTCGGAGCTTTCTTGGATAGAGCCTCTTTACAGAGAAAGCATGTAATGAAAGCATCAAAAGTGACACCTTGCCCTTCCGATGCCATGAACAGTCTCTCAAAAATGCCCAAGGCCTTGATTAGACTCGAGTGCTTATGCCGATCAGCATTCTCGGTCGGCAAGCCTTCAAGCATAGCTGGCACTGTAGCAAATATATACTCGTCAGGAGATAATAATTCTTCGTAATGCTCTTCCCTAATCGGCAGCCCTGAAATTTCATGGAACTCTTCCAGCGAAATAGAGACTTCTTGGTCCCCTAGCAGGAACGTATTTGTTGGAAGATTCCACTGATTCAAAAAAGCCTTTACCCACCAGACGTGGGGAGCATGGTAGTAGAACAGTGATGCATACACCGCTTGATACAGCCTAACTTTTTGCAGCCGTGAGCATTAGGAAGAAATAATGTACCGGGCCCAGGGAAGATAGTACACTGGATGGCGCGAGATAACACCTATCTTATAGACCTGCCCCTAGGTCGAGCTTCACCCTGACATATTCGGCGTCCCAAAATATCGATAGCCATCATGGGATGATTGGGTATCCCTGTCGTTGATGGCTCAAGCCGGCTCTCGGGGGTCCAATTAGCCGCCTCCACCGCATAAGCCGTACGCGGACACTCCGTGAATGACATTGAACGGATGGGTTATATTGGTACTTCGCATGTGAAACTACGGCGACTCCTGATAATATGGCCATACCAAACTTCCCATAGGAGAAGGCTCTTATTATCCTTATCATGTTCTCTAATCATTGTCTTAACTTTCTCGTCTGATTCGACTATGGAAAAGCGACCTCCGGGCGTGTGTAAGGGAAGTAGAGAAGTGAGGCCATTGTACCTAAAGGAAGGGGACAAAAAAACCATTAATAAAAAGTGTGAGTTTGTTTCATGGGACTACTAACTACAAAGCCAATGGGCCCCACGAAATCAAAATGGCGGCTCACCAATGATGAGGCAAGATAATCATTAAATAAACGGTGGAGTTTAAAAAAATCTTAACGTCCTCGAAAAGTGAGTCCTGTTAAAAATAGATGACAGATTCAAATCTGTGAAAAGGGTATTAAAACCCTAAAAAGGAAAATGCTCAAGAACAGAAGGGGGATAAAATTCCCAAAAGTCCCTAGATCTCTCAGAGCTAAGCTATGTAAGAAAATGGAATTAAATTCCTTCAATGGTGGGATTAAATCCTAGATTCTCCCTGTAGGGTGTTTTTCGTCACCCCATTGAGATGGGAATACGCGCACGCTTGTCAGACGTACTACAGATTCCCCCTGCCTAGGGTAGGCCGGGATTTATTGATTGTGGGGATCCGAATCTCCGGCAGCCGCAGACTAAGCTGCCATTAATTACCCTTCGCCTTTGAAGCGAGGGAACCTCCGATTAACGGGTTAAACTGGTCATGCGAACTCAATGTGCAGCGTGCATGTGTTGTGTTTTGAAAAAGGGTTTTGGATACATCGGGAGCCACGCAGAGTTTTTACAGGGGTCCCACTACCCGGATAGCGGGCTGAGGGTCAAGGGGGCTAGCAGCCCCCTTGCGGAGTGCGGGGCAGTGCCTCGGCCCAAAAAAAATTTTTGGGAGGGACAGTGTTATAGAGTGTGTGTGTGTGTGTGTATACACATATAAAAAAAGGAAGAAAAAGCACCCAAAGGACACATGGGACCAGCGCCTTGAGCGCTGTGCACTTAGGTGTTGTGCGCTTAGGTGCTAGCGTGCCACGTGTTCGACACGTAGGCGCTCGAGCGCTAGCGCACCACGTGTCGACACGTAGGAGCTTGGCGCTTGAGCACTGGGCGCTTGAGCGCTAGCGCACTATGTGTAGACACATGGGCGCTGGGGGCTCGAGCGCTAGCGCGCCACGTGTCGGCATGTGGACGCTTGGCGCTTGAGCGATGGGCGCTCGAGCACTAGCGCACCACGTGTCGGCACGTGGGCGCTGGACGCTAGGCGCTCGAGCGCTAGCGCGCCACGTGTCGGCACGTGGGCGCTGGGCGCTCGAGCGCCAGAGCGCCACGTGTCGGCACGTGGGCGCTGGGTGCTCGAGCGCCAGCGCGCCACGTGTCGGCACGTGGGCGCTGGGTGCTCGAGCGCCAGCGCGCCACGTGTCGGCACGTGGGCGCTGGGCGCTTGAGCATAAGGCGCTGGGCGCTTAAGCGTAAGGCGCTCGGGCGCTGGTAAGAAAAATGGGCTTTTAGCCCCAGAAACTCCCGAAAGGGAAATTAGAGTGGAGTTAAACTCCTAAGCTGTTTTGAAGCTGATGAAGGGCTTCTCCCCTTGAGCCCTAGTTCTTCCCCAAAGTGGGGTTTCTGAATATGGGTCTCCTTCTTCTTTCTTTGTTGGCCGGATCTTGAAAATCAAGAAGTATGAGATTTTAAAAATCTCTCCTTTATGAGATCTGATGGCAGATCTGAGTTCCCCTTTGTGGGTTTTGTGGTGAAAAACTATTTTGTTTTATAAATGGAAGAGTAAAACTCTTGATTTAATTCAAAAGAAAAAAAAGAAGGTTTTAGAACCTTGGGGAAGAAGAAGATCACATATCAGGATTTTTTTTGGAGAGAGAAAAAGTTGTTGGGATATTTTCATTATCCTTTCCTTTATAGGCTATACACTTTACACATAGCCCCTTGGGCTTCACAAAATGGCATTTTGCCTATCCCATGGCTCATGTGCCATTTCTTTTTGCACATAAGCCATGGGCTTTACAAAAATTTTGGCTTTATGTCCATTTTTCTTACATTCATTCGTAAAATAAAATAAAATAAATACAATAAAATTATTTATTACAAAAATTTTATCTTGGCGTGGGGGGAGGCCGGCCGCTTCTTGTTCGGATTCGGCCCGGGCATGGGCCCACTTAGCTTGGGGTTGACTTTGATTTTGACTTGATCAACCGGGGTGTAAATTTTTACCCCAACAAATTGCCCCCCATCAATAAATGCACACCACACATGTGGGTCGTGTGCATAAAATTGATGAATTTTCTTTCACGTGGAGGCGACTTGATTTGGTTCCCTCTTTTGGGAAGCTGGCACTGCCCTTTTTACGACATGGACGGTCGATTCTGCCCTTTTTGCGACTTGGACGGTCGATACTGCCCTTTTTGAGATGTGGACGGTCAATGCTGCCCTTTTAGCGACGTGGACGGTCGGTGCTTCTCTTTTAGCGACGTGGACGGTCGGTGCTGCCCTTTTAGCGACGTGGACGGTCGGTTCTGCCCTTTTAGCGACGTGGACGGTCGGTTCTCCCCTTTTTGCTACTTGGACGGTCGGTGCCGCCCTTTTAGCGACGTGGACGGTCGGTTCTGCCCTTTTTGCGACTTGGACGGTCGGTGCTGTCCTTTTAGCAACGTGGACGGTCAGTTCTGCCCTTTTTGCGACTTGGACAGTCGGTGCTGCCCTTTTAGCGACGTGGACGGTCAGTTCTGCCCTTTTTGCGACTTGGACGGTCGGTGCTGCTTTTTTAGTGACGTGGACGGTCGGTGCTGCCCCTTTAGCGACGTGGACGGTCGGTTCTGCCTTTTTTGCGACTTGGACGGTCGGTGCTGGATTTGACTTGCTCTGCTTCTTGCGGTGTCAGGGATGAAGTTGACTTGTTTCCGAGGTGGAATTTGATTCTGCCAGGGAGGTCATTGGTTGCTTTGCTGATTTGATGTGATTTGGGTTGACATAAGCACCGCTACACTGGAATATGGTACCAAGAGCGAATCGTCATTTGCCATGAGGAAATTTCTTTCGTTCCCAGTTTAACGACTTAGGGGTCATTTGGACTGGAGTTTGGAATTTTGGGATTAGGGTAGGCATTAGCGTTGCTAACACTAAGTACATGTGCCAGGAGCAATTCATCATTTGCTTTTTCCTGTTGGGAAGCGGTGGCTTAGGAGACGGGTTTAGGTCTCTATCACCTAAGGCTTTTCAATTTTATGAACCGTAAGGGTCTCATAAAAGCATTTTCTCCCTACGAGTCGAAAGGATCTCGTAGGTGCACTTTCTCCTTAGGAGTCGTGGGGATTCCCAAGTGTGTTTTTCCTTTGTGAGTCGTAAGGATCCCACGAAGGTGTTTTCTTACGAGTCGTGAGGATCCCGTAAGTTGGTTCTCCTCAGGTATCGTGAGGACACATGAATGGGTCTTCCAAAATGGAGCATAAGTCCAAGGGCGAAGACCGGTCGCTGGAGTGGTGATTGCGGTGGGGTATGGGTATGATGAGAATTATTTGAGCTCGTAGATTGTATACGGTAGTCAATTTGGGGACTAACCGTAGGGCCGGGAGAATTTTAAGAAATTGGATTTTGGTTGGCGTCTGCATCGCTACACTGGAACATGATATCAGGAGTGACTCATCATTCGCCGTTTGGGGACTTGGAATTTGGATCTTGTTTGGCATCAGCATTGCTGCACTGGAATAATGCCAGGAGCAACTCACCATTTGCCCTGGGAGGAGTTGGGATTTGGTTTATGGGTCGGCATCAGCACCGCTAACACTGAAGCGTAACGCCAGGAGCGACTCATCATTTGCCGTTGCCCGTTGGGGAACGATGGCTTAGGAGACAGGTTTAGGTGCCTATCGCCTAAGGCTTTTCAATTTTATGAGCCGTAAGGGTCCCATAAAAGCATTTTCTCCCTACGAGTCGAGAGGATCTCGCAGGTGTATGTTCTCCTTAGGAATCGTGAGGATTCCTAAGTGTGTTGCTCCTTTGTGAGTCATAAGGATCTCACGCAGGGATTTTCTCCTCACAAGGTCAAGAGGACTTTGCGAGTGTATTTTATCTCTTTTCAGGAGTTTGCGCCCTTTCGGGTTTTCACAGACTCGCCGGTAGTCCTGCTGTTTTTACTCATGGAGCCCTTTTGGGTTTTCATCCGTGCCCGTTTTTCTTGTGGACATACCGTTTTATTTTTATTTTATTTTTTTTGCCGCTGGTGGGACTTTAAAAGTAGTCTCACCGGCAGGATTTAGGAGAGATAGGGGTCGTTTACGCCCGTGGATTGTATACGGTTTTGCAGGATGTATGATCCAGACCGTAGGGCTGGTGTGCTCAATTCGCCTGTGACTTGGAGCATTCACGCGTAGTATTTCTTGAGATATCGGCCATTGATGGGTGTCATGGGGCTTTCTCCCTCGGCATTTATTAGTTGGTAGGATCCTCCGTCGAACACTTTCTCGATGACGTATGGTCCTTCCCAGTTTGGCTCGAATTTTCCCTTGGCATGTCGATTGAGGATGATCGGTCTTTTGAGGACCAACACCAATTCACCTTTCTTGAAAGCACGGAGACGGGTTATCTTGTAATAGGCCCGTGACATTTGGGATCGGTACAGCTCCAGATTTTGTTGCACCGCGATCCTCTTTTCTTCGAGGGCATCGAGCTCTTCAAGCCGAAGGAGCACGTTTTCCTCCTCCATCAACTCGTGCTGAACGGCCATTCTTAAGCTTGGAACTTCGACTTCGAGGGGGAGGACCGCCTCCACTCCAAAGAGCAATGAGTAGGGAGTGGACTGAGTTGGAGTACGGTGCGTGGTACGATATGCCCACAATGCCTTATGAAGTTTGAGATTCCAGTCTCTCTTATTGGCTGAAGCATTTTTCCTCAGGAGCTTGCACAGAGTTTTATTGAAGGCTTCGGCCAGCCTATTGGCCCTTGGATTATAGATGGAGGAATATCTCCAGTGTATCTTGTGTTGAGTAGCGAACATTGCGACTTTGAAGCTCTTGAAAGAAGGCCCGTTGTCAGATATGATTCTTCTTGGTGTACCGAAGCGGTATAGAATATTATGCTGGAAGAATGTCAGAATATCTCCTGTCTTGACTTCTTTTAGCAGGACAGCTTCAGCCCATCTGGAGAAGTAGTCTGTTGCGGCCAGTATGAACCGGTGGCCTCTAGATAACGGAGGATCAATTGGGCCAACTACGTCGGTGCCCCAAATTTCGAAGGGCCACGACGCCACCGTAGGATGCAACGGATTGGGGTGCTTGTGAATGAAATCACCGTGAAATTGGCAGATATAACATTTCTTTGCATGCTCTCCGCAATCCCGTATCATGGTGGGCCAGTAATACCCAAACCGTTTAATTTGAAGTCGCATCTTGGGGCCAGATTGGTGAGCACCGCAAATGCCTGAGTGAACTTCTTTCATGACTTTTTGGGCTTCGGCCGATGACAGGCACCTGAGCCAGAGTTGGTCATATGACCTGGGGTATAGCGTGTCATTTACAAACACGTATCAGAGAGCTCTCTTCTTCAGCTGAACCCTCGCAGACCTTCCTTCGGGCAGCTTGTCGTATCGGAAGTACTCTATGAAGGGTTCTCTCCAATCGGGCTCGTCTTGAATGATCGAAGCTTCTTCGGCGGGACTGCTCTTCTATTCCGCGCTTTCCTCTTCTCGTAGAGAGACAAGGGGTAGAATTTGCCGGCTCTAGACTGTGATCAGAATTTCGTCCATGTCAGGATCAGCCAGCTCCTTGGCTAAGCGAGCGAGTACGTCAGCCTTTCCGTTCAACGCTCTAGGGACTCTCGTTAGTTCAATGTGAGTGAACCGTTTCATGAGTTCCACCACCCGGCTTCTGTACCGAGCTAACTCGGGTTTGTATATCTTATAGTCGCCGCTTACTTAGTTGACGACAAGCTAGGAGTCACCGTAAACCCGTAGCCGAAGGATTTCCATTTCTATAGCTACCTCCAAACCAGCTATCAGAGCATCATACTCGGTCTCATTGTTTGTGTGAGGCTCGGTGAGAGCAAAAGAACGCCGTAGGGTTCCCACTGATGGCGTGATGAACACCAATCCTATCCCTGCTTTTATCTCCGGGACGCTTGATTTATCGGAGGTCCTTATCGATGAGGCCCCATCAAAGTAGAGCTCCCAACATGGATCGCCATTCTCGAGGTGTAGCACTTGTTCATCGGGTAACTCGCAAATGAGTGGTGACCCTTCTGGTATGGGATGAGCAGCGAGAAAGTCTGCCAGAGCTTGCCCTTTTACTGCTTTCTGAGGAGTATAAACTATGTCAAACTCAAGTAGCATGACAGCCCATCTTGCCATTCTGCCGGCTAGGCTTGCTTTGGTCATCAAGTGCCTCAGCTTCTTCACAGCAAATATTAGAGCCAGGCATTGCTTTTCGATTGGGGAATAGTTTTGTTCCGCCCCGACTAGAGTTCGACTGAGATAGTAGAGGGCATTTTCTTTTCCCTCCTCGTTATTCTGGGCAAGAAGCGCACCGAGTGACTCATCTAGCGTGGCAGTGTAGAGAATCAGCGGTTTATTTGGAATGGAAGCGGCCAGCACTGGAGGGTGCAACAAGTATTGTTTAATGCTTTCGAACGCTGCTTGACATTCGGCATCTCAGATAAAAGGAGCTTCTTTCTTCATGAACTTTGAGAAGGGCCTACATCTTCCCGATAAATTTGAGATAAACCTCCGTATATAAGCAAGCTTGCCTTGAAAAGATCTTAGCCGCGTCAGACTCTTCGGAGGGGGCATCTCCATGATGGCCTTTATCTTGGATGGGTCAACTTCGATCCCCCGATGTCGGACTATAAAGCCCAGGAATTTTCCCGATGACACGCCAAAAGCGCACTTCAGAGGATTCATCTTCGGATCGTATTCCCTCAGTCTGGTGAGAACGGTCCTAAGATCTTGGATGTGATCGGCCTTGGCTTTAGTTTTGACGACCAGATCATCAACATAGCATTCGACGACTTTATGAATTAGGTCATCAAAGATATTAGTCATTGCCCTTTGATATGTAGCACCTGCATTCTTCAGTCTGAACGGCATCACCTTGTAGCAATATATTCCGATCAGGATACGAAATGCTGTGTGTTTCTCATCCTCAGGCGACATCTTGATCTGATTATATCCAAATGAGCCATCCATAAAGGTGAACAACTCATAATTTGAGATGTCATCGACCATCATTTCCATGACCGGTAGCGGGAAGTCGTCTTTAGGACATGCCTTGTTGAGGTCCCTGAAATCGACACAAACTCGGATCTGCCCATTTTTCTTCTTCACTAGGACTATGCATGCGATCCAATCCGCATATTTCTCCTCCCTGATGAAGCTGGCATCGATGAGCTTCTTGGTTTCCTCAATGACCTTTTCTTCTAATTCCCTTCTCATTCTTCGAGGAGCTTGTTTGACTGGCTTAGCATCAGGAGATATAACCAGTTTATGCACGGCCACTTCGGGGGAAAGTCCAGGCATTTCTTTATATGTCCATGCGAAGCAATCGACGAACTCATGCAGTAGGGCGATTATCTGTGCTTTCATTTCCTCTGATAAGAGTGAGCTGATGTAGGTCGGCCTTGGATCATCGGGCGTTCCTAAGTCAATCTCGTCTAGTTCGTCGAAGGTTGCTTGTCCGCCATCTTCGAGCTCCTGAGGAGCTTCTTCTGGCTTGGCTATCTCGTCATCATCATTTGATCTTTCGCTGGCTTCACCAACATGGATCATGTAGCACGCTTTGGAATCAGGTTGAATGAAGCCTATGCCCCGTCTATCTGGAATTCGTCCATTGATGAGTGCTCAGACCTGGGGCGGATGCCATAGCCCTTCGTAAAACTTTGCTTCGGACTCCGTTTGATATAACCGGCATCCGCACTTTTTAAAATATTCCCGCATCTCGGGCGCATAGTATCTGGGATTGAGGACAGACCTTATGCCTCTCTCATATGGAAGGCACGCGACAGACAAATCGTCCGGGTGCACAACGGGGTTTAACCCATAAAACAGGATGCATTTCTGTCCACTTTTCTTTCTGGGGACGTAGAAAGTTTTCAGCTGGTCCATTATGGAGACTGACAATGCATCGAGCTCTTTGCACATCTGCTCCGGCACCCTTGTGACAGTTAGGGACCCTTCTGCAATTTCGAAGGTCTCTCGTAGTTTCGTTTGTTGCATGGGAGTCCAATCAGCACTGCTATTGCACGGCAGGTCCTCTTCCTCCGACTCTTCAGTGTCGCTGCCAAGATGAGGGCGGACTTTGCTGCTAGATGGGGCTTCAGTAACAGATTCATCTGTATCGCTACCGAAATGAGGGCGAGTTTTACGGAAGGACGGACTTCCAGCATCGGACTCATCAGTGTCGCTACCAAAACGCGGGCGCACTTAGGCGTTTTTTGCTTTTGAAAGTGACAGCCGGCTCAGATTTGCTTTTGAGTCTTGGGGCCACTCTATCCTCGTCAGTTGTGGCTTAGCATTTTGGTGGTTCATAAAGTACCGAGAATCTTCATATCGGACTTCATGCACACAACACGGCTGGATGTCTCCGTCAATGCGTCTTTCTTCACCATTTTTAGTATACTTCATGCATTGATGGAAAGTTGATGGAACGATGCCGTAATCGTGGAGCCATGGCCGTCCCAAGAGAACCTTATAAGATGTGTCAGCGTCGATCACGTATATCTTAGCTTCAGTTTGTAGATCCCCGAATTTGATTGGCAAAGATATAGACCCCAGAACTTGCTGGCAGTTTTGATTGAAGCCTTGAATGACAATCCTTTCCCTTGACAGGTGTCGGACGTCCATTGATAAATTCTTTAGTGTCCGCAAGTTCATGATGTTCACTGAGGACCCCGGATCAATCAATATGCGATTAATCCGATCCCCGTTGCTGTACCCGGTCACGTAAAGCGGCCGATTATGCTCAAACGTTCCCAGTAGCAAGTCTTCATCCTTAAACGTGACTGCGGCGGCTTGCAAAGTGTACTGAGCTTCTTTCATATTAATTTCCGCAAAGCGAGCCTGATACCGCTCAGAGTTTTGTAGAGTATGAATGAGAACATCTCTAAGCTCTTGAGATAGAACCAAGGCATCGTAGATGCTAAGGAGAGACGGAAGCTTTCGGAGGTGAGCCAAAACATTATAGTCTACTTGGGAAGGACTTGAGTTTTCATCAGCAGGTTCTCTGCCATCTTCATCATTAGCCACCTGTCTTTCCTTCCCTTTTGGGGCATTGCCCTGATTTGGCGGTAAAGCCCTGCCGCTTCTGAGATGGATTTGATTGGCCTTTGTGGCGAGCTCCTCGTCCTCAGAGTCGCTGCCAAGATGGATGGCGTAGCAGGTCACTACTGGGATCTCTTCATTGGGGTCTTCTTCTAACTCCTCCAGAATTTCAGCCACTTGTACAGGTAAGAACTCCTTCAATTGAATCAGAGTTCTTTTTTTCTGTTCATATTCTTTGAAGGAATCGATATATTTTTGAATGGTCGATCTCCCTACAAACTCCTTTTCGCGCCGAGCTGCACTTTTCTTATTCTTGAGCTTTTTGGATTTTGAGCCTGATGGAGCCGAATTGGCAACTGGTATGGTAGGGTTCTTCTGCCCTTTCCATTCCGTTCTGGGCTCTTTCTGAAGTAGCTTTATCATCTTCTTCGTCTTATTAGATATGTGCGTACTCCATGGAGGCTGCGGTGAGTCAGTTTCGTTTGTTAGGGCAGCGGGTTCAATTGTCTGCTCCCAGAAGGCTTTAACTTCTATCTGTATAAAGTTGGTGGTTACAACTTGATTATTCACCAACACGCTTTTAGACAGCTCGATCTCTCCAGCCTTGTACTGCTTCTCGACCCAGTCCTTGAAAATATAGCAATCCTCAATCGCAAGGCTCACTACTCGGTGGTACGGGCAATACAGGGGATTGTCGGTCATTTTTGCTTCTTGGGGTCTTTTCGACTCTGGCAATTGTAGGCCATTGTTCAAGGCATCTTTAAATATCTTGTAGACCTTGTCCCTTCTGAAAGAGTAAACTTTGTTCTTTTTCTCCTCTAGGGAAGGCCCATCTCCTCCCAGCAATGGCTTTCGAGACCGGTTGGTTTTGGATTCGCCCGCCCTTCGCTTTTCTTCAATGTCGGACGCATTGAAGATATTGGTACTGCTGGAACTCCCGCTTCTACGGCTGTCGTCCCGCTTGCTTTTCCAAGCTTTGTCTCTCTGAGAGTCCGGAGTAGACTCTTGCTTCGAGCGTTTCAGCATTTGGACTTTCTTGGTTAGCTCTTGAAACATTTTGAGACCTGCTGTGCACAAGAATGGGACCATCCAATTGCTGAGGTTCCCAATGAGAAGGCTGACGGACTGGTCTTGCTCCAGCGGCGGTTCGCACTTGACCGTGAGATTACGCCATCGGGCAATAAAGTCAGTGTTGCTTTCATTCTTCCCCGGCTTGGTCCTCACAAGGTCGGCAATGGAGATTTTATCACTGACACTCATGAACCTTTGCCGAAACAGAGACTCCATTTGGGCAAAGGTAATGACGGACCCATCTGGTATACTCGCGTACCAGTCAAAAGCGACACCAGTCAGGCTGTTGACAAACTGACGAAGAAGGAGCGCATCATTGCCTTCTGTATCCCCGCACGATGCTTTGAAGTGGGCGACGTGCTGATTCGCATTTCCCGTTCCGTCAAATCTTCCGAACTTAGGAATGACTTAGCCGCTCGGGAACTCGATCAGATCGTACTGTATGGGATTTGGCCGCCCACTACTGCCAATTTCTTTCTGAACTTCAGCTTCAGCCACCAATGTTTTACTTTGCTGGTGACTAAATCCATTATTCGATCTTGTGTTAGCGGGATAGTGCTATCTGGGGCCAAGGCGTCCCCAGAAGCGGAATGTGGCCGGCTTTCGTTCGGCTCGACCAGTCTTGGACCCAAAGGAACAGGCATTGGCTGCTTCAGATTGTCATCACCCGGCTGATTAGTAGCGACTTGTGCTTGATTGGGAGGCACTCGAGCAATTTGAGCTGTAAGCTGCATCACAACGTTTGTTAAGTCGTCAATCTTCGAACAGAGCTTGGCCATCTCTTTATCTTTGCTCCTGAGCTATTTTCGAAGCTCTTGTAGCAGCTCTTGCTCCGCGGTCCTGGGGCGGAAAGTCAGCTCTTCCTCGCTATTCAAGCTCGACTCTTGAGGGGTCTTTCTGCCTATCTTCCTCCTCGAGGGGGTTTTCATCATCCGGCGGAGGTAGCTGTTCTTGGGCAGCGACAACCACATTCAAGCCAGATTGGGCTTGCGATGTGGTGGCCCCATCCTTGCTTTTGCTGCGAAGGTTGTCGCTGGGGCGCCCGCCCTCCATATAGACCGTATGGATAATATATCCAGCCGTCTTTTTATTATCGGCGGCTGATTTCACAGATCGTTGTCTTGACCCCCCCCTGTTTCAGTAGCGGGCAGTCGATTGAAGGCGGATGGCCTGACCAGGTTCTTGAATGGTGCCGGCGCTTCCTTTCTGGGTTTGCCCCGCTGCTTTCACACGACACAGAGCGCCTGATAGACTCTTGAAGAGACAGTATCATACTTTTTCTGTTGGGGCCAGGACACGTCTCTTTGTAGCGACGTTCGGACTGCTGTCTTTTTTATTCTGGCGGTCATGGCATTTTTCTGAACCCACTTCAGAGGTTCGAAGGAATTGCTAATTTTTAAGGCCGATTCAGCCGTCGTCGTGGGGCGACCCTGCTCTTGGAACCTCACAAGATTCCACCTGGCCGGAGTCCTGGCCCTCTTGTTGGCTCGATACCTGAGCCGCTTCTACCTTAACTTCTCTGTTTTAAGCACTTGGCAGACTTCAGCCTTTCGGGAAGACGCTGTAGACTGATTGATACAAAGGCCAGAGCAGACGCCCGATCATGCATTTGATGGAGTCATCGCTTGAGCTCGTCCGCAACGATTGATGTTGCCCTTTGTATCGGAAGTCTTGCCCCTGGCTAGAGCGCCAGAGAGTCGTTCAGACACCGTCTTAAGCTTCGGTTGTGGTGCCTTAGCGATCACAACATTCAGCCTCTTGCCCCTTGAGACCGGCTTGGCCACCTGTTTTGCTGGGATTTCTGCCAGATGAGCGCTTCCGGCAGGGTAGATGATGACGGAGCCAAACTGGCGGGGCAGTTCCTCCCACTGTCGACTGAGGCTTGCGGGGAGAACCACACAAGCATTGACCTTGACCACGTACGGGATCGGGGACGCGTTGGAAGCTGAATTCGTTTTGGGAGACATTGTCGTCGAAAGTTGATTGCTGCACGGGAAAAAAACATCATTTCAGTGCAGGCAATCGACATGTATATTTATTGAGTTCGCATGAACGTTTAACCCAAAATATGGGAGGAGAGATTTGTCCCACCGGGCGTGCCAGAATCTGTAGGGTGTTTTTCGTCATCCCATTGAGATGGGAATACGCGCGCGCTTGTCAGGCGTACTACAGATTCCCCCTGCCTAGGGTAGGCCAGGGTTTATTGATTGTGGGGATCCGAATCTCCGGCAGCCGCGGACTAAGCTGCCGTTAATTACCCCTCGCCTTTGGAGCGAGGGAACCTCCGATTAACGGGTAAAACTGGTCATGCGAACTCAATGTGCAGCGTGCATGTGTTGTATTTTGAAAGGGGGTTTTAGATACATCGGGAGCCACGCAGAGTTTTTACGGGGGTCCCGCTACCCGGATAGCGGGCTGGGGGTTAAGAGGGCTAGCAGCCCCCTTGCGAGGTGCGGGGCAGCACCCCGGCCCGAAAATTTTTTTGTGGAGGGACAGTGTTGTAGAGTATGTGCGTATCTATATATATATATATATATACATATATACATCTAAAGAAAAGGAAGAAAAAGCGCCCAAAAGACGCGTGGGGCCAGCGCCTTGAGCGCTGTTCGTTTAGGTGTTGTGCGCTTAGGCGCTAGCGCGCCACGTATTCAACACGTGGGCGCTGGGCGCTTAAGCGCTAAGCGCTCGAGCGCTAGCGCACCAAGTGTCGACACGTGGGCGCTTGGCGTTTGGCGCTGGGCGCTTGAGCGCTGGCGCACAATGTGTCGGCTCTTGAGCGTTGGGCACTTGAGCGCCGGGCGCATGAGCGTCGGGCGCTCGAGCGCTAGCACGCCACGTGTCGGCACATGGGCGCTTGGCACGTGAGCGCCAGGCGCTCGAGCGCTAGCGCGCCACTTGTCGGCACGTGGACGCTGGGCACTTAAGCGCTAGCGCGCCACTTGTCAGCACGTGGGCGCTGAGCACTCGAGCGCTAGCGCGCCACGTGTCGACACATGGGCGCTGGGCGCTTGAGCGCAAGGCGCTCGGGCACCGGCAAAAAAAAGGGGCTTTTAGCCCCAGAAACTCCCGAAAGAGAAATTAGAGTGGAGTTAAACTCCTAAGCTGTTTTAAAGCTGATGAAGGGCTTCTGCCCTTGAGCCCTAGTTCTTCCCCAAAGTGGGGTTTCTGAAGATGGGTCTCCTTCTTTTTGCTTTGTTGGCCGGATCTTAAATATCAAGAAGTATGAGGTTTTAAAAATCTCTCCTTTATGAGATCTGATGGCAGATCTGAGTTCCCCTTTATGGGTTTTGTGGTGAAAAACTATTTTGTTTTATAAATGGAAGAGTAAAACTCTTGATTTAATTCAAAAGAAAAAAAAGAAGGTTTTAGAACCTTGGGGAAGAAGAAGATCAAATCAGGATTTTTTTTGGAGAGAGAAAAAGTTGTTGGGATATTTTCATTATCCTTTCCTTTATAGGCTATACACTTTACACATAGCCCCTTGGGCTTCAAAAAATGGCATTTTGCCTATCCCATGGCTCATGTGCCATTTCTTTTTGCACATAAGCCATGGGCTTTACAAAAATTTTGGCTTTATGCCCATTTTTCTTATATTCATTCGTAAAATAAAATAAAAGAAATACAATAAAATTATTTATTACAAAAATTTTATCTTGGCGTGGGGGGAGGCCGGCCGCTTCTTGTTCGGATTCGACCCGGGCATGGGCCCACTTAGCTTGGGGTTGACTTTGATTTTGACTTGGTCAACCGGGGTGTAAATTTTTACCCCAACACTCTCGTGGCGCGGAAACAAAGAAAATGGAATTAAATTCCAAGTATCCTAAAAGATTAGTGATAGGGTAAAACCCTAAGAGGAGAACTAACAATTCTCATTGATTCAAGACCCCGGTGTCTACTTAAAAAAAGTTTTTTTTTAGATTTCTAAGAGATTAGTTCAAGAAAAGAGAAAAGCTCTATTAATGAATTTAAAATCCAAGACAAGAACCAAAAAGGTTTCCTAAGAAATGAATTACATTCATAATCTTTACCAAGAAGAGTTTTTGCAGAGTTTAACTCTGAAGTTCTATGGGTAGAAAGCTAAGCTCTGAAAGGAGAATTAAATTCTCAAGAAAAAGAGTTAAGGAAGAAAATAAAGATACATTGGTCATCTCAAGAGCCAAAGACCCCATTTATAAGACGTGATGGGAAGCGGTTCAGCTTCCCATTCCCTTAGGCAATCCAACGGTGATAAAGATGTGCAGCATTGCACTTACATGCAAGCCACTTGAGAATAACGCTGGGGGGCATTTGTTCCCTCATAAAAAAAAGAGAAAAACGAGAGAAAATTCCATACAACTCAAACCTTACGTGTTAAACATGTGAGTGCCTATACGCAAAGTGTTAGTGTGATATGCCCTAGAGGCCATTATTGTATAGTACTAGTTTGTATATTATATTTTGGAAGCTTGGGATATATACACGGATTGACATTCTTGCTCAATATGGTGGTATGCTACTTGGTTTGTATCTATCTTAATATGTGTATGTGTTTCTTTTGACATATTGTTAACACATATTGATGGAGCCCTTAGGATATTTTGCTTGACTACCAGCGTTGTGATGGCAGCCACACTAGTAGAGGCTGGGTAGTCTATAAGCACATCCTTATACAGGTCCCTGGTCGTAGGATTATCGAGACAGGGCATCGATACTCCAGAGTAGACTAGTGTATACGCTTCTCATCCCAAGAGGGGAGATGGTCTGTCCCACAGCCATCAGTACGTCGTACTGGAGATAGTATGCAGGTGCTCGTTAGGTTACGAGTACACTGGACAGGACTCGCTGGGAACTGTTGGTTCGTATTATACCTATCGTCGGTTATCAGTTCCCAGGTGACATGAGTACAGCTTAGTCCGTTGACTTAACTCTGCCACTTCGCCTCGAGTGTATTCCCACTGTTCTTAGATTACTACCCTACCACGGCTCAAATGAGTCGTGCGAACAGGTAGTAGTTGGGTGCAGTCCCGAAGCACTTAGAGGTAGTGACGGTTAGACAGGATTCGTCTCTCCCGGTATTGGGAGTTGATATCGCGCTATGTCTAGGAGAGCCATTACATAAAGTCCCTGGCCAGGACAAGCGAGATTTGCTGGTAGTGTTTCCAGTAGTTTCTCAGGGTGTTCTGGGCTACACTCCGACACGACTTGTACCGCTATTAAAGGACTGAAGTTTACCACCCCCTAGGCCCGACATGCGATACTCTCAGACGAATAGACCGGACTGTACAGAGATTGTCACATTCAGGCTCAGTAAGAGTTCGGATGGGTTCACCTCATCGGTCTTCTTATCGGCATATACCTGGGGACCATTACGTACAGCTAGTACCGCTTGCGGCCTGTGGTTAAACCCACTGCCAGCGTAGTGTCGAGTCTTTAGAGTGCCACACAGAGGGTTGTTCGCCTTTGGGCAAAACAGAGTAGAGGTCACATGGTTTTGCGACGGGGTTCGTTCACATGCGCGCACTTGTGCACGTTTGGTGTCCGGGCAGTTATTACTAGCGGGCTTTGGTTTAAGCCAGATCCTAGTATTTGTTTTGGGATTGGTTTTGTCTCATTGTATTCATGTCTCTTCGGAACACGAATGCGGGTACGTACATACAGTTGACAGAGGCGGAGAGGGAGAAACCTCATTAGGGTTTTTGACCGTTGACTTTTTCTAAACCCTAATGAGAATGAGAAATATGATCAATAATATTAATTAAGGATAATTGTACCATGGTTAGGGTTGGGTTGACCATTTGACTTGTTGACCTTGATATTTTCTTTTGCAAAAGATACTTCTTGAAGCTTGTATTAGCATTAAATGTGAAATGATAATGGTCAAATCAACTAACCATCATAATTTTCTTAATTATTATTATTATTCTCATATATCTTTCATATGAGAGCAAGGTTGGTTTAAGTCTCTCATTCTCTTATGCTTTTTCTCTCTCTTGCATTGCTCTCCTTCTTCCTCTCTCTCAAAAGCTCTCTTGTTTCATGAGTTGAAAAACATGAGCTTTGTGAGATAAAACCATAAAAAAAAACACCTCTCTACTCATTCTAAGGTTCTTAGTCTAGCAAGCCAAGCACTCTAGTTACTTCTTGATTGAGGTAGGAGCTCAAGGTAGAGGCCTTCGGGTGGATCTTTCTTCGATAAAGAGAAGACGAAGAGGAGGAGCCGTCTACACCACTCCAAGGAGCTAGCAACAAGGAGGACCACAACAAGAAGAGAAGGAGTTCAAGAACTAGGTATAACCATCTAACTTAGTAGCTCGAACTTGTAGTTAGTTTGTTAGTTTTTGTTTAGCAAAGATCCTTCATGGTTAGTCTATATTTCCTTGTGATAAAAATCTGTTTTTCTGGTTTTTACTCTTTCCGCCTCCCCGTAAGTACCGGGGTGGGTTACATAGACTTACAGTGGTATCAGAGCCTAGCTAAACAACAACTAACATGTTAGCAAAGTATTTAGAACTTCAATCCGAAAAAAATCACAAAATACATCAAAAATTAGTGTTTTCTGCCGATTTTAAAAACAGGTCTAAAAATATTTCCAGAGACCTGAAAAATACGTGCAGGGTTCTTTAGGAACACCCAAGAAAAATGAGCTCATGACTCAGTCAGACTGTCACGGAAGCGCGGCGAAACCAAGCATTTCGCCTCGGATCCGCGTATGAGTCGACTCGGAGTCAACTCGTTTTTCCTGCAGTGTGTCCAGATTGATGTTTTGTGATTTTTCAGATGCTTTGTTTCTGCCCAGATTCTTCAGAGAACGGTGTTGTATTTGGGGTAGTTTCAAATTGGAATATTGATCGAAGTTCTATAAATTTTAGCTAATTGATTATATCTGTAATGTGATATATGTACTGAACGTCGACCAATCGCTATACGTCGATTAGTAGGGGTTGTACATATCTGTGATCTGTGATGTTGGATTGTGTATATGAACTTGTTGGATTGTCGCGGATGAATAGCCGGGGTTGTGAGATGAGTGTTTATTTATCTTTCATTTGATGTAAATTGTAAATTGATGTAATATTATTTTTATGGCCGCACATCCGGGTTGAGGTTGTAGCCGCCATTGTATATTATTTCTTTTACTGTTTTTGCTCCTAGGATAGACCCAAGGAGGGGTGCACAAGCTACCGGGTACTTTGAAATGCCGAGTGGCCTACTCACGTTATTGAGGGAGGTTGCTTCACTTCGGGTACTTGGCGGGTAGTTTGCCGCACCCGAAGGGGTCTAGGGTGGGGTTTGGCTACTCATCGCGACCGTGTAATCCGTCTTTCGTTGCAGGTTCGAACGAAATGCAGATTCCTAGTATATCCAAAGTGTTCATCTGTGATCTGGAATGACTATCATTGCGTGTGATGAATGTATATATCTATATATGATATCTAGTAGGCGTTGCTTATGTTTTGCATCCGCGCTAGTCCAGCCCCCGCTCTGTCGTTAGTTAAGTAACCTAACGGGTGATGACGGGGCCCCGTGGCGAATGCGGATGGCATAAGTGTACGTCATATTTTCGTTGTTTTCTGCAATGGCAGGATTGATTGATGGGACACATTATTAATACAAAGAAAATAAATCAAAGTTAAGTCATTGGAACAATTTTAAAACCACTTGGTTTTTTCCAAAACAGAAAACTTTTAAAACCGCAGAGCTTAAACCACTCCTTTTAAAAGCTATCAGGTTCCTTCGATTATATCAAGTTCACTACGTTCAGAGTTTTGCCAAAACCATTCGTAGCCCTCCGTCATTTCATATGGATAGTCAATAGTATTCAAGCTATGTTTGTTGGCCAAAGTCAAGGCATGGTGATTGGTAGCTATTGGATATTCATATGTAGCATAGATAGATGCGTTGGTTTGGGACAGTTTTACTGCCTTGTTGGCCAAAGTCAAGGGTAGGTACGGGTGGGTTCAAATTAACCTGGAAAATGATGGGTAGAACTTGACATGTGACTTATGATTTGTTGGCCAAAGTCAAGCTCATAAGAGCATGATGCAAAAATCCACATCGAGAGTTTCTAAAGAAACTGAAACTTGCTAGTGTTGCATACCATTTGGAGTGTGATGATTTTGGCAGGATTCCTTCAGCTTTATCACACGATGATATTTGGATCCCGATCCTACTGTGAGTATATGCTACTCCTCGGGAAACTTTCTCACTTAACGATCAATGCTATAAACCAAGTAGGTGTCTAGAAAGGTGTTAGCGGGGCTACGCCCACAGGGAAAGGAGGTTATTTAATTAAGAAACTTCGCGAAAGCGTCGTAAAACCTCCCTCGAAATACCGACACTGGCCTGGCTGAATGGTTAAGCAAGTATTGTACGGTGAGATTGATCCCGACTAATTCTTCTTTTATGTTTTGAGGAAGGATTCGAGAAACAGTGGGAGCCATCCTGTTTAGACAAACTAAAAACCACTCTAAATTTGCAAGAGCATCATGCTAAAGTGTTTCTTCTCTCTCTCCTAATTGCAGCGACCAAACATCATGACCGGCCTTAAGTTACTACTAGATAAAAATATACTGACAGGGCCAAACTACAAAGATTGGCTCAGGAATGTTAAAATGGCAATCACTTATAACAAGTTGGGATATCTCCTTACCACCAAAGGCCCCGCCGTCCCAGGTCCAGAATCCAGCGTCGCGGATAAGGAAATCCGTAAGACCTGGGAGATTGACTGCGCGAAGGCCAAGTGCCTCGTGCTTGTCTCTATAGACAATGAACATCAGAGGAGGCACGAGAATATAGACCTTGAATCCATATTTCTCCATACCTAGGAACTATATGGAGAGCAATCCAATATCGCCAGATACGAAACCTCGATAAAGTTGTTTTCAGCGAGGTTGGCCGTCGGATCATCTGTAGCGGAACACGTGCTTAAGATGATTGGCTATATTGAAGAGCTCGCGGACCTCGGGACCACGTTAGAGAACGAGCTCTACACTGACTTGATTATCCAGTCCCTTCCTTCCACTTACGCCCAGTTTATCCTGAACTTCAACATGCAAGGAAAAGAAGTTGAACTTTCGGAACTCCTCAACATGTTGAGGAGTGCAGAGGGCACCCTACAGAAAGTCAGGGAAACACCCGCTTTGTCTGTTGGAGGAGCTTCTTCTTCTAGGTCCAAAGCGAAAGCCAAAGGAAAGAAGAAGAAGGCCCCCACCAAACCAAGGGGCGGTGTTAGTAAAGTGGAAGCCAAGGGAAAGGCAAAGGTAGCAAAGGTAGCGGGACAGCTTGTGGAAAAGGAAGAGTGCTTTTATTGTCACAAGAAAGGACACTGGAAGAAAGATTGCAGGGCTTGGAAGGCCAAGAACCAGGACCCGAAGCAAGTTGTGGCTTCGGCTTCAGGTGTGTATGTTATAGAAAACTGTCTATCAATCAACTCTATTTCCTGGGTATTGGATACCGGATCGGGATCTCATATCTGTAATTCTTTGCAGGCACTGAGAAGGCGTAGAGTTTTGAAGGCAGGTGATATGACCCTCAGAGTTGCAAACGAAGCAGGCATGGATGCTGAGTCCCTGGGGGACTATCACTTGGGATTGACAGATGGACATGTTTTGGTATTGCGCGACTTTTATTTTGTACCCAGTTTGACTTGTAATATCATATCTGTATCTTTAATGTCTAAAGAAGGTTATGATTTTGCATTTGTAAGTAATGTTGTAAACATTCACCTTAATCATGTTTTGAATGAGTCGGGAACATTAAGCAACGGTATATACGTATTAAACTAACCACAGATTTTCAATATCCAGAATACACACAGAAGAAAGTCTTCAGAAATAAATCATGCTTTCTTATGGCATTATAGACTGGGTCACATCAATGAGACAAGGTTAACTAAGTTGCATAAAGAAGGATATTTGGATACATTCGAATATCAATCATATGCAACTTGTCAATCATGTCTCAAAGGAAAAATGACAAAGACTCCGTTCACTGGACACGGAGTAAGAGCGATCGAGCTTTTGGGACTCGTACACAGCGATTTATGCGGTCCAATGTCTATACATGCGCGAAATGGTTATTCTTACTTCATTACTTTTACGGATGATTTTTCAAGGTATGGATATGTCTTCTTAATGAAGCATAAATCTGAAGCCTTTGAAAAATTCCAGGAATAAAATAATGAAGTAGAAAAACAAACAGGCAAAAGTATCAAGACACTAAGATCCGATCGAGGTGGTGAATACTTGAGTGCCGAGTTCCTGAATTACCTAAAAGAGAATGGAATTCTCTCTCAACTTACTCCTCCGTACACACCACAACACAATGGTGTATCGGAGAGACGGAACCGAACCCTATTGGATATGGTACGTTCCATGATGAGTAACGCTGAGTTACCGCGATCTTTCTGGGGATATACACTAGAATCAGCTGCATATCTTTTGAACCGAGTTCCAACTAAGTCAGTGCCTACCACACCATATCAGATGTGGAGTGGGAAGAAACCCTATCTTAAACACATTAAGACATGGGGATGTCCAGCTTTTGTCAAAAAGCAGCATGCGGACAAACTCGAGGCACGCTCAGTACAGTGCAAGTTTGTGGGATATCCAAAGAACTGCAAGGGATATTTCTTCTATTACGTAGAGGAACAAAAGGTATTTGTTTCTCGTCATGCCTGCTTCTTGGAAACTGAATTTTTAGAAAATCAGATAAGTGGGAGCGCAATAGAACTGGAAGAAATTCCAGAACCACAAGCTATTACTGAAAGCTTAGTAGAACCAGAAGGTTCGAAAGGACAGGACATTCCTGCGCTACTCCGCAGGAGTAGTAGGCAGTCTCATCCGCCCAAGAGATACTACGGTTTTCTCGTAGACGGGGATAGAGAGGATTGCATCATTGATAATGATGAGCCGACTAGCTTCCAGCAGGCCATTCAGAGCACTGACTCGGTAAAATGGCTGGATGCAATGCGGACCGAGATGGAGTCCATGTACACCAACAAAGTATAGACTTTGGACGTTGCTCCAGAAGGGGTAAAACCCGTAGGCTGCAAATGGATCTTCAAAAGGAAGATTGGTGTAGATGGATAAGTTGAGACCTATAAGGCTAGACTAGTTGCAAAGAGTTTTCGTCAAAGACTTGGCTTGGACTATGACGAAACCTTTTCTCCAGTGGCTATGCTCAAATCCATTCGGATCCTTCTTGCCATTGCTGCCTTCCACGATTTTGAGATTTGGCAGATGGACGTAAAAACCGCTTTTCTAAATGGAAATTTAGAGGAGTGTGTCTATATGGACCAGCCAGAGGGTTTCATTCAGAGTGGGAGCAACGGGAAGGTGTGCAGGTTGCTTAAGTCCATTTATGGACTGAAGCAGGCATCGCGGAGTTGGAACATCTGTTTTGATGAGACGGTCAAAGAATATGGCTTTATCAAAAATCCAGATGAACCATGTATTTATAGCAAGATTGTAGCACGAGCTATCATATTCCTCGTTTTATACGTGGATGACATTCTCTTGATAGGAAATGACATTCCTATGCTACAATCTGTCAAAGGGTTCTTGTGACACAGGTTCTCCATGAAAGACCTGGGTGATGCCTCTTACATTCTGGGGATCCGGATCTATCGTAATAGGTCCAAGAGGATATTAGGACTTTCACAGTCCAGGTACATCGACACCATACTGAAAAGATTCGGTATGGAAGATTCCAAGCACGGTAATTTACCTGCTTGTCATGGGATCACCCTCTCCAAAGAGATGTCTCCTAAGACTGATTTGGAAAGAGATCGCATGTCTATTATACCCTACGCCTCTGCAGTAGGCTCTATAATGTATGCGATGTTGTATACCAGACCAGATGTAGCTTATGCACTGAGTGTAGTAAGCCGGTATCAGTCAAACTCTGAGGAGAAGCACTGGATAGCGGTAATGAACATTCTGAAGTACCTGAGAAGGACTAAGGATATGTTTTTGGTTTACGGCGGAAAAGACCTCCAGATCGAGGCCTTTGCTGACTCCAGCTTCCAGAGTGACAAGGATGACTCCAAATCCATGTCGGGTTATGTCTTTACTCTCAATAGAGGGGCGGTGTGTTGGAAGAGTTCCAAACAGGAAACCTTTGCTGACGCGACGATGGAAGCGGAGTATATCGCAGTATCGGATGCCGCAAAAGAAGCCGTCTGGATGAAGAAGTTCTTGACAGAACTTCAGGTGGTTCCGTCCATTGTTGATCCAATACCTCTGTATTGTGACAACAATGGGGCTATAGCTTTAGTAAAGGAACCCAGGTCCCATCAGAAGTCCAGACACATCTTGAGGCGGTATCACCTGATCAGAGAGATCGTGGATCACCGGGAGATCGAGGTTCGGAGGGTTGCTACAGAAGATAACACTCCAGATCCATTCACAAAGGCCATTCCTCAGACGCAGTTCGAGAGGCTATTCGAGATGATAGGTCTGCGATATGCCAGCACATGGCCTTAGTGCAAGTGGGAGATTGTTAGTGTGATATGCCCTAAAGGCCATTATTGTATAGTACTAGTTTGTATATTACATTTTGGAAGCTTGGGATATATACACGGATTGACATTCTTGCTCAATATGGTAGTATGCTACTTGGTTTGTATCTATCTTAATATGTGTATGTGTTTCTTTTGACATATTGTTAACACATATTGATGGAGCCCTTAGGATCTTTTGCTTGACTACCAGCGTTGTGATGGCAGTCACACTAGTGAGGGCTGGGTAGTCTATAAGCACATCCTTATACAGGTCTCTGGTCGTAGGATTATCGAGACAGGGCATCGATACTCCAGAGTAGACTAGTGTATACGCTTCTCATCCCAAGAGGGGAGATGGTCTGTCCCACAGCCATCAGTACGTCGTACTGGAGATAGTATGCAGGTGCTCGTTAGGTTACGAGTACACTGGACAGAACTCGCTGGGAACTGTTGGTTGGTATTATACCTATCGTCAGTTATCAGTTCCCAGGTGACATGAGTACAGTTTAGTCCGTTGACTTGACACTGCCACTTCGCCTCGAGTGTGTTCTCACTTTTCTTAGATTACTACCCTACCACGGCTCAAATGAGTCATGCAAACAGGTAGTAGTTGGGTGCAGTCCCGAAGCACTTGGAGGCAGTGATGGTTAGACAGGATTCGTCTCTCCCGGTATTGGGAGTTGATATCGCGCTGTGTCTAGGAGAGCCATTACACAAAGTCCCTGGCCAGGGCAAGCGAGATTTGCTGGTAGTGTTTCCAGTAGTTTCTCAGGGTGTTCTGGGCTACACTCCAACATGACTTGTACCGCTATTAGGGGACTGACGTTTACCGCCTTCTAGGTCCGACATGCGATACTCTCAGACGAACAGACCGGACTGTACGGAGATTGTCACATTAAGGCTCAGTAGGAGTTTGGATGGGTTCACCTCATCGGTCTTGTTATCGGCATATACCTGGGGACCATTACGTACAGCTAGTACCGCTTATGGCCTGTGGTTAAACCCACTGCCAGCGTAGTGTCGAGTCTTTAGAGTGCCACACAGAGGGTTGTTCGCCTTTGGGCAAAACAGAGTAGAGGTCGCATGGTTTTGCGACGGGGTTCGTTCGCATGCGCGCACTTGTGCACGTTTGGTGTCCGGGCAGTTATTACTAGCGGGCTTTGGTTTAAGCTAGATCCTAATATTTGTTTTGGGATTGGTTCTGTCTCATTATATTCATGTTTCTTCGGAACACGAATGCGGGTACGTACGTACAGTTGACAGAGGCGGAGAGGGAGAAACCTCATTAGGGTTTTTGACCGTTGACTTTTTCTAAACCCTAATGAGAATGAAAAATATGATTAATAATATCAATTAAGGATAATTGTGCCATGGTTAGGGTTGGGTTGACCATTTGACTTGTTGACTTTTGTTGACCTTGATATTTTCTTTTGCAAGAGATGCTTCTTGAAGCTTGCATTAGCATTAAATGTGAAATGATAATGGTCAAATCAACTAACCATCACAATTTTCTCAATTATTATTATTATTCTCATATATCTCTCATATGAGAATAAGGTTGGTTTAAGTCTCTCATTCTCTCATGCTTTTTCTCTCTCTTGCATTGCTCTCCCTCTTCCTCTCTCTCAGAAGCTCTCTTGTTTCATGAGTTGAAAAACATGAGCTTTGTGAGATAAACCCATAAAAAAACGCCTCTCTACTCATTCTAGGGTTCTTAGTCTAGCAAGCCAAGCACTCTAGTTACTTCTTGGTTGAGGTTCAAGGTAGAGGCCTTCGGGTAGATCTTTCTTCGACAAAGAGAAGACGAAGAGGAGGAGCCGTCTACACCACTCCAAGGAGCTAGCAACAAGCAGGACCACAACAAGAAGAGAAGGAGTTCAAGAACTAGGTATAACCATCTAACCTAGTAGCTAGAACTTGTAGTTAGTTTGTTAGTTTTTGTTTAGCAAAGATCCTTCATGGTTAGTCTATGTTTCCTTGTGATAAAAATCTGTTCTTCTTTTTTTTACTCTTTCCGCCTCCCCATAAGTACCGGGATGAGTTACATAGACTTACACAAAGCATATAGGCGCTGCAATCAAACAACTAACAGGCTAAATAAGCCTCACGTGTTAAACATATGAGCGCCTATATGCAAAGCATATAGGCGCTGCAATCAAACAACTAATAGGCTAAATAAGCCTCACGTGTTAAACACGTGAGCGCCTATATTCAAAGTATATAGGCGCTGCAGTTAAACAACTATAGGCCAAATTGGCCTCACGTGTTAAACACGTGAGCGCCCATATGCAGAGAAGCTAAATAAGCCTTATGTGTTAAACACGTGAGGGCACCTCCTTACGTAGAATTAAATTCTACTCAAATAAGGAACCATTGGATCAAAGATCCAATGGTGATTAAGCATAGAATTAAATTCTATTGGGAAGGATATTTTCTGTTATACAGAATGTTGGCGGATCAAACATTCATGGAGATGGAAGATGTTTCCCATATCTTTCTAAACAAAGAAAAATTGTGCTCTGTTAAACCGAGCACCCTTGGATTAAAAATCCAATGGTGATAAAAATATCACCGTTTAATAGAATTTTATTCTATATATGGGAGAATATTCCCTCAATTTTGCTAAAACAAGAAAAATTATTCTATAAGACAGAAACACTTTGATCAAAGATCCAACGGTGGGTAAAATTCCCCAAATCAATTTTGAGTCCAATTAAATCAATTGGAATCTCTCAATGAGAGATTTTCTCAAAATTAATTAACAAACTTGCCTCCACTATATAAAGGACCCGAGACTTCAAGTCTCATATAGAAAAAAAACCTATAAGCTCCTGCCAAAAAAATACAGTCAGTTCTTGAGAGTACAGAGAATTTAATTCTCTAAGAAAGAAGACCTTCCTTCTTCAAAACACTCTAGGTAAATAATAAAAGAGAGTTTAAAAGTATCTCTCTCGCCTAATATAATAAATATAAGGGTTTAACCCTTCATACAAGAACTTAGTTCTTTCTCTGGTTTGAGATTTGCAAAAACAAATCTCCCCACAAGTTGAGAATTTGATTCTCATCGGGGAGATTCTGTTCTTCAGACTCAAAACTTAGGGGGAAGAACTAGGTGTTCTCCGCCGAAAACCGGGAAGACAAACGTCTTACCTGAATTTGGGGGCAGATACTGTTTGGTTTTATCCGTCCACCTCTCCGAAAATTCCAAGTTGATTTATGGCACCGTGTATCGGAGGTTTAGACGGATGCGGCCGTTGTAATAAACTTCGTCAGATTCCCCCTCATTGTGAAGGGTTTTTTGATTATGGGGATGCTCTTCCGTGCAGGCGCAAGCCCCTGCAGTTAATTACGTTACCGTGTAGTGATAACCACTTTCTCCTGCTCTAAAAGGTCACTTCGTGTCGTGTGTGTTTGTTTTATTTTTGGTTGCCCATGGATTGTATATAGAGACTAATTTATGTTGTCGTCCGTAGGGCGTGATTTAGATTTGGGTTAGTTTAAGAACCGTTAGTCTTATTTTAGACTAAGGTCAAGTCAAACGTTTGTTGAGGATACGTTAGTCTAATTTTAGACTAAGATCTACTCAACAAAATTTTTGGATCATTTAGATCCAACGAAAAAGTATTTGGACTGTATCATTTTAGTTTAGGAACGTTGCGGACCATTGGTTTTAAGGACATCGTAGTCCATGGAGTTTAAGGACTTCATAGTCCATGTTTAAAGACGTCATTGTCTATAGGGTTTAAAGACATCATAGTCTGTAGGGTTTAAAGACATCATAGTCTGTAAGGTTTTGATTAAACCATTTGGGGATGCACCGAAAGTTATTGGTTATTGGGACTTTCCACCTCTCTGAAGACGTTGAAGAATTACAATGACACGTATCAGAGAAATAAAGAGATGTACCCTTGAACCAATGTTGGTTGGGAGATCTGTAGTCAGGTTTGGAACTAAGAACAATTAGGGAAATTGTGAGCACATGGGCTCAGTTGGTCTGAGCTAGAGACTTGTGGTCCACTTGGGCTCAGCCCAGTCAGTTTTGATAAAAATGTTGAGCATTTGTTTGGATGTTTGAACATTTGTTTGGGCTCAGTCCCTTTTGGTTCAATAATGTTGAGCATTAAATCGGGTTCTGACACCCCTCTTTCTTTCTGTCTTTTATTGAGTGTTGAACGCTTTTTATGGCGCAGAGCGCTTTATGTACAGAGCCTTTATATATAGAGCGCTAGAGCACTAAAGCGCTTCTTTTAGAATAGTGCCCACGTGAGGACCACGTGGCGCGCTTGGCGCTGAACGCCAGACTTGGTGCTCTAAAAGCGCTTCTTATAAAATAGCGCCCACATGAGGAGCACGTGACGCGCTTGGCGCTGAGCGCCAGACTTGGAGCGCTAAAGCATTTCTTTTAAATTGGAGCGCTAAGACGCTTCTTATAAAATAGTGCCCACGTGAGGAGTACGTAGCCCGCTTGGCGCTGAGCGCCAAACTTGGAGCGCTTAAAACGCTTCTTTTAAATTGGAGCGCTAAGGCGCTTTTTTGGCAGCTCTGATTAGTTTTGTGCTCTGAGAATTAAATTCTCGGTTCATAGGAGACTTTGTCTCATGAATCTATGAACTGAGTTCTTCTTTTTGTGAGGAGATGTTCTGATCTCTTCTGTTTTTTTGTGAAAGACTTGGGCTTATAGATCTATGATCTAGAAAAAGAACTGAGTTCTTCTGATGTGAGAGTTAAACTCGCAAAAATCAAGGAGATGTTATGATCTCCCTTATTATCATTTACCTTGAAGAAAATTTCTTCTTCTTAGTGCTTGCTTTTCTCTTTTTCTTTTCTTAGAACTTGAAGTTTATGGGGGGGTTCCTCTCCCTAAGACTTGAAGTCTTGGGTCCTTTATATACGGGAGGCTAATTTGTTGAATCAGTTAGGGAAATCTCTCATTGAGAGATTTCTGATTGATTTGGGGAATGTTTCCCTCCGTTGGATTTTTGATCCAAGGGCTTCTGTTTTACAGAAGACATTTTCTTGTTTTTAACAAGGTTGGAAAAATATTTTCCCATACAGAACTTATTCTGTATCCTGGTGATTTTTAAATCACCATTGGATCTTTGATCCAACGGTGCTCTGATTTACAGAGCACAATCTTTCCTGTTTGGAAAGATTTGAAGAGTATTTCCTCAACAGAATTTTATTCTGTAATTTGATGATTTATTCATCTTAGTTGGATCTTTGATCCAATGGTGGAGAACATTTAGTTCTAGCGCTTGGCGCTCTCGTGCTTTGCACGTGAGGCGCTGCCTCAGAGTCTTTGACTCTTAGCACCGGCACTCCTGGCGTGAACGCTCTTGTTCTTTGCACGTAAGGCGCTGTTGCAGAGTCTTTGACTCTTAGCGCTGGCGCTCCTAGCACAAGCGCTCTCGTGCTTTGCACGTGAGGCGCTGCCTCAGAGTCTTTGACTCTTAGCGCTGGTGCTCCTGGCGCAAGCGCTCTCGTGCTTTGCACATAAGGCGCTGTCTCAAAATCTTTGACTCTTAGCTTTGGCGCTCTTGCAGCTAGCGCACCCGTGCTTTGCACGTGAGGCGCTGCCTCAGTTTAAATTTCAAATTTTGAACAGAGCTTTGCTCTGATTGGGGGAAACAAATGTCCCCCCCCCCTTGCGCTCATGTGGTTTACGTGTGAGTGCAGCGGTGGCTGTATTTCCACCGTTAGATCAACTTAGAAGTTGGATCGACTTCCCCTGCCTATAAATAGGGTCTTTGGCCCTTTGAGATGACTGCTTGTTCATCTTCTTATTTTCTTGTTCTTGAAAATTTAATTCTCCTTCAAAGCTAAGCTCTCTGCCTTAAGAAATTTCTTATAGTCAAAACTCTACCCAAATTTGGTAAGGATGAACTTATTAACAGAGCTTTGCTCTTCTCAGATCTTAGATCTTAAAAAAATATTTTAGGGTTTTACCCATTAACAGAGCGGTGCTCATCTTTAGATCATAGATCTGTTCATCTTCAATGAAGAACTCTTAGAGTTTGTTCATAGATTTTGAAGATCTTGGAGTTTTTTAACTTAGTAAAGCTTTGCTTTTTTAGGGTTTTTGATGGGTTACTCCATCATCTTCACAGAGCATCGCTCTTCAGAATTTTTGGGGTAATTTTTATTCCCTTCATCATTAGAGTTGACAGATGTCACTCTCTTTTGCAGAGCGCTGCTCTCAAGAGAGTTTTACTCCTCGGCCCGAGGGGCCTCACATTAAATGAGAATCCTTTTAGGATTTCTCCTTTATTTGCACAAATTTGAATTTATTGGGTGTTTTAATGAGAACTTGTTTTCTCCGTGAGGATATCAAGAGTTGTTTAAATTCCCGTGTCTGTTTCAATAAATATTTTCTTGATTAGTCTGACCACTAAGCTCTCACTGATTTTCCTTTTTAGACACTATGGCCACTCATCTGTATGATCTTGACGAAATTATTTCTTATGGAGACATTCGCGCAATAGGCCGTTGTCAAAACCAGGAGTTCACAATTGCTCAATGTGCTGAGATTATGAGTTGCTTCAATGAATACAACGGTCGACTACTTCCTCGTCGCTACGCTTTTTTGAAGCTCGTCGTGAGAGCGATTTGGAACTCACTTCCTGGATTTTACGAAGCCATGCCGCTTAAGGCACTGGATGATGCTAAAGACAAGGTGTACTCAGTATATCTGATGGGCCTGATCTCGAAGAGGCGGTGAGATAATTTTGTTGATATCTTGCATCAAGTTTTTCAATAGACGACGATAATCTCTGCTTATCAGATGATGGACGACATCAGCAAGGATCCTGATGCTTGCCTTCGTGAGAGGATGCACACGAGAATGGTCAGGGAGGCCAGAAGTATTTTAGATGGCCTTGCTTCTGAATTTCTTAATCTGTGTCCCGGATTTAATGTTTTACCATTGTAAACATTTTAATGATACTTTTGTTTACTTTATTTCATCAATGTAGGAATTTTCTGGGGTATGAATAACAAATTTTTCCTTTCTATACGTTTATTTTATGCATTAATTCTCTTCGCACATACATGAGTGGGTACGCTTCGAACGCTTAATTGGATGCAAATTAAATGTTCTCTTTATTGCCCCGCACAGTATGTGGTCGATGTCCGTGGGTTATGCATTTTTGTTTCGACTTGACGCAAAGTAGTTTATGTACTCTTGAGTAGCACCTCTATTCCAATGGCATGTAATTTTGGCAAGTGTGGCCTGTAGATAGTAGATAGCAGTTCATCATAACCTCCTTATAAGGTAGTGATGGCTTATGAAACAGGTTCAGGTTTGCTGCCTAAGACTTTTCAACTTAATGAGCCGTGAGGGTCTCATAAAGACTTTTCTCCCTACGAGTTGAGAGGGTCTCGTAGCTGTATTTTCTCCTTAGGAATCGTGAGGATTCCTAAGTGCGTTCTCTCTTGAGAGTCGTAAGGATCTCACAAGAGAATTTTCTCCCTTACAAGTCGAGAGAACTCGTAAGTGGTTGGTGAGTTGACTTGTTCCCAAGTCGAAGTGTTGCTCCGACGAGGAGGTCATTGGCTGACGTATTTCCGAGACGGGGTCATTGGCTGACATATTTCCGAGACGGGGTCATTGGATAACGTATTTCTGCGACGGGGCCATTGGATGACGTATTTCCGCGACGGGGCCATTTGCTGACATATTTCCGCGACGGGGTCATTGGATGACGCGTTTCCGCGACGGGATCATTGGATGACGTATTTCCGCGACGGGGTCATTGGATGACGTATTTCCACGACGAGGTCATTGTCTGACGTATTTCCGAGACGGGGTCATTGTCTGATGTATTTCCGAGACGGGGTCATTGGATGAAGTATTTCCGTGACGGGGTCATTGGCTGACGTGTTTCCGCGACGGGGTCATTGGCTGACATGTTTCCGCGACGGGGTCATTGGATGACGTATTTCCGTGATGGGGTCATTAGATGACGTATTTCCACGACGGAGATCGTTTGCAGACATATTTCCATAATGGGGTCATTGGATGACGTATTTCCGAGACGGGGTCATTGACTGATGTATTTTCAAGATGGGGTCATTGTCTGACATATTTCCGAGACGGGGCCATTTGCTGACGTATTTCCGAGACGGGGTCATTTGCTGACGTATTTCCGCGACGGGGTCATTGGATGACGTATTTCCGAGACGGGGTCATTGGATGACGTATTTCCGAGACGGAGGTCACTGGCTGATGTATTTCCGAGATGGAGGCCATTTGCTGACGTATTTCCGAGACAAAAGTCGTTGGATGACGTATTTCCGTGACAGGGTCATTGGATGACGTATTTCTGTGACGGGGTCATTTGCTGACGTATTTCCGCGACAGGGTCATTGGATGACGTATTTCCGAGATGGGGTCATTGGCTGACGTATTTCCGAGACAGGGTCATTGGCTGACCTTAGGTTGTCTGTGAATTGTCGAGGTTTGGAACCAGGGGACTTTGCCATGGCTTCGTTTTGCTGATGTCGTACCTGCTTCTGGTTGGAACAAGAAGGAACGTCGTTGTTAATTTCTAGGTTGTAGATGTAACCATCGAAATCTAGCTTCCCTTTGACGAAGCCTGGTGGGAAAATATGGTTCCCTTTTCGTTTGTGCCCATGGATTGTATACAGGGATCAATGTGATCTCACCCGCAGGGCAAAAGTTTCATTTCATTTTTTATTATTTCTTTCCGCGATGCTCTATCATTTCAGCTTTTTACATCGCGAAAGTCGCGATTGCCCAATCATTTCAGCTATTTTTTCGCGGTGCCCAATCATTTCGGCTATTTTTCTTTTTACTCGCTGCTTTTTATTGCGAGTTGCCCAAACATTTCGGCTATTTTTCTTTTTACTCGCTGCTTTTTATTGTGAGTTGCCCAATCATTTCGACTATTTTTGTATGCATCTTTTACTTGCTGATTTTGTTGCAAGTTGCCCTATCATTTCGGCTATTTCATATGCATTTATAGCTCGCCGACTTTTGCTGCGAGTATGGAACTTGGAATCTGATGCCAATCTTAGCCTCGACATCACTGCGACTGGAATATTGCCAGGAGCGAATCATCATTTGCCGTGAAAGGACTTGAAATTTGTTACCGATTTAGGCATCAGCATCGCTACACTGGGACATTGCCGGGAGCGAATCATCATTTGCTTCTGTTGATGTTGAACAAAGGCGGCTTAGCAAACAGGGTTAGGATCCTGTCGACTAAGGCTTCTGACTTCATGAGCCGTAAGGGTCTCATAAAGATGTTTCTCCCTACGAGTCGTGAGGATCTCATAGGTGCGATTTCTCCTTAGAAATCGCGAGGATTCTTAAGTGTGTGTTCTCTTATAAGTTGTAAGGATTTTACAAGAGAGTTTTCTCCTTATTAGTCGAGAGGACTTACAAGTGTTGTTCACCAGGCGGGGAAATTTCGGGCCATTGGCGGAACTTAGTGGAGGAGACGTTTATTTGTGCCCGTGGATCGTATACAAGGGTCAATACTAAACCGTTTGTAGGGCAGTCTGGGAAATGTGATGGCTTAAGAACAGGTTCAGATCCCTGTAGCTTAAGGCTTTTGAATCTTATGATCCGTGAGGGTCTCATAAGAGGGTTCTCCTTACGAGTAGTGAGGATCTCGTAAGTGTAATTTCTCCTCGGGAATCGTGAGGATCCCTAAGTGTGTTGCTCTCTTGTGAGTCGTAAGGATCTCGCGCAGGTATTTTCTCCTTACAAGGTCGAGAGGACCTTGCAAGTGTGTATGAATTTTTCACGAGCTTGAGCCCTTTCGGGTTTTCAAAAACTCGTCGGTAGCCCTGCTGTTTTTACTCACGAAGCCCTTTTGGGTTTTCATCTGTGCCCATCTTGCTTATGGATATACCGTTTTTTTACGAGTCTTCGCCCTTTCGGGTTTTCACAAACATCGCCAGTAGTCTTGCTATTTTTACTCACGGAGCCCTTTCGGGTTTTCATCCGTGCCCATTTTGCTTGTGGACGTACCGTTTTTTTTTTTGCCGCGTTGGTCCAGGGATGTTGCGGTTCGTAGTAGTTTAAGGACATTTCAGTCCGTCGCTAGTTTTAGGATATTGCGGTCCATTGTTAGTTTAAGGACGTTTCGGTCCGGTGTTAGTTTAAGGACGTTTCGGTCCATCGTTTCTTTAGAGACATTTCGGTCCGGTAGCGATTTTGAGGCAATGCTTCGCTGGATATTACTTATAGAGTTTGGGCTTGGGAAGATAGCGAGAGGACATAAGTGTCGTCAACTATCGTTAACCTAGGCCGTGACTCATCAGGCGTGGTATTTTTTCAGGAACCGACCGTTTATTGGCCTGAAGGGTCTTTCGCCATGCATATCCATAAGCAAGTAAGCCCCACCTTGGTAGACTTTGTTTATGATGTACGGGCCCTCATAGTTCAGCTCGAATTTCTACCGTTTGGCACAATTGGGGATCATGGGTCTCTTTACCACTAGCACGAGTTCGCCTTGGTGAAATGTTCTCGGCCTAGTCAATCTTTCGTATGAGCGCATCATCCTTGCTTTGCAAGCTTCTGGGTTTTGCTGCGCCATGAGACGAGTTTCATCGAGGGCGTCGAGCTCCTCGAGCCAAAAATGAACATTCTCTTCGTCTGTTAGCTCGTAATGAACCGCCGCTCGTAGAGAGGGTAGCTCTATCTCCAAGGGGAGTACTGCTTCAGTGCCGAATACCAACGCGAATGGCGTTATGTTCGTGGCCGTTTTGAACGTGGTCCGATATGCTCAGAGAGCTTCATGCAGTCTATCGTGCCAGTCCTTCTTATTTTTGGACACCGTCTTCTTTATGATCTTCGTCAAGGTCTTGTTGAAAGCCTCAGCTAGACTGTTAGCTCATGGATTGTAGACCAAAGAGTATCTCCAGTCTATATTATGCTACTGTGCGAAGCGGCTGATTCTGTGACTTTTGTAGGCCGGCCCGTTATCGGAGATAATCCGTCGTGGATTGCCAAACCAATAAATGACGTGTGTCTTGAAGAAATGGAGAATATTCTCCGTCGTCACTTCTTTTAGCAGTATGGCTTTTGCCCACTTAGAGAAGTAATCGGCTGTCGCCAATATGAACCGATGTTCTCTAGATGACGCTGGCTCGATGGGCCCAATTATGTCGGTTCCCTACATTTCGAACGGCCAGCTAGCCACGGTTGGGTGTAGTGGGTTTGGATGCTGGTGGATGAAGTCTCCATGAATCTGGCACGAATGACATCGCTTCTCGTATTCAAGGCAGTCCCGAATCATCGTAGGCCAATAGTAACCCATCCTTTTGATCTTCAGCTTCATCTTTGGCCCGGCTTGATGAGAACCACAGAGTCTGTTGTGAGTTTCTTGGACGACTCTCCTTACTTCTTTTGGTCCTAGGCATCTTAGCCACAGAGAGTCGAACGATCTCTTATACAGAGTATCGTTGACGAAGGCGAAAGACAGAGCTCGTTTCATGAGCTGATGTCTTGAGGATGCATCTTCAGGTGTTCGACAGGATTTGAAGTAGTCTATAAAGACTTCTCTCCAATCCTTGGCATTTTCCCGGTCCTCTATTTATAGGGCTGTTTGCTCGGCCGCTTCCTTTTCTTCAAACGACTCCGGAGATATTTCTGCTGGTGCAAGAACCCGACGGTTTTGCACAATGATTCTCATCATCGAGGTTTTTGTCAGCCAGTTCTTTATCAAGCTTGGCTAATGCATCCGCTTTGCTATTTTCCACACGTGGTATGCTTTCCAAGGCGTAGCAAGGGATTTGAGTCAGCAATTGTTGTACTCTCTCACCGTACTTTACCAACTCTGGTTTGCACGTTTGATAGTCGCCGTTTACTTGACTAACGACTAGCTGGGAATCTCCGTATATGAGGAGGTGCTCGATTCCCATATCGATAGCAATCTCAAGACCTGCTATCAAAGCCTCATATTCTGCTTCATTGTTTTTCCTCGGCTTTGTCAAGGGAAAGGCAAAGTGCATCATCCCTCTTTGTGGAGTTACGAAGATGAGACCTACCCCAGATTTGATTATGGGGGCGCTGTGCTTTCGCTTCTTCATGGAAGATGCCCCGTCGAAGTAGAGTTCCCATCGGGTGTCACTCTCTCCTTTCTCCCCGTCGATCGTGTCGAACGCGTGCTCGTCTGGCAATTCACAATTTAGGGGTGAATCGGCAGGTATAGGATGCTCAGCGAGGAAGTCGGCGATGGCCTGGCCTTTCACTGCCTTGAGGGGTCGATATGTTATCGAAAATTCCATTAAGTGCAGGGCCCATTTAGCGAGTCGTCCCGTCAGTATGGCTCTTGATATCAAATACTTGAGAGGATCCACTTTTGATATAAGATGGACCTCATGTGCCAACGCATAGTGTCTGAGCTTCGTTATCGCGAAGATTAACGCCGGGTAATGTTTTTCGATGGGGGAGTAGTTGTTTTCTGCCCCCAGGAGAAATCGACTCAAATAGCAGAAGGCCCTCTCTTTCCCTTGGTCGTTCTCCTATGCTTATAACGCGCCCAAAGAACCTTCAAGGGCTGTTGTATACAGGATAAGGGGTTTTCCCTTGACTGGAGCGGTCAGCACCGGCGGATTCTGCAGGTATTGTTTGATTTCGTCCAGTGCAGTTTGGCATTTGCGATCCCAAACAAACGGGGTTCCCTTCTTCATTAAATGGCTGTAGGGGCGGCATTTGCCGGAGAGGTTAGCTATGAACCACTGGATATACGCGAGCTTTCCTTAGAGAGACCACAGTTGCTTGAAAGTTCTTAGCGGATGCATTTCCATAATCGCCTTGATCTTTGACGGATCTATTTCGATACCTCGATATCGTATGATGAATCCTAGAAATTTGCCTAAGGAAACTCCGAACGCGCATTTGAGACGGTTCAACTTCAAGTTGTATTTCCGAAGGCGCTGAAACACGGTTTTCAGATGCTCCCAATGTTCCTCATATGATTTGCTTTTAACCACGAGGTCGTCGATATAGCATTCGACGATTTCATGTATGAGGTTATCGAAAATATTCGTCATAGCCCTCTGATAAGTAGCACCGGCGTTCTTCAGATCGAAAGACATCACTTTGTAGCAGAATATGCCCAAAGGGGTCCGGAAAGCGGTATGCTTTTGGTCTTCGGGGTGCATCTTTATTTGATTGTACCCTGATGATCCGTCCATGAAGGAGAAGACTTCGTGAGTGGACGTGTTGCCTATCATCAGCTCGGTGACCGGTACGGGAAAGTCATCCTTCGGGCAGGCTTTGTTGAGGTTCCGAAAGTCTATGCAGATGCGCACCGTCCCATTCTTCTTCATCACTGGGACGATATTGGCGATCCAGTCAGGGTACTGAACTTCTTGGATAAAGCCATAGTCGATTAGCTTCTTGACTTCGGCGTTGATGTTCATATCAAGCTCGAGCCGCATCCTTCTTGGTGCTTGTTTGACTGGTTTGACGTCTGGAGATATCGCCAATTTATGCACTGCTATCTCTGGATCTAGCTCCGGCATCTCGGAATAGTTCCATGCAAAGCAGTCTTTATACTGCATGAGCACGTCCTTTAGCGTAGCTACCCGTTCTTCGGACAGCAACTCATTGACAAACGTAGGTCGCGGGTCGTTTACCGTCCCTAAGTCAATTTTCCTTAGGTTATCCACAGTAGTATGTATTCCATCTTCCAATTCTTTTGGCGCCAATGTAAATTCTGAGATCAATTCCTCTTCATCCTCGTTCTCGAAGCACCAGGAGAGGTCATCCATGTTCTCGGGCACTCCTTCTTCTGACAGCGTAATCACGTGACAAGTACGAGATCGTTTCCAGGACCGACGTTGATCTGGTTCTACTCTTGCCACATACGTTGCTTTCGACTCGTGTTTTTATGGTGGGGTTACTTCCAACTGTCGGATAGAGCAAACCTACCGAGTTGATACTGGTCTTCAACGCAGTCTTTGAAGGTGAAGCAGTCTTCAAGAGGATGTCTTATCGCTCGGTGATAGGAATAATAATCTGGGTGACAGACCTCATTTACTTGTTCAGGGTGCTTGGGCTCTGGGAGCGTAATCATTTGATATTTCATGATGAGATCGAATATCTTTCTTGTCTTGTCTTGGGGAAACGAATATGCTCGACCCATCTTCTGTATAAGAGACGGATACCAGCTGCTCAAATCTCGATCACGTAGCTTCTTGGACCCGCTTTGCCGCTGTCGAACGTTTTTTTCGTTCTTTAGTTTGTTTTTGCCTCCGCGTTGGGTCTTCTGTATAACGGGCTGGCGACGAAGGGCATCATCATTCTCCGTAGCCTGTTGAAGGAGGCGCTGCGTCCTGGCTTTCTCGTAAATGGCCATTTCACGGTTGTTGTCATCTCGGACCTTTTGACCCGCTGCCTTTATTAGCTTGTGCATCTGTCCTTCAAACGACGGACTTGGCATTTTTACGGCAGGATCTCGTTTTGGTTCAATTGCAGTGTCTTCTAACAGAGCATCTCCTTCTTCATTGAAATCATGTATAACGTAGCAGCCATGGAATCACTCTCGTTTCTTGGATTGGACATATCCAAGCCCGATCGTTTCCATTCTCCCATTGGGCAATTTTTGCTGAGTTCCGGGGACGTTCCAGATCCTGTTGTAGAACTGAACTTGTCGAGCAATCTGTTTGAAGGGTACGCCTTGGTGCCTCAACAGCTGTTTTAATCCTTCTGTGTAGTATCTGGGCAGACGGATGGGCTGGAGCCTGTCAAGCGTAGAATCGGCACCATGCCAGATTTCTTTCTCCACTTTGGTTTCCGCGGATCGATAAAAGAGGATCGCCTTTTCATCTTTTCGCCTGGGAGGGACGTAGAATGTCTGCAGTTCTTGCACACTATAGGTATCAAGTGCGTCGAGCTCTTTGTAATGCTTTTGCGGAACCATAGCAATTAGCAAACTCCGTTCATCACCTGTGAAGGCTCGTATTAACGGCTGAACAGAAAATACTGCATTGACCTCATCTTCAGAGTCGCTGCCGAAGATCAATATAGGGGTAGACGGTCCGGGCTTATTGTATTTGAGCGGCCCCGAATAGACTATCTCTTCTTCTTCTTCGGTATCGCTTCCGAAGAGAGGAATAGTGGTGATAGCTTTTTGCTTATTCTCCAGCTTATAGCATCTTTCCGTGTCTTCAAAGTCTGGTAAGAAATACTTTGAATCTTCGTACTTTCGGACTTCATTCACGGAGAATGTGTTCAGCTCCCCTGTCACGGTATACTCGAGACCATCTTTGAAGTACTTCATACACCGATACTGTGTAGAAGGGATGATATTGTATTCGTGTAACCAAGGCCTGCCGAGCAAAGCGTTGTAGCAAGTCTTGGCATCAATGACATGAAACTTGATGTCAGTGATGAGCAGCCCAAAGCGTAACGTCAGTATCACAGACCCGAGCGTCCGTGATGACTGGGATTCGAACCCGGAGATGGTGATTTTATCTCGAGCGAGGTGTTGGACGCTCATGCAGATTTCTTTTAACACCCTCACATTTAGGAGGTTGACAGAGGACCCGTTATCAACTAAGATCTTCCCTATCTTGATGTCATGGCAGTATCCGGTGACATACAGAGGACGGTTGTGCTCGACGTCCCGAGGAGGAGGTCTTCATCGCCGAAAGTGACGTCAGCAGTGTGCACTTCTTCCAGCTCGTCCTTCATCTTTTCTTCGGCAAGGAAAGCTTGAAACTGTTCGGGATCTTGTAGTGCCTTGATCAGAGAATCTCTCGCCTACTTAAATAGCAGAAGGGCATCAAGAATGCTCAGCTGCGAGGGTATCTTCCTCAGGTGTGCCAGAACGTTGTAATCCCCCTTGTTTTTCTTGGGCGGCTCCTTGGCTGCAAGCTCTTCGACGACTCGGTCATTGAGGGTGATATCTTCAGGGACTTCTTCTTTCCCCTTATCTTTTTTGTTCGATCCCTTGTTTGTGGGTCCGAGATTCTTTTCGGGTAACGTGCGATTACGCAGCTGAATGTTCTCGCAGGTCTTCATCTCTTCTGTTTCGGAGATGGATTCCTTGAAGAGAGGGCCGAGGGCTATTTCTTCATCAGAATCGCTCCCGAAGGTGAGAACTTGCGATCCCCCGAAACCAACCATGTGACAGTCGCCGGCAGTTCTTTTGCGCTCGTCTGTCGTATTTCTCTGCTCTCGACGAGTTTTGCGCTTCATCCGCTTTAAATGCTGTTGATGAGCAACGTATCCCTGCCACCAATTTTTAGGCAATGCATTCCCCGGTAGGGTGTGTGATCCTCCGATGGTATAAGCAGTAGTTTGGATGTGCATCTAGTTCGTCGGAGAACGTATTTTCTGAAGTGTCTTCTTTGAAAGGTGGCAACTTCATCCCCATCAACAGGGCTTTAGCGAACTACTTCCTTGTCTTAAACCTGCTTTTGCTGGCGGCAGAAGTGCTTCTATCCGGTTGGGGTACTCTATGGCTTCTCAATACCGGAGCTTCTTCAACGTGACGCCGACGCTTGGCCCTTTCATATATTGTCGTTTCACGCTCTCGGTCAGATTTGCTTTTCTGAAGAGCTTCACTCAGCAGTCTGTCAATCAATACGTCCGATGGCTCCAGGGATTTTGATTCCGGTTCTAGATCTTCCCCCAGTTTCTCTGCATCAGGAGCTTCTTTGCCATTTATTGATGAGTGAGAGATCATGTGGCAGCTTGCCACATAATCCTCGGGCTCTTCTGAAGAATTGTCTCCTTCATCAGCGTCATCGGCTTCATTCTCAAGAACATGCTTAAAGAATTCATCCAACGTGATTGGGGTCTGTGCCTTCTAGTTATATTCTTCCAGTGCATCAATATATTTCTACAGACCTGTATGGCTGTCTTCAGGTTGGACGGGCTTCTTGGCCTTCTTCTTTTTCTTTAAAGACTTTGGAGGCTTGGCCTGAATATTTTGTCCACCTTCACCAACTTTCAGCGTTGGGCGCGGCTTCAGCATCCCCTCAATAATCTCGGACTCCAGCGGGTTCTTCCACGTAATTGCCGGACATGCTTAGAGATCTTTCAGCATTCTTTTAATTTTGTTGAAAGAACAACCACCCATGGGGCTTCCTCTATAAGTGATCATGATGCCCCCGGCGTGTCCACCTTTTTAGGAGCGTGCAGTTGTGGCGGGTTCACCCTCCAGTTTTCGGACAGCACGAACTTGCCCTGTTGGTATTGGTCTTCGATCCAACTTTTGAAGATGTAACAATCTTCAATTGGGTGACCCAATATTCGGTGGTAAGGACAGTAATTGGGGCTGTTAACGTCGCCTGATTACGTTGGGCGTCTCGGCTCTGGCAGAGTGATGAGCCTGTTGCGCAGCTCTAGGTCGAATAATCTCTTCGTCTTATCCCGAGGGAACGAGTAAGGGCGTCTCATCTTTTCTCCGAGTGATCGCTGTTTATCGTTTTGGTGGGCGACCGGCTTCGGGCCACTCGGTTGTTGCTGAGCGTTGGCGACGAAGGTCGCTTTCCTTTTCCCCTTTTCGTTTCAAGGCTCCATTTTCGAGGAAGACGGTCTATGGCCCATCTGATCCATTTGGGCTAGCTTGTCAATCAAGGCCTGGATGGTAATCGGCTTGAAAAACATCATGAACTGGGATATGGTCGCCTGCGGATCGAGGGTACCTACGAACATGCCTACTGCAGGAGCTTCTTCGATGCATTGTTTGCATTTCGACCATAGGTTCCACCACCGGATTGCATACTGGACCCATGTTTCTCCCGGCTTCACCCTGGCATTGACCAATGCCGTGATTGGGGTGTGTTCGCTAGCGCTTGCAAAACGCTGGGTGAATAGCAATTCCATCTCCGTAAAAGTTTTGACGGAGTCGTTGGGAAGCTCTGAATACCATTCGAACGCCGTCTCCGCTAAGCTGCCGACGAATTGGCGAAGCAGTAGCTTATCGTCACCTTCAGTGTTGCCGCACAGAGCCCTGAACTGAGCGACATGTTGATGGGGATTGCATGTCCCTTTGTATACGTGGAACTTAAGAATCGTGTATCCTGGCGGGTACTTAATCTGATCGGTCGCCCAGTTCTGACGACTTGGCCAGCGGTTCTATTCGCTTGATGAGCTCATATCTGTTGAGTTATATAATCATCGAGCGCAGCTTTCGAGATTGTTTCCTCCTTTGCAGCTGAAGAGGCCGGAAGAGAGTTTGATGTCTCCCCTCTATCGTCTTCAATTATTACTAGAGGATCTTTGGCTGGGTGGTCTGGCTAGATCATCATGCTCACCATATCTTGGAACAATAGTGCCATTTGTTTTATGTTGGCCGCTTGTTCCGCGGTCTCTTTGTCTTTTCTCTCGAGCATTCTTTGGAGGAATTCATCATCAGTTTCCTGTTCTTGGCGCTGCTCCAACGATGTCTCCAGGCTTACTTTTGGCCTAGTGAGTGCGGCCATGGTTGTCAGCATCTCCTGGAGCTTTTGCTGTTATTGCTCCTGAGCCTTTGTTATTGATCGGGTGAGTGGTCGATGGCCCATGGAGATACGACTATCCTCTTTTCCGGAAGCTATGTAAATAGTGTGCACCACCATGCCTCCAGACTTGGGGCGTTTGGATTCAGTGCCTTTGAGCTTTGTCGTGGACACAGGGATTTTCTCCGGCCTTCTCCTTTTGTGGGCGATCGAAGTTGAGGGGGCCGTTCCAGCAGGCATCCAAGCAGACGACACCTTCTATGGTACGACAGGGTGGTCCTTCTCTTGCCAAACCTTCATCTTCTTCTGTCGGTGGGGGTAGTTTTTGTCGATCACAGAGTCTTGAACTCTTCGCCAGACCCTGTCGATTTTGGAAGACAGCCGTTGAGAGGGCTGTTCCGACTTTGCTTTAATAACGTTCCCCACCGGTGGAGGAGAACTTTTCAGCACGGCAGTTGGAGAGTTCTTGTGCACCCTCCTAAGCGGCTTAAAGCTGTTCCCGGTTGGAACAGCAGTATCGACTTCCACCGTTGGAGCTGACGGGGTAAGTCCGGAAGGGGAACTGCCCCCAGCTTTCCTCACTCGGCACCAGTGGCGAAGTGGAGCATATCTTACAGATGGTACTGGCTCAGTTACGGGGGTGTTACCATCATACCCCCTGCTTTGAGAAGAGGCTGTTGTTGGTGCCAGCCTGTCAAAGACTGACGTCTTCTAAGAAGAAACGTCCAACCTGTCGAAGACTGACCTTTGGGCAGGGGAAGCAGCTTTGGTGACTTTGCCTGAAGCGGGAGTTGGAACGACTATCCGCTTCGGGATGACTCGTTCAGGTATTGCAGGCTTCTTCATGGGCTCACTGGAGCTCATGCTCAGCTTGTCGAAGACTGGGGCAATAGACTTGGAATTGGACGGCCCCTTGAGAGGGGTCGTGGTAGTTGTAAGCCGATCGAAGACCGACTTCTTCGAAGCTTCCTATGACGGCATTGAGAAGCTGAAGCATGCTGGTGGGATCATGGTCCCAAAGAACAGTCCAGTGGTGGCATGAGTCACCTATTCCACTGGCATGGTGAAGATGGAGGCCGCTTGGGGCCCATAGGTCACTCTTCCAACGAGGACGGAGTGAGAGTTGTTGCTGCAGTTGATGCAGCTGGAAGCCATTGCTCTTCATTTTTCTAGATGGAGCAAGACACCAAATCTTAATTCCTCGAATCCAGGGGCAACCATATTAAACCACGATTTGTTCACGAACACGATACACGAAGTGCGGAGTGGAAAGAGGAAAATGTCCCACCAGGCGTGCCAAAATCTGTTCTCCGCCGAAAACCGGGAAGACAAACGTCTTGCCTGAATTTGGGGGCAGATGCTATTTAGTTTTATCCGTCCACCTCTCCGAAAATGCCAAGTTCATTTATGGCACCGTGTATCGGAGGTTTAGATGGATGCAGCCGTTGTAGCAGACTTCGTCAGATTCCCCCTCATTGTGAGGGGTTTTTTAATTGTGGGGACGCTCTTCCCTGCAGGCGCAAGCCCCAGCAGTTAATTACGTTACCGCGTAGTGATAACCACTTTCTCCTACTCCAGAAGGTCACTTCGTATCGTGTGTTTGTTTTATTTTTGGTTGCCCGTGGATTGTATACGGAGACTAATTTATGTTGTCACCCGTAGGGCGTTGTTTAGTCCAAATCCGTATTTTCTGAGATTTGGGTTTGGGTTGGTTTACCGTTAGTCTTATTTTAGACTAAGGTCAACTCAAACATTTTTTAAGAATACGTTAGTCTAATTTTAGACTAAGATCTACTCAACAGGATTTTGGAATCATTTAGATCCAACGAAAAAGTATTCGGACTCTATCGTTTTAGTTTAGGGACGTTGCGGTCCATTGGTTTTAAGGACATCGTAGTCCATGGAGTTTAAGGACTTCATAGTCCATGTTTAAAGATGCCGTAGTCTGTAGGGTTTAAAGACATCATAGTCTGTAGGGTTTAAAAACGTCATAGTCTGTAAGGTTTTGATTTAACCATTTGGGGATGCACCGAAAGTTATTGGTTATTGGGACCCTCCACCTCTGTGAAGACGTTGAAGAATTACAACGACACGTATCAGAGAAATGAAGAGATGTACCCTTGAACCAATGTTGGTTAGGAGATCTATAGTCAGGTTTGGAACTAAGACCAATTAGGGAAATTGTGAGCACATGGGCTCAGTTGGTCTGAATTAGGGACTTGTAGTCCAGTTAGGCTCATCCCACTCAGTTTTGATAAAAATGTTGAGCATTTGTTTGGGTGTTTGAACATTTGTTTAGGCTCAGTCCCTTTTGGTTCAATAATGCTGAGCATTAAATTGGGTTCGGACACCCCTCTTTCTTTCTGTCTTTTATTGAGTGTTGAACGCTCTTTATGGCTCAGAGTGCTTTATGTACAAAGCCTTTATGTACAGAGCGCTTTATCTACAGAGCGCTGGAGCGCTAAAGCGCTTCTTTTAGAATAGCACCCACGTGAGGAGCACGTGGTGCGCTTGGCGCTGAGCGCCAGACTTGAAGCTCTAAAAGCGCTTCTTATAAATAGCGCCCACGTGAGGAGCACGTGACGCGCTTGGCGCTGAGCGCCAGACTTGGAGTGCTAAAGCGTTTCTTTTAAATTGGAGCGCTAAAACACTTCTTATAAAATAGCATCCACGTGAGGAGCACGTGGCGCACTTGGCGCTAAGCGCCAAACTTGGAGCGCTTAAAGCTCTTCTTTTAAATTGGAGCGCTAAGGCGCTTCTTTGGCAGCTCTGATTGGTTCTGTGCTCTGAGAATTAAATTCTCGGTTTATAAGAGATTTTGTCTCATGAATCTAAGAACTGGGTTCTTCTTTATGTGAGGAGATGTTCCGATCTCTTCTTTTTTGTGTGAAAGACTTGATCTTATAAATCTATGATTTAGAAAAAGAACTGTGTTCTTCTGATGTGAGAGTTAAACTCTCAAAAATCGAGGAGATGTTATAATCTCCCTTATTATCATTTACCTTGAAGAAAATTTCTTCTTCTTAGAGCTTGCTCTTTTCTTTTTCTTTTCTCGGAACTTGAAGTTTATGGGGGGGTTCCTCTCCATAAGACTTGAAGTCTTGGGTCCTTTGTATAGGGGAGACTGATTTGTTGAATTAGTTAGGGAAATCTCTCATTGCTGATTGATTTGGGAAATGTTTCCCTCCGTTGGATCTTTGATCCAATGGCTTCTGTTTTATAGAAGACAATCTTCTTGTTTTTAACAACATTGGGAAAATATTTTCCCATACAAAAGTTATTCTGTATCCTGGTGATTTTTTAATCACCATTGGATCTTTGATCCAACGGTGCTCTGATTTACAGAGGACAATCTTTTCTATTTAGAAAGATTTGAGGAGTATTTCCTCAACAGAATTTTATTCTGTAATTTGATGATTTATTCATCTCAGTTGGATCTTTGATCCAATGGTGCAGAATATTTAGTTCTAGCGCTTGGCGCTCTCGTGCTTTGCATGTGAGGTGCTGCCTCAGAGTCTTTGACTCTTAGCGCTGGCGCTCCTGGCGCTACCGCTCTCGTGCTTGCACGTGAGGCGCTGTCTCAGAATCTTTGACTCTTAGCGATGGCGCTCCTAGCGCAAGCGCTCTCGTTCTTTGCACGTGAGGCGCTGCCTCAGAGTTTTTGACTCTTAGCGCCGGCGCTCTTGGCTCTAGCGCTCTCGTACTTTGCACGTGAGGCGCTGTCTCAGAGTCTTTGACTCTTAGCGCTGGCGCTCTTGGCGCAAGCGCTCTCGTGCTTTGCACGTGAGGCGCTGCCTCAGTTTAAATTTCAAATTTTGAACAGAACTTTGCTCTAATTGGGGGAAACACTAGGTTAAAAGAAAAAGAAAAAGAAAGAAAAGGAAAATAAACATATGTTCTGGGAATTTAATTCCCCCGAAATTAGGGTTTAACCCTACATAAAAAACTTAGTTTTTATAAAAAATAAAAAAAAGAACTAAGTTCTCCAATAAGAATAATGATGATGATTCAAGATTTTCAAAACGGAAATCTTGATGGTCATCAATGACTAAAATGTCATTGACAAAGATTAATATATCTAAAAATAAGAAGAACTTGGCGTCTCACGTAAAACACATGCGAGTAAGATTAGTACTTAGCATTATCATTTTGCCTCACGTGTTTCCCATGTGAGTGCTTAAAACAGACAGAAGAAAAACTAAAAAGCCTCACGTGCTTCCCACGTGAGCGTCCAAATAGCAAAGGAAAACTCCTTTGTGTTGAATAGACAGCCACCAAATAAAGCAATCCAACACCCCTAAATAAAGCAATCACATGAAATACACGTGAAACACTCTTGGAAACCCAAAATCTGGCAACTCACGTGCTTCACACGTGAGCTCCAGCCAAGTACTTAGCACTTATTTCAAAAAAGAGGGTGAGCAAATAAAACCTGAAATTAATGCTCAGCACTCACGTGTTTCCCACGTGAGTGCCATGCAAAGTGCTTAGCACTCCATGTTCAGTCAAAATAAGTAAGTGCTTAGCACTGGTTGGGCAGCACCCATATCTGAGCGTCTTACATGTTTCACACATGAGCGCCAGAGAAGATTAGTGCTTAGCACTATAATAGCGCCTCACATATTTCACACTTGAGAGCCAAAGAAGATTAGCGCTCAGCACTATTCCAGCGTCCCACATGAAATACACGTGAGCACTGCATATATTAGTGTTTAACACTACTGGGTAGTATAAAAACCTAATCTCAGCCCAAATGGGCTAAATTTCTTAAGGTTAAGCCTCTTTAATTCTAAATTAACCGAGCCCATATTGCTCATGATTTCCAAACTAATCTTAATCTCAAACATGATTAATGATCTCTCATTGATGATATCCAAAATGATAGTCATCCCATATCTCCTAAGATAATCTTAGTCTCAAATTTGACTAACGATTCTTAGGTCCATTGCCCCCTTTCCCTTAAATTCGGGATTTGGTTTAAGGGTACATCTCTTTACACCTTTGATATATGTCGTTGTAATTCCTCAACGTTTTCAGAGAGGTGGCGGATCCCGACAACCAACAACTCTTTTCTCGTCCCAACTTGATATAAAATTTTGTCAAGATAGGGAATGATATATCCCACATTGCTGCACTTCAAATTGTCGTGCACACCTCAAATTGGGCGCATTCCATATTACCATCATTCACTCCGTCACATAACAAATATACATGCGTGCAAGATGGACATTGGACCAAAATGTCTTTAAACTAATATTCTCCCCTAAATACGGTTATAATGGACCGAAATGTCCTTAAATTAAGATTCGTCCTAAATAAAGAATGTTGGACTGAAATGTCCTTAAACCAGCATTCGTCCCCAAAATGGGAATGTTGGACCGAAATGTCTCTAAACTAAAATTTCGCCTCAAACTTGGTAATAATGGACCATGATGTCCTCAAACTAAAATAATTGAGCCCAAATGCTCATATATTTTAAGTCGATCTTAATTTCAAACCAGATTAACGGTCCTTAAATAAACCTAAACCCAAATTTAAAATATACGGATTTGGACTAAACCGCGTCCTATGGGCGACGGAATAAACTAGTCTCCGTATACAATCCACGGGCAACCTAAACAAATAAAAACACATACGACATAAAGTAAACTGCTAGAGTAGGAGAAAGTGGTTATCGCAATACAGTAACGTAATTAATTGCAGGTGCTTGCGTCTGCAGGGAAGAGCGTCCCCACAATCAAAAAACCCACATAAATGAGGGGGAATCTGATGAAGTCATGCTACAACGGCTGCGTCTTTCCAAACCTTCGATATACGATGCCATAAATCAACTTGGTAACTTCGGAAAGGTGGACGGATATCACGTCCCGCTTCCCAAAGTGCGCTAAGATAGGCATGTGATAGAGCCAACTATGCTACCTGTAGATAGGAAATATCCCTCCACAGTCACATTACGACTGTCTAGAGATATCAAGAACAGGAAAATATAGTAAACTATCTAGTACATGTCCATATGCCAGAATAAACGAGTCAAGAAATAATATAATGCGAAACCAAAAGATCCAAATACAATAATAATCTAGAAAGTACGAAAATAACTAAACTAACTGGATCATCACTGCTCGGCCTGTCGGCTGAAATACTCCTGCTCGGCCTGCGACAAGGGTAGCGGATTTGGGCCATGCAAAACCCAGACGTCAGTGCGTCATAATATCAACAATAATATAATCAGGGGGTAACAAATGATGCAGATATGAGTATGAACAGTAACAAGTCATCAGTAACAAGTAACAATAACATGAATATAGATCAGTGAACAGGATTTAAACAGGTGAAGTGCAGTGAGTAGTCTAAACTAAGCTATAAGGTTATTTACTCTAAAGTTATTCGGAATCAATTAATGTAATCCTCATCGTAACCCATCGGTCTATGCCCCGTTCATTCCCCACGGGACCACGGTACAATATATAATAGACTATAAGTCTATGTCCCATTCATACCCCACGGGACCACGGTACAGGATGTAATAGCCCTTTGAGTTACGTTCAGTTACAATCTTAATTTCCCCATACCCCCAAGTTATGTGTGTAAGTCAGGTATTGATAAATCGGGAGCTAATGCCAACACAGAATCAAGCAGGTACAGGTTTGTCTGTATAGACAACAGGGAATGTCCGTAGGGACAACAGGTCAAGATTGTCGGCATTAGTAACAAGATCAGGTAACATGTCAAGCTGTGGTACATCAGGTCATGTCAGGTGGTGTACATGTATCAAGTCATATCAAGTAGTGCACAGGTATCAAGTCATGTCAGTAGTAGTGTATCGGGTATGAAGTCATGTCAAGTAGCAGTATGTCAGGTCATGTCAGGTAGTGCACAAGTATCACGTGGATGCTCATAATCATACTGTAATAAGTATGGGTGCACAAAATCAAGTATGGAGTACTAATACAACAATAAAATGAGATAATGTGATATGGTATGCGAATAGATATAAGATCAATGATATGGATGCACAATTATCAATTAGGGTTACATTTATAGTTCTAATACTAATTAGAATGCACTTTATTAAACATGGGGTGTTACAACAACAATATTAGGTTATTAATGAGATCTGTAGATGCAGCTATATGCATTCTATATGATATGGATGCAAACGGGTATCCGAAAACAGTAAAACTGTAAAATGGTACCGTGGGATGTACAACTAAGCAATATGAGATGTAAACATTCCATTGGATGCAGTATATTGTAATATAGTATGTAACAAGATAGGTTTGCATGAGCTAGATGTAAAGTAACACGCACGGATGCAGACAGATGTTGAAAAACTGTAAAATGAGAACTTGGGATCCATGATTTAAAATACCAGTGTTATAATTATTGAAATAGATGTATATAAAGTAATATAGCATGTAGCAAGATAAACTTGTCTAGACGGAACACGAAACGGATATGTACGGCACGTCCGACGTCGGTAAAACGTCGCAACGCATGCACGGCATGCGGGACGGGTCCAAGCAACGCAAGAGGGTGATCACGCAGGTAAGGTACGTCCTCTGGGTCGTCTGGATCGCCAGCGACGGTCACGGCTCCGGCGATGGCTGCGAATCAAGATTTCAAGAATGGGAAAAGAAAAGAAGGAAAAGAAAGAAAGAAAGAGGAAGAACAAGAAGAGAAAGGCTTACTGTGGTTGGTGCTCTGTGGTTGTCTCGGGTCAGAGGAGGCGGCGAGGGATACGACGACGATAGGTCGGAGCTCCGGCAAGGTGTTGCAAGGGTGCTCGGCAAAGGGCAGCGAGGTGTAGGGTTGAAGGGGTGTGCAGGGAATACAAGGGTTTGGTTTGTAGGGCATTTGGAGAGAGGGAAGATGAGAGATAGGGATGGTGACGCAGGGAGGTGAGGCCAACGAGGTTGTCGCCGGCGACGAGTGCAGCGACGAGGCGTGGGTTCTTGGGTTCTTAAAGTCGGAGGCGAAGACGGCAGAGGAAAAATGGGAGGGGGAGAGAGAGGAGGAACGGGAAGGAGGACGAGGAGGTGGAGACGAGACCGACGAAATGATCGGCGGCGAGGTCGGGTTGTGCAGTCAGGGACGTGGGTTCTCGTGGCCGCGGGTTCGCAGGGGAGGTGACGGATGTGGTGTCAGAGTGAAGGAAGTGATCGAAGGAGATGAGGAGGCGATGACGAGGCCGACAAAGATGGTCGGCGGCGATGGCGACGACGCGAGGAGGGTGCGAAGCATGGGTTTTCTCGTGGGTGAGGAAGCGGGAAGAATGAAAAAATTAGAGAAGGAAGAAAGAGAGAGAGAACGTGGGCTGAATAAATAGGTTTAGGTTATAAAATAATAAAATATAAATAATATATTTAAAAGAGAGAAAGAGATATTTTCTTTGTGTTGTTAGGTTACTGAATAAATATATTTGAAATTATATTTTAGTTATAACGAATTTATATTCACAGTTAGAAATCTTAAGATATAATATTGTATACATTTTGAGATTTTGGCAACTACAAAAATAGTCCAAAACATGCCAGGGTCGGGTCTCAAATTCCAGTTTTAAAATATGGATAATATACGTGTCGACCAAAACTAAAATTAGATATCCGGGTAACAAAAATGCATACCCCCAAGAACGGATGCACGTACATGCGCGTTGCCATTCAAACAAGTCTGTTTCACTAAACTGGACAGGAACAAGATGCGTGGATGCTACGACAGGGTTAGGGGTATCATGCAGGCCATGTAATGTATTTTTAAAATATTTGTAACACTTGAGTTTGTCTTTGGTGGTAATTGTGTGTTAATGTGGGGGTTTTGGTAAAAAGTTTACCAAAATGGCTTTTAAATATTTTATCTGGTTTTAAGGATATTTTATCGGAATTTTATCTGGACTGCACACACTTGTGCATGTTAACCTGGGTTAAGTCTAGGGTTGCCTTGTTTAGCCAACCATGATGGGTTAACCATTTGGTTATGTTAATTGGGTTAGTTAGGGTTTTGGTTTTAGTTAATGGTGATTAGAATGGGGGTTGACTTGGGTAGGGAGGAAGTGAGCCATGATGGCTTTGTGTCTTGTGGGCATTGTTTTGGGAGAGAGAGAGAGGTGGTTAGGGTATGCCATGATCCATCCCACTTCATAATCCCTTGTGTTCTTTTACCCCCTCTCACACATCAGCCCCAAATTCTCCAAATTCAGCCCCCATAGCAACACATCAGCTGCTACATCAGCCAACATCAGCAGCTGAAACAATACTTCAGCCAACCCTACACCTGCTCCTAACACCATAGCCCAACACCTACACACCATACATCAGCCACAGCAGCAACCTCAGCCAAACAAAAGCAACAGCCACATCAACTGCTGCAACAGCAGCTGATGTAACAGCTTCAGTCCCCAATGTCAAACTTCAGCCCCCAATATCACAACATCAGCCCAATTTTTATCACATCAGCTGATACACCACATCAGCCCCTTTATCAACACATTTCAGCCACCTTTAGCAGCCCAAACCTCTGCTGTATCAGCAGCAACCCCATCAACAACACTTCACCACAAACACAACAACCATTCCCATAACATATACAACTGCAGTAGCAGCTGCAACAGAAACCCAAACATTACCCCAACACCAGAAACAGCCCCAGCACCATACCACAACATCACTCATACCACACCACCACAACTTCAGCAACACAAACACCCCAACAGAAACAACAACAGCTACAGAAACCAGCATCTGTTGCAACCGCAACTTCAGTCCCGGGGCACTTCAGCAGCACCACCCCACTTCCTCCTTCTTCCTCCTTCCCTTCTCCTTCATCCTAGAACTCCCTTGAGGTATAATCTCACAACCCAACTCCTATCTTGCAAAGTTATAGTTGTTTAGCTGAAAATTAGTGTTATTAAGTAGATTAGTGCTAGTTTTAGGTAAATTGAGTGAGATTTGGCCAAGAGATGGTTTTGACTCTTAGGGCAACCTTATTAGGTGTGTTTGAGACCAGTTTAACCAAGATTATTCTAGATTTCACCCAAATACCAGATTTGTTCGACTTGGTGTAAATTAGCGTTTTTGTCGACTTTGTAGCCTTTCTGGAAACTGCTATCAACCCGGACCTCCTGAAAAAAAATTAGCTTGGCAGTGAGATATGCAGGCAGATAGAAACCAACACCCAAAACCTTAGCCCCCACCTCAATTTCTTGGCCGCAGATATATTCCCTCTGGCCGTAATTTGCGGCCAGAGCAGTAGGGAACCCCTTCGTTTTGCGTGCACAGCCCTATTTCATGTAAACTTGACCCTGCGTATGTCTAGTTTTGTCTGGTTCCAACCAGGATAGAATCTGGGTTGATTTTCATGAGTTGGCGTATGATTTACGACTTGTTTAACATGGGTTTTTGGTATCCGATTATTCGTTTCTGTCGGGTGGCGTATGGACGTCAACGACAGTGGATATTGGCTGTGTTTGCACGCGAGGCCGTAGGTTTTTACCTATGGGAGTAGCGTGCACCATTTTGGTTTCCGACATGGTTTTCATGTGTTTTAGCGTGTGATATCCTTGTAGGTACCCCACGTGGCGTCGGAGCGTTGGAAATGCAAACGGCGACATCGGCACCGGCACACATAAAGAATAGTGAGTAGATTTATATCTACGGGGAGAAGTCGGGTGGATGGCGTATAGCACCGCCGCAGTTTGTGGTGATGTATACGGATGCGTATACACACCAACAATTATTACATGTTAATTGTGATTTATGATGATGTTTAGGATGGACATTAGTGTGTTGGATGATTTAGTGTCGCGAAACCCTAGGGTAGTGGATGCACTACACATACATATACACACATACATACTTGTATACATCCTTATTTCATATGTGGTTATGGGATTCTATATAGATATGTGTTCACGTGGGTATGGGACTACGTGTTCACCTACGGATTTGAGGATGATACTTGGGTTTGAGATGAGTCGGTGATTTTTGATCCGAGATTATGATATCGGTGATATGGTAAAATTCATATTTGAGATACGTCTTGATGCTTTAGCGGATTTTGGGATAATGATGCCTTAGGAATAGTGACATATATAAAATGATCGACATGTGATTATGATACGAGATAGGATATGATATGATATGATATGACAAGATATTTATGATAGACCGCCTTGGGCGTTGTTTACTCCTTGAGATGATATGTGCTGATGATATCATTTTTGCTAGAGGCTGTCAATCGGAAGCCGAATAATGATTATATTGACGATATATGATGATGATATCGATTTATACGAGACTGCCGATCTGTAGTTAGATCAGGGTTATGATGAGGACATTAGCATTGTACTAGACGTAGGTCAATACCCTAGATAATGATCTTGATAAAGAGAATACCAGATGAATGATATGACGAATGTGATATTGACCCGTACCCAGATTTGGGGGATGCCGTACGACGGATTTACGTACGAGCTATAATTCGATGTTTGATCCGCACTCTTGATTTGGGAATAACTGATTATAGAGATATGGTATCGGATGTGATATTATCGAGGCGGGATCACCGACTATATATGTGTGTGTGTGTGTGTGTATCGACTCAGAGGTTAGGCGGTTTCCCTTACCTGCAGTTAGCCTATTAGCTCAGCCCTATAGTTGGTGTAGCTATATGACTCTTATGACATTAGATGCAGTTTAGCTATCATTGTGTTTAGTATTCAACTCCCGCACATTATTATTGTTGCTCCGCATCGCATACTTACTGTGATTCATATTTTATTGTTGATATCATGCTGTTAGGAAACCAGCACCATTACCGATTATGCGTATGTACCACGTACACTTACTTGCCGGCTCACACACATCTTCATCGGTAATTGCCATGTCACTACACAGTAGTATTATTGCATCAGGATATGACCCTTGTATGTGCATACTATTATTCCATGTTGCATGATATACTGTTATACTTGCATTTCATTTATATGTCGCATACATCATGCTTTCTGATTGTGCGCATTGAGATATGTTGTTTCTATGATATTTCTGGATTTGGGAACCGTGGGTATTTCAAAGAGATTATGTAAATGTTTAAAAAAAAACCAGTTACCCTTGATATGATATTTTAGCATCCACTATGAGTTTTATCGGTTCTGATACATATATACCCCATGCGAGGAGGCGTTGAGACCGTATGAGGGTACATGGTGGGGCCCGGAGGTACCCCGGGGCAAGAAGATCGAAGGTCCATGCCGTTGAGTCTGGCAGGGGAACCATACACTCCGGTGATTTTACCCGACGCATCGGATATCCAGGGGATACCGTCGTGGTCTTGAGATGGATGGTAGGGGCCGGTCTGGATTGACGGCTCCCGAGATAGTGAGATTGATCTGAGAATTTGAGATATTGAGGTACAGAGACATTGAGATTGAGGCTATGTTTTGTGCCGATGCTGGGCACATGTTTCATGATGTTTTCCATGATTTTGACTATATCCTCATATTTACATGCATGATTACAAGATCATACTTCATATGTATATATAACAGGGGATGAGGGCGCTGTTATATATGCCCTTACACCAATATTAGTGGAATGAGACGCTAATATATGTGTATTGACATCAATTTAAATACTTCATCATATTTTTCATGCATTCATACCTCATCCATATGATATATTGCTACCTGAGACACTGACACGAGCACTTGGTATTACCGTGGTTTAGAGGTATACCCTAGCCATTGTATAGGTTGTTGGTTATATATTTGAGGATTATATATTATGATCATATGACCTAGGATTGCGTCATACATGCGATTTCTGTTCGTAGATCTTTTTCTACTCATGAGTTGGCAACTCACCCCCGTTGTGCCCCAGTTTCTTGCAGGTGTTGCCGTACGGATTTCATTACGGCTTTGCGGGCACAACTTCTTTCATGTGACTTGCTAGTAGGTAGGTTATTTGTATCGTACCCATCATTATACATTGTATATTATATTTCAGTTGTATCTAGAAGTTCCATCAACCAACATGTACTTAATTGAGATAGAGACCAGTGATATTTATTCTTTCGACCTTAGAGTCGCGCGTTACATTTCTGTGGATTTCGTGATGTTCGAGTTTCCTTCTCTGTTGTGATCCTCGCCTTTAGGCGTTGTATATTATGTTGCTAGCTGGTTGACTTATAGTGGTTTTCCTATACTCTACTACTTTTCTTGGTTTGTATTTCTGGCTTCGGCTTACTTAGAGTACGTACGCCTCGAGACGTTCGTAGTCTAAGTGCCGGTCATGTTCCGTACTTTCGGGCCGTGACAAAGTTGGTATCAAAGCGTTAGGTTTTACCTTCGGAGCGTAGGATGACCCTTGGTTGATGGAATGGGTGACTAAAGTAGAGTGACGTACCGTAGGTATATTCCGCGGCATATTTACGACACGCCACTCCACTTAAGAAGCCTTAGGATGTACATTTCCTTGTTCAGCATTATATTCCGTCCCGATCTAGCCTCATCGGTACCAGTTATGGATTTGCTGCCACAATTACGGGCAGGGAGAGCTACGGCTAGAGTGGCGGTCAGCACGATCTCGTCATGAACGAGGACTGGCCAGGGCGTGATTCTGGCGACACACGATTGTAGAGATGTGTCTTTTGGATTGTGCTTTTGCGCCATGAGCGTTGGATGGATCGCTGTATGAGATTGCTCGGACGTGCAGATCAGCACCAGAGGATTGAGCCACTGACAGAGGCCAACCAGATTTTGATGACCGTTGGTGTATGGCTTATTCATGACGATTGAGGCACTGTTCAGCGTGCAGACGAGTAGGCCAGTGATTGCTGCGAACGACGAGATATCACCCCAGATGTTGGAGCTATTGCAGTACGAGATTGTACTAAGAGATTATAGAAGGTCGCTAGTCACTAAGGATGAATGACTAGGACATGTGGATCGTTCGCTACCCCGATGCGAGGTCATCAGATAGATTGATTCCAGCTAGAGACGACTTCACACGGAGACGTTGAGAGTCGACAGAGACGATCGAATGTCGGAAACCTATTATTCCAAGTTTAAAGTATTCGGAAAGACATGCAGGCAATTCTATGGTCCCTCTAGAAGAATGAAACCCTAACTCGACTTAATGACCGTGTGAAAGCCTTTGAACCTTAGGGTTTGCGGCAGTTCTGCGGCGCCATTAGTGAGGCTTGTGTTTGCCCTTCTACGGCTGGACCACCGATACTGTGGTATGTACTCGATACTATTATACTGTACCCAAGATGTTGAGCTCTTAGGGGATTATGAGGTTTTGACGAATCGATCGGATGGCTCGACTTCATTCGGATGCGAGGTGGTGAGATGTATTTCTTGGGAGACTCCAGATACGAGGATAGCCATTGGAGCTCAGTCCATGCAGCCACGACGAGATGAGTCCGAAGCAGTCGACATTTGAGAAAAGTGGAGTAAGAGGTTCGTACAAGATCTGGATATGATGACGTTCCACTCCGCCGACATCAAAGATGTGATGCGCATGCCGAGGCATAGTACTTGGATATACCTTCCAGAAGGAGTCGCGATGAGTATGCAGCCGCTCCGGAGCAAGAAACAGATATGGTAAAGGACGATGACTTCCGGACGATTGGCAGAGATGAGACTTGGAAGAGACCTTGAGCAGGATTCCTTCCAGGACACTGCTGCAATGAGATTTGCACCAGGATCAGATATGTCACGTGCATTCAGAGAGTCGGAGGCCGACGCCAGTGACATGCTGCTTACGAGTTATCGTGATGATTGACTAAGAGAAGACCAGGAAAGTGCTAGAACGGAATCGTCCCCGTTAGCACATCTGACAGGGTCGATGAGCCGATGGATCATGAGATTGATAACCTACGGGGAAGACGAAGACCTTTCTGGAATGAATTACGAGAAGACTTAGACCCAGGAGTGTCATGTTACGTACACCAGCAGGTCAGAGTTCAGGATCGTCGACGAGATATGCTGTGAGTAACCACGACAGTTGCCAGAGATTCTTGGAGGATGTGCTTGAGCGAACTATTCCGCTATATTTGATTTTGATGTTTTGGGCGATCTATTCGCATGACTGATTTGATGATCAGAGGATACTGTGATTTGGGATTAGACTGTGCGTACCAGATGCCGAGGGACTGCGGCGTGAGATTCTTAAGGAGGCGTATCGGTCGGTGTACAGTGTTCCTCCGGGTTCCACCAAGATGTACCATGATATGAGAAATAGTTACTGGTGAGACGGAATGAAGAGGGACATCGCAGATTTCGTGTCGAGATGCCTGACTTGTCAGTAAGTCAAGGCCGAGCACCAGAGACCAGCAGGTAAGCTACAGTCGTTACCCATTCCGGAGTGGAAATGGGAACAGATTTCGATGGATTTCGTTGTGGTCTACCAGGACTAGGCGAAGGTATGACTCCATTTGGGTGATCGTGGATCGTTTGACAAAAGCGGCTCACTTCCTGCCAGTGAAGATGACTTTCGGATTTGCTCAGTACGCCCAGACTTACATCGACGAGATTCTACGACTGCATGGAGTCCCGACGTGTATCGTGTCCGACAGAGGCACCCAGCTTACCGGCCGACTATAGCAGAGACTTCGGGAGGCGTTGGGCTCACGCTTGAGTTTCAGCACAGCATTGCATCCGCAGACCGACGGCTAGGCAGAGCAGACTATTCAGATAGCACCTTTCGAGGCTTTGTATGGGAGGAGATGTAGATCGCCCGTCTGTTGGACAGAGCTGAGCGAGAGCAGTATTTTAGGGCCACAGATCATGTAGGAGACGACTGGTAAAGTACAGTTGATTCGAGGCAGGATGAGGACAGCTCAGAGCAAGCGGAGATCGTATGCTGACAGGCGCCGCCTTAGATTTAAGTTCGCTGTGGTGATGACGTTTTTTGTCTGAGGGTCTCTCTGATGAAGGGAGTGATGGGGTGTGGACGGAAGGGGAAGCTTAGCCCAGATTCATAGGTCCCTTTGAGATCCTCGAGCGTGTGGGCACAGTAGCTTATCATTTGGCTCTTCCACCCAACTTCCCAGATGTTCACCCCGTATTCCACGTGTCGATACTTCGCAGATACCTACATGACCCTTCGCTCATGATTCAGCATCAGACCATTCAGCCGAGCGCTATCTTACATTCACCGAGCAGCCAGTCGTGATATTGGACCGACAAGTGAAGAAACTTAGATCGAAGGCCTTGCCATCAGTAAGGGTGCTTAGGCGCAACCCGAATGGTGAAGAGGTCACTTGGGAGGCTAAGGGCGAGATGCGGGAGAAGTTCCCTCATCTTTTTGAAGGTATGCATTGCTTTATATTTTAAAATTCGGGGACGAATTTTCTTAAGGGAGGAAGACTGTAACACCTGAGTTTGTGTTTGGTGGTAATTGTGTGTTAATGTGGAGTTCTTGGTAAAAAGTTAAACAAAATGGCTTTTAAATATTTTATTTGGTTTTAAGGATATTTTATCGGAATTTTATCTGGACTGCACACACTTGTGCATGTTAACCTGGGTTAAGTCTACGGTTGCCTTGTTTAGCCAACCATGATGGGTTAACCATTTGGTTATGTTAATTGGGTTAGTTAGGGTTTTAGTTTTGGTTAATGGTGATTAGAATGGGGGTTGACTTGGGTAGGGAGAAAGTGAGCCATGATGGCTTTGTGTCTTGTGGGCATTGTTTTGGGGGAGAGAGAGAGGTGGTTAGGGTGTGCCATGATCCATCCCACTTCATAATCCCTTGTGTTCTTTTACCCCCTCTCACACATCAGCCCTAAATTCTCCAAATTCAGCCCCCATAGCAACACATCAGCTGCTACATCAGCCAACATCAGCAGCTGAAACAATACTTCAGCCAACCCTACACCTGCTCCTAACACCATAGCCCAACACCTACACACAATACATCAGCCACAGCAGCAACCTCGCCAAACAAAAGCAACAGCCACATCAACTGCTGCAACAGCAGCTGATGTAATAGCTTCAGCCCCCAATGTCAAACTTCAGCCCCCAATATCACAACATCAGCCCAATTTTTATCACATCAGCTGATACACCACATCAGCCCCTTTATCAACACATTTCAGCCACCTTTAGCAGCCCAAACCTCTGCTGCATCAGCAGCAACCCCATTAACAACACTTCACCACAAACACAACAACCATTCCCATAACATATACAACTGCAGTAGCAGCTGCAACAGCAACCCAAACATTACCCCAACACCAGAAACAGCCCCAGCACCATACCACAACATCACTCATACCACACCACCACAACTTCAGCAACACAAACACCCCAACAGAAACAACAACAGCTATAGAAACCAGCATCTATTGCAATAGCAACTTCAGTCCCGGGGCACTTCAGCAGCACCACCCCACTTCCTCCTTCTTCCTCCTTCCCTTCTCCTTCATCCTAGAACTCCCTTGAGGTATAATCTCACAACTCAACTCCTATCTTGCAAAGTTATAGTTATTTAGCTGAAAATTAGTGTTATTAAGTAGATTAGTGCTAGTTTTAGGTAAATTGAGTGAGATTTGGCAAAGAGATGGTTTTGACTATTAGGGTAACCTTATTAGGTGTGTTTGAGACCAGTTTAACCAAGATTATTCCAGATTTCACCCAAATACCAGATTTGTTCGACTTGGTGTAAATTAGCGTTTTTGTCGACTTTGTAGCCTTTCTGGAAACTGCTATCAACCCGGACCTCCTAAAATAAAATTGGCTTGGCAGTGAGATATGCAGGCAGATAGAAACCAACACCCAAAACCCTAGCCCCCACCTCAATTTCTTGGCCGCAGATATATTCCCTCTGGCTGCAATTTGCGGCCAGAGCAGTAGGGAACCCCCTCGTTTTGCGTGCACAGTCCTATTTCATGTAAACTTGACCCTGGGTATGTCTAGTTTTGTCTGGTTCCAACCAGGATAGAATCTGGGTTGATTTTCATGAGTTGGCGTATGATTTACGACTTGTTTAACATGGGTTTTTGGTATTCGATGATTCGTTTCTGTCGGGTGGCGTTTGGACGTCAACTACAGCGGATATTGGCTGTGTTTGCACGCGAGGCCGTAGGTTTTTACCTATGGGAGTAGCGTGCACCATTTTGGTTTCCGACATGGTTTTCATGTGTTTTAGCGTGTGATATCCTTGTAGGTACCCCACGTGGCGTCGGAGCGTTGGAAATGCAAACGGCGACATCGGCACCGGCACACATAAAGAATGGTGAGTAGATTTATATCTACGGGGAGAAGTCGGGTGGATGGCGTATAGCACCCCCGCAGTTCGTGGTGATGTATACGGATGCGTATACACACCAACAATTATTACATGTTAATTGTGATTTATGATGATGTTTAGGATGGACATTAATGTGTTGGATGATTTAGTGTCGCGAAACCCTAGGGTAGTGGGTGCACTACACATACATATACACACATACATACTGTCACGCCCCGCTTCCCAGTGTACGGCGAAGGAGACGCGACGAGGCCCGCTACGTATGTACTCAGAAGTACATACGCTAAGCGTAACTAAGCAATATAAAATGAATCACAAGAGACGAATGAGATTGAGATAACAGCAACTTTTATTAATAACATTCTTTATACAATGCATGAAATGAAAATACAACTGGAATGAAAAAAAGAAGCAATGCCTAAACAGTGGCATAATAATAAAAGGAAATGCTGGAAAGAACAAGTATAAAGTCTAGAGCTCTGGATCTTCTTGGGACTGCTCCAAATCTTCAGTTGTTGGCTCGGTCTCAACTTGGTTCAACGCACCTGACGACATTCCAAGAAGAGAGAAATAGAATGTCGTCAGCGAACAGGTCGCTCGGTAAGTCCCAAAGGATAATGAAGAATAAGAGTGACAGAGTATAGTATTTTCTAAAGTTTTGTAGTGTTGAATATTATGGAATATTGTTTAACGTAGTTGTTTGTAGCTTGGTACAGAAGGATGCCAGTGTATACGAGGGGAGTCTCTATATGCCAGAGACTAAGGGCACGTATAGTACAAGGAACCGTTTATGCCACGGTACAACAGCAACTGAATATAGGTTAGGTGTCTTAATCTGACCACCTCATTCCACTTTTAACATCTTCCGTACCAATCTATCCCTTTAAACCCCGTGATGTCATATTTGTATTGTTATCTTGTAAATTGTAGTAATTGTAGATTGATTGACTGACTGACCGAAATCATGATATCAGGAAACGGTTGTAACCGTAGAGTCATGTAAATGGAATACTGGGAATCATGTAAAAGGAATATCCATGGTTCGGTTCGGTCAAGTTATATAGATTGTTAACTGGAATCTGGAATTCATGTATTCATCTTGAGTTGGAATATAAAAGAATATAGATTGACTTGAAACATATTCAAGTTTTGTAGCTTGGTACAGAAGGATGCCAGTGTATACGAGAGGAGTCTCTATATGCCAGAGACTAAGGGCACGTATAGTACAAGGAACCGTTTATGCCACGGTACAACAGCAACTGGATTCATGTTAGGTGTATTAAATCTGACCACCTCATGCCACCTTTAACACCTTCCGTACCAATCTACCCCTTAAACCCCGCGAAGTCTTATTTGTATTGTTATTTTGTAAATTGTAGTAATTGTAGATTGATTGACTGACTGAAACCATGATATCAGGAAACGGTTATAACCGTTGAGTCATGTAAATGGAATACTGGGAAACATGTAAAAGGAATATCCATAGTTCGGTTCGGTCAAGTTATATAGATTGTTAACTGGAATCTGGAATTCATGTATTCATGTTGAGTTAGAATATAAAAGAATATAGATTGACTTGAAACATATTCAAGTTTTGTAGCTTGGTACAGAAGGATGCCAGTGTATACGAGAGGGATCTCTATATGCTAGAGATCAGGGCAAATGGAAGTACAAGGCTCCGTTATACAACCCGGAACAACGGCAATTGGATTCATGTTAGGTGTCTTAATCTTACCGTCTCGTGCCACTTTTAACACCTTCCGTACCAATCTACCCCTTAAACTCCGTAGTGTTTTGATTGTATTGTTTGTCTTGTAAATTGTATTGATTGTATAATTGATTGACTGACTGACCGAAACCATGATATCAGGAAACGGTTATAACCGTAGAGTCATGTAAATGGAATACTGGAAACTTGTAAAAAGAATATCCATGGTTCGGTTCAGTCAGACAGATTGTTAACTGATTCTGGGATTCATGTATTCAAGTTGTGTTGGAATATAATTGAAATATAGATTGACTTGAAATATATTCAAGTCAGAATTAGTCAGACTCTAACCCGAGTCCGACTAAAAGAAATATAATTTGAAGTTCAATATTAGCTAGGGGCCTTATTGTAATTTGTGAAACTTGAGGGGGTTTTATGTAAAAATACTTTTGTATAGTTTTCAAAATATAACTCAAGTATTTAATTATCGTCTTTAAGTACATACAACAATTTAATGATCAAGATAAATATGTATACATGTTCGAATAGCATGAAATGAGTCAAGTATATTATTCGAGTAACTACCATAAACAATGCTGTAAAGAAATATTATGTACGACTAATTAATCAAGTTGAACGAATGCGAAATATAAACAGAAATATGGCTCTAAATGTTTTGCATGCGTGAGTTCCAGTTTTACCTAAATATGACTACCGGTTTGAGAGATATATATGTTTTCGTATCGTCGCGCAAAACAGATCAGAATCTATTCGGCACCGTCACATATTTTTAAAACGCAGTTTGAGTTAATTTGTATCAGGTTTCAGCTTACGAAAATTATTAGAAAATTGTAGGTATTTCGATGTACTTATCGAAAACACCAAGATTCATACGATTTGGATTTATGAAGCTCTAGTTATGATCATTTTAATATCAGCATTTAAAACAGAAATTCAGATTTCTGGACAGCAACTATATATTCTATTGCAAAGCCTATATCAGGTTGTTTCATGCATTCCTAAGTAATATAATATACAGAAAATTATAGTTCTATCAATGGTGCATCTACACATCTAAATTTTGTCACAAACGGTGAGTTATGTCCAATTTAAAAACAGTGTGCGAATCGGAACAGATTCTGTCCAGATCCGTCACTTAATATTGTAACGCAGTTTTCTTTATCTTAGATGAGTTTTCAGTAAAACTATAAAACTAAGAAAATCTAGATCATTCAATATAGATATCAAAAACACCTGAGTTTGCTCAATTTGGATACCGGTATACCAAGTTATATGTCCTAGAAATTGACCGATAACTGCAGTTTTCTGTTTTACGATCAGTGAATAAATACGATGTAATTCCTAAACCGTTATGCGGATCGATCTAAAATTTTTACAGCGTGTACAAAATAATATATTCTATCATATGTAAATTTCCTGAAATTTTCAGAGTTAAAAATTAATTTATAAAAATTATTTTAAAACTAAAGGTATTGATATGTCATATGTGAGAAATGAGAAAACCATGGTATTTATTCGTAACTTCATCATTTTTTTTAATACAAATTTTAAATAAAGTGATTTAAAATAAAACAACAAACATGCAATCCTAATTGGTCACTATAAAATCTTAACATGTGAATTGAGAGTAATGAAAAAGACTTTACAAACTATACAAACTATATATGTGTGTATGCTTGTGTGTTCATTATTTATATATGTATCCATTTAATTAATTATTTAGGAACTATGATATGTCAAGGGAAGTTTTTCATGGCAATATAAAACAAGATAAATATAAAGAGAAAAAGAAAGAGATGGAGGAAAGAAAGAGAGAAGGGACTTACATACACAAGCCGGTATTGTCACCGGGCTTGTCTATCCGCCGATAGCCTCGCGTTACTAGCGAGACCTTCTTGAAGACTTCTTCATGTTCTTCTTCTTGAACTTTAGGTGAAGAGGGAGAAGTGAGAGATAGAAAAATGTGAGGAATGAAAAGATAGAGGAGGACAATAAAGATGGTGTAATGGTGAATTATAATATATGCATTTAACATGAGAATTAAAAGAGAAATGAAAGGTCACCATTCATTTTGGAAATGAAAGGTCTCATTTGTAGGTTATGGGAAGAATAAAAAAATGATAAAAAAATAATTGCAAGAATGGGGATTTGAACATGTGACTTATGGAATAACAATGCAAGGGCTTAACCAATGAGCTATAAGGTTATTCATGCATATATTTAATTAGAATTAAATATATGATGTTGCTTAAAAAGAAAATGGGCTTTTTTAGATGGGCTATAGAGAATTAGAATAATGGATTTGGGTTAAATATTTATGAAAGGAAAAATAAGAATGAGAAGTTAAAAACTTAAATATAAGAAAAAGAAATTGTACCTAGAAAAATATACATAATAGATTGAGGAATAAACTAACAATAAATTTAGGAGAAAACGGAAAATACCAAGTACAAATAAATACGGTATATTATTGAAGAGGGATAATACAAATGTATAAAGATTTTGGGGTCATTACACATACTTGTATACCTCCTTATTTCATATGTGGTTATGGGATTCTATATAGATATGTGTTCATGTGGGTATGGGACTACGTGTTCACCTACGGATTTGAGGATGATACTTGAGTTTGAGATGAGTCGGTGATTTTTGATCCGAGATTATGATATCGGTGATATGGTAAAATTCATATTTGAGATACGTCTTGATGCTTTAGCGGATTTTGGGATAATGATGCCTTAGGAATAGTGACATATATAAAATGATCGACATGTGATTATGATACGAGATAGGATATGAAATGATATGATATGACAAGATATTTATGATAGGCCGCCTTGGGCGTTGTTTACTCCTTGAGATGATATGTGCTGATGATATCATTTTGCTAGAGGCTGTCAATCGGAAGCCGGATAATGATTATATTGACGGTATATGATAATGATATCGATTTATACGAGACTGTCGATCTGTAGTCAGATCAGGGTTATGATGAGGACATTAGCATTGTACTAGACGTAGGTCAAAACCCCAGATAATGATCTTGATAAAGAGAATACCAGATGAATGATATGACGAATGTGATATTGACCCGTACCCAGATTTGGGGGATGCCGTACGACGGATTTACGTACGAGATATAATTCGATGTTTGATCCGCACTCTTGATTTGGGAATAACTGATTATAGAGATATGGTATCAGATGTGATATTATCGAGGCGGGATCACCGACTATATATATATATATATATATATATATATTTGTATATGTATGTATGTATCGACTCAGAGGTTAGGCGGTTTCCCTTACCTGCGGTTAGCCTATTAGCTCAGCCTTATAGTTGGTGTAGCTATATGACTCTTATGACATTAGATGCAGTTTAGCTATCATTGTGTTTAGTATTCAGCTCCCGCACATTATTATCGTTGCTCCGCATCGCATACTTACTGTGATTCATATTTTATTGTTGATATCATGCTGTTAGGACACCAGCACCATTACCGATGATGTGTATGTACCACGTACACTTACTTGCCGGCTCACACACATCTTCATCGGTAATTGCCATATCACTACACAATAGTATTGTTGCATCAGGATATGACCCTTGTATGTGCATACTATTATTCCATGTTGCATGATATATTGCTATACTTGCATTTCATTTATTTGTCACATACATCATGCTTTCTGATTATGCACATTGAGATATGTTGTTTCTATGATATTTCTGGATTTGGGAACCGTGGGTATTTCAAAGAGATTATGTAAATGTTAAAAAAAAACCCAGTTACCCTTGATATGATATTTTAGTATCCACCATGAGTTTTATCGGTTCTGATACATATATACCCCATGCGAGGAGGCGTTAAGACCGTATGAGGGTACGTGGTGGGGCCCGGAGGTACCCCGGGGCAAGAAGATCGAAGGTCGATGCCGTTGAGCCTGACAGGGGAACCATACACTCCGGTGATTTTACCCGACGCGTCGGATATCCAGGGGATACCGTCGTGGTCTTGAGATGGATGGTAGGGGCCGGTCTGGATTGATGGCGCCCGAAATAGTGAGATTGATCTGAGACTTTGAGATATTGAGGTACAGAGACATTGAGATTGAGGCTATGTTTTGTGCCGATGCTGGGCACAGGTTTCATGATATTTTCCATGATTTTGACTATATCCTCATATTTACATGCATGATTACATTGATCATACTTCATATGTATATATAACAGGGGATGAGGGCACTGTTATATATGCCCTTACACCAATATTAGTGGAATGGGACGCTAATATATGTGTATTGACATCAATTTAAATACTTCATCATATTTTTCTTGCATTCATACCTCATCCATATGATATATTGCTACCTGAGACACTGACACGAGCACTTGGTATTACCGTGGTTTAGAGATATACCCTAGCCATTGTATAGGTTGCTGGTTATATATTTGAGGATTATATATTATGATCATATGACCTAGGATTGCGTCATACATGCGATTTCTGTTCGTAGATCTTTTTCTACTCACGAGTTGGCAACTCACCCCCGTTGTGCCCCAGTTTCTTGCAGGTGTTGCCGTACGGATTTCATTACGGCTTTGCGGGCACAACTTCTTTCAGGTGACTTGCTAGTAGGTAGGTTATTTGTATCGTACCCATCATTATACATTGTATATTATATTTCAATTGTATCTAGAAGTTTCATCAACCAACATGTACTTAATTGAGATAGAGTCCAGTGATATTTATTCTTTCGACTTTAGAGTCGCGCGTTACATTTCTGTGGATTTCGTGCTGTTCGAGTTTCCTTCTCTGTTGTGATCCTCACCTTTAGGCGTTGTATATTATGTTGCTAGCTGGTTGACTTATAGTGGTTTTCCTACACTCTACTACTTTTCTTGGTTTGGATTTCTGGGTTCGGCTTACTTAGAGTACGTACGCCTAGAGACGTTCGTAGTCTAAGTGCCGGTCATGTTCCGTACTTTCGGGCCGTGACAATATTTTATGTGACTTAAAATGTTATATGGTAAAAGATGCAATGCCAGATAAAATGCCAGTAAGCAGTATTCATGAAAGTGCACAAGTCCATATAACTGGTCAGGATAATTCATAAACATGAATCATGACAAGTTTCAAGCAAGCGGGTTGGGTAGAATGCAAATACAGATGTCAAAATACTATTTGCACCCAAAACACAGTAAACCAAGAAACTACCATAAATAAAGAAATACTTGACTAGAACTGATATAAATGAATTAGGGTGTTACAACGGATAAATCCAAATAGCATCTGCCCCCAAATTTAGGCAAGATGTTCCATCTCGGTTCGTCCCTGTCTTCCGGTGGTAAACAGCTGCGGAAGGCATTTAGTGCTGAGCCTGCCATGGATGCTACCCCCGCTGCGATCGAGCAGCACGCACGAGCCTACATTTTACATTTGGGGTTCGCTTGTTCCCGGATAGGAGCAAGAGCAGAGTTAGTCTTTCCTGACTGCCTCTTTTAGCTGATCTCAACCAGTGCACCACTTTATCGTGGGGGGTTGCAGTTCTGTCGTTCCTCTACAGCGAGCTAAAGATGGCTGCATTGATGGAGCAGAAGAGTTTTGGGGGTTGTTTGATACTTCTTCAGGTATACAATACTTAAAACCGTATTCTACTAATTTTGTATAATTAAATTAATATTCAACGTAAAACGTAATTCTATCATATTGTATTTCAGATATGGTCGTGGACATATCTCTCTATTGGTCGCCCGACCATTACGACACAGTTCGTTTTAGATAGCCAAAGGCCATATGAGTGCCAATGAGTAATCGAAACAATACGCATATTTCAAATTTCAAGTTTTTTTTTGGAATATTAACTTGTTTGTAATCTCTATGTAGGTGGAATGTTCCTAGGTCATAGGATGTGACACTGGATCGCAGCCTCCGCTTCTACTACAATGAGTTCAATGTCATGGAGGAGGCAGCAGTTACGTGGACACCGTACACACATGACCTGATGGGCACTCTACATCCATTATGCTTGGCAGGCACCAGTTTTTGGCATGCGCGGATGCCAATCATCTGTAGCGATGTTATTCAGATGCACGTGCCAGACCGTGTGCTTCACCAGTTCGGTTTAAGGCAGCACATACCAGACATGGTGGAGCAGACACCGCGACAGGGTGGAGCGCTAGTTGGGGATGCTTGGCTCGTAGAGTATTAGATTTGGGTGGATCGATGATACGATTGGGTACACCACATAATCGATGAGATACAGCCAGATATACCGATAAATCAGTGCCTTTCCTGGTATTGGATGATTATATGCAGATTCGTCATCATAGCCACCCCTCTGCCCACCTTATATACGCCTCGAGGACCGATAGAGTAAGATTTGGTAAGTTTATATCAAACCTTTTAAAACAAAAATCTTATATTTATGAAATTCATTATCTTATTTACCATCAATATAGGTCCATACCATTTACGCGTTGGAGGATATAGGTGACGAGGATATTAGTGGCACCAAGGACTCAGCGAGCCGCTTTATGAACATCAAGTCCTTGATCAGGAGTGTGATGACGAGGCACGGATTCACATGTCAACCGGCCGTGCCTGCACCACCCGTGCTTCCGCCACCCGTCCCTGCACCCCCCGTCCCTGCACCACTCGTGCTTGCACCACCCGTGCCTCCACTAGCTGTGTCCGCACCTGCCATTCCTTTCACGTATTCAAGACGTAGACGGAGACAGCCGATGCCGTCTCAGCATCCTGATGAGTACGAGTATAGACCATCACAGCCATAGTCGTCTCAGCCACCTGCCGCCGACGAAACCGGACAGCCACAGGCTCGACATCCTGTAGCGAAGAGGAGGACGCCTAGGATGGTACGACGACTTCGTTAGATTCTCATAAGTATTCGTGTTATATTGTGTTATGATGAATTCATTATTTATTTTACATTGTTTATTGTTTTCAGCTTATTGTTCTTCACCGTTTGAGCATCGTATATTGTGCGTGGATTGTGTCTGCGCCGTTTGGGCGTTGATTCTCCGCCGTTTGGGCGTTGAGTTAACTCCGTTTGTTGATTCCGCGCTAAGTGCAGTCCGATTTCCCCCCATTATTTCTTTGCAAAACAACAGTTTAATTTATTTTAATTCAAACGTTGATTCTTTCTCACACAAACACGTGTTCGTACATGATATATTACACACACATGGTACACCCATCCATAACATACACGAGAATGACGCAAACAAAATAGATAGAAAGAACAGTAACAACACCATAATTTATCACTAAAATTTCAAAAATAAATTCTCTGCGTTCCTTAGCTCCGCAGCAACAGAATTAATTCGCTTTGTAATTGCATCAATGGTCTCATCACCTAGCACGGAATCTCGAGTGAGTTCGAGGTGGTTCAAAATCCGACGGTGCATAAAGATGCGGTAGAGAGAGCTTACGGAGTACTCGATAGTGCGACCTGAAAGAAGACCCATAGAATGAAAGAAGTGGAGACGACGATTTGCTTCCCCATAATGGTCATGTGTTACTTCTTCAGGGGAAGACGGGAGCGCATCCAATAAAGCTAAGTGCAAGAGCCGCAGAATTTCACGATCGATCTTCATCGGCCGGTTCATACCTCCTCGTAATCGATAGAGAATGCGTTCGTAACCAGAGTAGTTTATCATCGTATATACATATTTCATCCGGTGTAAGGGATGCACCTCTTAATTTCATCAATTGATGGCAATCCTGCAGATGAAGATCCTGAGATTGAGAGAGAGCAAGGCTAAGAACTGAGAAGGAGAAAGACCAAGAATGTGATGGTGATGAGATCTGAGAGAGTGTGAGAGAGCCTAGCATAGATAGTGAGATTCGAGACAGAGAGGAAGAGATTGAACTCTTAATAAAAGGAAACACAATCATTCACGCGTATGTGTTTTTTTGGGATGCAGTTTGCAATTGCATCCCAGAAAAACACATACCCGTGAATGATTGTGCTTCTTTTTGGGACGCATTTTCCAACTACACCATAGAAAAAACACAGACCCGTGGATGAGTATGTTTCTTTTTGGGGAGAAGTTGCAACTGCGCCCCAAAAAAGAAACATACCCTTGAATGATTGCGTTTCCTTTTAGAGCGCACCTTTAAACCGCGCTATAGAAAAACACAGACCCGTGAATGAGTAGATTTTTTTGAGGACGCAGTTTGCAACTGCGCCCAAAAGAAACAAATTCTTTACAATGACAATGATTCATATCATTTCGATTTTATTAGTTGTATTGGACGCATTTTGAAACTGCGCCCATAACATTTGTATGGGGCGCACTTTCAAACTGCGTCCTATACAAATGTCATGGACGCAGTTTTAAATTGCGTCCCTAATTTTTTTTCCCACGCCAGTGCTGGCATTGACGTGACGCCTACGAGACAAAATATGGTCTTTTTTTTATAATTATTTTTGAAAGTGAGTTTTTATATAATTATTATTTAAATTTGGTTTACTAAAAAAAAAAAAATTCCTTCATAGATAGGTTCAATACTTATAATATGAACTTATAACAAGGTAGAACCTATCAATATCAATATCGATAGAAATTTTCTATTTTCCTTTTCTATTTGAAAATCACAGCATTAGTGGTTTAGAATGATTGGTTTGCAATTTGCAACTAATGTTGCTTTTTTCGTTTTTTCCGCAGCTATAATAAGATGTGATTTGGAGGTAGATAAATGTTGCATTCAGAGACAGACCCAGAAATTTTGTCCACAACCATACATAATAAAATTTTCTTAAATACCAATTTTAAAAAAAACATATCTAGGCTTCATAATTTGGACCGTCTTTAGTGTGGGACTAAATTTCCGTTGTTAAAAAGAAAAATTCAATAACAAGGTAATGTTGGATTTGAACCAATGACCACTTATCTTGGAATCAAATGAATTACCACTTAAACTATATGCTCTCATTAATCAATAACGAAAAAGTAAGCATATATAACATATGTCTAAAAAACACCATACTTCAATTGCAATCGATACACGGTTTTTTCCCCCAAAATTTGAGAGGGAGCATGTTCCCACTCTGGCCTTCAAGAGGGTCATCCCCTAATTGCATTCTACTTTTATAAAATAAAAAAACCGAATAGCATGTCATAGCAAGTTACTAATTCGTCATACTATATATTATAAATGATCAAAGAAGCATAGCTCTTGCCATGATAAGGAATCGCCATATAGATTCCCAGAGCCGTCGCAACCAAAAACAAAATACAATATTTAACAAATGTTATAAATTACATTGTTGATTTAATTAAATCTAGGCAAACCATCTCTTGTGCCTGCTTTAAGGAAAGACGAAAGATCAAGCTTTTATTATGAACTGCATCTCTTTCAGAAAAAAAAAACATGAACAGTATCAATTCAGAGTATGGAAAAGAGTAACAATCACTGCCAACAACTTTTATCGGCCTGTAGACAAATAAATAAATTAATCACCATGTTGAAATTGTATGCAGGCATTACTACTTGAATTCAAACCTAACTAAAAAGTTTGTTGCGTGGAATGTGTACATATGATTGGTGATTACCCGTGATAACCATCATATTAATATTATTGTTCAAATTGTTTGTATATTTGTCACAATCACGTTGGGAAAGTTCGTACGGAGCATGCAACTGAATGAGTCATCAGCTTATATGCCTTGAAAGTCAAAAGGTATGCTGTCGGTTTCAGTGAGATGACACTTACATTGGAATTTATCATAGCTGGATACGCAATGGCCTCGGAATTGTTTCTTTGTCGGACATTAACAAATGTTTTGCATAAAGAATAAAAGCTTCATTATGGGCCCAAGAAGACTTTTCCATGTGTTTAGACTTCATCAAGTTGGTTAATTTAGCTTCTTTAGACTTCATCAAGTTGGTTAATTTAGCTTCTCTTTAATTATTTGCAGCTTTCATCTTGGCTGATAATATAATTAATTATCTGAGTAACGACCTCAAGTGTGCTTGTTAGATAATACGTGGTTAAGCTAATTGTGTAATTGAAGATTTTTTTTATGCCGTCCCTTTCAGGATCCCTTTCAGGAATCGACCCGGTGACTTTTCGCTTTAGAGAATTAAACCAGCTAAGCCAGACCTACTTGGTTGTGTAATGCATTCACTTACACTAAAAGAAAGGGAAAATTGTTTTCGGTCCGGAAGCAAAATAAAGTCTATTTATATTTAGGATCCAAAAAAGTTGTCTAAAAGCCTATGAATTTATCTAGAAAGAAGTAACCGGTGTAGTGAAGTGGAGAAAGATAAAGGTATAGGTGTTAAAGTACCAATTTGTAAGCTTTAGATACATGAGTGCTACATTTGTGGAATTAAGAGTGATAATTGAACCGAGCCAACTCAGATTTTGCTCGCTAAGAGCATATTCAAATTTGATTCGTTTGTTGACAAACTGAAATTAGGGCAAGAAGTTAGGCATGCTTGGATAATGAGTTGCATTCGAGCTGACCCTGACTCATATGTTTATAGCTCGGATTCGGGTTCATGTACATATTATATTATGTCATATATTTAAAATATATTACTTCCAAATAGACAAAGAATGTATCCAAATGGACCTATATTTGGTGACCTCCTTTCTCCTACCAAATCTAATGATCAGCTCCTAAATGTTCTTGTTTTCGTTTTCTTTTGCATTGACGTATTTGGGTAATATTGGTTAATGAGCTATAAATGGCCCAAATTCGAAAATTAGGTAGAACCAGGCTTGTTTATCCATTTATGAACCTGACTAGTTCATGATTGGTTGAGATAAATTCGCAAATTAGGCAGAACCAGGCTTGTTTATCCATTTTTGAACTTGACTAGTTCCTGATTGGTTGAGGTAAATGAGCCAAACCGAACCTACTAAGACAAGCTTAGCTCAAATTCACTTCGAGCCGAACTCAAACACAGTTGTGGCTGGTGTGCCCTTGTCTTTTAGGCACCCAATGGATTCCCTTCTTTTCCAATGGTTACACCGGCGACGCAGTGGATTCAAGTCAAATTTAGATGGCTCTTAAATTCTTTATAGCATGAACAGTTGCGTTGCGTTGCGGCGAGTAAACATATATGTAATAAGCAAAATGAAGGAGACTTATGGGGCACACAGTTCCGTTGGTGGATTTGCAGCAGCTAGAAAGCCGAGCGAGTGGTGATATTTTATTTACATCCTACTTACCTTTGGTTAGACATCGATTCATTTTTTGTTATAGATTGAATCGATCACGAAGGTTCTCCTTCGGTTAGACATCGATTCATTTTTTGTTATGGGTTGAATCGACCAGGAAGGTTCTTATTGTGGCATAGAAATACCGACGCTCGAAGATATGTGGAAATTGATTGGATTGATTAAGAGTTTCGAGCTTCGAGGTTCTCACAGTTTTTGTGAAAGCGGATGCTAGTCCTAAAGCGCTGAACGGTGTTGACGGGTTTGATGAGATGGCACTTCAAGGAGATTTATTAGAGCTGATCGGTAACTATCTATTTTTGAACAGGGAAGCTGAAAAAAATGGGAAGATAAAGAAAGTAAAAAGAGAAAGGAAAGAAAAAAGAATGCTGACCAGCATCCTCTTAAAAGTCTTCTTGTCATTCTATAATTAATGATCCTTTGTCACTTTCCATTCCCATCACCCTCTCTCCTTCGTCGACTCTTCGGGCGCAGTTTTTTCAATTTCTAAAAAATGACGTCTCTTTCTAACTCCATCGACCCACTCTTTTTAGCCCTAATTTCCGTTCTTATCCCTCACTCCCGTTCCCATTCCAGGGTTTCCTTTTCCTCTTCGAATCTTCAATCTCCAGGTATTTTGCCCTTTATCATTTTTCTTCCTATTATAGCTCGATTTCCAGGCTTAAATCCACTAATCTTTGGGTTCTTTGATTTATTGCAGGTTTCGAGCACTCGATTTGGGGTGAAAATGTTTTCTTTGGTTTCTTAATTGCTTGGGGACGGGGATAAACAACCGTTGAGGTAATTTTTCTTTTTATCAATCTGGAGCTTGATTAAGAAAAGACTGAGGCCCTGTTTGAGTATGGATTTGTAGGCAGAGTTGATGCAAACCTCGAGTTAAAAGTTGAGCTTTTGATAAGGTGTTTGGCTTTGCAGTTATCTAAATTCCAATATTATATTGTTTTGGAATTATCCATGCTCTGAAATGGGTGTTTATTTCACAAATTTTAGGAGTTTAGGAAACTTTGGTTGGATCGGAGTTTTGTAAACTCTGGTTATTTCAACTTTGGAGTTTAGATTTTCAGAGTTTTTGAAACTCCAAAATCCATGCCAACCATGGCATGGTGTTAGGATTTTGAAGTTAAGTTTAGATAACTTTATGAAACTTTGGTTATCGGAACTTTTCTCCAATCCCAAATATAGCCTGAGTGTTTGGATTCTATTTCCCTTTCAGGTTCCTTGCAGAGGACTATAACATCATTAATGTACAACAATTCCTACATGCATGCATAGGTACACAGGTGCTTAAGTTACCGATACAGTTTAGTTTACCTATACCCGTGCTTACCTGTATTATCGATCAAATATTGCTCGTTTACCAATAGAAAAGACACTGCTTTTCTTTTTTAAATTACTTGTCCTTTCACATCTTGATAAAAATGATGTTGATAATGCTTCTCTGATTAACGCACTTTAGATGTTGGATATTAAATTTAACCCTATAATTTTTGAAACAAGAAAACTCTTTAATCGTTACAAAATCCTAATATGTGGCTATTTTTGAAATTTCTACATACCTATTACTATCTTTATGCAAAAGTTACTCTTCTCCACGTAAACGTGCAAGAGGCCAAAAAGTCAGTTAAAATGAAAAGAAGGGAGTAGTAATCAATAAATAATCTTTAGATAAGAGATGCGCCCATTAATATCATTGATTTAGAGAAAACTTACGATGAGGAATTGATGAAGGTGATTTTACAAAAGTAACAAGTGTCTTACAGGACACGATTGAGTATATGTATGATGAAGATATTACTAGAGTGAGAACAACCGGATATGAGACAAAAGCATTTCCTAGAATCATTGGCTCACATTAATGGCCCCGATCAGTCTTCATACCTTTGTATTAGTTATGGTTTACTTACTCGACATTGAAGATATTTTTTGGTTCTGGTTCATGTTGTTGTCTGATGATATTGTGTTAGTTGACAGGTTGATAAAGGGATTCATATAAAGTAGAAAGGCGGGGAGAAGGTTTAGAATTATATTGGGGACTTAGGATTACTAAAACAAAAGAGATTATATGGACCGTAATTTTAGCATCAACGTGAGGATAAATTTGCATTTGCCGGTGGCCTCGTGCTTATATCAAGGGAAGTGTGTAGATAATGACCTAAAAAGATCTAGGTGTGATCATGTTCCTTACTTAGGATCAATCATTTAATATAATTTTCTACTAAAAAGTTATGATTCACCGTTCTACTTCTAAAGTACAAGTACATAACTTTCATCCTTCAATTATATGATATAAAAGATTAGTAGCTAAATGTTACCAATCACAATGGTTACATGCAATAAGAAAATTCAACATATTTTACCTCTAGTGTGCAGAAATTTTGATATGACTTCAACTTCATGCTAATACCAGACTGATGGCCCCAATGAGACATCTTTAAAAATACTACCAAGCCAACCAAATTAATCGGGATTCATGGGTTAAACCGTGCCGTATTGCAATATCATTATTTCATTAATTCTTGTATGACGTCTTTTGATAGATAGTTTCCGAATATGGTCATTTTTAGCTGCTTTTAATTCATCAAATGTAGTATTGGGAAGTTTCATTTCATTTGTAGAAAAATCTCTTAGCTTCTAATTTTAGTCTGCAAGGTATCATAGTATTGTGAGTACTATCTTGAGCATTTTTCGGAATTAATTATTACATTCAAGCAGTATATCAATTTTTTTGTTTTTTGTTTGTGAATACCTACTAGTTATAGATAATGGAATCTGTTCTATATAATGCTTTCAGGATGTATGGAGTTAAATATTTTCCTCTGGTGGCCATGTTTGTGATATCATCTTCTTACTTCTTGCAACATGCTGGCGCATTGATAACCGATCCATCAGAAGGTTAGTTTTTGATTGTTAACGAACTAAAGCTTTTCAATACTGCCATTTTTTATGAAGCAAGTCTATTCATTACTGATAGGAAATGTAGAATGGCTATGAAGGTGCAAAGCTTTTTGTGCTTGAAAGTTTCCACATCTCGAATTTCTATATAATCCAAATTGGAGTTTAATTACTGATTTTTGTTTTGGGTGTTCTCTAACTGTTGGCAGCTTTTTATATACATCTACGTATAGCCGACCTCATTTTTTTGGGAAATGGCTTTTAGACAATGATGATCATGTACAAAATCTACTATATGTGGACTTATGTTTGAGCGGGTAATTGCGTCTTGAGTTGTTGGACATGGACACAACCCAACACTAACAGCAACTATAAATTCAACATATAGATCCATAAATGGGTGGCATACACACACATGCCAGTGCACACACGCACTTTACTAGTGCTAAACATTAACATATATGCTAAACGTATTCTATTCTACATTTTCTTATACATTGGGGAAGACCTCGGCCCTTTCACATTCTCTAGAACAGCTTAATGCCTTCTCGATTCTTATAGCGGACATACACTAAACTTATAGAGTTATAAGGTCACCATTTTGACGTTCCACTAAAATAGTCTTTAATACGCAAGTGTGCGTGTGAGAGAGAGAGAGAGAGAGAGAGAGAGAGAGAGAGAGCAATCCTATCGATAGGCTTTGGAAACAAATCCTACCAATGTCTTAGCCATTAGATCTACTTTGGGATGTGTGCTAACAATTATGAAAATGAGGTTTCATTTTTCTAATTAATTACATGGTTGCATGCACACATCTCAATGCATATCTATTGGCTAAAACATCGGTAGAATTTGTTTCTAAATCTTGCCTATAGGATTATAGTCTACCCCCCTCTGTCTATAATAATAATAATAATAATTGTTATCAATATAATTAGTTTAGATATTAGTTATGAGTTGTTAGATATTAGTTATGAATATATTGAGTTATTAGATCAGTTGAGATATGAGAGGCGGCCTATGACTCTCTATATATTTGTCTGTAGAACTCATTAATTATTATGCCAATAAATTATTTTCTTAGTTTTTTCATGGTATCAGAGTTTTGAAAAGAATTGAGGGGAAACCCTAGTTTCGTAAAACCTAAATCCTAATCCTCTTTTCCAAACCCTAACCCCAATCCTTTAGCCCTACCCATCTCCCTTTCCATTGCAGCCCCACTCCACCACCCCAAACCTTAATTTTTCGACGCGATACAGTGGTTCCAGCGCTGTTGCAGTAATTTTTCGATGATGCTAGTGTTTTTCCAAAATTTTCCAATGCTGTTACTGTAATTTTCTGATGCTGCTACACTGGTTTTCCGCGTTGCTATAGTGATTTTTTGATGCTGCTACAGTGATTTTGCACTGCTGCGGTAGTTTTTCGATGCTGCTGCAGTTCTTTCCGCGTTGCTGTAGTAATTTTCGAGTTGCTACAGTAATTTTTGCCGGACTATAATGGTTTTCGTCGTGCTAAAGTAATTTTCGGCATGCTACATAACTTCGCTACAGTATTTTCTGCCGCTCCCTGCCAATTGCAGCCCTCGCGAATCCTAGTCATAGCTCTCGCCAACAGCCGCATGACAACAGTCGTCTCCGCTCCTCTCGGTTAATGACGATGATCTATTCGACCGTCTTGCTCTGACTTCTCTACGCTTGTACTCGCTTTGGTTTTGACAACCTTATTCTCTCCCTCGTGATTTATCTTTTGCACCGTTCGTCATGGATTCTGATTTTGTCTTTGGTAGCCATGGGCCGTCATGTGGTCGTCCATTTATTACTGCTTGAGGCCGTAGTTCTCATGGACGTGGCTATGGTCGTGTTGGCCTTTATTGTGTTTATTGCGGTGACACTAATGATCGCGAAGACGGGTGTTGGGAGAAATATGGCTATCTTGATAATATATCTACAGCTCGTCGACCATTCACATTAGTTGCTGCTGACCGACCTTCCTTTTCTGCTAGAATTTTCCTTTATCCAGTGCTGAGTTGGGCCACTTGCGTTGTCTTCTTTCTTCTGTAGCTTCTGCTAACCTTTCTACTCTATCAGGTATATCGTTCTTTTCTCATTCTAATTCGTGGGCTGTTGATTCCGGCGTCTCACATCACATGTTTTGTGATGGACTATCTGTTTTTTCTTCTGGTCCTCATAAGTTGATTTCCATGGCTGATCGTAATACCATACCTGCTTCTGGCTCTGTTGATTTGCCACTTCATCTTTATTACACCAGAAAAATGTTTTAATCGTGCCATCGTTAAAACAAAACTTGCTTTCTATTCGTTAATTTACCAATGATTCTAATTGTTCCGTAATTTTTTTTTATCTATATCACTTTGTGATACAAGATCTTCTGACGAAACAGTAGATTGGTGGGGGGCATGAACAGAATGGACCGTATTATGTTGAACACCTTCCCAGTATGTCTGCAGCTGTTCCTATTATCCAGTGGTATCGGAGACTTGATCATTCTCCTTTTTCTTCTTTACGTACTATGCTGCCTTCTATTGATTTATCAAAGTTTACTTGTGAATCCCGTATTCTTGGTAAACACCATCGCTCATCTTTTCTTACAGTTAATAAAAGACATGATTTGTCTTTTGCATTAGTTCACTCCGATATTTGGGGTCCTTTCAAATTTCCCAGTGTGCTTGGTTATAGATATTTTGTGACTTTTATCGATGATCATTCACGTCTACCTTTAAAATTTTCGTAGCTGAGATTACTAATCAATTTGTTGTTCTGGTAAAGGTTCTTCGTTCAAATAATATTAAGAAGTATATTATCACGAAATTTACTGCATTTTGTCAAATCCATAGTATATTGAATCAAACTTCATGTTTTTATACTCAGCAATATGGGATTGCTGAACGAAAGAACCAATATCTGCTTGAGATAGCTTGTTCTCTTGTTCTGCATATGCATATTCCTAAACGATTGTGGAATTTTTGTGGTCTTAGCTGCCTGTTTTTATATCAATAACATGCCTTCTCCGGTACTAAGCAACCAGTTTCCTTTATCTTTTTTCCACAGGGCAATTCTTTTCCTGATCCTCCTAATGTGTTTGGTTGTCTATGCTATCCTCATATTTTAGGTCCTTAGGTAGACAAACTTGATCTTCGAGCTACCCATATGGTGTTTGTGGGTTACTCATGATCCCAGAAAGGATATGTTTGCTTTGACCTTGCCACTTCTGAAGTTTGTACTTCATGTGATGTAATCTTCTTAGAACATCAAGCATATTTTTCATCACCTGTTGGGGACTCTACTCATACTATTCCTGTTTCTCACCTACTTTCCTCAGAGCTTGATTCATCGGTTCAACCTTTGCTTCTTAGTTTTCAGCCTTTAGCCCCTTATCTACAAGTGTATCACCGTCAGAAATTTGCCCCACCCCTTCCACCAATGATTTTTCTAGCGATTTTTCTGCAGGTATACCTATAAAGTCTACTGTTCCTGGTTCTTCACCGCCGCTCCTTTAGAATTTCTCCTTCTTTTTATTGTTTTACGCAAGTGTAAGTGTTCCTGTACTAGCGCAGATCCAATTTCTAACTTTGTTTTCTATCATAGACTGACACCATCTGCTCGTCAGTTTGTTTCTTGTTTGTCTGCCATCACTCTTCCTTCCTCTGTTCAGGAAGCACTTCAGCATCCAGATTGGCATGCTTCTATGTGAGAAGAGATTACCGCACCGCGCTTTAATCAAACTTGGAAATTGATACCTATGTCTTTAGATAAGAAAGTTGCCGGCTGTCGATGGGTCTTTGCTATCAAGCATACTTCCGATAGAACGATTGACCGTCTCAAAGCTCGTTTAGTAGCTAAAGGTTTTACTCAGCAGTATGGTTTGGATTATGTTGTCACCGGTTGCCAAATTATTATCGGTTTATGTTATATTCTTGGCTGTTTTTAAGGTATGGCCTCTTCATTAGCTTGATGTGAAGAATGTCTTTGTTAATGGCGACCTATCAAAGACTATTTATATGCAGTAGCCTCCTGGTTTTGAGCGACCGGAGAGTCTATGGTTTGTCTTTTACACAAATCGTTATATGGACTGAAGCAGACACCACGTCTCTGGTTTGAAAAATTTAGCATGATTTTACGACAGATTGACTTCAAACGTAGTCGCGTCAACACGTCTCTTTTTTTTACACATTATCGTCCTCATGGCAGGGTAATTGTGCTGGTGTATGTTGATATTATCATTACTGGAGATAATTCTGCTGGCATCCTCAAGGTGGCTTCACACTTTCATACTAAGGACTTTTGTCCACTTAGATATTTTCTTGGAATTGAAGTATCACGTCATTCTGGTAGATTGCAGCTCTTTCAGCGCATGTATGCATTTGATTATTCTATCTGAGACAGGATTTCTGGGATGCAAATCAGCAAACACCCCTATGGATTTCTTAGTCAAGCTATCTCGATTAAGCTCTCCTTCGGATCCTCCACTACCTGACCCAGGACGATATCGGCGTCTAGTTAGGAAGCTTGTTTACCTCACTCGGCCAGATATTGCCTTTTCCGTTAGCACAGCGAGTCATTATATGCAATATCCTTTGACCTCTCATCTTGAGGCAGATGAGCATATTCTTAGATACATTAAATGTTCTCCAGGACATGGCCTTCTTTACAAACCATCATCTATGTTGTCGCTTACAGCCTTTGCGGATGCTGACTTTGCGGGATCCGTTGATGATCGTCGTTCCACAAGTGGCTATTGTGTTTTCTTGGGAGGACACTTGGTTACGTGGAGGGGTAAGAACCAAAATATAGTGGCTCGTTCCTGCAGTGGCTGAGTATAGATCTATGACGCATACCGTTGCTGAGCTGGTATGACTTACCTCTCTTTTGACAGATTTTGGGGTTCCTTCTTCTCTCCCGACTATACTATTCTGTGATAATAAGGCCGCGATCCATATTGCTGAGAATCCAGTTTTTCATGAGCGGGCCAAGCATATTGAAATAGATTCTCAGTTCATTCGTGATAAGGTGACAGATAAGGTGGTTGCACGCCAACATATTTTCTCTTCGACTCAACTACCAGATATTCTCACCAAAGCTTTTTCTCGACCGGTTTTCGTTCGTCTTCTATCCAATCTTGGCATGATTGATATCTATGCTCCAGCTTGCGGGAGAGTGTTATCAATATAATTAGTTTAGATATTAGTTATGAGTTGTTAGATATTAGTTATGAATATATTGAGTTGTTAAATGTTGAGATATGAGAGGTGACTTATGACTCTATATATTTATGTGTAGAACTCATTAATTATTATGCCAATAAATTATTTCTTCTCGGTTCTTTTCAATAATAATAATTATAAGCGAATTGAACTTTCTTTTTCACTTTTTAATTCAGTATACAGAGAGGCTCTTTATTAGCCTTGAAAACAATAAGGAAGTTACAAACAGATTCTGTTACAAACAGATTCTAACTAAGTATAAACAGATTCTGTTACAAACAGATTCTAACTAATCTGAGAAATATCTTACTGTTGGCTATTTCCAACACTCCCCCTCAAGTTGGTGCGTAGATGTTCATCATACCCAATTTGCTTATGAGTTCCTCGAACACTGCTTTGAATAGTCCTTTTGTAAAGATATCTGCAGTTTGTTCTTTTGTCGGAATGTAGGGGATACAGATGGTACCGGTATCCAGTTTTTCCTTGATGAAGTGTCGGTCGACTTCAATATGCTTCGTTCTGTCATGTTGTACGGGGTTGTGTGCTATGCTTATGGTAGCTTTGTTGTCGCAGTATAGTTTTAGTGGCTGAGTTATAGGCTGCTTTATTTCCTGTAGTACCCGTTGAACCTACAGAACTTCATAAATACCGTTAGCCATGGCTCGAAATTCTGCCTCCGCACTACTACTTGCCACGACATTTTATTTCTTGCTCCGCCATGTAACTAGATTGCCCCACACGTACGTACAACACCCCGAAGTTGACTTCCTGTCTACGATAGAACCTGCCTAATCCGCGTCAGTGAATACTTCGACGCTGCGAGTCTCACCTTTTTTGAAGAATAACCCTCTTCCTGGTGCGCCCTTTTAAATACTTCAAAACTCTATATGCTGCATCAAGGTGCTCTTCTTGAGGTGAGTGCATAAATTGGCTTATCATACTCACTGCAAAGGTGATATCGGGACACGTGTGTGAGAGATAGATCAATTTTACCACTAACCTCTGGTATTGTGGAATGTCCACTGGCGGGCTCTGTGTAAATTCTCTGAGCTTTTTATTCTGATCTATCGGTGTCTCCGCAGGTTTGCAGTTTGGCATCCTTATTTCTTTAAGAAGATCGAGAACATACTTCCGTTGAGACAAGACAATGCCTTTCTTACTTTGAGCAATTTCCATACCCAAGAAATACTTCAATTCTCCCAAGTCTTTTACTTCGAACTCCTTGGCGAGACTTCCTTTTAACTGGCTGATCTCTTCCTCGTCATCTCCTGTAACAATAATGTCACCAACGCAAACAATTAGTATTGCAATTTTTCCATGCCTCGAGACTCTGTAGAACATGGTGTGATCTGCCTGAGCCTGATTGTATCCTTGCCCTTTCATAAACTGATGGAAACGTTCGAACCAAGCTCGTGGAGATTGTTTAAGACCGTAAAGTGATCTTTTCAATCTGCACACTTCGGAGCCGAACCTTTTTTCAAACCCCGACGGAGGTTCCATGTACACTTCTTCGTCCAGGTCTCCATTCAAAAACGCGTTCTTCACATCTAGTTGTTGAAGTCGCCAATCGAGGTTTACTGCAACTGACAGCAAGATCCGGATCGTGTTTAGCTTAGCCACAGGTGCAAAAGTCTCCGTGTAGTCAATCCCGTATGTTTGAATGAACCCTTTAGCAACGAGTCTCGCCTTATATCGTTCTAGGGTTCCATCTGCACGAAACTTTGGTGTGAATACCCATTTGCGTCCTACAGTCTTTCCTCTCGGCAACTCCTCCATGTTCAAAGTCTGATTTTTCTCAAGTGCATTCATCTCCTCGAAAATCGTCTTTCTCCACTCTGGAGCTCTCAGAGCATCCTGTACAGTTTTTGGAATCTCCACAGCAGACACATTAGAGGTAAAGGCTGAAAAACTGGGTGAGAGATTATTTGAGGACACAAATTTTGACATTGGATACAAAGGACGACTAGTACATGACCTTGTGGACTTTCGGAGGGTTATGGGAAGATCCAGCTCACTGTGATCCGGTTATGTTCTCGAGTCGGATTTTTGGTGGGGCTGGACAGAGTCGGCCTCTACTTCTGGAGAAAGATCTATCTCAATTAAATGTTCCTGTTGCGTTTTTCCAGACCTGTTTCACGTTGTTTCATTTTGTAAGTTTTAATTTCTACATCAGCTTCTGGTGGATTTAAATCCACGGGCCAAGTTGTTTTAGGAGTCGGTGGTGTGTTCCTATTTTTATGGGATTTTTCCGGATTTTCTAATAAAGGAACCGAGTTTTCAACAGATATATTTTCTGAGTTTTCAAGGACCGTTTTTTGAGTGTCCAGTGAATTTTCACTGTATTGATTTGCCAGGTGTTCAAAAGACTGGTCTAAAATGTCTTGATTTAAAAAATCTAGATCTTGTGAATTTGTATTTGGGATTAAGTTGATTATTTTTGGGAGACTATTTTTTATGGAAACCGAGTCTTCACTATTTGTCTCCCCCTGAAGAGGAGGCTTAAAAAACCTTTATTTTCAAAAAATAACATATCCAATGTGATAAATATTTTATTTGATAAAGGATTAAAGCATTTATACCCTCTTTGATTCGTGGCGTAGCCAATGACAACACATTTTTTCGATTTTGGATCAAGTTTACCCCCAGTGGGGTTGTGATCGTGAACAAATACGGTACAACCAAAAATTTTCAACGGCAGATCCGAGATTGCAAGGCGGGTTTGAGGGTAAAGGGATTTTAACAAGGCAACATGTTTTTTAAAATTGAGAATTTTCGAGAGCATTCTATTAAGAAGATAGGTTGCTGTTAAAATTGCTTCATTCTATAATGTTTTTGGAACATGGTTGGTGAATAATAATGCCTTAGCAATTTCAAGAATGTGTTTATTTTTTCTTTCAGCCACACCGTTTTGTTGCGGTGTGTTAATGCAAGAACTTTGGTGAATGATGCCTTTCTTTGCAAAAAAATCTCCCAAGGTTTCGTTAAAAAATTCTCGTCCATTGTCACTTCGAAAATTCTGAATTTTTGTGTTAACCTGTGTTACAACCATGGCATAAAAGGTTTTGAAAACTTTTTCAATTTCTGATTTCTTCTTTAGCAAAAACACCCAAAGGACTCTAGTATGATCATCAATAAACGAAACAAACCATTTTTTTCCGAAAACAGATAAAACGCGGGATGGTCCCCAAATGTCACTATGGATTAAGGCAAACGGTGCTGAAGGTTTATAGGGTCGAGGTGGATAAATTGCCCTTTTTTGTTTGGCAAAAGTACAAACTTCACATTGAAATTGAGAAGGATTTTTATTCCGAAACAATTTTGGAAACAAATACTGCATATAATGGAAACTAGGATGACCTAGACGAAAATGTAACATAATCAATTCATTGTCACGAGAAACAAACATGGACTGAAAACACAGACTAGATGCATACTTATTGAGATGCGACCCTTCTTCAAGCAAGTAGAGACCTCCACTGGTCCTAGTATTGCCAATTATCGTCCCCGAGTCCAGAACCTGAATTTCACAATGAGGACATGAATTTAACTTGACATTTAAGGTCTTGAGTTAGCTTTATAATGGAAATCAGATTGCAGGAAAGCTTTGGAACATGCAAAACATTAAGAAGAGTTAAGGAAGGAGGGATTGTGATGGTTCCTTGGCCGGCTATGGCAGAATATGAACCATCTGCAATTTTAACCCTTTTGTTTCCTGCATAGGGTGTGTAGGTTGAAAATAATGTGAAGCAACTGGTCATGTGATCAGTTGCTCCAGAATCAAGAATCCAAGGAAGTTGATTGTTACCGATTTAGGCTAAAGAACAGGAGGATTTTGACGGGTCTGCGGTGAAGTTAAAGAACTTCTACAGGTGCTCCAGTTGTTCTTTTGTGAATGGAGCCGATCCTGAGTTGATTCTTGACTTCTGAGAACTATCGGACTCGATCTGCAAAGTGGAGAATACTTCAGTGGTGGATATTATGGCTGGAAAAAAAAGGAACTGGGAAAAATTTTTGGTTGAGGAAAAATGGCGATTTTTTTTGGAGAAAGTTTTACCGCTCTGATACCATATAAGCGAATTGAACTTTCTTTTTCATTTTTTAATTCAGTATACAGAGGCTCTTTTATAGCTTTGAAAACAATAAGGAAGTTACAAACAGATTCTGTTACAAACAGATTCTAACTAAGTATAAACAGATTCTGTTACAAACAGATTCTAACTAATCTGAGAAATATCTTACTGTTGGATATTTCCACCACCACCACCAACAACAATAACAATAATAATGTGTGTGGAACAATGGTTTGAAAAGTATATATTATGTCTCAGAAGTTCCCGCAATTATGGAAACACATTATAAAATTTAGGCCATATTTTAGACATGCATGGAATTTGATCAAGGAGTGTCAAGAATGTCATTGTCCCCATTAGTTGGGGTTGCATTTTGTAAATTGTTTATACATAATTCTTGGGTTTTTGATTATTTTTGGTTAGGTTTGGATCCATGGTTATACAGAGGTTTTTCCGTACTGATTGCTTCACTTTTGGGCTGTGTGTTATGTCTCTTGTAACCTTTGATATGATGAGATGCAGGAAAAATGCTTGGTTACTAGTCATTATTGTCAAGGGGGTATAGGTGGGTTTATTGAATAAACATCGATTTCCTCGTTTTATTGTATGTTCTTCTCATTGTTGTGGTTGTGGCCCTGAGCAGTGGTATTAGAGCCAAGATATTTTTTTTGAATTGGTGAAGGAGGTCAAGTGCTAGTGCTGCTGGACTTTGGTATTTCCGTATATGGGTGCTTAAGGGAACAACAAACTTGTGATACCTTGCTATCTTGATTATCATAACTCTTGTTAAAGGCAAAAACAATGGAAGTTTTAAGTGAGTATTATGGCAAGAGTGTTGTGCACCTTCTGGTTGGGTAACTGGACGGAGATGGTTTGAGGTGTTTGTCGAGGAGTGGAAACCAATTTCGTGTAAATGCAAATTACTATCGTGAAAAATAAAACACTGTATTAGCTCATACATAATGTTCATATGCATACGCATATTGATGACTGATTCAAACAGTTTATCGGCCAAAACATTCTGTATATGGGTTCATGGCCTTTTCAACTTGGCATTACAAATTCAGGTCATTACTTGCTCATATATTTGGGTGTGTATATCAATCAAGGATTTATATATGAAATAAAATAGGAAACAAAATATGAAACAGTTTGATTAATATAAAATATAAGAAATGTCTCAGGGTGGAAAATTTTACATTAGCGAATATTAACCGTCCTCATAACATTTCAAAACATTAAACATAGGCTTTCTTGTATTGCAAATTCTTATTTTCTTAGCTTGTTTAAAAATAGTTTTTAAATCTTTATATAACTTTGACACCTTGGTTTCTAATTTTGGCACATCCCCACTGACTGTCGATTGGGGTCTGTTGTGCCTATTTGAGCCCGATTATGATGGACACTTGTAAAGTATCAATTTAACTAGACTAATAAAGTAACCTTTTTCTCTGAACCCTCAAAGTCATAGCATTAAATTTGCATGCGCCACAGATGTGCAATCAAAAGGGTCCAAGTGCTACTCATACTTAATCTGCCTGAACCGTCACCATGGGCGTACATATCATTTGAAAGAGCGATATTTAACTTCGGAAATTTCCAGTGAAGTATTGATAAAAACTCTGTTTTGACCAATAAGTTTATCCTTTTAAAATCACATATGTATCAGCTACTTACTTTTCGCTTAATTTTGGGACTAAATTCACTTGAACTCCTTAATATTATTAAGCATCCTAAACTGGGTGTCCAAAGTGATGTTGAGACATTACTCAGCATGGGAAAGTTAACGTTAGGCCAACTTAACTCTAAAATTCATTTCAATCCTTTTATGAAAACCCCATTGAATTTTATGTTGCTTATTCCTTTGATATACTTCTGTTTGGTTTGAGGGTTTACCTGCTTATTCCCTTCCGTTTCTTATATGAGCTTATATCAAAAGAAATATAAGATTGCAGCTGAGATTAAAGACCACAACTGGCAACGAAAACTCAACCTCTTTTATTGTTGAAAAACTGTTACTTTCATTTTGATTGCTTTGGTCCTATCGATCTTTACAAAAGCATGTTGTTTCATTTCTTGTCAAAGCTCTTTCACGGTTACCAAAATATGGTATGTGGGTTCCTGTCATTTATCTAATATGCAGTTGGAGCACTAAAGATTATCAAGAGCAGTCTGATTGATCCCATGAAGAAGCTTAATTCCTGGAGTGATGGAGATCCGTGTATGTCAAATTGGACAGGGATATTTTGCACTGCTATACTGAATGATGGATACCTGCACATACAGGAAATGTACGCTTACAGATTTTGACTCCCTTTTGATAATTATTTATGCTGCAAGTTATGGTCGGCGATCATATGAGTTATCATGGGAAGGGTTAGTTGCATGAAACATCCTTGTAGTTTACCTCATATAACACTGATACCCCCACAACTAATTTGTTAGCGTCCATTGATCAAAACCCTTAAACACAGTCAAAGTTGACTCCAAACAAACTCAATGATTGTCTAATTTAACTTAAAACTTCTTGTGTTGTTTAGAGTAGATTTCTAGAGTGTTTAATGATTCTGGTCAATGAAGAGAGAGGATCTTGTGCTAATAGATCATTTCTGGGGATATAAGTGCTACATGGGGTAAAATACATGGGTGTTCTGTGCAACTTTCCTTTAAGGGAACTATTGTCTACCTCAGTAGTGTATTTCTTTTACTTCCCAATCATTTTTTCCCAACGAATACATGCCATACAATTGGCCTTAAAAGCACATAGTTTGCCTGTATCTTTTGGCCTCTTTGTGCTGTTAATATCTAGCCTTGATGTTAGTTTGTTTTCACCTATAACAGTTGCTGGTAACAACTGAAATGCAAGAACATAATTCCAATCTTTCTGTCATTCATCTTGTGTTCTGCGCATTGGGGTGGCACATTCATGGATTCGTTCATATGTGAAGCATGGTGTACTTCATTTGAGTTTTTTTCCTTCTCACTTCTCTATTATTGAAGATTTGGTTAAAATAATGATAATGACTGGCTGGAAGCATCTAATTATGAAGATTCTTGTTAAGTGGGATCTCAGTTATTGTTTTTGTTTATGATTTTAATGCCCTATGATGCATCACTTGATCACATGATACATCTCAAGATAGACTTTATACAGTTCAAGCCATAACATTGTGCATTTCATATGCTAGATTGGTACAGAGCATGATCAATGGTCCACCAAGGCTCTAGAAAGCGTACATTTTGTTACAATGAGACACTCATGTCCCTTATTTTATTTTATTTTTTGTTTATTGAAGCCTCTAGCACTACAATATCGATCCTACCACAAAAGAGAAAAATACTTCTCAAACCACAAAATATGTCTTTTACAAGTACATTTCCTGCAATGGTACACTGCTGTATAGTGTATACCCTTATTCCTGAACACTAATAGTCTTTGATACCATATAATGCCATGAACTGTCATAAGGAAGGTGTTGGCCAAATAGGCAAACATCTGTCACCTTGATTGTCTTCTGTCTTTATTCTCGAATCTTGATTATTTCAGGAGTGGAAAATCCTTTCTGAATGAGTTAAAAATATAATTTGGCCGATTGAAACATGGCATTAAATATATGGAAACAATACATAAAGCATTATATACACCAGATCAACAAGAATTAAATTCTAACATCCATGAAAATACATTGTTCAGTAGAGAAGCGAAGGCCTGGTTTACCAAGACAGTCATATCCTGTTTATCAGTAACAGCTTGATGTTGGCCCTATGCAGTTTGCTGCATGAGCATATGTTCATTGTTATCATCACAAAGATTTGCTATATATATGTCAAATTTTCAGAATTAGCATATTACCTTACCTAACCTATTTGCAGTTTGTTCTTTTCATTTTCTTCAAAGACCATTATTAAACATTTAAAGCTGAATTCTTTTCTCCCAGAAAGCTTTTGTCCTCACTAATATGCTCTTCCTAAACTAAATTTGATTATCCTTAACATTAGCATCCCAAGCTTTTGTGCCAATATATCTCAGTAGCCATTGCAAGCATAAACTTCGTTAATCATGTATACAATTATATTTACCCTTTGTATTTATCTATGAAGCATAGACACAGACACATGACATGGATACAGCACGACAGGGATACAGAGACACTACAATAACATAGAATGAAGTACATAAAGACACGACGATACAACAATTTTAATACACACACACACACACATGAGGTTAATGGAGGAAAGGTGCCATAGGAGGGAATTTCCTCCAATGGCGTCGGAAAAATAAATGCTCCATGATTTTTTTCGACGATCGGCATATCCATCTTTATCATCTAAGATGTGGATACACCAAATTTCATGTGATTATACCATTTTTCACCGTTGATTTTGTTGGTGCAAAATTAATGGTTTACCGACAATAGAACTTTTTACATTGCTAATTCAACGTACAAAAAGTGGTGAAATCACATGAAATTTGGTGTATGTACATCTTAGATGATAATGATGATGGTGATGGGTGCCGATCGTCGGAAAAAATGGTGGAGGTTGTATTTTTTCGACGCCATAGGAGGAAATTCCCTCCTATGGTCTCTTTCCTCCATTATTCTTTCTCTTTCTATATATATATATATATGGAAAAATGTTTCTAAGACGATATCTTAGGGTGCAACCTAAGGAGTCGCCTACGCGGCACTTCATGAGAGGTCCAAGCTCATAAATAAACGCCAATGTAATTAATGAAGGCCCATGCATTTATGAGCTAAAGACATTCATTAAGTGCAAAATGAGCGACTCCTTATATTACTCAAAGGAGTCACCTTAGGGCCACTTGACCCATACACACATGTTTGCGTGTAACTGTGTAAGTGTGCATTCGTAAAAGTTAATAAGCTATCAACTACAAAACTATTTCAATAAATAATAATTCACATTCATACATAAGAAATAACAAGCAAACCTTTTCCAAAAATAAGACTCGAGTCTCTTGATAACTAAAATCATATATTGATTGCTTATGTTATATGGAACATAAGAAATGCATAAACATGTTTGTGCATACGAACGACTACCAACAAGTTGTTGTTGTTGATGATGATGATAATAGAAAGTTAAATCTAATTTAACAAAATCAACTTATCAGCTAGATGTATGTATGAACAAAGAAACAAACTAGATTTGTACATAAATAACTTCTTATGTTTAAACAAATAAAATATGATGCTAAACCTACATGCATACGACTAGCATATGAGACACATACGGCTCGCACATATACGAGGTTCCCAACAATACATCTCATGTGTCGGCGTCTGATACATGCCGGACACAATATCCCATTATTGTCCATGTTTCTTAGGTTTTTGATTATTTGGTTGAAATCTGATCTTGACTGATTGAATAATGCAATCAATGTGTCGCTGCTGCTATAAAAGTTGTGTATTCTTTTCCCCCCTTTTTTTGGTTTTTTTTTTTTGGGGGGGGGGGGGAGGCAATGCACTAAAATCTGGTTAATTAATAAATCAAACTTTTGAATTTTATATGATTTTGACATTTGTTTCTTCTTGCAGACTACTGTTGAACTCCAACCTGTCAGGAAATTTAGTGCCTCAGCTTGGTCTTCTGTCTCATCTGAAAATAGTGTAAGTTCTATAGTGGTTTCAATCCAAAAGACCAAAGGAGATAGTAACTACTAATTATGACTATATTTTAATTACACTAATTTGTTATAGCATTCATTGTCTAAAGATTCTTATCTTAATCAGCGGAATGGCTCATTTTGTTGCTTATACGTTCATCTTATGAACCAGAGTTCTAGACTTCTAATTGAATGCTTTGTTGTCTATAGGGATTTTATGTGGAACAATATAAGTGGAAGTATTCCAAGGGAGATAGGAAACACTACGTCTTTAAAACTTCTGTAAGTAAGTTGATAGTACTCGGAAGTTTTCTACTATATCTAACATATGCCGTCCCTTATATATTCTCATACACACTTAATTTCTTCTGTATGCTCACATACTCTTTCAATTGAAGAATCATCTGGCATTCTAAAATATTATACAACCGCAAAGGCTTTTTATATTTTGCACAGCTGTAGCAAGTTCTGAAATTTTACCCTTGATCTTATGACTTTCACCTATGTGAGTCTGATGTGGCATAAATATTCTCTGCTGTCAATACCAGGAGCACAAATTTGGAGAGAGTGCTCGAGCACATATTCAGAGAGTGCTCGAGCACCTAGTAATCATTTAAGAAATTGGTTACTTACAATGGGTTGTGTATATTGAAGTTAGCTTGATTATTAAGGATCATGTTTAAAGGATCATCATCATCATCATCATCATCATCTAAGCCTTTTTGCATCCAAATGGGGTTGGCTATAGCAAAGCTCCAGTAAAGATCTGATAAAGTTTTACGGCTGGCTGTCGGCTTGACGTCAACCCTCTCCAACTAAGTGCCAAAATACCGGTCCAGAAAACTATGGCAAGAGAGGGGCTTGCCATAGTCCTAGATTACCAATGGGTATCCTCCACGTTCTCATAGAATATGAAAAAATCAAAAAGTAGGGGAAAAGATGATATATTTGCTATATGAAATTGTGTTCAACTCTAAGGCATGAATATAGTCAAGAGTGAAATGGAACATATTCCATGAATATGAAAAGGATAGCAATTAGAAATCATGTCACTCCCTCACCCCCTCCCCCAACCACCAACTCGCTGAAAGAGTGTATCCTTAGCCAAATGTTACCTGCAAAGATAATAGGAAGGTGTACTATGTTGAATACCACTGGTGGTTTGAGTCTCCCTCAATCCATCATGCTTGGTACACTTTTGGGTCCAATAAGAGACCTTGCAGAGCCATTGCAATTAACCATCTTAATATTGGGGACTCCTAATACTATGATATCTATCTATTGAACAACTATCACTACCCTACCCTATATTCTCATAGAAAAAGCACACGCAGCGATCTGATCCTCCAATGCAACTCCCCTATTGAAATTAATGTGACTTTTAGCCTCCTTGATTCTAAGAGCTATTCATGTAAAGAACAATATCAAACATTGCGTTCCCCCCAAACCTTGATTTTCTTCCAAATTATAGCGAGTCTTCCAGGACTCTTTCAAGTTATCATTTTCGTTCCAACATATATATATTTTAAGCCTATTATTTTTATGTTGAAAAATGAGGTTTTCGGATCTAAATTACCATGTCTGCCAAGCAACATACGCAATTACTGTCTTGAGTAATAAATCCCTGTGACCCCCTCTAATCTTGCCTCTAATGTCTTACCCTACATCTACCCCATTAAAGGATGGCAGGTCAATGCCAATTAATAGCTTGTGCCAAGTTTGTAAAGATAAAGGGCAACCCAGAGCATATGCTTTAAATCCTCTTTATTATCATCATCTGCTCTAAACCAAGCTTACCTCAATGCCCCTTCTGACAAGTTCAAGATAATGGAACTTACCATGAAAATTGATAGCATAAACCTGTGGTATAATATCTTCCAAGCTGTAGTTTCCAAGCCAACCCCGTATTGTTCTTTAATTGTATAACCAACCTTATCTCAACCCAATCATTTCGGCCCAGGAAGCATGCTAAATTGTAATATCAATGTCCAGAATTTCAAGCCAACCTGTCGCCAAGGACATGAAACATATACACTTCGATTAAACAATTATGCAGGAAAGTGCAAGCTACAACAGCAACCAAAGAAAGTTTTAATGAGGGCAAACTGTTTAGATACATTATGAGAGATGTAGGATTACGGTGAAGCTATTCCTAGATCGCCGATCAACTCATGCAGATTCGATCCGCAAGAGGATCTCATATAAACAGCGGAAGCAAATAATAGATTAGTATCCTACAAGTACTAAGATCTGCATACCTTTGCAGGATAGTAGATCACTTGAAATCTGTTGGACCATTGATCCGTTCTCTATACTTGTCTTCTTCGGATGGCCGTGCGGGGATCAATCACGGTGTTACTTCGAAAGTTTCCTAATTAACCGTGGCTGCTAGAGACTTTGAGGAAGATGACCAAGAACCTTGAAACCTTAGTTCCCCATAGGTTGCATACTCTCATGGATTTCTTCCTATCAATATATGTGTCCATCCATTAGTTGCAAACCCTAGTCTCTATCTATTATATATATATATAGGTAGAGGGACAAACGAACGGCTGAGATTGCATCGGGCCCAAACCCTTAATAGGGTTGAAACACCTCCTAGGCCGACCCCATATGGAGCTCGAGGCTGACTTTAACTCGGCTTCCCATAACGCATCGGGTCGGCCGACCCCTAGACCTGCTCGCTCGATTGGGTGGGCCATTGGGCCGGCCTGAGTTGGTCCAATGCCAACAAGAGATTTTTTTAATTATGCCTAAAATTTAATTAATCTTATGCAACACTGGCTGTATATAAGAGACCTATCCTTTGGGCAGATGATAATAAGCATATACGGATCTTTTAACAACTCAAAGAATTGGACATAAATTTTCATTTGTATGCTTGCGATATTTGCCAAAGAATGTGATAATGACGTGATTGGAAAATATTTGCCATTATCCATTTTATTGCATATATCTTTAGGTGATATTGTGTGTGACCCAACACTGATAAGTGATCATAGTACATAGTTTTATCTCACTTGAACAAAATACCAGATAACTAAATATGATAGGAGATTAACAAGAAACACTAGGGCTTTTGAACAAAACATTATCTAATCCAAACTGATTAATATAAACATGAGAAGAAATTTTACTTTGATAACAGACGTGAAACAAAAAGTTGAAACCCCACCAGCCAAGGTTTGAGAGATTTCCCCAGTTTCTCTTTGCTCATAAGAAGTTTTAAATTGTAAGAAGTTTGTGGATGATTTGAGTTTAAAGAAATTTGAGACAACAACAACCGAGCCTTTTATCCCAAGCATATGGGGTAGCCTTTTAAAGATATTTGAGACATGAAATATTATTAGAAACAAATAGAGTTATAAACTTAAAAATAGTTTAGTATGTTATTACTAATAACCCAATGCAGCATGTCTCTCTATTTAACTAATATGCTATATGATAATTTGATGGTTTGATAGATCCAAGAGTACATGATCTTAGATTCTGATGATATGCTAAATCCAGACCGAGAGACCTTTTAAGGAGAAATTAGGATCAGGATTGCATGCCAGTAGAACCATGAGGTACAAGTCGAAATAACTAAAATATATTAGATACCATACTTGATGAATCTTGAAGATTATCAACAACAACAACTGAGCCTTTTATCCCAAGCATATGGGGTAGGCTACATGAACCATCATGAGAATCACGCCGGGTCCAGCACATGAATCCTCTGTCTCCATTCACTCCTATCGAACAATATACTTTTATTGAGTCCTTTGGCAACCATATCGTTTCGTATCACCTCTATCCATGTTTTCTTCGGTCTTCCTTTTGCCCTTTTGCCATTGCCCATATCGAGAGTATCTATTTGTCGAGCCGGTGCTCCCATAAGTCTGCGTCGCACATGACCAAACCATCTTAGCCGGTTTTCCCGCATTTTCTCCTCCACAGGTACTGCACCAACTTTTGCACGAATATCCTCATTTCGCATCTTATTTTTTCTAGTGTTACCGCATATCCAACGAAGCATGCGCATCTCCGCTACGTATATCTTCTGTGTATGATGCTTCTTAGGAGCCCATCATTCTGTACCATATAATAAGGCATGCCGAATAGCGCTCCGATAAAACTTCCCTTTCAATCTTGAAGATTATGAGATCAATAATATTCTTCGTATCTCTAATTATAATCTTCCCGATTTGTATAAATTCACTAGCATATCCTCAAGATCGTGGGATCCATGATAATTGATACACATATTTTGGTTATTACCTTCTTTATTTGTATAGATTGTTAGTTGATTTATTTCTTGATTTTTGGCTTAATTATTGTATCTTTCTTGTATAAATATTTATACCACCAACCAATAAAATTAATCCTTTTTCAATAATTATTTCTTTTCTTTATGGTATCACCGTATCATATCATACCTTGTTCTAACGAGTCTCGATTCTTCTTCGCAATCTTCTTTTCGAAACCCGTTAACACTTTTCCCACCATCCCTATCAAACCCTATGCTATTTTCATGTTCTTAATGTCTTTTTTCAACTCCCTTTTTAAATTCATATCTAAAAAAGTACTTCACGGCGAGTCCAATTTAATTCTCTTCTTATTGGCTATGATCTCATATGCTACATCACCGTCTCTCTTCCTCCACTATCTCAATATATTTCCTCCAATAATTAAACTATTCAAAACTCTTTATACTCTTAGGCTTGATACTTATTTCGCTGCTGTAAGCATAATCTTCACAGTACCGCAGTTCATCTCTTGATTTCTTGATTGAATTGCACTTTTTGGTATTTTTAATTTTCTACCATGAATACGGGTTATGCTAGTAATTAGTTTTCGGTTTTAGCCTCCGAATTTCATATTATTTTGAATTTTGAGAAAATAATTGAAAGAAATCTTGTTATTGAGAAAATTTTGGAGAAGTGTATTGAAAAAATTGGGGAAAATATATTAGAATCTGGATCTATCTTGGATATGGTATCGGAGTCTTCTTCTACTAATATGAAATTAAAGGAATTTGAAGCCCAATTGAATTCTGCTGAAGAAAATGCAAATAATGTTCTGAAACCCTCATATGATGCTATTTTGAACAATCAAGCATCTGCAGGAAAATTGATTACTTCTGAACAACGTATGCAAAATGTACTAAAGCCACCTTATGCTGATATGTTGAAAAAAAAGGAAACTTTTGAGAATGTTAAAGTTTTTGAGGAGGTAACTATTGATGAAGATGGATCCCTTGCAATTAATTTTTCCGAGTCAGAGATACAACAACCATCAGGTCAAGTACATTTTGCATACGTTGCTCAGTAAACATCACAACAACTGTTAAAGATCAAGAGAGAAGTTCATGTTTTATGCCACAATCAGAGCTAGGATTGAAAAAGCCAAGTACTTTTGCAGAAGATTATTGTATTGGTGAAGTTCTGCGATGTTCAAAAGAGGATACAACTATTACCCCTTCTTTTTTCTCTTTTGAGCACATGGTTTCTTTAAAGGAAAAATTTATTGATGAAGGAAACAGTTAAAAAAAGTGGAGCTCTTTTTGTAGAAAATAAAAAAGAAAATATAACAAGTAGTGATAATTCTGCTCATGATAACCAAAGGAAAAATAAAAAACTGCTAAAGGCAGAAGGAAGCAAGACATCCAACTTCCAACGAGGACTGGGTTAAGGCTGATTGAAGCCCCAAGGAAAATGTATGTTTCTTCATAATATGATTTAATTATTGGGGACAGACAGACTGGCAAAACAGCTGTAGCTACAGATACGTTTGTTTTTGGAACATCAGGGAGATTGCTAATCTCGTCATAGCAAAGGCTTAAAAATATAGCAGCTGAGTTGTATTATGGAACCCCTCACCGATTTTGCAAAAGCAAAATTAATAACTTTCAATATGGGTTTTGAAAGAGTCTGGAACAATGTTAATAATAAGATCTGGATCTTCTCAAAGCAACATGTTCAGTTAGATATTATACATTCTACAGAACAATGCATAACAGCTAAGGTTTCTACAACTTCAGCTCAGCCTTTCTATCTTAGTGCTATTTATGCCAAACATTCTTATTTGGAGAGAACTTTGGGATGAAATAAATCATTTCTCTCAGCAAAATAGCTTGCCCTGGGTTCTTGGTGGAGATTTCAATGCAATTTCTTCAATATTTGAAAGAAAAGAGAGAGGTAGACCAAATATACAAAGTATTGATAATTTCTCCAACATGATCAATCAAAGTGCTCTCATAGATTGTGGTTTTCAAGGGACACAATTCATTTATTGCAATGCACAAGATGGTCTAAACTGAACCTGGTCTAGAATAGACAGGTGTCTAATGAACCAAGCTTGGATGAATTTTTTTACTACTAAGATTGATCTAGCAAGAGGCTGTGTTGATCACATTCCCATTTTACTTCATCTTTTGCCTGTTATTCAAGAACCCAAGCCGTTTAAGTTTCAAAATATATGGACTACACATCCTACTTTCTTGGTAGCAGTTGAGGAAAGTTGGTCTGAACATTTAAATGTCAAGGCTGATCCTATTATCAAATTTTTCCTGAAGCTCAAAAGATTGAAGGGCACTTTAAAAATCTGGAATAACTTGATATTTGGAAACATTCAAAATGCATTTAAATGTGCAGAAGATATGGTAAAACAGAGACATCAGGAATTTGATAATAATGCATCTGAAGAAAACTTATAACATTTGTGGCAAGCTATAAGTGATTTTGAAACTACTTTACATCAAGAAGAAATCTTTTGGAGACAAAAGTCTAGGATAAAGTGGCTTTCTAAAGATGATCAAAATACTAAATATTTTCATAGCTGAGTGAATATGAGAAGCTATTAAAACAAAATCACTAAACTGTAGAATACAGATGGTATTTGGATTGAAGATCAGCAGCAAATCATGGATATGGCTGCTTCTCATTTTGAGAAAGCTTTTTCTTCCCAAAATTTAAGCTTAGATTTTAATTGCAGTCATATCATTTCAAATCTTATTTCAGATAACAATATACCTACTGATATTTCCGCAAAATATGGATCCAGACAGTGCTCCAGGTTCAGATGGATTTTCTGGTAGATTTTACTTTACTGTATGGCAGATAATCAGTGAGGATCTCTTTGAAGCAGTTAAATATTTTTACAACATCAAGCAAGTGCCTAAGACTTTCAACTCTACTTTGATTTGTTTGATTCCCAAAAAAGCAAATTGTGGTGCTATTACTGGTTACATATCAATAAAGTCTCTGCAACTTCTTCTATAAAATTTTTACAAAGATCCTTTCAGATGTACTTATTGTGGTGTTGTTTAAAATCATTTCAAAAAATCAAGGGGCTTTCATAAAAAATATAAGCATTTCAGAGAATATAGCTCTTCCATGAGAATTGGCTCGGAATATTAAGAGGAAAATCAGGGGTCACAATATTATCTTCAAGCTGGATATGAAAAAATCCTTTAATAGGCTGGAATGGGGCTTTATTCAGAAAATTATGCATGCTTTTGGCTTTACCATCACGCCTCGAAGGTCCCATTCCACCGCCAACTATCTCAAATTCATTAAAGCAATTACCGATGAACTTTCTCTTATTTATGCACCTCTTCATGTTGATTATTTTGTCATGTTCTCAATGACATGGGGCTGAATACAAAGAACTTGGTGCCGCCATAAGCGCTTGCGAAAATGCCATCATCTTTGAAGAACTCCATGACAAGCTTACCGAGTATTAAGCCTTTCTCAAGTGTGAATCAAGCAAAAATGAAGGGCCGACTATCATTGCCAGCCATACTCGGCGAACAAACGACTTTAATCAAAGTAATCGTGGCTGCAAAAATCAATATGGTCGGGGAAATCAACCATCCTTCAACTGTAATCATAACTATGAACCTCGGTCGAGGCAAGGGTGCTCCTTTTATCATTATAATCGTTAAATTTAGTTCTCCTTCTGCAGTGCCCAAATGTCAATTATGCGATTAATTTGGGCACGCGACTAAAATCTGTTCTTGCAATTGTCATGGTTTGTTGCTTACACCGACTGCAAATAATGCCTCTCTCAACACATCCTCATTAAGGATGCTTGTAGACTCCGCTGCATCACGTATTACGCTAGATCTGAGCAATCTTTCAATACACCAGAATATGAAGGTTCTGATGAAATTATCTCTTTGGAGGAACGTCCTTTAAGTGAAAATCAGAGTTCTTATTATCCAATATAGAAAAGTGTAGGAATAGAAATGGGTGAGAAACAACCAGGGAGAAGGTTAATATTGTATGGCAAGAAGCAAATAGTCGCATATACCATAAGCACCAAATCAGTAGGAAACTAGGAATGTTTATCCTGGCATTGTTAAAGGCTGTATCCATTAAAGATTTTTGTCATGTGACTGAAATTTAATACAGCAACACCTTTAGGTTTCTTTTATTAATTACCGTCAATCTACCAATTCAACGTTAGATAAAGAAAAGGCATTCCCAGTTTTCCAGGGAACTATAGGGTATCTAACTGTAGCTATTTTCATGATAGCATACTCCTGTCAAAATCAAAGGTTTTTGTTTAATTGGGAGTATTTTTTTTTTCGCTTATTGTTTCTTTAGAACAAAAAACTATAGTAAATGTAACCATAGACAATAGTTACTTGATCAAGAATTTTTATCGAACAATCTCAGGTTCATAGAATTACGAAGTGTACTAATTTTACAGCCCAGTTGCTTGCATCTACTCAAAAGTTAGGATTGCTACTACTTAGAGAAGATTGCTAATGCATACTCTTTCTTTTGATGAAGATAGCGAAAATCAATGGACAATTTTTATCTTATTTCAATAAATAATTAGGAAAATGGACCTCATGGAAATTTATTTATTAAAACAAACTTCTTTCTTCACATAAGCAATTAATTTAAAATTTTGCCTGCATGACATTTTTTATGTGGCAATAACGAGGTCTATTTTTCTTAATAAATTTTGGTGAGGTCCATTTTAAAGATAATTTATTAAAATAAGCTTTTTAGAAAATAAATCATCTTAAATATTAAAATAATTTTTATAAATAAATCTTCCTTAATAAATACATGGAAATTTTATTAATTCTTTACTATTTATTTCTAGTTAAATAAATCCATAAAAGTTTTAAATTTTATAAATTGATAATCTATCAATTGATAGTTACTTAGAATATAAGATAAAATGGGAATTCTTTCATCTTTCTAAACAAAATTACAATCCATTTCAATGTGTTTAGGCCTAATGAAATATTGAATTTGATGCTATATGAATACCATTTGTTTATTATAGAAAAAAAAAGATTGGAAATGTTTCTAAGATTACCCAATCTCATACAAAAATGTCTTGATCCTAATTTTTGCTCTCAAATAGTCTAATGCTAATATGCTGTCTCAAATTTTTGTCTTTACACACGACAAGAATACAAGAGTATATAAGAGTATTTTTAGCAGACTAAAATCAATGGAGTGAATAATTTCTCACTGTTAATGTGATGTACTCTTGAAGCAACTCGATATGTCGGGATGTTACCATCGTTCCGACTTCCCAGAGTATATTTTGAAGATCGTATTGATCCACAACATATAGAAAAACATAAAAAAAACATATCAACGATGAACCCTAATTTTCAAAATCATGAAAACGAAAAAGAGTTGAGATTTATAAGTAGATCATCATATATTCCATCAGTGAATTGATTCTCAACCCCTATTAAGATTCTTTTCAATTTTGTGAAGCTATTCTTAAAACGATTTTATCCTTCAAACTTTATATTTTATCGATCTTAGAATGTAAGAATGAAGTGGAGATACTTAAAATTTCCAATCTTTCTTTTCGTCAGCAAAGGTGCACTCGAACAAATTTTAAATCTTGCATGCAATGAGTCAAAGATAGAGCGCAGGGTTTGTGCTGTGATTGACGAGTTTTACGGAGCGAGGACTTGATCACATGCCATTGCATATTAGGTAAAACGTTGTCTTTGCTCGAGGGAAAAAGATTATAGATCTCATTGAAACTTCAAACATTTCATGTCATCAAAAAAATGCAGCATTATTTCACTCTAACAGGGTACCATCTTCCTCCCTCCTCGTAACAACAGCCAAATATCCCACAAAACCAAAAGAACCAAATCCAAATAATCCTACAAAATAAAGCAATTTGACATCTAGGTTGTAAATATGTTAATTTCTATTTGGCTAAATTACACAAATCTACAAAGTTACCCTCAACTGTGGTTGTTTTTCAGTTTTACCTTTAAAGCTATTTTAATTACAATAAGCTATCTTAAAACGCTCAATTTAAGGGTATTTTAGTAGAAATAACCGTCTCGAAGTCAAAGCTCAATGGAGTTTACCATACTAAAACCGTAAGGCAATTAACTGGAAAATATAATTCAGCCTTTCCATTTGGAGTCACTTAAAAATAGTACTACGGTTATATCTTGTATAAGTCTATTTACTAATAAATAAAATAGTAGGATTAAAAAAATAAAAATGGGTAAGATATCAAGATGAAACTAACCCTCCGATCGTAACCTTTCTCCTTTGATTGAGATGGTCGGTGTTGGGCAACGGGCGAGAACAAAACCATATCCGTTGCGTTTCCTTATACTTTCATAATAAGTGATCAAAACTGTAATAGGTAGGTTCACCGGTTTTTCTCATTTTGTTACTCATTGAGAAGAGGAGTTTAGCAAGGGCTTAGCAAATAGGGTTTAACACAAAGAGGAATAAGAGAGGAGAAAGGATAGGCAAATAGGGATCAGGGCATGAGAAAAGCACGGGCACAAGAATTATCATCCATGTTTAGAAATTGGAGGTTGCAGCTGATGCTATATTTATCTTGTGGGTTTAGCAATTGCAGGTTGAAGTTGAATCCATGTTTTTGAGAGCAGTTGAGCTTAAGCCCAATATGACTCGTTTTCTTACATGCATTTGCAGCCCTTTTTCCTCTTTTATTAAAAAAATCAGTATTTTATTAGGCCGAAGCACATTGAAATGGATTGTAATTATGTTCAGAAGAAGGATGAAAGAATTCCCATCAATTGATAATTTAGAAAATTTAAAAGTTCATATTAAATAGAAACATTATTCATGAAGCCATTAATTTTATGAATAACATTTTAGAAATTTAATTTTAAAATTCAGCTTAGGATTGATTATGACATTTTTAAATGATCAAATATCGTGGATATCCGCTTTGTTTTCTGCTCAACAATAATTAATAAGTTTTCGAAAAGAATATAAGAAACAATACGAGCTTTCTAGTTCAATAATATGAATTAGATATTGTAATTGATTCTTATATTTTTAATTTATAATTGGTTAGTGCTAATTAGAATATAGAGTTTTCATTTTTCATTTATTAATTGCTATCGTCATATAGAAATTACAATTATTTTTTAAAAATATATTAATGTTAAGGAGTTTTTTCATGTCACCCCAAAACTTAGGTATTTCCATATTTTACCCCCAATAGCTTGAAATATCAAATTTCACCCCCAAAAGTACGGTGTTAACAAAAATTATCCGCGTGTTCTTTTTCATCAAAATATAACTCGGGTTGGAATTTTTTAACGAGAGTTACGCAGTAATAAGTTGGGACTTGTGTTCCTTTCTTTAATCAGTGTTTTTTAGCCAAACAATTCATTACCTCTTACAAAGATTTGTTATGGCTCTATCTTCCTCATCTCATTAACCCATCTTAACCCCATGATCATAGGGTAAATCCTTCGAAGTTGGGTTGACGACATTGCGTTCGGATTGCTTTCCAAATCCAGCATAATCTTATTTATGTTGCTGAAAATAAAAAGAAAATTGAATCCCAATTAAATTTAGAAGTAAATTGAAAATCTTTTAGGCAAATTTTACAAAACCTTTTGCCAAAAAGAAGCGCAATTCCATCTATTTAAGAGGACAAGCTTTGTGTGTAAAAGAATTGCTTTAAATTTAGCTTTCAAGAAAACCCTTAATTTTGGAATCATGATAAATCGTAACCATAGCTATAGCTTATGAAGTTGAAGAGTGAAGAATAAGAGCTTTGGAGGGCATATTCGTTATTTACTAGCCATCATAACGGTTTTAAATCCACCAACGATATGTTTCTAAGAATGCTGAGTAAAAGTAACCCAGGGGAGTATTTTGGGTAAAATTTTTGGGGAAGAAATGAAATTTTTAGATTTTTGGAAGTGAAATATGAATTTACCTATGTTTTGGGGATAACATGAAAAAGCCCTAATGTTAATTATGAGACTTAGTTAACCAAAGTTCCTTCTCTACCCTAAAAAATCTAAGCACGGTGTTAAAATTGTGTTACTAAAAATATATCAAAACTATTTGCTGAAAATTAAAAACAATAATAAATTAAATTAAATTCAAATAAAAAATATTATGAAAGAATACATTTATGTTACGTCGTCAATGTTTTAATGAAAGTTTCATGTTATTGTACATGTACTTTTTTTCTTGATAAATGATAAAAGTAAATTTATATAGATACAAAATTATTTGATGAGAAATAGTAAGGAAATTATAAATTTTTTTATTTAAGAAGATTTATTTTGAAAAAATATTTTAATATTGTAAGACTTGAGAGTATTTATTTTTCAAAATAACTAATTTTAATAAATAATTTAAAAAATGGATCTCATTAAAATTTATTAGCTAAATTACACGTAAATACCCAAGGTTTCAACGTTTTAACAGATAAATACCTAAGTTTTTGTGAGTAGCAGATAAATACCTAACGTTTTATTCCGTTTGCACGTAACTACCTACATGTGATATATGAAGGCGTATAATGGTTATTTTGCAATTGCCGTTACTTTCGTTTTTAAAATAAATGCTCGAATCAAAGATAGTTATTTATGTTCAAGTCATAAAAACTTAGGTATTTATTTGTGAATTCGGTGAAACCTTAGATATTTACGTGCAATTGAGCCAAAGTTATTTAGAGAAAAAGCCTTGTTACCGCCACATAAGAAATGCCATGTAGGCAAATGTTTATCCTAATTGCTTATGTGGTAGGAAGAGGTCTATTTTGCTAAATAAATTTCCATGAGATCTTTATTTATTAAAATGAGACTTTTTATAAAAGTTGTCCAAAATTAACTTTTGCTCTATAAAAAAGAGTGTTGCTGGGAACTCTTTTACCGGAGAGAGAAAAAAATTCATATCTTTTGAAACTGTGCTTTATCTTTACATGTATATGTATAGATTTTGGAGGAATGCTTCTAAATAAGCCAAGGGGTGGAAGAGTTGGTATAACATGGGAATTGGGACATGGAGGTCACAAGTTCAAAAAATGTACCCAAGAAAAGGGGGAAATGTTGATAAAGTATCAGGGGGAATTGATTTAACCCATCTATATTTCGGAGAAAATAAATAAAAAAATAAATTGTTTATTGGTGCATAAAGTTTATTGATATGTGATGTTTTACTTTTACCTGGTAGCAGTTTTATCATTTAATTTTTAAACATGGTTTTCTTTGTCCTATAGTATTCTGTTTTGCACATTCATACTGCTAAAGTAAATCAGAGTCGCTTGTAAACAATAATTGTACCCCCAAGAAACTACTAATATACTGACAGTTCAGTTTCTGCTTATTATTTTGTAGGCTCCTGAACGGTAACCAGTTATCTGGTTCTTTACCTGATGAAATCGGAAACCTTGTCAGCTTAAACAGACTTCAAATTGACCTGAATCAGATATCAGGACCAATACCTAAATCATTTTCAAACTTAAGCAATATTAGGCACTTGTGAGTATTGAGTAGGTTCTGATTTGCTGTTTTGCTTTCTGTTAAAATATTCTTGTCTTATTGGTTAGCTGCAATGTTCTTTCTTCAGACACATGAACAATAACTCACTTAGCGGGCAACTTCCGCCTGAGTTATCCAGGCTACCAAAGCTCCGTCACCTGTAGGTTAAGTTTTGCACTGTTGGTGCCTTCTTGTTATCTTAGTTTATGCCTTATTTGCTGTTGGCTTTTATGTGGTACTTGAATAATTGATTGTTTTCAGCCTAGTGGACAACAACAACTTATCTGGGCATCTTCCTCCTGAATATTCCAGTATGCCAAGTTTGAAAATTCTGTAAGTAGTCTACTTGTACTCATTAGAATGGAATAATTTCTTTTTAGAGGGTTAATAAATGAAACCTATATTTCTTTCAAAAAATAAATGTATCCTATAGTGGTTTATTTCACGCTACATTTATAATCACCCCCCCCCCCTAAAAATTCTATCTTTTATCTTCTGATCCTTATGGTCTTATTGCGAAGTAATTTAGCATCTTCAATGAAAATTTGAAGCATCATATTTTCCAAATTAGGTTGAACATGGGATCTCTTTGCAATAGATCTTCTTAAGTATTGTTTACTTATTTTTTTGATATATATTGTCAGAATGGAAGCTTCGTATATGTTTCTAAAACTGATCCGCAATTACAATAAGGTAACCTTCTGAAGTAAAAAAGAAAAAAAAAACGGTAACCTTCTGAAACACCTTCATTTATCGTATCAAGTTTGAACCAAACTTGAAGGGCTTAAATACTAAACTTATAATGTCATGACAAATGGAGATCATGAATGCAAATTTCATTACATGTTGAAAAGAAAAAGATGCTACCTTCCGATGGGTAATAAATCACGGAACCTCAGAATTGTTATGCCGCAATGAAACCTGCTAATGATATTAACAGAGTACATACATATGAAGATGAGGATGAAGATTTCTGGTGGATGATTCCTAGAACTGATTGCAGATTTATCTTTAAAACTTCCTGGGATGAAGTTAGAGTCATTACCCAAAAAACGATAGGCATGATACTTATGGTTTTCTTGCATATGCCCCAAAATGAGTCTTTATACTTACAAAGTTCTTCTGGATAGAATATCAAGTGTGGACAAGCTATTATCTTTGCAAATGCAGTATGTTGTGTTATTCTGCTTGTAAACCAGCAGAGCAACTATTGTTGAAGTGCAGTTATTCTGCTTGTAAACCTTGTCTAGTTAAAGAGATCTATAAGAATTCTTTGTTCCTCTTAAATCTAGAGGTTAACTTCATTTATTATCATTTTACAATGAAGGATCAAATTGGTCAGCTTGCATGATTAGCCTTAATTGCAACTGAATGACATTTTTAAATACAAAAAGATAGATTAATCTTTGAAGACAGTATAATGCATAAATTTATAATGGGAGCTCTAATTGTGGATGAATTGAGGAGGTGCTTAGCAAGAGTTAGAAGCAGCGGGACAATTCTACATGCAATGATAGTCTAACGCAGAATTGGGGAATTTTCCTAAGTCTTATGACCTAAGGGTTGGAGAAGTAATTAAATACGATCTGATGCATGGCTTTAAATCTTGGTCAATCCCCATCCGAGATGGTCACTTCCTATCCTAAAAATGGCCGTCCGAGTTCCGATACTGAGATCTTAAACCTTGGTTTTGGGTTACCAATTGATTATTGGGGTTTAGTGTTAAGTTTACTAATGGGTTAGAGGATTTATTTGACATTATCAATTGATATAAAATTCCCGGAAGTTTATGGTTATCTTTAGAATATATGGTTTATAGTTATCTTTTACAATAATAAAAACACTCTTAGACATCATTAATACTTAAAAGCATTTTAAATTGTCTATAGTTATTTTTAATATTTGTTTAGAAATCTGTTTAGTGAAATGATAACCAATCCGATATTTGATTCGATACTACGGAGATGGTCGATCCCAACCCCAAAAATGACCATCCGACTCCGATACCAATATAGAGATTTTAAACCTTAATCTGATGTACGCTATCCTATAAAGGCAGGCAGGCATAGTAAGAATGCGATACAATTATGTATCTCTCATCACATCAGTATGATTTTACCCTTTCTTCAGAAAAATAAAAATTAATATTAAAATAAAGAGATTAATGCGTAAAAGGTGTTAAAGGAATGAACTCTCTTCCTATGTAGTTAAAAAGTCAGCCCTGCACAAGTTTACCTTTTTTGGATGATTTGTCTCCACGATGTAAACACCAAATTTCAAGTAATTTGCGTACTCTTTGCCTTTGTATCGAAATTGTGCCAATTTAACGTGGACCAGTATTAAAACATTTTCCCTCACTAGAGTATAGAGCGTGGAAATCATATGGATATTTTAGACCATCAAGATTGAGATGGATGGTACCGATTATCCACAAAAACAGTGAAATGTTGAATTTCTGATCGTCCTTGGAGGTAAGTTCCCTTCTGCCACCTTATACCCATTATTTTCATGTATTAAAATAACCACTAAAGCAGAAACTCAACTGAAACTTACCGGATTTCACTCACTGCCCAAGTGACCAAAACCATAACCAAGTTCTCGAATCTTTGTATAAAATCCGGCAACATCTGTGAAATGCTGAAATCAGATGGACAGATGTGATTCTTATTGTGAGAAGTCATTCCGTGCCATTTAAATTTTATGATAGACAAAATTCAGGATAATCTTCCGAGCATTAATCATATGTTTGACTGCAAATCCATATGGTTCTGATGTTCCCTAGAAGGATGTATTGGCTGGCTATGAATATGTTGTACGGGAGCTACAGGATGCCTGTAGGTAAATTCTTTTTCAAGTTTATTCCCTAAGATTAGGGTAACTAAGGTTAAGATTTAGTGAATTTGATTACTCCATGGTTCCAATGGGCATGAAATGACCTATGCTAAAGTTGGTAACGTTTTATAAAAGGTTATAAACTTAGAAGACATGTGTTGAGACTTGAGACTTTTGAAACTCTGCCATGCAGGGCCCTTTTGTCCTGCCTGTCCCATTCCGAATTACTATACCTAACTTTCAAACACCTACAAAATGAAATAAGAAACATTCTGAAGATTCTTCCATTTCAACTTCAAATTTTAGTTTAAATGACATCTGCTTCATCTGTTTGACATTTTATAGCTTTATCTGTATATTGTCAGCCAACTTGATAATAATAACTTCAGTGGCACTGGCATCCCAGCTTCTTATGGCAATATGGCTACACTTATCAAACTGTAAGCGAGTCTTCTTATTCTTCTGGTATATTACTGTGCTTTATGTTGTTATATTTTAATAGATAGATGCCAATGAAGGAATACTAGTTTAGAACCAAGATTGCTGAGGAAATAACTTTTTTTAATCTTCTGAAAGTACTTTCATGGCCAAAAACATTGTTCAAAAGAACCAATATATCTGAAAGTAAACTTGTTTGGCTTATGCTTTAAAGAATATGAATGCATATCATTAGTAACTATCTAACGCAATGGTGATATTTCACAGAGAACAAATATATAGGTAATTTTAACTTCCTAACCGGTTAAGCATTATTTAGCAGCTTCTTTGGCTAGTTTTCTAAAGTAGGCATGATGCTGTTTCCTTTATTTTTCCCTAAAAATTTTAATTTTCAGCTAAGTAATATTAAAAATATTATATTTTATTTTGATAGTGGAATCAAACAAAGCCAACATATGTGAGTTCATTTTTATATATCATCTTTCTATTTCTCCAAAGCTTGCTGCTGCTAAAAATGATACGTGAGTGCAGTCTGTAGTTACCGGGTAGTTTGGTTTGATTTATTGAATTGCTGCATAGAAGGTCCAGCACCCCAGCAGCTTAACAGGGAACTGAACATACGGTTTAAACATTAGATGAACTATATGTCATCCAAGTCAGAAGGACTATTCATTCTCCTTCACAAAACGGAGAGATAATGAGACGGCATCAGTGTGTCAGGTTTCAGTAGGTCTTGGGTTCAAACCTCTCAGTTGTCTCTTTAATGTAATATATTAAACCTTTACTTTAATGCAATATATTTATTGATCTCCATTTATTTTGCCTTTACAAGTGTTGTTTTCGTTGGAGGCCTTTCCTCATGATCCAAAGGCCCAAGTTAGCTCTAGTTACATTGTTAGCCACAACCCAACAACTTAAGCGTTTGGGTGAGATGGTTCTTGATGATCCCTAAGATATTGCTGTCAATTAGCTACCAGCTGAAGATCATACACTAAAGACCCAGAAAATTCATGAGCACAGATATCTTAAAATCCATCTGTCAATAATGAAAGAGACAAATGCCATTGACGACCTATCCTTTGTAGGTCCATGAGGGATAATGGATTATGTAGGTGGTCCTATCCAATAATAAATTAGATGTCTGATCCAGGGTTGAAATTTCAAAAATGCTTGGATTTTGTTATAGGTCAAAAATCTAGGGAAAATGTAGATCTTTGACCTAGAAATAATTTGTGTAATCGAAGAATTTTTAGATAATTTGGAGGGGCTTTTTGCTTATATCTAAATCTACAATTTTGTTTTAAAATTTTAATTTTAATCTTTTTGCTATTACATAGAGAATTTTTTTTCATGTGCACCATCTTAATTTTGTTATGCTTATTTATATATGTATCTATTTGTTGACCAGGAGTCTTAGAAACTGCAGCTTGCAAGGGGTTATCCCTGATTTCAGTAGGATACCTGAACTTAGCTACCTGTAAGTTTCTGAAATCTACCACTATCCATGTATTGAGATTTCCTTACCTGTGATCTTATTTTCTTTGATTTTGTTTAGATGGATTTAATGCCATGTAATTGATGGAATTTTCTTATACAGAGATCTTAGCAGGAATCAGTTGAAAGGAGCCATACCTTCTGACAATCTTTCTGTGAACATTACTACCATGTACGCACAGTTTCTTGAACTTTGGATATAGCTTCCCTTGCCTCATTTACTTCCTTTTTTCTAATTCGGTACTTAGTTATAGCCGTCCATTTTGACAACCATTTCATATTATGGCTTGCATTCTTACTGAGTTCTTATTTCCTTTTCTTCAATTATGAAGTGACCTTTCAAGGAACTCTCTTAATGGATCTATTCCGTCAAGCTTTACTGCTCTTCCCATGCTCCAGATACTGTGAGTATTTCTTACCCTCTATTTCTTTATGTCTTACCTGAATGTAAACTTTGTTAGACTGCTTACTGTTTTCTTCGGTCGATATTTGTTTGTTATATCAGCACTCAGCGGTTTAGACCAGTGTACCAGGAAACTTCTCTAACATGAAGTATTTAGCATCTGGGTCAAGTTGTCCGGGCTAAAAACCGACCTTTTAATAAGGGGGTAGCTGAGACCTTACCAGTTTCATGCATTGGTGTACAAGTTGGATTGAATTTTTGGTTTGGCACGATTTTTTCTTTTGGTAAAATAACGCAGAAGGATTGGAGGCCTGGTTCTCCGGGATAACCTATAATCTGCTGGCTGACATCTGCAATTTCTAGTTTCTAGCTGTATTCTACAATGTCTAGAAGATGCTTCAGTTAGCCTATCATCACTCATTAGGTTAAGTTGGATTAGAGTTGACCATATAAAAAGCATGTTTAATGTATAGTTGGAATGTACTCATTACAAATAACCTGCTAACTTCATGCCATGTCAGTTAAGTATGAAATTTCTCTGACCATTTTCTTCTATTTATATGACCTGCCTCATTATTCTAAACCTTATCATCTGAAGTTTTTGTTACAACTTTATGTGCTAATAGTTAGCAGATTTGATTGCGATGGTACTTAATCTACATTTTTTTGCAGGTCTCTTGGAAACAATTTTCTAACTGGTTCAGTTCCATCTATATGGAAGAATGTGACTTTCGATCGGAATGGAACTCTGATCTTGTAAGCAACCATTTTTTTATACAGTTGTTGAAGTGGACATGCTAGCTAATAATGCTTATTTCGTACATGCAGGGATTTCCAGAATAATTCTCTCACAGATATCTCAAATTCTCTTAATCCTCCAGCAAATGTTACCATCCTGTATGCTTTCCCTCACTGCTTTTTTTGAGCTTTAAACTATATTCATTTATGGAAACAAATAATAGTACAAAGATCCTGCATGACTTCTATCTGTCTAAACACACTCACATGTGTAATAAGGTGCGAAGCATAGTGTGAGGCCCAAATTGCTCAATACGCCTTTGGTGCAAGGCATGGTGTTCCCACATGAAGGAAGACAAGTTTTTCAAAATCTAAACTAATTCACAAGCTTATTGTACACATAATTATCAACAAAGTATTCAAATATAAGTCAATTTCTTATAAAGACCAGAAATATAAGAGCATACTTGTTACTGTAAGTTGCTCAAACTACCGTGGGAATAAAACTAATGTGTCACACCATGAAACTTTGGGAGAGAGTGATTGAACACAGGCTAAGGAAGGATATTAAGATAACAGAGAACCAATTTGGGTTCATGCCTGGACGATCGACGACAGAGGCGATTCATCTGCTTCGTCAACTTGTCGAGCGCTTTCGAGAGAGGAGAAGAGATTTGCATATGATATTTATTGATTTAGAAAAAGCGTACGACAAGGTACCTAGAGAGGTATTATGGGGGACATTGATGAAAAAAGGGGTCCCCGTCAAGTATATTGACATAATCAAGGATATGTACGACGGAGTAGTGGTAAATGTCAGAACTTGCGGTGGCTTAACAAGTGATTTTCCGATTACTATTGGTTTACATCAAGGATCTGCATTAAGTCCTTTCCTGTTTACCATCGTGATGGATGAGCTTACTAGAACTATCCAAGATGAGGTCCCTTGGTGTATGCTATTCGCTGATGATATTGTTCTAGTAAATGAGACGAAAGCAGGGGTTAATGCCAAATTGGAATTATGGAGACAAACATTGGAATCTCGGGGATTCAGATTGAGCAGGTCCAAGACAGCATATATGCACTGCAAATTTAGTAGCCAGAGAAGTCAAAACCATATTGGTATAACATTGGAAGGGCAAGAGATATCACCGAGCGACCAGTTTAGATATCTAGGTTCCATCATCCAAAGGAATGGGGAGATCGATAGTGATGTTAATCAAAGGATCCAAGCTGGTTGGTTGAAATGGAGGAGTGCAACAGGGATTTTGTGTGATCGTAACTTTCCATTAAAATTGAAAGGGAAGTTTTATCGGAGCGCTATTCGGTCTGCCTTATTATATGGTACAGAATGCTGGGCTCCTAAGAAGCATCATACACAGAAGATGCACGTAGCGGAGATGCGCATGCTTCGTTGGATGTGCAGTAACACTAGAAAAGACAAGGTGCGAAATGAGGATATTCGTGCAAAAGTTGGTGTAGCACCCGTGGAGGAGAAGATGCGGGAAAACCGGCTTAGATGGTTTGGTTATGTGCGACGCAGACCTATGGAAGCACCGGTTCGACGAATAGATACTCTCGATATGGGTAATGGCAAAAGGGCAAAAGGGAGACCGAAGAAAACATAGATGGAGGTGATACGAAACGATATGGTTGCCAAAGGACTCAATGAAAGTATATTGTTCGATAGAAGTGAGTGGAGACAGAGGATTCATGTGCTGGACCCGGCGTGATTCTCATGTTGGTGCATGTAGCCTACCCCATATGCTTGGGATAAAAGGCTCAGTTGTTGTTGTTGTTGTTGTGTACCTGTTACTGTAAGTATAAGGAGCATAAAAATATTTCGTATCAAGATCAAATTTTGTGGTGAGTAGTAACAAACAATATGAAATAGGCTATAACAACCATGATTTGAAATATCGATTAATCCTGATTTGATATGGCCGATTCCAATCCCAGTAATGACTGACCGAGTTCCGAGATCGATACCAAGTAATATTGTGTTTGCCATTTTATAATGGGTTTTCGTATTAAGATTATTAATAGTTAGTGGGCTTACTAATGGGTTAATAAATTCATTAATGATTTAATGGGATTATTGTAGGTTATTGTGTCATTAGAGTTAGTTTGACATCATCAATACGATTTTAGACATCATTAATTACAGGAGAATTTGACAAATTGTTTATAGTCACTTTAAGTGTTTATTTAAAAAACTCCTAATTATTACTAATTCTTTATCCCAAACGATATAAAATCCAATATTTCATTCCGATATGGCTGAGGTTACCGATTTCGATCCCAAAAGTGACTTTCCAGTATCGATCCCAATTCCAAGATTTTAATCCTTGGTAACAAGTTAAATTCTAAGCAGTAATTCATAAGCTTGTCATAAATTATATAAAATTCTATATATTATAGTCACATACTCCACATCAAATAAAAGATAATATTGTAAATCTAATAAAAGTTGCCAACTATCGAGGCAAAAATAAAAAAAGGGCAAATATATGTCTGTAGTTTATTTGTATAAAAAACCAACGTCCAGATCCAAAATAATGCTATCTTCAATTTGGTTTTCTTATCATTGAATTTGAAGGGATCTCTCTCTTTATACACACACAATTGGTACTAAAAAATTCTTATCTATTTATGCATACATGTCATCTGGATCCTTTTTAAGAAACATTGTTATATCTTCATGTCATACCCTTTAGGTACCTGTCTAATGCACCCATATTAGTGTGATATTAGTGTGAGTTGACTTCTCATTCTTAGTGTTCATTTTTTCTTGGTAAAATTCTGATAATCTCTTTTGTATTTGGATTTGATGTGGTAAACCAAGTTATGAGCAACATGGATTATGTTGATCACATTAATGGCTTGTCCTTGGTGGTTGAGCCAAGGTTTCACAACAAGTAGCCAAAGTGTAGCCCAATAGATTTATTCATTGCATCATGTTATTCAAGAACGGCCTACTTATTTCCATGTCTTGCATTACATTACTTACTAAGAAGGAATTTTATTTTGAGAAAGAATCTACTGAAAAGGATCACCACTCTCTTTTCCATGTTGTCTTGTAAATTGGTGTCCACTCCATCCTCCCCCATTCTAAAAAAGACATGTAAGCAAGATGAAGGAAAAATAAGAGGAAAAGAAAATAAGAAACAAAAAAGAAAATCTTATTTAGAATTAGATGATATAAACAAGTTTCATTTTCTCTCTCACAAATAACAAACATATAAATGCAAAACCAAAATAGAAAATGTGTTATAGGAAGCTTTGGTTTGTGAATTTTATGTAACCCAAATTTATATATGGCTTCGGGATATAATGATCGTCGATTCACAACTTCTAAAATTTCCATAATATGATTGCTGGGATAAACTAATTTTATATTGTTTAAATTTTATTGAGAATATTTTATAACAGAAGTTTATCATTTTAGCAATATTCTAAGGATTCAAATGTCACCAGTTTAAGAATACAAATCAATGCTGTAAAGAGAATGGATTATGAGTTTGCTCGGTTGGACGGCAAATAAAGAATATCGGGTTTATTCGACGGATATTTGGATTATACGGCCATCAGTATTTTCATATAAATATTACATATAAAAAATTCAAAAAATATGAAGATAGAGAAAACTAATATACTCGTGGCCCAATGATAACGTGTTTAAATGAAATCGGAAAATCATGAGCTCGAGTCTTGGTTGAGAAAGAGGAATGATGAGAGAGTGTTTGTGAGATAATAAGTGTGGGCCCCACTTGTTTCTTAATTAAGTTATAGATCCCACCCTTATTTTTTTAGTTGTGAGTTTTTTGTTTTGGACATAATGGGTCAATTCGGACGATAATTCATGTTATTCGTCCGAATATGCAGTTTGTTCGGCGTCGGTCTGACCGTATATTTGACTGAATATCGCAGTATCTGTTCTTTTACCACCGAATCCGAATATTTCGTTTTTTCAACACTGATACAAATAATAGATTGTTTCTACTTCTGGACCTTCCCATTCATTTTATTTGTGTAAAATGATTGTTACTCTCAACTTCGAACCATTAATGTCTTTTAATTAAGAGAGTACATAATTACATAACTGCATATCATAGATTAAATCAGGAGTAATGACATAAAATATCATTGCAATTTTAAGATTTAATATGTACCATTGAACTTTGAAAAATATAATAATCATGACCAACAGGGTATTTAATGCAAACTCTTAAATGGTTCTTTATTATTTTATGTATATTAAAAACATTTATAGGCGTTTAATGCAATATTTATAGTTTAAGAGTGTTTTGGGAAAGATGGAAAAAGTTCGATGATATTTTATGTATTTTACTCTCAAATTAAATTTCAAACCATCAATGCATAAATTATTAGTGTTATAATTATTGATATATACCTAGTGTATCAGAACACATAATAAATTTTAGAATGTATCGGCTCGGTCATGGGAGCTGCTATCGTATTCTCTCACAGGGCTCCAACCATCTTTAATGAATCCAAAATGATTTTGATATCGGGTCACCTTAACAAAGTTTCTGTACAACATAGAGCGAATCAAGCTCTAGCTGACATTTGATTCCTACCTCACCCACTAGGTACCCTCTTGATGATATCTTCCCTTGTGATTTTGCTAGTGAATATATCAATCTATGAAGCATGGACATGGACATAGACATAGATACAAACGCGGACTCGGGGACACAAAATATTTGTAAAAACTAAGACACGAAAACACATCTAGATTATTATTTATCATTATAATCAATTTTTTTATGCATCTACCATAATATAATTAACTATGAGAAGAAACATATAGTTATATAACTTTAAAAGAATGAAGAAAATATTCGATGAATTCTTGCGGAGCAAGAAGCAGAGGCAAAGGACTAAGTGGGCATGTCAATACTCTCAAGGTTTTAACTTTCAGCTATAACCATACGATTTCCTGCGCACATACAAAATTACAAAATATATGCAATTTCACATAGAACATACAAGAATTATTATCCATAAGAGTTAAAACATACAAAACGTTAATTCTTTTTAATTGGAGCCATTTGTTTGAGGCCCGGCTTCATCATTTGTATCAATTTGAAACTTTGCTTCTTTTAGCTATATTTCATAATGATAGAGATTGAAATATTTAATATTATCATGTTATCAAAGGTATCAAAATTGTGAACACCTATATCCCAAGTCCTTATTTGTCAACCTCGTGTGCTAAATAGAAGTGTCGGACCCGTCCAATTGGATGGACACGATCCAAATGTGTTGGGAAATTGTTGGTGGGTGGTGTGTCATATCCCATGTATGTCGACCACAGAGCGAGCTAACAGAAGAATTAGTGTTTCCTAGATATCAATTTATTTGAACTATTACATTTCAATTATCTTAGGACATACATTGTGCTTGAAGATGCCTAATTTTTTATGCTGTTATTTTGTTTATTTGAAATAACCCATAATAGCTATAAGTCCTCTCCCTTCCAATCCACTGCAAGATAGGATTCGGATATAAGATGGTAATAACTCATATCTAAGCTATATTTGAGCTCTCAATGTTTGCCTCAACTTCTGTACTTGGACATCTAAACTGGTGCTTGCTGCTAATCCCAGTTACCTGTTAGCTTCTGATATGTTTGTAGTTTTAATTTTATTTCTGCATTATAATGTCCAGGATTTATGGCAATCCTATATGCAAAAAAGCGAATCAACCAAATCTGGTCAACCTCTGTCAGTCTCAGATCATAACACCAGCATCAGGAAGTACCGCGGGCTCCAATATAAGTTGTGCCCTGTGCCCTACAGATCTAAACTACGAACATAACCCTTTGTCTCCTATACCATGTCTTTGTGCTGTTCCGCTTGGAGTTGGATTGCGGTTGAAAAGCCCAGCAATATCAGACTTCCGTCCATATGTTGCTGATTTTGAAATTGACATTACCTCTCTTTTAAACTTATATCGTTATCAGCTATATTTTAGTTTATATATCTGGGAAACTGGTCCACGGTTGGGAATGTACTTGAAGTTATTTCCAAGTAATACTAGTTTATTTAACATAACTGAAGTTCTACGACTCCAGCACAAGTTTACAGGATGGGAGATTACACTTTCTGATACTTTTGGACCGTATGAGCTCCTCAATTTTACATTAGGTTCTTATGCAAATGGTATGTGGTAAACTCTTTATTATATGATTGCTTAAGCATTAATTTGCACACATTGACAAATATTTCTTTCTAAGATATGCTTGACCAATTTACATGAAGTTGGAATCTTGATTTAACTAGGTATGAGAGTTATTATTGCCAAGTTTTACAAGATATATTTGACTTGGCTATTATACTGGAAAGGGCAGAACTTTAAATTGTCGTCAGTGATTATCTGGGAACTTTTTTGTACTTGAACTATTGCCTTTTAGACAATCTGCAAGGATATCCACAAACCTGGAACAGTCACTATGTACAAGAATAGTGGATCTCTAAGCCCCTGTTTGGGATTGCAAAACTCGGCTTACTGAAGTACTTTAAGTTGTTAATTTTCTTCATTGCCAAATGTCAACTTTGTGCTATGTTTCTTTCCACAATTACCGTTAATCCTGCCCATTTTCATTATCCATGGATATTTCCTTTGATATTTTCATAGTAAAAGTAAGATTAAACCATCCTATCTGGCTGGCTTAAAAGAACACCAACTCTCATCTACAATTATATATATAATACTAAGGCCTCCATTTCTGTCCTTTATATGGCTTCTGAGGATACAACTAGTCTTGATATGGACTTGACTTGATTGTGTTATTCATCTTAAACAATGTAATCATATAAGATGAAACAATTTCTAGCTGTCTATGCTCTAGTATGTCTACTATAGTGAAATATTGATTACTTCTCATTGACCTTTCAATTACGTCATAAACTTTTTTTTTCCCTTTTTTCATCATTAAACATCTTGAGAACTTATCAATTGTCCATGCCATCCTTAGATTAAAGAGTGACTTTTTTATAGCTCTGCCTTAATGTTTGACAACTATTGCCTATTTCATTTTACACTGTTTCAAGTTACATACATGTGGAGTTGGCTACTCGATATATATTAAAATTTTTAATGGCATAAACAAAATCATCCTTGAGGTAGTATCAAATTTTTGTTAGTGAAAATTGAATATTTTAAATAAAATTATTCTATGGAGTAACTAATCATAGTGTCGTGCACTCGTGCCCCTTTCAAAAATGAAAAATTAATGAATTTTTATCTTCATTTAAGTTATTGGACCCATGCATGACCCATCACCTCAAAATTAATAGGTCTGGTCTCTCCCGTCGTGGTGTTGCATATCTCGTGCTTGTTACATCTTTGTTACATTTCTGATGTCCTACCGATTAATCCCTCCCTTGGAGTTGATAACTTGAATTATAACTGGTTTGTTCTACCCTTAGAAAAGTCCTATTGATTATAGTTTGTGGTTTCTTTTCTTGATGGAAGATAATTAAACCCCATTATCCTAGAATTAGTGAGTTATTAAATTAGTTTGGGCAGTGCATTCTTTTTGAAACTTAGTAAATGCTACATTGCATGCTATAGATGGTGGCAACTTCATACCCTTCATTGCTAGTTAAATTTGTTTCCTTCTCAAAATATCTGTAATCCTTTCCACTTACTATCTCCTGTTGAAAGACGAAAATTACACTTTTTTGTTATTCATTGTACTGTTGCAGTTCTTCCAGTGGCTCAAGAATCAAGGTTGAGCAAAGGTGCCTTGGCAGGCATTTTATTAGGGGCAATTGCTGGTGCTGTTCTTTTATCTGCCATAGTTACAGGTCTTATCATGAAAAGGATTTCAAAACGGGGTCGTTCAAATAAACGATCCAGTAAGTTACTCAACTGTCTTCAAGAATTACTTATGGAGTTCTTGCGATTCTACAAATGTGTAGTTCTAGATTTAAAAAATGGAATTACTGCTATAGTGAACCTGAAGGATGCGCGATTTGTTGGATGTTATATCCTAGAAAACTTTCATATGCAGAACTTTTTTCGGACAATCTACATTAACATCACTACTAAAATTTAATTTCATTCAGTACATTTGCTTTTCCTGTTACAGTAGTATTATCTCAACCATGAGTTTATGCCATCCCTCTCTTTTGAGCTTATCAATATAATCCAGATAACTTCCTTTCAAGTCCGTATCTTTCTTTCTGTTTATGGTCAATTTCATATATAAGCCCATTGTGAACTTGCATGCATATCTTTTTTAACATAGTATGGAGGCAAAACAACGTAAGAGAGAAGATGGAGTTTCTATATAATTATACTTTTCATTCGCTTAGGCCCATTACCCATAAGTCCCGGACCCTGGCTCTGATACCATTTAAGCATAGTATGGAGGCAAAACAACTCAAGTGAGGAGACGAGGGACTCTCTTTTTCTATATATATATATATATTATTCAATTAAAGTTCTATTTTATTACATAGCATACCTATAATTAATTTCCATGCTAGTTAAAGCACGACTGATCTTACAGATGCCAGATCCTATCCTAACACACCCTGTGAAGTGGGCATTATACAAGAAACATAGAATACCTAAATTAGCTCGTACTTCTCTTAACATCATGCACGATTATTGTCCAATGTCCGAGCTATTTATATGTACAAGGTTGCAAAAAGCACTAAATTGTGTATCGCAGTAGGGGTTAGCACCTATGTTCCTAGGTGCTGACTAGGCAGTTTTACCTTTTTAATATTCATTTGTGGAAAATAAAAAAGCAAAGAAAAGCATGTATGCTGTGACAGCTTGTTATAATTGCTGCTTAGACCGCTTTTTTAAACTGGGAATTAAACTTCACCAGTACTAAAAGGAAACATTATAATTTATGACTTGAAGTGACAATTAACGTTTGATTTATTTAATAACAAAGTGTTTTATGTTCAAATTCCACACGTATGCGGTCTGAAATGTTATGACATGAAATGTACATGGGCCAATATAGAACTTTTTTTTTGACTTGTTGATGCCTCTATTTATTGCGGCAAGATGCACATCTGTTTTCAATTGATATACCCCAATGACGACGACCTGCATCCTTTATCCCAAACTTTTGAGGTCAGCTACATGAATCAATTTCTTCCACTCTTTCCTTCCATTCACCATTCTTACGACCATCTCAAATAAATTGAACGCTGTCAAAACCTTCGTAACTGCCTATGCCTACTCATGATTTATGAATGAGTTCAGATGTAGTAAATGCACCTTCTTTGCTGAATCATGTGTATATTGTAAGGACAAGCAGCATTCATTTGCGTTAACCTTTTATATGTCGACATAGGGAGGGAAATGCAGCATTGATGTGCTTATAATAGTAGTTGAAGCATGCTTATTAAACTATATTCTTGAGTTAATAGGGCTGAGTAGCCTTAGACATACATAATCATAGATTGAATAATTTATACTAGTACATATGGATATGATAGAGTAGTTGTGGCTACATGACTATGACTTGGTGGATAAATTGACATGTATCTAAGTACAATTTAGAATCTTGATTCCATTCTACTTAAAACTTCATTCTTATGCCCTTCTGCAGTGTCCAAAATTTCAATTAAAATAGATGATCTAAAAGGCTTTACACTTGAGGATATGGAACGAGCCACAAACAATTTCAGCGACTCCATGGAAGTTGGCCATGGAGGCTATGGCAAGGTATATAAAGGCATTTTAGCTGATGGAACACTTGTAGCTATAAAGCGAGCCCAAATAGGCTCACTGCAGGGTTCTAAAGAGTTTTTCACGGAAATAGAGTTACTTTCAAGGGTACATCATCGCAATCTGGTTTCTTTAGTTGGATATTGTGATGACGATGATGAACAGGTATACCTCTTGCTCTAGCTTAAGTAATGACATCTCTTACGATTTTTTCATGCATGGTCATGCTAAACCTTCTATTCCTAAATTCCTATTAATTTCATGCATCAGTGGATGCATGCCTGTATGTACATAGTGTCTGTGTATCTATATGTACTTGCATGTTTGCAATTTTTAGCGTGTATATAAATATCAGTTGTTTGTTTAATAAGATTTGGCAGACAAAAAAGATGCCAAATGAATGGAGGAAAAGTATTCTTGTACCTATCTATAAGAACAATGATAACATTCAAAGCTGCTCAAACTACCGTGGAATAAAACTTATGTGTCACACCATGAAACTTTGGGAGAGAGTGATTGAACACATGCTATGAAAGGATATTAAGATAACAGAGAACCAGTTTGGGTTCATGCCTGGACGATCGACGACAGAGTCTATTCATTTGTTTCGTCAACTTGTCGAGCGTTTTCGAGAGAGGAGAAGAGATTTGCATATGATATTTATTGATATAGAGAAAGCGTACGACAAGGTACCTAGAGAGGTATTATGGGGGACAATGATGAAGAAGGGGGTCTGTGTCAAGTATATTGACATAATCAAGGATATGTACGATGGAGTAGTGGCAAATGTCAGAACTTACGGCGGCCTAACGAGTGATTTTCCGATTACAATTGGTTTACATCAAGGATTTGCATTAAGTCCATTCCTGTTTACCATCGTGATGGATGAGTTTACTAAAACTATCCAAGATGAGCTACCTTGATGTATGCTATTTGCTGATGATATTGTTCTAGTAAATGAGACGCAAGCAGGGGTTAATGCCAAATTGGAACTATGGAGGCAAATGTTGGAATCTCGGGGGTTCAGATAGAGTAGGTCCAAGACAGCATATATGCATTGCAAATTTAGTAAACAGAGAAATCAAAACCATATTGGTATAACATCGGAAGGGCAAGAGATATCACCGAGCGATCAGTTTAGATATCTAGGTTCCATCATCCAAAAGGATGAGGAAATCGATAGTGATGTTAATCAAAGGAAGCTGGTTGGTTGAAATGGAGGAGTGCAACAGGGATTTTGTGTGATCGTAACTTTCCGTTAAAATTGAAAGGGAAGTTTTATTGAAGCGCTATTCGGCCTGCCTTATTATATGATACAGAATGCTGGGCTCCTAAGAAGCATCATACACAAAAGATGCACGTAGCGGAGATGCGCATGCTTCGTTGGAAGTACGACAACACTAGAAAAGATAAGGTGCGAAATGAGGATATTCGTGCAAAAGTTGGTGGAACACCTGTGGAGGAGAAGATGCGGGAAAACCGGCTAAGATGGTTTGGTCATGTGCGACGCAGACCTATGGAAGCACCGGTTCCACGAATAAAATACTCTCGATATGGGCAATGTCAAAAGGGCAAAAAGGAGACCAAAGAAAACATGGATGGGGGTGATACGAAACGATATGGTTGCCAAAGGCCTCAATGAAAGTATATTGTTCGATAGGAGTGAGTGGAGGCGGAGGATTCATGTGCTGGACCCGGCGTGATTCTCATGTTGGTTCATGTAGCCTACCCCATATGCTTGGGATAAAAGGCTCGTTGTTGTATATAAATATGAGTTGTTTGTATGAATGTTTAGAGAGATTAAGAGAAAGGGGGAACGTAAATTTTAATTTTTGCACAAGCCTCACAATGAAATCCAGATCACCTTGTGTATCTATATGTATGAATATGTAATTACATGTTTGGAATTTTTAGCGTGTATATAAATATCAGTTGTTTGTATGAATGTTTAGAGAGATTAAGAGAAAGGGGGAACGCAAATTTTAATTTTTGCACTAGCCTCACAATGAAATCCAGATCACCTTATTTACTCGGCATTGCGGTTAAGTAATTGGCTAACACCTGCCTTATGTTTAAAGATAAAGAAGACACGCCAGCAAGATAGCGATGCCATGTGACGAGTAAACACTACAATTTTACATGCTTTGTACGCCCATGTTCTTTATCCCAACATGCATGATACAAGTTCTTAATCATCAGTTCTTTTTTTATGCATTGCAGATGTTGGTCTATGAATTTATGCAAAACGGTACTTTGCGTGATCACCTTTCTTGTAAGTATTATTTTTATGTTCTGACGTTATTTATTCTTATACCATCATAACTTCCATAATTTGCGGTTTGAGATGCTTTCATGAGAACACTTAAATTTAAGATTTCTCTTGATTTAGTTTTCTTAAAGCTATAGTATATATTCGTCCATATTCTTTCATGACACTGCTAATTACCTTCCTTACTTGTGACTGCTGTTATATATATAATTATTTTCTATATATTGAAGCTCATGCTTCCTTATAAAAGGTCCACAATGACTACAATATTTTTAGAGTTTGAGTTTCTTACTTCTTGGGAGTCTTTTGTCCAATATTCCTCTTGCCTTGTTCCTCCTCTACTTGGTGTTTTCTGAGTGTCCTTGTTGCCGTAGTGCCGTTCGTCATATTTTAATTATTCCTTGTTAAAGCCAGCTTACAGTTGCTATTTAATGCACATGCATCCTACCTTGATCAATGATCATATTTGAGGACTTTGGTTCTAGATTCATCTTGAAGGTTTCAATTTGTGCACCTTAACTTTCGTATTGATTCCATGTGATAGCTTGGGTATTTTAGGGGGTCCCATCACATTCTCTAGGACCCTAAATGAAATTCCGATGTTGCTGATGATATTGAGTTGCCTGCTGGGGGGTGTTTGATCTAGTCATACTGGATGCACTGACTCTCATATGGACACCACCATATTGAAATGTTCGCACCTTCTTCTTACATCTATTCTCCCAAAGGGTATTTATCTGCTATGATCGTGTGAAATCTTGTTTACTTGGACTGTAGATGTGGCAAAGACTAAGGTCATGGGTTTGACATGACATAGAGATGGCAAGCCCTAAGTTGTCGAAGTTATACATGCATACTAGCACAGCTGTGCATGCACAGTAATGCAGAATATGATGAAATCAAGTCTTCTTTCTTGATGCTGAAGTGTCAGTTTTACACTTAAATATAAATAGCTACCTACTTTAGCTCATGCATGCATAATTTCATACATACTAGATTCTGGTCAGGTATTATGCACATGCATGAGTACAAATGTATTTCACCAATTAGTGTGTGAGGTTCTAATTAGGGACGTGGGATTATTCTCTTAAGCCCCCACCTATTTTACCACACATTAAGATATTTATATAATGTTCCATAGAAATATGGACTCCAATATTAAAATGTTGTTGACCTATTTAACTTGTACTTGAATGCACGACTTTCACTACTATATTTCCTTCTTTTTATAGAAGTAATTATCTTTTTTTCCGATGCGGGGTCATATTTACTTCGAGCATTGAAGACGAAGATAGCCACATCTTCAAGCCCTTTCAAATTACAATGATAACCTTCTTATATATGCATGCACATATATCATATTCGGGGTTACAATTGGACCTACACAATGTCAATCTTCTCTTCATGCCTCAAAGAATTTTCTCCAAGGGCGGTAGTATTTATGTATGCATATCTAGGTCATTGGTTTAAATGTCCCCAAATTATTGCCTGCAATGTCTTTTGTGAGCATTGGTCAACACAGCATGTATGCAAATACAGTTGACAGCATTTCTCGGTTAATGTCCCAACCTGCCGTGTTCGGGATGGAGCCAGGAATTTTTGTTTTGTGGGGAGGGGGTTAAACATATTCTTCAACAGAAAAACATGTTCATATAGTGAAAAATATTACCAAATGATTTTAAAAGCCATTTTAATAAGTACACTTATCTTTTTCTGTTTTTACAATATTGATTCATCTATATGGCTTCATATAAAAGGAAGCTACACATTTTTTTATCTACAATTTTCAAATTAAATAATACTTCAAAAATATGTGATTTATTGGTGTCTACATCATAAATTAACTTGAATTAATATATTCTTTTATTGTTTTTGCTTCTATAATATAATATTTATATTTGAATATATATATATATATATATATATATATATATATATATATATATATAAAGCCAAATATACCCTATCAAAGTCTTCAATAGGTATTAGGTAATGAGATAAAGGGGGCTAGACGCGGTTGGATAGCTGCGGTTGGGCCTGCATCCCCACTAAATCCATGAAATTTGATTGGTAAAAAATAAAAAGGGGACCTTATTGAACCAAATATCACGAGCGCATCTGATGGCATGATCGAGATTGGAGAAAGTTGGAGCAACCATCTCATATGCGAATCACTTGCTCCCTGAGCAACTCGAAATCTTCTCTCTATTGAGGCTCCATTTTTTTGTCGCCAAAAATCTTTTGTGAGTATCGTTTCAAACTTTAGTGATGCGAAACCTCTGACGCCGAAGAGGCCAACGACGAAGAGGAAGAAGAGGAGCACGAATCTGGGGATTTCTTGGTGACGATCTGATTCAGGGCCTGGATCGGCTTCATGCTGCCTCCGATGACGAGGCCGGCGAGGTGCAAGAACACGTCGTGCGCTGCCACCGCCTCCGGAGGATGACGAAGGCGAGGGGTTGTCGGAGATGACACAGTCGACACGGGGGACGAGGGAGTGGAACCTTCAAGAGACGACGCAGCAGCGGCCCAACGACTAGACGTCGCCGATGTTGTTGAAGATGGCGAGGATGAGCGAGTCAGGGACCCGATCGAAGTGTTCATTGTCGGCGTCACATATCTCGCCGTCGTCATCGAGTTCCTGCCATGGCTGCAATCTCAATGGATCTGAGCTCAGAGGCTTGGACCCGATCTAGTGGGGATGCAGGCCCAACCGCAGCTATGGGGTTGGGGTTGACCCCAGCCCCATTTATCTCTTAGGTAATATAGTTTCTTCTTAAAGCATCTAAGATGTGGCCTCAAAAAAACAAAAAAGTAATAAAAATGCCACCAATAGACTATAACTCCTCTTTGTTTAAGTAATACTAATATGTGTACAAATAGTATTCGCTAACGATATCGAGACTTTGTGGGGGGGGGGCAGCCCACCCCTGGATCGGCCCTAGCAGTGTTTGACCCAACATATGCTCAACACATGACCGGACATATCTCTCGACCAAGATTGGTATACATGCATTTTCTCTGAATAATTTTGTTTATTACTAAATTTTATGATTGTGCATTAATTATACATGATTAGTTAATATATATGTTAGTGTAAATCGAATTAATGATATTTATTGAATGTTTAAATTATTAAGATCACAAGTTTCACTACTCTCATCCTCCACAACAACTGATGTTTACTACACCCAAATATATCCTGACATTCGCCATCAGGTCGGGAACTTCTGAAGCCACCATTAAAATGACATACTCCATGTAGAGCCATTGATCCGTATAGACATGCATGATAAGAGATGGGCAGAGATAATTAAGAAATTGTCCAGAGGCGAATGCTTATAATTGCTGGTGGGTCATCACAGGGATGATCCACACTATTCATCAGAAATCATTATCTCCATATCCCCAATCAATGAGAGGCCATACATACACTTGGATACCTCTCTGTAGTGCATCAAGTGGCTCATATATGATTACATTCTCAATAATAAAATCATTTTGATGGGTGAAAGGTTGCTTTAGTGTATGATCCCTTTATTAATGTCGTTTAGTTCTTGGTGAGAGGTCACTGCAACGTGGGATCTCTCCGTATACGAGTTTTAGGGTGAAGATTGTAAAGTGTTGTGTATGTTCCATGGAATGGCATCAATGGCCCATTACAATTACAAAGCTATTGTTCATTATATTTCTATGAGCATGTGCAACCAGATGCACAGTGTATGATCATGCTTGAGTGGTGATCTGTACCATCAATATCTTTGATTTGTCTGGATACCGAGCTTGTTGAAATTTAATTTCCAAGAAAGTTTCTGTAGGAAAAAGAACGATGTAACATATCATATAAACCCTCCTGCACATCCACTTCAATGTTCTCTACTGTTTGTTCCATAGAGCATTAATCCTGGTTTTTTTTTGATTAGTCGTCCATAATCTAACCCTGTAAGGGAGTTCCTGAACTCATAAATTGATCTCTTATAGCTGTAAGTTATAAAAAAGAAGTTTAAAAGCTTTATGGTTAATAGTTAACAGCATCGTCCCTCCATGGGAGATATAGCAGATACATTATTTGACAGCTAGATAACCAGTTGCACATCAGTGGAAAAGAGGCCAAACATTAATTTAGGCACAATTAACCCAGTTGAGAATTCTTTTTTATAATCAAAATCCCTTTAATTTATTTCTGAGGACCATTTACGGTCGAATGGGAGGAAATTCCACTTATCTAAATTGCTAGTGCATCTTAATTCTCTATGTAGGACTCCAAATGCAAAATTAAAGCCGCACCTATTAGTTTTATAAAAGTATTTAGCCAACTTACAGTAATGTTAGCTTCTTTGATGACATGTAAAGCCCGCCTCTCTATAGCACCAAAATAAGATGAAGAGTTGGCTAGTAAATCCTCCATTTTCCATGGGCAGGGAAGAGACTATATTTAGAATGTCCATTAGTCACATCAACTCTGCAATTTGGAAAACCCGACTCCAAAGAATATCTCAGTGCATATGGGAATGCCTCTACCTCCACTATGTAATTTGTAACTTCCAAATTCTAATGGGCAAACGTCACCACATGTGTAGAATTTTTAAAACTAAAGTTTTCTAAGTTCTTGATCTTCTAAGTGTTGCCTTGGAAGCATCATCAGTATTAAGTTATACCCGATCACATTGAGGCAGTAACCATCATAACCAGTAATAAACGCATCAAGTACAACCTTTTCCCCTTTGTATAATCCCCTCTTCATTGTAATTCTGCAGTGTCCACTTCATGTAAAACCAATAATTAAGAATTATTGGTTGTAAATGAAATAATATAGTTCATAAGATATGATGGTAATGAGATAGTGCATATATACAACATTCTTGCCCATCTCCTTTTTGATGAGAAAAGTCTGAGGTAGTGTTTTTTTAGAGAGAGAGAGAGATGAGAGAGAAAATGATTAGGGAAATGTAATGGGTTAATTAGCTCAAGGCTAATTTTCCTCTTTATATGGGCAAACATATTATGCAATTACATCTCAATTATTATCCTAAGTTCATATAACCCCGTGTATAATACAGGTTATTCTTAACACTCCCCCTCAAGCTGTACCATACATATCAAATATGCCCAGCTTGTTACAAAGAAATTGCACTCTATTCTTTCGTAGGGGTTTTGTGAATAAGTCTGCAAGTTGATATGCTGATTAAACATAATAGACACCCACAATCCCATCTTCAACTTCCTCTCTTATGAAGTGGCAATCCACCTCAATATGCTTCGTTCGTTCATGGAACACAGGATTGGAAGTAATATAAATTGCAGCCTGAGTATCACAATATAGCCGCATAGGTAATGTGGGCTCAAAACCAAGCTCTTCCAGTATAAATTGAATCTACACAAGCTCACAGGTGCTATTCGCCATGGCTCGATATTCTAACTCGGCGCTGGAGCGGGACACAACGCTTTGCATCTTACTTTTTCAGGAGACCAAGTTACCTCCTACAAACACGTAGTAGCCCGTAGTAAATCTGCGATCATATGGAGATCCGGCCCAATCTGCATTTGTAAAGCTTGCCACTCTCGAATGGCCATGATCTGAGTATAATGGGCCCTTTCCTGGAGCATTCTTCAAATAACGAAGTATGCGAATTACTACATTCCAATGAATCACTCGAGGATCAGCCATAAATTGGCTCACAACGCTAACAAGATATGAGATGTCCGGTCGAGTGACGGTGGGATAATTCAATTTCCCGACCAATCGTCGGCATCTTCCAGGATCTTCAACCAAGTCATCTTGTCCCGGAAGTAGATTGGTATTCGGATCTTTTGGAGCCTTTATGAGTTTGCATTTTAGCATCCCAGCTTCAGTCAACATATTCAGCACATACTTCCGCTATGAGATGTAGATGCCCTCTTTCGACCGAGCAATTTCGATACCCAAAAAGTACTTGGGGCTTCCAAGGTCCTTAGTCTGAAACTTCGTTTGCAGGTGGTGCTTAAGCTGTGCAATACCAGCTTCATCATCGTCAGTAATAACTGTCATCGACATACACCACTAAAAGAATACGAAGACCATTGGTGTTATTACGATAGAACATCGAATGGTCTTTGAGGCTAAATAAAATAACCACCTCAGTAAATTTCCCAAACCAGGCTCGAGTGGACTGTTATAAGCTATTCAATGACTTCTTCAATCAACAAACGAAACCAGACTCCTCCTGAGCAGCAAACCCAGATGGTTGCTCTATATATACCTCCTCAACCTAAGAACCGTGAAAGAAGTCATTTTTCACATCAAACTGATACAATGGCCAATGATGGATAGCGGCAAGAGATATAAGTAGACGAACATAAGTCATTTTCGCCACAGGAGAAAAAATCTCCACATATCAACTCTAAACGTGCTTTCAAGCAGGAAAGTGTCTCATCAGGGTTGAGCTTCACAATGTAAACCCAGCGACGCTCTACAACTTTCTTTCCAGCCGGAAGAGGAGCCAAATCCCATGTCTGATTCAGTTCGAGAGCAAGTATCTCATCAATCATAGTATCGGTCCATCCTTTATGAGACAACATCCAAAAGAGACTTGGGTAGAGCATGAGAGCCAAGCGAGGAGATAAATGCGTGTCATGTCGAAGATAAGTGAGATGTAGCCACATGATGAGCTATACGGTGAGAAGTGCAGCTCCGGATGCCTTTCCGTATGGCAATATGGAGATCAATATCACTCTCCGGCGGAGTTCGAGACTCTGGGAGATTAGCAACAACTGGCTGGGTTCAGAAGTATGCTGAGGTTCAGAAGCCGTACGGGCTCGACGAGCATATACTCTCGTAATCGGTGTTGTGAGATCCAATAGTGGAGAATCATTAGTAGGTGGCTCAATAGGAACGGTGCGGGTGATTTCCAATACAGGAGGTGTAGAAGCAACCGACTCAGACGGGATGTCATGTGACGAAAAATAGAAAAGATCTAAAGGAAAGTCACTGCCCATGTCTACATGAGTGTGCGATGTAGAGAAGTATGGAGTGGACTCATGAAAAGTCACGTCGGCTGATGTAAATCGATGACGTAATTCAGGACTATAGCAATGATATCCCTTTTGAGCCTGAGAATTTCTAAGAAAAATGCACTTAATAGCCTTGAGATCTAGTTTAGAACCCATTGGTATTAGATCATGGACAAAACAAACCCATCCAAATACCCGTGGAAGGCAGAATAAGAAGAGACCATCGACGGGAACAATATGGAATGAGCAATCTGTTTATTGAGGACCGACGTGGGCATACGATTAATCAAGCGATTAGCAGTAAGGACTGCATCTCCCCAAAAAGATTTAGACACTCACATATAAAACGGGAGAATTCGAGCGACCTCTAACAAATACCGATTCTTCCTTACCTTCATCCCATTCTGTTGAAGGATACTGTTGGGGTCAAAAATTACACCCTGGTTGACCAAGTCAAAGTCAACCCCAAGTAAGCGGGCCCATGCCCAGATCAAGTGGGTCCATGCCCAAGTCGAGCCCCTTGGCCGGCCTCCCCCATGCCAAAATGAAATCATGTAATAAATAATTTTGATGTAATTTTTTATGCATGAATGCAAGAAAAATGGGCATAAAGCCAAATTTTTGTAAAGCTGATGGCTCATGTGCAAGCGAAATGAGCACATGAGGCATGAGATGGGCAAAATGTCATTTTGTAAAGCCCAAGGGGCTATATGTAAATTTGTAAGCCTATATAAGGCAACATGATAATGAAATAAAAAAGAACTTTTTTCATTTCTCTCAAACTCTAGGGTTTTGTGCCTCCTTCTTCAAGGTTTTAAACCTTTTTTTGAATTAAATCAAGAGTTTCACTTTTCTTTTTCCAAAAATAAATAGTTTTTCACCATAAAACCCACAAAGGTGAGCTCAGATCTTCTATCAGATCCCAAAAAGGGGAGACTTTTAAATCTCACCCCCTTTCATCCAAGATCCGGCCAACAGAGAGAAAAAAGATGACCCATCTCCAAAAATCCCACTTTGGGGAAGATCCAGGACTCAAGAGAGAAGCCCATTTTATCAGCTCCAAAAATATCTTAGGAGTTTAACTCCTCAAAAAGATATATATATATATATATATATATATATACACACACACACACACAAAATAATAAATCTTTCTTTTTGGGAGTATAACTCCCAGTGTAAGGACTAAGCCCACTCTCTGTCAGGAGTTCAACTCCATAAGTCAAATCGGGAGCACAACTCCTAGTGCAGGGACCAAGTCCTTTTTCCTGCTGGTGCCCAGCGCCCGCGTGTCAAGCACGTGGGGCGTTGGCGCCCAGCGCCCGCTTGCCATGCACGTAGGGTGCCGGCGCCCAGCGCTTACATGCCACGCATGTGAGGCGCTGGCCCCTACGGGTCCTTTGGACGCTTTTTCCCCTTTATATATATATATATATATATATAGACACACTCCACGACACTGTCCTTGTTAGAAAAATTTTTCTAACAGTGCACTGTCCCGCACTCCCAAGGAGGCTGCTAGCCCCCTTGACCTCCAGCCCACTATCCGGATAGTGGGACCCCCGTAAAAACTCTGCGGGATCTCCGATATATCCAATTCCCCTCCAAAATACAACACTGCACATTGAGTTCGCATGACCTGTTTGACCCGTCAATCGGAGGTTCTCCCGCTCTAAAGGCGAGGGGTAATTAACGACAGCTTAGTTCGCGGCTGTCGGAGATTCGGATCCCCACAATCAATAAACCCCCGTCTACCCTAGGCAGGAGGAATCTGTAGTACGCCTGACAAGCGCGCACGTATTCCCATCTCAATGGGGTGACGAAAAACACCCTACAGATATAAGGACAAGAGTATTCATGAATAATTCAAAGTTGTTGTGTATATGTCCGAAAAGATGTATTAAAGTATTCCTTAGCATTATCACTCTTTAAGATAGGTACACTAACTCCAAATTGAGTCTTCACTTCAGAACAAAAGGTTTGGAAATGAAAAAACACTTCACTCCTGGATTTCATCAAAAATAACCCCGAGACTCGAGAAAAATTATTGATGGTCACAAAGTATTGAAATCCTTCCTGGACAACAACAGGGTATGGCCCCCAAATATCAGAATGAACTAAATCAAAAGGTTTGTCCACTCTCTTATTAATACGAGATGGATAGCTGGAACGATAATACTTTCTCAATTCACATGATTCACATTCTAGAGTAGACAAGGAACCAAGAGATGTAATCATCTTCTTCAACATTTGTAAGGATGGATGACCAAAACGGCAATGAGCATCACAGGCTGATGTAGGTCTTGATGTTGGACATATTATAGGACGTGGATGCTCATCAAGGTGGTATAGGCCATCAATCTTTATCCTAGTGTCAATCATTCGCTTCGTCTCACGCTCCTGAAAAACACATCCTCCAGAGAAAAAGATGGCGCTACAATTCAATTGCAGAGTCAGTTGGCTAATAGATAATAAGTTGAAAGAGAATCGAGGCAAGTATAGAAAGAAGAGAGATAATTGTGATGTAGCCTGAAATGAACTTGCTCCCACAATTTCAGCTGTAGTGTCATTTGCTAAAGTGACCAGGGTGGTTCCATGTCCCTCCTTATAGGAAGACAATATATTTTTCTCTTCAGTCATGTGATCTGTAGCGCCAGAATCAATAATCTAAGGACGAGAAGCATTTGTTGGCGAGAGAATATATATGATTTCCATTTGCCTTGATCAAATCTGAAGTGAGTGAAGACAGAAGGAGACGAAGTTTTTGTATTTCATCATTTACGCAAAACCCTTCGAAATTAAGAGACGATGCAGCTGATGTCATCATCATAGCTAAAATATCCTTGTATTACTGTAGCAATCATCAAGAAAGAGCTCAAAATTCCCAAACTGAGCACTAAACTCCCAAAGAAAACACAAAAATCCCAAATCGAACACAGACTGAGCACTAAATTTCCAAATCGAACATCCGAATCTCCATCGAACATCAATAGAGCACTTAATCTCCAAAAAACGAAGCAACTTGAGGCAGATCTAAGTAGCTCAAGGTCAGACTGGGTTGATTGATGATCGAAATCAAAATCAAGGTCATATAAAAGAACTGAGATGAAGCAGCAGCAACAGATACCCAAATCGAGGTCGAAGAAGTAGCAGGAGGTTGAAGTAGCAACAGCGGCAATAGATCTTAGATCGTGCAAGCGATCATCTCAAATGGATCAAGAATCGAATAAGAATCATCCAAATCGAAATCGAACAAGAAGTAGATCTGAAATAACACCTAATTCCCGGAATACGGAAATATGGGCCGAAACCATCAGTGTTCCTAGTCAAAGGGAAATCGCCTTGCCATAGTCACATCTAAGGTTCTAACTAAACATGTACGATAATATCCAAGATATAATACTAACATCATGCTGCATAAATATCAAATAACACTGATGAATCCACGAGATAAAAATAGTGTCAATAAAAGATCCAAATAACAAAGGGTTCCGAATAAACGAAATATAAGATCCAAAAAGAAATATACATTATTCCTAACGTCTCGTAAAGGCGCACATTCTAATAGCAACTAAAATAAAATAGAAATAAACCTACAAATACCACTAATCTTCGGTAAATTCCTGATAATCTCTGATCCTGTTCCGTCTGTGAATCGGTTTTTAAACCCGAGATGGCAAGCTCCAAAAATGTCAGAATATCCCAACAAGTACTCAATCGTAATAGTGTATATGTGTGATAGCATGAATATGTGAGTGTAGTGAAGCCTATGTGCATAAGTAGATATAGATATGGCAGTTATATGAAGCAAGTATGTAAACATGTCAAGTCGGTCAAGTCATATCTTAGTTGGTTACTAAAATGGTAATTTATCTTATCATAAGTTCGAGTGTGTATGTCAATCTCTACAGGAGTATTCCTAACCTAAGGGTAAAAGGGTCCTAGGAGCTAGAAAATACGGACCCAAATGTGGAATGAACAAGCGACCGATATAGCCCGGTACGAGCTGCCGGCATGGGACCGATATAGCCCAGTACGAGCTGTAGTAACAAGCGACCGACATAGCCCCGGTACGAGCTGCCGGCATGGGACTTCTGAGATCCTATTGAACAAACACATACACAAACTATTCCAACGCCCCGTGTATCTATAACTAACATGGTAGTGAACTCAACCACTAATCAAAATGCTGATTGGACTGGAACTTGTAATATCATGTTAATTGTATAGAAATGAAACATGTAAACAGTATAGATTGTGCACGGTATGTAATCCAGCATTCTAATTAGAGATCTTGTTTTAATATAAGGAAATAATGTCATGTCAAGGTGTTTTCGTACACGTCAATCAATAATGGTCTCATATATATAAAGCAGGCTAAAAAGTGTTCTCGTGCACGTCAATGATAACAATAAGCATGTCATATCATCAATATTTAATAAGGTTATTTACGCAACTTCATTTTAAAGGGTTCGATTCTAATCGAACAATTCCAATAGCTGTGGCATTTAACAAAAATTATTTGTAATTAAATATGAATGCAATATTATAATATACTATATAACTATTTGAATTAACTAAAACCGAGACTTGTACTGTTATATTTATAATAACTGTGTGTATATATACTTAATATATAAACATTATTATTTGTAATACGCACACCACTGTGTGTCATGTTAATAATTACTAATACTGTATATCTATATACATAAAATATATTATACTGTTTTAGTGTATTATATATCGCTATCACTAATATGTACTAATAATCTCATATCTACAACTATTATAATTAAATATATTAATAATTTACCTACTTTATTAATATATTATTTATAACTACACTTCATATTGTATATTTAAATGTATTATACACACATAAACTTATTTATGCTATATGATAGTTACCATAAAAAAATCACAGCAGACAATTACATACATGAGTATGAATAATTAATAGCACATACAAACAATATGAGTTTAAATTTACATTATATTTTAGTTAAGTAAATATGATCACATGATATTTTAATATAAAATAATAACAACACATCAAGAATATAATATATCAATATGAACGAAGATTATATACATACAGTGTGGATACAAATTGTTATATATATATATATATAATTTGTATGATAATATTATTTATCAGCAATAGTTGAGAGATTCACTGATATTGCATCGACTAAAAATCTTACTTGTCTCGGAGACGGATAAACACGACGACACGAAGCGCGACTCCAAGTTTTGATGGTACCACTAATTTTGAAGAAGAAGAAAATATTGTGATGGGAAAGAGAAGGTTGATTTATATGAGAAAGAGAGATGATAATGAATATATGTAAAGTTGTTATAAGGTAGGAGAATAAAATATTGAGGAGAGATGCATTTGAAGAGATCCAAATACTGTTAAAGTGATTAAATTATATGAGAGTTTGTAAAGCTTGTTTGGTATGATATATATATATATATATATATATATATATATATAGTTAAAATAGGTGTAGAGTTTGTTATTATATAGATAATAGGAAACATTTATATAAATCTATATAGGGTTTTAAATAGATATGATGTATATAGATTAATTTAAATATGTATGATTAAAATATGTATATATTTGTTTGGAGAGATGAAATATATTTGGAGAGAGTATAAGAAAAAATATATATAAGTCCAGGAAAATAATTCTCATAATCCCCAATAGTTTAATTTGAAAAATTTAAAATAGGATTTACAGATTAAAAGATTATTAATAATATATCATGGTAGACAAAATATTGTATTAGAATATAAATAAGATATTAGATTTAGCAAAACAAAACTTTAAAAGTTAAATATCATATACTTAATTAACTTAGATAAGCATAATATATTTGTTTACATGTCTAGTATTTGAAAATATATTAGATGTAAATTAAAATAAGATATTAATAAATTATCAAACAATCTTAAATACTAAATATTTTTTGTTAAAACAACCATACTAATATTATCTATTTAGTTATGAAATTAATGTTAAACAAATAAATATTATATGTATAGAAATTTAAGATATTAATCAAATAGTAAATAAAAATAAATACTAATAATATACTTATTTAACAAACTTGGAAAATCATAAATATAACAAACTTAAAGCAACCATAATAATATATTCTATCTTAACTAGAAATTATTAAACTTCAACTTAAAATAATAATAATAATATAACAAAACCCAATACATTCAAAAGAAAAAAAGGAAAAAAAAACATACGATCGAGTTAGGATGTTACATTTGAATACATCCAAATCGAGCTCAAGTCGAGGTCATCTTCATCATTGATGGCAGATTAGCAAGAGATCGATGACAAGGGCGTCGTCTCAGCTCGAATCGTTACAAATCGGCATCGAGAGACTTCGCCAAGATCAAGCGACGGTCGTCAAGGGTCGGCGAGGGTGTACGGTGGTGGGAGGTGGTGACGATGGCTGTTGCGGCGAGGTTAGTGTTTGGGGTTTGTTAGTAATGGAGGGTTGAGATTAGAGATGGTTAGTGATGGAGGGTTGAGATTGGATCTGAGGATCTGAGTGGCTCAGATTGGCTCTGATACCATGTTAGAGAGAGAGAGAGAGATGAGAGAAAATGATTAGGGAAATGTTATGGGTTAATTAGCTCAAGGCTAATTTCTCTCTTTATATAGTCTAACATATTGTGTTATGCAATTACATCTCTATTATTATCCTAATTACATATAACCCCGTATATAATATGGGTTATTCTTAACAGGTAGTATGAACTATATTTTGCATCCTTGTATTCTATTTGAAATTTACGGAAGATGTTCATTGATGATAATTCTTTCCTAAAATTTTGTTGATGTTTTAAGATCCATGGAAACTATAAAATCTATATGCACTTCTATGATACTTTCCTAGCAAATGGCTGGCTAAATTTTGCTTGATATAAGAACTTCTGTACGCCATCCCTAACTAGTAGTGTCACTATATTTATGGCCAGTAAAAAGATTTGCTCTTATTGCAAGAAAAACAAACCAATTACCTACTATGAGAATGATTTTAAACAAAGTTCTGTTTAGAATCTATGCATAGATATGAAATCTCATTTAGATTTTTTCAGTCTACTAAGTGTGCCATCTTCGTTTCTTGCTGTGGAGATATTTTTTAGGTTTCAGGGACAAAAGGAAAGTAGTACACTATGTGCCTTATCCGGCTTTATTTAATAATCATTTTCTACTGATTATGGGAAAGCAATGCCATATCCGTGACTGGCCATGATTCTCGTGCCTATGATGATCAATGAATTTGATGTCTCATATGATAACAGTGAACTCTAATTGATATTTATTATTCTGTATCAGCTAATTCAAAAGAGCCTCTCAATGTATCTAAGAGGCTACGAATTGCATTGGAAACTGCTAGGGGTGTCCTATATCTACATTCTGAAGCAGATCCTCCTATATTTCATCGCGATATCAAAGCCAGCAACATATTGTTGGACTCCAAATTTGTTGCCAAAGTTGCTGATTTTGGCCTTTCGCGGCTTGCACCAGCAGAAAATATTGATGGAATTGTAGCTGGTCATATTTCAACGGTGGTGAAGGGAACCCCGGTAAGTGAGGTTTCAATAATTATTTGTGAAGCACCTGAATATCTTGTCTGTATTACCAGAAGTTTTAGGAGGATTAATCAGTACCCATATTACTGTAATTTCTGTTTATAAGCTTGAATCACGATTTTGTGTCTTTGAACTTCGCGTTTCCATCTAATTTTCTTCATTTCCATTCAATTTCCTTATGGATTTTGAATAAATTTTAGGGTAAATTTTACTAAACCCTATTACCTTTTGAGGTTTTTGAGATAATCCCATTGAACTTTAAAAGTGCTATAAAACCTCAATGAACTACCAATATTGTATGAAATCGTTAGTTTGATTAATTCGTGCAAGTTACAATTGGACCGAATAACCCCAAAAAGCTTTGCAGATAGATTGAATAGACTCAAAATGAACGGAATATGATATTTTCTGACAAAATACCTTTCAATTTTTTTTACGAAAATGCCCTTCAATAGGGTTTTATAGAATTTTTAAAGTTCAATGGGGTTATCTCAAAAATCACAAAAGGTGGATGGGATTTAGTAAAATCTACCCAAAATTTTAATAAGCCAGTGGTTGTTAGGGTAAATTTTACGAAAATGCCCCATCCACCTTTTGTGGTTTTATAGCATTTACCCTCAAATCCATACTGATCTTTAAGCAAGACTTGTTTATCAAATTACCCCGAGGTTCCCAAGTAAATCAGCATGCATTTGAGAGAAGTCAGATAGAGAGAGTTTAGAAGGACATGAAGAGATCTGTATGAGATATCTAGAAATTTGGTGTAAAGTTTGGTTTTATGTTTAAGTAGGATCAGTGTGGCTCATAGTCCTTATCGTTAATTTATCATCATCAGTATCATCTAATATTTTTGTCCTCAAAATGGGTTGTAGGATAAGGTATGGAACAAGCCTCCATAAAAGTTTCGATAAAACTTCATAACCGGTCGTCCACCTGACATCAGAGCTCTAAATAGGAGCAAAGGAAATTAATTACAAAACTGGATTTGGCAAATATCTTGAAGGCTTGAAAGGTACTGGAGGAAGGAAAAAATCTACTATATTCACGAACACTACAGACACTCCAATGTTCTTCTACACAAACAAAGAATCCAGATTGAGATAAATGATGGTGTTTCTGAAGAGAATTGCTCACAACCTTGCATAGATGCGACACAAACATATTCCAAATTAATGAAATATTTATAACTAAAACCAAATACTTGGTGTCTGTTGTGAAGTATTCTGACTCCATATGAAAAACAATTTCATTTTATCAGAAGAATTGAGCATAAAATCATTCTGTGAAGGGTGGTGATTTATCTAAGCATAAAACGTAATGTGGAGTGGCAATGGAGAATTTACCTAGAGACATGTGGCAGCACCATATTCATGGACACTGAAGTTTAGAAGTTCGGCAAGTTAAGCAAGAAAAAAATAATAATTTTGTATTAACAAGTCTAGATGGTTTGATTCTAAATGGTGAGAGTGCGCACTTAGTCTCAGAGTTGCTCCCGTTGCAAGGAAGTTAGTGAGTCTAAAGTTCACGTTCTATTTGAGTGCCAACGAAGAGGCTGCGACATTACCTTCATTTCCTTGGCTTGGCAGTTTTTTCGAAGGTAAGGTGTAGAATGATCTGGTTGAAAAATCTAATCTGGATAAAATAATCTAACAAGCATATTGACATTTTCAATCTCGTTATCACTTTCTCTACATTTCCAAGTTCAAACAAAAAAAAAAAGAGTCTTGGCAGGCTTTTTCTGATGTCAAAGTGAACCAAAATGAAGTTGTTGATGGCAGGAACACTTCTGGATTAGTTTTATTTGTTGCATTAATGGTTCGATCATGAGGTTATAGGCAGTGGTTTCAACTTTCTCAACTTTATAAATGTTTCCTTGCCTAGATATCTTTCCTTCATTTACAATTAAGATAGATACTTGCTTAGAGTTCTCTTCTCCACAAGCATTCATAATGAGATGGCAACAAGCTCCCTAAAGGTCTTTCATGGACTTGGGGAATTTCCATGAATTCGGCCTTCATTCTGAAATATCATAAACATTACTACAGTTCCATCTCTTTATTATAAACCATGGTTAGGGTCTCGTGTGTGCGTGTGTGTCCCCAGATACACACGCACACACACAGACATATATACGTACATACAAGATTGGTAATACGATTCCATAATATTAAAATTTCAACCCTTTTCCTGTTGAAATGAGATCGGATTCAGGTATGGAGCACAAAGTTAACAGAAAGTTGCATCGTATAATGGGATGCTCATTACTGACTTATTGTACCACAGACATGGCTAGAGGAGATAGCTCAACTTATATACTCGTCTGTGCTTATTATACCACAGCCGTGGCTAGAGGTATGGAGCACAAAGTTTACAGAAAGTTGCATCCTATAATGGGATGCTCACCACTGACTTATTATACCACAGACATGGCTAGAGGAGATAGCTCAACTTTTCATTCATATATTCATCTGTGCTTGGCTTGTATACGTACATCAATGAACCTTAAAAGATAAATAATGGCAAAGAACCAATTTGATAGATTTTCTATCAGATATCAAACTCTTCTTTTATGAACCAAGGAAACATGACATGACATGTCAAATTGTAGCATGCAGAAGCTCGGCATATTATAGCTTTAGTTTTCTGAGTTTGACCATAATTCCTAGACAAGGAAAAATAGGCAAGAGAGATTATCTGGACATTCTGAAAGGCTGGATAGCATTCAGGTGAATCCACCTTATTGGCACTAAGGAGCAATGCTACTTGGAACACGGAACAAAACAAGAATGTGAAACAATATTTGTCATGGAACGTATGGAACGTGCTATGATAGGGGTAGTTTTCTTTGCTACACATACGGAATGGAAAGCATAGCTTTAGAATGTGTAGTGTTTTTTGGATCGTTCGTATGTGTGTATAAAATTTAATTTCTTTCCTGTCTATTACATTTAAAAAAAAATAATTTAATATATTTTAAATTTAATTATTAACACAAAGCTGACTTTATGCTCATTTAACTTAAGTTCTTACTGGGTTAGATTAGAACAATGATTCTTCCGATCCAGATCACTACTGCTCCCCGATTGGGAACGACCATTCCAAATTGCAAATCACTAATGGTTTAGCGATTTATGGTAACATTGCCATGGAGACATCCTTCAAACTTCTCTAAATTTAAGAAAGAATGCAGATGAATGGTAAAGATGATAAATTCCTAGACAATGAAACCATGTGGCCAAAGTAAAACACATTTCCCTTGAGATTCATAGTATAGCAACTATCAAAAGAATATATTTGTTCTGCCAATTTTAGAGTTAATTTTGCAAAGTGACATCATATGAAGTTAGAGTAGAGAATTGTTAAATTTTGTCCACCTAGGGTTGCAAAAATGGGGCTAAAAGCGAAATTTCTTATTATCGTATTCCTTATTCTCATGTTTGACTTTGATTGTTTTAATCAAACGTATGTGCAAGAATGGTTACCTATTAATGCATCAGACTGTTTCTTTTGTATTCATAAGAAGGGATAATGAAATGGCTCAGTTAGATCTCATCAGATATTGCATGGTTGTGACCTAAAATATACATTTTCTAAGCCTGATGGTTGCATAATTTTTTGCAGGGTTATCTCGATCCAGAATATTTCCTTACTCGTAAACTGACTGCCAAAAGTGATGTGTACAGCCTTGGTGTTGTGTTTCTAGAGCTATTGACAGGGATGCAGCCTATCTCACATGGCAAAAACATCGTTCGAGAGGTGAGTACTCACACAATGCTTATTTGCGGCTTTCAGAAACTCTCCTTTTTATTTGTCCGAGGTTTAAAATCTCGTTATTGGTACAAGTATCAGACATTCATTTTTGGAGTTGGAATTGGCTGTCTCGAAATAGAATATTGGATTTTATATACAATGAAAAAATGAATTCTAAAAATAAAATATTAAATAAATAGTAAAAATAACTATAAACAATTTGATCTTTCCTTTGGTAATTAATTGTGTCTAGAATAGTTGATTTAATACTTGTTAAAAGTAACTAAAGTTTCAGCAATTAATGAAGTTGAATTAACCTTAATAATCAACCCAATAATAAACCTGTAAATCCATTAATAAACCCACTAACCTAATAATCAGCTTACTATCCATTGACAAACTTGATAATAAAACTCAACTAGTCAAATGGTAAACCTAATATTATTCGGTATTTGACAATATCGATATAGGAACTCGGATGGTCACTTTTTGGATCGTAATCGGCCATCTTGGATTGGGATTAGCTCGAGATTTTAAACCATATACTTGACATTTGTGTCCTAGAAATAAATAGTAAGTTGCGCCTACTTCATCTCTTATTTTTCCAAAAAGTAAATATGTATCATGAGACTAGAGTCCAGCTACTATATGTTTTCTATGTTGTTACTTTATATTTGTGGCTTCATTTGCATGAGTAAACAAATAAAAACCTTATGGGGTAATTGGTAGGAAAAGAAGCAACTGATGACTGTCTAAATGATATGCCACATATGTTGGTCAGAATAATAACTGGAGAATGTGGAAAATATGCATCCAATTGAGAGTATGTCAGATTTCCTAAGAAATGAATGAGATCAAAATGAGTGAGAGGAAAGCATAAAGAAATTTTATTAATAAATTAATTAACATTCTTGATCATCAAATTAGCATGGCTTGGCTATATCACTTTTATTACTACTAGCATTATGCACGTGGGATGCACGTAGATGGTAAACGGATTATACATACAATATAACAAAATATATTTATTTGACAAAAGATCAACTTTCCACAACTTTTTGGTTCAAAACTCAACTTTCTGCAACTTTGTTGATGATTGGCTTCATTCATCTTGATATTCATCGCCTAAAGTGTATGTACTCCAATTTGCATGTGAATTTGATACTCTTTCATCATTGATAAATTATTGAATTTGCGCCCTTCCGATGCAAGTGCAAGAAGTACCAAAATCATCTAATTTGTTTTATGTGCATCCTAGAATATATTGATTACCAATCATTTAAAAATACTTGTGAAAAGTTGAGGTTTTGACCAAAATAGGAGACTGTCATATGACAAGAATCGCCACATTTCAGTAACAAAATATTAGAAAGAGGAAATGGTCATTGGAGTTTAGAGAGATGCCTACTTATGAGTATCCTTTTCTTTCTTTACTCTTACTGTTTGCATTTCTTATCTACAAAACAAATCCATTTATGAGAGTAAGATAAGTAGGACATGATGCATGTAAGATGATAACACATTATGTGTTGAAGTATAAGAGAGATTAATATTGTAAAACACGTATTAGTTCTCTGTTTGTTCAGATTACTCAGCAATTAATTGTTTTGTCAAAATTATGTGGCCATGAATAGAGGAGAATAGTCCAAGACTCTGAAGTCGATTGTCAGGGATTGACTCAAGGTCGAAGTTGAGTGGAGATTGAGGAGGGTCTCGGGAGGGGGTTTTTGGGTTACAGAAAATGGGGAGGGGGGGGGGGTTCTCAGATTGGGAAGTTAGGTTAGTAGAATAGCTTGGTCAGGTTTGGGTTTTTGAGCCTTGGAGTTCTTTTTAAACCTATAATAGACCGAGTAACCGGGCCGAATAAAACGAATACACATAATAGACCTATTAATGATCGAACAAACCGATTAATTATCAGTATGTCCGCATAAGTGACCAAGTAATAAATTTCCCATTCTATTTGTTGACGAGTTTGAGTAATCGGCTGTTTAATTGGCCGAGTAAACTGATTTACAACACTGATAGAGATACTTGAAGACTTTTCTTCTTATATCTCTTCTTATTTGTTTCCTTCTCTCTTTGATTTTTGATTTTAAGAGTTCTTTTCCCTTAAAACAGAACCATCATTAAAAGAAAAATTAAAAGATTATATAGGAAATTATGACCCATTAAGAGCCGGATGTTGCACCTTGTGTTTAGTGAGTAGTTAATAAAATGGTTAATCAATAAATTTCCTTTTATTTATTTTTGTTTAAAATAATTTTTGTTGGGGAAGTAGCAAGTTTATCATTGGACACCTTATCATTTGATGCGAGGCATCAGATTGGAGATCTAATTTCTTATAAAAACTCTATCCCCCTCCCTTTTTCATTAAAATAGTATAGATATGTTTTTAATCTGAATATTAAGATTGTTGCATTTCTTTTATTCGCGAAAATATAGAATTCCGAATTTCTTAGCACTCCAGGACAAAATTTGTCTACAACGGGCTTCCATAATGAGATGTGATGCCTGAATTTCCAAATTGCTTTGCAACTGCTGAGCAAATGATTTTGGTTTTTTGTTATCTGGTTATGGCACATAATAAGTCAAATTTGTTGTTAAGAACCTTGTAGAAGCGGCTTGCTGTTACCACTGCACCCTTCTACCAACAAATATGATGGTTTTTGGACCAATTTCTCAATCCAAGATGGTCCACTTCGATTTCAACTTTAAACTTCGACCTTGTCTTCGCATTGGAGCTTCAACCACGCCACCACCACGTTCAAGTTTTGACCGCTCTTTAGTGCTCTGAGCCTTTGACGACAATGTTTTTCATCTTTTTTTCCTTGCTTTTTTCCCTTTTCTTTGGACTTAAAATTGGAGAGAGACTCGGGTCAAACAATTAAATTACTATTTAATTAAAAGTTTTTGGATCTTTGAAAAATTGGCAGGATTTGCGTCATTGTCAATTGTTTACACATTTGAAAATTCTTATTTAAGCCTTATCCACAAGTGAAAAAGAAACTGAAGTAGTAACAATCAAATTAGAATTAGTTTTCAACAAATAAGCTTTAGAGAATAACTAAATTAACTAAAAATACGGCTAAATTGATGTCAATGCGGCCTGGGCGGCCGCCTAGATGCCTATGCGGCCAGGCCTTTTGGCCGCACCGCTTTTTTATTTGCCGCTTTTTAATCATTGTTCTATGCTATCAAAAATCAACCCAAACTGTTGATTGATCTTTCCAGAAGCAACCTTGTCACAAGATATTAAAACTTCGTCTTTGCGTCAAATGCAAACTAGTTTCCCTTTTAGATATAATTACTAATTAAGTAATATGATGTGCAATTGAATGGTTGATGACACCATACATGACTACTTTATCCTCGTTCATCCTGGTAATGATTAATAGCATTGTAGTTGCCGGTTCCTGCAACGTGCTCAATTTGGCCTTTTGCTTTATATGCATCTTAGAGTTGAATGTAAATTCCCTGTTGCAAATCTGTCATCTTTGCCTTTATTTCTCTTAAAGCTTGCTTGGAAGAAGTCTTTCACTAATATTTTTCCCTAGTATATGATAGGTCACAGGGAATCAACCTATAGGCTCTAGGATCATGACAAGCTCATCTTTTGTCCGTAGGTTCCTAAAAAAATTGACACAGAGAGGGTTAACTTCTAGGTTGATAGCCTGTCATTAAACTTTATCAAATATTTCACGATGACTTGCTTACTAGCTAATGCTAATTTCATGCAAAAAGTCTAAATATTGGCTTTCCAATTTCCAGGTGAGCGTGGCATATCGGTCTGGCAAGCTGTTCTCAATCATCGACAGTCGTATGGGCGCATACCCTTCTGAATGCATTCAAAGGTTTGTATCACTGGCATGTAGATGTTGTCATGAGGAGACCAATGCAAGGCCGTCAATGTCGGAGGTAGTGAGGGAGCTTGAGATTATATGGGGTATGATGCCTGAAACTGATTGCACACCTTCCATGTCTATGGAGTCCGAACCTTCAGCTACGCAAGCTAAGGAATCATCGTCATCATCTTCGTCCTTTGTAGCCGGATTCTCCCATAATATGCCATCGAGTTCATTTAGCAGTAACAATATGAGCAGTGTGACACAATCCGTTACACCTCGATGAACATGTGATATTTGTATATTTTGACTTTTTTACCCTTCCCGTTTCTTTTCCCTTCTCATGTATGTGTGGAATGCATGGTGAGGCAAAATGTACATGTGTATAAAGAGTTATCATATTCTATGTACATCCAGCAGCTTTGTAGTAATGCATCTCCCTTACTAGTTAGGTATATGGAATGCCATCAATATACAAGAGCCAAGAGGATGGATCTAACCTATTCATCTGATCCAGGGATTTTGGAAAAAATTACAGAATTCTTGGAAATATGATTTGATTGAATTTGCATTCATGTTAGTTGAAAAAGCCACTAACCATGCATATTTTTCTCACGTGCTATATATGTGTGTGTCTATATGACAGGTGGTGGTTCATGCGTTGTGCAATGCCAAGTTGATAATAAGTAGAAGGTTATAATTTGATTTTGGGAAAAAATGCTATGCATGTATCATAGGAGCATATCTAATAAAAATAGGATTGCAAGGAAGAGAATTTATCTCTACTATCATAAAGCAAACAAAAAGTGTTTGTTACATGAAAAATTGTTTTATATGATGGCTGTATATGCGGAGAAGAAATATAAGTGTCGGTTACACAAGGCTGTCTGAAATTCTTCTTTTCTTGTTCGAATGTGTCTAGTCGGGGCATTATGTGTTGCACTTCCAATTTCAATATAAAGAATAAAGTGAAAAAATGAAGGAAGAAAAATTCCCAAAGTCTTGCATAGCACACATCACCAAAACTTTTTTCTTGAAATCAGCATAGGAGTAGGATAGTTTAAAAAACCATCTCTAATTAGGAGCACGCCATCGCACGTGGCAAAAACCAATTTACTTAAAGAGAGAAGGTTGATTTCTTCTTCTTTTTTTCTTGGGGGTGCGAGGGTGGGGTGGTGTGGGGTGGCGTGGGGGGTGGGGGGTGGTGTGGGGGGAATTTGTTACGTTTTCTTATCATTCTCAAAATAAAGTTGGAATTTTAATTAGACCCCTCTCCTCTCTTTGTAAGTTAAAATAGTAGAAATAGAAAATTTTGAGCATGCAACATTTGATAACAATGCACTGTATGTGGGATGCACGTGAAATAATTTTTTTTTTTTGTTGAAGATATCATGGAGAAAAATAAATAAATACATGAAGGATACAACAACAATAAACAAGCCATAATTATTATTTCTCTTTTTTAGGAATATAAATATATCTTCTTCTTCTCTTTTTTTTAATTGATATATATAAACATATCACAAATTATAGCTAGAGAGGACTCAATCTATATATAAAAAATATTAATTTACTTTCCAATAAAATCTATACAACAATTCTATGATATGATAAAGATAAAAGGGTTGGATTGAGTCTTGAGACTAAATCTAGACTACGGAAACGAATATAAACCATACATAAAGTCCATCATCTCCAAATTTTTTATTAATTAACAGTTACTTTCTTCTTCTTCTTCTTCTTCAGATTAAGGTCTAAATCAAAAGGAACATATTTTGTCGCTGTATTTCCTTTCACTTGGAATTGCTTGGCAATATTAACAGCATTATATATATTAATCACGAAGACGAAGATAAAATTAGTGGATTGTGGACGAAGTTCTTGGTCACAATCTTTCTTGCCTCACCACTAAATCTGCTGTCAAGACTTCCATCCTGTCGAAAAGATGGCGATTCATATGGGCCTACCCCCGCTTTGAAGTTTAACGACATAGATCTAGTTTGCTTTGGTCGGCAAATTTGTTAACTTTGTCAATAAACTAAAGTGTTCGAATCTCGTGAGGATTTGAACGTTGATAGCTTTACGTTAGTGTGGACACATGGATTTGATAAGCAAATTGCGGCAACTTTGTTGGAACACGCGGTTAGGCGAAAGTTGATAAACTCCGCGCTTGATACGGAAGTCTGCCGGAAGCTATCTACCATTCCAAGAGCCTCTCCGACTGCACAAGTTTCTCAGTCACTATCAATATATATAAAAGAACAACATATATTAATGTCTAATGCTTACCATATTAACTTCTAAATTTTCTCTTCTTATTTTTTTTTGGTTATTTTTGTTCTAAATATTTTTAAGCTCCGATAGGAATCGCTCAATAGAAATTGATGGCTGCTTATTTTTCTTCTCAAATGTCACTGTATTAAGCTTCTTCTTAGGTTTGTGCATCTAACATTCTACTTTTTCTTGAACTTATGGAAATTTCTATCTATCTTAGTTATTATTCTATACTAACATTTTTGCACGTGCGATGCATATGAATATATGTTTACATCATCATAAACGAAAAATCCTAAATTTTTTAAAACCATCATTTTAGCTAAAATAATATAGATTCTTATAAAATATTAGTTAAGATAATAAAGATTTTTAAATACTTTATGTGTAGATTTTCAAAGGTTTGATAATAACAAAGTTTATTATTATCTGCTTGTTATTAAAAGCATTTTATAGTCTTTTTATCATAATATTATAAACTGCATGAAATCACATGGTCATGGTGTTTTTGTAATGAATTAAAATATGTATATGAACAGAAAGTTTAGGGATTGAATTCCGCTTGCATCAGGGTTACGACCTATTATCCAAAAAAAAAAAAGACAACGAAGAGACATCCTAAATATAGCATGCCTTCACACCCACAACCCCATCCCAAACATACATTACGGGTACTAAAACCTTGAGTTCGTTCCCTAATATTAATGTTTGAGATGAATATTAGATTTTCTATTAAAACCACAAATTTTGAGTTTAAAAATAATTTATATATGCTCAATTCTAAATCAATAAAATGACAAATATTTTACTCTTTTCTAATTGTTGATGAGCATTGTTAAGGCAACAAATATCGCTTTTAGGGCCATAGCTACAAAGCTTTGAATTTATGCTGAAATTAAAGAGAGATATTTGGAAGGTCCATTAACAATTACCAAGTTTTTTTTTTCCTTTTTCTTTTAGCTTCTAAATAACAACTGTGATTGCTTTTTATAATGAAAGGTTAAGGCTTGACTACCAAAAAAAAATTGCCCAGTTCGTTACCCTTTCCTTTCCGTGGGTCTTAACTAAGGTTTTGTTCATCGTCATGTCATTGTTTGCACTAACTTTTGTACCGTACATAAAAAAATATTTGAAGAGCAAAAGCAGGATAAGACATCCTACTCAATAAAATAAATTAAATAAATAAAATATTTACAAGTACCTCATAGAAAATTATTCTGTCATATAAACCAAAATCCGAATGTTGAGAAAAAAGATTTTGATTTTAAGATCAACTTGCGTAGTACAATAACTTTTGATCCCGATAACAGAATAACTATATATTATTAGAGACTTTTGAATATATTTTTATGGAGTTTCAATAAGAAAACAAAACAAAAATTAACCCGAATAATATCAAATCCCCAGAAAACAGTCTTTTTGTGTAAAAACTACTCTTTTAAATAATACCGCAAATGCTCGGCTAACCGGTAAGTATGGGTTGATCTTACAAAGAAGAAGTTTCTTAAGCGAAATGATCAAGATGGATTAAGAAGAGAGGGTGAGAGAGAGATGTTTTGTCACAAAAGAAAGTGTAGAAAGAAAGCTTGTTTCTGATCAGTATTGATCAGATATGAGTGGTAGCCATTCATTAACCATCCCTCTGGATCTCTTTGCTTCTACTAATTGCAAGATGATGTGAGGAGGACGAATTATCAATCCTAACCATAAGGGTTAGAGAACCCATCAAATCAAGCATCTAACTAGCAGGTAATTATGAAGGCTTATGATAAACACAACATTAGTGAATGTGACTTAAGGAGCACGGGTTATGTGGTTGTTTTTTTTATTTTGGCCGGGGAGGCAAAGACAATCCATTCCTAACATCCTTAACCCATCAATTCGTTGACCCTCCATTCCCTAACCTTATATTTATCTCCTAATCTAACGAACATCAATCCTAATCCCTTTTATGTATAAACCATCACTAGTATAAAGATGGCTTGCCCCTACGGATGGTAAAATCCATAGGGGCAATTTCAGTTTGCTCCTGCGGTTCCCACCGTGTGTGTATTAAAAATTATCTTCTGCAGTTGTCCATACGGTGCCGCAAGAGAATCCCCTGCTGTATGCACCGTAGGGGCAGAGATGAGATATTAAAAAAACCAGAAATAATCCCCTTATCCTTTTCCCCACTCCCATCATCTTCCCGCGCGCCCTAAAAAAATCCTTCCCCCTGCAAATTTCCCCGGCCCCAAAAGTTTCCCCCACGCCGCCTCCATCGTTCGTCGCCGTCGCCTCCAGCACCTTCGTCCTTCATCGTCGCTCACTCGTTGTCACCATTCGTCGCCCCTAGCTCGTTGTTGTTCGTCACCGCTCGTCTTCTCCGTTCATCGCCGCTTGTTGTCGCCGATTAAGGTAATTTTTTTAAATATTGTAAAAATTAGTAATTTAGGACTTAATTTTGAAGGTATGTCTTAGCACCTCTGCTAAGGTTCTATGAGTATCAAGTATGCAATTTTAAAAATTCTTGAGAGCTAAGTATACTAAATAAGAATCGAACTAGAGAATTAGGGTTTCATACTTAGTAAACTAGGTTATAAACTAAGTGAAGAGAAACTATAACCTTTGTAGTCTAGTCCTTCACTTCAAATGCTCTGAGTAGTAGTCCTAGAACTCTTTTTTGACTCCACTTGAAGGATGGAACGATTTAGCTTGTAGTGTTCGTCGTCGAAGATGATCCACCTTGAGGTAACTCACACTTCATTAATCAAGCTATTACCGAAGAGAACAACCTATACTAATTTGCTAGAGTAGTGTAGCTTGATGAAGTAGGAATTTTGCTCACAGAAATATTTCTTTTCCTTTTCTTTTTCTCAACCCAATGAAAAATCTAGAGAGGAGATGAAGAAGATGAACTTGGGATATGAGAGTGAACCATGAGGATAAGATGAGAGCAAGAATAATGATTAATGTATATGAATAAAACAAAGGGAAGGATGAGTCATGGCTTCTCCATGCTTCTCAAAGCAACCAAGGAATAATGACTCATTTCCCTTCTCTTTAATTTATATATCTAAGTCATTATCTTCTTATTTTTCCTCTAATGTGATTCTTACACATTCTAGTTCTATGTATCATCAATCATGATACAATGTGTGTGTGTGTATCAAATTATTAAATCAACACTTGATTCAATAATCCGGCCATATCATATATAATCGGCTAATATTTAATATTGTTATATATATATATATATATATCAAATTATTAAATCAACACTTGATTCAATAATCCGGTTATATCAAATATAACCGGGCTAATATCAAATATATATATATATATATATATATCAAATTATTGAATCAACACTTGATTCAATAATCCGGTTATATCATATATAACCTGGCTGATATCAAAAAATGCTAGATTAGAATACGGTATCATATACTCGTATTTAATCAAGCTCCCGCACATATCTCTATACGTGTCCTACTTCGTTTCGCTTGAGCTAGAAAATCTCTATGTGGGACTCTAAAAACTCGTCAATACGCCAGCAGTAGGTAATGATCAAATCAGATACCCATAAGCTGTCAGCGGTACTAGCTGGACGTAACGGCTACCCGGGTATTGAACAAATAGAAGATCAACAAGCAAACTTATCCAAACTCTCATAGAGCCTATAAGCAACTCTTACCGTACATCCCAGTCTCTTCGTCTGATATGTCGCATATCGAGTCTGGGGGGTGGAATCGTTAGACCCCACTAACTCGATAAGCCATGCCGATGTGTGGCCTATAATCTTTCGAGAAACTACTGATAACACTTATCAGTAAATCTCATCAACCCTGGTCAGGGACTTGCTGCTATAACTAATCGAGCATAGAGCAACATCAACTCCTAATACTAGAAGAGATGACACCCCTCTTATCGCTTACTGCCTCCATATGACTCGGGACTATATCCAAAAACCACCTGTTTGCACGACTCATTTGAGCCGTGGTAGGGAGAAAATCAAAGCACAGTGAGAACCACACAAGACACTATGACGATCTCAGGTCTACAGACTAACCTGTACAGGTGTCACCAGAGAACTGTTATCTGACGATAATTATGGTACCATCTAGGAGTTCTCGGCGAGTCCTATTCGTTGTACTCATTCTTCAATGAGCACCTATGTACAATCTTTGATGTCAAACACCAATGGCCGTGAGATCAACCATCGCCCCATACAGGGTCAAGAAACGCACACACTAGTCTACTTTGGAATATCGATGCCCTGTCTTGATACTCTCTCGACTAAGAACTTTTAAGGATGTGCTTGTGGACTACAAAAGCCCCACTAGTATGATTGGCATCATAGTCCTGATAGTTAAGCCAACATCCTAAAGACTTTATCAACATATATAAATGAGATAGTAAACTAAAACAAGTACACATGTTAAAATAAAGAGCAACCAGATAGCATACTATCATGTCAAGTAAGAAAGTCCTCTCTCTCTCTCTATATATGTGTGTGTGTGTGTGTGTCCAAGCATCCACTATAATATACAATAATGGCCTTTAGGGCATATATATTTCTAACAATCTCCCACTTGCACTAAGGCTAGTTGTTGTAGTATTGCATATCCAACATCCCAAAAAGTCTCTCAAACTGTGTTTGAGGGAGGGCCTTCGTGGGTGGATCCACCGTGTTGTCCTTCGTGTCTACTCTCCTGATCTCGATCTCGCGGCGATCAACTATCTTCCGGATCAGGTGATACCGCTTCAGAAATGTTTGGATCACTGATAGGACCGGGGTTCCTTGGCTACAGCAACAGTTCCATTGTTATCACAATACAAAGGTATTGGATCCACAATGGATTGAACCACACCAAGTTCAATAATGAAAATTTTCATCCAGATAGCCTCTTTGGAAGTATCGTTGGCAGCGATGTATTCAGCTTTCATCGTCGAGTCTACAATGGTATCTTGCTTGGAACTCTTCCAACTGTTAGACTACAGTAGCGCCCCGGCCGTCTTTCCGAAGCCAAAATGCGGAAACAAAAACTTTTCTTTAACTAGAAACCGGCGCTACCGCGGACTATAAACCCGGATCGGACCATTAACCTACTACTAGCTAACTAGAGAAAGGGTAGAGAGCTATACCGAGCGATCCGTGTCCTTCGGTCTTCGGCCACCATCCCGATCTCCCCGCGGCATATCCGGTCTCGATCTCATCGTCGGAAAGGGCACCACATCACCGAGTCTTTTTACGGGCTCCCACCTCTGGACCGAGGCAACCCGGACACGAAGTTGGCAAGCTGACGTGTCCAAGATTGCTGTAGACTAAGTGTAGAAACCTTTGTCTCAAGGGGTTGGTGAAGTTGCCATTTTTGGATGGAGGAAGGAGATGAACTTTGGAGATGGGCTAAGGAATTTTGTAGGAAGCAAAATGAGAATCACATTTTTCCCACACACACAATACCAATCCTTTGCCCATCAAGTGGCCGGCCATAATAGAGAGAGGGAGGTAATGAAGGGAGGTGAGTGTAGGAAAAAGCAAGGGGTGATCATAAGCAAAAGGTGTGATGATGAGGAATAATTATATCCACAAAGTCTCATCCTAATCCCATCATATAACGGAAGTAATCATGAACCATCATGAAACAACCATGTGCCACAAAAAGTCACCCTCCATTTTGTAAAAGCCACTTTTACAAATAAGCCCCTCCTATCAATTTTCAGCTAAGGAAAGGAAGAAAGGAAAATGGCCGAAACGGAATGCAAACTGGCAACTTCAAAAAGCGATCCCGTAATAAATTACAGGAAAACCCCGTGACTGTATATACATACCCATATTTGTATTCTGACCGAATACAAATGCAATGAGACAAAATCTACACTGTAAAATACTAGGATCCGGCTTAAACCAAAGCCCGCTAGTATTATCCGTCCGAACCATAACACGTGCACAAGTGCACGCGTACGTTCGAACCCTGCCATAAATCCATACGGCCTCTACAGCGTTTCGCCCGAAACTTGAGAAACTGTCTGTGGGGAACTCTAAAGACTCGTCAATACTTTGGCTGTGGATTTAACCACTAGCACATCAGAGGTATTAGCCATACGTAACGAGCTACCAGGTATTGACCAAAAGAGAGCTCGATGAGCGAACTCATCCTGACACCCTACTGAGCCTGTCAGTGACAATATCCATACAGTCCGGTCCGTTCGTCTATAAGCATCGCATGGCGGGCTTAGGGGGTTGGTAAAAGTCAGACCCCCAAAAGTGGTACAAGCCGTATCGGAGTGTAGCCCAGAACACCCTGAGATACAACTGGAATACCTACCAGTAAATCTCCTGCCTCGGCCGAGGGCTTTGTGTAATGACTCTCCTAGACACAGCACGATCTCACCTCCAATACCGGGAGAGACGAAACCCCTGCCGATCCGCTCACTGCCTCCATATGGCTCGGGACTGTACCCAACTAAAACCTGTTTGCACGACTCCTTAGAGCCGTGGTAGGGTATTAATCAAAGTACAGTGGGAACTCACACGAAACAAATGACGATCTCAGGTCGATGAACTAACCTGTACACATGTCACTAGGGAACTGCCATCTGACGTTTGGTATAATACCAACTAGCATGTTCCCGGCGAGTCCTGTCCGGTGTACTCATAACCCAATGAGCACCTGTATACATCTTAGGTGATCCAACTGACACCAATGGCTTGTGAGACCGGCCACCGCCTCTCGTCGGGGTCTCGACTGTATACACTAGTCTATTAATGGAGTATCGATGCCTAGTCTCGAAACTCCCACGACTAGGGACCACTTTAAGGATGTGCTTATAGACCCCAGCTCCCACATATATGATCGCCATCATACTGCTGGTCGTCAAGCATGAATTCTAAGGGCTCTATCAACATGCAATAGTGATCTGTACCATCACCTAAAGCAGTACACGATGATAAAGATAAACCAGATAGTATACTATTTTCTATCAACGTGTAATAGTGAACTGTACACGATGATAAAGACAAACTAGATAGTATACAAAGCTCTCGAGTAAGACTGTCCTACCGGTATAGGTCCTCCCTCAATCATTGCAATCACGTGTCTGTGATCCAATAATTGACTCTGAGGGTACTATATCCAACAATCTCCCACTTGCACTCAAGGCTAATTATTGCGATGTCGCATACTCACAGCCCGTGTGATACCGAATACCCAACTCCTCTACTAATCAGTCTCAAAACCTCGTTTGCGAAACTATTGCGTTCGAGAAATAGCCTCAGCTAGTGGATCCGCCCTGATGTTTCTTTCTATGTCTCTCTTTATCTCAAGTTCGCGGAGAAAGCCATCTCCCGAAATGAGCAATACCTATCTTAGAATATGTCTGGATATCTGATGGGACATAGCTCATAAATGAACTCCAAATCCAAACTTCTTAGACTGTATCATCAACTGAAGTTAATCAGTATCCTGCGCCATGCCTCCCTCAACATCCGCTTGGACCACCTGTCCAAAATACTGCCCCTCGTCAGAGGGAAAACTATAACTCTGATAGCCATTCTGTCATCCAGGTCACCTTGGAAGCCTGGAATGATAACTGTCTCCCGAAGGAGATTGCTGTTATCATATCCCTAGAACATCCACTTATGTTCTAAAACTGCTTCCGAATGTTTCTCCAGGATTGGATCAAAATCGACTTATTGCATCTACTGCAAAAACAACATCTGGTGTGGTACTTGACATCTCATGATTGACTCAATTGCCTAAGCAAGTTATCTGCCAATCATGCACATCCCTCTCCCCTTTAGTCTGTAAGACACCTTTAGAGAGGGTGATTCCACCACCTACAGGTACACTACCGTGCCAAGAGTCGTCCATTCTAAAACACCTTTAGAATGCTGTCTAAGTACCCAGATTGAGAAACTACCTAAATCTATATCTAAAACCATAGATCTTGTAACCAGAATGTCTGAAATGAAATCCATGTCCTTTATGGAGAAACCACTGTGTGGCATCCAAAGTATAACCGATCGTAGTATAGGAATTTCACTTCCTACTCTGTGTATGTCATCCAAATACTAGGACATCATACCCTACTACCTTCTTAACAGATCCATCCTCTATTCTGATGAAATCAAACCTATGACTGTCACATCAGAAATAGATGATCTATCTCCGCTATATCTGCTTTAGTCTATAAATAGACATAAGCTACTGTCCACTATGCTTCCGCTGCTCCCACTGACTACGACAACCCTCTGGCAGAGTCATATACATGTGCGTTTCTAAAACTAGTTTAGAACGACGCTATACTCATCCTCTTGCCGGGTCTCATAGCCTGGAACAACAGTAGTGTCAAATCTGGGTAAACAAGAACCTCCCTGTCACCGTCCTTGAGGCTACCGGAGAACCTCTCGGGTGCCCGAGGTTACCCACCATATCTGCGGAGTGGCTAATGGAATGTCAAAACAGATTGAATCTTTAGGTTCTTATCAAATTTTCAGTAATCGTTTGCGGTTCTGGAATCACTTCCAGTTCTATCATACTCCCACTTCTGTTTTCTGAAAAAGTCCATTTTAATAAAACTGTGGCGAGTCAAGAACAATATCGCTATTGATCTTCCGGATGGTAGAAAGTCGACCCTCGTCATAGCCCGGGTCAACCCACAAACAGCCATTACAGAAACGTGCCTTGAGTTATCCGGAGTCTGGCTTTAAGCATAAGCCGGACAACTCCCCGTACCTTAACATCGTTAAGATACGAACTATTCTATATCCAATATAGAAACAGAGGCACTGATTTAATTGGACCAGATTCAAATCATGCATCTGTCTCCAGTGCATGTCAACTAAATGGAGAGAGGCCAATCAGTATTACTCAACTTAGGAGTGCTTCCAATTATGAGTAACCTGAAAGAGAAGCAAGCTCTCTTAATCATTACTATCAACTGAATACCATACACAAGTATCTACATCTTCGATCACCTTGAAGAATCTCGATACTTGCAACACCTGGTTCTCTACTTTATTCTTATACCTATAACTTCTCAAAACTTAGACTTTGCATTTCAACGAAACACATGTCAAAGAACTAGATAAGTCACAAGTAAACAGAATATAGTACAAGTACCAACCCCTCTGTCCTAATGGACACTGGACAACATACAATACTCTGTATAAGTCCCTTGAGTCTAATAACTCATTCCCTTTGTGTCGTAGGTTGAAAACTGTACTTATGGTTAAGAAGAATTACACCGCTGTTCAATACTCCTTATCTAAGCATCCACTGATATAGGTAAATGTCATAGACATAATTTCAAAAGTTATATCTCACTCTATAAAAATAGACGTACAGATATATCAATTTGAAATTGGTGCATAACAACGGATATTCAAAACCAAATATTTGCCATCCGACAAACAACCCAGGTGACTTTCTCAAATATCACCAATTACAACGAATCCCGATATAATGAGGACAATCATCTAATTCCCAATAACTTACTCCCACTCATCATCTGTAAAACCATACAGATGTGAGAATCATACCTGGTAAATACATACCCTGGAGCAATTGTCTAATTGGAAAATCAGTTTTCTATTAACAATGCACAGTGAAACTGAAACATGAAAATATTTCGAAGGGGTTTCTGGGTATTCCTACTAATGCCTCTTCCATTTACAGATTCACAACTGTAACCGTATATTTCTTTGCCATCTTTCCAAAATCCTTTTATATGTCTTTAGTCATTACCTTCTGTACACCCTCTTAGGCTAAATGGTTTTCTTCCTTCCCTACCGTTCGGCACCAGCCTATGGTTTGGAAGAGGACTATCTAATAAGCATAATGTGTGTACTGTCCTAATCCTAAGAGCACTCGCAACCTGAGAGAAGGTGAGGATAAAAGACAACTGAATAAAACCTTATTCCTATTTTTCCTGAACCAGAATCCATCCCCAAACTGGAACAAGTTCCTTTCGAGTTCGTATATAACCATACGATGGAGAATCCAAATAACTGTGGATCTTCGTAGTGATACGGGGTGTTCGGGAGAAATACAAAGGTGAAGTAGAAGTGGCGATGAAATACTTGGTTTGGTCGTGAATAGCAGCCGCAGTTTACTTTGCCCTCTTACTAATCCCTTTATTTGTCTTTACTTAATACCTTCTGTACACCTTCGTTAGGCTAATTGATTTTCTTCATTCCCTACCGTTCGGCACCAGCCTAAGGTTTGGAAGAAGACTGTCTAATAAGCGTAACAGGTGTACTATCCCCTAATCCAAGGAGCACTCGCAACCTGAGAGAAGGTAAAAGGAAAAGACAACTGAATAGTCCTATTCGTTTTCTCCAGAACCGGAAACCATCCTCGAATAAATTCCTTCGAGTTCGTATATAACCATACGATGGTTTTATCCAATGGAAGTAGACGTTCGTAGTAATACGGGGTGTTCTGGAGAAAATGGTAAGAGTAGGAGTGGCAATGAGGTATGCAACTCGGACAATCCAAAAGCCAGTGTTTAAGAAGGTTCGGTTAATCTTTGTCACTGAGTCATAGTCAAGGGTCGGGTCATGGTCGTTGCCAAAGAGAGAGAGAAAAGAAACACTGAGCGTGCACTCTAACCTAGATCAGAATGTTTATCACTTTATCTAATCAGGAAACCTCCCACTGTAACGTCAAATTCTCCTCCAAACCTGAAAGAAGAATTAATCGGGATCATCCGAGGAGTAAACCAACTCATCAGTGGGAATCAGGATCCAACTATCATCGCATGATAATGTGACGGAATCCACTCACGGTATCACACTCCAGAAGGTATGCACATATCTGGCAAGTTTCAGTTTCTTTAGAAACTCCCGATGTGATTTTTACCCCTAGGACCCAAGTGACCTCGACTGAGACAACATATCAAAGGATCCTAGCCAAGTTCAATCCGTCATTATCTTGATTGCATTAGACCCACCCGCATGAGTCCTTGACTGAGCCAAAATGACCGTATGATTGTCCTAACCAATCACATATCCATAAGACAAAAGCATTACAGAGCTACCGCACACTACGTCTCGGCTGAGCACGACATACGTAGCACGAATACTAAGCAATACTAATCTGAAATGACGGAGGGCTACGGTTGGTTTTTGGCGAAAAACCTTTTACCGTAATGAACTTGATATCGTTGAAGGAACCGGATAACTTTTTATAAAAAATATAGTGACGAAAACCTTTGCTAAAGAGGTCACTCCCGGTGAAGGGATCTCGGCTCTTTCCCCATAGAATGAGGTGCAGGATATTCCAACTGAATATCACGATACAAAGCAAAAGGCAATCGGCTATAGTGAAGTTATTACCCTGACGCAAACTTCTGTCCAAGGGGTCACTCCCGGTGAAGAGATCTCGGCCCTTGCCTCTTCGACTGAGGTGCTGGATATTCATAACCGAATACCACTGTGCAAAACAAAATAGAACGTTCTTGCAATAACAGCTTTTTGAAAAATGTTCCAACAACATCAGAATAGGTTTGTATAACTTGCATTGATCCGAATCAATGCAGTCCCATCAACTGATCACACCAATAAAGAACGAAAATACGATGTACGTATATGCCATCCGCATTCGCCACTGGGTCCCGTCATCACCCGTTAGGTTACTTAACTAACGACAGAGCGGGGACTGGACTAGCTGGGTGCAAAACATATACAACATCTACTAGTATATATATCAATATATAATATTCGCTCAAGGCGTGATAAAATTCAACATCACAGAAATGTAATAAGCATCACAGAACAATACAGATATCTGGGATCCCCGAGTTTCATAGAGCCGCTACTGAAACCCGACGTTCCCCTGGTCGTGTGGATAGCCTATGCAATGAAATCCTAGACCCCTACGGGCGCGGCAAGTTACCCACCAAGACCTGAAGAGAGGCAGCCCCCTTCAACAACGTGAATGGACCACCCAACACTTCACGGAATCCGGTAACTTGAGCACCCTCCTTGGGTCAACCTGTACCCTCTACGAGTGCGGCGAATAGCCCGCCAATTCTAGAGTGAAGCCCCCTCCGTCTCAAAGCCATGAGATGCGGGCCCGTTGCTCTCTAGAACCCGGCTATCCGTGCACCCCACCATGGGGTAATCCTAGTACAGAAAGTAAAATATACAACGGGTACATCGACCTCAGCCCGGTCGTGCCCCAAAAGAATAATATACAAACAGGCAGTAACGGCAGTCCACATGTCGGACGCTCGCCCCGCAATATCAAATGTACATATACAACCAAACTGTACTACCATTGCACCAGGCTATCCACCACGACAAATCCGCAACATCACAGCACAACACAGAACATCAACGTGAATGTCATGTTCGCAAATCCGTCTAAAAGAGCTATAGCAGTTAGATAGGATTTACCGATCAAATGACATTCACGGTCACAGATATAATGTAAATACTGTGAACTAACATGATTAAAATCTTCGATCGACTAAATTTTCCGAAGTGGGTCCCAAGCACGACTGTAGCACTCAAAATAAATCTGGGCCCAAACGGAATATACCAAAAACCATATTTTCAAGTCATGAACCCCTGTAAAAAAATTGGCGAACTGTTGCTACAGTTCAGCCGCGGAACCGCGGCCAAAAGGGGGGTAAGGCCACGGTTCCGCCGCGCTATAGTAACAAAAGAATACCAAATTTTCACAGATTTCATAGAAAACCCTGCCTGAATTTATGCAATGCACCAAATAATTTTTGACAACAAACAAAATTCGACAGAAACTGTTACTTTTGAAAACGCGGTTTCGGAATTTTTGTTCGATCGAAGTTCTAAACACGTTAGAGCAAGCTAGAAAAGGTTAATGGCGTGGCTCTGATACCATTTTAGACTACGGTAGCGCCCCGGCCGTCTTTCCGAGGCCAAAATGCGGAAACAAAAACTTTTCTTTAACTAGAAACCGGCGCTACCGCGGACTATAAACCTGGATCGGACCATTAACCTACTACTAGCTAACTAGAGAAAGGGTAGAGAGCTATACCGAGCGATCCGTGTCCTTCGGTCTTAGGCCACCATCCCGATCTCCCCGCGGCATATCCAGTCTCGATCTCATCGTCGGAAAGGGCACCACACCAACATACCGCTCCTCCATTGAGGGTGAAGACAAAACCCGAGACAGACTTGCTATCATTCTTATCACTCTGGAAGCTCGAATCGGTAAAGGACTCCACTTGGAGTTCTCCGTTACTATACACCAAGAACATCTCTTTAGTCCTTCTCAAATATTTAAGAATGTTCTTCACAGCTATCCAGTGGTTCTCCCTTAGATCTGATTGATACCTACTTACTACACTAAGTGCGTAAGCTGCATCCGGTCTAGTGCATAACATCGCTTACATAATAGACCCTACTGCAGAAGCATAGGGTATCACGTTTATGCGAGCCCTTTCCAAATCAGTCTTAGGAGATATCTTTTTGGAGAGAGTGATTTCTGAACAAGCGGGTAAATTACCACGCTTATAATCTTCCATACTAAACCTTTTTAGTATGGTGTCTATGAGCCTGGATTGGGATAATCCCAACATCCTTTTAGATCTGTCTCTATAGATCTTTATTCCCTGGATGTAGGAGGCATCACCCAGATCTTTCATGGAGAATTTTTGTAATAGGAAAAGTTTGACCGAGTGCAGCATAGGAACATCATTTTCTATCAAGAGTATGTCATCCACGTACAATACGAGGAATACGATCTTACTCTCTACAACCTTTTTATATATACATGGTTCATCTACGTTTTTGATGAAGTCAAACTCTTTGACTGCTATATCAAAACAGATGTTCCAGCTCCGCGACGCCTGCTTTAATCCGTAGATTGATTTAAGCAGCTTGCATACCAGTCTTAATATCTCTTTTTTCCTTCTGGCTGTAAGTGAAAAAGCCAGTTAGAGATTTGAAACCTTTCCGCTGCTCCCATTGTCTATGAAGCTCTCTGGCTGTATCATATACACGCTCTCTTTTAAATCACCATTTAGAAAAGTGGTCTTGACGTCCATCTGCCAGATTTCATAGTCATGATATGCAGCAATGGTAAGTAGGATTCTGATGGACTTAAGCATAGCCACTGGAGAAAACGTCTCGTCATAGTCGACACCTGGTCGTTGACGAAAACCTTTTACTACGAGTCTAGTTTTGAAGGTCTCAACCTTTCCATCTACACCAATTTTCTTCTTGAATATCCACTTGCTCCCAATGAGTTTTACCTTTTTAGGAGCAATTTCCAAAGTCCATACTTTGTTGGTGTACATAGATTCCATCTCAGATCGCGTAGCATCCAGCCATTTCACAGAGTCCCCACTTGTGATGGCCTGCTCGAATCTAGCCGGGTCATCATCTTCAATGATGCATTCCTCGCTCCCACCGTCTATGAGGAAACCATAGTATCTCCCAGGTGGGTGAGAAACCCTACTAGATCTGCGAAGTGACTGAGATTCGTCAGGGACTATCGAATCCTCCAGTTCTACCAAATCTTCAGTTGTAGTTTATGTTTTTGGAATTTCTTCCAGCTTTACTATACTCCCAGTAATTTCTTTTACAAGAAATTCCTTTTCTAAAAGGTGGCGTGTTAAGAAACAAACATCTTTTATTCCTCAATGTGGTAGAATAGATATCCATGTGAATTCTTTGGATATCCTACAAACTTGCAAAGAACTGATCGTGCTTCGAGTTTGTCCGGATTCTGTTTTTTAATATAGGCCGGACAACCTCATATCTTAACTCGTTTAAGATATGGTTTCTTTCCACTCCATATCTCATATGGTTTTTCAGGCACAGATTTTGATGGAACTTGATTCAATCGATATGCAGCTGTCTCAAGTGCATAACTCCAAAAGGAAATAGGTAACACAGCAGTACTCATTATAGAATGCACCATATCTAATAGGGTGCGATTCCTCCGCTCTCATACACCATTGTGCTGTGGTGTATATGGAGGAGTAAGTTGAGAGAGAATCCCATTCTTTTTTAGATAATCTCGGAATTCCGTGCTTAAGTATCCGCCTCCTCGATCAGATCGAAGGATTTTAATACTTTTACCCATATGGTTCTGTACTTCGCTCTTATATTCCTTAAATTTCTCAAAAGCTTCAGATTTGTGTTTCAACAGGAACACATGTCCGAATTTTGAGAGATCATCGGTGAAAGTAATGAAGTACGAAGAACCATTTCTGGCATGTGTAGACATAGGACCGCATACATTACTCTGTATCAGTCCCAAGTGTTCAGTAGCTCTTGCTCCATGCCCCGTAAACAGAGTTTTGGTCATCTTTCTTTTGAGACAGGACTGACAAGTTTCATAAGATGTAAATTTGAACGGTTTCAAATATGCATATTTATGTAACTTAGCTAGTCTTGTCGCATTGATATGACCAAGTCTACAGTGCCACGAGAAGGCTTTGTTTATTTATGAACTTTTCCTCTTGTGGGTGTTTTGTATATTTAGAACTGTATTTTAATTTAGAACGTATAAACCATTACATAACGTATCAAACCCAATCAACATTTGATTTAAGAAAATGTTCATAATATTTTTCTCTAATGCAAAATTATATCCTTGTTTATCTAATAATGAAACAGATATTATATTACACATTATCGACGGTACGAAATAACAGTCGTTCAAAATCAATGTATTACCATTTGGCAATACTAGGTGATATTTGCCGACAGCTTCGGCGGCAATAATTGCTCCATTCCCTACTCTGAGAGACATATTACCCTTTTCCAGTTCTCTACTTTTCTTTAACTCTTGTAATAGATTACAAATGTGGGATCCTGATCCAGTATCCAATACCCAGGACGTAGAGCAGATTGAGAAACAGTTCTCAATAACTAGCATACCCGAAGAAGATGTATCAGAATACTCTTTCTTCATTAGGGTTGCGTGGAAACCCTTACTTTCCCTTATCTCTTGTCCAGACTTATGAAAATTGTCATAAAATAGAGCGGAACCAACGTTCTCCAGCCCAGTATAATAAGCGGATTCGGTCAATACATCCATATTATTATCTTGATTAAGGCGTGACATGGTCGCTACCTGGAGAGAGAGAGAGAAGAAAACACTTTAGCGTGCGCTTTTGCAAGATTAGATTGGTTATTGTCTTATCTAATCAAGATGGCTCCCACTGTTTTTATCAAATCTTCCTTCAAACCCTAAAATGTAAGATTAGCCGGGATTAATTACACCCTACAAGTTCGCTAATTGGTCAACCAGGCTAGTGTTGGTAATCCGAGGAAGTCTCCTTGTTCTTTCGCATGGAACTAATTAAATAATCTCATTTCCGCGGGGCATAACCCCGTTAATACCTTTCTTAGACACCTACTGGATTAGCTAATTGTAAAATGGAAAACTCTCCCGGGGGTAACGCTTACTCACAGTGGGTATCAGGATCCAACTATCACATAGAAGGTATGCAATCTCATTGCAAATTTCAACACTTGAAATTCCCAATAATTGTTTTTACCCCATGAGGTTTATGACCTTGACAAGATCAACAAACTATCAACCGTAAGTCAAGTTCAACCCGTCATTTCGTGACAGACTTAGACCCACCCGCATGACCCTTGACAAGGTTAACAAAGCCGTACGACTGCCCTAACCAATCACATCATCATGCGGTAGAAAAGCACTAATCAGCTACCGAACACCACGCTTCTACAAGGTCGACAAACGCAGCACGAATACTAAACAGTACCTATCTGGAATGACGGATGGCTACGACTGGTTTTGAAGAAAACCTTTAACGTAATGAACTTGATATCGTTGTAGAATCTAGTAATTTGAAAAGGAGTGGTTTAAGCCCCGCTTTAAAAAATCGAGCATTTTTCAAAACAAACCAAGTGGGTTGTAACATATGTTAGTTTTTGCTAAAAAGGTCATTCCCGGTGAAGGGATCTAGGCTCTTTTCTCATCGAATGAGGTGGTAGATATTCATAATGGAATACTGATTATAGAGATTTTACGATCAAAAATATGAGTTTACCGCAATCAAGAAACGGCGTCGCTTCGCAGCTAGCCGGTGAGTGCGGGTCGATCCACAGAGACGGGTAAATTCCTTTAGTGTGTCTTAACGAGTTGATTTTATTTGTCGTTTTGGTTTTATAAAAATCTAGATCTAAAACTTAATTAATCTAATTTAAATTCTTGCTAGGGTTAGGCTTAGAGGAAGTTTTGGAGATTGATGTTTCCTCACCGCTTTCAATGCCGTATTTTAGATCCATTAGGTGTTATAGTAATTATCGATAAAGTGGGTACGACTCTTTTAGGAAGATGTTTTCTTCCTCTAGATTCGTATCCTTCCTTTATCGTTAATTACCCTAACCCCCATGGAAAACGCGCGCAACCGGCCCTTTATACTGCGGTTCACCGTTACCTCGAGGGGTAGGGTGCCGCAGGGAGCGGTTGTGCGCGCATGCATGGAGTTCTTAATGGGTTAGTTTAATATGGCATTGAAAGGGGTGAGAGATCTCATCTCTCAACCCTTTCCCTAAGGCTAACCCTAACAAGCGAGGAGACTACTCGCTCATTAGGGGATGAAATAACATTAAAAGAATAAAAGAAAAACACTTACTAATGGTGATGGCTCCCTCCAAGCGATAAAGAACAGATCTGAATGTCACTTCCAGAATTTCTGAATTTTATTTATTGAAAAGAGGCATACATTTTACAGATCTAAAACTACAATTTATATGAAAATAGGAAACCTAGGGTTACAGACTCTCGCACATGCAAAATTACAGATTTGCCCACGTAAAATCCTAACACCAGAACCGTCGCAACAGTACAGAAAATCTGCACCGACATGGGCCCTCTATGGCCGCGGAACCGCGGCACCAGCATGGGTTTGGCCGCGGTTCCGCAGCCAAACTGTGGACTTGGGCTTTCAGTCTTTGGGGTTAGTTTCTTGGCATCTTGGGCTTTGTCTTTTTCTATTTCTTTCCTCTGTTGGGCTTCTGAGTCTACTCCAGGTTTTCAGTGAAGATTTATATTGGTCTTTTAACCGTTTCACCTTGACTTGCTTTGTCTTGCACCTATATGAACTGGGCTTGACTGAGATCCGTCTAATTGTTGGTCAAAAGTCCATTTTTCTGTTGTTTTGTGTCTTTCTCACTGTATTTGCTCCAGAAACCTGTAACCTGTAATATGCAACAAATGTGCGTCAAGAGTACCTGTTTATTTATAAAAAGGATAAGAATAGGGGAATGATAAATGCAATATTATGGTCTGAACAAATACCCCCAAACTTACCTTTTGCTCGTCCTCGAGCAAACTTATTATTTATTCACTAAAATCCTAACCACACTTTCGCAGGGAAACGCGATTGCACTGAGCTCGTGCAACAAGCCGTTAAACCTCTAGGTGTCCCTAGTAGGAGAAGTGTTGTCTCCTGAGGGTTTTCAGCGGATTACACCCACAAAATCCTATCAATTCGGCCTATTAACTTTTGTTCTCCAATTAGGTTTTCTAATAAGGAATTCTATTATCTTTTGACTCGCAAATTATCCACCCACATTCTTCACACTTCCACATTATTTAACTTAAGATTATATATGTTCTATAGACTTAGCTTTCGGCATTTCCTAAGTTTTCCTTCTAGGGTTCCATCTCCACTTAGGAATTTCTATCAACTCTATTAAAGATACAAGTTCTATTCTTCATTCCTCTCTCTTATCTAAATTCCAATCACATACCCCTACGTGTGTGTATAGATCACCCCTACACTTGGAAATTCAAATCAAGCAATCATGCCCTTGTCCGTTGTCCAAAGTACTTATCAGTAGGTGAATTTTTAATTGAATTTTTGCTTACACATCCTTCATGCGACCGTTAATACTTCTTGAGGTACCAACAACCGATTACAAGATGTGTTTGTACATTAAAACGTAATTCCTATTCTTGCAACACCCAAGGCTTTTAGCAGTGACTCTCAAACCAGTTGGTCTAAGGCACTAGGTGATGAAGCACCCTCGCTAAATATTTTTCTATTTTTTCAGCCTTAAGTAATCACAAAAACCAGTGTCCATTTTTTTTTCTTTATTCACTTTTTCTTTCTTTTATTTCATCGTACTAAGGACTTTAGACAAGAACATTTCAAGGTCTCTTCTACTATTCCAAGTTTCAAGGTGCGTGATTGTGCAAATTGTAGGGTATACATTTTCAGAATCTAGACTTAAACTAGGAATTATTTTTCAAACTTATACTCTAATAAGAACATCAATACTTTTCCTTTGTTTCAACTTAGCCCAAGAAGTGAACTCAAAATTTGCCTATTTCTAAATAAACTACAAAGACACATACTTTCTACCGTTAAACTTTAAGGAAGGTTATTTTTAGGGTTTTTAATTCACTAAGTCTAAGATCTAGTTGTTCCTAGCCAGTTAACCTAATTGTCAAACTCAAGTCAATTAGCCAAAATTGAATACATTAATTTTTATAATTTTTGAAAATTTTCAATTTTTATGGGTTTTCAAATAATTATGCAAATGCAAAAATATGTACAAATGAATGCGAAGGAAGAAGACGTACCGAGCATACCCCCAAACTTGAACTTGACTGTGTCCTCACTGTCATGCTAAACCAAGAGGGTCAAAAATACCGATACTTCCCTGTTTATTTATTTATAAAAATTTTTATATATTTTTTTAATGTTTTGAAATTTTTTTTATTTTTTATAGAAAAAGAAAACAAAAAATATATACATATATACAACAAGGTCCCCCCAAACTTAAGCTTGGCCTTACACAAGCCAAAAGTTAGCACCAACCATTCAAAAAGCTTATCGTGGAAATGGTATAGTTGGTGCAAGAAAATGAGAAGCATGTGAGACCGTGTGGAAAGAAGAATGGTAGAATATGGTCTCGGTGGGGGATAAGAATGGCGAAAAGAAGAAAGAAATGGAGTGTGATCTTGAGGGTGTAAATTGAGTGAATAAATTAGCGCAATTTGTGATGACCGATGTGTTAAAAGCGATTGCGCTAACCTATCAACTCGTCGTGCAATGGGGTCAAATCCCTCAAGATTCGCAAGAAAACATGGGTACGCTGAACTTGGTATAGTAGATGAAAGCGTAACGGTCACTTGTTCGGTCGGAACAATGGGAAAGACGAAAGGGAGTGAATTAGGGATAGTATCTTTCTCACCGTAGTAAACTGTTTCGAACTTGAAAGATTCCATTAATGGTTCGAAACTACTATAATCAACCGAGTCTGATGGCTCATCTGAAAATGTAAAGGACTCAAACTCGGGCGGTGAGTCATCAACATCGTTCGAAAAGGTGAAACACTCGTAGGTGTTATCGTCTGTGAGAATTGTGTCAGATTCAAAGGAAAAGGTTTCAAGCTCACAGTCTTCAAACGGGGTCGGAACGATGGGAAGGAGGGAGGGTGATATAGCAGTCAAAGGTTCAGGAGGATGAATTGGAAAATCAGACACATCAAATAAAAATGATTCAACCTCAATATTATCCTCAAGACTCTCCTCAATACTATCCTTAATATTTAACTCATCCATGCCATTATCATCAAAATCTAGACGCATATGAGATTCGGGAGAAACATTTAATAACTCGGGATGATGATTTGAACATAAAATCTCAAGTAAATCGACAGGTTCATCATCCGAAATATTCCCGGCGTCTATATCCTCAATCAAGTGAAAATCAATTTCTTTAGACACCTCCTCAAAAGCATGGATATCTATCGATTTAGGTTCTAGAGTGGAGGTGTAAAGATCGAAAGGATTGGGTGCGGTTTCACTCGAAAGGGGTTCCTCACAATCTGGCAAATCAAACACTACAAAATCACACAACTCATTTTTATTTTCAACAGGTGAACTATTTAGGGCAATCGATGGAAAACAGGAGTTGTGGGCTTCAATTGGGTAAGGGTAGGTTTGATTTGAAAATCCTCTCTCATTCTCACTCTGTCCAACCGCCTCCTCATACATTTGAAAATTTGGAGCTAGCGGGACACTAGCTACCGGTTCAGCAGGTTGCATAAGGGTGGCCACGGACGCTTCCACATTCCTAACCATTTTATTTGTTACAGCAATATATGCTTCCAGCGACTCTTCCAAACTAGACTTAGGTGGTGAGGGGGTTTCAGTAAAAGATTCAAAATTGGTTGGGTATGTGAAACTCCCTAATGGCTATGTCGAAACAGGGTCTAGTGAAGGTGGGAAGGTCGGGTATGACTGGTAGGAAGTGGGTGGTAAGACAGGAGTAGGGTCAACATATGGATAAGAAGGTGAATAATCATGTGGATCCCTAAAACTAGATGAGTGGAGAGGGGTGAAAGATCGACTGCGAGATTGAGCAATATGCTCAGCAATGGACATCGGCCTAGGAGTGACAGAAGGACTTGAAGAAGTGGTATCAACATATGTAGGTTGTAAAGGTTGACTCGGTTGACACAAAGTGGGTTGAAAAGTCAAACTATTTCTCCTAGACGCCTCTATTTGATCTTTCAATGAAATCTTTGGCAAGGAGGGATCATTTTTAAATTGACCGAAACAATTGACGAACGACGCAAAGTTAGGTTCGGGATACCAAGATTCGGCAAGAGATTTATGATGTGGGGTACCCATGATAGAAGAATGCAAGGATTTCTTAGGGACAAAATTTTTGCAAGTTTTTAAAAGATTTTTCTTTAATTTTTTATTGGAGAGTTTTGCAATAAGGCTTTAGAAAACGGACTCGTGACACAAAAAATGTATCAACCACACATGCACAATCAGACCTAAATCTAGGGTTGCCTAGGTCTACTAGACAGCTCCTAACTAGGGCTAGAAATAGACCTCAAACCGTCTCTTCACGGACAAATACGGCCAGGTAAGTGGGAAGGAACCACCACTACAGTGGGCCTAATTAATAACCACTAGCCTAGACACCGCAATGTTGGTTAGGATAAACGGCCGATGCCTACCCTAGTCCTTTTCCTATTGAGCTCGCTGTCCTTAGGTCTGAGTCTAATCTTTTTTAATTAAAGGTGGTCGATGCAAAATGATTTAGGTGTTTTCTGGGGTCCTGGGAAGGGTGATGAAATCCCCACCCAATCTGAGTTTGGTCAAATAGCCCCTTAGAGTCCGGTTAAATTATGCAAAACAAATAAAATTACTTGCAATCAATTTTAGCACGGCGCAAAGAAACCTGCAGAAATCTGTTATTTAGAAGGGGGAGAAAGACTCTTTACGCAAAGAATTCCTGCAGAAAACTTTTTACAGAGAGATATACTGTAGGTTGCAGAGGGGAAGAAAAGAGAACAAACAGTGCAAATCTGATGCACTGACGTGGCAGCCAGAGCGCGGATCCGCGGCGGGAACACTGTTTATGCGGCGGAAGCGCGGTTAGGAGGTGGGTTCAGCCACTGGAAAAAATTGTGTTGCTCTGTACTGATAGTTCCTCTCTGTTCTTATATGTAACTTTTTGATTTGCGCTCTGTAAAATTTCAGATCTTCGCTATTCCTGCAAGATTCAAAAATAAACCCTTCAAACAGATCAAAATTGATAATTTTTATATTTTTATATTTTCAGATTTTTATAATTTTTTTTATTTATATCAACCCGAAAATTCACAAAAAGAAATATTACGCCGTCCCCGGCAACGGCGCCATTTGATTATAGAGATTTTACGATAAAAAATATGAGTTTACCGCAATCAAGAAACGGCGTCGCTTCGCAGCTAGCCGGTGAGTGCGGGTCGATCCACAGAGACGGGTAAATTCCTTTAGTGTGTCTTAACGAGTTGATTCTATTTGTCGTTTTGGTTTTATAAAAATCTAGATCTAAAACTTAATTAATCTAATTTAAATTCTTGTTAGGGTTAGGCTTAGAGGAAGTTTTGGAGATTGATGTTTCCTCACCGCTTTCAATGCCGTATTTTAGATCCATTAGGTGTTATAGTAATTATCGATAAAGTGGGTACGACTCTTTTGGGAAGATGTTTTCTTCCTCTAGATTCGTATCCTTCCTTTATCGTTAATTACCCTAACCCCCATGGAAAACGCGCGCAACCGGCCCTTTATACTGCGGTTCACCGTTATCTCGAGGGGTAGGGTGCCGCAGGGAGCGGTTGTGCGCGCATGCATGGAGTTCTTAATGGGTTAGTTTAATATGGCATTGAAAGGGGTGAGAGATCTCATCTCTCAACCCTTTCCCTAAGGCTAACCCTAACAAGCGAGGAGACTACTCGCTCATTAGGGGATGAAATAACATTAAAAGAATAAAAGAAAAACACTTATTAATGGTGATGGCTCCCTCCAAGCGATAAAGAGCAGATTTGAATGTCACTTCCAGAATTTCTGAATTTTATTTATTGAAAAGAGGCATACATTTTACAGATCTAAAACTACAATTTATATGAAAATAGGAAACCTAGGGTTACAGACTCTCGCACATGCAAAATTACAGATTTGCCCACGTAAAATCCTAACACCAGAACCGTCGCAACAGTACAGAAAATCTGCACCGACATGGGCCCTCTATGGCCGCGGAACCGCGGCACCAGCATGGGTTTGGCCGCGGTTCCGCGGCCAAACTGTGGACTTGGGCTTTCAGTCTTTGGGGTTAGTTTCTTGGCATCTTGGGCTTTGTCTTTTTCTATTTCTTTCCTCTGTTGGGCTTCTGAGTCTACTCCAGGTTTTCAGTGAAGATTTGTATTGGTCTTTTAACCGTTTCACCTTGACTTGCTTTGTCTTGCACCTATATGAACTGGGCTTGACTGAGATCCGTCTAATTGTTGGTCAAAAGTCCCTTTTTCTGTTGTTTTGTGTCTTTCTCACTGTATTTGCTCCAGAAACCTGTAACCTGTAATATGCAACAAATGTGCGTCAAGAGTACCTGTTTGTTTATAAAAAGGATAAGAATAGGGGAATGATAAATGCAATATTATGGTCTGAACAAATACCGCTATGCAAAGCAAGAACTAGAGCTACCTTTTTGAAAAATTTGATTCTACAATATCTTTTAGGTTTCTTTTCTTTACATTAATCTTATTAATGAAGTCCTATCAATTATGTTTCATAAACATCATAGAAGAAACGAAAATAAAACACACATATGTGCCATCCGCATTTGCCAGTGGGACCTGGATCTTCACCGTAAGATTACTTAACTTACGGAAGGGCGAGGTCAGGACTAGCGTGGATGCAAAATATTTATAGTGTCTACTAATATATCATATATATAAGTAGCATTCGTCTCATGCAGTTATATGATCATATCACATCACAGAACATCAGAAGCAGATATATGAAATATAGGATATACTAGGAGATCCGTATTTTAGATTAAGCCAATAACGAAAAACACGGATTCCACGGTCGTGATGAATAGCCAAGCCCACACCCCTAAACCCCTACGAGAGCGGCAAGAAACCCTGCCAATTCTAGAGTTAGGCGACCGGTCTCGACTCCTCGAGATGGCCTCCCACTGGACTCCAGAACCCGGTTACTTGTGTTCTCTGCCTTGGGTTTATCCTAATACGGTTAAGTAAATAATATATATTGAATGGAGACAACAATTTCAACCCGGAAGTGTCCCAATAAAAGAATATCGCATATAATTATTTATATGAATGAAAATTGAAAAACTCTCATCTCACATAAAACCCCGGCTATTCATTCACGGCGATCTAATATAACATATCAATAGCGACACAATAATATCACATGTCATCAATGTAAATAAATATGCATATACCTAATGTCGTTGTCGTATAGCAACGGGATCGGGGATATTGCCACATATTACACTTACGGTCGCAGAAAATAAATGAAAACTACAATAATTATAATCCGCATCTATAGATATCATAAACCCGGATTATCACATATTTCGAATTTCATGTCTAAACCTATAAACCTTACATTTAAGTCTCGAATTGATAACCCATTTCAAAAATTAAGCCGGGCAATTCAACAAGATTCCCGATTGATGATTCGAAGGCTCGTTGGGAACTTTAGTGGATGGCCGCATCCCCGAGGTCGTCAATGAAGTGGACTAGAGTGGAACACCGTGGCCGCGAGCACCCGAATGGATGCTCTTGGCCATGGGGTTCTCTTATACTCACTTTGTCGGGGCAAAGGGGTGTGGATGTCTACTAGTGTCTCCCGGCGAGTCTTCGCGTACGATACGAGATTACAATGGAGTTTCGATCCAAATCCAAACTCCATGGTAATCCATCATTTGAGACTAAAATGCGAGATTTACAAATCGATAATTAGTTTTCGCAAAACTAATCAATGCAGATTCAAAAAATTGTATCACATAACTAAAGCAATATAAACAATGTTAACATTTCGATCGATATTTCAAACAACAATAATTCACAGAGAACTCAACCACTTGAGCCTCATTAAAATATCCAGAAAATCCAAAATGTGAAAATGAAACAGTACAAGAAAAATGAGCTCCTAACTCCACAATTGCGCGGTGGAACCGCGGCCAATACATGGCATAGGCGGCGGTTCCGCGACCAAACGGTGGAGTTATGTGCTCGTATTTCTTGAGTCTTCATAATTTTACCTGGACGATTTTTTGAGCATTTTTAATCTTGAAAAAATTGAAGTTTCAAAAAATGGACAGAAACATGAAAAATTGTGATTTAAAACGTCGATCAAACACTTTAACTTCGTCTATAGCACTCCTAAGCTTCTAGCTTGGCTCTGATACCATGAAAGTATGTCTTAGCACCTTTATTAGGATTCTATGAGCATCAATATGCAATTTAAAAAAATCTAGAGGGCTAAGTATACTGAACAGGAATCGAACTAGAGAATTAGGGTTTCAAAGTTAGCAAACTAGGTTCTAAACTAATTGAAGAGAAACTATAATCTTTGTAGTCTAGTTCTTCACTTCAAATGCTCTGAGTAGTAGTCATAGAACTCTTCTTTGACTCCACCTGAAGGATGTAACGAGCTTGTTTGTAGTCTTCGTCGTCGAAGATGATCCACCTTGAGGCAGCTCACACTTCACTAATCAAGCTATTAGTGAAGAGAACAACCTATACTGATTTGCTAGAGTAGTGTAGGTTGATGAAGTAGGAATTTTGCTCACAAAAATATTTCTTTTCTTTTTCTTTTTCTTTTTCACAACCCTAGGAAAAATCTAGAGAGGAGATGAAGAAGATGAACTTGGGAGATGAGAGTGAACCATGAGGACAAGATGAGAGCAAGAATAATGATTAATGTATATGAATAAAACAAAGGGAAGGGATGAGTCATGGCTTCTCAATTCTTCTCAAAGCAACCAAGGAATAATGACTCATTTCCCTTTTCTTTAATTCATATATCTAAGTCATTATCTTCTCATCTTTTCTCTAATGTGATTCTCACATATCCTAATTCTATGTATCATCAACTATGATACAATGTGTGCGTGTATATATATTAACTAATACTAATGATTAATGTATATATATATAATATTAGTATATATATATAATATATAAATACATATCAAATTATTAAATCAACACTTGATTCAATAATCCGGTTATATCATATATATAACTCGGCTAATATCAAATATATATATCAAATTATTAAATCAACACTTGATTCAATAATCCGGCTATATCATATATAACCGGCTAATATTTAATATTAGTTAATACACACACACATATCAAATTATTAAATCAATACTTGATTCAATAATCCGGTTATATCATATATAACCGGGCCAACGTCAAACACACACACACACACACACACACACAAAATCATTGAATCAACACTTGATTGAATAATCTAGTTATATCATATATAACCCGGCTGATATCAAAAAACGCTAGATTACAATATGGTATCATATACTCGTATTTAATCAAGCTTCCACACATATCTCCATACGTGCCCTACTTCGTTTCGCTTGAGCTAAGAAACTTCTATGTGGGACTCTAAAGACTCGTCAATACGCCAGCAGTAGGTAATGATCACATCAGATATCTACAAGCCGTCAGCGGTACTAGCTGGACGTAACGGCTACCCAGGTATTGAATGAATAGAAAATCAACAAGCAAACTTGTCCAAACTCTTATAGAGCCTATAAGCAACACTTACCGTACAGTCCGGTCTCTTCGTCTGATATGTCGCATATCGAGTCTGGGGGTGGAATCGTCAGACCCTACTAACTCGATAAGGCATGCCGATGTGTGGCCTATAACCTTTCGAGAAACTACTGATAACACTTATCATTAAATCTCATCAGCCCTGGTCAGGGACTTTCTGTTATAGCCAATCGAGCATAGCACAATATAAACTCCTAATACCGGGAGAGATGGTACCCCTCCTATCGCTCACTGCCTCCAAGTGATTCGGGAATGTACCCAAAAACCACCTGTTTGCACGACTCATTTGAGTCGTGGTAGGGAGGATATCAAAGCATAGTGGGAACCATACAAGACACTATGACAATCTCGGGTCTACAGACTAACCTGTACAGATGTCACCAGAGAACTGCTATCTGATGATAGGTATGGTACCATCTAAGAGTTCTCGGCAAATCCTGTTTGGTGTACTCATTCTTCAATGAGCATCCGTGTACAATCTTTGATGTCAAACACCAACGACTGTAGGATCAACCATCGCCCCATACAGGGTCAAGAAATGCACACACTAGTCTACTCTGAAATATCAATGCCCTGTCTTGATACTCTCTCGACTAGGAACTGTTAAGGATGTGCTTGTGGACTACACAAGCCCTACTATTATGATCTACATTATAGTCGTGGTAGTCAAGCCAACATCTTTAGGTCTTTATCAACATGTATCAATGAGATAGTAAACTAAAACAAGTGCACATGTTAAGATAAAGAGCAACTAGATAGCATAATGTCATGTCGAGCAAGAAAGTCTTCTATATATATATATGTCCAAGCATCCACTATAATACAAAATAATGGCCTCTAGGACATACATATTCTTAACAAATTTTTCAGGTGGAGGCCGCGGGGTTGAGGGTGGGAGAGGGGGAGGCGATGGGGAAAAGGGAATGGAACCGAGGATAGGGGAGGGGGAGGTGATGGGGGGATGGACCCAAATGTGGGGGGAGTCGATAGGAGGAGGGAGATGGTGAGGAGGGTAGAGTTAAGGGTAGGGGAGGGAGGCGATGGGGAGTGGGTCGGGGACTTCGGCGAGGGTAGGCAGTAGGGAGGGGGGAGGCGATGGGAAAGGGGGAGAAGTCGATATTGTTGTTGTTGGTGGTGGTGGTGGTGGTGGTGTGTGTGTGTGGGTGTGGGTGTGGGTGTGTGTGTGTGTGAAATAATGATTATGATCTCACGGATCAAATAAGGCCAAATCTTAATTCATCATCATTCTCTTCTATATTGAACTCTTGTCAAATCCCATCCTAACCCCAACCCTAAATCTACATCTCCTGTTTCATTCAATTATTTTTCCGGGTTTATGGGCGAATGGGTTATTGAAAAACCCTATGAATTGTTTAAAACCCAAACTTAACACCAAATGTAAATCCAAAATCTTAAACTTAATTAAGAAAACCCTTAACTTTAAAAGCTTTCCCTAAACGAAAAACTTCAAAACCTTAAAATTGAAACGTAAATGTAAATCTAATTCAAATTAAATATTAAACTAAGCGTATTATACTCGATGATAATATGAAATTTTCATATTCTCATTGATAATCATATGTGAAAATCAAAACGCGCCTTAGTCCCCGTCTATCGGTTAACATACGTTCGATATTCGTCCTGACATAAAACTATACGAAGGTTGCTAAATATCGGACGGTATCGTTCGGTGCTAACAACCGTCGTGTAGTTTATGTGACGAGAAGATGCAATCGTATGATAACCGATAAATTTGTCCAGTGTAGAAAAGTTAGGAATGTATAAAGCAAACACCTGCATTTACTTGTGTTTTCATTTGTTTCGAGTTATTTCGTTGGTACCTTTTTGCTGGTTCTCCGTGTACAAAGATAGATTAGATGTTCATTTCAATATTGTTTCACATCATTTAAATGATTATCTATTCTATTACAGTATACTCAGAGAACAGTGGGGAAGTGCTACCAAAATTTTCTCGAAACGTATGAAAGCACAAGCGAACGGGTGTCTGCTCTATACATTCTTAATGTGATAGAAGTCTTACCCCTAACAGTCAAAATATTGAAAAAGGTATTTTACCTGCACACACAAAACACACATGCAAAACACACACATACACAGCACACACATACACAAAGCATATACACACTGACAACCCTATACCTAAGCGAAATCATAAATTGAAATTTAGATAATTTCTCAAAAAAAATTTAAAATGTGAAACTAATAATACACCCAAAAGGTCTAAATTTAAACCCCCACATAATACTCTTAGTGGCATTTCCGTAATTAAAAGAGCATATAAAGAAATTTCCAGACACGTTACGTCCAATCAACATCAAATCTTTATGAGAAGAAACACAGAACTGCAAGGGTCCTCCCCCTCAACACGTTCCCCAACCATCTCGTTCTTAGATTTCTCAATATAATCACCATCAAAAACCAACTTTCTCTTCCCTTTTGTTTCATACCTAGATCTCTCTGGCCCTACAGTCTCCAATTCAAGCACCGATTCCACAACTTCACTATTTTATTTCATTTGTAAAACTTACAATTTATATGTTATACAGTCTAACATGGCCCATGAGTACATCAGAGTTAAAGATTTGGTCCCAAAAGGGCCCATCTGAAGTTTTCTTCCTCTCTGGCGGTTACTGCTACTACCCCCGCGAGTGACATCTGGAGAAAGAGATGACCACACTGAACTCCAAACTCGAGAAGTTGAAGGAGTTGATGGTATGTATGTTACTGTTCCCTGATAAAATATCAGGAAATTCCCCAATGGGGTATCACATGCTCACACGTGACCAAGGGTCACGTGCTGACACGTGATGATTTCCTGGGACTCTGTTATAACAGAATTAAATTCTAATCAAGCAGGCAATTAGTGGAGTCACGTGCCACCACTTGATGGGCCTTTGAAACCCACTAAATGGGATTAAAAGATGTAATAAGACACTAAGAAAAAACCCCAATAGGGCATCACGTGCTCACACATGACCAAAGGTCACGTGCTGACACGTGATGATTCCTTAGCTCTGATTAAAAGGCAGAATTAAATTCTGAATAAAATGTTTAATCAAGAGTGTCACGTGCCAACACGTGACAAGTTCCTAAACTCTTTAATTGATAGAATTAAATTCTATTTCAATGATTAAACATTGGGATCACGTGCCAACACGTGATGGGCTTTTAATCCTTCTGAACTAATATAATTAAATTCTAATTAAGTGGGAATCCAAAACCTTAACGGGAAAAGACCTTTCTAAATCTTTCCAAACAAGAAGATGGTGCTCTGTAAAATAGAGCACCGGTGGATTAAAAATCCAATGGTGATTAAAAATCACAAATTATGGAAAGATTTTATATAAGGAAAGATTTCCCTGAAATTCACCAAGAATAACAAACAGAATATCTTTTGGATTAAAAATCTAATGGTGAATAAAATTCACTGAGTGATCTAAAAGATCATGTTAGTTACAAAAACAACCAAATCTTTCAATGAAAGATTCGCTAAACAAATTGATTCTTTTTTCTCTCCTATAAATAGGAGCCAAGAAGAGAAGAGAAGGAATCTTGAAATTTTGATTTTCTGGAGAAAAACAACAACAGAGAGAAAAAAGAGAGGATAATTTAATTCTCAAGAGAGAAAAGAAGTTCTTTTCAGAGAAAAGAAACCCTAGGTGAGAAAGGGGAAAGAGATCTAAGCTCCATAAAACAAAAAGAGAATTTAATTCTCAATCTAAGAGTTTAACTCTTCTGAAAAAGAACTTAGTTCTTCCTCTGGTTGAAGATCTGCAGAAGCAAATCTCCCCACAAGTTGAGAATTTAATTCTCATCGGGGAGATTCTGCCATGCAGATCCAAAACTTAGATGGAGAATTGAGTTTAGAGAATTTAATTCTCCCAAATTCATAGGAATTTAATTCCTCCAAATAAAACTAGGGTTTAACCCTATATGAGAATTTAATTCTCTCAATTTCATAGGAATTTAATTCCTCCCAAATAAAACTAGGGTTTAACTCTATATAAGAATTTAATTCTCCCAAATTCATAGGAATTTAATTCCTCCAAAACAGAACTAGGGTTTAACCCTATATGAGAATTTAATTCTTCCACATACATAGGAATTTAATTCCTCTAAAACATAATTAGGGTTTAACCCTACAGAGAATTTAATTCTTAAAATAAAGAGACTTGAAAGCTCTCCATGCACGTAAAGAACTTGATCACATGGTAACACGTAACCCCCATTCTCAATGAGTAGAAAAGAAAAAACAGAATTTGGTCATGTGGTGACACGTGACCCCTATCCTCAATGAGCAGAAAAGAAAGAACAAAACTAGGTCACGTGCCCCCCACATGACCCCTAAACAGATCCCCCAAAATGAGAAGGAAAAAAGCTTGGAGGCAATGCCTCACGTGCTCCCACGTGACTTCCAAAACAAAGAGAACAAAAGCAAAGGCAGTACAGGCTTTGGGCGCTCTCACGTGTCTTCACGTGACCCCTAATAAACGCTTTAATAATCAATGCATGGGTACCTATCACGTACCCACACGTGATGGCCTGAAGACCAAAAGTGTTTAACACTTATCTGAATATTCTGAGAACAAAATAAAGGAGGTCTGGCCCCACCTTTGGGTGCCCTCACGTGCCCCCACGTGTCCCCTTCCTTTCTAGTGTTTAACACTATTTTGAGCATTTTGTCTCCAGTGTTTAACACTGTTTTAAATACATCACGTGAGGAGACGTGACCACCAGATGTCCTCTAGTGTTTAACACTATTTTAAAGCCTGCTTAGCCCAAATTGGCTAAGTTTTCCAGAGGCAAAATCTCCCCTTCAAATGAACTTTAAAATCCAAAGCTACAATGTTTAATGCTCAGCCAAAGACAAAAATGTTATCAGAGCCCTCAAACTCTTGTTTAGAATTGCTAAATAATGAGGGGCTGAACCCAGACAAATGTTCAATATTCCAACAAAGAGCCAACGTTTCAAACTTAACTGGACTTAGCCCAAATTGGCTATAAGTCCTCAATTCAGATTTAACTAAGCCAATGTGCTCATAATCTAATTAATTGATCTTAGTTCCAAGTTGGATTACAGATCTCTCAATTAACTTTGGTTCAAGGGTACATCTCTTCACTCCTTTGATATTTGTCGTTGTAATCCTTCAACGTCTTCAGAGAGGTGACGGGTCCCGACAACCACACATTTCACAAACTATGGCGTCTTTAAACTGGACTGTGGGGTCCTTAAACTCATGGACTATGATGTTCTTAACCTCGAACTGTGGGGTCTCTTTAAACCCACGGACTATGATGTCCTTAACCTTGGACCGTAATGTCCTTAAACTAACAATGGACTGCAAAGTCCCTAAACTAAACAACAGAGCCTGGATGCTCTCGTGTCGGATCTAAATGATCCCGTTAAGTTGATCTTAGCCTAAAAATTAGACTAACGTATTCTTAACAAACGTTTAAGTTGATCTTAGTCTCAAATGAGACTAACGTATCCTTAAACCCAACCCCCAAACCCAAATCTAAGAAAATACGGATTTGGACTAATCCACGCCCTACGGGCGACGACATAAATTAGTCTCCGTATACAATCCACTGGCAACCAAAAACAAAACAAACACCCACGACACGAAGTGACCATATGGAGAAGGAGAAAGTTATTACCGCAATGCAGTAGCGTAATTAACTGCAGGAGCTTGCGCCTGCAGGGAAGAGCGTCCCCACAATCAAAAACCCCTCAAATGAGGGGGAATCTGACGAAGTCTGCTACATCGGCCACATCCGTCTAAACCTTCGATACGTGATGCCATAAATCAACTTAGCATCTTCGGAGAGGTGGACGGATAGCACCAATTAGCATCTGCAACTGCAACTCCCGTTCCGCCTCATCTGGAGGTGTAACTTACGGGCCCCAGACGGCCTCCCTGTTCACGATGCCGGTGGACCAAGTAACTCAGGCCACCACTGGGCTGTTCTTTGGGACTATGATCCCACCCATGAGCTTCAATGCCCCGATGCTGCCGTAAGAAGCCCCAAAGAAGTCGGTCTTTGATCGACTTAACATTACCGCGGCCCCTCTCAACGGGTCTCCTAACTCCACTGCCTCAGTTTTCAGCAGACTGGGCCAGAACGCTAACAAGCCCGTGATACCTGAAGCAGCCATCCCTAAGCGGATAGCTATCCCGATTCAAGTGGACGAAATCATCGCAGAGGCTTCTTCTGCTAAGAAGTCAGTCTTCACAAGGTTGGCCATTCCGGCTCCTGCTCCAGGAGAAGTCCCCAAAGCTGCTTCCTCTGTCCAGAGGTCTATCTTTGACAGATTGGACGTTGCTTCTCAACGGGCATCGGTCTTTAAGAGGCTGACGCCGGCGACAACCCTTCCCCAACATGGGGAGCATGACGAATTCACCCCTACAGCTGAAACAATCCCATCCGCACGACATTCTCGACGTCGCCACTGGCGCCGAGTAAGGAAAGCTGGGGGCATCTCCCCTTCTGGACTAACTCCGCCAGCTCCGATGGTGGAAATCAATGCTGCTGTTCCAATTGGGAACAACTTTGAACCGCTTAGGAGGGTTCGCAAGAACCTCCGACTGCCGTGCTGAAGAGATCTTTTCCACCTATGGAGATTGCTACAGAAAAGAAGACGGAGCAACCCCCTCAGCGGCTGTCCTCCAAAATTTATAAAGTCTGGCGACAGGTCCAGGAATCAGTGATTAATCAGGACTACTCTCGCCGGCCAAAGAAGCTCAAAGCTCAGCAAGAAAAGAGCCATCTCGTGGTACCACAGAAGACGTTATCCGTCTAGGTGCCCGCTGCAATGGCCCCCTCGACTTCGACTGCTCATAAGAGAAGGAGGCCAGAGAAAGCCTCCATGAATGCGGCAAACCGCAAGGACGTCGAATCTAAACGCCCCAAGTCCGGGGGCATGGTAATACATACCGTTTATATGGCTTCCAGAAAAGAAGAAAGTCATGCTTCCACGGGTCATCGACCGCTTACCCGATCGATAACGAAGGCCCAGGAACAACAGCAGCAGAAACTTCAGGAGATGCTGACTGCAATGTCCGCACTCACTGGGCCAAAAGAAAATCCAGAGACCTTAGAGCAGCATCGGGAGCAAGAAACTGATACTGAATTCCTCCGAAGAATGTTCGAGAGGAAAGAAAAAGAGGCCGCGGAACAGGCAGCCAACATAAAACGAATGGCTCTTTTGTTCCAAGACATAGCCGTGATGATGTTACAGCCGAAACCACCAGCTGAAGACCTCCCGATTATCATTGAAGACGACAGAGGGGAGACATCGAACCCTACTCCGGCTCTTTCAGCAGCCAAAGAGAAAACCATCTCCAAAGCTGCCCTGGATGATTACATCGCTCAGAAAATACGAGCTCACCAGGCGAATAAAGCGGCCGGCCAAATTGTTAAAATTGGGCGACCATATCCAGGCTGGTATGACCAAATAAGGTACCCGCCGGGATATACGATCCCTAAATTTCACGTATATAAAAGGACGGGAAATCCGCATCAGCACGTCGCTCAATTCAGAGCCTTGTGCGGCAATACCGGGGGTGATGATAAACTTCTGCTCCGGCATTTGTTGGTAGCTTGTTGGAGACGGCATTCGAGTGGTATTCTGAACTTCCAGACGACTCTATCAAGATATTTGCGGAGATGGAACTGCTGTTTACGCAGAGATTCGCGAGCGCTAGCGAGCGCACCCCGATTACTGCATTAATTAACGCCAGGGTGAAGCCAGGTGAAACGTGGGTGCAATACGCAATACGATGGCGAAATTTATGGTCAAAATGTGAGCAGCGCATCAAGGAAGCGCCAGCAGTGGGCATGTTCGTGGGCACTCTTGACCTTCAAGCAACTATTTCCCAATTCATGATGTTCTTCAAGCCGACCACGTTCTAGGCCTTGATCGACAAACTGGCCCAAATAGACCAGATGGGTCATAGACCATCTCCTCCAAAGCCGGAGCTGCAGAACGAAAAGGGCAAAGGGAAAGCGACCTTCGTTGCAAATGCTCATCAGCAGCCCAGTGGCCCAAAACTGACTGATCGCCTAGACGAGAGGCGGCAATTCTATAATGAGAAGATGAAGCGCCCTTATTCGTTTTCCCGGGACAAAACGAAGAGATTGTTCGAGCTAGCGGTGCGCAACAGGCTCATCAATCTGCCGAATCCAAAACGACCGTTGCAACCCGGCGAGGCTAATAGTCCCAATTATTGCCCCTACCATCAAACGGTAGGCCATCCAATTGAAGATTGCTTCGTCTTTAAAGGCTGGATTGAAGATCAATACCAACAGGGCAAATTTGCCCTATCTGAGAATTGGAAGGTGAATCCGCCACATCCACACACTCCCAAGAAAACAGTCACACCCCGGCATCATGCTCTTTCATAGAAGAACCTCCATGGGAGGTCGCTCTTTCAGCCAAAACTAAAAGAATGCTGAAGGATCTCCAAACATGCCCGGCGATCAGGTAGAAGAATCCGCTGGAACCCGAGATTATCAAGAGAATGCTGAAACCGCGCCCAACTCCAAAAATTGGTAGTGATAGTCAAAGTGATCACACCCAGCCGTCAAAATGTTCAAAGAAGAAGAAGAAATCCAAGAAGCTCGTGAAGCCTGGTGACAGGCGCACGGACCTGCAAAAGCAGATTGACGTGCTGGAAGAGTATAACCAGAAGGCGCGGACTCCAGTCACACTCCAAGAATTTCTCAGTCACGTCCTTGAGGACGGAGATGATGGAGAAGACTCGTCGGATGAATCTGAAGATTACGTAGCAAGTTGCCATGTGATCTCTCACTCATCGATAAACGATGAAGAAGCTCCTTACATAGAGAAACTGGGGGCAGGTCCTGAGCCGGAACTTCCAGGGCCATCAGACAAAATGATTGATGCATTCCTGAACGAAGCTCTTCTTAAAAGCAAAGCTGCTCGAGAGTGTGAGATGGCCATATTCGAAAAAGCCAAACGCCGGCGATCGGAAGAAAGGGTTGAAACACTCCCGCCAGATCAAAGTGCATCCATCGCAAATAAAAGCAGGTTTAAGACGAGGAAGAGGTTCACCAAAGTCATATCGATGGGAATGAAGCTGCCACCCTCCGAAGGGAACGCTCTTGGTGAAGCGGAAACACATCCTAACTACTGCTTATATCATCGAAAGATTGCGCACCCCACCGAAGAGTGCAACGCTTTTAAAAGATGGTAGTAGGGGTATGTTGCTCACCGACAACATTTCAAGCAGATGAAATGCAAAATTCGTCGGGAGCAAAGAAATACGACCGAGGAGTGTAAAAGAACTACCAGCAACTGTCGCATGGTCAACGCTGGGGGATCGCAAGTTCTCACCTTCGGGAGCGACTCTGATGAAGAAATGACTCTTGGCCCTCTCTTCAAAGAATCCACGTCGGGAAAAGAGGAAGAACCAAAGAACCGCGAGAACATTCAGCTGCGTAATCGCACGCTCCCCGAAAAGAATCTTGGGCCCTCGAACAGTGGGTCAAATAGAAAAGATAAGGGGAAAGAAAAGGTCCCTGAGGATATCATCCTTGATGACCAAGCCCTCGAAGAGCGACAGCCAAAGACCCGCCAAAGATAAGTAAGGTGGACTATAACGTTCTGGCACACTTGAGAGAGCTACCTTCGCAACTAAGTATTCTCGACGCCCTTCTGCTATCCAAAGAGGCGAGAGATTCATTGATCAAGGTACTACAAGGGCCAGAGCAATTCCAAGCTTTCCTCACCGAAGAAAAGATGAAGGACGAGCTGGAAGAAGTGCACACAGCGGATATCACTTTCGGCAATGAAGATCTCCTCCTTGGGACATGCGAGCATAACCGTCCCCTTTATGTCTCCGGATACTGTCATGATATCAAGATAGGCAAATCCTGGTTGACAATGGGTCCTCCGTCAATCTCCTCAATGTGAGAGTGTTGAAGGAAATCTGCATGAGCGTTCAGCACCTCGCTCGTGACAAAATCACCATCTCCGGTTTTGACTCCCAATCGTCACGGACGCTCGGGGTCTGTGATATTGACGCTGCGCTTTGGGCTGCTAGTCACTGACATTAAATTCCATGTCATTGACGTTAAGACCTGCTATAACGCTTTGCTCGGCAGGCCTTGGTTACACGAGTACAACATTATCCTTTCTGCACAACATCAGTGTATGAAGTATTTCAAGGATGGTCTCGAGTATACCGTAACAGGGGAGTTGAACCCATTCTCCGTGAACGAGGTCCGAAAGTACGAGGATGCAAAATACTTCTTACCAGATTTTGAGGACACGGAAAGAAGTCACAAACCGAAGAACAAAGCTATCACTGTAGGGTGTTTTTCATCACCCTATTGAGATGGGAATACGCGCACACTTGTCAGGCGTACTACAGATTCCCCCTGCCTAGGGTAGGCTGGAGTTTAATGATTGTGGGGATCCGAATCTCCGGCGGCCGTGGACTAAGCTGCCGTTAATTACCCCTCGCCTTTGGGGCGAGGGAACCTCCGATTAACGGGTTAAACTGGTCATGCGAACTCAATGTGCAGTGTGCGTGTGTGTTGTTTTGGAGGGGGGTTTGAATATATCGGGAGCCACGCAGAGTTTTTACGGGGGTCCCGCTACCCGGATAGCGGGCTGGGGATCAAGGGGGCTAGCAGCCCCCTTGCGGGGTGCGAGGCAGCGTCCCGTTAGAAATTTTTTTCTAACAGGGACAGTGTCGCGGAGTATGTGTATGTGTATATTTGTATACATATGTATATATATACATGTATATATAAGTAAAGGGGAAAAAGACATCCAAAGGATGCGTGGGGCCAGCTCCTAGGCGCTTGAGCGCGAGCGCGCCACGTGTCGGCACGTGGGCGCTTTGCGCTCGAGCGCAGAGTGCTGGAGCGCAACGCGCCACGTGTCGGTACGTAGGCGACTTGCGCTCGAGCGCTTGCGCTTGAGTGCAAGAGCGCCACGTGTCGGCACGAGGGCGACTTGCGCTCGAGCGCTTGCGCTGGAGCATAAGAGCGCCACGTGTCGGCATGAAGGCGACTTGCGCTCGAGCGCTTGCGCTGGAGCGCAAGCGCGCCACGTGTCGACACTGGGGCGACTTGCGCTCGGGCTCTTGCGCTGGAGAGCAAGAGCGCCACGTGTCGGCACGAGGGCGACTTGCGCTCGAGCGCTTGCGCTGGAGCGCAAGCGCGCCACGTATCGGCACGTGGGTGCTCTGCGCTTGAGCGCCGGCGAGAAAAAGAGGCTTTTAGCCTAAAAAGATTTCTCTGAAGAGAAATCAAAGAGGAGTTGGACTCCTGAGTGTTTTTTTTTTTTTAGGGTTTAGTGAAAGGGGTTCTTCTTCTTCCTCCTCTGTTAGCTGGATCTTGAAGATCAAGAGATATGGGATTTTAAAAATCACTCCTTTTTGAGATCTAATGGAAGATCTGAGTTCCCCATGATGGGTTTTATGGTGAAAAACTAATTTGTTTTATAAAAAGGAGAGTAGAACTCTTGATTTAATTCAAAAGAAAGAAGAAGGTTTTGGAACCTTGGAGAAGGAAGAAAGATCTCAGATCTGAGACTTTTTTGGAGAGAGAAAAAGTTGTTGAGATATTTCATTATCTTTGCCTTTATAGGCCATACACTTTACACATAGCCCCTTGGGCTTCACAAAATGGTATTTTGCCTATCCCATGGCTCATGTGCCATTTCTTTTTGCACATAAGCCATGGGCTTTACAAAAATTTGGCTTTATGCCTATTTTTCTTACATTTATCCATAAAATAAAATAACAGAAATACAACAAAATTATTTATTACAAAATTTTTATCTTGGCATGGGTGGAGGCCGGCCGCTTCATGTTCTGGCTCGACCCGGGCATAGGCCCACTGGATCTGGGCTTGGGCCCACTTGGCTTGGGGTTGACTTTGATTTTGACTTGGTCAACCGGGGTGTAAATTTTTACCCCAACAAATTGCCCCCATCAATAAATGCACACCACATATGTGGGTCGTGTGCATGAAATTGATGGATCTTCTTTTACTTGGAGGCGACCTGATTTGGTTCCCGCTTTTTGGGAAGCTGGCACTGCCCTTTTTACGACATGGACGGTCGTTGCTTGACATGACTCCGAGATGGAGTTTCCGTGATAGACGTTTCCCCTGGCCCGGATTGATCTGGTTCCCGCTTTGTAGGAATCCTGCGCTGCCCTTTTTGCGACGTGGACGGTCGGTTCTGCCCTTTTTCGACATGGATGGTCGGTGCTGCCATTTTAGTGACGTGGACGGTCGATGCTGCCCTTTTTACGACTTGGACGGTCGGTTCTGCCCTTTTTGCGACATGGACGGTCGGTGCTGCCATTTTAGCGACGTGGACGGTCGATGCTGCCCTTTTTGCGACTTGGACGGTCGGTTCTGCCATTTTTGCGACTTGGACGGTCGGTGCTGCCCTCTTTGCGACTTGGACGGTCGATACTGCCATTTTAGCGACTTGGGCGGTCGGTTCTGCCATTTTACTGACTTGGACGGTCGGTGCTACCATTTTAGTGACGTGGACGGTCGATGCTGCCATTTTAGCGACTTGGGCGGTCGGTTCTGCCATTTTACCGACTTGGACGGTCGGTGCTGCCATTTTAGCGACGTGGACGGTCGATGCTGCCCTTTTTGCGAATTGGACGGTCGATTCTGGATTTAACTTGCCCCGCTTCTTGCGGCGTCAGGGATGAAGTTGACTTTTTTCCGAGGTGGAATTTGGTTCTGCCAGGGAGGTCATTGGTTGTTTTGCCGACCTGATGTGATTTGGGTTGACATCAGTATCGCTACGCTGGAATATGGTACCAGGAGAGAATCATCATTTGTCATGACAGGGTTTGAGAATTGGTTTTTGTTTGGCATCTGTATTGCTGCAATGGAATAATGCCAGGAGCAACTCATCATTTGCCCCGAGAGGATTTGGATTTTTTTTTTGTTTGGCATCTGCATTGCTGCACTGGAATAATGCCAGGAGCAACTCATCATATGCCCCGAGAGGATTTAGATTTGGTTGCTTAGGAGACAGGTTTAGATCCCTGTCACCTAAGGCTTTTCCATTTTGTGAGCCGTAAGGGTCTCACAAATCATTTTCTCCTTACGGGTCATAAGGATCCCGTAGGTGTATTTTCTCCTTAGGGGTCGTGGGGACTCCTAAGTGTGTTGCTCCTTCGTGAGTCGTAAGGATCTCACGCGGGAATTTTCTCCTCACAAAGTCGAGAGGACTTTGCGAGTGCATTTCATTTCTTTTTTCACGAGTTTGCGCCCTTTCGGGTTTTCACAAACTCGCCGGCAGTCCTGCTGTTTTTACTCACTGAGCCCTTTCGGGTTTTCATCCGTGCCCCTCTTGCTTGTGGACATACCATCCTTTTTAAATTTTTTTTTAATTAATTAATTTTTTTTTCTCTGGTAGGACTTTGAACGTGGTCTCACCGGTAGGACATGAGAGAGATTGGGGTTGTTTTACGCCCGTGGATTGTATACGGTTTTGCAGGATGTATGATTCAGACCGTAGGGCTAAAAGCATTTTGGGTCTTTGTTGGCGTCTGCATCGCTGCACTGGAATATGGTACCAGGAGCGACTCATCATTCGCCATTGGGGTATGGGATTTGGAATTTGGTTGGCGTCTGCATCGCTGCACTGGGATATGGTATCAGGGGCGACTCATCATTCGCCACTTGGGGACTTAGAATTTGGATCTTGTTTGGCATCAGTATTGCTGCACTGGAATAATGCCAGGAGCAACTCATCATTTGCCTTGGGAGGACTTGGGGTTTGGGTTTTTGGTCGGCATCAGCACCGCTAACATTGAAGCGAAATGCCAGGAGCGACTCATCATTTGCTGTTGCCCGTTGGGGGAACGATGGCTTAGGAGACAGGTTTGGGTTCGTATCACCTAAGGCTTTTCAATTTTATAGGCCGTGAGGGTCCCATAAAAGCATTTTCTCCCTACGAGTCGTGAGGATCCCGCAGGTGTATTTTCTCCTTAAGAATCGTGAGGATTCCTAAGTGTGTTGCTCCTTTGTGAGTCGTAAGGATCTCACGCAGGGGTTTTCTCCTCACAAGGTCGAGAGGACTTTGCGAGTGTATTTCATCTCTTTTCATGAGTTTGCGCCCTTTCGGATTTTCACAGACTCGCCGGTAGTCCTGCTGTTTTTACTCACGGAGCCCTTTCGGGTTTTCATCCGTGCCCGTTTTGCTTGTGGACATACCGTTTATTTTTTTATTTCTTTTATTTATTTATTATTTTTTTTGCCGCTGGTGGGGCTTTAAAAGTAGTCTCACCGGCAGGATTTGGGAGAGATAGGGGTCATTTACGCCCGTGGATTGTATACGGTTTTGCAGGATGTATGATCCAGACCGTAGGGCTGATGTGCTCAATTCACCTGCGACTTGGAGCATTCACGTATAGTATTTCTTGAGATATCGGCCATTGATGTTTGGCATGGGCCTTTCTCCCTCGGCACTTATTAGTTGGTAGGATCCTCCGTCAAACACTTTCTCGATGACGTATGGTCCTTCCCAGTTTGGCTCGAATTTTCCCTTGGCATGTCGATTGGGGATAATCGGTCTTTTGAGGACCAACACCAATTCACCTTTCTTGAAAGCGTGGAGACGGGTTATCTTGTCATAGGCCCGTGACATTTGGGCTCGGTATAGCTCCAGACTTTGCTGCACCGCGAGCCTCTTTTCTTCGAGGGCATCGAGTTCTTCAAGTCGAAGGAGCACGTTTTCCTCCTCCGTCAACTCATGCTGAACGGCCATTCTTAAGCTTGGAACTTCGACTTCGAGGGGGAGGACCGCCTCCACTCCGAAGAGCAATGAGTATGGAGTGGAATGAGTTGGAGTACGGTGCGTGGTACGATATGCCCACAATGCCTCGTGAAGTTTGAGATTCCAGTCTCTCTTGTTGGCTGAAGCATTTTTCCTCAGGAGCTTGCATAGGGTCTTATTGAAGGCTTCGGCTAGCCCATTGGCTCTTGGATTATAGATGGAGGAATATCTCCAGTCTATCTTGTGCTGAGTAGCGAACCTTGAGACATTGAAGCTCTTGAAAGAAGGCCCGTTGTCAGAAATGATTCTTCTTGGTGTACCGAAGCGGTATAGAATATTATGCTGGAAGAACGTCAGAATATCCTTGGTCTTGACTTCTTTTAGCGGGACAGCTTCAGCCCATCTGGAGAAGTAGTCTGTGGCGGCCAATATAAACCGATGGCCTTTGGATGACGGAGGATCAATTGGACCAACAATGTCGGTGCCCCAGACTTCGAAGGGCCACGACGCCACCGTAGGATGCAATGGATTGGGATGCTTGTGAATAAAATCACCGTGAATTTGGCAGATATAACATTTCTTTGCATGCTCTCCGCAATCCCGTATCATGGTGGGCCAGTAATACCCAAGCCGTTTGATTTGAAGTCGCATCTTGGGGCCAGATTGGTGAGCACCGCAAACGCCCGAGTGAACATCTTTCATGACCTTTTGGGCTTCGGCCAATGACAGACACCTGAGCCAGAGTTGGTCATATGACCTGCGGTATAACGTGTCATTTACAAACACGTATCGGAGAGCTCTTTTCTTTAGCTGAATCCTCGCAGATTTTTCTTCGGGCAGCTTGTCGTATCGGAGGTACTCTATGAAGGGTTCTCTCCAATCGGGCTTGTCTTGAACGATCGAAGCTTCTTCGGCGGGACTGCTCTTCTTTTCCATGCTTTCCTCTTCTCGTAGAGAGACTGGGGGTAGAATTTGCCGGCTCCTGACTGTGATCAGAATTTCGTCCATGTCAGGATCAGCCAGCTCCTTGGCTAGGCGAGCGAGTATGTCGGCTTTTCCGTTCAACGCTCTAGGGACTCTCGTTAGTTCAATATGAGTGAACCGTTTCATGAGTTCCACCACTCGGCCTCTGTACCGGGCTAATCCGGGTTTGTATATCTTATAGTCGCCGCTTACTTGGTTGACGACAAGCTGGGAGTCACCGTAGACTCGTAGCCGACGGATTTCCATTTCTATGGCGAGCTCCAAACCAGCTATCAGAGCTTCATACTCAGCTTCATTGTTTGTCCGAGGCTCGGTGAGAGCAAAAGAACGCCGTAGGGTTCCCATTGATGGTGTGATGAACACCAATCCTATCCCTGCTTTTATCTCCGGGACGCTTGATTTACTGGAGGTCCTTATTGACGAGGCTCCATCGAAGTAGAGCTCCCAACATGGCTCATCTTCCTCGAGGTGCAGCACTTGTTCATCGGGTAACTCACAATTTAGCGGTGACCCTTCTGGTATGGGATGAGCAGCGAGAAAGTCTGCAAGAGCTTGCCCTTTTACTGCTTTCTGAGGGGTATAAACTATGTCAAACTCAAGTAGCATGACAGCCCATCTTGCTATTCTGCCGGCTAGGCTTGCTTTGGTCATCAAGTGTTTGAGCGGGTCGACCTTGGAGATCAGCATAACCCGATGAGCGAGCAAATAGTGCCTCAGCTTCTTCACAGCAAATATCAGAGCCAGGCATTGCTTTTCGATTGGGGAGTAGTTGTGTTCCGCCCCGACTAGAGTTCGACTGAGGTAGTAGAGGGCATTTTCTTTTCCCTCCTCGTTATTCTGGGCAAGGAGCGCACTGAGTGACTCGTCCAGCGCGGCAGTGTAGAGAATCAGCGGTTTATTTGGAATGGGAGCGGCCAGCACTGGAGGGTGCAACAAGTACTGTTTGATGCTTTCGAATGCTGCTTGACATTCGGCATCCAAGATAAAAGGAGCTCCTTTCTTCATGAGCTTTGAGAAGGTCCTACATTTCCCCGATAAATTTGAGATAAACCTCCTTATATAAGCAAGCTTGCCTTGAAAAGATCTTAGTTGCGTCAGACTTTTCGGAGGGGGCATCTCCATGATGGCCTTTATCTTTGATGGGTCAACTTCTATCCCTCGATGCCGGACTATAAAACCCAGGAATTTTCCCGATGACACTCCAAAAGCACATTTCAGAGGATTCATCTTCAGATCGTATTCCCTCAGTCTGGTGAGAACGGTCCTAAGATCTTGGATGTGGTCAGCCTTGGCTTTAGTTTTGATGACCAGATCATCAACATAGCATTCGACGACTTTATGGATCAGGTCATCAAAGATATTAGTCATTGCCCTTTGATATGTAGCACCCGCGTTCTTCAGTCCGAACGGCATTACCTTGTAGCAATATATTCCAATCGGGGTTCGAAATGCTGTGTGTTTCTCATCCTCAGGCGACATCTTGATCTGATTATATCCAGACGAGCTATCCATAAAGGTGAACAACTCGTAATTTGAGGTGTCATCGACCATCATTTCCATGACCGGCAGCGGAAAGTGGTCTTTAGGACATGCCTTGTTAAGGTCCCTGAAATCGACACAAACTCGGATCTGCCCATTTTTCTTCTTCACTGGGACTATGCATGCGATCCAGTCTGCATATTTCTCTTCCCTGATGAAGCCGGCATCAATGAGTTTCTTGGTTTCCTCGATGACCTTTTCTTCCAACTCCCTTCTCATTCTTCGAGGAGCTTGTTTGACTGGTTTAGCATCAGGAGATATAGCCAACTTATGTACGGCCACTTCAGGGGAAAGGCCAGGCATTTCTTTGTATGTCCACGCAAAGCAGTCGACGAACTCATGCAGCAGGGCAATTATCTGCTCTTTCATTTCCTCCGACAAGAGTGAGCTGATGTAGGTCAGCCTTGGATTATCGGACGTTCCTAAGTCAATCTCAGTTAGCTCATCAAAGGTTGCTTGTCTGCCATCTTCGAGCTCTTGAGGAGCTTCTTCTGGCTCGGCTATCTCGTCATCATCATTTGATCTTTCGCTGGCCTCACCAACATGGATCATGTAGCACGCTTTGGAATCAGGTTGAATGTAGCCTATGCCCCGTCTATCTGGAATTCGTCCATCGATGAGTGCTCGGACCTGGGACGGATACCATAGCCCTTCGTAAAACTTTGCTTCGGACTCCGTTTGATATAACCGGCATCCGCACTTCTTAAAGTATTCCCGCATCTCGGGCGCATAGTATTGGGGATTGAGGACGGCTCTTATGCCTCTCTCATAGGGAAGGCACGCGACAGAAAGATCGTCCGGGTGCGCAACGGGGTTTGACCTGTAAAACAGGATGCCCTTCTGTCCATTTTTCCTCCCGGGCACGTAGAAAGTTTTCAGCTGGTCCACGGTAGAGACTGACAATGCGTCGAGCTCTTTGCACATCCGTTCCGGCACCCTTGTGATGGCCAGGGACCCTTCTGCGACTTTGAAGGTCTCTCGTAGTTTCGCTTGCTGCATGGGAGGCCAATCTGCACAGCTGTTGCACGGCAGGTCCTCTTCTTCTGACTCTTCAGTGTCACTGCCAAGATGAGGGCGGAATTTGCTACTAGATGGGCCTTCGGTAACAGATTCGTCCGTATCGCTGCCGAAATGAGGGCGAGTTTTACAGAAGGACGGGCTTCCAGCGTCGGACTCATCAGTGTCGCTGCCGAAATGCGGGCACACTTGGGTATTTTTGCTTTTGAAAGTGACAGCCGGCGCAGATTTGCTTTTGAGTCTTGGGGCCGGTCTATCCTCGGTTAGTTGTGGCTTAGCATTTTGGTGGTTCATAAAGTACCGAGAATCTTCATATCGGACTTCATGCACACCAAATGGCTGGATGTCTCCGTCAATGCGTATTTCTTCGCCATTTTTAGTATACTTCATGCATTGATGGAGAGTTGACGGAATGATACCGTAATCGTGGAGCCACGGCCGCCCCAAGAGAATCTTATAAGATGTGTCGGCGTCGATCACGTATATCTTATCTTCAGTTTGCAGATCCCCGAATTTGATTGGCAAAGCTATAGACCCCAGAATTTGCTGGCAATTTTGGTTGAAGCCTTGAATGACAATCCTTTCCCTTGACAGGTGTCGGACGTCCATTGACAAACTCTTCAGAGTTCGCAAGTTCATGATGTTCACTGAGGACCCCGGATCAATCAATATGCGATTAATTCGATCTCCGTCGCTGTACCCGGTCACGTAAAGTGGCCGATTATGCTCATCCGTTCCCAGTAGCAAGTCTTCATCCTTAAATGTGACTGTGGCGGCATGCAGAGCGTGCTGGGCTTCTTTCATATTAATTTCCGCAAAGTGAGCCTGATACCGCTCGGGGTTTTGTAGAGCGTGAATGAGAACATCTCTAAGCTCCTTAGATAGGACCAAGGCGTTGTAGATGCTCAGGAGAGACGGAAGCTTCCGGAGATGTGCCAAGACATTATAGTCCACCGAGGAAGGACTTATGTTTTCATCAGTCGGTTCTCTGCCATCTTCTTCATTAGCGACTTATTTTTCTTTCCCTTTTGGGGCGTTGCCCTGATTTGGCGGTAGAGCCCTGCCGCTTCTGAGCTGGATTTGATTGGCCTTTGTGGCGAGCTCCTCGTCCTCTTCAGGAAAATAGAGCTCATCCTCGGAGTCACTGCCAAGATGGATGGCGTAGCAGGTCACTACTGGGATTTCTTCATTGGAGTCTTCTTCTAACTCCTCCAGAATTTCAGCCGCTTGTACAGGGAAGAACTCCTTCAATTGAATCAATGTTCTTTCCTTTTGTTCATATTCTTCGAGGGAATCGATATATTTTTGAATGGTCGATCTCCCTGCAGACTCTCTTTCGTGCCGAGCTGCACTTTTCTTCTTCTTGAGCTTCTTGGATTTTGAGCCTGATGGAGCCGCCTTGGCAGCTGGACTGGTAGGCTTCTTCTGCCCTTCCCATTCCATCCTGGGTTCTTTCCGAAGTAGCTTTATCATCTTCTTCGTCTTATTAGATATGTGGGTACTCCACGGAGGCCACGATGAGTCAGTTTCGTTTGTCAGGGCAGCAGGTTCAGCTGTCTGCTCCCAGAAGGCTTCAACTTTTGTCTGTATAAAGTTGGCGGTTGCAACTTGATTGTTCACCAACACGCTTTTAGACAGCTCGATCTCTCCAGCCTTGTACTGCTTCTCGACCCAGTCTTTGAAGATATAGCAATCCTCGATCGCATGGCTCACTACTCGGTGGTACGGGCAATACAGAGGATTGTCGGTCATTTTTGCTTCTTGGGGTCTTTTCGACTCCGGCAATTGTAGGCCGTTGTTCAAGGCATTTTTAAATATCTTGCGAACCTTGTCCCTTCTGAAAGAGTAAACCTTGTTCTTTTTCTCCTCTAGGGTGGGCCCATCTCCTCCCAGCAATGGCTTTCGAGACCGGTTAGTTTTGGATTCGGCCGCCCTTCGCTTTTCTTCACTGTCGGATGCATTGAAGACATTGGTACTACTGGAGCTCCCGCTTCTACGGTTGTCGTCCCGCTTGCTTTTCCAAGTTTTGTCTCTCTGAGAATCCGACAGGGGCTCCTGCTTCGAGCGTTCCAACATTTGGACTTTCTTGGTTAGCTCCTGAAATGTCTTAAGGCCCGCTGTGCACAAGAATGGGACCATCCAATTGCTGAGGTTCCCAGTGAGAAGGCTGACGGACTGGTCCTGCTCCAGCGGCGGTTCGCACTTGACTGTGAGATTGCGCCATCGGGCGATAAAGTCGGTATTGCTTTCATTCTTCCCCGGCTTGGTCCTCACAAGGTCGGCAATGGAGATTTTATCACTGACGCTCATGAACCTTTGCCAAAACAGGGACTCCATTTGGGCAAAGGTAATGACGGATCCGTCCAGTATACTCGCATACCAGTCGAAGGCGACGCCGGTCAGGCTGTTGACAAATTGACGAAGAAGGAGCGCGTCATTACCCCCTGTATTTCCGCACGATGCTTTGAAGTGGGCAACGTGCTGATTTGCATTCCCCGTTCCATCAAATCTTCCGAACTTAGGAATGACGTAGCCGCTTGGGAACTCAATCAGATCGTATTGCAAGGGATATGGCCGCCCACTACTGCCGATTTCTTTCTGAGCTTCAGCTTCGGCCACCAATGTTTTAACTTTTCTGGTGACCAAATCCATTATCCGATCCTGTGTTAGCGGGATAGTGCTATCAGGGGCCAAGGCGTCTCCAGAAGCGGAGTGCGGCCGGCTTTCATGCGGCTCGACCAGTCTTGGTCCTAAAGGAACAGGTATTGGCTGCCTCGGATTGTCATCACCCGGCTGATTAGTAGCAGCTTGTGCTTGATTGGGAGGTGCTCGAGCAATTTGAGCCGTAAGCTGCATCACCACGTTCGTTAAGTCGTTAATCTTCGAATAGAGCTTGGCCATCTCTTTATCTTTGCTCCTGAGCTGTTTTCGAAGCTCTTGAAGCAGCTCTTGCTTCGCAGTCTTAGGGCGGAAAGTTGGCTCTTCCTCGCTGTCCGAGCTTGACTCTGCATGGACCGAGGGGTCTTTCTGCCTATCATCCTCATCGAAAGGGTTTTCTTCATCCAGCGGGGGCGGCTGTTCTTGGGCGTCGGCAACCACATTCAGGCTAGATTGGGCTTGAGATGTGGTGGCCCCATCCTTGCTTTTGCTGCGAAGGTTGTTGCTAGGGCGACCGCCCGCCATATAGACCGTATGGATGATATATCCGGCCGTCTTTCTATCATTGGCAGCTGATTTCACGGATTGCTGTCTTGACCCCCTTGTTTCGGTTGCTGGTAGTCGATTGAAGGCGGCTGGCCTAACCAGTTTCTTGAGTGGTGATGGCGCTTCTTTTTTGGATTTTTCCCGCTGCTTTCGTGCGGCACAGAGCGCCTGATAGACCCTTGAAGAGACAGTGTCATACTTTTTATGTTGGGGCCAGGACACGTCTCTTTGTAGCGCTGTTCGGACTGCTGTCTTCTTGATCCTGGCGGTCATGGCATTTTTCTGAACCCACTTCAGAGGCTCGAAGGAATTGCTGATTCTTACGTCCAACTCAGCCGTCGTCGCAGGCAACCCTGCACTTGGAACTTCACACGATTCCATTTGGCCGAAGCCCTGGCCCTCTTGTTGGTTCGATACCTGAGCCGCTTCTGCCTTAACTTCTCTGTTCTAAGCACCTGGCAGACTTTGGCTCTTTGGGAAGATGCCGTAGACCGGGCGATGGAGGATTTTGGAGATACAATCGATTGTGCACTTATTGGAGTCATCGCCTGAGCTCGTCCGCAGCATTTGATGTTGCCTTTCGCACCGGAAGCCTTGCCCCCAGCTGGAGCGCCAGGGAGTCGTTCAGACACCATCTTAAGTTTCGGTTGTGGTGCCTTAGCAATCACAACATTCGGCCTCTTGCCCCTTGGGACCGGCTTGGCCACCTGTTCCGCTGGGATTTTCGCCAGATGAGCGCTTCCGGCAGGGTAGATGATGACGGAGCCAAACTGGCGGGGCGGTTCCTCTCACTGTCGACTGAGGCTTGCGGGGAGAACTACACGAGCGTTGATCTTGACCACGTACGGAATCAGGGTCACGTTGGAAGCTGAATTCGTCTGGGGAGACATTGTCGTCGAAGGTTGATTGCTGCATGGAAAAAAACATCATTTCAGTATAGGCAATCGATATGTGTATTGATTGAGTTCGCATGAACGTTTAACCCGAAATATGGGAGGAGAGATTTGTCCCACCGGGCGTGCCAGAATCTGTAGGGTGTTTTTCATCACCCTATTGAGATGGGAATACGCGCACGCTTGTCAGGCGTACTACAGATTCCCCCTGCCTAGGGTAGGCTGGAGTTTAATGATTGTGGGGATCCGAATCTCCGGCGGCCGCGGACTAAGCTGCCGTTAATTACCCCTCGCCTTTGGGGCGAGGGAACCTCCGATTAACGGGTTAAACTGGTCATGCGAACTCAATGTGCAGTGTGCGTGTGTGTTGTTTTGGAGGGGGGTTTGAATATATCGGGAGCCACGCAGAGTTTTTACGGGGGTCCCGCTACCCGGATAGCGGGCTGGTGGTCAAGGGGGTTAGCAGCCCCCTTGCGGGGTGCGGGGCAGCGTCCCGTTAGAAATTTTTTTCTAACAGGGACAGTGTCGCGGAGTATGTGTATGTGTACATTTATATACATATGTATATATATACATGTATATATAAGTAAAGGGGAAAAAGACATCCAAAGGATGCGTGGGGCCAGCGCCTAGGCGCTTGAGCGCGAGCGCGCCACGTGTCGGCACGTGGGCGCTTTGCGCTCGAGCGTAGAGTGCTGGAGCGCAACGCGCCACGTGTCGGCACGTAGGCGACTTGCGCTCGAGCGCTTGCGCTTGAGCGCAAGAGCGCCACGTGTCGGCACCGGGGCGACTTGCGCTCGGGCGCTTGCGCAGGAGCGCAAGAGCGCCACGTGTCGGCACGAGGGCGACTTGCGCTCGGGCGCTTGCGCTGGAGCGCAAGCGCGCCACGTGTCGGCATGAGGGCGACTTGCGCTCGAGCGCTTGCGCTGGAGCGCAAGCGCGCCACGTGTCGGCACGTGGGCGCTCTGCGCTTGAGCGCCGGCGAGAAAAAGAGGCTTTTAGCCTAAAAAGATTTCTCTGAAGAGAAATCAAAGAGGAGTTGGACTCCCGAGTGTTTTTTTTCTTTTTTTTAGGGTTTAGTGAAAGGGGTTCTTCTTCTTCCTCCTCTGTTAGCTGGATCTTGAAGATCAAGAGATATGGGATTTTAAAAATCACTCCTTTTTGAGATCTAATGGAAGATCTGAGTTCCCCTTGATGGGTTTTGTGGTGAAAAACTAATTTGTTTTATAAAAAGGAGAGTAGAACTCTTGATTTAATTCAAAAGAAAGAAGAAGGTTTTGGAACCTTGGAGAAGGAAGAAAGATCTCAGATCTGAGACTTTTTTGGAGAGAGAAAAAGTTGTTGAGATATTTCATTATCTTTGCCTTTATAGGCCATACACTTTACACATAGCCCCTTAGGCTTCACAAAATGGCATTTTGCCTATCACATGGCTCATGTGCCATTTCTTTTTGCACATAAGCCATGGGCTTTACAAAAATTTGGCTTTATGCCTATTTTTCTTACATTTATCCATAAAATAAAATAACAGAAATACAACAAAATTATTTATTACAAAATTTTTATCTTGGCATGGGTGGAGGCCGGCCGCTTCATGTTCTGGCTCGACCCGGGCATAGGCCCACTGGATCTGGGCTTGGGCCCACTTGGCTTGGGGTTGACTTTGATTTTGACTTGGTCAACCGGGGTGTAAATTTTTACCCCAACAATCACCACTATTTCGGTCTTCGGGAGTGATACCGAGGAGGGAGAAGAGATAGTTTATTCAGGGCCGTCCCAACGCAACAACCCGGGACCGTCCACCCCTATGTTGATCTTCGGCAGCGACTCAGAAGATGAGGTCAACGCTATATTTTCCGCTTGGCTGTCAATACAAGCCTTCGCTGGCGATAATCAGAGTTTGCAAATTACCATGGTTCTATAAGAACATTACAAAGATCTCGACGCACTTGAAACTTATAGTGTGCAGGAACTGCAAACATTCTATGTCCCTCCTAGGCGAAGAAATGAAAAGACGATCCTATTCTACCGATCCACGGAAACCAAAGTGGAGAAAGAAATTTGGCATGGTGCGGATTCTACACTTGACAGGCTCCAGCCCATCCGTCTTCCTAGATATTACACGGAAGGCTTGAAAAGGCTATTGAAGTGCCAAGGGGTACCCTTCAGACACACTACTCGACAAGCTCGATTCTATAACAGGATTTGGGACGTCCCTAGAACTCAGCGAAAGTTGCCCAACGGGAAAATGGAAACGGTCGGGCTTGGATATGTCCAATCCAAGAAACGAGAACGAGTCCATGGTAGCTACGCCATACATGACTTTGATGAAGAAGGAGACGCCCTGTTAGAAGACGTTGACCCTGAACCAAAACGAGGTCCCGCCATCAAAATGCCGAGTCTGTCGTTTGAAGAACGGATGGACAAGCTAATAAGGGAAGCGGGGCAAAAGGTCCGGGATGACCATAACCGTGAAATGGCCATTTACGAGAAAGCCAGGACGCAGTGCCTCCTTCAGCAGGCCGTGGAGAATGACAATGCTCCTGGTCGCCGACCCGTCATACAAAAGACCCGGCACAGAGGCAAAAATAAACCAAAGAACGGAAAAAACGTTCGACAGCAGCCAAGCGCGTCTAAGAAGCCACGCGAGCAAGAGTCGAGCAGCCGGGATCCATCCCTTATAAATAAGATGGGTCGAGAATATTCTTTTCCCCAAGATAAGTAAAAGAAGATATTCAATTTCATTGAAAAGCATCAGATGATGGCACTCCCGGAGTCCAAGCACCCCGAGCAAGCGAACGAGATCTCCCACCCAGACTATTGCTCTTATCACTAAGCAATAGGGCATCCTCTCGAAGTCTGTTTCACCTTCAAGAACTGGATTGAAGACTAATATCAATAAGGCAGGTTCGCTCTATCCAGCAGCTGGAAGGTAAGCCCGCCACAGAAGCATGAACCAAAAGCGACGTGTATAACGAGAGTAGAACCAGATCAACATCGATCTTAGAAACAATCTCGTACCTGCCATGTGATAACGCTGTCAGAAGAAGATCCTGAGAATATGGATGACCTCCCCTGGTGCTTCGAAAACGATGACGGCGAGGTGATCTCGGAGTTTCCACCGGCGCCGAAAGAGCTGGAAGATGGGATACATACTACTGCAGATAACCTCAAGAAAATTGATCTGGGGACGGCAAGTGACCCGCGACCGACATTCGTCATGTTAGTTATGTATATGCCCTAGAGACCATTGTTGTACATATGATGTATATTATAATGGATGCTTGGATATATATAGAGATGACTTTCTTGCTCGTCATGATAGTATGCTATTTGGTTTCACTTTATCTTAACATGTTGACTTGTATTGGTTTACTGTTTTACTCTCACATGTTGATAAAGCCCTTAGGATCTGTACTCGACTACTGGGACTATGATGAGATCATACTAGTGGGGCCATGGTAGTCGATGAGTACATCCTATAACTGTTCCTAGTCGAGGGTATATCGAGACAGGGCATCGATACACCAGAGTAGACTAGCGTATACGCATCTTGACCCATATGATGGGCGATGGATGATCCCATATCCATCGGTGTTTGACATCAGAGATAGTGTACGGGTGCTCAGTGGAGACTGGGTACACTGGACGGACTCGCCGAGAACTCCCAGATGGTGATATACCACACGTCAGATGGCAGTTCTCCGGTGACACTGGTACAGGGTAGTCTGAAGACCCGAGATCGTCATAGAGTCTTGTGTGATTCCCACTGTGCTTTGATTTCCACCTTACCACGTCCAAGAGGGCGTGCAAAACGGTGGCTTTTGGGTACAGTCCCGAATCACATGGAGGCAATGAGCGATAGGAGGGGATTCGTCTCTCCCGGTATAGGGAGTTGATGTTGCGCTGTGTTCGATTGGCTATAACTAGAAGTCCCTGGCCAGGGCTGATATAGAGATTTACTGGTAAGTGTTACTAGTAGTTTCTCGATCCGTTATGAGCCACACATCGACACGACTTATCGGTTACTGGGGTCTGACGTATACCACCCCTAGACTTGATATGCGACATATCAGACAAACAGACCGGACTGTACGGAAGTGTTACTGATTGGATTCACAGGAGAACGCACAGGCTAGCTTGTTGATCTTCTGATCGCTCAATACCTGGGTGGCTGTTACGTTTAGCTGACCGCTTGCAGCTTGTGGGTGTTTGATATAATCATCACTTGCTACCGGCGTATTGACGATTCTTTAGAGTCCTACACAGAGGTTTCTTGGCTCAGGCGAAACGGAGTAGAGGCACATATGTGATATGTGCAGGACCGAGAATAATGCGATATGAGATACCGTATTATATTCTCGCGATATTTAGATATGAACTGAGACATCGGATCAAGTGTTGATTCGATGAATCGGTACATGATATATTAGTCGGTAATATTCGATATAGCCGGATCATCAAATCAAGTGTTGATTCGATGATTTAATGTATAATAATATATATGATATATTGTATTACATTATCTAATATTGGCTCGCTTTATTATTTCATTTTCTCACTGGATGATACATTGATATATATGCGATATATGTTAATTGTATTATTTTCTTTTGTTGCAAATATATAATATATATGTGATATATATTATTGTGACATGATATGATTAATTGTTAAACATGTTTAAGGATGATTAATTGAGGTTAGGGTTTGATTAGGGTTAGATGCTTCATGCACCTTCTAGAAGCATTTTCTTTTGTCATTATTAAGATATTTTGTGATGACACATTTTTAACCCAACCAAACCCTAACTCTAGTTTATTCTCTACACAATCTTAGCCACTCATCCTTAACCATGGTTTATATATCAATCATATACATTTCTTTCTATTCATCACAAAAGGATTAATCTTTTTATCATTTTCATTATCATCTTCTTCTCTCTTGAAAAAGCTTAATAGAAAATCTTTATGTGATGAATAAATATGAGAAAATGATTTAAAAAGAAAGCAAAAATACTACTCTCTCATCCTCATCTCATCTAGCCCATGAGATTAGTGTGTTCATCTCTTTAGAGTGAGAAAGCTTGAGTCTTTGCAACTTCGACGTAGATCATCGGAGATTTGGAACACTTCAAGCTAGCATGGATCGTTCGAGTCGTGGAGCCTCTCATGAGTCCGGGAGATCATGGATCGTGGCAAAGGGACTTCTACTCGGAGCTTGTGAAGCGAAGGAGCGGACTACAAAGGTTGTAATCCCTCACACTTAGATAAAAGTTATCATCTTGCATGTTAAACCCTAATAATCTAGCAAAGATCCCGGCTTTGGGTTGTTCGGCACGTCTAAATTTTTATCCGGGCATGTTTGATGCCTTATGAACCTTCACAAGAGTGCCTAGGAACCTTTCAGTGGTATCAGAGCCTAGCTAGAGCATTAGGCGACGTGTTTACGAAGTTAAAACTCCGATCGAACCCGAACCGACAAAGTTAACCCCCTCTCTGGAAATTTTTTAAAATATGGAGTTTTTCTGAATTAAAAATTCCTGAAAAATACAGTAGATAAAAATAAGAATTACTGTGAATTTCGAGCCACTGATCCGTACAAACGACCGCGGAAGCGCGGCAATTACCTTCTTCTGCCGCGTTTCCGCGGCCGTACTGTTCGATTTGATATTTTTTGTTTTACAGTAATTCATTATTTGTGCTTTTATAGTTTCTGGTATTTTTATATTGACTCAAAAGTTGAGTAATCAGGGGTTTGTTTTGTAATAGTAGACTCGATCGGAAATTTTAAATTCATATTTCTTTCCGGATATTTAGAAACTGTTAAACTAGTTGAACGGATATCATTAACCCACTTTTTCCCGGCACGTAAAACTTTCAAGTGTTGAATTTTTATCGGGTTTAAATCTTTCGAAAAAATTGTACAAGTTAAGCGGTGGACCCTCTAGAAGACAACAAACCTTAACTCGATTATGTGACCGTCTTGAACTGCCTTTTGAACCTTCGGGTTTGGGGCAGTACGGCGTGCCACATGTGAGGCGTTGGCTTGACCCTTCTACGGCTGGATCACCGGTACTGTGACATATTCTGGGATTATTTGAACTCCGCTCAAGTGTTGAGCACTTTAGGAAATTTTGGGTATTTGATTATCTGTTCGAAAAGTTTAATACTGTCTATTTATCTGGAATGTGATACAATATGTGGAATTCATAGAGTTAGGCATGAAATACGGAGTATGTGATATTTCGGATTTACGATGTCTAAAGTGATTGTGAATTCCAAATATTGTAGTTTTACACTTTCTTTTCTGTGACCGTAAGTGTAATATGTGATATCGCCGGTTTCGTTGCTATATGTCAACGACAATTGGGATGCGCATATTTACTTACGTTGATGATATGTGATATTATGTGTTGCTGTGATATGTTATATTGGATCGACACGTTCTGAATAGCCGGGGGTTTTATGTGAGATGAGGGTTTTCATTTTCATTCATGTAAAATTCATTTGTAATGTAATATTCTTTTCTTTGGGGCACTTCCAGGTTGAGGTTGCTGTCACCAGTGTATATTATTTACTTTTCCGCATTAGGTAGACCCAAGGAGGGGAGCACAAGTAACCGGGTTCTAGGGTCCAGTGGGAGGCCATCTCGAGGAGTCGAGACCGGGTCTCCTAACCCTAGAATTGGCAGTGTTACTTGCCGCTTTCGTAGGGGTCTTGGGATGTGGGTTTGGCTATTCGTCGCGACCGTGGAATCCGTGTTTTATACAGGCTCGTATTGAAAACACGGACGTCCTAGTATATCCAATATTTCATATATGTTCTTCTGCTGCAATGTTCTGTGATGAGATCATATTACTGCCTGAGACGAATGCTTATACTATATATATATGCTGATATATAAATATTACTGCTTTCGTTTCTTCTGTGATGCTTAGGAAGCATAAGCTGATGGGATATTTATTAATGAGATTAATAAAAGAAAAAGAAACCTAAAGATGTTGTAGAATCAAAACTTTATAAAAGGGGTAGCTACAGTTTTGCTTTGCACAGTGATATATATGATATATCCTGCACCTTATTCGATGGGGAAAGGGCCGACGATCCCTTCACCGGGAGTGACCCCTTTAGTGAAACTGGCAGATGCTACAAAACGCGGTTTGTCTTTTGAATGCTTTTAGTGTTTTGTTTTGCACAGCGGTATATATGATATATCCTGCACCTTATTCGATGAGGAAAGGGCCGACGATCCCTTCACCGGGAGTGACCCCTTTAACGAAACAAGAAAAGCCTAAAAAACACTCCTTTTCAAAAACACTCGATTCTACGACGATATCAAGTTCATTGCGCTCGGGGTTTTCTGAAAAACCTGCGTAACCTTCCGTCATTTTAGGAAAATAGAGTACTTAGTATTCGTGCTGCGTTTGTTGACCATAGTTAAGGCGCAGTGTACGGTAGCTAAGTGATGTTTTCCTATATAACATAAGATGTGATTAATTGGGACAGTCATATGACTTTGTTGACCATAGTTAAGGGTCATGTGGATGGGTCTAAATTAATCAAGAAATGACGGGTAGAACTTGACTAGTGCTTATGATTTGTTGACCATAGTTAAGGTCATAAGACACTAGGGGTAAAAATATTATCGGGAATTTCAAACGTTGAAATTTGCAATGAGATTGCATACCTCCTATGAGATAGTTGGATCCTGATACCCACTGCGAGTAAGAGTTACTCCTGGGAGAGTTTTACACAGGACAATTAGCCGATTAAGTAGGTATCTAGAAAAGTGTTAACGGGGTTACGCCTCTGGGAAAACGAGGTTTACTTTAATTAGGTCCGTGCGAAAGCACGGGGAACCTCCCTCAAAGTACCGACACTGATCTGGCTGAAAGATTGACGAAATTGTAGGGTGTAATTAATCCCGGCTAATCTTACCTTTTTGGGTTTTAAGGTAGATTTGATTAAAACAGTGGGAGACATCCTGATTAGATAAGATAATAACCAATCTAATCTTGCAAGAGCGTACGCTAAAGTGTTTTCTTCTCTCTCTCTCCAGGTAGCGACCATGTCAGGCCATAATCAAGTTAATAATATGGATGTATTGACTGAACCCAATTATTGTACAGTACAGGGGAACGTTGGACCCATTCTTTCTTATAAAAGTTATAAGACTGAACAGGAAACAGGAGAATATCTAGATTCTCACGCCGCCCAAAAGAACATGCATGTTGATGCATCTTCTTCGGGTGTGTTAGTTATTGAGAACTGTTTCTCAGTTCACCCTACGTCCTGGGTATTAGATACCGGATCAGGATCCCACATATGTAAACAGTTACATGGGCTACAGAAAGGTAGAGAACTGGGAAAAGGTGATCATTCCGTTCAAGTAGGGAACGGTGCAAATGTTGCAGCCAAAGCAGTTGGCGAATATCACCTGGTATTACCAAGTCGTAATACACTGATTCTAAATGAGTGCTATTATATACCGAACATGATGTGCAACATTATATCAGTTTCTTTATTAAGTAAAGAAGGATATAATTTTGTAGTAAAGGATAATGTTATGAACATATTCCTAGATCAAAAGTTGATTGCATCAGGCTCGTTACATAATAGCATATTCATTCTAAATCAGAATACAGTCCTGAATATACAAAACACACACAAGAGGAAAAGTTCAGATATGAACGAATCCTACTTGTGGTATTGTAGACTTGGTCATATCAATGCGACACGACTGGCTAAGTTACATAAGGATGGTTATTTGAATCCGTTCGAATTATCATCTTATGATACTTGCCATTCATGTCTCAAAGGAAAAATGACCAAAGCTCCGTTTAGTGGACACGAAGAAAGAGTTACTGAACTCTTAGGACTAATACATAGTGATGTATGCGGTCCCATGTCTACGCATGCCAGGAACGGTTCTTCCTATTTCATTACATTCACTGACGATCTCTCTAGATTCGGACACGTGTTCCTGATGAAACACAAGTCTTAAGCTTTTGAGAAATTCAGAGAATATAAGCACGAAGTAGAAAATCAAACGGGCAAAAGTATTAAGATTCTTCGATCTGATCGAGGAGGTGAATACTTAAGTAATGAGTTTCGGGATTATCTAAAAGAGAATGGGATTCTCTCTCAGCTTACTCCTCCTTATACACCACAGCACAACGGTGTATCGGAGCGGAGGAATCGCACCCTATTAGATATGGTGCACTCTATGATGAGCACTGCTGAGTTACCTATCTCCTTTTGGGGTTATGCGCTGGAGACAGCCACATATCTATTGAATAGAGTTCCAACTAAATCGGTGCCTACCACTCCATATGAGATATGGAATGGGAAGAGACCATCTCTTAAACGAGTTAAGATATGGGGTTGTCCGGCCTATGTTAAAAAGCAAAATCCGGACAAACTCGAGGCAAGATCAGGTATATGTAAGTTTGTAGGATATCCAAAAGATTCTTATGGATATATATTCTATCACGCTGAGGAACAAAAAGTGTTTGTTTCTCAATATGCCACCTTTTTAGAAAAGGAATTTCTTGCAAAAGAAATTAGTGGTAAAGAGGTAGAGCTGGAAGAGGTTCCAGCACCACAGACTACAACTGATGATTTATTGGAACCAGAGGATTCAGTACTACCCGACGAACCCCAGCCTCTCCGCCGATCTAGTAGGGTTTCTCATCCACCTGAGAGATACTACGGTTTTCTCATTGATGGTGGAAGCGAGGATTGTATCATGGACGATGATGACCCGACTAGTTTCGAGCAGGCCATCACGAGTGGTGACTCTGTGAAATGGCTGGATGCAATGCGATCTGAGATGGAATCCATGTACACCAATAAAGTATGGATTTTGGAAAATGCTCCTGAAGGGGTAAAACCCATTGGGAGCAAGTGGATTTTTTAAAGGAAATTTGGTGTAGATGGAAAAGTTGAGACTTTCAAAGCTAGACTTGTAGCAAAGGGTTTTCGTCAACGACCAGGTGTGGATTATGACGAAACCTTTTCTCCAGTGGCTATGCTTAAGTCCATCCGGATCTTACTTGCCATTGCTGCATACCATGACTATGAAATCTGGCATATGGATGTTAAGACCGCCTTTCTAAACGGTGATTTAGAAGAGTGCGTGTACATGACTCAGCCAGAGGGCTTCGTAGATAGTAGGAGCAGCGGAAAGGTGTGCAAGCTACTTAAATCCATTTATGGGTTAAAGCAAGCATCGCGGAGTTGGAACATCTGTTTTGATGTTGTAGTCAAAGAGTTTGACTTCATCAAAAATATAGATGAACCTTGTATCTATAAGAAGGTAGCAGAGGGTAAGGTTGTCTTCCTCGTATTGTACGTGGATGACATACTCTTGATAGGAAATGATATTCCTATGCTGCAATCAGTCAAGCTCTTCTTATCACAGAGATTCTCAATGAAAGATCTAGGTGATGCCTCCTGCGTATTGGGAATCATGATCTATAGAGATAGATCTAAACGGATACTGGGATTGTCCCAATCCAGGTACATTGACACCATACTAAAGAGGTTTAGTATGGAAGAATCCAAGCGTGGGAACCAACCCACGATCTCTGGACTCACTCTCTCCAAAGAGATGTCTCCCAAGACTGATTTGGAGAGAGCTCGCATGCAAGGGATACCCTATGCTTCGGCAGTAGGCTCTATCATGTATGCGATGCTATGTACCAGACCCGATGTAGCATACTCACTAAGTGTAGTGAGTCGGTATCAAGCAGATCCTGGAAAGAGTCACTGGACAGCTGTGAAGAACATTCTCAAGTACTTACGAAGGACAAGGAGATGTTCTTGGTGTATGGTAACGGAGAACTCCAGGTGGAGTCCTTTACCGATTCCAGCTTCCAAAGTGATAAGGATGACTCTAAGTCGCATTCGGGTTTTGTCTTTACCCTCAATGGAGGGGCGGTATGTTAGAAAAGTTCTAAACAGGATACCGTTGCAGACTCGACGATGGAGGCTGAATACATCGCTGCCAACGATGCTGCCAAAGAGGCTGTCTGGATCAAAAAGTTCATTAGTGAACTTGGTGTGGTTCCATCCATTGAGCATCTAATACCTCTGTATTGCGATAACAATGGAGCTGTGGCTTTGGCCAAGGAACCCAGATCCCATCAAAAGTCCAGACATATTCTGAGGCGGTATCACCTGATCAGGGAGATAGTTGATCGCCGGGGGATCGAGGTCAGGAGAGTAGATACGAAGGACAACACTGCGGATCCATTCACGAAGGCTATTCCCCAGATACAGTTTGAGAGATTATTCGGGATGCTAGGTATGAGATACTACAGCAGCTGGCCTTAGTGCAAGTGGGAGATTGTTAGTTATGTATATGCCCTAGAGGCCATTGTTGTACATATGATGTATATTATAATGGATGCTTGGATATATATAGAGATGACTTTCTTGCTCGTCATGATAGTATGCTATTTGGTTTCACTTTATCTTAACATGTTGACTTGTATTGGTTTACTGTTTTACTCTCACATGTTGATAAAGCCCTTAGGATCTGTACTCGACTACTGGGACTATGATAAGATCATACTAGTGGGGCCACGGTAGTCGATGAGTACATCCTATAACTGTTCCTAGTCGAGGGTATATCGAGACAGGGCATCGATACACCAGAGTAGACTAGCGTATACGCATCTTGACCCATATGGTGGGCGATGGATGATCCCATATCCATCGGTGTTTTTCATCAGAGATGGTGTATGGGTGCTCAGTGGAGACTGGGTACACTGGATGGACTCGCCGAGAACTCCCAGATGGTGATATACCACACGTCAGATGGCAGTTCTCCGGTGACACTGGTACAGGGTAGTCTGAAGACCCGAGATCGTCATAGAGTCTTGTGTGATTCCCACTGTGCTTTGATTTCCACCTTACCACGTCCAAGAGGGCGTGCAAAACGGTGGCTTTTGGGTACAGTCCCGAATCACATGGAGGCAATGAGCGATAGGAGGGGATTCGTCTCTCCCGGTATAGGGAGTTGATGTTGCGCTGTGTTCGATTGGCTATAACTGGAAGTCCCTGGCCAGGGCTGATATAGAGATTTACTGGTAAGTGTTACTAGTAGTTTCTCGACCCGTTATGAGCCACACATCGACACGACTTATCGGTTACTGGGGTCTGACGTATACCACCCCTAGACTTGATATGCGACATATCAGACGAACAGACCGGACTGTACGGGAGTGTTACTGATTGGATTCACAGGAGAACGCACAGGCTAGCTTGTTGATCTTCTGATCGCTCAATACCTGGGTGGCTGTTACGTTTAGCTGACCGCTTGCAGCTTGTGGGTGTTTGATATGATCATCACCTGCTACCGGCGTATTGACGATTCTTTAAAGTCCTACACAGAGGTTTCTTGGCTCAGGCGAAACGGAGTAGAGGCACATATGTGATATGTGCAGGACCGAGAATAATGCGATATGAGATACCGTATTATATTCTCGCGATATTTAGATATGAACTGAGACATTGGATCAAGTGTTGATTCGATGAATCGGTACATGATATATTAGTCGGTAATATTCGATATAGCCGGATCATCAAATCAAGTGTTGATTCGATGATTTAATGTATAATAATATATATGATATATTGTATTACATTATCTAATATTGGCTCGCTTTATTATTTCATTTTCTCACTGGATGATACATTGATATATATGCGATATATGTTAATTGTATTATTTTCTTTTGTTGCAAATATATAATATATATGTGATATATATTATTGTGACATGATATGATTAATTGTTAAACATGTTTAAGAATGATTAATTGAGGTTAGGGTTTGATTAGGGTTAGATGCTTCATGCACCTTCTAGAAGCATTTTCTTTTGTCATTGTTAAGATATTTTGTGATGGCACATTTTTAACCCAACCAAACCCTAACTCTAGTTTATTCTCTACACAATCTTAGCCACTCATCCTTAACCATGGTTTATATATCAATCATATACATTTCTTTCTATTCATCACAAAAGGATTAATCTTTTTATCATTTTCATTATCATCTTCTTCTCTCTTGAAAAAGCTTACTAGAAAATCTTTATGTGATGAATAAATATGAGAAAATGATTTAAAAAGAAAGCAAAAATACTACTCTCTCATCCTCATCTCATCTAGCCCATGAGATTAGTGTGTTCATCTCTTTAGAGTGAGAAAGCTTGAGTCTTTGCAACTTCGACGTAGATCATCAGAGATTTGGAACACTTCAAGCTAGCATGGATCGTTCGAGTCCTGGAGCCTCTCATGAGTCCGGGAGATCGTGGATCGTGGCAAAGAGACTTCTACTCGGAGCTTATGAAGCGAAGGAGCGGAATACAAAGGTTGTAATCCCTCACACTTAGATAAATGTTATCATCTTGCATGTTAAACCCTGATAATCTAGCAAAGATCCCAGCTTTGGGTTGTTCGGCACGTCTAAATTTTTATCCGGGCATGTTTGATGCCTTATGAACCTTCACAAGAGTGCCTAGGAACCTTTCACGTCTGTGAGCTGCTGTCTGAAGAAATGGTGGCTACACTAAAGGACGTGCTTATGCAGCATAGAGATTATTTCGCATGGAACTATTCCGAGATGCCAAGACTAGATCCAGAGATTGCTGTACACAAATTGGCAATATTTCCGAACGTCAAGCCGATCAAACAAGAGCCGAGAAGAATGCGGCTCAAGCTTTAAATGAGCATCAACGCCGAGGTCAAGAAGGTAATCGACTTCGGCTTCATCCAAGAGGTTCAATATCCTGACTGGATCACCAACATCGTCCCGGTGATGAAGAAAAATGGGACGGTGTGCATATATGTGGACTTTCGGGATCTCAATAAATCCTTCCCGAAGGACGACTTCCCAGTACCGGTCACCGATATGATGATAGATAACACATCCACTCACGAAGTCTTCTTCTTCATGGACGGATCATCAGGATACAATCAGATAAAGATGCATCCTGAGGATCAGAAGCATACCGCTTTTCGGACCCCTTTGGGTATATTTTGCTACAAGGTGATACCTTTCGGTCTAAAGAACACCGGTGCCACCTACCAGAAGGCCATGACGAAGATTTTCGATGACCTCATACATGAAATCGTCGAATGCTATATCGACGACCTCGTGGTTAAAAGCAAATCATACGAGGAACATTTAGAGCATCTGAAGATCGTGTTTCAGCGCCTTCGGAAGTACAACTTGAAGATGAAACCTCACAAATGCGCGTTTGGAGTTTCCTCGGGCAAATTCCTAGGATTCATCGTACGACATCGAGGCATCGAGATAGACCCGTCGAAGATCAAGGCGATTATGTAAATGCCCCCGCCAAGAACTCTCAAACAGTTGCGGTCTCTCCAAGGAAAGCTCGTGTATATCCGGCGATTTATAGCCAATCTCTCAGGCAAGTGTCGTCCTTACAGTCACCTAATGAAGAAAGGAACCCCATTCATCTGGGATCGCAAATGCCAAAGCGCACTGGACAAAATCAAGCAATATCTGCAAAATCCGCCTGTATTGGCTGCTCCCGTTAAAGGAAAACCTCTCGTCTTGTATACGACCGCCCTCGAAGGTTCCTTAGGCACGCTGTGGGCACAAGAGAACGACCAAGGGAAAGAGAGAGCCCTTTATTATCTGAGTCGAGTTCTCCTGGGGGCAGAAAGCAATTACTCTCCTATTGAAAAACACTGTCTGGCGTTGATCTTCATGATAACGAAACTCAGACACTATGCATTGGCACATGAGGTCCATCTCGTATCAAAGGTAGATCCTCTCAAGTATTTGATGTCAAAGGCCATATTGACGGGGCGGCTCGCTAAATAGGCCCTGCTCTTAATGGAGTTCTCGATAACTTATCGGCCTCTTAAGGCAGTGAAAGGCCAGGCCATCGCCGACTTCCTCGCTGAGCATCCGATACCTGTCGACTCTCCCTTGAACTGCGAATTGCCAGACGAACACGCGTTTGACACGATCGACGGAGAAAGAATAGAGAATGATACCCAGTGGGAACTTTACTTCGATGGAGCATCTTCCATGAAAAAGCGCAAACAAAGCACCCCCATAATCAAATCAAGGGTAGGCCTCATCTTCGTGACTATACAAGGAGAGATAATGCGCTTTGCCTTCTCCTTAACAGAGCCGAGGACAAACAATGAAGACGAATATGAAGCTTTGATAGCAGGTCTCGAGATCGCTATCGACATGGGAATTGAAAACCTTCTCATATATGGAGACTCCCAACTGGTCGTTAGTCAAGTAAACGGCGACTATCAAACGTGCAAGCCAGAGTTGGTGAAGTACGGCGAGAGAGTACAACAACTGCTAATTCAAATTCCTTCCTACACCTTGGAATGTATACCACGTGTGGAAAATAGCAAGGCGGATGCATTACCCAAGCTCGCTAAAGAACTGGCTGACGAGAGCCTCAATGACGTGAGGATCATTGTGCAAAGCCGTCGGGTTCTTGCACTGGTGGAAATATCTACGGAGTCGTCCGAAGAAAAGGGAGCGACCGAGCAAACGACCCTGCAAATAAAAGACCAGGAAAAAGTTATGGATTGGAGAGAAGTCTTTATGGATTACTTCAAATCCCGTCGAACACCCGAAGATGTATCCTAGAGACATCAGCTCACGAAACGAGCTCTTTCTTTTGCCTTCGTCAATGATACTCTGTATAAGAGGTCATTTGATTCTTTGTGGTTAAGATGCATGGGACCTGAAGAAGCAAAAAGAGTCATCCAAGAAATGCGCGACGGAGTTTGCGGTTCTCACCTAGCCGGCCCGAAGATGAAGATCAAAAGGATGGGCTACTATTGGCCCACGATGATCTAGGACTGCCTCGAATACGCGAAGCAATGCCACTCGTGCCATATTCACGGGGACTTTATCCATCAGCATCCAAATCCACTGCATCTAACGGTGGCTAGCTGGCCATTTGAGATGTGGGGAACTGACATAATCGGCCCCATCGAACCAGCATCGTCCAGAGGACATCGATTCATTTTGGCGACAACTGATTACTTCTCCAAGTGGGCGGAAGCAGTACCGCTGAGGGAAGTGAAGATGGAGAATATCCTCCATTTCTTCAAAACGCATGTCATTTATCGGTTTGGAACTTCACGACGGATCATCTCCGATAACGGGCCAGCCTACAGAATCCACAAGTTCAGCCACTTCGTACAACATCATAACATAGACTAGAGATACTCTTCAGTCTATAATCCTCGAGCTAACGGTCTAGCTGAGGCTTTCAACAAGACCTTGACGAAGATCGTGAAAAAGACGGTGTCTCGAAATAAGAGGGACTGACACGAGAGACTAAATGAAGCTCTCTGGGCGTATCGAACTACGTTTAAAACGGCCACGAACACAACGCCGTACGCATTGGTATTCGGTATGGAAGCGGTACTCCCCCTCGAGATAGGGCTACCCTCTCTGCGAGTGGCAGTTCACTACGAGCTAACAGACGAAGAAAATGCTCACCTTCGACTTGAGGAGCTCGATGCCCTTGATGAAACCCAGCTCATAGCGCAACAAAATCTGGAGGCTTATAAAGCAAAGATGACGTGCTCATATGAGAAATTGACTAGGCCGAGAACTTTCCGCCAAGGCGAACTCGTGCTAGTGGTCAAAAGACTTATGATCCCTAATTGTGCCAAGCGAGGGAAGTTCGAGCCGAACTATGAATGCCCGTATATCATAGATAAAGTTTACCAGGGTGGAGCCTACCTACTCATGGACATGCATGGTGAAAGACCTTTCATGCCAATAAACGGTCGCTTCCTAAAGAAATACTACGCCTGACGAGTCACGGCCTAGGTCAACGATAGATGACGACGCCTATGTCCTCTCTCTATCTTCCTAAGCCCAAACTCTATAAGTAGTAGCCGGTTTTTGGACCGAAACGTCCTTAAACTAACGATGGACCACTATGTCCTAAAACTGGCGTCGGACCGAAACGTCCTTAAACTAACAATGGACCAATATGTCCTGAAACTGGCCGTTGACCGAGACGCCGATAAACTACTGTGGACTGCAACATCCTAAGGCTGACACAAATAATAATAATAATAATAATAATAATAATAATAATAATAAACAAAAAAACGGTATGTCCATAAGCAAAATGGGCTCGGATGAAAACTCGAAAGGGCTCTGTGAGTAAAAACAGCATGGCTACCGGCGAGTTTTTGTGAAAACCCGAAAGGGCACGATCTCGTTAAAAGACACTTGCAAGGTCCTCTCGATCTTGTAAGGAGAAACCACCTTCGTGAGATCCTTACGACTCACAAGGGAGCAACACACTTAGGGATCCCCACGATTCCTAAGAAGAAATTACACTTGCGAGATCCTCACGACTCGTAAGGAGAACCCTCTTATGAGACCCTCACGGCTCATAAGATTCAAAAGTCTTAAGCTACAGGGATCTGAACCTGTTCTTAAGCGGCCACCACAACCTCCAATGCTGTAAATGCACGGCAGCGCCCCGGCCGTCAATCCGACGCCGGAATGCGGAAATGAAACTTTTACAAAACTTGTAAACCGGCACTACCGCGCACTATAAACCCAGATCGGGCCATTAACCTACTCCTAGCAAACTAGAGAAAAGGTAGAATGCTATATCGAGCGATCCGTGTCCTTCGATCTCCGGCCTCCATCTCGATCTCCTCGCGGAATCTCCGGTCTTCACCTCCTCGTCGGAAAGGGTACACTGCCAGGTTCTTTTACGGGCTCCCACCTCTATACCAATGCAACTCGGGCAATAAGTTGGCGAGCCGACGTGTCCAAGAATGCTGTAGGCTAGTGTAGAGTGGTTTGTCTCTTGGGGTTGTGAAGTTGCCATATATGATGGAGTGGAGAAAATGAACTTTGGAGATGGCTATGGAATCTTTTTTTGTGGCAAGCAAAAATGAGATCAAGAAATTCCCACACCAAAAATGAATTCCTCTCATTCTCTAGTAGTGGTCGGCCCTCTCAAAAATAGGAGTGGAAAAAAACCATGAAGGGAGGTGAGTGTAGTAAAAGGAAATGGGTGATCATAAACAAAAAGTGAACCTCACATCAAATCTCATCTCATTTAATGCAAATGAAATAATCACACAACTAAATCAATCTCATCAAGAACCATCATGAACTCTCAAATCACAAATAACCCCTCTACAATTGCTAATTTGCATATTTGCAAATTAGCCCCTCCATCAATTATCAGCCAACGAAAGAAAAAAAGGAAAACTGGCTGAAACGGAATGCAAACTGGCAACTTCAAAAAACTGATCCCGTAATAAATTACAGGAAAACCCCGCAACTGTATATACATACCCGCATTTGTATTCCGACCGAATACAAATGCAATGAGACAAAATCTACACTGTACAATACTAGGATCCGGCTTAAACCAAAGCCCGCTAGTATTATCCGTCCGATCATGATCCTGCAATACCGCACGTATATGATCGAACCCTGCCATTTCTCCATACGGCCTCTACAGCGTTTCGCCCGAAACTTGAGAAACTGTCTGTGGGGGACTCTAAAGACTCGTCAATACTTTGGCTGTGGATTTAACTACTAGCATGTCAGAGGTATTAGCCATACGTAACGGGCTGCCAAGTATTGACCAAAAGGGACGTCGATGAGCGAACTCATCCTGACACCCTACTGAGCCTGTCAGTGACAATATCCGTACAGTCCGGTCCGTTCGTCTATGAGCATCGCATGGCGGGCCTAAGGGGTTGGTGAAAGTCAGACCCCCAAAAGCGGTACAAGTCGTGTCGGAGTGTAGCCCAGAACACCCTGAGATACTACTGGAATATCTACCAGTAAATCTCTTGCCTTGGCCAAGGACTTCGTGTAATGGCTCTCCTAGACACAGCGCGACCTCACCCCCAATACCGGGAGAGACGAACCCCGGACGATCCGCTCACTGCCTCCATATGGCTTGGAACTGTACCCAACTAAAACCTGTTTGCACGACTCCTTTGAGCCGTGGCAGGGTAGTAATCAAAGTACAGTGGGAACTCACACGAGACAAATGACGATCTCAGGTCGATGAACTAACCTGTACACATATCACCAGGGAACTGCTATCTGACGTCAAGTATAAGACCAACTAGTATGTTCCCGGCGAGTCCTGTCCGGTGTACTCATAAACCAATGAGCACCTGTATACATCTTAGGTGAACCAACTGACACCAGTAGCTTGTGAGACCGGCCACCGCCCCTCGTCGGGGTCTCGACTGTATACACTAGTCTACTCTGGAGTATCGATGCCCTGTCTCGAAAACTCCCACGACTAGGGACCTTTTAAGGATGTGCTTATAGACCCCAGCTCCCACGTATATGATCGCCATCATACTGTTGGCCGTCAAGCAAGAATCCTAAGGGCTCTATCAACGGGCAATAGTGACTTGTAAGGTCACCTAAAGCAGTACACGATGATAAAGATAAACCAGATAGCATACTATCATCTTGAGTGAGACTGTCCTACCGGTATAGGTCCTCCCTCAATCATTGCAATCACGTGCCTGTGATCCAATAATTGACTCTGAGGGCACTATCTTCAACAATCTCCCACTTGCATTCAAGGCTAATTATTGCGATGTCGCATACTCACAGCCTGTGTGATACCGAACACCCAACTCCTCTACTAATCAGTCTCACAAAACCCGTTTGCAAAACTATTGCGTTCGAGGAATAGCCTCAGTGAGTGGATCCGCTCAGATTTTTCTTTCTATGTCTCTCTTTATCTCAAGTTCGCGGAGAAAACCATCTCCCGAAATGAGCAATACCTGTCTTAGAATATGTCTGGATATCTGATGGGACCTAGCTCATAAATGAACTCCAAATCCAAACTTCTTAGACTGTATCGTCAACTGAACTTAATCAGTATTCTGCGCCATGCCTCCCTCAGTATCCCCTTGGACCACCTGTCCAAACAACTGCCCCTCGTAGGAGTGAAAACTATAACTCTGACAGCCACTCTGTCATCCAGGTCACCTTAGAAGCCTGGAATGATAACCGTCTCCCAAAAGAGGCTGTCGTTATCATATCCCTAGAACATCCACTTATGTTCTAAAACTGCTTCCGAATGTTTCTCCAGAATTGGATCAATATCAACTTATTGCACCTACTGCAAAAACAACATCTGGTGTGGCACTTGACATCTCATGATTGACTCAATTGCCTAAGCAAGTGATCTGCCAACCATGCACATCCCTCTCCCCTTTAGTCTGTAAGACTCCTTTAGAGAGGGTGACTCCATCACCTGCAGTTACACTACCGTGCCAAGAGTCATCCATTCTAAAACACCTTTAGAATGCTGTCTAAGTACCCAGATTGGAACACTTCCCAAATCTAGATCTAAAACCATAGATCTAGTAACCAGAATGTCTGATATAAAATCCAATTCCTTATGTGGAGAAACCACTGTGTGACAACCAAAGTACAACCGATCGTAGTATACGAATTTCACTTCCTACTCTGTGTATGTCATCCAAACACCAGGACATCACACCCTACTACCTTCTTAACAGATCCATCCCCTATTCCGATGAAGTCAAACCTATGACTGTCACATCAGAAATAGATGATCTATCTCCGCTATATATGCTTTAGTCTATAAATAGACATAAGCTACCTGTCCACTATGCTTCCGCTGCTCCCACTGACTACGACAGCCCTCTGGCAGAATCATATACACGTACACTTCTAAAGCTTGTTTAGAACGACGCTATACTCATCCTCCTGCCGGGTCTCACAGTCTGGAACAACAGCAATGGAAAGTCTGGGTAAACAAGAACCTCCCTTTCACCGTCCTTGAGCATACCTAAGTACCTCTCGAGTGCCTGAGGTTACCCATCATGTCTGCGGAGTGGCCAATGGAATGTCAAACCAGATTGAATCTTTAGGTTCTTATCAAATCTTCAGTAATCGTTTGCGGTTTTGGAATCACTTCCAGTTCTACCATACTCCCACTACTCTTTTCTGAAAAAATCCATTTTTATTAAAACTGTGGCGAGTCAAGAACAATATCAATATTGATCTTCCAGATGGTAGAAAGTCAACCCTCGTCATAGCCCGGGTCAACCCACAAACAGCCATTACAGAAACGTGCCTTGAGTTATCCGGAGTCTGGCTTTAAGCATAAGACGGACAACTCCCCGTACCTTAACATCGTTAAGATACGAACTATTCTATATCCAATATAGAAACAGAGGCACTGATTTAATTGGACCAGATTCAAATCATGCAGCTGTCTCCAGTGCATGTCAACTAAATGGAGAGAGGCCGATCAGCATTACTCAACTTAGGAGTGCTTCCAATTATGAGTAACCTGAAAGAGAAGCAAGTTCTCTTAATCATTACTATCAACTGAATACCATACACAAGTATCTACATCTTCGATCACCTTGAAGAATCCCGATACTTGCAACACCTGGTTCTCTACTTTATTCATATACCTATAACTTCTCAAAACTTGGACCTTGTGTTTCTACGAAACACTTGTCTAAGAACTAGAGAAGTCATAAGTAAACAGAATATAGTGCGAGTACCAACCCCTCTGTCCTCATGGACACTGGACAACATACAATACTCTGTATAAGTCCCTTGAGTCAAACAACTCATTCCCTGTGTGTCGTAGGTTGAAAACTGTACTTATGGTTAAGAAGAATTACACGCCGTTTAATGCTCCTTACCTAACCATCCACTGATATAGGTAAATGTCATAGACATAATTTCAAAAAGGTATATCTCTGTAACAACCCCAAAATCTTTATACATTTGTATTATCCCTCTTCAATAATATACCGTATTTATTTGTACTTGGTATTTTCCGTTTTCTATTAAATTTATTATTATTTTATTCCTCAATCTATTATGTATTTTTTTTCTAGGTACAATTTCTTTTTCTTATATTTAAGTTTTTAACTTCTCATTCTTATTTTTTCCTTTCATAAATATTTAACCCAAATCCATTATTTTTATTCTCTACAGCCCATCTAAAAAGCCCATTTTCTTTTTAAGCAACATCATATATTTAATTCTAATTAAATATGAGCATGAACAAGCTTATAGCTCATTTGTTAAGTCCTTGCATTGTTATTCCATAAGTCACATGTTCAAATCCCCATTCTTGCAATTATTTTTTTTATCATTTTTTATTTTTCTCATAACCTACAAATGAGACCTTTCATTTCCAAAATGAATGGTGACCTTTCATTTCTCTTTTAATTCTCATGTTGAATGCATATATTATTATACATAATTCACCATTACACCATCTTTATTGTCCTCCTCTATCTTTTCCTTCCTCACATTTTTCTATCTCACTTCTTCCTCTTCACCTAGAGTCCAAGAAGAAGAACATGAAGAAGTCTTCAAGAAGGTCTCGCTACTAACGCGAGGCTATCGGCGGATAGACAAGCCTGGTGACAATACCGACTTATGCATGTAAGTCCCTTCTCTCTTTCTTTCTTCCATCTCTTTCTTTTTCTCTTTATATTTCTCTTGTTTTATATTGCCATGAAAAACTTCACTTGACATATCATAGTTCCTAAATAATTAATTAAATGGATACATATATAAATAATGAACACACAAACATACACACATATATAGTTTGTAAAGTCTTTTTCATTACTCTCAATTCACATGTTAAGATTTCATAGTGACCAATTAGGATTGTATGTTTGTTGTTTTATTTTAAATCACTTTATTTAAAGTTTGTAAAAAAAAATGAAGTTACGAATAAATAACTTAGTTTTCTCATTTCTTACATATGACATATCAATACCTTTAGTTTTAAAATAAATTTTATAAATTAATTTTTAATTCTGAAAATTTCATGAAATTTACATATAATAGAATATATTATTTTATACACTCTGTAAAAATTTTAGATTGATCCGCATAACGGTTTAAGAATTACATCGTATTTATTCACTGATTGTAAAACAGAAAACTGCAGTTATCGGTCAACTTCTAGGACACATAACTTGGTATACCGGTATCCAAATTGAGCAAACTCAGATGTTTTTGATATCTACATCGAATGATATAGATTTTATTAGTTTTATAATTTTACTGAAAACCCATCTAAGATAAAGAAAACTGTGTTACAATATTAAGTAACGGATCTGGACAGAATATGTCCTGATTCGCACACTGTTTTTAAATTTGGCATAACTCAAACTCCCGATGTCCGTTCGTGACAAAATTTAGATGTGTCGATGGACAATTGATAGAACTATAATTTTCTGTATATTATATTACTTAGGAATGCATGAAACAACCTGATATAGGCTTTGCAATAGAATATATAGTTGTTGTCCAGAAATCTGAATTTCTGTTTTAAACGCTGATATTAAAATGATCATAACTAGAGCTTCAGAAATCCAAATCATGTGAATCTTGGTGTTTTAGATAATTACTTCAAAATACCTACAATTTTCTAATAATTTTCGTAACCTGAAACCGATAGAAATTAACTCAAACTGCGTTTTAAAAATATGTGACGGTGCCGAATAGATTCTGATCTATTTTGTGCGACGATACGAAAACATATATATCTCTCAAACCGGTAGTCGTATTTAGGTGAAACTGGAACTTACGCATGAAAAACATTTAGAGACATATCTCTGTTTATAATCCGTATTCGTTCAACTTGATTAATTAGTCGTACATAATATTTCTTTACAGCATTGTTTATGGTAGTTACTCGAATAATATACTTGACTCATTTCATGTTATTCGAACATGTATACATATTTATCTTGATCATTAAATTGTTGTATGTACATAAAGACGATAATTAAATACTTGAGTTGTATTTTGAAAAATATACAATACTATTTTTATAATAAACCCCCTCAAGTTTTATAAATTACAATAAGGCCCCTAACAATTATTGAACTTCAACTCACTTTCTTTTAGTCTGATTCGGGTTAGAGTCTGACTATTTCTGACTTGAAAATGATTCAAGTCAATCTATATTCTTTATATTTCAACTCAAGATGAATACATGAATTCCAGAATCCAGTTAACAATCTACTTGACTGAACCGAACCATGGATATTCCTTTTACATGTTTCCCAGTATTCCATTTACATGACTCTACGGTTATAACCGTTTCCTGATATCATGGTTTCGGTCAGTCAGTTAATCAATCTTACAATCAATACAATTTTACAAGATAACAATACAAACAAGATATCGCGGGGTTTAAGGGGTAGATTGGTACGGAAGGTGTTAAAGATGACACGAGGTGGTCAGATTAATACGCCTAACCAGAATTCTATTGCTGTTGTACCGTGGCATAACGGTTCCTTGTACTACACGTGCCCTAGTCTCTGGCAAGTGAGACTCCCCTCGTATACACTGGCATTCTTCTGTACCAAGCTACAAACAACAGCGTTAACATAACATTACAGCAATAGTTTGCACTTTAAAAATGTATCTTCTTATCCTGTCCTCTCTACTTCCCTCTTACTCTTGGGACTTACCGAGCGATCTGTTCGCTGACGACATTCTGTTTCTCTCTTCTTTGAATGTCGTCAGGTGACCTGGACCCGGCAGAAGTTGAACCAACCCAAGAAGACTTGGAGCAATTTGCCGAAGACCCAGCAGTATAATTTCATTGTACACTTTTCTTTTCAGTATTTTCCTTTTCCTGTTATGCCACTGTTTATGCATCTTTATTTCAGTTGTATTTTCCTTTCCATGTATTGTACAAAGAATGTTAATAAATAAAAGTTGATGTTCTTTTATACTCTTGTCTCTTGTGTATTTATTTTATATTGCTTAGTTACGCTCAGCGTATGTACTTCTGAGTACATACGTAGCGGGCCTCGTCGCGTCCACTTCCCCGTACACTGGGATGCGGGGAGTGACACCATTACACGAAGTCCTTTGCCAAGGCAGGAGATTTACTGGTAGGTATTCCAGTAGTATCTCAGGGTGTTCTAGGCTACACTCCGACACGACTTGTACCGCTTTTGGGGGTCTGACTTTCACCAACCCCCTAGGCCCGCCATACGATGCTCATAGACGAACGGACCGGACTGTACGGATATTGTCACTGACATGCTCAATAGGGTGTCAGGATGTGTTCGCTCATCGACGTCCCTTTTAGTCAATACTTGGCAGCCCGTTACGTATGGCTAATACCTCTGACGTGCTAGTGGTTAAATCCACAGCCAAAGTATTGACGAGTCTTTAGAGTCCCCCACAGACAGTTTCTCAAGTTTCGGGCGAAACGCTGTAGAGGCCGTATGGAGATATGGCAGGGTTCGATCATATACGTGCGGTATTACACAGATCATGATCGAACGGATAATACTAGCAGGCTTTGGTTTAAGCCGGATCCTAGTATTCTACAGTGTAGATTTTGTCTCATTGCATTTGTATTCGGTCGGAATACAAATGCAGGTATGTATATACAGTCGCGGAGTTTTCCTGTAATTTATTACGGGATCAGTTTTTTGAAGTTGCCAGTTTGCATTCCGTTTCAGCCAGTTTTCCTTTCTTCCTTTCATTGGCTGATAATTGATGGAGGGGCTAATTTGCAAATATGCAAATTAGCAATTGTAGAGGGGTTATTTGTGATTTGAGAGTTCATGATGGTTCTTGATGAGATTGATTTAGTTGTGTGATCATTTCATTAGCATTAAATGAGATGAGATTTGATGTGAGGTTCACTTTTTGTTTATGATCACCCATTTCCTTTTACTACACCCACCTCCCTTCATGGATTTTTTCCACTCCCATTTTTGAGAGGGCCGGCCACTACTAGAGAATGAGAGGAATTCATTTTTGGTGTGGGAATTTCTTGATCTCATTTTTGCTTGCCATAAAAAAAGATTCCATAGCCATCTCCAAAGTTCATTTTCTCCACTCCATCATATATAGAAACTTCACAATCCCAAGAGATAAACCACTCTACACTAGCCTACAGCATTCTTGGACACGTCGGCTCGCCAACTTCGTGCCCGAGTTGCCTCGGTCCAGAGGTGGGAGCCCGTAAAAGAACCAGGCGGTGTGGTGCCATTTCCGACGAAGAGGTGAAGACCGGAGATTCCGCGAGGAGATCGGGATGGAGGCCGAAGACCGAAGGACACGGATCGCTCGGTATAGCATTCTACCTTTTCTCTAGTTTGCTAGGAGTAGGTTAATGGTCCGATCCGAGTTTATAGTGCGCGGTAGTGCCGGTTTACAAGTTTTGTAAAAGTTTCGTTTCCGCATTCCGGCGTCGGATTGACGGCCGGGGCGCTGCCATGCACTTACATTGGTATCAGAGCCACGCCATTAACCTAGTCTAGCTTGCTCTAACGTGTTTACAAGTTCGATCGAACGGATTTTCCAAAAACCGCGTTTTCATGTCCAGTTTCTGTCGAATTTTTCCAGTGCTCTAAAAATTATTTGGTACATTGTAAAAATACGTGCAGGGTTTTTTATGCATTCTGTGAAAATTTGGTAGCTCAAAGGCACTGTTCCACCGTGGAACCACGGCCAAACCCATGCATTGGCCGCGGTTCCGCCGCCATTTAAACTGTTCGCAGAACCAAATTTTTACAGTGGGCTTCTGACATGGAAATAGGGTTTTTGGTATGTTCTGTTTGGGCCCAGATTTATTTTGAGTATTACAGTTATGCTTGGGGCCCACTTCGGAAAATTTAGTCGATCGAAAATTTTAAACATGTTAGTTCACAGTATTTACATTATATCTGCGACCGTGAATATCATTTGATCGGTAAATTCTGTCTAACTGCTATAGCCCTTTTAGACGGATTTGCGAACATAACATTCACGTTGATGTTCTGTGTTGTGCTGTGATGTTGTGGATTGTCGTGGTGGATAGCCTGGATGCAATGGTAGTACAGTTTGGTATTATTATATACATTTGATATTGCGGGACGAACGTGCGACATGCGGACTGCCATCACTGCCTGTTTGTATATTTTTCTTTTGGGGCACGACCGGGCTGATGTCGATGTACCCGTTGTATATATATTTTACTTTCTGTACTAGGATTGCCCCGCGGAGGGGTGCACGGGTAGCCGGGTTCTAGAGGGAAACGGGCCCGCATCTCATGGCTTTGAGACGGAGAGGGCTTCACTCTAGAATTGGCGGGCTATTCGCCGCACTCGTAGGGGGTACAGGTTGACCCAAGGAGGGGTGCTCAAGTTACCGGATTCTGTGAAGTGCTGAGTGGTCCATTCACGTTGTTGAAGGGGGCTGCCTCGCTTCAGGTTTTGGCGGGTAACTTGCCGCGCCCGTAGGGGTCTAGGATTTCATTGCACAGGCTATCCACACGACCAGGGGAACGTCGGGTTTCAGTAGCGGCTCTATGAAACCCGGGGATCCCAGATATCTGTATTGTTCTGTGATGCTTATTACATTTCTGTGATGTTGAATTTTATCACGCTTTAAGCGAATATTATATATTGATATATATATTAGTAGATGTTGTATATGTTTTGCATCCGCGCTAGTCCAGTCCCCGCTCTGTCGTTAGTTAAGTAACCTAACGGGTGATGATGGGACCCAGTGGCGAATGCGGATGGCACATACGTACATCATATCTTCGTTCTTTATTGGTGTGATCAATTGATGGGACTGCGTTGATTCGGATCAATGCAAGCTAAACAAACCTATTCTGATGTTGTTGGAACATTTTTCAAAAAGCTGTTATTGCAAGAACGTTCTCTTTTGTTTTGCACAGTGGTATTCGGTTATGAATATCCAGCACCTCAGTCGACGAGGTAAGGGCCGAGATCCCTTCACCGGGAGTGACCCCTTGGACAGAAGTTTGCGTCAGGGCAATAACTTCACTATAGTCGTTTACTTTTGCTTTGCATCGTGGTATTCAGTTGGAATATCCTGCACCTCATTCTACGGGGAAAGAGCCGAGCCTTCACCGGGAGTGACCTCTTTAGCAAAGGTTTTCGTAACTATATTTTATAAAAAGCTATTCGGTTCCTTCAACGATATCAAGTTCATTACGTTAAAGGTTTTTCGCCAAAAACCATTCGTAGCCCTCCATCATTTCAGACGGGTAGCACTTAGTATTCATGCTATGTTTGTTGGCCAAAGTCAACGCATAGTGTATTGTAGCTATTTGTTACTTTTCTGCAGCATAGATAGATGCGTTGGTTTGGGACAGTCGTACTGCCTTGTTGGCCAAAGTCAATGGTAGATACAGGTGGGTTCAAATCAACCTGGAGAATGATGGGTAGAACTTGACATGTGACTTATGATTTGTTGGCCAAAGTCAAGGTCATAAGAGCATGGGGTAAAAATCAAATCGGGGGTTTCTAAAGAAAATGAAACTTGCCAGATATGCGCATACCTTCTGGAGTGTGATAACGTGAGTGGATTCCATCATGTTATCATGCGATGATAGTTGGATCCCGATTCCCACTGATGAGTTGGTTTACTTCTCGGGTGATCCCGACTAATTCTTCTTTCAGGTTTGGAGGAGAATTTGACGTTACAGTGGGAGGTTTCCTGATTAGATAAAGCGACAACCATTCTGATCTAGGTTAGAGTGCACGCTGAGTGTTTCTTTTCTCTCTCTCTTTAGCAGTGATCATGGCCCGACCTTTGACTATGACTCAGTGACCAAGTTGACCGAACCTTCTTAAACACTGGCTTTTGAATTGTCAGAGTTGCATACCTCATTGCTACTCCTACTTTTACCCTTTTCTCCAGGACACCCCGTATTACTACAAACATCCACTTCCATTGGATAAAACCATCGTATGGTTATATACGAACTCGAAGGAATTTATTCGAGGATGGTTTCTGGTTCTGGAGAAAACGAATAGGACTATTCAGTTGTTTTTTCCTTTTACTTTCTCTCAGGTTGCGAGTGCTCCTTGGATTAGGACAGTACACCTATTACGCAAATTGGATAGTCTTCTTCCAAACCATAGGTAGGTGTCGACCGGTAGGGAATGAAGAAAACCAAATAGCCTAACGATGGTGTATAGAGGGTATTATGTAAAGACAAATAAAGGGATTAGTAAGAGGGCAAGGTAAATTGCGACTGCTATTCACGACCAAACCAAGTATTTCATCGCCACTCCCACTTCACCTTTGTATTTCTCTAGAACACTCCGTATCACTACGAAGATCCACAGTTATTTGGATAATCCATCGTATGGTTATATACGAACTCGAAAGGAACTTGTTCCAGTTCGGGGATGGATTCTGGTTCAGGAGAAATAGGAATAAGGTTTATTCAGTTGTCTTTTATCCTCACCTTCTCTCAGGTTGTGAGTGCTCTTAGGATTAGGACAGTACACCCATTATGCTTATTGAATAGTCTTCTTCCAAACCATAGGCCGGTGCCGAAAGATAGGGAAGAAAGAAAACCATTTAGCCTAAGAGGGTGTACAGAAGGTAATGACTAAAGACATATAAAGGGATTTGGAGAGATGTCAAAGAAACATACGGTTACAGTTGTGAATCTGGATAATGGAAGAGGCATTACTAGGAATACCCGGATACCCCTACGAAACATTTCAATGTTTCAGTTTCACTGTGTACTGTTAAAAGAAAACTGTTTTCCCAACTAGACACTTGCTCCAGGGTATGTATTTACCAGGTATGATTCTCACATCTGTATGGTTTTACAGATGATGAGTGGGAGTAAGTTATTGGGAATTAGGTGATCATCCTCATTATATCGGAATTCGTTGTAATTGGTGATATTTGAGAAAATCACCTGGGCTGTTTGCCGGACGGCAAATATTTGGTTTTGAATATCCGCTGTTATGCACCAATTTCAAATTGATATATCTGTACGTCTATTTTTATAGAGTGAGATTGTAACAACCCCAAAATCTTTATACATTTGTATTATCCCTCTTCAATAATATACCGTATTTATTTATACTTGGTATTTTCCGTTTTCTATTAAATTTATTATTATTTTATTCCTCAATCTATTATGTATTTTTTTTTCAGGTACAATTTCTTTTTCTTATATTTAAGATTTTAACTTCTCATTCTTATTTTTTCCTTTCATAAATATTTAACTCAAATCCATTATTTTTATTCTCTACAGCCCATCTAAAAAGCCCATTTTCTTTTTAAGCAACATCATATATTTAATTCTAATTAAATATGTGCATGAACAAGCTTATAGCTCATTTGTTAAGTCCTTGCATTGTTATTCCATAAGTCACATGTTCAAATCCCCATTCTTGCAATTATTTTTTTTATCATTTTTTATTTTTCTCATAACCTACAAATGAGACCTTTCATTTCCAAAATGAATAGTGATCTTTCATTTCTCTTTTAATTCTCATGTTGAATGCATATATTATTATACATAATTCACCATTACACCATCTTTATTGTCCTCCTCTATCTTTTCCTTCCTCACATTTTTCTATCCCTCACATTTTTCTATCTCTTCACCTAGAGTCCAAGAAGAAGAACATGAAGAAGTCTTCAAGAAGGTCTCGCTACTAACGCGAGGCTATCGGCAGATAGACAAGCCTGGTGACAATACCGGCTTGTGCATGTAAGTCCCTTCTCTCTTTCTTTCCTCCATCTCTTTCTTTTTCTCTTTATATTTCTCTTGTTTTATATTGCCATGAAAAACTTCACTTGACATATCATAGTTCCTAAATAATTAATTAAATGGATACATATATAAATAATGAACACACAAACATACACACATATATAGTTTGTAAAGTCTTTTTCATTACTCTCAATTCACATGTTAAGATTTCATAGTGACCAATTAGGATTGTATGTTTGTTGTTTTATTTTAAATCACTTTATTTAAAGTTTGTAAAAAAAAATGAAGTTACGAATAAATAACTTAGTTTTCTCATTTCTTACATATGACATATCAATACCTTTAGTTTTAAAATAAATTTTATAAAGTTTGTAAAAATAAAACAACAAACATACAATCCTAATTGGTCACTATGAAATCTTAACATGTGAATTGAGAGTAATGAAAAAGACTTTACAAACTATATATGTGTGTATGTTTGTGTGTTCATTATTTATATATGTATCCATTTAATTAATTATTTAGGAACTATGATATGTCAAGTGAAGTTTTTCATGGCAATATAAAACAAGAGAAATATAAAGAGAAAAAGAAAGAGATGGAAGAAAGAAAGAGAGAAGGGACTTACATGCACAAGCCGGTATTGTCACTAGGCTTGTCTATCCGCCGATAGCCTCGCGTTAGTAGCGAGACCTTCTTGAAGACTTCTTCATGTTCTTCTTCTTGGACTCTAGGTGAAGAGGAAGAAGTGAGAGATAGAAAAATGTGAGGAAGGACAAGATAGAGGAGGACAATAAAGATAGTGTAATGGTGAATTATGTATAATAATATATGCATTCAACATGAGAATTAAAAGAGAAATGAAAGGTCACCATTCATTTTGGAAATGAAAGGTCTCATTTGTAGGTTATGAGAAAAATAAAAAATGATAAAAAAAAATAATTGCAAGAATGGGGATTTGAACATGTGACTTATGGAATAACAATGTAAGGACTTAACAAATGAGCTATAAGCTTGTTCATGCACATATTTAATTAGAATTAAATATATGATGTTGCTTAAAAAGAAAATGGGCTTTTTAGATGGGCTGTAGAGAATAAAAATAATGGATTTGGGTTAAATATTTATGAAAGGAAAAAATAAGAATGAGAAGTTAAAAACTTAAATATAAGAAAAAGAAATTGTACCTAGAAAAAAAATACATAATAGATTGAGGAATAAAATAATAATAAATTTAATAGAAAACGGAAAATACCAAGTACAAATAAATACGGTATATTATTGAAGAGGGATAATACAAATGTATAAAGATTTTGGGGTTGTTACAAATGGCTCTCCTAGACACAGCGTGACCTCACCCCCAATACTGGGAGAGACGAACCCCTGACGATCCGCTCACTACCTCCATGTGGCTCGGGACTGTACCCAACTAAAACCTGTTTGCACGACTCCTTTGAGCCGTGGTGGGGTAGTAATGAAAGTACAGTGGGAACTCACACGAGACAAATGACGATCTCAGGTCGATGAACTAACCTGTACACATGTCACCAAGGAACAGCTATCTGACGTCAGGTATAAGACCAACTAGCATGTTCCCGGCGAGTCCTGTCCGGTGTACTCATAACCCAATGAGCACTTGTATACATCTTAGGTGAACCAACTGACACCAGTGGCTTATGAGACCGGCCACCGCCCCTCGTCAGGGTCTCGACTGTATACACTAGTCTACTCTGGAGTATCGATGCCCTGTCTCGAAAACTCCCACGACTAGGGACCTTTTAAGGATGTGCTTATAGACCCCAGCTCCCACGTATATGATCGCCATCATACTGCTGGCCGTCAAGCAAGAATCCTAAGGGCTCTATCAACACGCAATAGTGACTTGTAAGGTCACCTAAAATAGTACACGATGATAAAGATAAACCAGATAGCATACTATCATCTTGAGTGAGACTGTCCTACCGGTATAGGTCCTCCCTCAATCATTGCAATCACGTGCCTGTGATTCAATAATTGACTCTGAGGGCACTATCTCCAACAAATGCTGCCCTACAAGTGGCTCAATGCTGACCCTCGTATACAATCCACGGGTGCGAATAAACATTTCCCTAACAAAGTCTCATCCGTGACTAGGGATATGTTTGCACAGTGAACAACCCTTGTAAGTCCTCTCGACTTATAAGGAGAAATCACTATTGTAAAATCCTTACGACTTATAAGAGACCATGCACTTAGGAATCCTTACGATCCCTAAGGAGAAAACGCACCTACGAGATCCTCACGACTCGTAGGGAGAAATACCTTTATGAGACCCTTACGGCTCATGAAGTCAAAAGCCTTAGTCGACAGGATCCTAACCCTGTCTATTAAGCCACCTTTGTTTGACATTGACGAAGGCAAATGATGATTCGCTCCTGGCAATATCCCAGTTGTAGCGGTGCTAATACCGAAATCGGTGTCTAATTCCAAGCCTGCAGCAAAAAACCAGCGAGCCACACATGCATACAAAAATAGCTGAAATGATGGGGCAACTTGCAACAAAATCAGCAAGTAAAAATGTATGCATATAAAAAATAGCTGAAATGATTGGGCAACTCGCAATAAAAAGCAGCGAGTAAAAACAAAACAAAAAGCCGAAATGATTGGGCACCGCAAAAAATAGCCGAAATGATTGGGCAATCGCGACCTTCGCGATATAAAAGCTGAAATGATAGAGCATCGCGGAAAGAAATAAAAAAAAATTTAAAAAAATGAAATTTATGCCCTACAGGTGATATCACATCAATCCCTGTATACAATTCAGGGGCGCAAACAAAGAAGGAATCACACCTTCCCTCCCCAGGCTCCATCAGAAGAAGAAGCCAAATCTCAATGGTTCATAGACAGCCTGGAGATCATCTCAATATCCGTCTCATTTCAACAGACACGACATTAACAAATCGGAGCTGCGGCAAAATCCCCAGTTCCATGACTCGACGATGCACAAATAACTGAGAGTCAAGCTTTCCTGGTCACGTGGAACACGGCCTATGTCAATCCTGACCCCGTGGTAAGCGTCCAGAGCGGAGCCTGGTCCTCACAGAACATGGCTATGTCAATCAGACCCCGTGGGAAGCATCCAGAGCAAATTCCTGGTCACGTGGAACACGGCCTATGTCAATCCTGACCCTGTGGGAAACGTCCAGAGCGGAGCCTGGTCCTCGCAGAACACGGCTATGTCAATCAGACCCCATGGAAAGCATCCAGAGCAAATTCCTGGTCACGTGGAACACGGCCTATGTCAATCCTTACCCCGTGGGAAGCGTCCAGAGCGGAGCCTGGTCCTCGCATAACACGACTATGTCAATCAGACCCCAAAGGAAGCATTCAGAGAAAATTCGTAGTCACGTTGAACACGACCTATGTCAATCCTGACCCCGTGGGAAACGTCCAGAGCGGAGCCTGGTCCTCGCAGAACACGGCTATGTCAATCAGACCCCATGGGAAGCATCCAGAGTAAATTCCAAGTCACGTGGAACACGTCCTATGTCAATCCTGACCCCGTGGGAAACGTCCAGAGCGGATCCTGGTCCTTGCAGAACATGGCTATGTCAAACCGACCCGTGGGAAGCATCCAGAGTAAATTCCTGGTCACGTGGAACACGACCTATGTCAATCCTGACCCCGTGGGAAACGTCTAGAGTGGAGCCTGGTCCTCGCAGAACACAGCTATTTCAATCAGACCCCGTGGGAAGCATCCAGAGAAAAATTCCTGGTCACGTGGAACATGACCTATATCAATCCTGACTCCGTGGGAAACGTCCAGAGCGGATCCTGGTCCTCGCAGAACACGGCTATGTCAAACCGACCCCGTGGGAAGCAACCGGAGAAAATTCCTGGTCACGTGGAACACGACCTATGTCAATCCTGACCCTGTGGGAAACGTCCAGAGCGGAGCCTGGTCCTCGCAGAACACGGCTATGTCAACCAGACCCCGTGGGAAGCATCCAGAGCAAAATTTCTGGTCGCGTGGAACACAGCCTATGTCAATACTGATCCCGTGGGAAGCATCCAGAGTAGAGCCTGGCCCTCGCAGAACACGGCAATGTCAATTAGACCCCGTGGGAAGCATCCAGAGCAAATTCCTGGTCATGTGGAACACAGCCTATGTCAATCTTGACCCCATGGAAAACGTCCATAGCGGATCCTGGTCCTCGCAGAACACGGCTATGTCAATCAGACCCCGTAGGAAGCATCCAGTACAAAAATCCTGGTTATGTGGAACACGACCTATGTCAATCCTGACCCGTGGGAAACGTCCAGAGCGGAGCCTGGTCCTCGCAGAACACGGCAATGTCAATCATACCCCGTGGGAAGCATGCAGAGCAAATTCCTGGTCACGTAGAACACGGCTTATGTCAATCTTGACCCCGTGGAAAATGTCCAGAGCGGAGCCTGGTCCTCGCAGAACACGGCTATGTCAATCAGACCCCGTGGGAAGCATCCATAGCAAAATTCCTGGTCACGTGGAACACGGCCTATGTCAACCATGTCCTCGTGGGAAACGTCCAGAGTGGATCCTGGTCCTCGCGGAACACGGCTATGGCAAACCGACCCCATGGGAAGCATCCAGAGCAAATTCCTGGTCACGTGGAACACGGCCTATGTCAATCCTGACCCCGTAGGAAACGTCCAGAGCGGAGCTTGGTCCTCGCAGAACACGGCTATGTCAATCAAACCCCGTGGGAAGCATCCAGAGCAAAATTCCTGGTTACGTGGAGCGCGGCCTATGTCAATCCTGACCCCATGGGAAACGTCCAGAGCGGAGCCTGGTCCTCGCAGAACACGGCAATGTCAATCAGACCCCGTAGGAAGCATCCAGAGCAAATTCCTGGTCACGTGGAACACGGCCTATGTCAATCCTGACCCCGTGGGAAACGTCCACAGCGGAGCCTGGTCCTTGCAGAACACTGCTATATTAATCAGACCCCGTGGGAAGCATCCAGAGCAAAATTCCTGATCATGTGGAACACGGCTTATGTCATCCCGACCCTGTGGGAAACATCCAAAGCGGAGCCTGTTCCTCGCAGAACACGGCTATGTCAATCCGACCCCGTGGGAAGCATCCAGAGCAAATTCCTGGTCACGTGGAACACGGCCTATATCAATCCCGACCCCGTGGGAAACGTCCAGAGCGGAGCCTGGTCCTCGCAGAACATGGCTATGTCAATCAGACCCCGTGGGAAGCATCCATAGCAAAATTCCTGGGCATGTGGAACACGGCCTATGTCAACCCTGACCCCGTGGGAAACGTCCAGAGCGGATCCTGGTCCTCACAGAACACGGCTATGTCAATCAGACCCCGTGGGAAGCATCCAGAGTAAATTCCTGGTCACGTGGAACACGGCCTATGTCAATCCTGACCCCGTGGGAAACGTCCAGAACGGAGCCTGGTCTTCGCAGAACACGGCTATGTCAATCAGACCCCGTGGGAAGCATCCAGAGCAAAATTCCTGGTTAAGTGGAACGCGGCCTATGTCAATCCTGACTCCATGGGAAACGTCCAGAGCGGAGCCTGGTCCTCGCAGAACACGGCTATGTCAATCCGACCCCGTGGGAAGCATCCAGAGCAAATTCCTGGTTACGTAGAATGGGGCTTATGTCAATCCTGACCCCGTGGGAAACGTCCAGAGCGGATCTTGGTCCTCGCAGAACATGGCTATGTCAATTCTGACCCCGTGGGAAGCATCCAGAGCGGAGCCTGGTCCTCGCAGAACACGACTATGTCGAACCGACCCCGTGGGAAGCATCCAGAGCAACTTCTGACTCCGTGAAATGCGGATAATGATAACCTCACCCATCACTTACGGGTCTTCACGACTCGTAAGGGAGCAAACTCTCTTGTGAGATCCTTACGACTCTCAAGAGAAAACACACTTAGGAATCCTCACGATTCTTAAGGAGAAATTACACCTACGGGATCCTCTCGACCTGTAGGGAGAAAATTCTTTATGAGACCCTCACGGCTCATAAAGTTGAAAAGTCTTTGGAGGCAGATCTTAACCCTGAATCCTAAGCCATCGCTGTCCTACAAATAAATCAAAACAGACTATCCACAGAATACACTTACTAAAAGGGACACACTATCATGAAGCAAAAGATGTCTTTTATTAATGAATCAAAATGAATACAAAGTACACTTTATGAAAGAATAAAAGAAAATATACTTTCATTCAGGAGTATGTACAAAAGAAGAATAAAAAAATATACAATTCTTCAAGCTGGCGGACGATTCAGTAGATTTGCCAGTTCACCCCTTTTCCGCTGGGCCTCGGCTTCATGATTCATTATCGTCAAAAGACAGGCCTCCGCTTGAGCCTGTTGAGCCTGGTATGAGGCAAGCCGGCCTTCAAGCTCTTTTTCAGTAACCTTATGGGCTTTAACCATTTCACAAGTAAAAAAAGCGGCCTTATCAATGGCTACCACCTCCTTGATAGCCTCTTGAACCACCCGCCAAAGCTCATATGCCCTAGTAGTCTTGGCCATAAGGTTGGCTTGAAGTTCCCTCAGCGCTTTGGAAGCCATCTCCCTCTCTGAAAACTTGCGGCTGAGCCTCTTCTCGCATGATATCATGTTCGCAGCGCATTGCTCAATCAGCCCCTGTAAGCTCGCCTTCGCGGCCACAACCTCTGAAAGAAGGCGTGTACATTCAAGAATATGCAAGCAAGCCTCCACCTGCCAACAAAATTCAACCCAGACTTGCACCAATATTTCACTATGGTAAGTGGCAAGAAAGGGAAGAGAACCGTTAGCTTTAGCGGCAAACGCTTCGGCCGTGATCAGACTGCTAGCACGAAGGTCTTCAATTAGGGCTGACAAGGAGTAGAGGCTTAGCTTTGCCATCCGTTCCGAGGCACGTAGAGCGTAGGGGCCGGGTGGCATGACGATGCGAGACTCCAGCGTGGTAAGAACGGCAAACCTGTTAAGATTTATAAACAGTCAGCGAGACTTGTAAGCAAAGAGCAGATGGGACAACGTTGAGACTTTACTTACCCACGGTCATGCAAGAAGGGTCTAAAGGCTCTCCAGGCCCGTCAAGAATCTCAACCTCGTCATCCGCTTTCAGAACTGTAGAAGACATCAATGTCATTATATGAAATAATGATAATGCTGTGAGGAGAGGGCAAACGACACTAACCTTGCCCGGAAGAGAGGACGATGCGTTGATGAGATATCGCCTGCAGAGCGGCCATCTCCAACAGGCGCTGAAAGTACTTCCTGGGAGACAGATCAGCAATAGAGCCGCCAATCCGTGCAATTCTGAAAAGACAGAAGGGTTCAGATAATGGAAAGATTATTAATATAAAATATAGAAGGCTACCTTCGATACTTCTCCCATTCTGGGCTAGAGGGATAGCAGCTTCGGCGGCCTCCTCCGTACCCCCAGGCACATCATCGGGGGGACGTAGGCCGGTATAACAACTTCCGAGCAAGGAGCAGTGGCCGCCACTGCAGGCTCCAGCGGAAGGACGGTAGCCTCGACTACCTGTCCCCTAATCTCCGAGCCATCCCCAGAAAGATCCCTTGAATCGGCGACTAACGAAGATGCCTCTTCCGAGGGAGCAAGCACTTGGGGAGCGAGAATCACCGAGGGAAGCTCCATCGCAGGAGCAACGGTTGCATCGACCCCCTCCACACTGATTAGTGTTTCATTGGGGATATTGGCGGGGTCTACAGTCAAAGCATGACTCGAACTCAGATCCTCCTGTAGGGTTCCTAGGCACTCTCAAGAGGTCTCACAAGGCATCAACCATGCCAATTTCAAAAATTATGGTGCCGAGAAACCCTAGTGTACGGATCGTTGGCTAGATGTCTAGGCGAAAAAGCAACTAGTTAACTACTTTAACTAAGTGAATACGGAAATACAACCTTTATAGATCCGGTGCTCCACCTCCATAGCTCCGCAACGAAGTCCTTTGCTGTCCAAAAGGAATCCGGGCTCTAGCGTCGGCTTCATCGGAAAATAGGCGAGCTAGGTCGTCGATGTCCATGCCGAAGATGATCTACGTCGAGGCATCGCTAAATCAAGCTCCACCTTCACCAAGCCACGAAAACTTGTGAAGGAAACACACTCTACTACTTGGCAAGAGGTAGAGGATGAAGAAATAGGAAGTGGGTAGACTTTAGAATTGGATTTCTCACTCATTTCCATCAATCACCATTGATGGAGCTTGCTTTCTTCACTTGATGAAAAGAAGAAGAAGAAGAAGCTAATTATGATAAGTTATTTAATAATAGAAAAAGAATTATACTTATCATAACTTAAACCAAGGTTAGATGTAGAGAGTTAACTCAAGTTAGATGAATGGTTAGGGTTTTAATAAGAAGACAAAAAGGTTACATAAGTCAAAGTTGCATGAAGCTACAAGAAGCTTCATGTAAGAAAGCAACCTTTTTATTTTCTTTTCACTTTTTCTTTTAATCCAAATTAAAAGATAATTGCATGAATAAATGAATAAAAACCTTAACCATTTATTTAACCACGGTATTAACCCTTTACACAAACCCTAGCTATCATATATCATCATACATGATACAAGCATGTGCACAAAACTATATCGAATATACAATGTGCACATCCGAGCGAGAAAATCCATTTAAAGTGAACCGATACTAGTTAATGCAAAGTAATATATCAAATATATAATTATACATTAAATCATTAAATCAACACTTGATTTAACGATCCGGTCATATCGCATATAACCGACTAGTATCCTATGTATCGGCTTATCGAATCAACCTTTGATTCGATAACTAGGGTATATCGCATATAACCTAATCGATACATTCATCGCGAGAATGGGATACGGTATCACATACACACATTATTCTCGGTCCCGCACATATCTCATATGCGCTCCTATTTCGTTTCGCTTGAGCCAGGAAACCTCTGTGTAGGACTCTAAAGAATCGTCAATACGCCGGTAGCAGGTGATGATCATATCAAACACCCACAAGCCGCAAGCGGTCTGCTAAACGTAACGGCCACCCGGGTATTGAGCGATCAGAAGATCGACGAGCAAGCCCGCTCACACTCCAGTGAATCCAACCAGTAACACTACCGTACAGTCCGGTCTAATCGTCTGATATGTCGCATATCTCGCCTAGGGGTGGTAAACGTCAGACCCCAATAGCTCGATAAGTCGTGTCGATATGAGGTCTATAACTGTTCGAGAAACTACTGGTAACACTTACCAGTAAATCTCAGCAACCCTGGCCAGGGATTTCCTGTTATAGCTAATCGAACACAGCGCAACATCAACCCCCTATACCGGGAGAGACGAATCCCCTCCTATCGCTCATTGCCTCCATATGACTCGGGACTGTACCCAAAAACCACCGTTTTGCATGCCCTCTTGGACGTGGTAAGATGGAAATCAAAGCACAGTGGGAACCACACAAGACTCTATGACGATCTCGGGTCAACAGACTACTCTGTACCAGTGTCACCAGAGAACTGCCATCTGACGTGAGGTATAATACCATCTGGGAGTTCTCGGCGAGTCCGTCCAGTGTACCCAGTCTCTACTGAGCACCCGTATATCATCTCTGATGTCAAACACCAATGGATATGGGATCATCCATCGCCCATCTGTATGGGTCGAGAAGGTATACGCTAGTCTACTCTGGTATGTCGATGTCCCATCTCGATACACCCACGACTAGGGACTTTCAAGGATGTACTTATGGACTACCATGTCCCCACTAGTATGATCCGCATCATAGTCCAGGTAGTCAAGTACACATCCTAAGGGCTTTACCAACATGTAACAGAGAGACAATCAGTATACACGTTAAGGTAAAGAGCAACCAGATAGCATACTATCATCTCGAGCAAGAAAGTCCTCCCTATATATGTCCCAGCATCCACTACAATATACATCCAATGTACAGTAATGGCCTCTAGGGCATACATATAACTAACAATCTCCCACTTGCACTAGGGCCATCTGTAGCAGTGGTTGCAGTATCTAATACTCAACCATCCCATAAAAGTCTCTCTCTGGGAATAGGCCTTCGTGAGTGGATCCGTCGTGTTAAACTCTGGGTCTGCTCTCCTAACCTCGATCATCCTGGAGATCAACCATCTCCATGATCAGGTGATACTGCCTTAGAATATGTCTGGATCACTGATGGGACCTGCGTTCCTTAGCATAAGCCACAACTCCATTGTCACACAATGGGAGGAACATAGTTCATCTCATGAACCAATATACACCCAAACAGCCTCTTTGGTAGCATCTTTAGTAGCGATGTATCCTGCCTTTATCGTCTAGTATGCCACGGTATCTAACTTGGAACTCTTCCAACATACCGTCCCTTTACTGAGGGTAAAGACAATGCCTGCGACTGACATTCAGTCGTCTTTATTACCCTGGAACCCTTCCAGTGATTCTCTCCAAGATCGATTGATACCATCTCACTACAGCTAGTGAGTAGCCTAACATCCATTTAGATCTATCTCATAGATCCAAAACTCTGGATTTAGGAGGTATCATTTTGATCCTACACGGAGAATCTTTGTGATAAACGGAGATCGATCGAGCGTAGCATAAGAAACTCCTTTCTTATCAAGAGTATGTCATCCACGTACTCTACGAGGATCACCACCATACTCCCTACTACTCTTTTGTTTATACAAGGTTCATCTACCATTTTGATGATGTCAACTTCTTTGACTACTTCATCAAAACAGACGTTCCAACTCCGCGATACCTGCTTTATCCTATAAAGCATCTTGCACACGTTTCCGCTGCTCCCACTGTCTACGAAGCCCTCTGGCTGTGTACTTATAGACGCACTCTTCTAAAACATCATTTAGAAAAGCAGTCATGACACCCAACCACCAGATATCGTAGTCATGGTATGTAGCCGTGACAAGTAGGATCTGGATGGACTTTAAAGCATAGGTACTGGAAAAGGTTTCATCATTTTCCACGCCTGGTCGATGACGAAAACCTTTAACAAGTCTAGCTTTGAAAGTCTCAACTTTTCCATCTATACCAAGTAATCTTCTCAAGATATACTTGCTCCTGATGGGGATTTAACCCTTCAGATATAGCAACCAAAGTCCATACTTTGTTGGTGTATATGGATTCCATCTCAGATCACTAAGTATCCAGCCATTCTTACAGAGTCTTACTCCTGATGGCCAGCTCGAAACTAGTTGGGTCATCATCTCATGATGCATTCCTCGCTCCCACTGTTATAGAGAAACCGAAGTATCTCTCAGGTGGGTGAGGAACCCTACTAGATCGGCGGAGAGGCTGAGGTTCGTTGGTATCTACTGAATCCTCTGGTTGTACCAAATCATCTGCTGTAGTTTGTATAGCTGGAACATTTCCAGTTCTACATAACAGACTTTGCCTCAAGCTTGTCCAGATTTTGCTTTTAGACATAGGCCGGACAACCTCAAATCTTAACTGACTTAAGACATGGGCTCTTCCCATACCATATCTCATATGGAGTGGTAGGCAACTGATTTGATTCGAGCCGTATTCAATAGGTATGCAGCTTCTTAAGTGCACAACTCTCTTAAGGAAAAAGGTAACTCAGTAGTACTCATCATAGAGCACACCTTATCATATAGGGTGTGATTGCTCCGCCCCAATATACCATCGTGCTATGGTGTATTCGGAGGAGTAATGCTGAGAGAGAATCTCATTCTCCTTTAGAATAATCCAGGATTTCCGTGCTCAAGTATTCTCCTCCTTGATCTCATCATAGGACATAATACTTATACCCATATTGGTTCTCTACTTCTATCTTATATTCTCTGAATATCTCAAAAGGTTCAGACTTGTGTTTCAACAGGAACATATGTCTGAATCTTGAGAGATTATCAGAGAATGTAATGAAGTACAAAGAACCGGTCTTGGCATGTGTAGACTGGGGACCTACATACATCAAACATGTATCATCCCAAAAGTTCATTATCTCTTTCTCTGTTTCCAATAAACAGAGCTGTGGTCATCTTATCTTTGTGACATGACTGGCGAGTTTCACAAGATATAAATTCAAACTAATTTAAATATGCATCTCTATGTAACTCTAGCTAGTCGGGTCACATTGATATGACCTAGTCTACAATACCTTAAGAAGGATCCGTTCATTTCTGAACTCTTCCTCTTATGTGTGTTCCATATACTAAGAACTGTAGTTTGATTTAGAACGTCAATGCTTTTAGATAACGTGCCTGAACCGATCAACTTTTGATATAGGAAATGTTCAAAACATTATCCAACAATACAAAATTATATCATTTCTTTACTAATAAAGAGACAGATATGATTTTGTATATCAGGTTCGGTATCTAATAACATTCGTTCAGAATCAATGTATTGGTAATACAGGGTGACAGTGACCGACAGACTTGGCTGCAACTCTTGCCCCGTTTTCTGCCTTATGAAACTTATCACCCGTTCTCAGTTTTTCTACCCTTTTGTAGCCCTATGTAACAGTTTACATATCTGGGATCCTGATCCGGTATCATATACCAAGGATGCCGAGGATACTGAGAAACAGTTCTGTATAATGAACACACCCGAAGATGATGCATCAGCATGCACTCTCTTCGTTTGGGCGGCACGGGAATTCTGGTAATCCCCAATTTCCTGCTCTGTCTTATAACAATTATAAGTTGGAGCGGGACCAACGTTCCCCAGCTCAGTATAACAAGCGGGTTCGGTCAATATTCCGTTTTATTATCTTGATTAAGGCGTGATAAGGTCGCTACCAGGAGAGAGAGAGAAGAAAACACTCAGCGTGTGCTTTTGCAAGATCAGATTGGTTATTATTTTATCTAATCAGGATGGCTCCCACTGCTTTTTATCAAATCTTCCTTCAAACCCTAAAAGGAAAGACTAGCCGGGATTAATTACACACTACAAGTTCGCCAATCTTTCAGCCAGGCCAGTGTCGGTACTTTGAGGGAGGTCCTCCGTGCTTTCGCACGAACCTAATTAATGTAAACCTCGTTTTCCCAGAGGCGTAACCTCGTTGACACCTTTCTAGACACCTACTTGATTGGCTAATTGTAATGTATAAAACTCTCCCAGGAGTAACTCTTACTCGCAGCGGGTATCGGGATCCAACTATCTCATAGAAGGTATGCAATCTCATTGCAAATTTCAACACTTGAAATTCCCGATAATATTTTGCCCCTAGTGTTCTATGACCTTGACGAATGCCAAACAACTCATAGTCCACATAGTCAAGTTCAACCCATACATTTCTTGATCGAATTAAACCCACCCGCACGACCCTTGACGAATGCCAAACAACGCCGTACGAATACCCTAATCCAATCTGCATCATATGCATAAACAGATAAATACTAGTTAGCTACCGCACACTACGCCTTGACGAATGCCAAACTACCGTAGCACGAATACTAACTAGTACTTATCTGAAATGACGGAGGGCTACGACAGGTTTTTCTGAAAACCTATTGCGTAATGAACTTGATATCGTTGTAGAATCAAATGATTTTAAAATGGAGTGCTTTTGAGGCTTTTCTAGTTTTGCTAAAGGAGTCACTCCCGGTGAAGGGATCGTCGGTCCATTCCTCGTCGAATGAGGTGCGGGATATATCATATATATCACTGTGCAAAGCAAAAACACTTAAAAGCAATCAAAAGACAAACCGAGTGTGTAGCATCTGCCAGTTATTGCTAAAGGAGTCACTCCCGGTGAAGGGATCTCGGTCCTTTCCTCATCGAATAAGGTGTAGGATATATCACATATACCGCTGTGCAAAGCAAGAACTGTAGCTACCTGTTTTATTTTGAAATTCAATTCTACAACATCTTAGGTTTCTTTTATTTCATTAATCTCATTAATGAAGTCCCATCATTTAAGTACCTAAACATCACAGATAAATACGACGTACACTTATGCCATCCGCATTCGCCTCGATGTCCCCTCGTGCACCGTTAGGTTAGGTAACTAACGGCAGAGCGGGGCAAGGCTAGCGCGGGTGTAAAACATAAGTAACGTCTATATAATATATCATATATACTATATACTGTATCTATCACAGAACATCACATGATCACATCACAGATATCGCAGCAGAAGAATCATATGAAATATTGGATATACTAGGACGTCCGTGTTTTCAATACGAGCCAGTATAAAACATGGATTCCACGGTCGTGATGAATAGCTAAACCCACACCCCAAGACCCCTACGAGAGCGGCAAGCAACCCTACCAATTCTGGAGTTAGAAGACCCAGACTCGACTCCTCGAGTTGGTCTCCCACTGGACTCCAGAACCCGGTTACTTGTGCCCTCCTCCTTGGGTCTATCCTAGTGCGGAAAAGTAAATAATATACAAACGGTGACATCTTCCGCAACCTGGAAGCGCCCCAATAAAAGAATATTACATACAAGTTTTTACATGAATGAAAATGAAAAAACACTCATCTCACATAAAAACCCCCGGCTATTCAAACACGACGATCCAATATAACATATCCAGCAACACATAACATCACATGTCATCAACGTAAGTAAATATGCGCATCCCAATTGTCATTGACATATAGCAACGAAACCGGCGATATCATATATTACACTCACGGTCACAGAAAAGAAAGTGTAAAACTACAACAGTTGGAATCCGCAACCACCTCAGACATCGCATGCCTGACCAAATGAATTACTTAGACATCGCATGCCTAACAATTATAAACCCCGCATTTTAGTCTCATTATCGAAAACACTTTTCAATATCAAGTCGGGCAATTCAACAAGATTCCCGACATCCTGATCGAATACTCGTCGCAAACTTCAGTAGACGGCTGCACTCCCGATACCGTCGACGAAGTGTACCAAGGCGGAATACCGCTACCGCGAGCACCCGGACGGATACTTTCGGCAACGGGGTTCTCCTACAGTCACTTGGTCGGGGCTATGGCGTGAGGCTGTCTATTAAGTTTACCCGGCGAGTATCCGCGTACGCTACGTGATTGCGACGGACTTTTGATCACATCAAAATTCCGTGGCAACCGATCAAGTGAGACTAAACTGCTATGTTTATAACATTCATTCAGTTATCTCATAACTACTTGTGAATTCCAATTATTGTATCCCATTCCGGATAAATAGAAAATGTCAAACTTTCCGATCGAACAATCGAACACCCAAGTTTTCCCGATACAGATCAACACATGAAACAAGTCTAAAAACATTCAGTTCGTGCCTCAGTACCAACGGTCCTGCCGTAGAAGGGTCAAGCCAACGCCTCACATGTGGCACGCCGTACTGTCCCAAACCCGAAGGTTCAAAGGGCAGTTCAAGACGGTCACATAATCGAGTTAAGGTTTGTTGTCTTCTAGAGGGTCCATCGAGTTACTTGCACTACTTAGAATGTCGTTAAACTACGGAAAAATCCAACACTTGGAAATTTCCCGACAGGGGAAAAATTGAGTATTTATATCCGGTCGAACTTTTTAACATATTCTAAAATTATCCGGAAAGCCACACAGACAAAATTTGATAATCCGATCGAAACACCGAATCCCCAAAACAATCCCAGAAAATTCAACTCTATATTAAATATTAAAATATCCCAGAAAATACAGCACAACTAACTAGGAATTACTGTAAAACCTTTACTGTGTAAATCGACCGTACGGCCACGGATTCGCCGCATGAGCCATGCTCATGCCGCGGAACCGCGGCGGTTTAGATGAATTAGGTCCACGAAATTTACAGTAATTCCTAGAAAACCCTGCTTGATTTTCTGCATATTTTTAATTTCGAAAAATCCACGATTTAAGAAAAAGTACAGAGAGCATTTTCCGGGTTGGGTTTCGGGTTCGTTCGGGTTTCAAATTCCGTCTAGACTTCGCCTAAGGCTCTAGCTAGGCTCTGATACCACTGTAGGGTTCCTAGGCACTCTCAAGAGGTCTCACAAGGCTTCAACCATGCCGATTTCAAAAATTATGGTGCCGAGAAACCCTAGTGTACGGATCGTTGGCTAGATGTCTAGGCGAAAAAGCAACTAGTTAACTACTTTAACTAAGTGAATACGGAAATACAACCTTTGTAGATCCGGTGCTCCACCTCCATAGCTCCGCAACGAAGTCCTTTGCTGTCCAAAAGGAATCCGGGCTCTAGCATCGGCTTCATCGGAAAATAGGCGAGCTAGGTCGTCGATGTCCATGCCGAAGATGATCTACGTCGAGGCATCGCTAAATCAAGCTCCACCTTCACCAAGCCATGAAAACTTGTGAAGGAAACACACTCTACTACTTGGCAAGAGGTAGAGGATGAAGAAATAGGAAGTGGGTAGACTTTAGAATTGGATTTCTCACTCATTTCCATCAATCACCATTGATGGAGCTTGCTTTCTTCACTTGATGAAAAGAAGAAGAAGAAGCTAATTATGATAAGTTATTTAATAATAGAAAAAGAATTATACTTATCATAACTTAAACCAAGGTTAGATGTAGAGAGTTAACTCAAGTTAGATGAATGGTTAGAGTTTTAATAAGAAGACAAAAAGGTTACATAAGTCAAAGTTGCATGAAGCTACAAGAAGCTTCATGTAAGAAAGCAACCTTTTTATTTTCTTTTCACTTTTTCTTTTAATCCAAATTAAAAGATAATTGCATGAATAAATGAATAAAAACCTTAACCATTTATTTAACCAAGGTATTAACCCTTTACACAAACCCTAGCTATCATATATCATCATACATGATACAAGCATGTGCACAAAACTATATCGAATATACAATGTGCACATCCGAGCGAGAAAATCCATTTAAAGTGAACCGATACTAGTTAATGCAAAGTAATATATCAAATATATAATTATACATTAAATCATTAAATCAACACTTGATTTAACGATCCGGTCATATCGCATATAACCGACTAGTATCCTATGTATCGGCTTATCGAATCAACCTTTGATTCGATAACTAGGGTATATCGCATATAACCTAATCGATACATTCATCGCGAGAATAGAATACGGTATCACATACACACATTATTCGCGGTCCCGCACATATCTCATATGCGCTCCTATTTCGTTTCGCTTGAGCCAGGAAACCTCTGTGTAGGACTCTAAAGACTCGTCAATACGCCGGTAGCAGGTGATGATTATATCAAACACCCACAAGCCGCAAGCGGTCTGCTAAACGTAACGGCCACCCGGGTATTGAGCGATCAGAAGATCGACGAGCAAGCCCGCTCACACTCCAGTGAATCCAACCAGTAACACTACCGTACAGTCCGGTCTAATCGTCTGATATGTCGCATATCTCGCCTAGGGGTGGTAAACGTCAGACCCCAATAGCTCGATAAGTCGTGTCGATATGAGGTCTATAACTGTTCGAGAAACTACTGGTAACACTTACCAGTAAATCTCAGCAACCCTGGCCAGGGATTTCCTGTTATAGCCAATCGAACACAGCGCAACATCAACCCCCTATACCGGGAGAGACGAATCCCCTCCTATCGCTCATTGCCTCCATGTGACTCGGGACTGTACCCAAAAACCATCGTTTTGCACGCCCTCTTGGACGTGGTAAGATGGAAATCAAAGCACAGTGGGAACCACACAAGACTTTATGACGATCTCGGGTCAACAGACTACTCTGTACCAGTGTCACCAGAGAACTGCCATCTGACGTGAGGTATAATACCATCTGGGAGTTCTCGGCGAGTCCGTCCAGTGTACCCAGTCTCTACTGAGCACCCGTATATCATCTCTGATGTCAAACACCAATGGATATGGGATCATCCATCGCCCATCTGTATGGGTCGAGAAGGTATACGCTAGTCTACTCTGGTATATCGATGCCCCATCTCGATACACCCATGACTAGGGACTTTCAAGGATGTACTTATGGACTACCATGTCCCCACTAGTATGATCCGCATCATAGTCCAGGTAGTCAAGTACACATCCTAAGGGCTTTACCCACATGTAACAGAGAGACAATCAGTATACACGTTAAGGTAAAGAGCAACCAGATAGCATACTATCATCTCGAGCAAGAAAGTCCTCCCTATATATGTCCCAGCATCCACTACAATATACATCCAATGTACAGTAATGGCCTCTAGGGCATACATATAACTAACACCTCCGCCATCGCCGAAGTCCCTGCAAAGTTTGTACGAGGATAAGTATATATATATATATATATATATATATATATATGTATATGAGCAATACAAAATATTACAAAGAGATACATGAACGTACCGATGTGTAAAGGAGCCTCTAGTATGGTTTTTTCGAGCCGACGCTCCTTCCCGAGGAGGTATGCCCGCCGAGGTTCGAGAGTAGACTCGTGGCCTCCAGTTCATAACGAAAGTGCATCCTCGGCGTCGGCTGAGACAGCCTGCTTAAGGGCCCTTTCACCCCATTCTTCCAAAGGGCCTATGAATAGCCGCCGTATCGATGGAGGGTCTTCGTAAAAGATGACGGAAAAATAAGGCCTTTTCTGGATCCTTACATTCTCGGATTCGTCTTGTGAGCGTCTTATAGCCTCAGCCAATTGTGCGGCTTCCTCGGCAGATGAACCCGGGAAAAGTAGACCACCATCCGATTCTTTCATGGTCAGTGGTTCATCTTGGAGAATAGGCTCGGATTCCACTAAAGAGTCGAGCAGATTGGTGACTGTCTTCCTCCGCCTCTTGGGCCCAGAACTAACCGCCGAAGATGATCGCTTGCTTCCCCTTGGTGCTTTGGTACGACGTTGACCCACTTCGCCTTCAATGTCCTCGCTCGGCGGTGCTACCGATGACGACACGGCTATTGCTGACGCCGCAGCCGATGACACTGCTACTGGAGCCCTATTGGCCCTTGATTGAGCTCTAGTACGCGGTGGCATACCAGCCGTAGGAGTTAAATCCACTTCCACCACCTCCGGAATAAGCACGACGCTAGTATCTCTCAAAGGAGGGCGAACCGCTGCACGCGGTTGCGGCAGAACTCCCGTGGCTTGGATCGGAGTAGGAGCCCTATATCCGAGGAGCACCCTCCTCTCTTCGGCAATAATTGGACTGACTCGGTAGAGGTACCGGCCCGTGAAAGACCCCACACATTGAGGAATATGATCGGCTTCAGGAATTACAAAGCGGAAGCCAGTGTTCAGCTGCATGAAGTGATGAGCGGCGTCACGAACAACTTCTGACGACGGGCTAGGCTCCACTATAAATGCCTCGAAGGGGATGCCCTGGTCATATTCGAGTTGCTGAGCAAAACGGTGTGGGTTGTACCGCATAAAAAGAACCGCACCGTTCTGACGAAATACCAGATAACCTAGTCTGATCGAATATAAGTGCATGGCCTCCCATGGGCTTCAGAGAAGGTACCCCATCTTTCGACGAGTCGCAGAGTTGTTGAACCGACCCTGAGGGAGCAGAGAGGACTCGATCATTGAATACCATCCTGCCTGTATTGGCATAGGGATTAACCAGCACGCGAATAGCCCTATACTGAGTCGGGTCGGGAGAAGAAGCGTCCACCAGCCGCATGAGTTGCGGAAAAGTGTAAGCGTCATAAAAACTGGGTCTTTGGTGTACAACAAATGCCCCCAGCACATACATCTCAATCCAGGACGTAAAGTAATGAAGAGAGAAGTTTACCACGTCTATGCCTGGAGTTGAGGTATTAGCCGCAGCGCTTAGCCCGTGATACAGATGGGTCAGCCCCGCAATACCCACAGCTAGTCGCGTCCTCTCGGCAATGCGATGAGCGGGGTAAATAACTGAGGCTCTCTTGAAACGACGGTGCATGGGAATGGAGAACCAACTGAGCCAGACACTGATGAAACCCACGAAGAAAGTCTCCTCATCCATACCAGGAGCTGCGATTGACTCGAAAGATACCGCTGACATGATGGGAATGTAGAACTGCGGCAAGTCCTCTTCTTTAGTCGGCCGCTTATTTAAACCAAACCCAAAGGGGTCGTTGATATTCGCAAACTTCGGAGCCGTCTTTGACAGGGCATCTTCGCGAAGGAAGCAGGCAATAAAGCTTTTAAAAATGACGCCTTGCTCCTCTGACTCTGTGAATAGCTTCTCAAAAATACTCAGGGTCTTGATCAAACTTGAGCGCTTGTGGTGGACGGCATTCTCGGTCGACAGGCCGTCAAGCATGGCAGGCTCGGTTTCGAAGACATACTCATCGGGAGGCAGTAATTCTTCATAAAGTGTCCCCCTGACCGGCAACCCTGAGATCTCGGGAAATTCTTCCAGAGAAATTGAAACTTCGCGGTCCCCTAGAAAGAAGGTGTTGGTGGGAAGATTCCATTGGTTTAAGAAGGCCTTAACACATCAGACATGGGGAGACTGATAGTGGAAAAAAGACGCATATATCGCCTGATAGAGTCCGACCCTCTACAGTCGCGCACGATGGGCGGATAGGATATAACGGGCCCAAAGAAGGTAGCCTGTGGGATGTCGAGGGGTAAGCCCTATCTTGTAAATCTGTCCCCATGGCTGGGCTTCGCCTTGGCAAATGCGGCGCCCTAAAATGTTTATAGCCGGCACAGGATGGTTCAGAATACCAGTTGTTGATGGGTCAAGCCGTACCATAGGGGTCCAATTCAGCTTCTCCACAGTAAAGGCGATCCGTGGATGATCCATCAACAGGAATGGATAGGTAGGCTCTGTTGGTATCTCGCAAAGGAAACTGCGGCGACCGTGGATTGGTGCAATTCGGGTCATGAGCCCTAATCATCGCCATCACCTCTTCGTCAAACGGTGACTGAGGAAAGGCAGCCTCCGAGCGGGTGAAAGGGAAGTATGGAACAGAAGTCATTGTGCTTGAAATAAAAGAAGGGGAAACTGTTAAGCGAAGCTAACACGTGTATATATATATATGTTTATAAATGTATATATATATATATATATATAAAGACAGTGGAAGAAAGCGACAGAGGACTTATTTTATGGGACCATTGGTTACAAAACATATGGGTCCCACAAAATCAAGATGGCGGCTCACTAATAATGAGGCCAAGCAATCATCATGAGAATAAAGGGAAGATTCTCAATGAATTCAAATAACTCTACACATTCCCCCAAAAGAGAAGCTATTCTTGAAAAGAATAGCCTTTCAGGTCTTCGGACTGACCTATCTTGGACTCTGCGAAAATCAAGCAGAACAGGAGAATTAAATTCCCAGAAAACTCTACTACAATTCTTTTTTGCAAAGAACAACTCAGGGCAAGAAAACCCCAAGAAGTTCTCTGGGAAGAACTGAGTTCTTTAGAGGAATTAAAATCTTTTTGAATAGAGGAATTAAATTCCCAGAAAATATTTTTCAGAGCCAAAGCTCTTTAGAATGGAATTAAATTTCAAAGAGAAGACAAGCATCACCATCGATCCCTGAAAGATCAGAGAAGCCCTAAGAGGTTTATTATTTAAAGATTGAGCAGTTTTCATTTTAAAAGAACTTTAAAAAAAATGGGTTCTTGTTAAAGGGAAAAAACCCTTGGTGTGGATTTAAAATCCAAATTTCTACAAGAAGTTCTTCAGCCGTTCAAGATCATTACCTGAAAAAATGAATCTTTTGTTGACAGAGTTAAACTCTGGAAATTTTCGAAACAGAGAACTAAGCTCTGAGAGAGAGAATTAAATTCTCAAGGCAAGAATAAGCAAGGAAGAAGATGGAAAGTGGAGGCACTTCTGAAGGGACTCCTGCATTTATAGGATGTGATGGGGGACAGTTCATCTCCCCTATTCCCTAGACAGATCCAACGGTCACAAAGGTGACAGCGTTGCACTCACGTGCCAACACATGAGAACAATGCTGTGGGGGCATTTGTTCCCTGATAAAATATCAGGAAATTCCCTAATGGGGTATCACGTGTTCACACGTGACCAAGGGTCACGTGCTGACACGTGATGGTTTCCTGGGACTCTGATATAACAGAATTAAATTCTAATCAAGTAGGTAATTAGTGGAGTCACGTGCAACCACGTGATGGGCCTTTGAAACCCACCAAAAGGGATTAAAAGATGTAATACTAAGGAAAAACCCCACTGGGGCATCACGTGCTCACATGTGACCAAGGGTCACGTGCTGACACGTGATGATTCCTTAGCTCTGATTAAAAGGCTGAATTAAATTCTGAATAAAATGTTTAATCAAGAGGGTCACGTGCCAACACGTGACAAGTTCCTAAATTCTTTAATTGATAGAATTAAATTCTATTTCAATGATTAAACATTGGGATCACGTGCCAACACGTGATGGGCTTTTAATCCTTCTGAACTAATAGAATTAAATTCTAATTAAGTGGGAATCCAGAACCTTAACGGGAAAAAACCTCTCTAAATCTTTCCAAACAAGAAGACAGTGCTCTGTAAAATAGAGCACCGGTGGATTAAAAATCCAATGGTGATTAAAAATACCAATTTATGGAAAGGTTTTATACAAGGAAAGATTTCCCTGAAATTCACCAAGAATAACAAACAGAATATCTTTTGGATTAAAAATCCAATGGTGAATAAAATTCACTGAGTGATCTAAAAGATCATGTTAGTTACAAAAACAACCAAAATCTTTCAATGAAAGATTCACTAAACAAATTGATTCTTTTCTTTCTCCTATAAATAGGAGCCAAGAAGAGAAGAGAAGGGATCTTGAAATTTTGATTTTCTGGAGAAAAACAACAACAGAGAGAAAAGAGAGAGGAGAATTTAATTCTCAAGAGAGAAAAGAAGTTCTTTTCAGAGAAAAGAAACCCTAGGTGAGAAAGGGGAAAGAGATCTAAGCTCCATAAAACAAAAAGAGAATTTAATTCTCAATCTAAGAGTTTAACTCTTCTGAAAAAAAACTTAGCTCTTCCTCTGGTTGAAGATCTACAGAAGCAAATCTCTTCACAAGTTAAGAATTTAATTCTCATCGGGGAGATTCTGCCACGCAGATCCAAAATTTAGAGGGAGAATAGAGTTTAGAGAATTTAAATCTCCCAAATTCATAGGAATTTAATTCCTCCAAATAAAACTAGGGTTTAACCCTATATGAGAATTTAATTCTCTCAATTTCACAGGAATTTAATTCCTCCCAAATAAAACTAGGGTTTAACTCCAGATGAGAATTTAATTCTCCCAAATTCATAGGAATTTAATTCCTCCAAAACAGAACTAGGGTTTAACCCTATATGAGAATTTAATTCTTCCACATACATAGGAATTTAATTCCTCTAAAACATAATTAGGGTTTAACCCTACAGAGAATTTAATTCTTAAAACAAAGAGACTTGAAGGCTCTCCATGCACGTAAAGAACTTGATCACGTGGTAACACGTGACCCCCATTCTTAATGAGCAGAAAAGAAAAAACAGAACTTGGTCACGTTGTGATACGTGACCCCTATCCTCAATGATCAGAAAAGAAAGAACAAAACTAGGTCACGTGCCCCCACGTGTCCCCTAAACAGATCCCCCAAAATGAGAAGGAAAAAAGCTTGGAGGCAATGCCTCACGTGCTCCCACGTGACTTCCAAAACAAAGAGAACAAAAGCAAAGGCAGTACTGGCTTTGGGCGCTCTCACGTGTCTTCACATGACCCCTAATAAATGCTTTAATAATCAATAAATGAGTACCCATCACGTGCCCACACGTGATGGCCTGAAGACCAAACGTCTTTAACACTTATCTGAATATTCTGAGAACAAAATAAAGGAGGTCTGGCCCCACCTTTGGGTGCCCCCACGTGACCCCTTCCTTTCTAGTGTTTAACACTATTTTGAGCATTTTGTCTCCAGTGTATAACACTATTTTAAATACATCACGTGAGAACACGTGACCACCAGATGTCCTCTAGTGTTTAACACTATTTTAAAGCCAGCTTATCCCAAATTGGCTAAGTTTTCTAGAGGCAAAATCTCCCCTTCAAATGAACTTTAAAATCCAGAGCTACAATGTTTAATGCTCAGCCAAAGACAAAAATGTTATCAGAGCCCTCAAACTCTTGTTTAGCATTGCTAAATAATGAGGGGATGAACCCAGAAAAATGTTCAATAGTCCAACAAAGAACCAACATTTCAAACTTAACTGGACTTAGCCTAAATTGGCCATAAGTCCTCAATTCAGATTTAACTGAGCCAATGTGCTCATAATCTAATTAATTGATCTTAGTTCCAAGTTGGATTACAGATCTCCCAATCATCTTTGGCTTAAGGGTACATCTCTTCACTCCTTTGATATTTGTCGTTATAATCCTTCAACGTATTCAGAGAGGTGACGGGTCCCGAGACGTCTTTAAACTGGACAGTGGGGTCCTTAAACTCATGAACTATGATGTCCTTAATCTCGGACTGTGGGGTCTCTTTAAACCCACGGACTATGATGTCCTTAACCTTGGACCGTAATGTCCTTAAACTAACAATGGACCGCAAAGTCCCTAAACTAAACAACAGAGCCGAATGCTCTCTTGTCGGATCTAAATGATCCCGTTAAATTGACCTTAGCCTAAAAATTAGACTAACGCATACTTAACAAACGTTTAAGTTGATCTTAGTCTCAAATGAGACTAACGTATCCTTAAACCCAACCCCCAAACCCAAATCTTAGAAAATACGGATTTGGACTAATCCAAGCCCTACGGGCGACGACATAAATTAGTCTCCGTATATAATCCACGGGCAACCAAAAACAAAACAAAAACCCACGACATGAAGTGACCATCTGGAGAAGGAGAAAGTTGTTACCGCAATGCGGTAGCGTAATTAACTGCAGGGGCTTGCGCTTGCAAGGAAGAGCATCCCCATAATCAAAACCCCCTCAAATGAGGGGGAATCTGACGAAGTCTGCTACATCGGCCGCATCCGTATAAACCTTCGATACGTGGTGCCATAAATCAACTTGGTATTTTCGGAGAAGTGGACGGATAGCGCCAATTAGTATCTGCCCCCAAATTCAGGCAAGACGTTTGTCCTCCCGGTTTTCGGCGGTGAACAGTTACTTCTGTTTGTCTATACGTATATCTTGATGGTTCTAATCTACGTAACACAGATTCGAATACGGATACGCGTATGATTCGCGGATTCATAAGAATCCGATATTGATACAAATCCGACTTGAATCCTATAGATAAATAACACATCATTTTAATTCGCAAGACTTGATTTCTAGACTTAGAATTTCACAATAAGACATATAAGACTAAATCTAGTACACTGTTCCTTATCTTTTATTACATTAACTTAAAAACTTTACAGATTCGACAGGCTGCTCTTTCGGCTGCGGCTGCGCAAGCCGCTTCTTCAGCTACGGCTGTGCAGGTCACTCATCTAGGTTCTTTTGTGCAGGCCGCTTCTTCGGCTATGGCTGTGCAGGTCACTCATCTAGGTTCTTCTGCGCAGGCTACTCCTTCGGCTCCGCAGGCCACTCCTACTCCTACAGCTTCATTACTTGAGCTTTTGTCGGCCCAGGGCTGCAGCTATGATCAGATACGCCAAATTTCCCAGATACCTAGAGGTAAAGCACTTGGACCGAGCTAGCAGTGATGTCTGTATTTTATTTGATACATATTGTATATTTTGGATATCGGTTGTTGTATATGATGATTATAATCCTGATTTTGTATTGTGTTTGTTTATTTCGTTATATATTATGCGTGGGATGTTATTGATAAATATTTTTGTATTTGGGTATATAATATAGTGTGTAATATATATATGATTGTGTACGGAACGGAAAAAATAAGGGAAGTATTTTTTTAAAAATAATTATAATTTTTGCCCCTACATTTGTCACCGTAGGGCAAGAATATCCCCATACAGGTTGTCTTGTAGAAGCAGATTCTTGCCCCTACGGTGATAATCGTAGGGACAAAAATATCATTATTTTTTAAAAAAAATAAAAAAGAAAGATGAAACTTTGACCCTACAGATCTTAGTAATATACCCCTACAGTGAGAACAGTAGGGGTAAGAAATTATTTTATTTTAAGAAATTAAAAAAAATAACTGCCCCTACGATCGAATCCGTGAGGGAAAAGTTTCATCTGTAAGGGCAGATTCTTTCCCCTACGGCGTTTATACCTACAGATGAAATTTTTGCCCCTGCGGTGCCCACCGTAGGGGCAGCGTTTTGCCCCTACGGTCCTAACCGTATGGGCAACGCTTATTCATAGCAGTGCATCAAACTAATCACCACACTAGTAAAAACTGTATGCATTAGAGACCATTTATTAGGGACCGTGTAAATATATACGGTCCCTAATAAATTATTAGAGACCATATATATTATACGGTCTCTAATGAATGGTCGTCAATATATTGGTGACTGTTCACATAATATTAGCGACCGTTCTAATCGGTCGCTAATATGTTGATCAGATAAGAACCGCGATGGCTCTTTCTTCCTCCTCATTCCCCCAAAAATTTTCTATAGAGGTTATTCTATTCCTCCTTTCTCTCAAATTTTTCAGAAAAATTATGAAATCTAACATAATTTTTTGTTATTGTTGCAGTTGGTGGTGTAGGAGCTTGCAATCGCTCCTTTTCTTTTCAAATCCAGGCCAAGATTGATGTTTTCTCCTCCTAATCCTAATTTTTTTCAATTAGATTATTAAATTTAGAAATTAGGTGATTATAATATGTGATTTGTGTTGGTTTTGATGTATTAAATATAGTTAATGATGAATTGAATTGGTTGTTGAATGATGGGTTTGAAATTAGGGTTTGAAATTTATTTTGATTTTGGGGGTTGATGGGTTTTATCATTAAAATATAATTGAAGAAAATTGTTTTAGATGGGTTTTAGAATTGAAAATAGATGAAAATTTAAAATATAAATTTGGTAATTTAGGTTTAGAGTTGAAGATATAAGAATTATAGGTAATCGATGAATTTACTTGTTAGATTAATTTAGAGTAAGATAGATTATAGGATTATGTTAAATGAATTTAAGTTAAAATGTATTACAGTTAATTGAGGGGGAGCGTGCGCGCATGCATGTTTGTGAGTATGTGTAAATATGTGTTCGTGCGAACGTATGTGAGCAAGAGAGTGTGTGTGTGATCGAGTGTATGTATGAGTGTTTGAGTGCGCATGCGTATGTGTAAGAGTGTGTGAGTGTATGTGCGTGCACGCCCGCATATGAAATATTTAAAAAATGCATTCATCCTAAGTTCTAATTTGTATTTTGTAAATTTAATGATTCGATATCCTTTATTTTGTAAATTTAATAATTTGATATCTTATTACTTATGATTTATTGCTTAGATTTTTTAATTGTAGCATAATTTATAAACCAAATCAAAATAAAAATTAAATCCTTTAATACCAATTAAACTATAGTAGATGCATAAATCAAAACTAAAATCAAATTGATTAAGAAAAATTAACACTAATTAACCTATAACATTAATTATATTAATTAAGAAATCTTAATTAAGACCAGATAATAGTGAACCGAGACCCTGATTAAAAAACGATTAAATAGAAAGTTAAGTGATACCCTAAAATTTTGATTAAAAACGTAACTAGGGTTTTATGTTTTCATTTAATTAGTAAGTTTAACATCGAAAGGTCTTAAACTTGTTTAGGATCGACCTATAGTTTCCCGTCTGATAATTGGTGTATGTTAAATCTTTTTTCCGTCGAATTGATAGGATCACATTATATGTTTGTGAGAGTTGAGCGTCATGTTCAATTTTTTCAAATATATGTGTAGTATTCGACAAGGGGATTTGACATACAGTAATTGTTGGATTTGTCCAGTTTGGACATATTACGAATGCAACAAAACTCACATCTCACACCCTTCTATATTTTCGTCCATTTCGAGAAATTTTGACGGTGCTTTCCACTTGTTCTCCGTGTATAGATTTATCTACGAACACGAGGAACAGGGGGAAAGTGCTGACGAAATTTTTTCGAAATGGAAAAAAGACAGGAAGATGTGAGATGCGAGTGTTACATTCGTAATGGGAATTAGGATCTTTATCCTTGATAGCCGTGAAACTAATTATTCGTCCCGATCTTTTGTCCTGAGTACTTACGACAATCTTAAATGACTTTAGATGCTTTAATGCGTCCACATCATGAAATCTAATTTAAGACTTAAAAATTTATTTAATGATGAGCTTGTAATAAACTCATAAGATATGTTAAACTCATATTATTATCTGTGTTATAACATATGGGAATTCTTCCGGATAAATCATTTATACACATGGAGAAAAGATAGGTATAGTTTGAGAGACACCCGATTTAAAAATAGGCATAAAGCGTTTTTAAATATGCAGAGATGAACCCAAAGCGTAGCCGAGACGGACTCTTGTTCTGTCCTTATAAGAAATGTAAGAATAGAGCCTGTTCTCGATATGAAGTGATAGAATAATATTTGTTTGTAGAGAGTTTTGAACCGAACTACATACATTGGAATTAGCATGGCGAGGGAATACGTGATGAGGAAATGAGGATGGATAATGAGACCGCAGCTTCACAAGCTGAATTGCCAACGGGTGACAGGATAGATGACACGCATGAGATGTTGGAAGATTTATTTGCTGGAGAGGAAATGAATGATATTGAACTGTCTAAAGGTACCAGTGAATTAGAAGAATTATGAAAACTTCTGGAGAAAAACGAACAAGATCTGTACAAAGGCTGTATGGAATTTAATAGGCTATCATCTGTAATAAGGCTCCTCCATCTGAAGATGATCAGCGGGATGGCTAATGAGCAATTTGATATGCTTTTTGATCTCCTACACAAGGTAATTTCTGAAGGAAAGGAAAGCATTCCAGAGAATCATTACCAGGCAAAAAAGGTTGTTAAGACACTTGATTTCTCGTATGAGAAGATCGATGCATATCCCAATGACTGTGTATTGTATCGCAGGGATTACGTGTCTCTCGATGAGTGTCTCACTTGCAACTTGTCTAGGTGGAAAAATGTTAAGAGAAATTCAAACGTAGAAATGTACGATGTCAGGAAAAAGAGCAAGAAGACTTCAGTCAAAATCCTTCATTATTTCCCCCTGGCTAAGAGGTTGCAAAATTTATATATTTCAGAGGACATGGCGAAGAGCATGCATTGGCATTCTGTCACGCCCCACTTCCCAGTAGACGGATACGGTGATGTTGCAGGCCGCAACGTATTTACTAAGAAATAAATACGTTAAGCGTAATTAACCAATATATAAAATGTACAAGAATGACAAGAGTATTAAAATAAACATCAACTTTATTTATATTTTTATTTATATACAACTGTTTGAAAATGAAAAAATACAATGATAATAAGTGGTGCCTAAACAATGGCATACAGGAAAGTAAGTACAAGAAACTAGAAGTCAGACTGTGCCTCAAGCTGGTCTAAGTCCTCTTGGCCAGGCTCGATCTCTTGAGAGTCCTATCCTCCCGACGAACATTCCAAAGAAAGAAATAGAAAGGAATGTCGTCAGCGAACTAGCGCTCGGTAAGTCCCAAAGAATAAAGAGAATATAACTGTTTACCTCAATCAGAGCAAAGCTCTGTTCAAATTTCGAGACGAGAGATGTAACAACGCTTCATCTCCCCCCCAATCGGTGCAAAGCTCTGCTTGGAAAATTTAAACTTTAATAACTGAAGCAACGCTTCAGATTCTTTGCGCTGCGCGCAGAGCGCCACGTGTCAAAATCAGACGCGTTAGCGCAGGGAGCGCAGCGTCCAAGAAGGCGCGCCCAATCAGAGCAAAGCTCTATTTAAAGGAAGCAACGCTTCAGTTGCGCATGCACTGCGCTGCGCGACACGTGTCAGCTCAGATGCGCTCGCGCAGTTGCGCTGCGCGACACGTGTCAGCGCAGTTGCGCTCGCGCAGTTATGCTGCGCTGTACGCTGATCGACACGTGTCAGCGCAGTTGCGCTGCGCGACACGTGTCAGCGCAGTTGCGCTGTACTTTGCGCTGCGCGACACGTGTCAGCGCAGTTGCGCTGTGCGCTGCGCGACACGTGTCACGCGCTGGGGCATCTGCGCCAAACAGAATTAAAATTTTAAGAAATCTTTTCTGTTCTTGTTAAAACAAGAAGATTTTCTTCTGCAAAGCAGAAGCCCTTGGATCAAAGATCCAACGGTGGGGAAAATTCCCCAAATCACTCAGAGAAAGATCTCTTTAACAAATTTAACTAATTTATGGGCAATATAAATAGGATCCTAGGCCTCAATTCAAAAGGATCAACATTTTTTCTAAAAAAAAGAGAGAGAACTCTGAGAAACTCCTCAAGAATAAAAAAAGTAAAAACCTTTAGAAAAAGAGAAAGTTCTCTTATGAACAGATCATAGATCTAAAAACAAGATCAATGATCTTTAATAAAAATAAAATAAAATAAAATAGTGCTTTGCACTTTTCATGAACCTTTGGTTCTCTGAGATAAGAAAAACAAGAAAAAACTTATTTTTCTTTGATCTAAATTAGATCAAGAAATCAAATAGTGTTTTGCACTTGCAAACTGCGCTGTTGCGCTCTTGGGAGAGCGCCACGTGTCAGCATCTAAACCACTTGCGCTACGCGCTCTTGAAATAGAGCTTTGCTCTCTGGAGTTGGCGCAACTCACCAGAGCGCGCCACGTGTCAGCAGCGCAACAGCGCAGCGCACTAGCGCAGCGTTGCGCTCACCAGAGCATGACACGTGTCCTCACCACAAGCGCTTGCGATCAGTGATTGGCGCAAAGCGCCTAACAAATGCAATTCATTTTAACGAAGGGCCAGGCCTAATTAAAAGACCAAACAGGCCTAAGTAAATTGATGCTCTGCATCATTTATAAATGGGCAAAGCCCAAACAAAATAATAAAATGCTATGCAGATGCCTTGCAGAGCCCAAAATAAATTGATGCTCTGCATCTTTTATGGGCAGAGCCCAAACAAAAAAAATAGAAGTAATGCAATGCATTATTTAAGTGTGGGCAAAGCCCTAGCACAGGTCTAATAGACCTAAAATAAATAAAATGTTGAACATTTTCAACTGGACTTAACCCAATTCTGGCCGTAAGTCCTTAAATTAAATTGAACTGAGCATAAATGCTCTCTCAAATCAATTTATATCCGGTTCGAGGGTACATCTCCGAACTCCTTTGACATCCATCGTTGTAATTCCTCAACGACGTCAAAGAGGTAACGGGTCTCGACAACCACACATCAACACGGACTGTGGGGTCCTTAAACTCATGGACTTATACGTCCTTAAACCAAGATACGGACTGTGGGGTCCTTAAACCCGCGGACTTATGCGTCCTTAAACTCACGGACTTATGCGTCCTTAAACATACTCATATGGACTGTGGGGTCCTTAAACTCATGGACTTATGCGTCCTTAAACTACCGATGGACCACCACGTCCCTAAACTGGAACTTGGACCACCACGTCCCTAAACTGGCGATGGACCACCACGTCCCTAAACTGGTATTGGACCACCATGTCCCTAAACTGGCAATGGACCACCATGTCCCTAAACTGGAACAATAAAGCCCCCAAATGCTCTTTTGTCGGATCTAAACGATCCCGTTTAAGTTGATCTTAGCCCCCAAACATGGTTAACGTATCCTTAAACATTTAAATGGGCTATAAAACTCCAAATCGACTTTGGTTCAAGGGTACATCTCTGAACTCCTCTGACATCTGCCGTTGTAATCCTTCAACGACGTTAGAGAGGTGACGAGTCCCGATGGCCAGATATTAAATGGATTATCACGTTAAGTTGATCTTAGTCTCAAACAGGACTATCGTATCCTTAACGAATGTTTAAGTTGATCTTAGCCGCAACGCGACTAATGCATCCTTAAACTAAAAACACCAAACCCAAATCTAAGTAAATACGGATTTGGACTAATCCACGTCCTACGGGCGACGGCATTACTCAGTCTCCGTATACAATCCACGGGCAACCACAAACAAAACAAACACACACGACACGAAGTGAAATTCTGGAGAAGGAGAAAGTTGTTACCACGATGTGGTAGCGTAATTAACTGCAGGGGCTTGCGCCTGCAGGGAAGAGCGTCCCCACAATCAAAAACCCCTCAAGCGAGGGGGAATCTGACGAAGTCTGCTATATCGGCCGCATCCGTCTAAACCTCCGATACACGGTGCCATAAATCAACTTGGCATTTTCGGAGAGGTGGACGGATAAAACCAAATAGCATCTGCCCCGAATCTCAGCGTCAGGATATCGCGGTCCTGTGCGCCGATCTTCGGAGGGGAACAATAACAAGTAATATGAAAAGAACAGGTAAGTTGTGTATGATTGATTACCGGTAAATGATGGTTATTATAATATGGTTGTTTATAGCTTGGTAAAGAAGGTATTTATGTATACGAGAGGAGTCCATCTTACCCCCATGGACTATGGTAACATGTAGTATAAGACCCCGTCATAATCCACGGGACAACGGCACGAGAATTCATGTAGGTGTCTTTTAAGTGACCTCTCGTACCACGATATACGTTCCATACCAATCTACCCTTTTATCTCTGTGTATTGTATTGTATATATTTTGTTTACAAGTCTTGCCGAAACCATGGATTCAAAATGTTTAACTAGTCATGTTCAGGATGTAACCATGGTTCGGTCAAGTCAAGTTAAGTATACATGTTTGATATTGATATTTGGATTCGAGTATTCATGTTCATGATCAACTATTCATGTTTGATTTTAGATTCAGGTTTAAATTAGACTCAGACCGAGTCAGACACTTGTAAACAGATTTAGCTCTTGAATTAGGATCGGGAGTCATCGGAAACTGCTGCATATGGACGATAGGATTTGTGTTTTTTTCCAAGACAATTATCATTGATAACTTCGTTAAGTTGTCTATTTTAAATAGGCAAGCACTCACTTTCTCCGGCTCTCTGGGCTCAAGAGAATTGATCCCGTTTAAACCTATATTTACTAATGTCCTTAAATATTGTTTTATATATCTCGAGGGGGTTTTATGAAAAAATATTTTATTATAGTTTAAAAGTAAACCTCGAGGGTGATTAGTATTACTTAGGGTTTTCATGAGTGTGGATTTTAAGTATCGTGTATTTTAGTGATAATTACTTAGCTTGGAAAGTTCATGGTAGTTTATTGTAAAACTTGCCTTTTCGGTTTCTTGATGGTATTTTATTGACATTTGTTAATCTTTTCATTTTTGAAAAACATAGGTTTATTATATTTTGAAAATATGGATATATAATTTTATATAATTTTATTTTTAAAAATAATTTTATTTTATTTAGAAAATTCGTATTTCTTAAAAACCGTATTTAAATTCTTTCGAGATCGAATGCTCCGTGAGGAGGTCTGTGTTAGGTTTACCTAGCACCTCATGAAGGGTTTGCAAGCATCACATGTCTCAAAATTAAATTTTTAAGGTGCTAAGTGAACATGCAAAGAATCATCACTAGAAATTTAGGGTTTCTTAAACATACCAACAACACAAGTAGAAAAGGTTAGGGTTTTGAGAGTACAACCTTTGTAGCTCCCTACGCTAGACTCCTCGGCTACTTGGGGTTTGGAAAAGGTCCGCTTTAACTCCTCTAGGTCCACGATGATCCACTCGGAATCCGCTTTGTCCAAGCTTGTAACTTCGCAAGATCAAGAAAAGAAAATGGAAGCTAACACTCTTCACAAGTGGGCAAGACTTGTGTAGAATGATGTTGTGGTTGTTTTTCTCACTTCAAAATCCTAACTTGGTGAAGGTTTTGCTCACTTGAAAAATCTAGAGAGCAAGAGAGCAAGGAGGAAGAAGATGATGGCTTTTGAAATATCAAGAGAATGATAATTGTTATGTGAAAAATAGAAAATATAAGTATATATATTTTCTATCTCTCATCTCAAACCATAGTTACAATATATGGATATTATTGTGCTTGAGTTAAAACCCAAAAGAAAAATTAACACATGGTTAAAAGGTAGGTGAGCATGGTTAGTTCAAAGAAGAGTGTAGAAGATAATCATGTATTAATCTTTTTCTTTTCTTTTGTTTTAAAACAAATACAATATATATCCATATATGTAATTATAAGGTGTGAGTCTTATATTTCCACCATCTCCTATATATACAACCATGATAACCTTTATGTATGCATGTATGTGTGCATGCACATCCTATGTGCATGAATGAGAATGAATGATAATGAGTGCATACATGCATGCATAAAGACAAGAAAGGATTTTAAGTGAGAAGCTAATGGTTAAATGATAAATCAACATTTGATTTATCAACCCGGTCATATCACATACGACCCGACCAAAAGCAAGCCGCCCGATTAATATACTGCATCTCATATGCGCATTTTAACCGGGCCTACGCACATATCGCATATGCGCACCACAACGTTTCGCCTGGACTAGGTAACTCCTTTGTGGGCCTCTAAGACTCGCCAATACGCCGGCAGTGGGTGATGATCATATCAAGCACCCCCAAGCCGCAAGCGGTCAGCTAAACGTAACGGCCACCCGGGTATTGAGCGATTAGAAGAAAACAAGTGAACCTGCTACAACTCCCGTCGAGCCAACCGGCAACACTATCGTACAGTCCGGTCTCTTCATCAGATATGCTGCATATCGAGTCTAGGGATGGTAACGTCGACCCCAATAACTCAATAAGTCGTGCCGATGAAAGGTCTATAACAGATCGAGAAACTACTGATAACACTTATCAGCAAATCTCAACAGCCCTGGCCAGGGACTTACTGATATAGCCAGTCGAGCACAGCACGGCATCAACTCCCAATACCGGGAGAGACGAAACCCCTCCTATCGCTCATTGCCTTCGTGTGTCTCGGGACTGTATCCAACGGCCACCTGTTTGCACGACTCAGTAGAGCTGTGGTAGGGTGGTAATCAAAGTACAGTGGGAGAACACGCAAGACTCTATGACGATCTCGGGTCTACAGACTAACCTGTACCAGTGTCACCTGAGAACTGCTATCCGACGATAGGTATAATTCCATATAGGAGTTCTCGGCGAGTCCGTCCAGTGTACCCAGTCACCACTAAGCACCCGTATACGACCTCGATGTCAAACATCTATGAATGTGGGAACATCCATCGCCCATCACATGGGTCTAGTATCATATACGCTAGTCTACTCTGGAATATCGATGCCCCGTCTCGATACACCTACGACTAGGGACATTTCAGGATATGCTTATAAACTACAGATGTCCCACTAGTATGATCTCTATCATAATCACTGTAGTCAAGCCAATATCCTGAGGGCTTTATCAACATGCGTGAATGAGTAAAAGCATGATCAAATCAACATGTCATATAAAGAAGAACCAGATAGCATACTATCATGTCGAGCAAGAATGTACACTGAATATATATATATATATATACATGTATAAATACATCCACTATCACATAATGGCCTCTAGGGCATACATATATCCAACAATCTCCCACTTGCACTAAGGCAAGTTATTGGCGTATCTCATACCCAACATCTCAAAAAGTCGCTCATGCTGCGGCTGAGGGAGGGCTTTGTTGAGTGGATCCGCGGCGTTATTCTTTGTGTCTACTCTCTTAATCTCGATCTCGCGGCGATCTACAATCTCCCGGATCAAATGAAAGCGCCTCAGGATGTGTCTGGATCGCTGATGGGACCTGGGCTCCTTGGCTAACGCCATATCCCCATTATTATCACAATACAATGGTATTGGATCAATAATGGTTGGAACCACTCCTAGCTCCGAGACAAACTTTCTCATCCAGACGGCTTCCTTGGCGGCATCATTTGCAGCAATGTACTCAGCTTCCATCGTAGAGTCTGCAACGGTATCCTGTTTGGAACTCTTCCAACTTACCGCCCCTCTATTGAGGGTAAATACAAACCCTGAGATAGATTTGCTGTCGTCCTTATCGCTCTAGAAGCTCGAATCGGTAAAGGCCTCCATTTGGAGATCTCCATTACCATACACCAAGAACAATTCTTTAGTCCTTCGTAAGTACTTAAGAATGTTCTTCACAGCTATCCAGTGATTCTCCCCTGGGTTGGATTGATATCTTCTTACAACACTAAGTGCATAAGCTACATCTGGGCGTGTACATAACATCGCATACATTATAGATCCTACTGCCGAAGCGTAGGGTATAATGCTCATGCGAGCTCTCTCTTCATCGGTCTTTGGACAAGAATCCTTGGAGAGAGTGACCCCATGGCAAGCGGGTAAGGCACCCCGCTTGGAGTCTTCCATACTAAACCTTTTTAGGATGGTGTTGATGTACTTTGTTTGGGACAATCCCAATAACCTCTTGGATCTATCCCTATAGATCCTTATGCCCAGAATGTATGTGGCATCACCCAGGTCCTTCATGGAGAACCTTAGTGATAAGAAAGATTTGACCGACTGTAGCATAGGAATATCATTTCCTATCAGAAGAATGTCATCCACGTACAATACGAGGAATGCGACAGCTCTCCCTACAGCCTTCTTATAAACATAAGGTTCATCTGGATTTTTGATAAAATCAAACTCTTTGATAACATCATCGAAACAGATGTTCCAACTCCGTGATGCCTGCTTTAACCCATATATGGATTTAAGCAATCTACATGCTTTCCCGCTGCTCCCACTGTCAATGAAGCCCTCCGGCTGATCCATATAAATGCATTCTTCTAAATCCCCATTTAGAAATGCCGTTTTAACGTCCATCTGCCAGATTTCATAGTCATAGTGAGCAGCAATAGCAAGTAGGATCCGAATGGATTTAAGCATGGCTACGGGCGAAAAAGTCTCGTCATAGTCCAAACCTGGTCTTTGACGAAAACCCTTCGCCACAAGTCTTGCCTTGTAGGTCTCTACCTGCCCATCTACACCAATCTTTCTTTTAAAGATCTATTTGCATCCCACAGGTTTTACCCCAGGGGGTACAACGTCCAAAGTCCAAACTTTGTTGGTGTATATAGACTCCATTTCGGATCTCATAGCATCCAGCCACTTCACAGAGTCACCACTCGTGATAACTTGCTGAAAACTGTTAGGATCATCATCCTTTATGATGTAGTCTTCTCTGTCACCATCAATGAGGAAACCGTAGTACCTCTCCGGTGGGCGAGAAGTCCTACCAGACCTACGGAGTGGCTGAGGTTCCTCAGTTTCTATTGCAACAGCCGGTTCAACCAAGTCGTCATTTGTAGTTTGTGTCTCTAGAACCTCTTTTAGATCCACCACATTGCCATCAACTTTATCTGTGAAAAACTCTTTTTCTAAGAATGTGGCATGCTGAGAAACAAACATCTTTTGTTCCTCCTTGTGGTAGAATAGATATCCATAAGAGTTCCTTGGATATCCCACAAAGTTATACATGACTGACCGTGTCTCGAGTTTGTCCGGATTCTGCTTTTTAACATAGGCCAGGCAACCCCAAATCTTAATTCTCTTAAGAGATGGTCTTTTCCCATGCCATATCTCATATGGGGTGGTAGATACGGTTTTGGTTGGAACCATGTTCAAAAGAAACGCTGCAGTCTCCAATGCATGCCCCCAAAATGAGATAGGTAACTCAGCGTCACTCATCATGGACCGGACCATATCTAATAGGGTCCTATTCCTTCGTTCAGACACACCGTTGTGCTGTGGTGTGTAAGGAGGAGTGAGCTGAGAGAGAATCCCATTCTCTTTTAGGAAGTTTGCAAATTCTGTACTGAGGTATTCCCCACCTCGATCTGATCGAAGCATCTTGATACTCAAGCCGGTTTGTTTTTCTACTTCTTGTTTATATTCAGTGAATTTCTCGAAAGCTTCGGATTAGTGCTTTAATAAAAATACATGACCGAATCTTGAGAAATCGTCAGTGAAAGTAATGAAGTAAGAAAAACCGCCTCTACCTTGTGTAGACATTGGCCTACATACATCACTATGTATGAGTCCTAGGAGCTCGGTAGCTCTTTCTCCGTGTCCGGTAAACGGAGTTTTGGTCATTTTACCCTTGATACAAGACTGGCAAGTCGCATAAGATTTATATTCAAAAGGGTTTAAATATCCATCTTTGTGTAACTTGTTTAGTCTTGTTTCGTTAATATGACCAAGTCTACAGTGCCAAAGAAAAGCTCCATTTATTTCTGAAAGTTTTCTTTTCTTAGTGTATTGTATACTGAAAACTGTGTGTTGATTTAGGAAGTATATCCCGTTATTAAGTGTACCATACCCAACCAACATTTGATTCAGGTGAATGTTCATAACATTGTTCTGCAATACAAAATTATATCCTTCATTGTCTAACAAAGAAACAGATATTATATTACAAACCATACTTGGTACAAAATAACATGGGTTCAAAACCAATATACACCCAGATGGCAACCCCAAGTGATACTCTCCCACTGCGACTGTATGTACATTGGAACCATTTCCAACGCGGAGAGTATGGTCACCTGTCTTCAAAACCTTGCTATTTCTCAGCCCCTGCATAGAATTGCAAATGTGAGAACCTGAACCGGTATCTAATACCCAGGAAGCAGAGTTTATTGAAAAATAGTTTTCTGTCACAAACACACCTGAAGCGGAAGCATCCCCATGCTTCTTCTTGAGATTTAAGTACTCCGTACAGTTGCGCTTCCAATGTCCTGCTTTATGGCAATGAAAACATTCACCTTTCCCCGAGTCTCCAGTTTTGGACTTTTCCTTTCCCTTCACCTTTTTAACTCCACCCTTAGGATTGGTGGGCTTCTTCTTTTTCTTTCCTTTGGCCTTAGCCTTTGGGCGAGAAGAGGAAGATTGTCCAACAGTCATAACGGGAGTTTTCACCGATTTCAGTGTGCTCTCTGCACTCCTTAACATATTAAGGAGTTCAGGTAGTTCCCTCTCCATGTTGTGCATGTTGAAGTTAACTATGAACTGAGCAAAGGTGGAGGGGAGGGACTGCAGAATAATATCCGTATATTGTTCATTGTCTATCGTCCATCCAAGGTCCTTAAGCTCTTCTATTAGAGCTATCATCTTCAGAACATGGTTTCCTACTGATGTGCCAGGGGCCATACGCATCTGAAACAATTTCTTTGATGCTTCGTATCGTAATACGCGGGATTGCTCTCCATACAACTCCTTTGTATGGAGGAATATGGTTTGAATGTCCATATTCTCATGCTGCTTTTGATGCGTATTGTCCATCGATGCAAGCGCGAGGCATTTGGCCGTGGCACAGTCAACGTCCCATGTCTTGCGGACTTCAATGTCCACAATTGAGGATTTTGGACCTGGGGTGGGTGGGGCTGAAGCCGTGAGGACATATGATACTTTATCATAGGCTATTTTCAGATTCCTTAGCCAGTCTTTATAATTGGTCCCATTCAATTTGTTTTTATCTAGTAGAAGCTTGAGTCCAGTCATTGGTATCTGCCATTAAGAGAGAGAAAAGAATACACTCAGCGAAAGTTCTTGCAAAGATCAGATTGGTTATTATCTTATCTAATCGATGTCTCCCACTGCTTTGATCAATTTTTTCTTTCAAACCTTAAAAAGAAAACTAGCCAGGATTAATTACAGTCTACAACTTCGCTAACCGTTCAGCCAGGCCAGTGTCGGTACTTGAGGGAGGTTCCCCGTGCTTTCGCACGGACCTAATTAAAGTAAACCTCATTTTCCCAGCCGTTAACACCTTTTTAGACACCTAATGAGTTAGCTAATTGTAAACTGTAAAACTCTCCTAGGAGCAACTATTGCCCACAGTGGGATCGGGATCCAACCATCATATGGAAGGTATGCAATCTCATTGCAAATCTCAACACTTGAAATTCCCGATATGATTTTTACCCCTAGTACCTATGACCTTGGCTATGGTCAAAAAATCACAAGTACTAGTCAAGTTCATCCCGTCACTTCTTGATTAATCAGACCCGTTTACATGACCCTTGGTTAAGGTCAACAAAGTCATATGCCCATCCTAATTAATCTGCATCATATGCATTGTAGGAAGACATCACTTAGCTACCGTACACTACGCCTTGGCTAAGGTCAACAAACGTAGCACGAATACTAAGTACTCTACTTCCTAAAATGACGGAGGGTTGCGGATGATTTTTAAGAAAATCCTTAACGCTTTGAACTTGATATCGTCGTAGAATCAAATGGTTTTCAAAAGGAGTGGCTTGTGCTCCGCTGTTTTTGAAATACAGCTTTTTCATAAAGAGCCGAGTGGTTTTCAAATCCGATTCTACAACATCTTTTTAGGTTTATTTTCTTTACATTAATCATATTAATGTAATCCCATCATTTAAGTCCTTAAGCCAATCACAGAAAAGAAACGAAAATACAACGTACGCTTATGCCATCCGCATTCGCCGCAATGTTCCGTTATGCACCGTTAGGTTACTTAACTAACGGCATACCGGGACGGGACTAGCGCGGGTGCAAAACATAAGCAACGTCTACTATATATCTCATATATAATATATCATTCGTCTCAGATATCACAGAACACAGACAGCAGAAACATATATATAATGTGGGATATACTAGGACGTCCGTATTTAGTATTTAGCCAACAATAGAAAATACGGATTCCACAGTTGCGATGAATAGCCAAGCCCACACCCTAGACCCCTACGAGAGCGGCAAGCGACCCTACCAATCCTGGAGTATAGGAGACCCAGTCTCGACTCCTCGAGATGGCCTCCCACTGAACCCCAGAACCCGGTCATTTGTGCTCCCCTCCTTGGGTCTATCCTAATGCGGAAAAGTAAATAATATACAACACTGGTGACATCAACCTCAACCCGGAAGTGCCCCAAATAAAAGAATATTACATTACATTTGAATTTTACATGAATGAAAAATAAAACTCTCATCTCACATAAAACCCCCCGGCTATTCGATCGCGACAATCCTGCACATCATATCTCAGCAACACATAATATCATATATCATCAACGTAAGTAAGTATGCGTACCCCGATTGTCGTTGATGTATAGCAACAAAACCGGCGATATCGACACACTACACTTACGGCCACAGAAAAGAAAGTGTAAAACTACAATATTTGGAATCCGCATTCTCTTTAGACATCGTAAATCCGAGATATCACATACCTCGCATTTCATGCCTAACTATGTGAATTCCACATATTGTATCACATTCCAGATAAATAGACAGTATTAAACTTTTCGATCGAATAATCAAATACCCAAAATTTCCTAAAGCTCAACACTTGAGCGGAGTTCAGAAAACCCGGAATGTGTCACAGTAGCGGCGGTCCAGCCGTAGAAGGGTCAAGCCAACGCCTCATATGTGGCACGCCGTACTGCCTCAAACCCTAAGGTTCAAAAGGCAGTTCAAGACGGTCACATAATCGAGTTAAGGTTTGTTGTCTTCTAGAGGGTCCACCATAAAACTTGCACGTATTTCCGAAAGATTTAAACCCCGTGAAAAGTGAGTTAATGATACTCATTCGAACTTTTTAATACTTTCTAAGTTACCCGGAAAAAAACACGAAATTGAAATTCCGATCGAATCATTGAATCCAAAACAATCTCCAGAACATCTATCACTGAAACCAGATTAAAAATACCTAAAAATATCTACAAGCAGGTAAACAGATCAGTGTATAAAAACGAGGCCTTAAAGCCTCTGTACGGCCGCGGAACCGTGGCCCAAGCAAGTTTTGGCTGCGGTTCCGCGGTGGGAAGTACGGATTAGGGCTTCGTTTTTTACGACAATTCTTAGAATTCCCTGCTGAATTTTTTACATATTTTTAATTCTGGAAAATAACAGTTTTGAAAAAATGTCCAGAGAGTGCTAAAAAACCGTATTTTTCGGTTCGATCAGAGTTTTAACTTCGTTAAAATGTCGCCTAAAGTTCTAGGTCGGCTCTGATACAGATGTTAGGTTTACCTAGCACCTCATGAAGGGTTTGCAAGCATCACATGTCTCAAAATTAAATTTTTAAGGTGCTAAGTGAACATGTAAAAAATCATCACTAGAAATTTAGGGTTTCTTAAACATACCAACAACACAAGTAGAAAAGGTTAGGGTTTTGAGAGTACAACCTTTGTAGCTATCTATGCTAGACTACTCGGCTACTTGGGGTTTGGAAAAGGTCCGCTTGATCTCCTCTAGGTCCACGATGATCCACCCAGAGTCCGCTTTGTCCAAGCTTGTAACTTCGCAAGATCAAGAAAAGAAAATGGAAGCTAACACTCTTCACAAGTGGGCAAGACTTGTGTAGAATGATGTTGTGGTTGTTTTTCTCACTTCAAAATTCTAACTTGGTGAAGGTTTTGCTCTCTTGAAAAATCTAGAGAGCAAGAGAGCAAGGAGGAAGAAGATGATGGCTTTTGAAATATCAAGAGAATGATAATTGTTATGTGAAAAATAGAAAATATAAGTATATATATTTTCTATCTCTCATCTCAAACCATAGTTACAATATATGGATATTATTGTGCTTGAGTTAAAACCCAAAAGAAAAATTAACACATGGTTAAAAGGTAGGTGAGCATGGTTAGTTCAAAGAAGAGTGTAGAAGATAATCATGTATTAATCTTTTTCTTTTCTTTTGTTTTAAAACAAATACAATATATATCCATATATGTAATTATAAGGTGTGAGTCTTATATTGCCACCATCTCCTATATATACAACCATGATAACCTTTATCTATGCATGTATGTGTGCATGCACATCCTATGTGCATGAATGAGAATGAATGATAATGAGTGCATACATGCATGCATAAAGACAACAAAGGATTTTAAGTGAGAAGCTAATGGTTAAATGATAAATCAACACTTGATTTATCAACCCGGTCATATCACATACGACCCGACCAAAAGCAAGCCGCCCGATTAATATACTGCATCTCATATGCGCATTTTAACCGGGCCTACGCACATATCGCATATGCGCACCACAACGTTTCGCCTGGACTAGGTAACTCCTTTGTGGGCCTCTGAGACTCGTCAATACGCCGGCAGTGGGTGATGATCATATCAAGCACCCCCAAGCCGCAAGCGGTCAGCTAAACGTAACGGCCACCCGGGTATTGAGCGATTAGAAGAAAACAAGCAAACCTGCTACAACTCCCGTCGAGCCAACCGGCAACACTACCGTACAGTCCGGTCTCTTCATCAGATATGCTGCATATCGAGTCTAGGGATGGTAACGTCGACCCCAATAACTCAATAAGTCGTGCCGATGAAAGGTCTATAACAGATCGAGAAACTGCTGATAACACTTATCGGCAAATCTCAACAGCCCTGGCCAGGGACTTACTGATATAGCCAGTCGAGCACAGCACAGCATCAACTCCCAATACCGGGAGAGACGAAACCCCTCCTATCGCTCATCGCCTTCGTGTGTCTCGGGACTGTACCCAACGGCCACCTGTTTGCACGACTCAGTAGAGCTGTGGTAGGGTGGTAATCAAAATACAGTGGGAGAACACACAAGACTCTATGACGATCTCGGGTCTACAGACTAACCTGCACCAGTGTCACCTGAGAACTGCTATCCGACGATAGATATAATTCCATATAGGAGTTCTCGGTGAGTCCGTCCAGTGTACCCAGTCACCACTGAGCACCCGTATACGACCTCGATGTCAAACATCTATGAATGTGGGAACATCCATCGCCCATCACATGGGTCTAGTATCATATACGCTAGTCTACTCTGGTATATCGATGCCCCGTCTCGATACACCTACGACTAGGGACATTTCAGGATATGCTTATAAACTACAGATGTCCCACTAGTATGATCTCTATCATAATTATTGTAGTCAAGCCAATATCCTCAGGGCTTTATCAACACGTGTGAATGAGTAAAAGCATGATCAAATCAACATGTCATATAAAGAAGAACCAGATAGCATACTATCATGTCGAGCAAGAATGTACACTGAATATATATATATATATATAAATACATCCACTATCACATAATGGCCTCTAGGGCATGCATATATCCAACAGTCTGCATCTCGTTCTACTAGCCTAAGGATGTGTGATAATCCGCACCATCCGTTAGCGGGTCCACTAAAGAGAGTTGTAGATGCGTAATCGTAAAAGATATGAAATACCGCTTTAAAAGAAATCCGGTTTTTAAAATTATATGGTATTTTCTTGTAAATTTTTCTTCGAAAAGAAAATGCATACAATGAGTATCGTGCTATGAAACTAAGTATGTGTGGGGGGTAGGTCGTTACCCTATGAAGTTTTCCTAAGATATTGTTAAGCAATTACTAATAGAGGCGTTTATAAAGTTCAAGATATTTTAATGAAAAAGTTCTACTATTGTTGTTTCATATGAGAATTTTAATGAAATTTGATTCTAAACATTAGGATTTAAGGTTACAATTATTGTGTAAAACTTGGTTGATCAAAGATTAAAGGAGAAGGCATTTCTAGGGTTTAGAGAAATGATATCGGTATTAACTCCACTTACCGATATAAGTTTTAAAAGGGAATTTCAATGAAGAGAAAGGGTGTTTGGAAGGGACTTACGGTTTAGAAAACTCAAAGAGAGGTTGAAGAAGAGGGAATGAGCTTCGTGGCGTCGTGGGAGCTCCGAAATAGGCTTCGGTCTTCGCCGGAACCAACTTGCTTGCTAACTTCTCTTTACTTCACTTGCACTAGGAACTTTTTAGAGAGTTTTGGCTAGAATTTTCAGAATAATGCCGAGCCAAGGTAGGGGACGGTATTTATAGTGGAGAATTAGGGTTTGGGAATTAAAATTATGGATTTAAAAGTATTAAAATTATGATAAATTGTGAATTGAAAAGTCTCTGTTTGATTGCATGGAAATCAAACAGTGCAGAGGAGTTAGGGGTAGGTGAAGAGGTGTGTGTGCAAAGCCCGAGGCAAATTGGCCCTATCTTGACCGTCCCCGCCGGTTAAAACCCCAATTTCGCCGGCCGATTTGTGCCATCCGGCCTCGAGATTCGTGCCAGCTGATTAAATCCCTGTTTGCTCCTTTTTCCACATGCTTGATTTTTCTGAACTTTTCATTTCCCCGTGTATTTCACATGAAATCTTTTGGGCTTCCAAAAAGTTTTAAAAAATCAGAAAAAAATAATTTTGTCTGATGGGAATCGAACACAGAAGCTACGTCACAGCAGTGCAAAGGCTTTACTAGTAAGCTACAAGTTGCTTCTTGCCGTTATTTGACAAAATTGACTTATAACTTAAACTCAGGATGTAAAACTCATTTTGTGTATATTAACAGTAAAATTTCCGTACAAGATTTTAGAGTCGTTACATTCTACCCTCCTTATAAAAATTTCGTCCTCGAAATTTACAATTACATACGGACTAATTTTCAAAGAGGTAAGGGTATCTTGCATGCATGTCTTCTTGTCGTTCCCATGTTGATTCTCCTGACGAATCCTTTCTCCACATCACTCGAACCAAGTTTACTTCTTTGTTTCGCAGTGTCTTCACCTTTCGGTCCAAGATCTCAGCAGGTTGTTGCTCGCAAGTTAGGTCCGTTTGTACTATGAGCTCTGAGTGATCAAGTATGTGGCTGGGATAGCTCACATATCGTCGTAGCTGGGATATATGGAACACATTGTGCACTCCTTCCAATGAGGATGGTAGTGCTAAACAGTATGCCACTTCTCCAATTCGTTCGAGTATGTCGAACGGTCCTATGTATCTTGGACCTAGCTTACCCCTCTTGCCAAAGCGGATCACTTCTCTGTTTGGAGAGATCTTTAGAAAAACATGGTCGCCAGGTTGGAACTCCAAATGTCGCCGCTTTGCATCTGCCCAATACTTCTATCGGTCTTGGGCTATGCGCATTCTTTCCCTGATCATGTGAACTATGTCCACAGTTGCCACAATCATATCTAGTCCAAGGAGTTCACGATCTCCGATGCCGTCCCAACTTAGTGGTGAACGACACTTTCGTCCATAGAGTGCTGCGAATGGTACCATTCCAATGCTTGCCTGATAGCTGTTGTTGTATGAAAACTCCACAAGGTGTAGGTGATCTTCTTACGAACCTCCGAAGTCTAACATACACGCTCTTGGCATGTCCTCCAGAATCTGAATTGTTCGCTCGGACTGTCTGTCCATTTGTGGATGATAAGCCGTGCTGAAATTCAGACTCGTTCCCAGGCTAGCTTGCAGACTCTACCAAAATTGTGATCAGAATCTGGTATCACGATCGGAGACGATGCAAACAGGTACTCCATGTAATCTCACGATCTTCTGCATGGGTTCATGGGTATCAAATATAGTACACTTTGAAGGTTTAAATCTTACTTTAGATTTATGCTTACCTCATCTACTTCTTTGCCAGCGTATCGGTTGATTGGCCAGCTCGAAATGGAATAAAGTGAGCCGACTTGGTGAGTCGATCCACAATAAGCATACTGCGTCGTTACCCTTTATGCTGCGAGGGAAGGCAGTCATGAAGTCCATGGTAATGTGTTACCATTTCCATTCTGGGATTGGTAACGGCTGAAGTAGATCAGCAGTTCTGTGATGTTCAACCTTCACTTGCTGACACACCAAACACTTGGCTACGCTCCTTGGTACTTCGCGCTTCATTCCATGCCACCAGTAGTGTTGTCGTAGATCCTTGTATATTTTTGTACCACCGGGGTGTACAGAATAAGGAGAGCTGTGAGCTTCTTTCATCAACTCTTCTCGAACTAGGCCATATAGCACACACAATCAACTTCCATATCTCAAGGATCCATCTTCGTGAATGATGCAGTCAGTTCGAAGTCCACTTTCTACTTGTTCTTGGATCTTTTGTTGCTTGGTATCATTTACTTGAGCTGCCTTGATCTAATTGACAAGAGTGGACTGGACTTGTAAGTTCATCAAATCTAAGACGTTACCTGGCATAACTACTTCGATCGCCAATCTGTGCAATTCTTGTTGTAGCTTCCACTGAGTGATGACATTCATTGCTAATGGCTGGCGGCAAAGTGCATCAGGAACTACATTCACCTTCCCAGGATGATATTGTTGGTTGATGTCGAAGTCCGCCATGAATTCTAGCAATCTTCTTTGCCGCATGTTTAGTTCCTTCTGAGTAAATACATACTTCAGACTCTTATGGTCAGTGTATATATCCACTCGTTCTCTCAGAAGATAGTGGTGCCAAATCTTAAGTGCGAAGATAACGGCTGCCAACTCTAGATCATCTGTTGGATAGTTGCGCTCACGAACTTTCAGCTGTCTTGATGCAAAGATACAACTTTTCCAAGCTGGTGTAGAACACATCCTAATCCTTTACCAGACGCATCACAATGTACGACGAATCCTCCAGATTGATCCGGTATTACAAGAATAGGAGCAGAAGTTAATCTTGTCTTGAGTACTACAAAAGCGTTTTCACATACTTCCGACCACACGAATACTTCATCTTTACGTGTGAGCTTGGTCAGGGGTGCTGCAATCTTCGAAAAGCCTTCAATGAATCGTCGGTAGTATTCTGCTAATCCTAAGAAACTTCGTATATCCTTTACCGTCTTTGGTGTCGGCCACTCGCTGAAAGTTAACACCTTAGCTGGATCTACTGAGATCCCTTCGCAAAACGATATGTCCAAGAAATCCGAATTGATCTTGATAAAATTCACACTTGTTGTACTTAGCGTAGAGCTGATATTGTCGCAATGTCTCCAGGACAATCCGTAGGTGCTCGGCGCGTTCTTTCCGATTCTTTGAATACACCAGGATTTTATCGATGAAGATGACAACGAACATATCTAAGTACTCTTGGAAAACTTAGTTCATCAGGTTCATAAATATGGCAGGTGCATTGGTCACTCCAAATGGCATTACGAGATATTCATAATGACCATAGCGAGTCCTAAAAGCCGTCTTCGAAATATCAGACTCTTTGACCTTTACCTAATGATAACCCGAACAAAGATCTAGCTTCGTAAATATACAAGACCCACTTAAGTGATTGAATAGATCATCGATACACGGTTGTGGATACTTGTTCTTGATCGTCACTTCGTTCAGAGTTTGATAATCCACACACATCCTATATGAACCTTCTTTCTTCTTCACGAGTAATACTGGAGATCCCCAACTTGAAGTACTGGGATGAATCCAACCTTTCTTCAGAAGTTCGTCTAACTGAATGCGGATCTCCTTCAATCCTTCTGGACTTAATCGGTACGAAGCTTTGATTATAGGCTGCGCACCAAGTTGCAAATCGAAGCTGAATTCAAGAGATCGATCAGGAGGCAAACCTGATATATCTTCCAGGAATACATTCTCGAACTCTCGAACTAGCTCTGGCTTCGATTCTTCTGCTTGCAATGCTGCAATCACCGCCTTCTTTGGTTTTTCTTTGTAGACTCTAGGTTCCAAGGTACGGTCTCCACTCTTGAAATAGAATACTGGATGATCTGGTATTTTGAACACTACCCTCCTTTGAAGACAGTCGATAGTAGCGAAGAAAGTTCCTAGCCAGTCCATTCCCAAGACTACGTCAAAATTTGGTATATCCAGCACCTTGAAGTCCGCATAAAATTCTCTACCGCAGACGACCACCGGACACAAATCGTATCCCAGAGTTGCTTTTAGAACACTGTTCCCCGAACTGACATTCCAGCTGGATACGAGCGGTTTAACTGGAATCGCATGAGTTCGGACGAACCGTTGCGACATAAAGCAATGTGATGCTCCAGTGTCAAAGAATGCTAGAGTAGGTAGGGAGGTGTTCATATCAGATTTTTGCATTTTTATACCGTCCAATTTTAATCACATTGCTTATCGGTAGGTACTCTTGAGCCGTGTTTGCTAGTCAATTGCAGGATACATGTTCTCGGCTCTAAACGGTGAAATTCATGGAAAAGCACGACAAAATCCAGATTACTGTCAACCACAGATAAAACACGGGTCTCCGCTCTCTATCCGTATATTGCCGCACACCAGTTTAAGAGACAAAATGACAAATCAATGTCATTTTCATGCACAAGGCTCAATGACAACACAAGATCCAAGAAATCTACGCGGAGCTCGAGGAAATCATGACAAAAAGATCCACATCCAATCACCTTTTGACTTGCTGAAATTCTGGACAACTTGTGGAGAGATTCTGAGAAACAAAGTGTACCAAACTGATCCAAACATCAACACTAAGAATCACAAAAAATACGAGGATCCAACTCCACTAAAGTGCCGCGGTTCCGCTGCATAAGCATGCTTAGGCCGTGGAACCGCGGCCGTACGGCCTCCGCAGAAGATCAAACTTCAGGGGTATTTGGGTCTTTTTATGAAGAGTCAGAATTTTGCCCTAGGTTTCCATCTCCCTGCCTATAAATAGTCCAGAACTTGCCAAAGCCAAGGGTCCATAATCTTGTATTTAGATTTTAGGTTATATGTTGTTGTTGTTCTTCCTCCTCTCATCTCTTCTCCATTAAAAAACTTGTAGTAAGCTTTTGTGAGTGAAGAATGAATAAAGGAGTTCTTGTTCTTACCATGCTTGTCTTTTTATTTTGTTAACTATTATTGCTTATAATTTTCATTTGCTAATTTAGTTGTTATTATTTGTGTTTCTTTCTTTCTTGTTCTCTTTTCCTTTCTCCTTAAACAACCATGATGCTTACGCTTGATCCTTGCCGAGGTGAGATCGCAAATAGCTAGTTGTAATTTTCTAACCTCTTTCTTTCTATCTTCCTCCTTTGTTTTATTTTCATTTTTCTTGTAATGGGTGAGTAGTTTCCATACTTGTTAGGGTAGGATAAGGGAAGTTTGGGAGAAGGAAATCTCTCTCACTCTTTCCTTGTCCAACATCTAAAATTGAACTCCAGTTAATTGAACCACAATCCGCTCCCTACGGCACCCTATCCTACATGATAGCGGTGATTCCGTAGTGATACCGGTTGTGGTTGAATTAACCGGAGGTTAAGGCTAAGAGCCAAGAACGGACGGACAAGCACCAAAAGGAAGAACTTATGCGTTGGAAAGCCTAGCTTATACTCGCAAGTTCCTTGCTAGTCGTGCTAATCCCCGTTGTTGCCGATTACCGTAACACAGATATTAAGAGTGGCAACGAAAGAAGTGAGCGACTTCTAACTCAAACTAACCTAATCCTAACCCTAAGAAGCTCTCTATATATATCATTTTAGCACTTAAGTAATCTAAAAAACAAACCTGGAAAATTGGACTTAACTCGTTAAAGCACATAGAAAAAGATTCCCATCTCCCTGCGGACGACCCGTACTCAACCGGCTAACTACAAGCGAAACCGTCTTGATTGCGGTAACAAACTTAGCACGCAAAAACTCTAACAATCAAATGGCGCCGTTGCTGGGGAGACGGCAGTTTATTTCTTTGTGTAATTTCGGGTTAATTTGTGAATATAAATATAACCGAAAAACAAAACAAAAAAATATACATTGTAAAAAAAAACCCATCTTGTTATTTTTGATTAGTTTTTGTGCAAGTGTGCAGGATAAAAAGACGGTCGAGTTCAGTGCCAAATACGTGGGAAGTTAGACCCATATCTCGCGGCTACACTGCGACGGATCAATACGGAGCCAACGGTCTACTGTAAAAATCTGGAGCAGATACAGTGAGCAAATCAAGATTCAGGAAATCCAGACAAGCAGAAGACTCCCATACCAGCACATACAAAAAAATTGGAAGCCCGATCTCTCTTTTCAGCCGCGGAACCGTGGCCTGAGCACGTGTATGGCCGCGGAATCGCGGCCATTTGGAGCCTTCAGGGTGCCAAAATTTTTGTGAGTTTTTCTCTTCTCTCCCCCACTCCTCTGAACTTCACTGAACTGTGTTTTCTGCAGCATTCTTTGCGCAAATTCTCTTCCCCCTTCCAATAAATTGTTCTTGTGCAGGATTCTTTGCGCCGCGCTAAAAAAATAAAAATTGATTGCAGTTGATTTGTTACTGCTTTGCATTTATTAATACGGACTTTAAGGGGCTTGAAACCAATTCAGATTGGGTGGGGATTTCATCACCTTTCGCAGGACCCCAGAAATCACAAAAAGCATATGCATTGACCATTGCTTAAATTAAAAAATACTAGACTCAGCCCTAAGGACTTCACGCTCAATAGGACAGAGGATTAGTTACAGGCATCGGCCGTTTATCCTATCCTGACTTTTGCGGTGTCTAGGCAAGTATGTCCAAGGAAAGTGGTTACTTAATTAGGACCACTACTTACGTAGTGGGGAGCCTCCCACTTACCTGGCACTTACCTGGCCGCGATTGTTGGAGAAGAGGTGGTTTGAGGTCCTATTTCTAGCCTTTTGGAACAGTTAGGAGCTGTCTAGCTAACCTAGGTGACCCTAGATCTAGGTGTGATTGTGCATATCTTGTTTGTAATTGCTTGAAGCCGTAAATCCGTACATATTTCTGTAAATATCTTTCTAAAAAAAAGGAAAAAATCAAAAACTTTTATAAAAACTTGTCCTTTGTCGCCAGAATCCATTCTTTTTTCACCCACCACCCATCGTATTTCTCCATTGACGTTTTCTTACCCTCACCTTCTCCGCTTTGACTATACTAAACTCGTTTAGTGTATGTCCGCTTGGACTCGGGACACTAGTGCCCGCCTAGTCCGCGTTACGTTAGTCGCTACCGACTACGCGATCGACTCCGACGTCGAAACTCCGTCCACGCCTCATTCACCCTTACCTTTGCCGGCCAACTCCAACGTTGACCGGAATTCTGTTCATACATCCTCACCTTCACCATCACCAACCTCTTCTTCCGCGATGCCAGGATTTAATCCAAACATCCCTACAACTCCCCCGGGATTGATTCGACCTCCTATGGATACGAATAACCCACCACCATCGCCTGTCGTAGCGCTACAGCGAATCGCGCTCCAGGATCGTTTCTATCCCACCCGTTCTGCACTCCCCACCTGTCTTTCCCTTCCACCGGCCAATGGGGATAATTTTGAAATTAAGCCCCACTTCATTAACATGCTTCCAAAATTTCATAGGCTTGAATCTGAAGATGCCTATATCTTCATCAACAAATTTCAAAATGTGTGTGCCATGATGAAAACCACCCAGTTGTCGGACGATACTATACGGCTACGGGTCATTCCGTTCACTTTATGCGATCTTGCTGAAAAATGGCTGTATACCATCGCTTCCCACTCCATAACCAGTTGGGACGAGTTTGTTAAAGCGTTTCTCAAAAAATTCTATCCGAATCATAAAACCGTGAGGATCCGTAACGAAATCAACCAATTCTCCCAGCTTCCTACTGAACCCTTCTGGAAGTGTTTTGACCGGTATAAAGACCTTCTTGTTCAGTTTCCTCACCATGGTATAGAGAAATGGCAACTTTGCCAAACCTTATACAAGGGCCTGAACCCAGCAACCAAGCAGTTGTTGGAAACCATTTGTCAGGGCCACTTCCTATCGAAATCTGATGAGGAAGCGTGGCAATTCTTCGACGACCTTGCGGAACAAACGCTACAATGGGAGAGCACCAGACCGACTTCTTCTTCCTCCACTTCTACCGGTCAGTCTAGGGTAGGAATTCACCAACTCGATGTCTCTATTGCGATGAAAGCTGAAATGGCTGCAATAACGAGAAAACTTGAAGCGATAGAGAGCAAATTTTCATCTCCTGCTCCTGCCCCTGTTCTTCCCCTTCATACCATTTGTGCTTGTTATTCCGATCCTTCTCACTTGACCGAAGAGTGTCCTTACAATCTACCATCTCAAGGACAGGATTAGGTTAATGCTGCATTTCAGCAAAGACCAAGAAATGATCCATACTCTTCTACCTACAATCCCGGTTGGAGGAACCACCCCAATTTCGCCTGGAATCAGAATCAGCATCAATTCCAAGGCAACAATTTCCAGAGGCCCCCTCCTCCGCAACAACAAGCGCAACAACAAACTCAACATCAGTTTCAGCAGCCCTTCCAATCCCAACCTTTTCAAAATCAGACGAACAACTTTGCACCCAACAATTTTTTTCCCCAAAACAACTTTGTTCCGTCAAACAACGATAAGGTTTCCTCGCTCGAACGAAGTCTGGAGGCGTTCGTTAAACAATCGACACAATCCACTGCCAACATCCAGTCTTCCATTCAGTCCTTAGTGCAACACACAGCCGCTCACGGGAAAAGCATCAAAACCATCAAAGCCCAGATAGCACAACTGAATACGGCCTTAAGCGAGCGAGAGAAGGGGAAGCTCTCGTCCCAGCCACTCCCTAATCCCGGTCACCCACATAATGTACATGTTGCTCTTGAACAACAGAACTATAATGTGAGTGCCGTGACCACATTGAGATCGGGAAGGATGCTGCAAAACAACATTGGCACACGGATCAACGATGACACCCCGGCCGCTTCTTCTTCATCTTCTTCTTGTTCTCCTTCCTCGTTTTCTGAGCCTATTCTTCATTCTTCAAAAGGCTCTTCCTCTTCTTCTGCTTTGAACGGACCCACTTCTCACTCCACGAAAACACCAGTTCTGGGATCCGCTCCAGCTCCACAATCTCCTCCACAAGCATTGGACTCAACTAATTTTAAAAACGTTCCATTTCCAAACCGGTTGAGGTCTAATAAACAAAATCCACAAATGGAGAAGATTCTGGAGTTGTTTAAGCAGGTTAATATAAACATTCCCCTTTTAGATGCTGTCCAACAAGTCCCGTCCTACGCGAAAATCTTAAAGGACTTGTGCACGAAAAAGAGGAAGTCTCAGGTACCCAAGAAAGTTTTCTTGGCTAGTGCTGTGAGTGATGCTCTTACCCAATCTTTACCACAAAAACGGAAGGACCCTGGCTGTCCTATGATTTCTATTACCATTGGGGATAAGAACATCAACCGCGCACTATTAGATTTTGGTGCCAGTGTTAACCTGCTTCCGTACTCAGTATACGAGCAATTAGGCATAGGAGAGCTGAAACCCACACACTGTACTCTCCAAATAGCCGACCGATCGATCACCCATCCTAGGGGTGAGATAGAGGATGTGTTAATCAAAGTCGGGGATTTCATATTCCCCTTTGACTTCATTGTATTAGACACACAGCCTATAGCTAAGCCCCGGAATCAAATTCCGGTGATACTCGGTCGCCCATTCCTTGCAACCTCAAATACTGTGATCAATTGTTGCAATGGTTCGATGAACCTCTCTTTTGGAAACATGACGATTGAACTCAACATTTTTAGGTTGGGGAATCAGCCCTCCGAACCTAATGCTCATATACTGGACGTTTGCTCAATCCAGGAGATCACCCCTGAAGAGTGTGAATTCGAGGAGTTTTTGTTCGATCACGATAACCTTAACGCCACTAGTGCGTTCTTCTTCGAACCTACTGCTGTTTCTACGCCCGACAATGACTACGAGTGTTTCACGTTCTCGAACGATCTTAGCCGCTCACAACCCGAGTTTGAATCCTTTGAATTTCCGGATGAGTTACCTGAACCATCCAACTCGATCGCTTACACTCGTTTTGAACCTTTGCTGGAATCTTTTAAGTTCGAGACCTTTTCACCAGTCTTGCCTTCATTCGTTTCACCTCCAACGCTCGAACTCAAGCCTTTGCCGTCTCACCTTAAGTACGCTTACTTGGGTGAGAATGAGACCCTTCCTGTCATCATCTCGGCTTCTCTAGCTCCAGAGCAAGAGAAAGCCCTTCTTGCGGTCTTGCACAGCAATAGGCAAGCTTTTGGCTGGTCCATGGCGGACATCAAGGGGATTAGTCCCCTGATCGTTGAATATCACATTCATCTGATGGATGATGCCAAACCATCCAGAGATCCACAAAGACGACTCAACCCAGTCATGAAGGAGGCTGTGAAGAAGGAGATCGTAAAATGTCTGGATAGCGGTATCATTTACCCTATCTCTGATAGCCAGTGGGTTAGCCCCATTCACGTTGTCCCCAAGAAATCAGGTATAACGGTCATCACTAACGAGGCGAACTAAGTACGCTTCCTAGCCAGTCCATTCCCAAGACTACGTCAAAATTTGGTATGTCCAGCACCTTGAAGTCCGCATAAAATTCTCTACTGCAGACGACCACCGGACACAAATCGTATCCCAGAGTTGCTTTTAGAACACTGTTCCCCGAACTAACATTCCAGCTGGATACGAGCGGTTTAACTGGAATCGCATGAGTTCGGACGAACCGTTGCGACATAAAGCAATGTGATGCTCCAGTGTCAAAGAATGCTAGAGTAGGTAGGGAGGCTACTAGTATAGTACCAAAGTTGTGTGAGATTAGGTTTAGATATGAGAAAAGTTATAGAGATATACAAGGATTGAAAAGGTTTGAAAGGATTGGGAATTACCAGTGATGACTTGGTCTGTGGCTTCGGCCTCTTCGACCGTCATGGTAAAAGCCTGACGTCGTGGTACATTCCTCCTTGATGGAGGCACATTCCTCGGTCCTTAGGGCAGGTTTCTCTGCCCTTGAGGCATGTTTCTCTGTGCCTGATGGAACTGACGTTGAGGCTGTGTAGGAGGTCCATGTGGAGCTGGTGTAGGGAGAGCTAAACGAGGTGCAGGAGCCTGAATGGCTGACCGCTGCGGAACTGTGATTGCGGGTCTGGGTGCTGGAGCTGGGTTGAAACGATATGGACATGCTCCTATGGTTTGAGTAGAAGTGCCACAAACCAAACACAGGCCATTTGCACGTCTGCAATTCTTCGTCATGTGTCTTGTCCTCTTGCAATAGAAGTAAAAGTCTAGACTGGGCCAGTTAAATGATCATTTCGGTCTTCTGGGTGAAAATGTTGGCCTAGAAGAGGCTCCTCTTGTCATCTGGGTGGAAGGGCGTTTCACACCGGCAGTCTGTGGTCTGCCCTTCTTCACATCCGCTTCATAGTGTCGGACAGCCTTCAGAGCAAGTTCATGGGTTGGGAAATCCCCTGTAGCGAGTGCAGCTTGGATTTCCGGGTCCAACCCTTGCTGAAATCGTCGTGCCCGGATCTCAGCAGTAGGAATCAGGTGTGCAGCGAACCTGTTACGACCTTGTGTCAGCAATGTAATGAGTGAGCTTAGGAATTTGAATTTGAGACAATATCTTACCTGCTAAGCATTGTAAACTCAGCATCGTATTCATCCACAGACTTGACCCACATTGAGCCTTGTTGTAGATGAATGAACTGCTGCTCCATATCAAAATGGGTAATCTCAGGGAAGTACTTCGCATCGAACAAATCGTGAAATGTCTTCCACTCGATCGGTTGGGTGAGCCGGCTTTCTTCATCCTTCCACCAGACTCTGGCGTTGTCGGTCAGTTGCAGCTTCGCAACTCTCACCCAGGCAATATCTGGCACTTGAGCTACTGCCAGATCATCTTCAATCGATTGAGCCTATTCTTCCGCCTCTAGTGGGCTCTCTTTTCCTGAGAAGTGCTTTGGATGCAGTGCCCGGAATTATTTGACTCCGGATGCCTCGGCTTCGGAGCGGTACATGAGGATAGCAGTCTGCTGCTGCTGACCCTCCAGTAGGCTTTTGATAGCCTCATGTAGTACTATTTTCTCATTGATGGGAGCTGCAACGGTAGGTAGTGGTGGTAGAGTAGGCGGTGGAGTGTTGCCATTGACATTGGTACTGGTGTTGTTCGGTGAATCCATGACCTTGATAAAAAAGGAATGGTTAGGATAGATTCAAGAAATTCGAAATGTAAGGAATGCATAGTTGTTGATTCTTATAATTCTTATGATATATTGCTTAAGACTTCATGCAGAACTGACCTGTATGGGCCGCCAACAAAACCTGTCACGTCCCGCTTCCCAGTAGACGGATACGGTGACGTGGCAGGCCGTAACGTATTTACTAAGAAATAAATACGTTAAGCGTAATTAAGCAATATATAAAATGTACAAGAATGACAAGAGTATTAAAATAAAACAACAACTTTATTTACATTCATCTTTACATACAACTGTTTGAAAATGAAAAGATATAATGATAATAAGCAGTATCTAAACAATGGCATACAGGAAAGTAAGTATAAGGAACTAGAAGTCAGGCTGTGCCTCAAACTGGTCTAAGTCCTTGATTAGTCTAAAATATTGCATATTTGTATGAACATTTTCCCTGCTATTATTAACTGCTAAATGGTGTTAATTGTAAATATATAACATATGTGGGTTTATTTGTAAAAAGATTATTATCATATGTTTCTTCATTTTAATTAATATAATTAGGGAAAATATATGCATATAATATTTAAATGAAATATTAGTAATTAAAATATGCATATCATATCAAATATTTCTAATCAATATTCTTAAGATATTATATCATATAAATGGTTATGATAATATCTCAAAAATACCAAATGCTACTAACACTTTGATTTGAGATATTGTACAGATATTAGCTCAGGTCTGGAATCCAAGTAAGAGATCCGAGTCAAATCGAGATATCGAAACCGAATCTGCTAAAATTTAGAAGCAAATCGAGGAATCTAGCAACGGCAGAGACTCAGAGCTATATTTTCAGAATCTATACATCAAAAGGATCTCCAAATGTCTACATAGAAATCCAGAAAAAATCCCAAGTCACGATCCCACCAAAGAGCGGCGGAAGGGCGACCAAACGTGGCATTATGCGGCGGTTCAACGGTCAAATCTGGGCCGTTGGATGTGGGATTTTAGGATCATGATCTTAACTGCATCTATTCCTATATGGAATCTAGGGTTTCTGGTTTCAAGGACTATATAAGTGACCAAGAGCTGTACATTGAAAATCATCACCGAAGAGATCAAGAGATCCACGTATCTGAGTGATCATCATCTATTCATCTACCTCCTAAAAGAGAGAGATCTAGAGCAAACCAGGGTTCTTGTAATCTACTTTCTAAGGAGCAAAATTGTAAATGCAATAGTTGATTAATAAAGGTAGTTTTTATTTTAATTTTTTTTGCATTTATTTTCCGCATTTAATTTCTGCACTTACTTTTACGCATTACTTTTTACGCATTACTTTTCTGCATCTTAATTATGGTTTCATTCTTATTCAACCTTTCTTCTAATTCTCTAACCATGAGCGAGTAATTCCTAACTTGATAGGGTTCGTAGGATAGGGTTGGATAATGGATGAAAAAACTTTTAACTTCTTTTTGACATTTTAAAGTTTATAAATCTTAGAAAAATAAATGTTAACCATCCAATCTGGCGCGCTATCAATTTATTGATAGTCACGACCATGATTTGGGATTGGTTAAACACTTGTTTTGTTAAGGGCTTGACATGAATATAGATCAATGAAAGGACAAGGGTTAGAGTAGGAAACCCCAATTCCCTCCATGAACCATAATCTACATTCATCACCATCGCTCAAGTTTTAAATTATTAAAAGTTAAAAGAGTCATTTTTAAATATTCATCCATTAACTACTAAGTCCTATGAACCCTACAAGCCTTTTTATTATAAATTTTATATCCGTATTAAAATAGAATGATAATCAAACAATCACCCTTCTTTCATCAACTGGTCTAAAGTAAGAAAAGAGTTCACGTTTCCTTACGGATGATCCGTACTCATCACGGCTAGCTACTAGCGATACCGTTTTGATTGCGGTTATTTACAAAAACATTTTCTTCACTTACGATCAATTAGTCATCCTGGCTAGGCTCGATCTCCTGAGAGTTATGTCCTCCTGATGAACATTCCAAGGAAAGAAATAGAAAGGAATGTTGTAAGCGAACTAGCGCTCGGTAAGTCCCAAAGAAGAAAGAGAATATAACAAGTAATGTGAAAAGAATAGGTAAGTTGTGTGTAATTGATTACCGGTAAATGATGGTTATTATAACGTGGTTTTTTGTAGATTGGTAAATAAGGTATTCATGTATATGAGAGGAGTCCATTTTATCCCGTGGACTATGGTAACATGTAGTACAAGGCCCCGTTATAACCCGCGGGACAACGACACGAGAATTTATGTAGGTGTCTTTTAAGTGACCTCTTGTGCCACGATATACGTTTCGTACCAATCTACCCCTTTATCCCTGCGTATTGTATTGTATAGATTTTGTTTACAAGTCTTGTCGAAATCATGGATACAAAATGTTTAAGTAGTTATGTTCAGGATGTAATCAAGTATTCAGGTGGTCAAGGCAAGTTGTAACCATGGTTCGGTCAAGTCAAGTATACATGTTTGATATTGATGTTTGGATTCGAGTATTCATGTTCATGATCAAGTATTCATGTTTTATTTTAGATTCAGGTTTAAATTAAAGTCAGACTGAGTCAGACACTTATAAACAAATTTAGCTCTTGAATCAGGTTCAGGAGTTATCGGAAACTGTTGCACATGGATGGCAGGATTTGTGTCTTTTTCCAAGACAATTACCATTGATAACTCCGTTAAGTTGTCTACCTTAAATAGGCAAGCACTCACTTTCTCCGGCTCCCTGAGGCTCAAGATAATTGATCCCGCTTAAACCTATATTTACTAAAGTCCTTAAATATTGTTTTATATATCTCGAGGGGATTTTATGAAAAATATTTTAATATAGTTTAAAAGTAAACCTAGAGGGTGATTAGTATTACTTAGGGTTTTCATGGGTGTATATTTTAAGTACTGAGTATTTTAGTGATGATTACTTAGCTTGGAAAGTTTATGGTATTTTATTGTAAAACTTGCCTTTTTGGTATCTTGATGGTGTTTTATTGACATCGTTAATCTTTTTATTTTAAAAAAATATAGGTTTATTATATTTTGAAAATATGGATTTATAATATTATATATTTTTAATTTTAAAAACAATTTTATTTTATTTAGAAAATTCGTATTTCTTAAAAACCGTATTTAAATCCTTTCGAGATTGAATGCTCCGTGAGGAGGTCTGCATCTCGTTCTAATAGCCTAAGGATGTGCGATAATCCACACCATCCGTTAGCGGGTCCCCTGAAGAGGGTTGTAGATGCGTAATCGTAAAGGATATGAAATACCGCTTTAAAAGAAATCTAATTTTTAAAGTTATGTGGTATTTTCTTGAAAATTTTTCTTCGAAACAAAAATGCATACAATGAGTATCGTGCTATGAAACCAAGTATGCGTGTGTGGTAGGTCGTTACCCCGTGAAGTTTTCCTAAGGTATTGTTAAGCAATTACTAATAGAGGTGTTTATAAAGTTCATGGTATTTTAATGAAAAAGTTCTACTATTATTGTTTCACATGAGAATGTTGATGAAATTTGATTCTAAATATTAGGATTTAAGGTTACAATTATTGTGTAAAAACTTGGTTGATCAAAGATTAAAGGAGAAGGAGTTTATAGGGTTTAGAAAAATGATATCGGTATTAACTCCACTTACCGATATAAGTTTTAAAAGGGAATTTCAATGAAGAGAAAGGGTGCTTAGAAGGGACTTACGGTTTAGAAAACTCAAAGAGAGGTTGAAGAAGAGAGAATGAGCTTCATGGTGTCGCAGGAGCTCCGGAATAGTCTTCGGTTTTCGTCGGAATCAACTTGCTTGCTAACTCCTCTTTATTTCACTTGCACTAGGAACTTTTTAGAGAGTTTTGGCTAGAATTTTCAGAATAATGTCGAGCCAAGGTAGGGGATGGTATTTATAGTAGAGAATTAGGGTTTGAGAATTAAAATTATGGATTAAAAAGCATTAAAATTGTGATAAATTGTGAATTGAAAAGTCTCTGTTTGATTGCATGGAAATCAAACAGTGCAGAGGAGTTAGGGATAGGTGAAGAGGTGTGTGTGCAAAGCCCGGGGCAAATTGGCCCTCTCTTGACCGTCCCCGTCGGTTAAAACCCCAATTCCGCCATCCAATTTGTGCCATCTGGCCTCGAGATTCGTGCCAGCTGATTAAATCCCTTTTTACTCCATTTTCCACATGTTTGATTTTTCTTAACTTTTCATTTCCCCGTGTATTTCACGTGAAATCTTTTGGTCTTCCAAAAAGTAAAAAAAAAAATCAGAAAAAAATATTTGTGTCTGATGGGAATCGAACACAGGGGCTACGTCACAGCAGTGCAAAGACTTTACCAGTGAGCTACAAGTTACTTTTTGTTGTTATTTAACAAAATTGACTTACAATTCAAGCTCAGGCTGTAAAACTCATTTCGTGTATATTAACAGTAAAATTTCCGTATAAGATTTTAGAGTCGTTACACATTCCAATCGTCAGATCAAAGACGAGAAGCTGAGGCATCCGGCTGATGCAGAAGCATGGAAGTAATTAGACAGTGTTGATCATTTTGGGATGAGCCGAGGAATGAACGTTTAGGATTGGCAACCGACGGTTTCATGCCTTACGGACTCATGAGCTCTAGTTAGTCCACGTGGCTGGTATTGCTTATGCCTTACAATCTGCCTCTTTGAATGTGTACGAAGCAACCGTATATGATTCTTTTCTTATTATTTCCTGGAAAATATTCACCTGGACAGAACATCGACGTCTATATAGAACCTTTAATTGAAGAGCTGATAGAATTTTGGGAACATAGAGTAGAGACATATGATGCATACGCCAAGGAGAAGTTTAGAATGCGAGCAACTGTTATATGGACAATCAAAGATTTTCCAGCATACGGAATGTTATCTAGATGGCCTACCTACACGAAGCATGCATGTCCATCATGTAGTCTTGATTACAGTGCCCTACAGCTTAAGACACGTGGTAAGTTTTTCTACTGGTTTCATCATAGGTGGCTATTGGCGAATCATCCGTACAGAAAGATGGCAAATAAGTTTGATAGAACATTGGAAAAGGGTAAAGCACCAAAATAATTGTCAGCGATAGAATTTTTTTAGCAGATTTCATCGTGTCAATTCCAGCAAGGTTTTAATCATTTTAACTCAGATGGTTCCTTCAATAAACCAAAAAATAGAAGCAATCCGAAGATAACGAATTGTTAAGTGTGTGGAAGAAGAAAAGTATATTATGGAATCTTCATTACTGGAAACATATGTTGATTCGACACAATATTGATGTCATGCATGTAGAGAATAATGTGATTGATAATATTGTCGGCATATTATTACAAGACGATTCTAAGTCTAAGAATAAGTTGAGTGCTCGCGAGTGCTTGGAGAAGTTTGGAATCCAACAGGAATTGCATCCGGTATTTCATGATGATGGTGTCAATGAATTACCAGTTTCGAGCCACACAATGTCGAAATTGGCTATGAAAAGATTTTGTGAGGCGCTGAAGCGCATCAAAACCCCAGATGGATACTCCTCTAACATAGCAAAGAATGTACAGGTCGAACTACCAAAGATCTTGTCACGCCCCGCTTCCCAGAGTACGCAAGATTGGGCACGTGACATAGCCAACCATGCTACCTATGGGTAGGAAGTATCCATCCACAGTCACATTACGGCTGTAGAGATATCAAGAACAAGATAAAAAAAACTATCTAACACATGTCCAAATCCAGAATAACAAGAGTCAATGATAAATAAATGCGGAAGCAAATGATCCAATACAATAATAGAAAAGTATGTCCCATAATGCGGGCTCACATCTGGAAATAAGAATGCAGGAAATAAACTAATCACTACAGAACTAACAAATCAGCCTGCTGGTTGAAGTACTCCTGCTCGGTCAGCGACAGTGGTAAAGAATCAGGGCCATGCAAAACCCAGACGTCAGCGCGTCATGTCAACCAATAATATAATATGTACATGGTAATAGGCAATGCATAAATAAACATGAATAAAGCAATAATATGAAACAAGCAGTGCAGGGTAGTGTGCAGTGGGTAACTAAACTGTTCTATCGGGTTTTCTATTCTAAAGTCTTTGAAATCAATTCGAGTAATCCTCCATGTAACTCAAAGGATATGTCCCGTTACCCCCCGGGACCACGGATCAGGAAGATGGGAACCAATAATGGTTCTGTCCCGTTACCCCCCGGGACCACGGATCAGGAAATGTAAGAGTCACGAATGGCTCTGTCCCGTTACCCCCCGGGACCACGGATCAAGTAATACCCTTTTAAGTTACACTTTAGATTACCCTTTTGATTTCCCCATACCCCCAGGTTATATGTGTCAGGTCAGGTATTCAGTAGTCAAGGACTAATGCCAACACAGGATCAGGTAACAGGTCAGGTTTGTCTGGATAGACAACAGGAATGGTCCATGAGGACTCCATGTCAGGTTTGTTGGCATTAGGCATGAGATCAAGTAACAGGTCAGGTCATGGTACACCAGGTCAAGTCAGTAGTAAAGGGTACCATGTCCGGTGCATCGGTGTATATATATCATGTGTAGCAAGGTCATGTCAAGATGTAACAAAATCGAGGGTGTGCTCACAACAGGTATATAATCGAACAAGGAATGACAGCAGGAAATAAGCAATGAATTAAACAACAATAAGCAATTTATTTAATCACAATGGTGCATTAACATAGTGCAGTCGTATTATCATATTAACAGGTTTGAGCACCCCTTGCGGTGCAATAGATCACATGGTGGTGCAATACCATTATATCAATATCAGGATGTAATAGAGCTACATGTATACGGCTATCGTCCTTTAGACGGTAAAAGTGTGATTAACGGGTAACTTCGTTATTATGGTTAAAGTGGCAAAAATGTAATTTTAGGTTAACTGTATCATGATATAAGTCATATTGCGTCCAAATGATAAAATAGCTATACCTAGTTAAGTTTGCAAGTTTAATGAGTCAAAACACATTTAATTGTATAGTATAGCATGTAGCAAGTGATACTTGCCTCGATCAGATCACGTTACAGGATGTGCACGCAGCGTCCAGTGTCGGCAATCGTTGCAACATCCACACGCGCACACGGAACGGTCCAGGTACAGCAAGAAGTTAACCACGCAAGTAGGGAACATCCACCGGGTTGCCCAGATCAGCATACATCTCTTCTTGCTCTAGACTTATTCTCTCTCTAAAAGATTCGAACTTTCATCTCTCTAGGTCTAGAATCAAAGCTTTTGTTGTTTCGATTTTTGAGAGTAGCAAAAGAAAAGGAAGGTGATGATTGGTGATGGATTAAGATAGGAAAGCTTGGGCTTAGTCTCGGGGATGTATGCAGGTGGCCGGAGTTCGAGGCCAGGGTGCGGCAGCAGCAAGGTGTCGAGGGTGTGCGCTGGTGTTTGGCGTGAAGGTGGGGCGCCGGCGAAGGAGATGAGTGCGGTTGATGGCTGGAGAAAGGATGATGGAGATCGGGGTTGAGGCTAGAGGAGTGGCCGGCGGTGAGGGGTTGCTGGAAACGTGCCCGAAGGTGATGGGTTGCGGGAACTGTAGGTGGGGTGGTGACGACGGAAAGTGGAGGAGAAGGTCGGGGGCTGGTGCGCAGGTGATGAGGAGGACGAGTGGAGGCCGACGAGGAAGTGGGGTCGCCGGCGGTGAAAGGTGCAGGTGAAGTCGGGGGCTGTAGGTGGTTGGGTTCTCCAAGGAAAGAAGGCGAGGGATGGTCGAGGAAGGCGAGGGATGGTCGAGGAAGGCGGGGATGGTCGACGGTAGGGCTGCAACGGCGACGAGTTCCGGCGCTGGCGAGGCTACGGGAAAGCTTGGGTTAGGGTTAGCGGTGGGTTTCCTCGCGTGGGTTCTCGGAAATAAGGAAGGAGACGAGGATACGTATATAAAGGGGATAGAGAGAGAGAGAGGGTTAGAGAGAGATAGAGACAGAGAAAAAGTAGAGAGAGAGAGAGAGATAGATAGAGATTAGAGAGAGAGAGAGAGATAGACGGGGGCCCACGGGGGTTAAGAACCCCGTGATTGGCTGAGATTTCCTTTCGCTTACCAGATTTGATTTTTAACTATTTAATAGATTTAGTTTAACATTAGGATTGTATATATATATATTATAGTTTTGATTATTTTATTAAATTGGGATTTTGGCGCTAAATGAAACATTTCCAGATCATGCCCGGATTGCGCCCAAAAATTTGAAATTTAAATAATAGGATTTTAAGCGGGTTCCAAATTTTAAACTGAAATGTTTTATGATTAAAAAGCATGCCCCCAAGTCGGACACCTATACGCGCGCGTAGTCGTCCAAACTCGCCCGTTTCACCGAACGGGATGAGAACTTGACGCACGGACGCTACCACGCGACTAGGGGTGACGAGTAGGCCAATATAGATATTTTTAATTCCATTTTAGGTGCTAAAATTTGTTATATGCAAAAATGACTTAGCCAGTTAAAATTTTACAGTGAGACCCAAACAAGCAAGATAAATGAAATGAGCAATGTCGAACACTCAACCAGTAACAGAAATAGTAGTATTGGGCTCGGGTGTTACATCATACCCAACTACAAAAAGAATTTCGTCCTCGAAATTCCAAGAATACAAGATAGCAAACTACAAGAAAAGGTGAGGAAACTTCTGCCAGATCTCGTCTTCTCGCTCCCAAGTGGATTCTCCATGCGATCGATTACCCCAAGAAACTAGCACAAGGGGGATAACCTTGTTCTTAAGAACCTTTTCCCTACGATCCATGATTTCAACCGGTCGCTCCTCAAAAGTTAGGTCCTCCCGTACAGTTAACTCCGAATGATCCAAGACGTGTGTTTCATCTCGAACATATCTTCGTAGTTGAGATACATGAAACACATCGTGCACACCTGCCAAGGACTGTGGTAACGCCAAACGGTACGCTACCTCTCCAACACGCTCCAATATCTCGAAGGGTCCAACGAATCGAGGACTAAGCTTTCCCCGACTCCCAAAACGAATTACTCCTCTAGTCGATGATATCTTCAAGAATACCAAATCACCCACGGCGAACTCTAGAGGTCTTCTTGACGTGTCAGCCCAACTTTTCTGTCTGTCTTAGGCTGCCTTCATATGCTTCCTGATTGTATTCACCTTCTCGACTGTCTGTACCACCAAATCTGGTCCCAGTAATCTTCGTTCACCAACATCATCCCAACAAACGGGTGAACGACACTTGCGACCATACAAAACTTCAAACGGAGCCATCTGGATAGTTGCTTGGAAACTATTGTTGTAAGAAAACTCCACCAAGTGTAAATGATCCTCCCATGAACCCTTGAAGTCCAACATGCACGCTCTCAACATGTCTTCAAGAGTTTGGATCGTTCTCTCCGACTGACCATCAGTTTGAGGATGATAAGCTGTGCTAAACTTCAATCGAGTCCCCAAACTTTCCTGTAAACTCCTCCAGAAGTGTGATAAGAACCGAGTGTCCCGATCGGACACGATGCTCACCGGTACTCCATGCAATCTTACAATCTCCTGCATGTACCGCTCTGCCAAAGCCTCTGTTGATTGGCCAACCCGAAAAGGAATAAAGTGAGCTGCCTTGGTCAACCGATCGACAATCACCCATACTGTATTATTGCCCTTTGGACTCCGCGGTAAAGCCACGAAATCCATGGTTATATGTTCCCACTTCCACTGAGAAATCGGAAGTGGTTGCAACAACCAGCAACCCTTTGGTGTTCAGCCTTGACTTGCTGACATACCAAGCACTTAGCCACGAAGAGAGCAATCTCCCGTTTCATACCTTCCCACCAGAAATGCTGTCGAATATCTCGGTACATCTTTGTACCTCCTGGATGTACAGAGTAAGCTGAACTGTGTGCCTCCTTCATAAGCTCTTCACGCACATCCCCCTTTGGCACACACACACGGCTACCATACCTCAACGAACCATCTTCGTGGACCAATAAATCTGTTTGTAGTCCAGCTTCAACCTGCTCTCGAAACCTTTGCAGTCTAGGATCCTGCGATTGTGCCGCTTTAATATTCTCAACCAAGGACGACTGTACTTGCAACTGCATCAATTGTCCCGTAGAATGTGGTAGCACAACCTCCAAGTCAAATCTTCGAAAATCCGCAATGATCTCCCTCTGCGTAGTCAATACCTGAATCGCTGGTAACCGACTAAGCACATCCGGCACGACGTTAACCTTTCCCGGATGGTACTTAAGATCAAGAACGTAGTCAGCCATCAGCTCCAACCATCTGTGCTGCCTCATGTTAAGCTCCTTCTGTGCGAACACATACTTCAAGCTCTTATGATCTGTAAAAACTTCGACTCTCTCACCCAAAAGGTAGTGTCTCCAAATCTTCAAGGCGAAGATCACAGCCGCAAGCTCCAAGTCATGAGTCGGATAATTCTTCTCATGGGTCTTTAATTGTCTCGATGCATACGCTACAACCTTCCCATTCTGCATCAAAACACATCCCAATCCCTTTCCAGATGCGTCGATGTGAATCACCAGTCCTCCGGAATTGTCTGGTACGGTCAGGATAGGGGCGGTTATCAACTTTTGCTTCAATGTCTCGAAAGCCAATGCACATTTATCCGTCCAAACAAAAGGTACTTCCTTGCGCGTAAGCTTGGTCAACGTTTCTGCTAAACGAGCGAAGTTCTCCACAAATCTCCTGTAGTATCCGGCCAAACCAAGGAAACTTCTTATCTCAGCCACATTTCTTGGAATAGGCCAATCTCGAACTACTGCAATCTTTTCGGGATCGACGGTGATTCCATCGCCCGACACAACATGCCCCAGAAACTTCACTTCTTCCAGCCAAAATTCGCACTTACTCATCTTCGCATACAATTTCTCCTGTCTCAATGTCTGCAGTGCGATCTTCAAATGCTCAGCATGCTCCTCCGAACTCTTCGAGTAAACCAGAATATCGTCAATGAATACCATAATAAACTGGTCCAAGAATGGTGAAAAGATTCGGTTCATCAAATCCATGAATATTGCCGGCGCATTCGTTACTCCGAAGGGCATCACTAGATATTCGAAATGCCCATACCGAGTTCGAAACGCCGTCTTGCAATTATCTTCTGCTTTCACTCGGACCTGATGATATCCGGATCGCAAATCCAGTTTCGAGAATACCCTCGTGCCACTGAGCTGCTCAAAAGTTCTCCAATGCGAGGGATCGGGTACTTGTTCTTAATAGTTACCCGGTTTAATTCTCGATAATCGATGCACATCCTTCTCGTGCCATCCTTCTTCTTTGCTAGAAGAACTGGAGCTCCCCAAGGCGAGTTGCTGCTTCGAATCCAACCCTTCTAAAGCAATTCACCAACTTGTTTCTTAACTTCTTCCAATTCCACTGGTGCCATGGGATAATAAGCTTTAGATACTGGCGCTGCACCAGGAATAAGGTCAATCGCGAACTCCACGTCTCGCTTCGGCGGTAAGCCCGATATATCTTCAACTACGTCCATGAAATCGCAAACCACCACCGGTTCTTTACAACCATCAACCTCCATAACTGCAAGAACACCGTTTGTCGGCCTAGCCCTAAACTCGACTGGCCCGATAGAACTGCTTCCTCACCGCAACTGCTGTCTGCATCTTGACCGCGAAAGGTCCAGCGAAACCACTGAGTCTCGTCCATTCTGCTACATGCACATCTACGGGTACTCCCTTCTGCTTTAGTCCGATGAACTTCTCTTCCATTTCCTCCCGTGCAGTCCGCAGGAAGAACTTCTCCAGGAAACTCTTAGAAAAAATCCGCCCACTTGATCGGCTTGGGCAAGCGGGTCTCCTCAACAAGCCACCATTCTCGGGCGTAGTCCACTAGCTGAATGCGTACCACAACAACTTTTTGTCATCTGGAATCTGTGCCGCAAAAAGCAAGTTCTCTGTGTCAACTAGCCACTGCTCCACTGGCAACGGCTCCTTTAAACCATTAAATGTAGACGGACCCAACCACCTGAAATCTGCTACGGTCCCTACTCGGTCAACTGGTTTAGCTCCAGCGTTGTTTACAGACTGCCGAACAATATGCAAACCTTCCCGAAACGAGTCCGCTTGCTGCTGGATCAGCTCAGTATGCCTCTTCTGATTTTCCAGCATTCCTCTTATCACTCCAAGCATGGCGGCTTCGTCCACACGCCTCTGGTACGTCTTCAAATTCTTACCTGCCATAATCCTGAACTCAAAACACCCAACATTAGCATGATGATAGATTCTGAATATGGATCAAGGCTAGAACTCCAAGATACTTAAATAGAGTACCGCATTGTAACTATGCCGCGGTATCATAGCCACAATTACTTAACTCCACCCAAGTCGCCTAAGTCCTAGAGAAAACAAGAAATCAGGTTTTCGAGTTGACATGCAAAGTAAGTTTGCACGTCGATATAATCCGGAAGAATGTGATTCAAGAATGGTAAAACGGTCAAGGTGGTAGGACATGTTTTCCTAAGCACGGGTATTCTGATTCGTGCATCGGGTACAATACCCAACTACAAAAGAATCAGCCCAATTAACCTATGTCTCTGATACCAAAAGAACCATGTCACGCCCCGCTTCCCAGAGTACGCAAGATTGGGCACGTGACATAGCCAACCATGCTACCTGTGGGTAGGAAGTATCCATCCACAGTCACATTACGGCTGTAGAGATATCAAGAACAAGATAAAAAACTATCTAACACATGTCCAAATCCAGAATAACAAGAGTCAATGATAAATAAGCGCGGAAGCAAATGATCCAATACAATAATAGAAAAGTATGTCCCATAATGTGGGCTCACATCTGGAAATAAGAATGCAGGAAATAAACTAATCACTACAGAACTCACAAATCAGCCTGCTGGCTGAAGTACTCCTGCTCGGTCAGCGACAGTGGTAAAGAATCTGGGCCATGCAAAACCCAGACGTCAGCGCGTCATGTCAACCAATAATATAATATGTACATGGTAATAGGCAATGCATAAATAAACATGAATAAAGCAATAATATGAAACAAGCAGTGCAGGGTAGTGTGCAGTGGGTAACTAAACTGTTCTATCGGGTTTTCTATTCTAAAGTCTTTGAAATCAATTCGAGTAATCCTCCATGTAACTCAAAGGATATGTCCCGTTACCCCCCGGGACCACGGATCAGGAAGATGGGAACCAATAATGGTTCTGTCCCGTTGCCCCCCGGGACCACGGATCAGGAAATGTAAGAGTCACGAATGGCTCTGTCCCGTTACCCCCCGGGACCACGGATCAAGTAATACCCTTTTAAGTTACACTTTAGATTACCCTTTTGATTTCCCCATACCCCCAGGTTATATGTGTCAGGTCAGGTATTCAGTAGTCAAGGACTAATGCCAACACAGGATCAGGTAACAGGTCAGGTTTGTCTGGATAGACAACAGGAATGGTCCATGAGGACTCCATGTCAGGTTTGTTGGCATTAGGCATGAGATCAAGTAACAGGTCAGGTCATGGTACATCAGGTCAAGTCAGTAGTAAAGGGTACCATGTCCGGTGCATCGGTATATATATCATGTGTAGCAAGGTCATGTCAAGATGTAACAAAATCGAGGGTGTGCTCACAACAGGTATATAATCGAACAAGGAATGACAGCAGGAAATAAGCAATGAATTAAACAACAATAAGCAATTTATTTAATCACAATGGTGCATTAACATAGTGCAGTCGTATTATCATATTAACAGGTTTGAGCACCCCTTGCGGTGCAATAGATCACATGGTGGTGCAATACCATTATATCAATATCAGGATGTAATAGAGCTACATGTGTACGGCTATCGTCCTTTAGACGGTAAAAGTGTGATTAACGGGTAACTTCGTTATTAGGGTTAAAGTGGCAAAAATGTAATTTTAGGTTAACTGTATCATGATATAAGTCATATTGCGTCCAAATGATAAAATAGCTATACCTAGTTAAGTTTGCAAGTTTAATGAGTCAAAACACATTTAATTGTATAGTATAGCATGTAGCAAATGATACTTGCCTCGATCGGATCACGTTACAGGATGTGCACGCAGCGTCCAGTGTCGGCAATCGTTGCAACATCCACACGCGCACACGGAACGGTCCAGGTACAGCAAGAAGTTAACCACGCAAGTAGGGAACATCCACCGGGTTGCCCAGATCAGCATACATCTCTTCTTGCTCTAGACTTATTCTCTCTCTAAAAGATTCGAACTTTCATCTCTCTAGGTCTAGAATCAAAGCTTTTGTTGTTTCGATTTTTGAGAGTAGCAAAAGAAAAGGAAGGTGATGATTGGTGATGGATTAAGAGAGGAAAGCTTGGGCTTAGTCTCGGGGATGTATGCAGGTGGCCGGAGTTCGAGGCCAGGGTGCGGAAGCAGCAAGGTGTCGAGGGTGTGCGCTGGTGTTTGGCGTGAAGGTGGGGCGCCGGCGAAGGAGATGAGTGCGGTTGATGGCTGGAGAAAGGATGATGGAGATCGGGGTTGAGGCTAGAGGAGTGGCCGGCGGTGAGGGGTTGCTGGAAACGTGCCCGAAGGTGATGGGTTGCGGGAACTGTAAGTGGGGTGTTGACGACGGAAAGTGGAGGAGAAGGTCGGGGGCTGGTGCGCAGGTAATGAGGAGGATGAGTGGAGGCCGACGAGGAAGTGGGGTCGCCGGCGGTGAAAGGTGCAGGTGAAGTCGGAAGCTGTAGGTGGTTGGGTTCTCCAAGGAAAGAAGGCGAGGGATGGTCGAGGAAGGCGGGGATGGTCGACGGTAGGGCTGCGACGGCGACGAGTTCCGGCGCTGGCGAGGCTACGAGAAAGCTTGGGTTAGGGTTAGCGGTGGGTTTCCTCGCGTGGGTTCTCGGAAATAAGGAAGGAGACGAGGATACGTATATAAAGGGGATAGAGAGAGAGAGAGGGTTAGAGAGAGAGAGAGAGAGACAGAGAAAAAGTAGAGAGAGAGAGATAGATAGCGTTGAGAGAGAGAGAGAGAGAGAGAGAGACGGGGGCCCACGGGGGTTAAGAACCCCGTGATTGGCTGAGATTTCCTTTCGCTTACCAGATTTGATTTTTAACTATTTAATAGATTTAGTTTAACATTAGGATTGTATATATATATATTATAGTTTTGATTATTTTATTAAATTGGGATTTTGGCGCTAAATGAAACATTTCCAGATCGCGCCCGGGTTGCGCCCAAAAATTTAAAATTTAAATAATAGGATTTTAAGCGGGTTCCAAATTTTAAAATGAAATGTTTTATGATTAAAAAGCGTGCCCCCAAGTCGGACACCTGTACGCGCGCGTAGTCGTCCAAACTCGTCCGTTTCACCGAACGGGATGAGAAATTGACGCACGGACGCTACCACGCGGTTAGGGGTGACGAGTAGGCCAATATAGATATTTTTAATTCCATTTAAGGTGCTAAAATTTGTTATATGCAAAAATGACTTAGCCAGTTAAAATTTTACAGTGAGACCCAAACAAGCAAGATAAATGAAATGAGCAATGTCGAACACTCAACCAGTAACAGAAATAGTAGTATTGGGCTCGGGTGTTACAGCTCTTGAATCTTAGAACTCACAATCGTCATATCCTTTTGCATCAATTGCTTCTATTGGCTCTTCGACATAATTTGCCATCCAATGTCACCAAAGCTTTGTTGTGACTTTTTCAATAAACTTTGTTCTAAAGTGATAGATGTGGACAAATTCGAGGAGTTGCAAAAGAGTATTGTTGAAACCCACTGTAAATTGGAGATGATATTTCCACCATTTTTCTTCACCGTCATGGTTCATCTTTCTGTGCATCTAGCTACAGAGGCAATAATTGCTGGACCTGTCTCATATAGGTGGATGTATTCAGTAGAAAGGTAATATATTTTTTCAGTCAATTGTGTTATTTAATTCATTATAATATTCACATTTGTCTAAAGTATTCGTTAACGATTTAGATACTTGGAATTCCTGAAACGGCAGGAGCGCAATCGAGCTCGACCGGAATGGCCAATAGCTGAGAGTTATTGTGCCAACGAATGCTTCAACTTTACTTCTCGTTACTTGTGTGGAGTTGAAACAAGATTAAACCGTCCTTCTCGAATTAACGATGAAATCGATACGGTTCATATTGTTTTAATAACTTAAAATTTCTTACAACCGAGAAATTAACTACCCCAAACAATGTGATTTATTATCCGTTAGAACAAACGTGCATCTCAAGTTCCCGTGATCAAAGACCGCAGGGAGGAAAAAAAGAATATTACAGTCAGCTGAAAGATATAATAGAGATATTTTACGGGAATAATGAGCAAGAAAGATTTGTTATGTTCAAAATTCGTTGGCACGCTTGCATCCAGATCGATGAGTATGGTTTTTAGCTTGTCAATCTCAATACGGGTCTCTCCCTCCTTTTTTGGATACGGGAGACCCCCTCGGATGGGAGGGAAGCCGAGCCCAAACCCAATCGGGTTGCCTTCCCGGGTCTCGCCGGTGTTGAAATTTTTCGAGATGATAAGTTCATGTTAGCTTCACAAGCTGAGCAGTGTTTCTATGTCAAAAATCCTAATCATGAAGAAGGTTGGATTGTATTGCTGGAACCTCCTAAATCCTTGTTCGATAGTTCTACCGACGAGGTTGACCTTAATGAAGCAGATCCGGTTGACATATGAAAATTTTTGCAGTTGTAAACAATTGTAATCAATTGATATATATTATAAACTTTGCAGTTGTAAAAACTTATAATCACTTGCATATAAATAATATATGAAAAACTTAGCAATTCTAATCACTTGTAATGTATTGATTTGTTAGCTTAATAATTTATGCATATTATATATTTTGTATCGTCATTACGCTTGCATGAAACAGATGGGACGAAAAGGCAAATTCGGAAATTTTGCTAAAGCATTTTCTTTAAAGAAAAGAGATCGAGATACTGAATCCTCGACACGGCCTGATAATGAGAGTAGAGGTATATATTATAAGTTTTAAATAATTATCGACCGTATTATTTTATTCAAATAACTATTACATTGATTATAATAAATTAAAATATGTAGGAACATCTGATCAGGAGGATGCAGATCCATCAGTGCAGCATGATCCGTATGCACGTCTAGACGAGCGGTGCATGGACTTAAGTAGGAAACCTGGGACGTTCTCGAATCCCGTCACCGATGAATGGATTCATGCATTGCCCCTTCTTTGCGATTTACAAAATGAAAAACCGTATGCGATAGGGACAATGCGAAGGCAATGGCGCGGTGGGCTTCTGCTCGACCTCAAATCGATATGATGATAGAAGTAGCAGACATGAGTATTGATGAGGCATGGGCTTCGGGGGATAATCTGGCCCGGTTTGAACACCACAGAAGAGGTGTTGCAAACGAAATTACAAAATACGATATACGTGGAAAAAGAGCAATTCTGCAATGGGTAGGTGGGAATCCTGTAGGTCCGGGTATGTGGGTTACACATTTCCACGGTTATATCGGTATTCTCGTCTGCAACACCGATTTCTGGAACGTAGGCTTCAAATTTGCAGATAACCCCTGGAAAGCATACGTATGGATTTGGCGCTCACTCTTGGTAATGCATAATTCAACTATATTTCAACATTACATGCATACCTGTTATATATTATAAATTTATTAAATGATATATTTATTAATTTGTATTACAGAAACATTTGCTCTTAGAAGATGATATAAACGGACATTAGACACATATCCAGTGTGAAATATCACAAATATTTAAGAGATGGCGTCAAAGATTGAAGAAAAAATTTAAACTGTCGGAGAAATTTACGGATGATTGGGAACGTTTTGCCGCTCTTCCCTCCATCATCCCCAGAGATCGGTTTGTGTTTCTTCTATTGCATCGAGATATACCTGAAGCAAAGATAATTAAAAATATACTTAAATAATTTGAATACCGAATTTAGATTAAATTATATTTAGAGATATTATCTTTTGAATAAGCAGAGAGTATCAGAAAAGAATAAGCAGAACCGAGGGAAAGCCACAGATGAATATTATGGTGGATCGGTTTCTACTGATCAGTATAGGGCTACTTTGGTTAGCTTATCTTTAATTACATAAATGTTCGATTTTTCAATTTCATCATTACATATCTTCATGTATAAATAAATTAAATATTCGTTACAGGAGAAGACTAGGAAAAAGCCAAGCCTCCTTGAGACTTGGAAGGCATTGCACATGAGAGAGGGCATGTCAGAAGAAAGGGTGGATATAGCCACTCAACATGTGGTAAGCTTGCATTTTTCAATTCTTTTAAGTAAATTAAATACATTTGTTAACTTCATAAAGAAAATCAATTATTGTTTTATTTATTGAAGGAGGATTTCGAGGAAGCAAAGAGGAGCTATCAGGAATCAAATCCTGAATATCCGGCAGACGATCCTCTTCCTACGGAGGCCGATGTATCTATTATAAAGCAGCTTTTCCTTCAATCAAGGGGACACGGTCGTATTCCTCTATACGGTGGTCCCGTTAGTATTTCGCGGTCCGGTTCTAGAAGAAGTACTTCAAGTTCGTCGACCGCTCGCTCCAACCAACAATCGGCTGAGGCACAATGGATTAATGAGCTAGAGGAGCAGCTCAGAAGGAGGGATGGAGCAGATAAGAAGAGGGCGGAAGATGAAGCGGTTTGGAGATGCGGTTGGAACAATTCTCGCAGCAATACGTTCCGCCTCCGTAATCGTGGTCAGCACAGGGTCGATTGCTACCGCAGCCGGCATATTACCCTCCTCCGATACGGCGACTGTATTACCCTCCCCCATCATAGGGAACGTTGTACTATCCTTATCCACCGCCTCCACAATCACAAGGAGGGTACTACTCTCGGCCTCCGTCTCCGCCACAAGATCCTTATTACCCTAACTCTCCGCCACAGGAACCGTATAACCCTGATCAGTCGACCATACAGGAAGGGTTATTAGGTAAATTTTTTCGTAGGAGGACTTCGACGATGTGAATCGATACTATTCAAGGCGATTTTCTGCTAGCGATAGTAGCGGTGGGAATTAGTGAGATACGTATAGTTGTTATTTACAGAAATTTGAGCATACAATTAAACTATATTGAGTTTTGATATTTAAAATTCATGTTGTGTATTCGTAGGGTTCTTATAAGTTAACGGCGAAAGGATTATGTTTTGACGATGGAATTGGCGGGAGTTAGTGAGCTACGCATATATACGTGTTAGTATAGTTAATATTGCTTCGAAGATTATGATTTGAGTTCATATATTTATATATTTATTTGTTTCGATTCACAGCGTTGAGTGACCTTCGATTGTGAGTGATTTGGAGATTTCTCCATATTGTTGGACATATATATAGCGTATGTATTATGTTGTTCGTATTCAAAACAATTTAGTTTATGTATGCTTGTTTATTAAGAATTTAGTTTATATGTGTTTGATTGAGTTGTTGATATTAGGGGATATACCGTGGATAATGTTTATATATTGGTTTGTATGCGTATGTATTCGTATTTGTTGTTGATCTTGTTGGATATGTTGTGGATTGTGCATATATATTGATTTGTATGCGAAACGCTATTGTGGCGTAATATATTGTGATTTTTTGTATTATTGTATTGAATATAGCATTTTTCTGTAATTTTTTTCAGAAAAAATAGATATTAGCGACCGTATTAGCTACATGCATGGTTTCTAATATACATTATTAGCGACCGTTCGCTGATATCAGGAAACGGTTAAATTTGTTGGGATGTCCACGTGTCTCCTTATTAACGACCGGAGGAAACGATCGCTAATACATATATTAGCGGTCGTTCGTAGTAGCGACCATTCATGAACGGTCACTAATATACGTATCGGCGACCATCTAATGAGCGACCGTATTTTAGCGACCGTTAATTTATTAGCGGCTGTTAATTATTTTTTAGGGACCAATCTATACGGTATCTTATAGTGACTGTATATAGTAGTGCTAGGATTAGAAAGCATGGAACATCAAAATATGGGTATTTATGTTGCTTGAATCAAGAGTGCTTAAATTTTTTCCAGAGAAAGAGATTAGATTGAGGCTTAGTCATCCATGACCTAATTTCTTCTTTGCCTAAGCAAGAGAAAAAATTACTCACAACTTAATTAACATAAAGGAAAGGAGAAGAAAAGCAAAGAACAAAATTAAACGAGAAAAAAAAAAGAACAAGTATTTAAGTGCTTGAATGTAAATCTAATGGTTCTAGCATTTAGAGTTCTCTCAAACGAAGAAAGCTCTCACTGCAACCCTATCAAAGAGAAGAAAAGAAAAGAAGAGGTCATAACAATCAAAACTAACTATTACAAGAGAGATTACATAGCGAAAGAGAGGAAAGATTATATCTTGAAAGGAAAAGATTACATCTTGCATTGAAACTCTACTCTAAACTCTAACCAAAGAAAGGAGGAAGAAGTTAGCTACCTAATCCTACTTACAAAGCAAATACACTACTCTAAAACTAATTCTAAACCTAATCCTACATGATAGACAATAACTGCCGATCTGCTGTATTTATGGCACTGAATCTCAAAATTCGAGGTTGATTCTCGATGTGGATCTCAAGAAGAGCTCACGGCCCAAAAATCGAGGCAAACGGCCCCTATACCACCGCTGGCAGGTGGAAAATTGGGCTTAAACACCACCCATGGACGGTTTTGTTAGGGATGAATGCCCCCAAATTTGGGTGGCAGCTTGGTCTTGGCTTGTACATTAAAATGGAGTAGGTCTTGGTCTCTAATTCAACTGAGCCTTTTGCAGCACCAGGCACATGCGTGTGTTATCATCCGTTAGCTGCAAATGTGTATGTTTTTTGTTTGTTTCCATCTCTAGCATCCAGAATTCTGTAACATGTACTAAAATAACAGACAGATCTTAATAACACTTATATACAAAAACGGATCGAAATGAGAAGTATAATATGCAGATAATCATGTCGAACGCTTAGGAGGATTAGGTTTCTTGACTTAAGACTTAGCTCTAGGACTAGAATTTTTTAGAACTTATAATCTAGCTTGACTCCGGATTTTATTAGTATATTCACTGCAAACCCTCACGAGACAACACTCGTCCACTAAAGTAACCTAGGGGTTTAACAGATTGTTACACGTACTAAGTGCAACCACAATTCTTGTGAAAGTGAGTTTCGCTTTTATTTTCTTTAAAATAAATGTTTTGCTCGAAGAAGGGAAAAAGATTTGGGGGTATTTGTTCTGCACGATTATTTGCATATTATACTTTCTGATTCTATTCGTTCTTGTATAAAAATAAATGCTACTAAAGTTTATCTGTTACAGTCGTGCAGGTTACAAGATTCTGGGGACTTGAGACGAAAATGAACACAAAACATATGCATTCGTAGCTAATCGATGATAACACGAACACATGCCTGAATACTGCAAAAATCTCAGTGAATTCAACAAACCAAACTAGGTTTGGGGAAGACCAAACCAATCAACATGAACCAAGGAGTCTACAGTATAAATTTGGACCCATGTGGGACCCACATGGCCACTACCGGTGGCCAATTCGCAACCAAATGGGTCCTAATTTGGCCCGCAGACTCGTATTTGGATCCACAGTCCATTTCAATTTCTTGAACCAACTTTTGAAGGCTATAAATACAACATATCTCAAAGAATTTGGGGATAATTCATTCTAGGATTTAGGATTAGATTTATTCCTTCTCCTTGTTTGTTAGCTCTCAAGCAAGGATGAAGCTTAGGGTTAGATAGCTTCAATTATGCAATTACATTAGTTTCCATTCACAATTTGTAATCTTTTTTTTTTCTTTTGTTATTGTTCTTGGATAGAAATAGATTGTTTTCCCTTGTTCTCTTTTCTTTTCTTTTGCAGTTTAATACCCATATACTTTCAATTCATGTTCTTCTTTGTGTTTCTTTCTTTTCTTTGATGGATTCTGAGTAGTTATTCTCTTGCTTAGGACAAGGGGATATTGGATTGGCTAAGCCGCCTTCTAATCTCTCTCTTGATCCAATTACCCAATTCAAGCAATGTTAATCTTCTTTCTCTCTGATATTTCATGCTTACTTGATCCAATTGATTAGAAAATGGATGGCTTGCTTCCTCCTATTCAATTAAGATGAAGTTTGATGGTTTATACTTAGTGAAGATCATGATTGATATTGATTGGATTGGTAGCTAAGTACACTCTTGATTCAAACAACATGAATTCCCCCGATACTTTGATATTCCATGCTAACTAATCCTAGTGGTTAGATTTGATGGATTATACGTAGGAGGGATTGAAATTGATGTTGGTTTGATTATGATATGAACACGATATGAGGAAATGGAGGGACAAATACTTGATAAGCTATGTAGATTAGGTTTTGATTGCTTTGCTTTTCCCCCTAATCATATAGTTTATGCTTACTTAATCCACATTTGCTAATGTTGTTATTGTTGTGATTAGCACATTAACCCTAATTGTATTTACAAGTTAGTTGATTGAGTTGATGGTTTATGTTCATTAAGTCTAGTTCTTGGATTTGATATTCCATACTCCTCACAATAACTTATATGTAGTTAGTGATAAATCAAGAGGGATGGAATGGTTGGAATTAGTCACATGAATCTAACTAAGTAGCTTTCTTCATTTTACACTTATCTTTTGTGACACAATTCTCTCTCTCAAACTCTCTATTTAGCTTACCTTAGTCGACTGCTAAGGAAATCTTTTCCTTGTGCGATCGATCCATACTTACCGGCTTTGCTATTTGTAGCTATCCGTACACTTGCGGCTTACACTTAATATTTTCTATCAGAATAGAAATCTCAATATGGCAATACCGCTGGCTATCTCTGCCGACTATGATTTTTCTTGAGCGATGGAAATAAAAAGGAAGAAGGTTTTCAAAAATTCAATAGATACAACCAACACAAAATAAGAAAAAAGACTGATCTTATTTTTTAGCTAAGGAAATGATACAATGATCACTAATTTAGATGTTTTCCTAAAATAACTTTTACTGAAGTAAATTTTAATAGATTGGGCACTAAAAAAATGGCAATCTTGTGATGTCTTGTCCCTTCTCTAGTATATCAATCATTTAGAACGTTTTCTGCAATATTTTTGGACTGTTTCCCTCCTTAAGTAATGATACTGCTATAAGATGTTGTCTCTGCTATGACAGCGTAATATTATATAGACTCCACTATTGCTGGGGAGAACAAAGGAATGCAAAACATCAAAGCTTGATAAAAAAAAGAGATGCTGGAAGTCTTTAAAAACTTGTAATAATCAGCATGCATGTCTTCCCCGGCCCCTTGGGGTCCCGGAACAATCAAAGGCAACAAAAAATTGTCTTCATTCACAACCCAGGAATTTTATGGCCTTGGAAACCGATAGTGATGATGGAGTCTCTTCCCTGAATTTAGAGCTGCTTAAATCCTCTTCCTCCCCTCCATCTCTTCCTCTTTCTTTTCTTCCTTTTTCACTTCTACTGTTTCCTTGGAAAACCCGTGTGTAAGCCAAAATGTAATATTGTCTTATTTTGTTTTGCAGACACTTGCTACAGTTTCTTTTTAAAAAAAATTCATAAGACAGGTATCCAACGCTTGGAACCCTGCTCTTTTCGTCAAAAAAATAAAAGCTATGGGAATGATAACTACAATTTTTAGGGATGGACAAGCACTATTAATAAATTAAAGCAAGAACGTTTCTTTGTTTTAAGAAAGTCTATGTCCTCGGTTAAAAAACAAAAGTATTAAAAGAGGAGGAGGAATTTATTAACGGACTACAGGATAGAAAAGAGAGAAAAAAAACAATTGTTTTATTATTGATAAAAGAGAACAATACAATAATACGAGCGAGGAAAACAACACTACCTCTCTATTTATAATAAACTGTTAGGGTTTAATACTTGACCACCAGATATCCTTTAGTCGAACCCTAATCATAATTTAATTAAATCTAATCTCTAATATCTTTCACACATCAAATCATAAATATGTTTCTTTTAAGGGCTTTTTACTTGTAGCCCCTCTAAAACACAACAAATTCCTTTCTATCCCAAAAACTTGGTATTTATTTTTTACCCCTCCAAAACTGATAAGATATATTATTTTATTCCTTTTACGATTTTTATCAATTTTTAATGGAATAACATCTTGTTTTTCTTTAAAATATCTCAAGCTCTCTTCTTATTTGGAAATAAACAATTTCTTCCTCAAATTGAAATTAAGGTTTAGGTTTATACTGCACCTTTCTTAAAATCGAAATGAAATCAAGAGCATTTTCAATATCTTTCTCTAGCTATGAAAATGTTGAATATTTCTACGGTCTTACTTGTTGTCTTTTGGGTAAATGCTAAATCTAAAATTTATGAAGAAAAATTAAAGTTAAACTTAACAGGGTTTTTTCTGACAGAAATCGTAAAGATGGGTAAAATGATGTATCTTATTAGTTTTGGGGGGGAAAACCAAGTTTTGGAAGGTTAAAAAGTAATTTGCTATGTTTTTGGGGGTATGCAAGTAAAAAACCCTTCTTTTATTCTTAATTCTCTCTCAAGCTGGAGGACACATGTGACGTGCTCTGAGCTTGTTACAAACAAAATTTCTCACTCTAGAAATTAGAACTTTCAACTTTAGTGAATCTTCTTACGTCTTTAATGCGACTTTAAAACTTTACCTTCATGTTGCTTTGAAATCTTTTTTCAATACTTCAACTTGGAAACTTGTAATTTGATTTAAGCTGAGATGAGCTTATATGAACCGTTTTGAATGAAAACTTGTGGGTTCCGTGAAATGAACTTGGTGTGTGAACTGTCTTGAACTGAACGTGAATTGTCGTGAACTAAACTTACACAATTTCATCTAATAACTCCCTCTAATGAGCATTTTCCTCTGGAGGTTGCTCCATATACTGAACTGATTGTTTTAACATCCATAGTCTGTCTTGATACTGAACTGATAGTTTTCTCGACATCATCCTAAAGACAAACTTCATGCTGAACTAATTGCTTCCAAGTTTTGTCTTGACACCTCATCAAAATTGTTTTCTCGGCATCACCCTCGAGACAAACTTCATGCTGAACTAATTGCTTCCGAGTTTTGTCTTGACACCTCATCAAAATTGTTTTCTTGGCATCACCCTCGAAACAAACTTCATGTTGAACTGATCTTCAGCAAATCCAACCAAGTAATGGAACATCAGTTTCAACAAACTAGCCAACGAATAAGTATTAGCTTCTAACACGGGCCCAAAACAAACAATCATCAATTAGAATGTTCGACAAACAACTTAGATTTTACTTTTTTTTGCAAGTCTTCAATAATCAAGTTCAACGAAAAACTTTAACGAGCTAATAACTTACACCAAACTTCATCTTGAAACAACTTCAAATTTCAACATCATCTTCGACTAAATCTCAATGATCAAGTTCAACGAACAACTCCAACGAACCAATAACTTCCACTAAACTTCTTTATTTTGAAACTACTTCAAATTTCAACATTAACGAGATTTTCAAGAAAGTTCGATTTCAACATCATCTTTAACTTCAATACCAATGGGCATTTACCAACATACTATCTCCCCATCACTTGGATCTTTGAAAAAGGTCCCCTTGTAGAAAGTCCATTATAGAAATTCTTCTTTACAAGGGATCACAATGAAATGGAAAGAAAAAATAGATATGCACAACTTTCAACAACTGCAAACATGAACTCAAAATTATTATTTTTTTGATTCAGCAATGTTTTGTTGTTTTTTTCAACTTCAGCAATTTTTTTTTAACTTTTAAATAATTAGATTTTTTTATTTTTTTCCCTTTTTTATTGGAAAGGATTCTACCTCAAGGTGGCTCGAAATTTAAGGTTTTGAGGAAAAATCCCATGGCGGCGGCTAAAGTTTTGAAGTCGCGGTCTTGATGGACGCTAGGGTTTTGGAAAAGGCACGGTTAGGGTTCGCAAAATAATACTTTGTAACGACTAGGGTTTCTTCGAACTAGAGAACATGGTGACGGTTTGGGTTTTCGACAAGAAACTTTAAGTGGTGGTGGCTTGATGGGATCATCGACAGTTGGATCACCTTTGATGGTGAAGACAAGATCGGGGCGATGACCATGACGGCTATGATTTTGATGAAGATAAGAGTTTGGGTTTTGAGACTTTGGAGTTTTGGAATTGTATAGAGATGCAGACGAAGGTACTACTTTGCTTTGCTACCATGTTAAGTAATTTATTATAAGACTAAATAATGGAAAAGAGAAGAGAGACAATTACTATTGATAAAAGAGAACACTATATGATATGTGAGTGGAGAACAACTCTACCTCTCTATTTATAATAGATTGCTATGGGGTTTATGTTAGTGATATGTATGCCCTAGAGGCCATTATTGTATGATATAGAGGATGTTTGGACATATATATGGAGGACTTTCTTGCTCGACATGATAGTATACTATCTGGTTGCCTTTATCTTAACATGTTCACTGGTATTATTATATCGTCTCTCATATATATGTTGATAAAGCCCTTAGAATGTTGGTTTGACTACTAGGACTATGATGCAGATCATACTACTGGGACCTGGTTAGTCCATAAGCACATCCTTCAATTGTTCCTAGTCGAGGGAATATCGAGACAGGGCATCGATATTCCAGAGTAGACTGGTATGTACGTTTCTTGACCCTGTATGGGGCGATGGTTGATCCCATATCCATTGGTGTTTGACATCAAAGATTGTACACAGATGCTCATTAGAGAATAGGTACACCGAATATGACTCGCCGAGAACTCCTAGATGGTACTATACCTATCGTCAGATAGCAGTTCTCTGGTGACACTAGTACAGGTTAGTCTATAGACCCGAGATCGCCATAGAGTCTTGTGTGGTTCCCGCTGTACTTTGATTTCTTCCTGTCACGCCCCGCTTCCCAGTGTACGGCGAAGTGGACGCGATGAGGCCCGCTACGTATATACTCAGAAGTACATACGCTAAGCGTAACTAAGCAATATAAAGAAATCACAAGAGACAAATTATAAATAAATAACAGCAACTTTTATTAATAACATTCTTTGTACAATGCATAAAAAGAAAATACAACTGAAATGAAAAGCGATGCCTAAATAGTGGCATAACAAAAATTGAAAATGCTGGAAAGAATAAGGTACAGTATCTAGAGCTCGGGATCTTCCTGGAACTGCTCCAAATCTTCACCGGTGGGCTCGATTTCAGCTTGGTCCAACGCACCTGACGACATTCAAAGAAGAAAGAAATAGAATGTCGTCAGCGAACGGGTCGCTCGGTAAGTCCCAAGATAAAGAAGAATTAGGAAGACAGTGTAAAAGTATTTTCTAAAGTATTATATTGTTGAATACTGTGGAATATTGAGTTAACGCTGTTGTTTGTACCTTGGTACAGAAGGATGCCAGTGTATACGAGGGGAGTCTCACTTGCCAGAGACTAAGGCACGTGCAGTACAAGGAACCGTTATGCCACGGTACAACAGCAATAGGATTCAGATTAGGTGTCTTAATCTGACCACCTCGTGCCACCTTTAACACCTTCCATACCAATCTACCCCTTAAACCCCGTAGTGCTTTAACAGTATTGTTGTATTGGAATATGTAAGTTGGATGACTGACCAAAACCATGATATCAGTAAACATGATGTAACTGTATAATCAGGTAAATGGAATGTCAGGATAATGGATGAATATCCATAGTTTGATTCAGACAAAATGAATATATTGTTAACTGAATTCAGGGATTCATGTATTTAAATTGTGTTGTAATATAAAAGAATATAGATTGACTTGAATCATATTCAAATCAGAAATAGTCAGACTCTAACCCGAGTCAGACTAAAAGAAGATAATTTGAAGTTCAATATTAGTTAAGGGGCCTTATTGTAATTTGTAAAACTTGAGGGGGGTTTTATGTAAAAAGTACTTTTATATGGTTTTATGTAAAAAGCACCTCAAGTATTTAATAGTCGTCTTTATAGTTATAATGAGTGTGAATTTTATTTGTGTTATTCTAGTGAATATATCCTAATAAAAGTATTAATTGATTTGTTTAAAACTCATGGTATTTTAATGTAAATTTTAATCTTGTAATTTTTAGAAAAATGTGGAAACTTTATATTATAATAAAATATGTGTCTAAATGATAATTATATATATTAACACATGAATAACTTTTAAATGAATATTTTATTTTTTCAAAAATCTCATTTTTCTTAAATGTCGTATTTTAAACCTTTGGAGACCGAATGCTCCTTGCGGAGGTCTGAATCTCGCACTACTAGCCTGCTGGTGCAGATGAACCATACTATCCCTAACAGGTTCCCCAAAAGTGGGTTGTAGCGGCACTTTGCTTAGGTTTATAAATACTTTTCATTTAGGAAAACGGTTTTATAAATATAAGGTATTTATTTGTAAAAGAGTATAGTTTTCCGTATTTTAGTTATTAGGGTTTCCTAAGCCAACTAGCCTATTTCTAAGGTCTAAACGATGAGTCATTAGAAGCCTCAAATTGCCTCTTCACCGTCAATTGCGGCCAGGTAAGTGCCAGGTAAGTGGGAAGGAACCACAGTCGTGGGCCTAATTAAAAACCACTAGCCTAGACATACTTGCCTAGACACCACAAGACAGTTTAGATAAACGATCGATGTCCATGACCTATCGTGCCTTTATTTTATTTAAAATTTTATACAACTTAAAGCTTTCAAGTAAAGGTTATAAAGAATATGGTATTTTAGTGAAAAGTCCTGTAATGTCGTATTCTATGTTTTGACATTTATCAGTTAGGGTTATATTTGAGTGTGTGTAGAGGTAGGTCATTACCTCGTGACTTATTTTAAGTTTTAATGAAGTTTAGAGGTTAAACATGATATATTAAACTTGAAGGTATTAAAGCGCAAGAATACGGTATTTGAAAACGTTATCATTTCATGTGTGAAATTTTATTTAAATTGATTTCTACAAGTTTAGTGATCAAGATAAACATATTTAGGAGTGAGGGAAATAATTAGAACAAGAAAAATAAACTTCGTGGTATTTTTATGAAAAGAATACGGTTTTGCAAAGAAGTTATCATTTCATGTGAGAAAGTTTATTTAAATTAGTTTATGGGTGATTAATAGTCAACATGAATATGGGTAGGTATTATGTATTGGGTGACAAGTGGAAATTTGCAGAAAAACGAATCGGAAATCGGTTTGTTCCGATTTCCGTCGGGTTCCAAAAAGTCGTATTTTTACATTAAAGAAAAGAGAGATAGAAGAGATGGGACTTACGGGTTTGGACAAGCTAAGGAAGCTAAGGAAGGTGGTGGTTGTCGATGCGTCGAAAACGTCGCGAAGGTTCTAGTCCGGCGTCGGAATTCGTCGTCGGTTTCGGCAGCGCTTCGCTTCTCGCTCTTCATACCAAGTTCTCAAGAATTTGGGAGAGTGGACTTAGGGTTGTGAGGTGAAAAGGTAGAGGGTAGGGGTCTTTATATAGGGCTAGGCTAGGGTTAGGGTTAGGATTAAAAAATATTTAAAAAAATATAAAATTCATTAAAAAATCATTAAATTTGGACTTAAAAGAGGTTTAATGAGAATTTTGTAACAGAACAGAGAAAATGGAGTATGCAGGGATGAAGACCAAGTCAACACGAAACTTTTTCGTGTTGACGACTTGGCCGAGTCCGGCCGGCGGCGCCGGCCGATTCGGCCGAGTCGGGTGTCGTTGGGTAGGGAATTGTCTGGGGGAGATTTTGGTATACTTTATTTTTTATAAATTGCATTAATTTGTGAGTTATGGCTGTTTGACCGTTTGACTTCCCAAAAAAATTAAAACAAAATGATATAAAAATTATGTGGGGCATGGGATTCGAACTCTGGTGGCTTGGTTCAGCAGTGCAAGGTGTTACCAATGAGCTACAAGCTCCTTCTTGTAATTATTGTAAGGGAATAGATACTTAAATTGTTTCCAGCAATATCAATACTCCAAGTATACATCATATTTAAAGCAAATTTTTGGTATACAAAAATTGGAGTTGTTACACTTCCCTACCACGGCTTAAAAGAGTCGTGCAAACAGGTGGATTTTGGGTACAATCTCGAGTCAAATGGAGCCAATGAGCGATAGGAGGGGTTTCGTCTCTCCCGGTATTGGGAGTTGATGTTGCGCTATGCTCGATTGGCTATAACAGTAAGTCTCTGGCCAGGGCTGTTGATGAGATTTACTGGTAAGTGTTATTAGTAGTTTCTCGAACCGTTATGAGCAATACATCGGCATGACTTATCAAGTTACTGGGGTCTGACGTTATCACCCCTAGACTCGATATGCGACATATCAGACGAAAAGACCGGACTGTACGGTAAGTGTTATTTATAGCTTTCATGAGAGTTTGGACAAGCTTGCTTGTTGATCTTCTATTCGCTCAATACTTTGGTAGCCGTTACGTGCAGCTAGTACCGCTGATGGCTTGTGAGTGACTGATGTGATTATCATCTACTGCTGGCGTATTGACGAGTCTTCAGAGTCCCACATAGAAGTTTCCTAGTTCGAGCAAAACGAAATAGGGCACATATGCTGATATGTGCGGGGGCCTCATTAAATACGAGTATGAGATACCGTATTGTAATCTTGCGGTTATTTGTTATCAGTGAGGTTATATGTGATATAACCGGATTATTGAATCAAGTGTTGATTTGATAATGTGATATACAGATAAATGATATTAGTCGGTTATATGTGATATAACCGGATTATTAAATCAAGTATTGATTTAATAATATGATATATTTATATTTGATATAATTATATATTGACTAATATTATTGCTCACTAATTATATGCTTATATATATATATATATGAAGCATGGCATGGTATTTCTATTTAGAAAATAGAAATTAAGGTGGAAAATGGGGAGACTTTGGAGGGGTGAGCATAGCATGGCTTATTCTATTTTATATCCATTTGCTTGCACTATTGAAGTATGACTGCAATTTTTAAGTATTAAAAATTGTATGCTTCAATAACGTGTGAGTTTAGATGAGCCATTCTACACTTCATTCCAGACTTAGTTATTTTTCTTGAGTTGAGAGCTCATGTGATGGGTTGCTCTCTAGCTCTCTCCATATTCTTCACCTCCACCTCTAAGCTCAATCTCTCACATGAGTTGTGAACCCTTGAGCTTGTGAGAACCCTAATGAGCAAATAGAACCCCTAGTTCACCATCCTACACTAGATTAGCGCTTTGGTGCAGTATGTTTCCTTCACTAAAGAATTTAGTGAAGAGGTAGCTTGGATTGGCGGACTTCGGATGGATCATCTTCGGCACGAAGGTCATCGAAGCAAGTTCGCTCAACCTTCAAGTGGAGCCTAGTGGAGTCGTGTGGACTACAACCCGGAGCTTTAGAAGAGAAGGACATGGTCTAGCCATCCATCTCTTAGTGTAAAGTTTATGATATCAAGTTAAATCCTAATCATCTCGTTTAAGATCTTGGTTAGTGTAGATTAGCACTCCGAAATTTTTAAAAACGGCATGCTTGATGCTAGTAAAACCCAGTGGTCGTGCTAACATACACTTTCATGGTATCAGAGCCAAAGCTAGAAGATTATACGATATTAGTAGTATTGCGAAATCGAAAAACTCTGAAACAGTCGAATCCAAACCTAAGTTTCTGTCGAATTTTTCTGAGCCTTTAATTTTTTTTAAATAGTTGCAGAGTGCTCTTATTCATGAATATAGAACACCAGAGAAATTTGAAACCAAAACACTTGAACTTGGCTGGCCAAAAGGAAAAAAAACCGACCTGGCCGGTTTTGTAGTTAGATTTGGGCTTCGTTTTTCTTTTGTGTTCTGATCTCATGATTCTAGGGTTTCAGGTTATGTTTGATTAGCCCAGTTTGCATGTGATGTTAACAATTTTGATGAGGCTAATCGAAGTGTTTCGTAGTCGTGTTTTTAACGTCGTTTCGGGTTTAAGTTTGATATGTGATACAATACTTGGAATCCGCAGTTAATTAGTTTTGTGAAAACTAGTTTGTTTGTAAATCTAGCATGTTAGTCTATTTTGACCGATTTCCACGAAGTTTCAATTCGGATCGAAACTTCGTCGCAATCGCGTATCATACGTGAATACTCGCCAGATAACTTTACTAGGTAGCCACGCCCCATAACCCCGACCAGGTGACTTTAGGAGAACCCCGTTGCCAAAAGCATCCACTCGGGTGCTCGCGGCCACGGTGTTCCGCCTAAGTGCACTTGGTCGACGGCATCGGAGGGTGCAGCCATCTATTAAAGTTCCCGACGAGTATTTGATCGGGCAGTCGGGAATCTTGTTGAATTACCCGATTAAGTTATTGAAAAGTGTTTTCGGTATGAGACTGAAATGCAAGGTTTATAGTGTTAGGCATGAAATCCGAAATATAAGATATTCCAGGTTTATGATGTTTAAGGAATTGTGAATTCTAATTATTGTAGTTTTTCATTTCTTTTCTGTGACCTTAAGTACAATATGTGGGGTATCCTAAATCTCGTTGCTATATGTCAACGGAATTTAGGATACGTGTATTTACTTACGTTGATGACATGTGATATAATATGTTGCTGTGATATATTATATTGGATCGTCGTGAATGAATATCCGGGGGTTTTATGTGAGATGAGAGTTTTACAATTTTCCTTCATGTAAAATTTGTATGTAATATTCTTTTATTGGGACACTTCCGGGTTGAGAGTGATATCACCATTGATGTATATTATTTATTTTTTCGCATTAAGATAGACCCAAGGAGGGGAGCATAAGTAACCGGGTTCTGGAGTCCAGTGGGAGACCATCTCGAGGAGTCGAGACCGGGTCTCCTAACTCTAGAATTGGCAGGGTTGCTTGCCGCTCTCGAAGGGATCTAGGGATATGGGTTAGGCTATTCATTGCGACCGTGGAATCCATGTTTTTCATTATTGGCTTAATTTAAAACACAGACCTCCTAGTATATCTAATATTTCATATATTGACTTCTGCTGCTTGGTTCTATGATGTGATCATATAACTGCGTGAGACGAATGCTATATATATATATATATATATATATATATATATAATAACCGTTGCTTATGTTTTGCACCTGCGCTAGTCCAGCCCCCGCTCTGCCGTTAGATAAGTAACCTAACTGTGCATGACGGGGCCCCGTGGTGAATGCGGATGGTATAACCGTACGTTCTATTTTCGTTTCATTTTCTGTGATGTTTAGGGAAACATTAAATGATGGGACTTCATTAATGAGATTAATGAAAAGAAAAGAAACCTAAAGATGTCGTAAAATCAAAAGTTTTTAAAAAGGTAGCTCTAGTTCTTACTTTGCACAGTGGTATTCTTTGATGAATATCCAGCACCTCATTCGATGAGGAAAGAGCCGAGATCCCTTCACCGGGAGTGACCTCTTTAGCAAAACTAGCAAATGCTACAACCCACTAGGTTTATCATCATAGCTTCTATAGTTCTTGCTTTGCATAGTGGTATTCCTTGATGGATATCCAGCACCTCATTCGATGAGGAAAGAGCCGATATCCTTTCACCGGAAGTGACCTCTTTAGCTAAAGCTAGTAAAAGCAATTCTGTTTGTTTTTGAAAACTTCTCGAGTTTAAAAGAGGAGCTTAAACCACTCCTTTTCAAAATCATTAGGTTCTACAACGATATCAAGTTTATTACATTAAAGGTTTTTTTCAAAACCAGTCGTAGCCCTCCGTCATTTCAGATAAGTGCTATTTAGTATTCGTGCTACGTTTGTTGACTATGTTAAGGCGTAGTGTGCGGTAGCTAATTAGTGATTATCTGTAACCATATGATGTGATTGGATTAGGGTAATCGTATAGCTTTGTTGACTATGTTAAGGGTCGTACGGATGGGTTTAATTCAATCAAGAAATGACGGGTTGAACTTGGCTAGCGCTTATGATTTATTGATCTTGTTAATTAAGGTCATAAGTGGCTAGGGGTAAATACAGTTATTGGGAATTTCAAGTGTTGAAATTTTCAATGAGATTGCTTACTGTTCCCGCCAAAAATTTCTGCGCAAAAGAGTCCGAGGTATCAAATGGCAGCGATACGCTTAAGGAAATGCGAACCAGTATCTTCCGGCCTGTATTTCGATAAACTCCAGAAGGAGGAACTATTAAATTCTGATGGTATCGAAAGTATCTCGAAAAATCCTTCGATTTGATATATTATGGGTTTCATAATTCATCCGGGATCAAAAGTTATGAGCAAATATGCTATGCACTATTCCCTGATTAAAAAATCAGGAATTACCTTAATGAGGTATCACGTGCTCACACGTGACCAATGGTCATGTGTTGACACGTGATAGTTAAAACATAAATAAAAACAAATGGCTGAAGAAGGACCCAATCGGGGGTCACGTGCTCATACGTGACCAATGGTCACGTGTTGACACGTGATAGTTAAAACAGAAATAAAAACAAATGGCTGAAGGAAATACCTCAATGAGGTATCACGTGCTCACACGTGACCAATGGTCACGTGTTGACACGTGATGGTTAAAACTGAGGCATAAATAAATGCTGAGAAAATGACTCAATTGGGGGTCACGTGCTCACACGTGACCAAGGGTCACGTGTCAGCACGTGACTGGCTTCGAAAGCCTTACAGTTTAATAGAATTAAATTCTAAAAACCTTCTAAAACTTTCCAAATGGAAAAGGATTATGGGGACCGTTGGATTAAAGATCCAAGGGTGATTAAAAATCACCAATTTATGGAAAAAATCTTAGACAAGGAAAGATTTCCCCTAAATCTCACCGAAAATAACAAACAGAATATCTTTTGGATTGAAAATCCAACGGTGAATAAAATTCACTGAATGATCTAAAGGCTCATATCAATTATGAAAACAAATCAAATCTTTCAATGAAAGATTTACTAAACAATTTGATTCTTTTCTTTCTCCTATATATAGGAGCCAAGAAGAAAAGAGAAGGGATCTACTTTTTTTTAGAGAAGAATAGAGAGAGAAAAAGTGAGGAGAATTTAATTCTCAAGAGAGGAAGAAAATTTCTTCGAGATAAAAAGAAAATTCTAGATGAGAAAAGAAAGGGAATCAAAACTTCAAACAGAGAATTTAATTCTCAAAATCTAAGAGTTTAACTCTTCTGCAAAAGAACTTAGTTCTTCCTCTAGTTCAAGATCTGCAGAAGCACATCTCCCCATAGGTTAAGAATTTAATTCTCATTGGGTTGAGATCCTGCCATGCAGATCCAAAACTTAGAGGGGGAATTGAGTTTAGAGAATTTAATTCTCCCAAAACAAATTAGGGTTTAACCCTATATGAGAATTTAATTCTCCCAAACTCACAGGAATTTAATTCCTTCAAGATGGACAGAATTAGGGTTTAACCCTAATCAAGAATTTAATTCTTTTACATATATGGGAATTTAATTCCTCTAAAAACAAATTGGGGTTTAACCCTACTTAAGAATTTAATTCTTGCACAATAGGAATTTAATTCCTCCAAAATCATAATTAGGATTTAACTCTACGGAGAATTCAATTCTTAAAATAAGGAGACTTAAAAGATCTCTGTACATGAAAAGAACTGAGGTCACGTGCCCCTATGTGACCCTTGAAAAGATCCCTGAAGAAAAGAAGTTTTGAGGCAATGCCTCACGTGCTCCAATGTGACTCCCAAAACGCAGAAAGAAAAAGCAAAGGAAATGAAGGCTTTGGGCGCTCTCACGTATTACCACGTGACCCCTTGGCAAACGCTTTAACAGTCAGCGCACGAATCCCCATCATGTGTCAGCACATGATGCTCAAAATAAAATATAAAAGAAGTGTTTCAACATTTATTTGCAGAGCAAAGCGAGGAGATCTGGCCCCACCTTTGGGCGCCCTCACGTGTCCCCACGTGACCCCTTTATTTTTAGTGTTTAACACTAACTTGAGAACCCCATTTCTAGTGTTTAACACTGATTGTCTTTTAGTGTTTAACACTAATTTGAGAGTTCTATCACCAGTGTTTAACACTGTTGTTCTCTAGTGTTTAACACTACTTTTAGCCAAATTGGCTAATTTTCCAGAGGCAAAAGTCCCTCCTCCAAATGAATCTCAAAATTGAGGAAATCAAAGACAAAATGTTGTCAGAGCCCCCTAAACCTCTGTTTAGCACTGCTGAATGATGAGGGGCTGAACCCAAACAAATATCTAATGGCCCAAAAGGCCAATATTTCAAATATAATTGGACTTAGCCCAAACTGGCCATAAGTCCTCAAATCATCTTGAACTGAGCACATCTGCTCTTTCAACCAACTCATTGGTTCAAAGGTACATCTCTGAACTCCTCTGATATTTGTCGTTGTAATCCTTCAACGTCTTCAAAGAGGTGATGGGTCCCGACAGCCATACATTTTACGGACCATTATGTCCTTAAACTGGTATTGGACGACTACGTCCTTAAACTGGTATTGGACCACCATGTCCTTAAACTGGTCATCGACCGCAATGTCACTAAACTAAACAATAGGGCCCAAATGCTCTCTTGTCGGATCTAAACGATCCCGTTAAGTTGATCTTAGTCTGAAATGAGACTAACGTATCCTTAACAAACGTTTAAGTTGATCTTAGTCTCAAATAAGACTAACGTATCCTTAAACCAACCCCCAAACCCAAATCTAAGAATATACGGATTTGTAATAATCCACGCCCTACGGACGACAACATAAATTAGTCTCCGTATACGATCCACGGGCAACCAAAAACAAAACAAACACCCACGACACGAAGTGACCATCTGCAGAAGGAGAAAGTTGTTACCGCGATGCGGTAGCGTAAATAACTGCAGGGGCTTGCGCCTACAGGGAAGAGCGTTCCCACAATCAAAAACCTCTCGAGCGAGGGGGAATCTGACGAAGTCTGCTACATCGGCCGCATCCGTTTAAACCTTCGATATACCGTGCCATAAATCAACTTGGCATCTTCGGAGAGGTGGACGGATAGCACCAATTAGCATCTGCCCCGAATCTTAGGCAAGACTTCCGTCTTGCGCGTCTTTCGGAGGGAAACAGATTCTGGCACGCCCGGTGGGACCTCTTCCTCTTTCCACTCCACACTTCGTGTGTCGTGTTCGCGAACGAGTTGCAGTTTGCTATGGTTGCCTGTGGATTCGAGGTACTTAGATTTGGTGTCTTGCCCCGTGCAGAAAACAGAAGATCAATGGCTTCAAACTGCACTACCTGCAACTGCAACTCTCACTCCGTCCTTGCTGGAGGAGTGACTTACGGGCCCCAAGCGGCCTCCCTTTTCAAGATACCAGTGGAGCAGGTAACTCAAGCCACCACTGGACTATTCTTCGGGACCATGCTCCCACCCATGAGCTTCAACGCCCCTATACCGTCACAAGAAGCTCCTAAAAAGTCGGTATTCAATCGGCTTGCTACTACTGCGGCCCCTCTCAACGGGTCGCCCAACTCCACTGCCTCGGTTTTTAACAGACTAGGCCAGACCTCCAACGGGCCCATGAAGAAGCCTACAATACCAGAAGGCGTTATCCCGAAGCGGATAGCCATCCCTGCTCCCAAAATCATTAAGGCGGCTTTCCTGCCAAAGGGTCGGTCTTCACAAGACTAACTATTTCTGCTCCCGTTCCAGGCGAAATCACCAAGGTTGCTTCCCCTACTCGGAAGTCTGCTTTTGATAGGTTGGCCGTCCCCATTCAACGGACGTCGGTCTTTAAAAGGCTGATACCAGCGAATTCTGACGAACACAGGGGGCATGAGGAGGTCACCCCTACGGCTAAACCAACTCCAATCGCACAACATGCTCGCCGTCGTCACTGGCGCCAGGTAAGGAAGGCTGTAGGCAACTCCCCCTCTCGGCTAACTCCGCCAGCTCCAATGGTGGAAATCAATGCTGCTGTTCCAACTGGGAATAGCTTTGAACCGCTAAGAAGGGTGCGCAAAAACTCGCCAACTGCCGTATTGAAAAGATCTCCTCCACCTGGGGATAATGCCCCAAAGGTGAAGCTGGAGCAGCCCCCTCAACGGCTGTCCTCTAAAATTTACAAGGTCTGGCGTCAAGTCCAAGACTCCGTGATGGATCAAGACTATCTCCGCCGACAGAAAAAGATGAAGGTTCAGCAGGAGAAGGACTACTCTGTCAAGCCACAAAAAGCGACGGCTACTTGGGTGCCCACTACAACGACCCCCTCAATTTCGACCGCCCATAAAAGAAGGAGGCCGGAGAAGATCCCCGCGTCTTTGGCAAATCGCAAAGACACTGAATATAAACGCCCCAAGTCTGGGAGCATGGTGGTGCACACTGTCTATATGGCATCCGGGAAAGAGGATAGCCGCGCTTCGACGGGTCACCGACCGCTCACCCAATCCGTAACAAAAGCCCAGGAGCAGCAACAGAAGCTTCAAGAAATGCTGACGCAAATGGCCACACTCACCGGGCCGAAAGCAAGCCCAGAGACATCCTCGGAGCAGCGCCGTGAGCAGGAAACTGATGCTGAGTTTCTACGTAGAGTCCTCGAAAAGAAGGACAGAGAAGCGGCAGAACAAGCTGCCAACATAAAACGAATGGCGCTTCTCTTCCAAGACATGGTCGGGATGATGTTACAGCCGGATTCCCCAGCTGAAGACCCTCCGATCATTATTGAAGATGATAGAAGGGAGACATCGAACCCTCCTCCGGCTCTTTCAACAGCCAAAGAGGAAACCATTTCCGAGGCCGCTCTGGATGACTATATTGCTCAACAAATACGAGCTCACCAGGCGAATGAAGTGGCCGGCCAAGTCGTTAAAACTGGGCGACCTTATCCGGGATGGTATGACCAAATAAGGTATCCGCCGGGATATATGATCCCTAAATTCTACGTATATAAAGGGACGGGAAATCCGCATCAGCACGTCGCTCAATTCAGAGCTATGTGCGGCAACACTGGAGGTGATGATAAATTGCTGCTCCGCCAGTTTGTTGGCAGCCTGTCAGAAACGGCATTTGAGTGGTACTCTGAACTCCCAAATGACTCTGTCAAGATATTCGCAGAGATGGAGTTGCTATTCACCCAGCGTTTCGTAAACGCTAGCGAACGCACCCCAATCACGGCATTGATCAATGCCAGGGTGAAGCCTGGAGAAACTTGGGTCCAGTATGCGATACGGTGGCATAATCTATGGTCAAAGTGCGAGCAGTGCATCGAAGAAGCTCCTGCCGTGGGCATGTTCGTGGGTACTCTCGACCCTCAAGCAACCATCTCCCAATTCATGATGTTCTTCAAGCCGGCCACCTTCCAGGCCTTGATTGACAAACTAGCCCAAATGGACCAGATGGGCCATATGCCTTCCTCTTCAAAGACAGAGCCTTGGAATGAAAAGGGCAAAGGGAAAGCAACTTTCGTTGCCAATACTCAATAATGGCCGAGCAACTTAAAGCCGGTTGTTCGCCAAAACAACGTGCGTCCACGCCCATCTCTCGAGGAGAGACTGGGACATCCTTACTCGTTTCCCCGGGATAAAACGAGGAAACTGTTCGAGCTGGTAGTGCACAACAAACTCATCAATCTTCCAGATCCAAAACGTCCGTTGCAGCCAGGCGATGTCAACAATCCTAATTACTGCCCTTACCACCAAGCATTAAGCCATTCAATCGAAGATTGTTTCGTCTTTAAAGGCTGGATGGAGGACCAATACTAACAAGACAAGTTCGCATTATCCGAAAATTGGAAGGTGAACCCACCACAACCTCACGCCCCTAAAAAGGTGGACATGCCGGGGGCATCGTGCTCATTTATAAGGGAAGCTCCATGGGAGGACGTTCTTTCAGCCAAGACGAAAAAAATGCTGAAGGATCTCCAAACATGCCCGACGATCAGGTGGAAAAATCCACTGGAACCCGGGATCATCGAGGGAATGCTGAAACCGCGCCCAACTCCAAAAACTGATGGTGATGGTCAGAGCGCTCACACCCAGCCGTCAAAGTCTTCGAAGAAGAAGAAGAAGAAGACAACAAAGCCCGTGCAGTCTGGTGACAAGCGCACGAACCTGCAAAAACTGATTAACGCGTTGGAAGAATATAATCAGAAGGCGCGGACCCCAATCACACTCCAAGAATTTCTCACCCGCGTCCTTGTGGACAAAGATGATGACAATGGAGAAGACTCGTCGGATGAGTCTGAGGATTATGTGGCAAGCTGTCATGTGATCTCTCACTCGTTAATAAACGATGAAAAAGCTTTGGATGTAGAAAAACCAGGGGCAAATCCTGAGCCTGAATTTCTAGGACCATCAGACGAAATGATTGATGCATTCCTAAACGAAGCCCGTCAGGAAAGCAAAGCCAATCGAGAGCGTGAACTGGCTATATTTGAAAGTGCCAAACACCGACGACTGGAGGAAAAGGTCGAGACACCCCGACTGGAGCAAAGCATCCCTATCGCCAGCAAAAGCAAGCTTAAAGTAAGGAATCAATTCGCTAGGGCCCTAGCAGTAGGAATGAAGTTGCCCTCTCTTAAAGGAAATTCCCCTGGCAATATACGTCTTGATGAAGCGGACATACATCCTAATTTCTGCCTATACCATCAGAGGATTGGACACCCCACCGAGGAGTGCATAGCCTTTAAAAACTGGTGGCAGGGATATGTTGCCCATCGACGGCACGTTCAACGAGTGCAGCGCAAGGCTCGTCGGGATCAGAGAAGCACGACAGATGAGCGTGAAAGAGCTGCTGGCAACTGTCACATAGCCGGCACCAAAGGATCGCAAGTTATCACATTTGGAAGCGACTTTGACGAAGAAATCGCCCTCAGCCTTCTCTTCAAGGAATCTGCCTCCGGCACAAAACATGCGAAGATTTGCGGCAAAATCTAGCTGCGTAATCGTACGTTGACCTATGACCGAAACGTCGTTAAACTACTACCAATCCGCGGCATCCCCAGGTTGACGTGGTAAAAAAAAAGAAGCAAAAAAAAAGTGGGTACGTCCACAAGCAAGAGAGGCACGGATGAAAACTCGAAAGGGCGCCGTGAGTAAAAACAGCAGGGATACCGGCGATGTTTGTGAAAACCCGAAGAGACGCAGACTCGTTAAAAAAAATGTATGTCCATAAGCGAAATGGGCACGGATGAAAACCCAAAAGGGCTCCGTGAGTAAAAACAGCAGGGCTACCGGCGAGTGTTTATGAAAACCCGAAAGGGCGCAACCTCGTTAAAAGACACTTACAGGGTCCTCTCGACTTTGTGAGGAGAAATCACCCGCGTGAGATCCTTACGATTCACAACGGAGCAACACACTTAGGGATCCCCACGATTCCTAAAGAGAAATTACACTTGCGAGATCCTCATGACTCGTAAGAAGAATCCTCTTATGAGACCCTCACGGCTCATAAGATTTAAAAGTCTTAAGCTACAGAGACCTGAACCTATTCTTAAGAAACCCCCACAACCTTCAATACTTCCCTACAAGCGGCTCAATACTGACCCTTGTATACAATCCACGGGCGCGAATAAGCATTTTCCCTAACCAAGTCCCACCCGTGAGTAGAGATATGTTCGCATGGTGAACAGCCCTTGTAAGTCCTCTCGACTTATAAGGAGAAAGCACTTTTATAAGATCCTTACGACTTATAAGAGACCATGCACTTAGGAATCCTCACGACTCCTAAGGAGAAAACGCGCCTATGAGATCCTCACGACTTGTAGGGAGAAATACCTTTATGAGACCCTTACGGCTCATGAAATCAAAAGACTTAGTCGACAGGATCCTAACCCTGTTTGTTAAGCAACCTTTGTTCGACATCGACAGAGGCAAATGATGATTAGCTCCTGGCAATATCCCAGTTGCAGCGATGTTGATGCCTAAATCGGTATCAAATTCCAAGTCCTTTCATGGCAAATGATGATTCGCTCCTGGCAATATTCCAGTCGCAGCGATGCTGATGCTAAGATTGGCATCAGATTCCAAGTTCCACATTCACGACAAAAAAAAATCAGAGAGCCAAAAAAAAATGCATATGAAATAGCCGAAATGATGGGGCAACTTGCAACAAAATCAGCAAGTAAACATGTATGCATACAAAAACAGCCGAAATGATTGGGCAACTCGCAATAAAAAGCAGCGAGTAAAAAGAAAAATAGCCGAAATGATTGGGCACCGCGAAAAATAGCCGAAATAATTGGGCAATCGCGATTTTCGCGATATAAAAAGCTGAAATGATAGAGCATCGTGGAAAGAATAAAAAATGATGAAAGAATGAAACTTTTTGCCCTACAGGTGAGATCACATCGATCCCTGTATACAATCCAGATGCACAAACAAAGAGGGAACCATACCTTCCCAACAGGCTCCATCAGAAAGCGAAGCCAAATCTCGACGGTTCACCAACAACCTAGAGACAACCTCGACATTTGTCGCAATATTGCAGACACAATGTCAACAAATGAAGCAAAGGAAGATCCCTAGCTTCAGGGTCTCGACGTCAACATCGACAACTTAGAGATCACCAACGGCGTTTCTCCTCACTCCAACCAGATGCAGACGTGACGTCAACAATCGACCTCAGAGTCGCAACGAAACGGAACCATAACGAAGTCCCTAGTTCTAAATCTCAATGGACACATCTGCAGCCTGGAGACCAACGACAGTGGGCCTCCTCATTCCAGCATGACACAGATGTTACACCATCAAATGGAGCCATGGCAAAATCCCAGCTCCACCTCAGCATTCGTCTCGATACAGCAGACGAGATGTTAACAATGGCGTTCCTTCGCAGTCCAACAGGATCCAGAAGCAACGTCAACAAAAGACCTCGTGGTCGAAATAAAGCGGAGTGACGGCAAAATCCCAGCTCCACCTCAGCATTCGTCTCGATACAGCAGACGCAGTCAAAGCAAATGAAGCAAAGGACAAATTCCTAGCTTCAGGGTCTTGACGGTAACTCATATAAAACCTGAAAGACTATCGGAGATCATCCCACACTAGCGCGGAGTGGTCACCACCTCGACATTCGTCTAGATACAGCAGACGAGATGTCACCCCAGTGTTCTTCCTCCAGCAGGGTTCAGACGCGACAATCAAACAACGGAGCCACGGTAAAATCCCTAGTTCCAAACCTCGGCGATTCACCAACAACCTAGAGACAACTGCGACACTCGTCTCGATACAGCAGATGCAATGCCGCCAAACAAAGCAAAGGCCAAATTCCTAGCTTTAGGGTCTTGATGGTAACTCATATAAAACGTTAAAGACAATCGGAGATCATCCTACATGGAGTGGTCATCACCTCGACGTTCGTCTCGATACAGCAGACGAGATGTTACTACAGCTCCCTTCCTCCAACAGGGTTCGGACGTGCCAAAGCAAACGAAGCGAAGGCCAAATTCTTAGCTTCAGGGTCTTGAAGGCAACTCATATAAAACCTGAAAGACTATCGGAGATCATCCCACATCAGCGCGGAATGGTTACCACCTCGGCGTTCATCTCGATACAGTAGACGTGATGTCACCACAGCGTTCTTCCTCCAACAGGATTCGAACGCGCCAAAGCAAACGAAGCGAAAGCCAAATTCCTAGCTTCAGGGTCTTGAAGGTAACTCATATAAAACCTGAAAGACCATCAGAGATCATCCCACACCAGCGTGGAATGGTCACCACCTCGACGCTCGTCTCGACACAGCAGACGCGATGTCACCACAGCATTCTTCCTCCAACAGGACTCAGACGTGACAATCAAACAACGGAGCCATGGCAAAATCCCTAGTTCCAAACCTCGACGGTTCATATGCAACCTAGAGACAACCGTGACATTCGTCTCGATACAGTAGACGCAGTGCCAGTAAACGAAGCGAAGGCTAAATTCCTAGCTTCAGGGTCTTGACGGCAACTCATATAAAACCTAAAAGACTATCGGAGATCATCCCACACCAGCGCGGAGTGGTTATGACTCATCGGGGCTCTCCAAAATGGGCCTAACCTCAAGTAAAAAGCAGCATGGCAAAATTCCTAACGCTTGCTCTTCTGACGGTCAAACTGCCTAAGAGGATTGCTTGAAGACGTCTTGTCCAGCCCCCGAAGGGATCAGAGACACGACAGTCGCAAGGCTACTCGAACAGCAAGATTGCCTATCGAGGAATACGTCAGCCAACGCGACGGTACGACGGACAAAACCCTAGTACCACAGACCCTAACGGACCATTGTCGTAAAGAGCAAAGGTTAACTGTGACGTTAGGATATCCTTGCGAGAAATGCTCGATTCATCTCGACTCGTAGGGAAAAGCCTTAGGCAGTCGAGATAAGAACCTGTTTCCTAAGCACTGGGGCCCTGCAAGTCAGTCCAAGATGGACTCTTGCATACTATTTACGGGTCACACTCTCCAAAGTCGAATCTCGACAAGGAGGGAAACAATCACTTCTGAGTCCTCTCGACTTGTAAGGGAGAAAATTCTCTTGTGAGATCCTTACGACTCTTAAGAGAAAACACACACTTAGGAGTCCTCATGATTCCTAGGGAGAAAATACACCTGCGGGATCCTCTCGACTCGTAGGGAGAAAAGTCTTTATGAGACCCTCACGGCTCATAAAGTTGAAAAGTCTTAGGTAGCAGATCCTAACCCTGTCTCCTAAGCCATCACTGCCCTACAAAGAGGTCAAGATGGACTATCTATGAGCCACACTTGCCAAAGTTATATGCCACTGAAATGGAGAACTTACTCATGAGCGTATAAACTACTTCACGCCAGAGTAAGACATAAAGAAATAGAAGGGTGCGGCTCATGGAGTTGAGAGTTTGGAACTATATCTCTTAAGAGTCGAGATTTGAGTCAATGATAAATGACGACGCTTGTGTCCGCTCGTTATCTTCTCAGATCAAGATTCTGAAAGTTATATACCAACCCGAAACTGGTCATACGCTATGCATAACTATGCACTACTTCACCCACGTATATACTTACGTGGGCAAAGTAGTGGGGGGCATTTGTTCCCGCCAAAATTTCTTCGCAAAAGAGTCCAAGGTATCAAATGGCAGCGATACGCTTAAGGAAATGTGAACCAGTATCTTCCGGCCTGTATTTCGATAAACTCCCGAAAGAGGAACTGTTAAATTCTGATGGTATCGAAAGTATCTCGAAAAATCCTTCGATTTGATATATTATGGGCTTCATAATTCATCTGAGATCAAAAGTTATGAGCAAATATGCTATGCACTGTTCCCTGATTAAAAAATCAGGAATTACCTCAATGAGATATCATGTGCTCACACGTGACCAATGGTCACGTGTTGACACGTGATAGTTAAAACAGAAATAAAAACAAACGGTTGAAGAAGGACCCAATCGGGGGTCACGTGCTCACACGTGACCAATGGTCACGTGTTGACACGTGATAGTTAAAACAGAAATAAAAACAAATGACTGAAGGAAATACCTCAATGAGATATCACGTGCTCACACGTGACCAATGGTCACGTGTTGACACATGATGGTTAAAACTGAGGCATAAATAAACGCTGAGAAAATGACTCAATTGGGGGTCACGTGCTCACGCGTGACCAAGGGTTACATGTCAGCACGTGACTGGCTTCGAAAGCCTTACAGTTTAATAGAATTAAATTCTAAAAACCTTCTAAAACTTTCCAAATGGAAAAGGATTATGGGGACCGTTGGATTAAAGATCCAAGGGTGATTAAAAATCACCAATTTATGGAAAAAATCTTAGACAAGGAAAGATTTCCCCTAAATCTCACCGAAAATAACAAACAGAATATCTTTTGGATTGAAAATCCAACGGTGAATAAAATTCACTGAATGATCTAAAGGCTCATATCAATTATGAAAACAAATCAAATGTTTCAATGAAAGATTTACTAAACAATTTGATTCTTTTCTTTCTCCTATAAATAGGAGCCAAGAAGAAAAGAGAAGGGATCTACTTTTTTTTTTTAGAGAATAACAGAGAGAGAAAAAGTGAGGAGAATTTAATTCTCAAGAGAGAGAAAAAGTGAGGAGAATTTAATTCTCAAGAGAGGAAGAAAATTTCTTCAAGATAAAAAGAAAACCCTAGGTGAGAAAAGAAAAGGAATCAAAACTTCAAACAGAGAATTTAATTCTCAAAATCTAAGAGTTTAACTCTTCTGCAAAAGAACTTAGTTCTTCCTCTAGTTGAAGATCTGCAGAAGCACATCTCCCCATAAGTTGAGAATTTAATTCTCATCGGGTTGAGATCCTGCTATGCAGATCCAAAACTTAGAGGGAGAATTGAGTTTAGAGAATTTAATTCTCCCAAAACAAATTAGGGTTTAACCCTATATGAGAATTTAATTCTTCCAAACTCACAGGAATTTAATTTCTTCAAGATGGACAGAACTAGGGTTTAACCCTAATCAAGAATTTAATTCTTTTACATATATGGGAATTTAATTCCTCTAAAAAGAAATTGGGGTTTAACCCTACTTAAGAATTTAATTCTTGCGCAATAGGAATTTAATTCCTCCAAAATCATAATTAGGATTTAACCCTACAGAGAATTCAATTCTTAAAATAAGGAGACTTAAAAGATCTCTGTACATGAAAAGAACTGAGGTCACGTGCCCCCACGTGACCCTTGAAAAAATTCCTGAAGAAAAGAAGCTTTGAGGCAATGCCTCACGTGTTCCCACGTGACTCCCAAAACTCAGAAAGAAAAAGCAAAGAAAATGAAGGCTTTGGGCGCTCTCACGTGTCACCACGTGACCCCATGGCAAACACTTTAACAGTCAACGCATGAATCACCATCACGTGTCAGCACGTGATGCTCAAAATAAAATATAAAAGAAGTGTTTTAACATTTATTTGCAGAACAAAGCGAGGAGATCTGGCCCCACCTTTGGGCGCCCTCACGTGTTCCCATGTGATCCCTTTATTTTTAGTGTTTAACACTAACTTGAGAACCCCAATTCCAGTGTTTAACACTGATTGTCTTTTAGTGTTTAACACTAATTTGAGAGTTCTATCACCAGTGTTTAACACTGTTGTTTTCTAGTGTTTAACACTACTTTTAGCCAAATTGGCTAATTTTCCAGAGGCAAAAGTCCCTCCTCCAAATGAATCTCAAAATTGAGGAAATCAAAGACAAAATGTTGTCAGAGCCCCCCAAACCTCTGTTTAGCACTGCTGAATGATGAGAGGCTGAACCCAGACAAATGTCTAATGGCCCAAAGGGCCAATATTTCAAACATAATTGGACTTAGCCCAAACTGGCCATAAGTCCTCAAATCATCTTGAACTGAGCACATCTGCTCTTTCAACCAACTCATTGGTTCAAGGGTACATCTCTGAACTCCTCTGATATTTATCGTTGTAATCCTTCAACGTCTTCAAAGAGGTGATGGGTCCCGACAGCCATACATTTTTCGGACCACTATGTCCTTAAACTGGTATTGGACCACTACGTCCTTAAACTGGTATTAGACCACCATGTCCTTAAACTGGTCATCGACCGCAATATCACTAAACAAAACAATAGAGCCCAAATGCTCTCTTGTCGGATCTAAATGATCCCGTTAAGTTGATCTTAGTCTGAAATGAGACTAATGTATCCTTAACAAACGTTTAAGTTGATCTTAGTCTCAAATAAGACTAACGTATCCTTAAACCAACCCCAAAACCCAAATCTAAGAATATACGGATTTGGAATAATCCACGCCCTACGGGCAACAACATAAATTAGTCTCCGTATACGATCCACGGGCAACCAAAAACAAAACAAACACCCACGACACGAAGTGACCGTCTGGAGAAGGAGAAAGTTGTTACCGCGATGCGGTAGCGTAATTAACTGCAGGGGCTTGCTCCTGCAGGGAAGAGCGTCCCCACAATCAAAAACCCCTCGAGTGAGGGGGAATCTGACGAAGTCTGCTACATCGGCCGCATCCGTTTAAACCTTCGATATACGGTGCCATAAATCAACTTGGCATCTTCGGAGAGGTGGACGGATAGCACCAATTAGCATCTGCACTGAATCTCAGGCAAGACGTCCGTCTTGCGTGTCTTTCGGAGGGGAACACATACCTTCTATATGATAGTTGGATCCCGATACCCACTGCGAGTAAGAGTTACTCCTAGAAGAGTTTTGCACTTTACAATTAGCCGATCCATTAGGTGTCTAAGAAAGATGTTAACGGGGTGATGCCCCTGCGGAAATGAGGTTATTTAATTAGTTCCATGCGAAAGCATGTGGAGACTCTCTCGGAGTACCAATACCTGCCTGGCCAAACAATTGACGAACTTGTAGGGTGTAATTAATCCCGGTTAATCTTGTCTTTTACGGTTTGAAGGGTGATTTGATAAAAACAGTGGGAGCCATCATGATTAGATAAAATAATAACCAATCTAATTTTGCAAAGAGCGCACGCAAAGTGATTATCATTCTCTCTCTCCTGGTAGCGACCAATGACACGTCTTAATCAAGATAATAATACGGATGTATTGACCGAACCTACTTATTATACTGTGCTAGGTTTTGCTCTCTCTTATGATTGTCATAAGTCTGAGCAAGGAATAGGAGAATATCAGGATTCCCAAGCCACCCGAACAAAGAAGGAGTATGTTGATGCATCTTTTTCGAGTGTGTTCGTTACTGAGAACTATTTCTCATTTAACTCTACATCCTGGGTATTGGATACCGGATCAGGATCCCACGTATATAATTTTTTATATGGGCTAAAGAGAGGTAGAGAACTAAGAAAGGGTGATATGTCTCTAATAGTAGGGAATGGTGAAATTGTTGCAGCCAAATCAGTTGGCGAATATCACATAGTGTTACCAACTGGTAATATAATGATTCTGAGCTACTGTTATTTCGTACCAAAAATATTATGAATATTTTCCTAAATCAAGTGTTGATTGTGTATGGTACATTGTATAACGGTATATACATTCTAAATCACAAAACAGTTCTAAGTATACAGAACACATACAAGAGGAACAATTCAGAAATGAACGAAGACTTCTTGTGGCATTGTAGACTAGGTCATATCAATGCGACAAGACTGGCTAAGTTTCATAAGGATGGATATTTGAATCCGTTCGAATTTACATCTTATGAAACTTGCCAGTCATGTCTCAAAGGCAAGATGACCAAAACTCCGTTTACTAGACACGGAGAAAGAGCTACTGAATTCTTGGGACAGATACATAGTGATATATGCAGTTCTATGTCTATACATTTCAGGAATGGTTCCTCATACTTTATTACATTCACCAATAATCTATCAAGATACGGACATGTGTTCCTGTTTAAACACAAATCTGAATCTTTTGAGAAATTTAAGGAATTTAAGTACAAAGTTGAGAAGCAGACGGGTAAAACTATTAAAAATCCTTCGATCTGGTCGGGAAGGAGAATACTTGAGCACGGAATTCAGAGACTACTTAAAAGAGAATGGGATTCTCTCTCAGCTTACTCCTCCGTATACACCACAGCACAATGGAATTTCGGAGTGGAAGAAACGCACCCTATTAGATATGGCGCGCTCTATGATGAGTAATGCTGAGTTGCCTATTTTCTTTTGGGGCTATGCACTTGAGATAGCTGAATACCTATTGAATAGAGTTCCGACCAAATCCGTTGCCTACCACTCCATATAAGATATTGAATGGGAAGAGACCATCTCTTAAACGAGTTAAGATATGGAGTTGTCCGGCCTATGTTAAAAAGCAAAATCCGGACAAGCTCAAGGCAAGGCCAATTCTATGTAAATTTGTAGGATATCCTAAACATTCGCGATGGTATATTTTCTACCACACCGAGGAATAAAAGGTGTTTGTTTCCTAACATGCCACCTTTTTAGAAAAGGAATTTCTTGTGAAAGAAATTAATGGTAATGAGGTAGAACTGGGAGAAGTTCCAGCAACACAAATTATAACCGACGATTTGGTGGAACCGGAGGATTCAATAGTCCGCGACAAACCGCAGCCACTCCGCAGATCTAGTAGGGTTCCTTATCCACCTGAGAGATACTACGGTTTTCTCATAGACGGTGGGAGCGAGGATTACATCATGGAAGATGATGACCCAACTAGTTTCGAGAAAGCCATCACAAGTGGAGACTCTATGAAATAGTTGGATGCTATGCGATCTGAGATGGAATCCATGTACACCAACAAAGTATGGATTTTGAAACTTGCTCCTAAAGAGGTAAAACCCATCGGGAGCAAGTGGATCTTGAGAAGACAATTGTGTAGATGGAAAAGTTGAGACTTTCAAAGCTAGACTTGTAGCAAAAGGTTTTCATCAACGACTAAGTGTCGACTATGATGAATCCTTTTCTCCAGTGGCTATACTTAAGTCCATCAGGATCCTACTTGCCATTGCTGCATACCATGACTATGAAATCTGGCAGTTACATGTCAAGACCGCTTTTCTAAATAGTGATTTAGAAGAGAGCGTGTACATGACACAGCCAGAGGGTTTCGTAGACAGTGGGAGCAGCGGAAGAGTGTGCAAGCTGCTTAAATCAATCTACGGATTAAAGCAAGCATCGCGGAGCTAGAACATCTGTTTTGATGAGCAGTCAAAAAGTTTGACTTCATAAAAAATGTAGATGAACCATGTATATATAAGAAGTTTGTAGAGAGTAAGGTTATCTTTCTCGTATTATACGTGGATAACATACTCTTGATAGGAAATGACGTTCTTATGCTACACTCGGTCAAGCTCTTTTTATCACACAAGTTCTCCATGAAAGATCTAGGCGATACCTCATACATCCTGGGATTAAGATCTATAGAGATAGATCTAGACGGATGTTGGGATTGTCCCAATCCAGATACATTAATACCATACTAAAGAGGTTTAGTATGGAAGATTCTAAGCGTGGTAATTTACTCGCTTGTTAAGGAATCACTCTCTCTAAAGAGATATCTCCCAAGACTGATTTGGAGAGGGCTCGCATGCAAGGGATATACTATGCTTCGACAGTCGGGTCAATCATATATGCAATGTTGTGTACCAGACTGGATGTAGCTTACTCATTAGGTGTAGTGGGTAGGTATCGATCAGATCCTGGGAAGAAATACTGGACAGCTGTGAAGAACATTCTTAAGTACTTGAGAAGGATTAAAGAGATGTTCTTGGTGTATAGTAACGGTGAACTCCAGGTGGAGTCCTTTACCGATTCAAGCTTCCAGAGTGATAAGGACGATAGTAAGTCGGCCTCGGGTTTTGTCTTCACCCTCAGTGGAGGGACGGTATGTTGGAAGAGTTCCAAGCTAGATACCGTAGCAGACTCGATGATGGAGGTTGAATACATCGATACCAACGATGCGGCCAAAGAGACTGTCTGGATGAACAAGTTCATAGCTGAACTTGGTGTGGTTCATACCATTGAGCATCCAATACCTGTGTATTGTGATAACAATGGAGCTGTGGCTTTGGCCTAGAAACCCTGATCCCATCAGCGATCCAGACATATTCTTAGGCGGTATCACCTAATCAGGGAGATAGTAGATCTCCGGGAGATCAAGGTTAGGAGAGTTGACATAGAGGATAACACAACGGATCCACTCACCAAGGCCCTTCCCTAGATGGTAATCGAGAGACTTTTTGGGATGTTGGGTATGAGATACCACAACAACTGGCCTTAGTGCAAGTGGGAGATTGTTAGTGATATGTATGCCCTAGAGGCCATTATTGCATGATATAGTGAATGCTTGGATATATATATATATATATATATATATATATATATATATATATATGGAGGACTTTCTTGCTCGACATGATAGTATGCTATCTGGTTGCCTTTATCTTAACATGTTCACTGGTATTATTATACCGTCTCTCATATACACGTTGATAAAGCCCTTAGGATGTTGGCTTGACTACCAGGACTATGATGTGGATCATACTACTGGGACCTGGTTAGTCCATAAGCACATCCTTCAATTGTTCCTAGCCGAGGGAATATTGAGACAGGGCATCGATATTTCAGAGTAGACTGGTGTGTACGTTTCTTGACCCTGTATGGGATGATGGTTGATCCCATACCCATTGGTGTTTGACATTAAAGATTGTACACAGGTGCTCATTATAGAATGGGTACACCGAACAGGATTCGCCGAGAACTCCTAGATGGTACTATACCTATCGTCAGATAGCAGTTCTCTGGTGACACTGGTACATGTTAGCCTGTAGACCCGAGATCGTCATAGAGTCTTGTGTGGTTCCCACAGTGCTTTGATTTCCTCCCTGCCACGGCTCAAATGAGTCGTGCAAACAAGTGGATTTTGGGTACAGTCCCGAGTCACATGGAGGTAATGAGTGATAAGAGGGGTTTTGTCTCTCCCGGTATTGGGAGTTGATGTTGCGTTATGCTCGATTAGCTATAACAGTAAGTCCCTGACCAGGACTATTGATGAGATTTACTGGTAAGTGTTATCAGTAGTTTCTCGAACCGTTATGAGCAATACATCGGCATGACTTATCAAGTTACTGGGTCTGACGTTACCATCCCTAAACTCGATATGCGACATATCAGACGAAGAGATCGGACTGTACGGTAAGTGTTACCTATAAGCTTCATGGGGGTTTGGACAAACTTGCTTGTTGAACTTCTATTCGCTCAATACCTGGGTAGCCGTTATGTCCAGCTAGTACCGCTGACGGCTTGTGGGTGACTGATACGATCGTTACCTACTGCTGGCGTATTAACGAGTCTTTAGAGTCCCACATAGAAGTTTCCTGATTCGAGCGAAACGAAGTATGACACATATGCTGATATGTGCGGGGGGCTGATTAAATACGAGTATGAGATACCGTATTGTAATTTGGCGGCTATTTGTTATCAGTGAGGTTATATGTGATATAATCGGATTATTGAATCAAGTGTTGATTTGATAATGTGATATACAGATAAATGATATTAGTCGGTTATATGTGATATATCCGGATTATTAAATCAAGTGTTGATTTAATAATATAATATATATTTATATTTGATATAATTGTATATTGACTAATATTATTGCTCACTATATATATATATATATATATATATATGAAGCATGGCATGGTATTTCTATTTTTACAAAATAGAAATTAAGGTGGAAAATGAGGAGACTTTGGAGGGATGGACATTACATGGCTTATTCTATTTATATTCATTTGCTTGCACTATTGAAGTATGGCCACAATTTTTAAGTGTTAAAAATTGTATGCTTCAATAATGTGTGTGTTTAGATGAGCCATTCTACACTTCATCACACACTTAGTTATTTTTCTTGAGTTGAGAGCTCGTGATGGGTTGCTCTCTAGCTCTCTCCATCTTCACCTTCACCTCCAAGTCCAATTCCTCATATGAGTTGTGAACCCTTGAGCTTATGAGAACTGATATTTTTAAAGATCTTCTCAGATCTTTTGTTTATGATCCTAACATATAGACATTTGCAACGCACCTACAGAACCCTATTATATGACTATATCTTATATTGAATATATATACTTCTATAATATCCAAATGGAAATATTAGGGAATAGTCGTGAAAATTGACCATTTTTTTATAAGTGAAGCTCAGTGCTTGATCATTTACATTTGACCAGTAATTTGCACGCGTCCATGTACAGTACATTACTATATTTACGGTTTGTATTATTTAATAAATAATATTTGATTTAATTATTAAGATATGCTGATAAAAATTTAGTTAAACTATCTTTATGCATATCAGACTAATAACTTAATTTGCCATGAAGAAAACTTAAGATGATGGTTTGGCTTCATCTTTTAGAGTATTGAATTTTGAATTTTGAAATTGGGAGGGAAGTTTCCATTCTTTGATGTAATTTTTTATTTCTTAAAAGAAGTGTATAAATTTATTTTATTGTTATGGATGACATGACACTCTGTATCTGAGAATTACTTGTGATATTTTAAGGAAGTCCTAATTATAAATTCAATTTGGATTTTCCACAGGCCACGACAACAGCAGCAGAGATTTGCAGTCCAATTGACCAAATGTGCCAGAACGTAATCTTTGCTTCCCTTAGCCAATAGAAATGAACCGGCCTTGCATGGGGGTTCCCCTGCCACGTACGCCTCACGAACGTTTCACTAAGACATATGTAAGTGCCGGCTTCATCAATTGGGCCCACCTTTACACTCTAATTAATACCAGTTGCAGGTCTGCAACCTCTATACTAGTCCCTTAGTTTTTATTCATGCGGCTATAGCATGAAGATCAGAAACAAGAGCCCAAGCCTTCCCAAGAAAAGGCCTACAAATTATCTCGCCCACCAAAAATCTCCACCTCCATTCGTGATCTGGTCTAACTCAGCCTATGTTGCCGCTGATGATCGCTCAAACAACGATCTAATTAATCCGTTTGAGCAACGACGACAACAACGATCACCACCGTCACTACTTAATGATCAGCATATGATCATGTGTGATGAAGAGCTCATGTTAAGGGAGGAATTAGGAAGAGAGGTCGAGAAGGAGTTGGAAAGAGAGCTGATGGATGGGATCTTAGTTCTAGTTCGACGGCTGAGCAATCTGAAGGTGAACCAGTTCCTTCGGAACCTTAGTGAGTCATCGTGTGGAGTTTTAAAGGATGGCGATGATGATGATGTCCTAATGATGGGGAAAATTAGTATTAGTCGTCGTAAGGATGAGATTAGGAGAAATGGTATGTTGGATGATGCCAGTTCAGATGCAGAGTCAAGGACATCAGAAGCAAACAATGGGAGGCTCATGAGGAGATAAAAGGCGTGTCCTATTGGGTCCATTATATAAGATCTTATTGTGTATCCGGTTGGACTCGACGGAATCAATTCTGATCATTGACATTCCATTGCATGTTGCTACCCATCTGTATTTTTAAGGGAAATTTCCTCAAAACCACCGTGTGATATAGCTCAAAACCATCCTAGCGCCGATTTTGTGCACATAAATCCCTTGAGATTTCCTCCGTTACACATGACCCCCCCTCCTCGTGATCCCCATGCCGTTAATTTCAGTTGCATGTAATGGAGGAATACGTCGAAGGGTTTATGTGCACAAAATCGGCACCAGGATGGTTTTGAGCACATTGGTCAAAATAAATGATGGTTTTGATGAAATATCCCTATTTTTAATTATATCATGACCCAAACTATTTATACATTGTCACAAAAACACACACATATATATATGAGGAAAGAGTGTCACTTCTCTATGGCTCCAGGCCAAATCACATGGAAATCGTATGGGTCCAATATGCATGAGGTGTACACGTTTTCCTATATGATTTATACTAAAACCATAAAAAATTCTCTATGGCTAGATGTAAAGACATAATCCTCTCTATATGTGTATGTGTGTGTGTGTTTTTAAAACCGAGAACTCTAGATCTTAGACATATTTTAACGATCACATCCATTCACGTTGATCATCCTACCTTTAATTCTGATCATTGAAATTTATGTTGTATTATCGAAAGACATTCATTTTGCAGCTGTTCGATGCATGGAATAAAGGTTTTCAAATCCTTTAATTTTTAATACACATAGATTTGAAGGTAGGACGATCAATTTGAACGATCAGATTGTTAAAATATATCGTAGATTGAGAGTTCCTGTTTTTAAAAAACGAAAACCGGTTTGGTGTGTGTGTGTAGAGAGAGAGAGAGAGAGAATAATGGAGGAAAGGTGCCATGCGAGGGAATCTCCTCCTGTGGCGTCAAAAAAATACACCCTTCATGATTTTATTTGACGATCGGCACCCATCATCTTCATCTTTATCATCTAAGAAGTTAATACACCAAATTTCATTTGATTCCAACACTTTTTCACTGTTGATTTAGTAGATGCAAAATTAATGGTTTGCAAACAATAGAACTTTTTACATTGTTAATTCAACGGTGAAAAGTGGTGGAATCACATGAAATTTGGTGTATTCACATCTTACATGATATAGATGACGATGATGGATGCCAATCGTTGAAAAAAGTCACGGAGAATATAGATTTTAGACGCCACCTAACGAAAAAGCCTACTGAGGACTCTTTCCTCCATTATTCTCATATATATATGGGTTAAATAGCCCCAAGGTGACTCCTTAGACTGTTGTTCATCACAGAAAACTGTATTTCAATACCGCTCATTCTTTATCTATTTTGTTATTTATCGGTACTATTAACGGCCAGTGTCTGCTCAGTAATACAGATTACAGGTATCCGTGACAAAATACTGGAAATACACTTAAAATCATGGATATATCATTTGTGAGCCGACACTGCAACCGGAACTGTGAATAGACCGATAGTCCAAGAGTTTCTTTGTGCAACATGCTTGTGTACACACTTTTTATCTAAATGGACCAACACAATACAAGTGTGTACACAAGACTTTTTGGAGCTTGGACCATGGATGGGGCAGCCATGAATCATGGCACAAGTGGGTATGGTGTGATGTGCATTAATGGTGCATTCAATGCTACAAGATGTATGATGTGATATATAGCTACTTGTTCCTTTCAAACCCAGAGTGCAGACCAGGTCAAATTAGAGAAAACAAACCGCACCAAAGTGATACTGGGGACAACACATGACCACACACCAAAAACGAGGCAGAGATCTCAGATTTGGGCCGAGCACCACACCCCCATGGTCGGCCAAACAGTGCCCAGTAGGCCTCGGTTTTTTACAATGCATCCTTTGCTGCCACGTGGTCTTAGTTTTATTGCTTGTTTATTTTGCTTTGGTACCTATAAATACAAAACTAGGCATCAAGGAGAGGGGTCTTGGATTGTCATTCATTTTGCATTCTTTGTCCAAGCTTTTGTTTCTCTTTTGTTCTTTCTCTTGTAGATAACTTTGTCCCCTTGAGCTCATTGCCTTCACTTGATCTTGCAAGTTCTTCATTGAGCTTGTAAGTTTAAGTGTTGGCTATTGATCTCAAGGGTTGTATCTTCATTTTGGAATCAATAAAGTGCTATTTTTATGCCTTCATTCACCATGAGTTCTTTACCCTCACTTGATCTTGCAACCTCTTTATTGAGCTTGCAAGTTTAAGTTTGGGTTATTGAACCCATGTCTTGCAATATGTTCTTTGGTTCCTAGTATTTTACTTTCTTGCATTTTTCTTACTTGCTTTACATTCTTGCTTTTTATTATCATGCTCTTTTCTTACTTGCAATTTAAATTCCATGCAATTTACTTACTTGCTTGTTTTTCTTTTCTTTTCTCTTTTCTTTTGCCCTTTTGGTTGTTGTTGTGAATGGTTTGTGAATATGTTGTGTTAGGAAAGGAAACCGATATTGTAAGTCAAGAATTCCTTCCTCATTTTCTTTTCCCGTATTTTCCAATTGAACTCCGTCCAAACGTTACGCAAGCGCTCCGTTAGGCACCCTACCCTACCAAGGTAACGGTGATTCCTAACCGCGACCGGTTGCGTTTGGTTTGGCCAGAGGCGAAAGCAAGAGACAAGAACGGACGGACAAGGGTCAATAAGCCAGATTTCTAATACCGTGCTTAAGTACCCTAATCCACGTTATTTCCAATTGCTCTAGTTTCAATCGTTAAGTTCGGCTCAAAGGTTTTAGTGCGGATTTCCTTAGCTTACACTATTGTATTTTTTCCTAACAACTTTATACTTGCATATAACACATAGGATAGATACGCCCATGTGCATTAACTCGTCAAAACAAGAACCTAAAACGCTCCGTCTCCCTATGGATCGACCCTTGCTCATTGCGGCTAGCTGCAAAGCGACACCGTTCTGATCACAGTTAAACTTTAGAATTCAAAACACGACACGCCAAAAGCGTGCGATCAAATGGCGTCGTTGCCGGGGAGACGGTAACGTTTTTATTCTTATTATTTCGGATTAATTATTGTACATCTCATTTATACATCTAACCCTATTTTCAAAAACAAACTAAAAATTTCAAAAAACCAAAACCAAAACAAAAACTAACTAAACTAACTTTTTTGTTCTCTGGAATTCTTACCTGCTTGCACTCTGGAACTAAATTAAAAAGATAAACAATACCAGTGTGGCACTAGTAGAACACTGAGACAGCAGAGGAAGTTTGGAGTCCCAACTCCAGAACCGACCCGGCGACATCCCCTCTACATCCGAGCTCGCCGGCCCCTTCACCTCCTTCTGCCTCCAAACTTTCCCCTGTGATCCAGTGTTCTGTTTTTGTCCCATTTTTATTGTTTTTGTTTTTATTTTTAGTGTGCAGGTATTTGGGCATTCGTATCGCTTTTCCGCATTAATATCCATTTTTTCCAACATTTGTAAATTTTTACGGATTTGCGAACTGCGATCGTGGGGAGTAAAGTGTACATTCCAAGCTAAGGTGATTACGAAGTACAGTGCCAAACATCCAGGTAGTTTGACCCGCGCAAGCGAACATTCCAAGCTATTCGGATTTAACTTCAACGAGGGTTTCTTAACCTGAAAATTTATCAGTACGTACTTTACTAACACGTTCTTCTTAAATCCGACGCATCCACTATAATATCTTTGCAGGATTCTTTACAAGTTCACTTTCAAACGCCAAAAATTGACTAACCCGTATTTGTTGCAGTGCCGAGCTTAAACATAAAAAAAGATTGTTTGATATTTTGAACAATTTTTTTTATTGAATTGCACATTGCATCCATTAAATACGGACTTAAAGGCAAGCGAACCCCACAACATACGGTAAAGGATTTGATCCCCTTTTCCGTAGCCCATGTAACAACCCTAATTTTCCTATACAAAATTTTTTTTCAAATATTTTTTTCAAAAATCCACAAAGGGGTATTTTAGCATGAGCACAAGATATAGGTAATTATTTTGTTTTTAATTACAAGCTTCAAGAATATAATAACTCCATTTTTAGTGTATAAGAATTTACTTTAAATTTAATGTATACTAGGAGTATTTATTCTTGCTGCTATCAGTTTAAGTAATTAAATACCACAATAATTACAAGAAGGAGCTTGGAACTCATTGGTAATATCTTGCACTGCTGAACCAAGCCATCAGAGTTCGAATCCCATACCCCACATTATTTTTAATATTGATTTTTTTAAAACCTTTAGAATGCCAAGAGTTTACACGTGCATATCTCACAAAAACCCCACTACACCCAAAGATGTAACACTTGCAGAGGGTAGATGAACAGTCGGGGGAGATCTAGGTCACCGGACTCGGTCGGGAATCGGCTAACTCGGCCTTGACTCGGCCGACTCAGTGATCCGACCGAGTCACGGCCGAGTCACCCCCGATTCGGCCGATTCCGGCGAGGGTCACAACATGAAAGTTGTGTCTTTTCATATTCCCTACGCACCTGCAAAGTTTCAGTCTCATACCACTTCCAAAACTCTTTAAAAACCCCAATTACTTCACTTTTAATACATTTTATCACATTTTTATTTTTAACTTTTCATCTACCCTGACCCTAGCCTAACCCTATAAATACCAATCCTACACACTACCCTATCACCCCCAAAATCTTGAGCCACTCTCTCAAAAGTTTTCCAAGAAGTGTGTGCTTTGAAAACAAGTTCGCGGCGAAGCTCCGACGAGATTCTGACGGAATTCCGGCGAAGTGCTTTGAAGCAACCGGTGACGAAACCACACCTCGATCTTTCTCCCTAGTTCTCTTTACTCTTTAGAAGAGTTTAAACCCGTAAGTCCCATCCTTTTCACCTTTCTATTTCATAAAAATACGGATTTATGAAACCCAACGGAAATCGGAACAAACCGATTTCCGATTCGGTTTTTCTACAAAATTCCACTTGTCACCTAATCCATGATACCTACCCATATACATGATGACTATTAATCACATAGAAACCAATTTAAACAAAGTTTCTCATATGAAATGATAGCTTTCTTGTAAAACTGTATTCTTTTCATAAAAATACCATAAAGTTTACTTTTCATGTTCTAATTAAATCCCTCATTCCTAAACATGTTCATCTTGATAAATAAACTTGTAGAAATCAATTTGAATGAGTTTTCACACATGAAATGATAACGTTTTCAAATACTGTATTCTTACGCTTAAATACCTTCAAGTTTAATATATCATATTTAACCTCTAAAACTTCATTAAACCTTAAAATAAGTCAAGAGGTAATGACCTACCTCTACACACACAAATATAACCCTAATTGATAAACGTCAAAACATAGAATACGAAAATACAGGACTTTTCACTAAAATACCATTATCTTTATAAACCTTTCTTGAAAGCTTTAAGTTGTACACAATTTTAAATAAAATCTTTTATAATGAAAGCACGATATGTCATGGACATCGATCGTTTATCTAAACTGACTTTGTGGTGTCTAGGCAAGTATGTCTAGGCTAGTGGTCTTTAATTAGGCCCACTACTGTGGTTCCTTCCCACTTACCTGACACTTACCTGGCCGCAAATGACGGTGAAGAGGCGATTTGAGGCTTCTAATGACTTATCGTTTAGACCTTAGAAATATGCTAGTTAGCTTAGGAAACCCTAGAAACTAAAATACGGAAATCTATACCCTTTTACAAATAAATACCTTATATTTATAAAACCGTTTTTTTTCTAAATGAATGGTATTGGTTAAACCTAAGCAAAGCGCCGCTACAACCCACCTTTGGGGAACCCGTTAGGGATAGTACGGTTCATCGTGCACCCGCGGGGTAGTAGTGCGAGATTCAGACCTCCGCAAGGAGCATTCGGTCTCGAAAGGTTTAAAATACGGCATTTAAGAAAAAATGAGATTTTGGAAAATAAAATATTATTTAAAATTATTCTTGTATTAATTTAATTATCATTTAAACACCTATTTTATCATAAGATAAAGTTTCCATTTTTCTAAAATTACAAGATTAAAAGTTACATTAAAATACCATGAGTTTCAAATAAATCAATTAATACTTTTATTAGGATATATTCACTAGAATAACACAAATAAAATTCACATTCATTATAACTATAAAGACGAATAATAAATACTTGAGGTGTATTTTGAAAAATATACAATAGTACTTTTTACTTAAACCCCCCTCAAGTTTTATAAATTACAATAAGGCCCCTAACAATTATTGAACTTCAACTTACCTTCTTTCAGTCTGACTCGGGTTTGAGTCTGACTATTTCTGACTTGAACATGATTCAATTCAATCTATATTCTTTTATATTTCAACTCAATACGAATACATGAATCCCTGAATCCAGTTAACAATCTATATAACTTGACTGAACCGAACCATGGATATATTCCTTTTACATGTTTCCCAGTATTCCATTTACATGACTCTACGGTTTTAGCCGTTTCCTGATATCATGGTTTCGGTCAATCAGTTAATCAATCTTACAATTAATACAATTTTACAAGATAACAATACAAACAAGATATCGCGGGGTTTAAGGGGTAGACTGGTACGGAATATGTTAAAGGTGGCACGAGGTGGTCACTTAAGACGTAATTACATTCATGCCGTTGTTCCGTGGTATTATCGACGGAGCCTTGTACTACAGGTTACCAAGGTCCCCGGTGTAAGTGGGACTCCCCTCGTATACACTGGTATCTTCTGTACCAGGCTAAAAACAACAACGTTAATACAATATTATAATATTATAATACAACAGTAAAAGCTCTCTCTCTTTCTTACTGTCTGTTTATTTCCCCTTATCTTTGGGACTTACCGAGCGACCTGTTCGCTGACGACATTCTATTTCTTTCTTCTTTGAATGTCGTCAGGTGGTTTGAACCCGGCAGAAGTTGAGCCAACCCAGGAAGACTTGGAGCAATTTGCTAAAGACCCTGCAGTATAATTTCATTGTACACTTTTCTTTTCAGTACTTTCCATTTCCTGTTATGCCACTGTTTAGGCATCTTTTATTCCAGTTGTATTTTCTTTTTCATGCATTGTACAAAGAATGTTAATAAATAAAAGTTGTTGTTCTTTTATACTCTTGTCTCTTGTGTATTTATTTTATATTGCTTAGATACGCTTAGCGTATGTACTTCTGAGTATATATGTAGCGGGCCTCGTCGCGTCTCCTTCGCCGTACACTAGGAAGCGGGGCGTGACAGGTTTTGTTGGTGGCCCATGCAGGTCAGAGCTGTATGAATCTCTATCATGCAGTTCTGCTCTGTGTGAACAACTTAAGCAATATAAAACACAAGAACCAGCAACTAAAACATTCTTTACAATTCATGTTCCTTGAATCTTACAATTTCATCTTTCTTGAATCTTATCATTTCATGTACTTGAATTTGTCCTAACCCAAATTTTTCTTCAGGGTTATGGATTCCCCAAACAACACCAGCACCAACGTCAACAACACACCCTCAGCACTACCTCTCACACCGGCTGTTCCTGCACCACCCACTGAGCAAACAATGCTATTTGAGGCGATCCGCAGCCTTCTCGAGGGACAGCAACAACTTCTGAACCGTCCTGAGACTGATGCTCCGGGAGTAAAGCAATTCAGGGCTTTACATCTGAAGCAGTTCTCAGGAAAGGGGAGCCCACTGGAAGCTGAGGAATGGGCTCAAAGTATCGAGGATGATCTGGCCACAGCACAAGTGCCAGACGTCGCTTGGGTCCGTGCAGCGAAACTACAACTCACGGACAACGCTCGCAACTGGTGGAAGGCGGAAGAAAGCCGTCTTGCGCAGCCTATTGAATGGAAGACTTTTCGCGAGAAGTTCGACGCGAAATACTTTCCAGCGACTGCCAGGTTTGCAATGGAGCAACAGTTCATTCATCTACAACAAGGATCGATGTGGGATAAATCAGTAGATGAATACGACGCTGAATTCACCATGTTAAGCCGATTCGCAGCACACTTGATACCGACGGACGATATCAGAGCCCATCGCTTTCAACAAGGACTGGACACGGAGATTCAGGCTGTCCTAGCCACGGGAAAATTTCTGACTCATGAAGATGCTCTGGAAGCTGCCCGTAGCTATGAAGCAGCGATAAAGGAAAGGGGTAGACCTCAGTCTGTAGGAGTGAAACGTCCTGCCACTCAAATGGCAGGAGGGGCCTCTTCAAGGCCAGCTGTTGAACTCAGAAGACTGGAAGAAGTTAAGGATCGGTCAAGACCCGATTTTTGCTTTTATTGCAAGAGGGAAGGTCACTTGTGGAAGGACTGTAGGCGCGCAAAAGGCCTATGTTTGGTTTGTGGCGCGTCCAATCACGGAATTGGAAACTGTCCTTATAGACGCAACTCAGCACACACACCCGCCAACTACCCGCAGCAGCCAGCTATCCAGGCTCCTGCAACTCGTCCTGCACTCCCAGCACCACCTCCACGTAGATTCCCTGCTCAGCCAAATCGTCAATTCCATCAGGCACTGAGAAATATGTCTCGAGTACAGGGGAATATGCCTCCAGCTAGGAGGAACGTGCCACGGCGACAGGCTTTCACCTTAGCAGCCATAGAACCTGAAACTGTGAACCAAGGTAACCCAGGTAACTTCCTCACCAATTTGACCAAAACTTCTTTACAATCTTTAATTTTGTCACCAAACTGTTACACTTTCCTTTTACAAATTTCGAGAACGAAATTTTTATAAGGAGGGTAGAATGTAACAACCCTAATTTTCCTATACAAATTTTTTTTTTCAAATATTTTTTTCAAAAATCCACAAAGGGGTATTTTAGCATGAGCACAAGATATAGGTAATTATTTTGTTTTTAATTATAAGCTACAAGAATATAATAACTCCATTTTTAGTGTACAAGAATTTACTTTAAATTTAATGTATATTAGGAGTATTTATTCTTGCTGCTATCAGTTTAAGTAATTAAATACCACAATAATTACAAGAAGGAGCTTGTAGCTCATTGGTAATACCTTGCACTGCTGAACCAAGCCATCAGAGTTCGAATCCCATACCTCCACATTATTTTTAATATTGATTTTTTTAAAACCTTTAGAATGCCAAGAGTTTACACGTGCATATCTCACAAAAACCCCACTACACCCAAAGATGTAACACTTGCAGAGGGTAGATGAACCGTCGGGGGAGATCCAGATCACCGGACTCGGTCAGGAATCGGCCAACTCGGCCTTGACTCGTCCGACTCAGTGATCCGACCGAGTCACGGCCGAGTCACCACCGATTCGGCCGATTCCGGCGAGGGTCACAACATGAAAAATGTGTCTTTTCATATTCCCTACGCACCTGCAAAGTTTCAGCCTCATACCACTTCCAGAGCTCTTTAAAAACCCCAATTACTCCACTTTTAATACATTTTATCACATTTTTATTTTTAACTTTTCATCTACCCTAACCCTAGCCTAACCCTATAAATACCAATCCTACACACTACCCTCTCACCCCCAAAATCTTGAGCCACTCTCTCAAAAGTTTTCCAAGAAGTGTGTGCTTTGAAAACAAGTTCGCGGCTAAGCTCCGACGAGATTCTGACGGAATTCCGGTGAAGTGTTTTGAAGCAACCGGCGACGAAACCACACCTCGATCTTTCTCTCTAGTTCTCTTTACTCTTTAGAAGAGTTTAAACCCATAAGTCCCATCCTTCTCACCTTTCTATTTCTTTAAAATACGGATTTATGAAACCCGACGGAAATCGGAACAAACCGATTTCCGATTCGGTTTTTCTACAAAATTCCACTTGTCACCTAATCCATGATACCTACCCATATACATGATGACTATTAATCACATAGAAACCAATTTAAACAAAGTTTCTCACATGAAATGATAGCTTTCTTGTAAAACCGTATTCTTTTCATAAAAATACCATAAAGTTTACTTTTCATGTTCTAATTAAATCCCTCATTCCTAAACATGTTCATCTTGATAAATAAACTTGTAGAAATCAATTTGAATGAGTTTTCACACATGAAATGATAACGTTTTCAAATATCGTATTCTTACGCTTAAATACCTTCAAGTTTAATATATCATATTTAACCTCTAAAACTTCATTAAACCTTAAAATAAGTCACGAGGTAATGACCTACCTCTACACACACACAAATATAACCCTAATTGATAAACGTCAAAACATAGAATACGAAAATACAGGACTTTTCACTAAAATACCATTATCTTTATAAACCTTTCTTGAAAGCTTTAAGTTGTACACAATTTTAAATAAAATCTTTTATAATGAAAGCACGATATGTCATGGACATCGATCGTTTATCTAAACTGACTTTGTGGTGTCTAGGCAAGTGTGTCTAGGCTAGTGGTTTTTAATTAGGCCCACTACTGTGGTTCCTTCCCACTTACCTGGCACTTACCTGGCCGCAAATGACGGTGAAGAGGCGATTTGAGGCTTCTAATGACTTGTCGTTTAGACCTTAGAATAGGCTAGTTGGCTTAGGAAACCCTAGAAACTAAAATACGGAAATCTATACCCTTTTACAAATAAATACCTTATATTTATAAATCGTTTTTTTCTAAATGAATGGTATTGGTTAAACCTAAGCAAAGCGCCGCTACAACCCACCTTTGGGGAACCCGTTAGGGATAGTACGGTTCATCGTGCACCCGCGGGCTAGTAGTGCGAGATTCAGACCTCCGTAAGGAGCATTCGGTCTCGAAAGGTTTAAAATACGGCATTTAAGAAAAAATGAGATTTTGGAAAATAAAATATTATTTAAAATTATTCTTGTATTAATTTAATTATCATTTAAACACCTATTTTATCATAAGATAAAGTTTCCATTTTTCTAAAATTACAAGATTAAAAGTTACATTAAAATACCATGAGTTTCAAATAAATCAATTAATACTTTTATTAGGATATATTCACTAGAATAACACAAATAAAATTCACATTCATTATAACTATAAAGACGAATAATAAATACTTGAGGTGTATTTTGAAAAATATACAATAGTACTTTTTACTTAAACCCCCCTCAAGTTTTATAAATTACAATAAGGCCCCTAACAATTATTGAACTTCAACTTACCTTCTTTCAGTCTGACTCGGGTTTGAGTCTGACTATTTCTGACTTGAACATGATTCAAGTCAATCTATATTCTTTTATGTTCCAACTCAATACGAATACATGAATCCCTGAATCCAGTTAACAATCTATATAACTTGACTGAACCGAACCATGGATATATTCCTTTTACATGTTTCCCAGTATTCCATTTACATGACTCTACGGTTTTAGCCGTTTCCTGATATCATGGTTTCGGTCAGTCAGTTAATCAATCTTACAATCAATACAATTTTACAAGATAACAATACAAACAAGACATCGCGGGGTTTAAGGGGTAGACTGGTACGGAATATGTTAAAGGTGGCACGAGGTGGTCACTTAAGACGTAATTACATTCATGCCGTTGTTCCGTGGTATTATCGACAGAGCCTTGTACTACAGGTTACCAAGGTCCCCGGTGTAAGTGGGACTCCCCTCGTATACACTGGCATCTTCTGTACCAGGCTAAAAACAACAACGTTAATACAATATTATAATATTATAATACAACAGTAAAAGCTCTCTCTCTCTCTCTTTCTTACTGTCTGTTTATTTCCCCCTTATCTTTGGGACTTACCGTGCGACCTGTTCGCTGATGATATTCTATTTCTTTCTTCTTTGAATGTCGTCAGGTGGTTTAGACCCGGCAGAAGTTAAGCCAACCCAGGAAGACTTGGAGCAATTTGCTAAAGACCCTGCAGTATAATTTCATTGTACACTTTTCTTTTCAGTACTTTACATTTCCTGTTATGCCACTGTTTAGGCATCTTTTATTCCAGTTGTATTTTCTTTTTCATGCATTGTACAAAGAATGTTAATAAATAAAAGTTGTTGTTCTTTTATACTCTTGTCTCTTGTGTATTTATTTTATATTGCTTATATACGCTTAGCGTATGTACTTCTGAGTATATACGTAGCGGGCCTTGTCGTGTCTCCTTCGCCGTACACTGGGAAGTGGGGCGTGACAGCCCATAAATCACGAACTTAAGCATAACGTTTACCCGCACAAAATTTAAAAGAAATTAGACTTTAAGCTTTAAGGACTTCGCGCTCACTAGGAGAAGTTAACTGTGTTTAGAACACCGCTTGACGGTATATTGTTTACGGGATGTCTAGGAAAGTGTTCACGGCGAAACTGCCAAAAGAGAAAGGGTTATTTAATTAAGGACCTTCGCGAAAGCATCGGAAAACCTCTCCTTATCTCTGCACTTATCTGGCCTCGTGATCAGTATATTTTGAGCCCGTTTCTCGACACAGTTTTTACTTCGACAATCAAGTTCTTGAGCAGGTCTAGTTAACCCAGGTGAACCCTAGACCGTTTAGGTGCGTGGTATTTTTGTGTCGTGATTGTTTTTGTCCAGATTCTTTTTTGAGTATTTCATTCTTTTCTTGATAACTAACATAAAAAAAACCATATTCTTTTTTCCCCTCCTTTTCTCTTCTTCATCTCTTCATATCATGGGTACCCTATCTAAAAAAACTCTTGCCGAACTTTGGTACCCACAACCAGAAATCACTTCTTACGATTCTGCTTTAGCCGAACGTCGAACGATCCATTCATGCCAAAAATTTCTTTGAAAGATCGGATAGATGAGTCTAGGACAAACAACTGGACTCCGCAATCCACTTTGTATCAACCATTTCAACCTACCCTATCTTCTTACGTTGATACCCCTTTTGAGAGTCCTGTTGTTACTCCAAGACCCATGTCTATTGCCGACAGAATTGAATAATCTCGTAGCCGATCTTTCACTCCTTTCACCACTGCCAATTGTTTTGATCAACAATTTCAACCACCTTCTTATCCGTATGTTGATCCTTCTCCTGTCCACCCATTCAATTCCTACTAATTCTACCCGACTTTTACACCTTCCCTAGGCATTGCTTATGAACAACCTTTTGGGAGTTTCCAGTATCCAAATAAGTTTGAATCTTTTACTGAAACCCCTTCACAACCCATGTCTAGTCTGGAATAGTCGTTGGAAGACTTTCGGATAGCGTCATACCAACAGATGATGGATTTGAATGCATCCATGGCCACCCTCATACAACCTAGTGACCCAGTAGCTAGTTTGCAACTAGCTCCAAATTTTCCAATGTATGATGAGGCGGTAAGACAGGCTGAGAATTTGAGTAGTGAGAGTGAGCTGTACACCCTTCTAAATCAAACCTACCAGTCCCCAATTGAATCCCACAACTCCGGTTTTGAATGTCTATCATGTGTCCCAAATGAATTATCAATTGAAGATAGAATGTTTAATGAGTTGTGCGACTTTGTAGTGTTTGATTTACCTGATTATGAAGGGCCCCTTTCAAGTGAAACCGATCCCAAACCTTTTGATCTCTACACCTCCATCTTAGAACCACAATTGATTGAACTCCATGCTTTTGATGAGGTGTTTGAGAATATTGATTTTCACTTGATTAAGGATATCGACGCTGGGAATATTTCGGATGATGAATCCGCAATTTTGGATGAGTTTTTCTCTCCAATTCATCATCCCGAGTCTTTAACTGTTTTTTCTGAACTCCATATGCCTCTGGATTTTGATGATAAATGCATGGATGAGCTTAACTTTGAGGAAAATTTTGAGGATATTTTTTAGGATGAACCAGTTTTGCTTGATGAGTCAGATTTTCCAATTCATCCTATCCCCTTCATTGACTGTATACACCCTCCGAAACCTTTAACTGATAACCTTCCTCAACCACTTCCCTCCATCTTTTCCATCGTTCCGACCTTGCAAGACACCGTATCAATTTCACTTCCTGTGTCTGGTTTACCAAGTTCGGCTTACCCATGGTTTCTCACGAATCTTGAGGGATTTGACCCAATTTCTCGCCATATTGATAGATTAGTACAATCCATCTTTTCACATCAATCATTACAGATTGTCCTAAATTATTCAATCCATTTCCGCCCTCAAGTTTGTATTCCACTTCTTTCTCCCTTCCGCCATTCTTCTCCTCCACCGAGCCCGGACGCCGCTTCTATCCCCACACGGTCTCACGTGTTTCTCATTTCTTTTCTCTACACTCCATTCTTTCACCAACCGCCGCTTTATAACGATAAATTTTTTGAATGGTTGGTGCTCCCTTTTGTCCTTTGTAAGGCATTGTATAGCTTGATACTGTTCTTTTCCCCCTAAACTCTAAACTTCACCGCTTAAACAATGGAAATATTGTTTCACTTAAATTTGGGGGGATCCTTTTAGTGTATATATTTTTGGTTTTCTTTTTATTTTGTATAAAAATTTTCTTTGGGAAATGCCGACAATTTTGACTCTCTTGGTGTAACCTGACAGTGAGGGCACTGTCAAGTTTAAGTTTGGGGGTGCGCTCGGTAAGTTTTCTTCCTTCGCTTTCATTTGTATATTTTGCATTTGCATACTTATTTTAAAACCCCACAAAAATCAAAAAAATTTACAAAAATATAAAAACTCTGTCATCAAGTTAGCTAATAGGGTAACTTAGATTTTATTCCGAAAGTTTAGTTGATACGTTAGAAATAACTAAATCCTAGGCTTAGAAATTGAAAACTCTAAAAATAACCCTCCTTCTGTTTAACCTTGGTAATTATACGTCCTTACAGTTTTTTTTTGAGAAATAGGTAATCTTGAGTTCAGTTCTTGAGTTAAGTCAAGATGAAGGGAAAGTATTGATACTTTACAGAAGGATAAGTCTGAAAAATAGTTTCTATTCTTGAGTCCAAATTTAGAAAGTATATACCTTACAAACTGCACACACACGCACCTTGAAACTTGGGATATAGAGAATACCTAGAAATACTCTTGCATGAAAACCTAGTATAAAAGAAAAAACGGTATTTGAAGCTAACCACCTAAAGAGCATCATTGAAAAATATATCCGGTCTTGAAAAAGAAAAATAAAAGAAAAAGAAAAAAGAAATAAAGTCAAGACCTGAAAAATTCTATTTACGCTTTAAGCTCACACATTCAGTAATCGGCCGTTAGTGCCTCAAGAAATATTAATAGTCATATGAAAAGTGTGTGAGCAACACCGTCCCTCATTAGTGAAAAGAAGTAGTATTAGGTATAAAGGCAAGGGTACTATAACTTGAATTGAATTCTTAAGTGTAAGGGTGAATAATTTACACATACGTGGGGGTATTGTAACACCCGAGCCCAATGCTACTAATTTCAGTTACCTTTTGAACGTAGTGTGGCACTCATTTCATTTATCTTACCTGATTGTTACTTATTGTAAATTTTACCAGGCAAATTCATTTATGCATATAACAATTTTTGGTATTTAAAATAAAATTAAAAATATTCATCTTGGCCTGCTTGACACCCCTAACCCTGTTGTAGTGTCCGTGCATCATGTTCTCGTCCCGTTCAGTGAAACGGGCGAGTTTGGACGGCTATGCGCATGTACGTGTGTCCGTTTTTGGGGTACGCTTTTTGATCATAGAATACTTCATTTTCACTTTTGGATCCCACCTAAAATTCTATTATTTCAATTTCAAATTTTTAGACCCGACCCGGACGCGATTTGGAAATGTTTTACTTTGCGCCAAAATCCTAGATTTCTAATATTGTTAAACTGTCAAATATATTTTAACCCATATATTATTTTTCCTATTTTCAAACTCTTTTATTAAAATTTTCCTAACCTATTCTAAACCCACAAATCATTTACAATTTCCTCATAACAAATTTTTCCTCTTATCCAATCACAACTCATTACTCCTTACCCCGGGCCCCCCCCCCCGCCTTATTCTCTCTCCCCCTTTTTCCTTCTCTCTCTATTATTTCACTCTCAATCACCCCCACGAGAGCCTCTCTCTCTCCTCCTCTTTCTCTTTCTCTCTCTCTCTCAAGCATCTCTCTCTCCTCTCGCAGTTCCCTCTCTCTCCTCTCGCGGTGAGTTTTGGTCCCATCACCGCCCTCCTTCCTTACGCACACCGCCCGCTCCTTCTTCTTCTCTTTCTTCTGTATCTCAGCCAGAACCCATACCACGACGCCGGGCTGTGCCTTCGTCGTCGCGCTCGCCTATCCAGCACCTCGTCCACCGCCGACGCACCCTTCAGCCCTCTAGCCGCTGTCGACTTCTCTTTCTTTTTCCCGTCGACTTCCGCAGCACCATCTCCACCAATCTCCTTATCATCCGCCGTCGGCATCTCCCTCAACCCACGACTGGCGACGACAACCCAACACCATCACCACCATCGCCTCCGCCTCATCTTCACTAACCCATACTGGCAAGCCCTAACATCACCACCATCGATCTAAGCAACCCATCGCCCTCGTCGTCCTTCCTTGAAACCCAACTCCGGCCATCCCTCCTTCAACTTCAGCCAACCCACCTTCAAACCCACAACCCATCTTCATCGTCGACAGCAACCATCAACCCCGAAACCATCTCACCTGAGCAAACCCAGACTCGAGCAGAGACCTAGGCAATGTACCCATCTCGAACATAGCCGCAGCTATCTCCCCACCCTCGCCTCATCAAGCTCCAGCCTCAGGGCAGATATCTCCTGATCTCTGTCATGAAGATCTCGTGATGACTGTTTATCAAGAGACAAGTTTCTTTCCTCTGGGGGAGCCCTGGTACGAGCAATTATATTCTTGGATTTGTCTAAGGAGAGGTCTGTATGAATATTGATAAGCTTGCTTATCAATGCTTCCAGAAATGCAATGCTACTTACATCAGAGACTGCCTCAGGCTTATCACCATCAGGCAATTGCGGTGAGGTTCCTGTTGGTATGCAGTTTCACTCCAGGTGTTTCATTTATTGTATTCTTTGGCTTCCGCATATTGTTATCTCTTGACTCTTTTACTCTGGCTTATGGACATGTACTAGATAGTTAGTTTACCTTTTTTTATTCTTGATATCTCCACAGCCGTAATGTGACTGTGGAAGGATTTTTCCTATCCACAGGTAGCATGGTTGGCTATGTCACGTGCCCACTTTAGCGTACTTTGGGAAGCGGGACGTGACAGGTATACAATCGATTTTTGGAGGAAAGATAGAAATAAAGAATAAGACTTATGTTTTCCGTAAAACTGATAAAAATCCCTGATTAGAGACCGCACTTTAGAAAGAAAACTCAGGAGAGCCGAGATCTTTCTAAACTATAAATCGTATAGGATCTGGGGTTGAATAAATATGAGGTGTGAAACATAAGGGTTGGATATTTCTAACTTAGGATAATAGAATTTCTAACCTAGATACTAAACTGTAGGAGTAGAATCGATGTTAACTTATGAAACTAGCTTGACGGGATTTTGTGGGTAGTATCCGCTGAAAATCCTCAAAAGACAACACTCCTACTAGGGACCCCTAGAGGTTTAACGGCTTGTTGTACGCGCTCAGTGCAATCGCGTTCCCTGCGAAAGTGAGGCTAGGATTTTGTTTTGAGTTTGGGGGTATTTGTTCATCACAGAAAACTGCATTTCAATACCGCTCAATCTTTATCTATTTTGTTATTTATCGGTACTATTAACCAGTGTCTGCTCAGTAATACAGATTACAGGTATCCATGACAAAATACTGGAAATACACTTAAAATCACGGATATATCATTTGTGAGCCGAGACTGCAACCGGAACTGCGAACAGACCGATAGTCCAAGAGTTTCTTTGTGCAACATGTTTGTGTACACACTTTTTATCTAAATGGACCAACACAATACAAGTGTGTACACAAGACTTTTTGGAGCTTGGGCCATGGATGGGGCAGCCATGAATCATGGCACAAGTGGGCATGGTGTGATGTGCATTTATCCTTGTCTTCTCTATCTTAAACCTAACCTTAACCCTTCTTCATCTAACTCCACCCACCACTACCGCCTGCATCATTGCCAACCGTCCCTCTTCGGCTGCCACCGCTACCCTCTTTCTCCTCCTTCCTTCCTTGCATCTTCTTTTTCCCCTCCTTTACCTAATCTTTAAATACTCAATCATAAACCCCAATCTTCATCTTCTCCCTCCTCTAACTCCATAACCAAATCCCTCCCGTCTCCCGTCCCTAAAACGACCTCCCTCTCTCACACTCTACTTCATCCCCTACCCTTTCGCACACCCCACTTTACCTCCCCGCACCAATTCACCACATGGCGAGATCTGGATGACTCTGTCCTTTGTATGCGAGTAGCAGGTGTGGGAGTACTTGACAGGACAGATTTTAGGGCAGTGTAGGGATCCGAATTGTTGATTACTCTCCAAGTTTCTTGTAAACTATAAATACTATAGTTTAGCTAAGGTTTGAAGTGCTCCTAACTAATTGTTTCTACCAAAAGCGGCAGCCACTAAAACCTAAGGTTTGAGGGAGAAATGAGTTAAGAGAGATTCGGTGTGTTTTTGTATTGGGTTAGTAGGAGACTATTTTATCTCATATAATACCCATCCTAGTGGAAGGTTCTCATCGCGAAGGAAGGACTATGTGCAAGTTTGAACTGAACCTGGATATATCGTTGTGTTCTTGGTTGTTTAGGGTGATTTTCTATTTTCTTGTGGTGTGTTTGATAGCTGTATCGTATTCGTTAGCACGCAGATCTGTCTAGTTTTCCGTTGCAGCATATCGTTTGTTCGACGTTCGGCTTGTGTGATCTCTTCATGGTTCACCGTGCCGAGCTAGGGAGTTAGGGGTACAACAATGTCTTATTAAAATTCATTCTCATCCTTTTAACCATTTTATTTTAGCACTTCAACACACATTCTGTAATTAGAACTGGTAATCTCTTTCTTGTTTTCCGTCTCCATCTTCGACGCTCTTTCATAACTTGATTTAACTCAAGCTAGATATACACTCTCCTTTTACCCAATTATCTTATCAAGGGACACTTCAACGTCTAACCAATCTAATGGAACTTATATCCTTTATTGTTTCTTCAGTCACTTCATGAGATCATGGGCCCATGTGCAATACCGGATACGAAATCCAAAGTCAAGGAAAATAATATATATTAATATAAGGCTAAATGGCAGGAAACACTCCTAATATTTATCCTAATAGCAGGAAATATTTCTAACTTTCTAAAACCGGCATTTTGCCCCCTCGACTTTAATTGATTATCAAAATTCCTTTTATATAAATATTTAATTAAAAAATATTTCTTTTTTTTTCTCATACTTATTGTAGGGTTCCTAGGCATCCTAATGAGGTCTCACAAGGCATCAACCATGCCAATTTCAAAAATCTAGGTGCCGAGAAACCCGACTACGGACCGTTGGCTAGAAATCTAGGCGAAAAACAATCTAGTTAACAACTTAACTAATGGGATATCGGAAATACAACCTTTGTAGATCCGGTGCTCCACCTCCATAGCTCCGCAACGAAGTCGTCTCCGCTGTCCAAAAGGAATCCGGGCTCTAGAGTCGGCTTCGTCGGAGAAAAAGGGAGCTAGGTCGTCGATGTCCATGCCGAAGATGATCTACGTCGAGGCATCGCTAAATCAAGCTCCGACTTCACCAAGTCAAGAAACTTGTGAAGAAAACATACTCTACTACTTGGCAAGAGGTAGAGGATGAAGAAATAGGAGTTGGGTTCACTTTAGAATTGGATTTCTCACTCATTTCCATCAATCACCATTGATGGAGCTTGCTTTCTTCTTGAAGAAGAAGAAGAAGAAGAAGATAAATGTTATGATAAGTTATTGAAAAAGAAAAGAAAATGAATTCTTATCATAAAATTAACCATGGTCAAGTGTAGAGACTAAACTAGGGTTAGTGGGAATGGTTAGGGTTAAGGATGAGATAAGAATGGTTGACTTGATCAAAGCTTCATGAAACTTCAACTAAAGAACAAATAAAGCCACCATTCTTTTCTCTTTTCCATTTATTTTCCAAAATGTATAAAAAAATAAATAAATGAATAAATAAGTAATGGAAAATAAAACCCTAACCACTCTCACAACCATGGTTTAATCTTCACACAAATCCAAGTTAGCATGCATCATCAAACATGATACATACAAGTGCACAAAAATATATCGCATATGTAATGCGCACATCCGAGCGAGAAAATCCATTCAAAGTGAACCGATATTAGTTAATGCAAAGTAATATATCAAATATATAATTATACATTAAATCATTAAATCAACACTTGATTCAATGATCCGGTCATGTCGCACATAACCGACTGGTATCAATAATAACAACTTATCGAATCAACACTTGATCCGATAACCCGGCTATATCGCATATAACCGATCAATGTCACATCGCGAGAATCGAATACAGTATCACATACTGGTATTATTCTCGGTCCCGCACATATCTCATATGCGCTCCTATTTCGTTTCGCTTGAGCCAGGAAACCTCTGTGTAGGACTCTAAAGACTCGTCAATACGCCGGCAGCAGGTGATGATCATATCAAGCACCCACAAGCCGCAAGCGGTCTGCTAAACGTAACGGCCACCCGGGTATTGAGCGATCTGAAGATCGACGAGCAAGCCCGCTCACACTCCAGTGAATCCAACCAGTAACACTACCGTACAGTCCGGTCTGATCGTCTGATATGTCGCATATCTCGCCTAGGGGTGGTAAACGTCAGACCCCAATAGCTCGATAAGTCGTGTCGATATGAGGTCTATAACTATTCGAGAAACTACTGGTAACACTTACCAGTAAATCTCAGCAACCCTGGCCAGGGATTTCCTGTTATAGCCAATCGAACACAGCGCTACATCAACCCCCTATACCGGGAGAGACGAATCCCCTCCTATCGCTCATTGCCTCCATGTGACTCGGGACTGTACCCAAAAACCACCGTTTTGCACGCCCTCTTGGACGTGGTAAGATGGAAATCAAAGCACAGTGGGAACCACACGAGACTCTATGACGATCTCGGGTCAACAGACTACCCTGTACCAGTGTCACCAGAGAACTGCCATCTGACGTCAGGTATAATACCATCTGGGAGTTCTCGGCGAGTCCGTCCAGTGTACCCAGTCTCTACTGAGCACCCGTATATCATCTCTGATGTCAAACACCAATGGATATGGGATCATCCATCGCCCATCTGTATGGGTCGAGAAGGTACACGCTAGTCTACTCTGGTATATCGATGCCCCGTCTCGATACACCCACGACTAGGGACTTTCAAGGATGTACTTATGGACTACCATGTCCCCACTAGTATGATCCGCATCATAGTCCAGGTAGTCAAGTACACATCCTAAGGGCTTTACCAACATGTAACAGAGAGACAATCAGTGTACACGTTAAAGTAAAGTGTAACCAGATAGCATACTATCATGTCGAGCAAGAAAGTCCTCCCTATATATATCCCAGCATCCACTACAATATACATCCAATGTACAGTAATGGCCTCTAGGGCATACATATAACTAACACTTATATACACTCATTATTTTTTTATATTGCCTATCCATTTCAAAATTCTTTATGTTTTTTAAATGCCTTCCAAACTGAGAAAATAATCGGTGTGTTGGGTGTAATACACCCGAATAGGGGGTGAGAGAGGGGGGAAGTTTCAGGCAGCATTGGGCAACGTGTGGAGCCTACACTTCTATTTCTTCTCCCTCTTACCCGGGTGTATACGGCTGGCACATGAAATAATTTTTCCTCCAAACTTATTTATTGACTGTTAAGTTTATTTTTTAAATTTATTTTATTTTTCAGATACCAACTTTATTCTCATCATCGTCGTCGTCGTCTTCTTCTTCACAACTTGATAAAACCCCATCTTTATTTTCTTTCTTCTCGTCCCTTAGTGCCACTTATTCTAATTCTCTTTCCTTCCTTTTTGTTCTCATATTTTATTCTTCTTGTCCTCTCTTTTTTTCTATTTACTTCTTTAAATTAAGAAACCCTAATGTAAAGAACCCAAATTTTAGTAAATTCTAACCCAAAATAAACCTAGAATTATGCAAATTCTAACATAAAAAATCCAAATCATTCAACACTTACAAAATAAAACACCTAAATCAATCAGATCTTATAAAAAAAACCTAACTTGATCAAGCAATTTTTATTTTGAGAATTCAAAAGGATGTAAGGAATAAGAAGGCATTGTGAAGATATTTACATTTTTCACCGATTTCTGTCAAAATTAACTATCATTTAATGATGTTGTATTTTTTTTAAAAACTTATAGAATTTTGGGAGGTGTAAGTAATATTGAAAAATAACGGGGGTACATCAAATTTGCAGAGAATTTTAGAGGGTATTTCAAAAAACCACCGATACAGATATTTTAATTAAATATTTAAATGAAGGGTATTTTGGAAATCAATTAATGTTGATGGGGCGAATTGCTGGTTTTAGAAAGTCAGGGGTATTTCCTGCTACTGGGATAAATGTTATGGGTATTTCCTGTCATTTAGCCTTAATTTAATAATTAATTTTTATATGATTTGTAAGTTGTAATATCTCATATTTATGTACTTCATATGTAAAATATATTAAGAAATAACTAGAAAAATAATACACCATACGAAAGTATAAATTTGGGGGGGGGGGATGTCTTTGATTTTTTAAATATTTTGCTTATATAGCATACAAGAATCACAAAATGTACAAAAAAATGATTTTGTTTTCAAATTTTCAATATTTTACACGCTATAGCCCATGAATATGGTGAAATTTTAAAAATCTCAAATTTCTATTTTTCAGTATTCCAATATTTTGCTTTCTATATAGCAGAAAATTATGAAATTTTCCAAAACAAAATATTTTTTGTTATCTTCGCGCGATGCTTCAGAATTTTTCATGAACACATGAATGTCGCAAAATTTTCTGTTTTCTTAATCTTTTCAATATTATGCTTGTTATAACACATAAAAATCACGGTATTTTCAAAAATCTCAAATTTTTATGTTTTCTTCGGTTTTTTAATATTTTGCATACGATAGGCCATTTGTATCCCGAAATTTGCAAAAATCCCAAAATTACTTAATTTATTTAAATTTATAATATTTTGCACGCTATCACCCCTGAAAATTGCGTAATTTTCAATAATCTCAAACTTTTCCGGTTTTTCACTATTTTGCTTGCTTATTACAAAACACGAAAATCGCGAAACTTGCAAAAATCCAAAAGTTTTTGTTATCTTCAGTTTTTTAATTTGCTTTATATATCACATCAAAATCACAGTATCTTCAAAAATCCCAAATATTTTCTTTTTGTTCAAATTTTCAATATTTCTTATGCTATTACGGACAAAAAATCGCGAATATTTAAAACTTCAAAAAATTTCTATTTACTTCAAAATTTCAATATTTTGCATGTTAACACATAATCGTAAAATTTTCAAAAAAAACTCAATATTTTCTATTTTATTCTGTTTTTTTAATATTTTGCGTACTATATAGCACATAAATAAGGTGAACTTTTCAAAAATATCGAAATTTTCTATTTTCTATCGATATAAAATATTTTCTTATACCACACGAAAATCATTAAATATTAAATAATCTTTAATTTTTTGTTTTCTTTGGTTTTACAACTTTTTGTATGATATATAGAACTTGAATAGTGAAATTTTTAAAAATAATAAATTATCTGTTTTTTTCGGATTTTTTTATTATATTTTGCTTGCTATATAGACCATAAAACTTCTAACTTTTTATTAAAATCACCAAAAAAATTTGTTTTCAGCATTTTACTTGCAATAAAATGAATATCGTAAAATTTTTAATTTCCTTTTTTCTTCACTTTGTCAATATTTTGCAAGAAGTACATGAAAATTCTAATTTTTTAAAAATTTCAAGAAAATTTATGCTTTGGGACATGAAAATCATGAAATTTCAAAATCTCACAATATTCTGTTTTTTTTTCAAGCTTTTTCCAATATTTTACTTTCTCATACTTTTGAAGAATTTTCAAGTATCAAGGAGACAAAAAATTGAAGGAAAAGAAATCCGGTTTAAGTTACTGAGAACTAGAGTGATTGGGAATCCCTGACAACATAAGAAAATCACGAAAATTTAAAAACCCTGAAACTATGTATTGTTTTCGTCAAATTTTCCAATATTTTACGCAACCACATGAAAAGCGCAAAAATTTCAAAAATTTCTTTTTTCTTTAGTTTTTCAATATTTAGCTTGTAAATAACATATGAAAATCACAAAATTTGAAAAAATCTCAAGAATTTTTCAATTTTCTTCGTTTTTTCAATATATCTTCTTTATTATAGCATACAAAATCACGATATTTTCAATAATCTAAATATAAGATAATTTCTTCCATTTTTCTATATTTTACATATTATAGCATATAAAAATCGTAAATTTTTTAAAAATCTCAAAATTTTCTGTTTTCTTCCTTTTTTCAATATTATGCATACTATATAGCACACGAAAAATGTGAAAACTTCAAAAATCTCAATTTTTTGTTTTCTTCACAATTTTAATGCTTTACATGCTATAAAGCATATAAAATAACGAATTTTTAATAAAATGCCAAAATTTGTTTTCTTCGGTTTTGCTATTATTTTTTCGAATGCCAATCGAAAATCGTTAAATTTTTTATCAGTTTAACTCTATTTCCCCTATTTTCGATTATTTTCTTGCTATATAGCACAAAAAATCATGAAATTTCTTAATATTATACGCGTAAAACCTGAAGTGGGAGAAAAAATAGAAAGAAATTTTATAGAAGAAAGTTGATCAAAAAATTTCCACCATATAAGCCTAGCTGTATAGGATATAAGAGTAATGAATCCTTATTAGGGAGCCAAAAAAAAATATTCATGACCCAAATATAGCAATAAAAGTGTCACGTCCTGCTTTCCAAAATACCTAAATACGGCACGTGACTGAGCCAACCATGCTATTTATGGCTAAGAATAATCCCTCCATAGTTACATTACGGCTGTCAATCGGATATCGAGAACAGTAAAATAAAATCTAGATAACACATGTCCATTTACCACAATAAATAAAACTCAAGAAATGCATATAGCAGAAACGAATCAAGATCCAATAAATAACAATATCTGAATCACACGTCCCTTATAGGATCACATCGTTAAAAGTAAAACTACAGAAATAAATAAATTAAGCATCTCTAAACTAAATATCTAGTTTCTCATTGCTCGACTTACTTGCTAAAATACTCCTGATCTGCCTATGATAATGTCAGAGAAACTGGGCCATGCAAAACCCAGACGTCAGTGCGTCATAAATATCAAAATAATAATAATAACCAGGATAGGATGCTATGATTAAATATGAATGTAAATAAACAACATAGATATAAAACATTGAGCTATATGTATGTGATGTGTATCCTAAAGTCTGTGCTTCTTGGTTATCTATTCTACAAGTCTTTGACATCAATTTAATGGAATCGTCGATGTAACTCAATAGTATCCCGTGCGTGCCCGGGACTACGATCAAGACTCTTGGGGCTGAATCTAAGACGTGCCGCTAAGCAGTAAAACATATAACATGTACAAACGAATGATGTCAGCAGTGTCATTCCGAGGCCGGCCAAGCCCATATAGACTGATCAGTATCTGGAAGTATCAAACTGTTAAGTTACAAATCAGGTTTCATTATTGATTTCCCCTTACCCCCAAGATTTTGTGTTCATGTTAGGTATTGATGATATAAATCTAATGCCATCACAGGATCAAGCAGGTACATGTCTTGTCTATATAGACAACAAGTCACGTCCGTCAGGACAACAAGTCAGGATTGTCGGTATTGGTAAAAGATCCAAGTAACAGGTCTGGTAATGTGTCGTGAACATGTCATGCAATATATATTAACCAAACTAGATACCAAATGTAAAATTGTAACCAATATCTAAACACGGTAAATATAACTAATGCCAGGATGCATATATATCTATCTGTAAATAACCGTTTCACATCCATTACCATGTATATTGCAATCTAGATAACATACTGAACTGATATAATATTATAATAATATTGTGATGATCTGGCATGCAACTAGATAAACCATTATTGGTACGAATGCAGACTGATAATATAAAACTGTAAATCGGTAATATTTGCTGAATAGTAAAACACATGTACTATAATCAATCATGTAAATATTGATATAATCAAAATAGTAAGTTAGAACTTACCTAGTCGAATCTCACGTTGAGATACGAATATCACGTTCCGACACTGATGTTTTCCCCAATAAAAGAGCAAAACTCTGTTCAAAACTTAAGAGGCAGTGCCTTACGTGCCTTCCACGAGGGCGTCAGCGCCAGAGTTAAAAACTCTTATATAAGCAGCAGCCGTGTGCAAAGCACACAAAAATCTTAAGCAGCGCCACACATGCCTTCCACGAGAGCGCCAGCGCCAAAGTTAAAAAAAAACTCTTATATGAGCAGCACCCGTGTGCAAAGCACACAAAAATCTTAAGCAATGCCCACGTGCACAGCACGTGAGCGCCGGCGCCTTGTAGAATTAAATTCCACTCCCTGTTAAGCAGAGCCGTTGGATCAAAGATCCAACGGAGACGATAAATCATCAGGATGCAGAATTAAATTCTGTTTAGAAGAAATATCTCTCAAATCTTTCTAAACAAGAAAGATTACCCTCTGTAAAATAGAGTACCGTTGGATTAAAAATCCAATGGTCATTAAAGAATCACCATTCTGCAGAATAAATTATGTATGGAAAAATATTTCCGTAATCTTGTTAAAAATAAGAAAATATTTTCTGTAAAACAGAAGTCCTTGGATCAAAAATCCAACGGTGGGTAAAATCCTCAAAATCAATTAGGATCTCTTAATGAGAGATTTCTTCAACTAATCAACAAACCTGTCTCAACTATATAAAGGACCTAAGACTTTAAGTCAGAAAAAGAGAAAAAAAAAACCATAAGCTTTTTTATAAAAAAAAAGAAAGCTTCAGAAAGAACAGAGAATTATATTCTCAAGGAAGAAGAACTCTCTTCTTGGAAAATTAGGTAAATAAAAATAAAGGAGTGCTTAGCACTGCACTCAGTGACCGGCGCTCGGTGCCCAGCGCCCAGCGCTCAGCGCCCAGCGCCCCACATGCCTCTCACATGGGCGCTACAAAATAAAGAAGTGCTTAGCACTCAGTGACTGGCGCTCAGCGCCCCACGTGCCTCTCACGTGGGCGCTACAAAATAAAGGAGTGCTTAGCACTCAATGACTGGCGCTCAGCGCCCCACATGCCTCTTACGTGGGTGCTACAAAATAAAGGAGTGCTTAGCACTCAGTGACTGACGCTCAGTGCCCAGCGCCCCACGTGCCTCTCACGTGGGCGCTATAAAATAAAGGAGTGCTTAGTGAGTGGCGCTCGGCGTCCAGCGTCCTACGTGCCCCTCACGTGGGCGCCACAGAATAAAAAGTGCTTGACACTCACCAGGCAGCGCCTAGTGCCTCACGTGCTTTGCATGTGGGCGCTATAAAGAGTGTCCAGCACTCCATAAAGAGACAAAAAGGGTAAAGTGTTTAATACTTATTGGGTAAATCCCTATGACTGAAAACCCCACATAGTTATGTGTGAGTGTCAGAACTTACATAAGTGCTCAGCACTTTTTGCACAAAAAAAGGGACTGAGCCTAAAGAAGTGCTTAGCACTTCTTTTCAAATTAAAAGAAAACTGAGTAGACCAAGCCTAAGTTGGTTAGGTCCCTAACTTAGATCAACCGAGCCCATGGGTTCACTACTTCCCAAACTGATCTTAGTCTCAAATACGACTATCGATCTTCCAACCGATGATATCCCAAAATGATATTCGTCCCACATTCCCCTGAGGAAGTCTTAGTCTCAAAATACGACTAATGATTTCCGGGTTTACTACTGATCCCTTTTCCCTTAAATATGGGAATTGGTTTAAGGGTACATCTCTCTACACCTCTGATACATGTCGTTGTAATTCCTCAACATTTTCAGAGAGGTGGCGGGACTCGACAACCAATAGCTCTTTGGTGTACTTCCCAAATTGACGTGCACACCCCAAATCAACCCACACCCCAAACTGGGTGCATTCCATATCTTCGTTGCTCATCCCGTCACGTAATAAATACATGTGTGTGCAAGATGATCAACGGACCGAAACGTTCTTAAACTACAACGGATCGAAATGTTCTTAAACTAAACGTTGTCTCTAAAATGACGACAACGGACTGTAACGTCCTTAAATTAAAACCTCACCTCAAAAATGGTGATCAACAGACCGAAATGTTCTCAAACTACAACTTCGCCTCTAAAATGGCGATAAGGGACTGAAATGTCCTTAAACTAAAACAACAGAGCCTAAATGCTCTCTGATTGGATCTGAAACAAAAATGATCCTAACACCATGTTAAGTAGATCTTAGTCTCAAATTGGACTAACGTATCTTTAACAAAAAACCAACCGAGTCCCCAACAGCTCGTATACATTTAAGTCGATTTTGATCTTAAAACGGATCAACGATCCTTAAATCAACCCAAACCTAAATCTAAAAATATACGGATTTGGACTAATCCACACCCTACGGGCGACGACATAAATTAGTCTCCGTATACAATCCACAGGCAACCAAAACAAGCTAAAACACACACGACACGAAGTGAACTTTCGAAGCAGGAGAAAGTGGTTATCGCGATGCGGTAACATAATTAACTGTAGGGGCTTGCGCCTGCAGGGAAAAGCGTCCCCACAATCAAAAAACCCTCACAAACGAGAGGGAATCCGACGAAGTCTGCTACAACGACCACATCTGTCCAAACCTCCGATATACGGTGCTATAAATCAACTTGGTATTTTCGAAGAAGTGGACGGATAAACCCAAATATCATCTTCCCCCAAAATTCAGACCAAACATCATAACGTCTCGGTCGCGTTTTTCGGCGCTAAATAGATTCTGGCACGCCCAGTAGGACCTCTTCCTCTTTCCACTCCACATTTCGTGTGTCGTGTTTTTCCGCGATCAAATAACCGCAGTATAAATGTTTGTAGTTGCCCTTGGGTGATGGGATACTGAAGCGGGCATTTCGTCTCTAACCTAGAACGGCGTTTGCTTCCACTCACCGCAACTCAGGCTCTGTCACATCTGGTAGAGTCAAGTATGGGCACTTGCAGCCTCAAATCTCTACAATCCGGCTCTTCAAGAAATCAGTGGGCTTCTCTTTGGGTCTATGCTCCCACCTCCCACCCTCGGTACCTCAATGCCGAAGGAGGAATCTCAGAAGAAGTCTGTCTTCTACAGGCTGGCTCCTCAAGCTTCTGCTTTGCCGATGGAATCGGTTTCCAAACAACCGGTACCTTCCGAAGACCATGGTCAACGCAGGGGGCAGAATACTCAAGCTCTCGAAGAAAATAGGGAGCAGCCTCAGCAAAATCTTGAGGCTAATCAAATTCCGGCCGTAAGAAACGGTCGACGTCGATATCGGCGTCATACAAAATAAGCTAGGGGCAATTCTCCATATGGTCCTGTTTCAACCCCAGCGGTGAATGCTGTTGTTCCAACCGGGAATAGGTTCGAACTGTTGTGAAGGGTCAGAGAAAATTCTCCCACTGCAATATTGAAGAAATCTCCGCAGCCCGTGGATATCCCACGAGAGCGGAAACCGGTTGCTCGCCAAACCAACGGGCGGCCACGCCATTCCCTGAAAGAGAAGCTAGGACGTGCTTACTCGTTTCCCCATGATAAAATGAGGAGATTGTTCGAACTGGCAGTGCGCAACAAACTCATTGTTTCCCCCAACAAAAGAGTAAAGCTCTGTTCAAAATTTGAAAGAGGCAGCGCCTCACGTGCCTTGCACGAGAGAGCCAGCGCCAAGAGTTAAAAACTCTGAGGCAACGCCTCACGTGCCTTGCATGAGGACACCGGCGCCAAGAGTTAAAAACTCTAAGGCAGCGCCTCACGTGCCCCGCACGAGGGCGCCGGCGCCAGAACTAAAAGTTCTCTACCGTTGGATCAAAAATCCAACGGAGATGATAAATCATCAAAATACAAAATTAAATTCTATTAAGGAAATATTCCTCAAATATTTCTCAACGAGAAAGATCACTCCCTGTAAAACAGAGCACCGTTGGATTAAAAATCCAATGGTGATTAAAAATCACCAAGCTACAGAATAAGCTCTGTATGGGAAAATATTTCCCCGATCTTTCTAAACGAAGTCTGTGCTATGTAAGACAGAGCACCTATGAATTAAAGTTCCAACGGTGATTAAAAATCACCAAGCTACAGAATATGCTCTGTATGGAAAATATTTTCCCAATCTTTCTAAACAAGAAAGATTACGCTTTGTAAAACAAAGCACCGTTGGATTAAAAATCCAATGGTGATTAAAAATCACCAAGTTACAGAATAAGCTCTGTATGGAAAATATTTTCCCAATCTTGTTAAAAACAAGAAAAATATCTTCTGTAAAACAGAAGTCCTTGGATCAAAAATCCAACGGTGGATAAAATCCCCAAATCAATTAAAAAATCTCTTAACGAGAGATTTCCTTAACTAAATCAACAAACTTGCCTCTACTATATAAAGGACCCAAGACATCAAGTCTTGTACAGAGAAACCCCCCTCCCCCCATAAACTTCAAGTTCAAAAAGAAGAGCAAGCAAAAAAAAAGCTTTAAGAGAGAAGAAGGAAGAAGAACTTTCTTCAAGATAAATAAAGACAATAGAGATCATAGCATCTCATTTGCATATCTAAGGGTTTATCCCTCATAAAAGAACATAGTTCTTTCCTTGGATCTGAGATCCGTGAGACAAGTCTCCAACAAATGAGAATTTAATTCTCGTGGGGATGAATTTGTTCTTAGGGATTGAAGATCCAGGGGAGAACAAAGAATCGAACTCTTTAGAAAAAAGCACAAAGAAAGAAACAGCGCCAAGCGCCTCACGTGCCCCTCACGTGGGCGCTGCTTAATAAAGAGTGCTTAGCACTCAGTGGTTAGCGCCCAGTGCTAAGCGCCCCACGTGCCCCTCACGTGGGCGCTGCTTAATAAAGAGTGCTTAGCACTCAGTAGTTGGCGCCCAGTGCCAAGCGCCCCACGTTCCCCTCACGTAGGCGCTGCTTAATAAAGAGTGCTTAGTACTCAGTGGTTGGCGCCCAGCGCCAAGCGCCCCATGTGCTCCTCACGTGGGCACTGCTTAATAAAGAGTGCTTAGCACCCAGTGGTTAGCGCCCAGCGTCAAGTGCCCCATGTGCCCCTCACGTGAGCGCTGCTCAACAAGTAGTGCTTAGCACTCAGTGGTTAGCGCTCAGCGCCAAGCGCCTCACGTATCCCTCACGTGGGCGCCATAAAGAGTGTTTAACACTCTATAAAAAAACAAAAAAAGAGGGTGAGCGTCAGAGCCCATATCAATGCTCAGCACTGTTTGCACAGAAAAGGGACCGAGCCCAAACAAGTGTTTAACATTTTATTCAAAGACTGAGTGGGCTGAGTCCAAGTTGACCAAAAGTCCCTAATTCAGATCAACCGAGCCCATGTACTCACAATTTTTCCAAATTGGTCTTAGTCCTGAACACGACTATTGATCTTCCAACGGACATCGGTTCAAGGGTACATCTCCTCACACCTCTGATAAATGTCGTTGTAATTCTTCAGCGTCTTCAGAGAGGTGGTGGGTCCCGATAACCAACAACTCTTTAGTGTACTCTCAAATGGACGGACACATCCCAATACGGACCGTAATGTCCTTAAACTAGCTATGGACCGTAATGTCCTTAAACTAGCTGTGGACCGCAACGTTCTTAAACTAAAACGATAGAGCCCAAATTCTCTTTCATTGAATAAAAATGATCCCGAACCCCCGTTAAGTAGATCTTAGTCCAATATCGGATTAACGTATCCTTAACAAATATTTAAGTCGATCTTAATCTCAAACAAGGTTAACGATCCTTAAATCAAACCAAACCCGAATCTAAGAAAATACGGATTTGGACTAATCCACTCCCTACAGGAGACAACACAAATTAGTCTCCGTATACAATCCACGGGCAACCAAAAAATAAAACAAACACACACGACACGAAGTGACCTTCTGGAGTAGGAGAAAGTGGTTATCGCTACGCAGTAACATAATTAACTGTAGGGGCTTGCGCCTGCAGGGAAGAGCGTCCCCACAATCAAAAACAACTCACAATGTGGGGAATCTGACGAAGTCTGCTACAACGGCCGCATCTATCTAAACCTCCGATACATGGCGCCATAAATCAACTTGGCATCTTCGGAGAGGCAGACAGATAAAACCAAATAGCATCTGCGCCTAAATTCAGGAAAGACGTTTTTCTTTCCTGGTTTTCGGCGGTAAACAGATTCTGGCACGCCCGGTGGGACTTTTTTCTCTTTCCACTCCACACTTTGTGTGTCGTGTTCGCGAACGAATCGCGGTTTAATATGGTTGTCCCTAGATTCAAGGTACTAAGATGTGGTGTCTTTCTCCATGCAGAAGAGAAGATGACATCGATGGCTTCCAACTGCACAAATTGCAACAGCAACCCCACTCCGTTCCTGCTGGAGGAGTAACTAATGGGCCCCAAGCGGCCTCCATCTTTGCAATGCCAGTGGAACAGGTGACTCAGGCTACCACATGACTGTTCTTCAGTACCATGCTCCCACCAATGAGCTTCAATGCTTCAATATCATCACAGGAGGTTCCAAAGAAGTTGGTCTTCGATCGGCTTGCAACTACCACGGCCCCTCACAACGGGTCATCCAAGTCTGTTGTCTCAGTCTTTGACAGGCTAAGCCAAAGCTCAAGTGGGCCCGCGAAGAGGCCTGCGATACCTGAAGGGGTTATCCCCAAGTGGATAGCCATTCCAGCTCTGGTAGACGAAGTCGCCAAAGAGGCTTCTCCTTTTAAGGGACCTGTCTTCACAAGACTGGCCATTCCAACTCCTGATACAGGCAACGTCGTTAAAAATGCTTCCCCTACCAAAAAGTCGGCATTTGTAGGATTGACCGTTCCCTCTCAGCGGACGTCGGTCTTCGACAGGATGACACCAACAACACCCCATTAGAGTAGGGGACATGACGAAACCACTCCCGTAACTGAACCATTCCTATCTGCACGACATGCTCGACGTCCCCACTGGCACCGAGTAAGGAAGGTTGGGGGCGGTTCCCCCTCTGGACTTTCCCCACCAGCTCTAATGGTGGAAGTTGATGCTGCTGTTCTAACTGGGAACAGCTTCGAGCTGCTCAGGAGGGTGCGCAAGAACTCTCCAACCGCCATCTTGAAGAAATCTCCTCCGCCTGTCGAAAACACAACCCAGGTGAAGCTGGAACAGCCCCCTTAGCGATTGTCCTCCAGGATCCACAAAGTTTAGCGGAAAATCCAAGACTCTGTAATTGACAAAGAATGCTCTCGCCGACTGAAGAAAACAAAGGCTCGGCAAGGGTTGGACCGTCATGCCGTCATGCCACGGAAAGTATCGTCTACACGGGTGCTCGCTGCAACGGCTCCCTCAACTTTAGCCTCCCATAAAAGAGAAGGCCAGAGAATCAACCACCACCGTAAACAAATTTTGAGCGTGATGGATCCAAACACCCTAAGTCTGGGGGTATGGTAGTGTACACGGTGTACTTGGCTTCCAGCAAAGAGGAAAGCCGTACTTCCGCGGGTCATCGACCACTTACACAGTCTGTGACGAAAGCTCAGGAGAAACAAAAAAAACTCCAGGAAATGTTGAAAAGAATGGCCGCACTCACCGGGCAGAAAGAAAGCCCGGAAGCATCATCGGAACAACGCCAGGAGCAGGAGATCGACACCGAGTTCCTATGGATGGTGCTTGAAAAGAAAGATAAAGCAGCCGCGGAACAAGCGGCTAATATAAAATAGATGGCGCTTCTGTTCCAAGACATGGTTGGATGATGATCCAGCAGGATCCTCTAGCTGAAGACCCTCCAGTAATCATTGAAGACGACATAGGGGAGACATCGAACCCTCCTCCGGCTCTATCAGCAGCCAGGGAGGAGACGATCTCCAAAGCTGCCCTTGACGACTACATAGCTCAACAAATACGAGCTCATCAAGCGAGCGAAGCGTCTGGCCAAGTCATTAGAACTGGGCGACCTTATCCAGGCTGGTACAATCAAATCAAGTACCCGCAGGGATATACGATCTCTAAATTCCACGTGTATAAGGGGACGGGAAATCCGCATCAGCACATTGCTCAATTCATAGCTTTGTGCGGCAATACTGGAGGCAATGACAAACTATTGCTTCACCTGTTTGTTGGCAGCTTGTCGGAGACGGCATTTGAATGGTACTCCGAGCTCCCAAATGACTCTAACAAGAGATTTATTGAGATGGAACTACTGTTCACACAGCGGTTCGCGAGCGCAAGCGAGCGCACTCCAATCACAGTATTAATCAACGCCAGGGTGAAGCTAGGAGAAACCTAGGTTCAGCACGCAATTCGGTAGCGGAACCTATAGTCGAAGTGTGAACAACGCATAGAAGAAGCTCCTGTTGTGGGCATGTTCGTGGGGACCCTTGATTCTCAGGCAACCATATCCCAGTTTATGATGTTCTTCAAGCCGACCACCTTCCAGGCCTTGATTGACAAACTGGCCCAAATGGACCAGATGGGCCATAGGCCGTCCTCTTCAAAGACAGATTTTCGGAATGCAAAGGGTAAAGGGAAAGCAATCTTCGTTGCCAACGCTCAACAACAACCGAGTGACTCCAAACCGGTTGTTCGCCAAAGCAGCAAACCAAGGTCTCTTGAAGAAAAGTTGAAACGTGTTTACTCGTTCCCCTGGGATAAAATGAGGAGACTATTCGAATTGGCGGTGCGCAACAAGCTCATCACTCTGCCGGATCCGAGATGCCCACTGCAATCGGGCGACGTCAACAATCCCAATTACTGCCCCTACCATCGAATAGTAGGCCACCCAATCGAAGATTGCTACGTCTTTAAAAACTAAGTCGAAGACCAATACCAACAAGGCAAGTTCGCACTATCCGAAAACTGGAAGGTAAACCCGCCGCAGCAGCACACTCCTAAAAAGGTGGAAACGCCGGGGGCATCATGCTCATTTGTAGAGGAAGCTCCATGGGAAGTGGTCATTTCAGCTAAAACTAAAAGAATGTTGAAGGATCTTCAAGCATGTCCAGCGATTAGGTGGAAGAGCCCGCTGGAGCCTGAGACTATTGACGGAATGTTGAAGCCGCGCCCAGCGCTGAAGGTTGGTAACGATGGGTAAAACCTCCAGGCCAAGCCTCCGAAATCTTTAAAGAAAAAGAAGAAGGCCAAGAAGCCCGTGCAGCTCGACGGCAATCGTACGGGTCTGTAAAAGTACATCGACGCACTGGAGGAATACAACTAAAAAGCGCAGACCCCGGTCAGACTGGAAGATTTCCTCAAGCATATTCTTGAGAACGGAGACGGTGACATTGACGAAGGAGACAACTCGTCAGAAGAACCCGAGGAGTATGTGGTGAGTTTCCACATGATCTCTCACTCGTCGATAAACGACAAAGAAGCTCCTGACGTAGAGAAATTGGGGGCAGATCCAGAACCAAAACTCATGGAACCGTTGGATGACCTCATCGACAAGCTGCTGAACGAAACTCTTCAAAAGAGCAAAGCTGATTGAGAACGTGAGGCGGCCATTTACGAAAAGGCCAAACGTCGGTGTCAGGCCGAAAAATCTCCGGTGATGAGAAGCCATAAAGTACCTCAACCGGATCAAAGTGCCCTTGCCACCAGCAGGAGAAGAATCAAGATAAGGAAGCAGTTCGTCAAAGATTTGTCAATGGGAATGAAGCTGCCACCTTCCAAAGAAAATACTTCCGGTAATACGTGCCCCGACAAACCGGGTGTCCATCCGAAATACTGCTTGTATCATCGGAGGGTTACACACCCTACCGAAGAGTGCCATGCCTTCAAGAAATGGTAGTAGGGATACGTTGCCCACCGACAACACTTCAAGCGGGTAAACCGCAAAGCCCGTCGGGAACAGAGAAGCGTGGAAGATGAGCATGAAGGAACAACCAGTAACTGTCATATGGTTGATGCCATCCCGACAAGAGCAAAACCTCAAGTTCTTACCTTCGGGAGCGATTCGGACGAGGAAATGGCACTCAGCCCTCTCTTCAAGGAATCCACCTCTGGAAAAGAAGAAGAGATGAGGAACTGTGAGAACATTCAGTTGCGTAACCGTACGTTGCCTGAAAAGAATCTCCGACCTTCAAACAAAGGCTCGGGCAAAAGAGACAAAGGGAAAGAAAAAGTTCCTGAGGAGATTGCCCTCGATGATAGAGTCGTCGAAGAGCTCGCAGTTAAGGACCCGCTCAAAAAGAACAAGGTGGATTACAATGTTCTGGCACATCTGAGGAAGATACCCTCACAATTGAGTATCTTGGATGCCCTTCTCCTGTCTAAAAAGGCATGAGATTCCCTAATCAAGGCGTTACAAGAGCCCGACAAGTTTCAAGCCTTCCTGGCGGAAGAAAAGATGAAGGACGAGCTGGAAGAAGTCCACACGGCTGATATCACCTTCAGCGATGAAGTGCTCCTTCTCAGAACGTGCGAGCACAACCGTCCGCTGTATGTAACCGGGTATTGCTACGATATTAAGATAAGGAAGATCCTGGTTGACAACGGGTCTTCCATCAACTTTCTCAATGTAAGAGTATTGAAGGAGATTTGCATAACGTACAGCACTTGGCTCGGGATAAAATTACCATCTCCGGTTTTAACTCCCAATCATCACAAACGCTTAGGTCTGTAATACTGACATTACGCTTCGGACTGCTCGTCACTGACATCAAGTTCCATGTTATTGACGCCAAGACTTTCTACAACGCTTTGCTCGGCAGGCCTTGGTTACATGAGTACAACATCATCCCTTCTACACAACATCAGTGTATGAAGTACTTCAAGGATGGCCTCGAGTACACAGTTACAGGGGAGCTGAACCCATTCTCCAGAAATGAAGTTCGCAAATATGAAGACGCCAGGTAATTCTTACCAGACTTCGAAGACATGGAAAGATGTCGCAAACCAGAGAACAAGCAAAAAGTTATCGCCACTATCCCGATATTTGGGAGCGATACTGAAGAGGATGAAGAGATGGTCTACTTAGGACAACCCCAAGGCAACAGGCCAGAACCATCCACTCCTATTTTGGTCTTTGGCAGTGACTCTGAAGACGAGGCCAACGCAGTGTTCTCCGTCCGCCCGTCAATATAGACCTTTGCCGGAGCTGACCAGAGTTTACAGATTACCCTGGTTCCGCGATGGCATTACAAAGAACTTGATGCACTTGATACGTACAGCGTGCAAGAGCTGCAGACCTTCTACGTCCTTCCTCGCCAAAGAAGTGAGAAGGCGATCCTTTTCTACTAATCCATGGAGACTAAAGTGGAGAAAGAAGTATGGCGCGGTGCCGAACCTGCGCTCGACAGGTTTCAACTAATCCGTCTGTCCAGATGCTACGCAGAGGGACTAAAAAGGCTATTGAGATGCCAAGACATAACCTGCCCAATTCTATAACAAGATTTGGGACGTTCCCAGTACTCAGCGGAAGATGCCCAACCGCGGTTTGAGAGGGACTCGTAGAAAGCAAATTTAGGGCTTTCATTTCAGTCTTCTTTAAGTCTGAGATGCATGATCGTAGTTTGGGCGGGCACGAGCGATCTGGTGTACGAGCCGATTGGTCAGACGACGACAAAAGAAAATAGAAAGAATTGAATAAGAAGTAAAGAATGGAGACGACTGGCCTTGGATACGTTCGGTCAAAGAAATGGGAGCGGTTCCATGGCTGCAATGTCATAAATAACTCTGGTGGAGAAGCGAATGCATTTTCAGATAGCGTTGATGTCGAACCAAAGCGAGGTCCCGCCGTGAGAATACCAAGCCTGTCATTCGAAGAACAGATTGATAAGTTAATAAGAGAAGCAGGTCAAAAGGTTTGGGATGACCATAGCCGCGAAATGGCCATTTATGAGAAAGTCAGGACGCAACGTATCATTCAGCAGACTACGGAGGATGACGATCCCCTTCACCCTTAACCCGTTGTACGCTCTTGTGGTAAAAAGAAAGCCCGATGTAGAAGCAAAAATAAGGTAAAGACCGGGAATGACGTTCGAAAACAGCGAAGCGGATCCAAGAAGCCACGCAATCGGGAAAAAGTCAGCTGGAATCCGTCTTTTATGAAAAAGATGGGTCGGGAGTACTCTTTCCCTCAAGACAAGACAAGGAAAATCTTCGACCTTGTCATGAAACATCAAATGATGGTGCTCCCAGAGTCTCAGCGTCCCGAACAAATAGACGAGGTCCATCACCCGGATTATTGCTCCTACCACCGAATAGTGGGACATCCTCTTGAAGACTGCTTCACCTTCAAAGACTGGGTTGAAGATCAGTATCAGCAAGGCAGATTTGCTCTATCCGACAGTTGGAGGGTGGCCCCGCCACGAAAGCATGAGCCGAGAGAAACCTACACGACGAGGGAAAGTCTAGATCAGTATCGAGCTTGGAAACGAGCTCGTACCTACCATATGATAACATTCTCAAAGGAAGGAGAGCACGAGAATACGAATGACCTCCCTCAGTGCTTCGCAAATGAAGATGAGAATGAGGTTGTTTCCCCCAATCAGAGCAAGGCTCTACTGAATTTTGAAAATTCAAAATTTGAAGCAACGCTTCGGTTTCCGTGCGCAGTGCGCAATTTGCCACATGGCAGAAGCCAATTCAGCAGCGTAACGCCCGAGACGGTGCGTCCCATCAGAGCAAGGCTCTTCAGAAAACATAATTAAGACTTAACTGCGCAAATGCATGGCAGCGCGACACGTGTCTGCGCAAGCGCACAGATGCGTGACACGTGTCTGCGCAGTTGCGCAATCGCAACTGCGCAAGCGCACGGATGCGCGACACGTGTCTGCGCAAGCGCACAGATGCGGGACACGTGTCTGCGCAGTTGCGCAATCGCAACTGCGCAAGCCCACCGATGCGCGACACGTGTCTGCGCAGTTGCGCAACCGCAACTGCGCAAGCGCCCGGATGCGCGACACGTGTCTGCGCAGTTGCGCAACCGCAACTGCGCAAGCGCACGGATGCGTGCCACGTGTCACGCGCTGGTGAGTTGCGCAGCAACTGAATGAAGATTTAGATAAATCTTTTCTGTTCTCCTGTAAAACAGGAACCCTTGGATCAGAGATCCAATGGTGGGAAAATTCCCAAAATTATTCAGTAAAGATTTTGTTAACAAATCCAACAAATTTGTGGGCACTATAAATAAGACCCCAAGCCTCATTCAAAATATAGAATCAATCATCATCAAGAGAAGGATAAACTTCTGGAAAAAAAAGCTCTTGAAGATTAATCAAGAACAAAAGAGAAGGTAAAATTTCTGAAGAACAGAAAATTAAAAGGGAATAATAAAAGAAATAATAAATAGTGCCTTGCACTTGATATGAACCCCTGGTTCTAAAAAATCAAAGAATAATAAATAGTGCCTTGCACTTGATATGAACCCTTGGTTCCGTAAAATCAAGGAAAACAAGAAGAACTTGTTTTCCTTTGATCTAAATTTAGATCAAGAGTGCTATGCACTTTTTGTTCTCAAATCAAGAAAATTCTTGAATTTCTGCACAAGTGCAACTCATCATTCAAAAGGGCCTGGCCCAACTCAAAAAATTATTGAGTTTCTGCAACTCATTATTTAAAGGGGCCTGGCCCAATTGCAGAATAATAAAAGGGCAAAGCCCTGTTCAGAAAATTCCTGAGTTTTTGTAACTCATTATTTAAAAGGGCCTGGCCCAAATCAGATTGCAAAATAATGAAGGGGCAGAGCCCTGTTTGGACCGATTCTTTCAGTCAGGCAGAGCCTAAAATAAATTAAAAATTGGACTTAACCCAATCCTGGCTGTAAGTCCTTAAATTAAATTGATTGAGCGAAATGGCTTTCCCAAACCAATTTACAACTGGTTCGAGGGTACATCTCCGAACCCCTTTGACACCTGTCGTTGTAATTCCTCAATGACGTCAAAGAGGCGACGGGTCCCAACGACCACTTATCTAAAATCGGACCGAAACGTCTCTAAACTAAAATCGGACCGAAACGTCCCTAAACTAATGACGGACCACCACGTCCCTAAACTGGCGACGGACCGAAACGTCCCTAAACTAATAATAGACCACCACGTCCCTAAACTGGAACACGGACCACCACGTCCCTAAACTGGCGACGGACCGAAACGTCCCTAAACTAATAATAGACCACCACGTCCCTAAACTGGAACATGGACCACTATGTCCCTAAACTGGCGATGGACCATCACGTCCTTAAACTGGCACAATAGGGCCCACACGCTCTTCCGTCGGATCTAAACGGTCCCGTCTAAGTTGATCTTAACCCCAAATACGGTTAATGTGTCCTTAGATATTTAATTAAACGATAAAACCCCAACTCAACTTTGGTTCAAGGGTACATCTCGGAACTCCTCAGACGTATGTCGTTGTAATCCCTCAACGACGTCAGAGAGGTGACGAGCCCCGATGGCCGGATAATTAAATCAATCACTACGTCAAGTCGATTTTAGCCCAAAACAGGACTAGCGTATCCTTGATGAACGTTTAAGTTGATCTTAGTCCCAACGCGACTAATGCATCCTTAAACTAAAAACACCAAACCCAAATCTAAGCAAATACGGATTTGGACTAATCCACGTCCTACGGGTGACGATATTACTCAGTCTCCGTATACAATCCACGGGCAACCACAAACAAAATGAACACACACGACACGAAGTGAAATTCTGGAGAAGGAGAAAGTTGTTACCGCGATGCGGTAGCGTAATTAACTGCAGGGGCTTGCGCCTGCAGGGAAGAGCGTCCCCATAATCAAAAACCCCTCTAGCGAGGGGGAATCTGACAAAGTCTGCTACATCGGCCGCATCCGTCTAAACCTCCGATACACGGTGCCATAAATCAACTTGGCATCTTCGGAGAGATAAACGGATAAAACCAAATAGCATCTGCCCCGAACATCAGGCATGGACGCCAAGTCCAGGCCGCCATTCGGAGGGGAACAGAGGTGATCTCAGAATTTCCACCAGCGCCAAAGGAGCTGGAAGATGGGATACACACCACAGCAGATAACTTGAAAGAAAACGACTTGGGGACGGCAAACGATCCAAGGCCAACGTTCGTCAGTGAGCTGCTGTCTGAGGAGCAGATGGCTACATTAAAAGATGTGCTTATGCGGTATAAAGACTGCTTCGCATGGAACAATTCCGAAATGCCAGGATTAGATCCAGAGATAGTTGTGCATAAACTGGCGATATCGCCGGACGTCAAGCCAGTCAAACAGATACCAAGAAGAAAGCGGCTCGAGCTTGAGATGAGTATCAATGCCGAAATCAAGAAGCTAATTGACTCCGGTTTCATCCAAGAAGTTCAATACCCTGACTCGATCTCCAATACCGTTCTGGTAATGAAGAAAAATGGGACAGTACGCATCTGCGTAGTTCTTCGGGATCTCAACAAAACTTGTCCGAAAGATGACTTCTCAGTGCCTGTTACCGAGCTGATGATCGATAACACATCCACACATAAAGTCTTCTTCTTCATGGACGGATCCTCAGGGTACAACCAAATCAAGATGCATCCTGAAGACCAAAAGCACACTGCTTTCCGGACCCCGCTAGGCATATTCTGCTACAAAGTGATGCCCTTCGTTCTGAAGAACGCTGGCGCCACTTACCAAAAGGCCATGACAAAGATCTTTGATGACCTTATACACGAGATTGTCGAATGTTATATTGACGACCTCGTGGTGAAAAGCAAATCGTACGAAGAGCACTGGGAGCATCTGAAGATAGTGTTCTGGCGCCTTCGAAAGTACAACCTGAAGATGAACCCTCTAAAATGCGCGTTTAAAGTTTCCTCAGGCAAATTCCTAGGATTCATCGTACGACACTAGGGCATAGAAATAGACCCGTCAAAGATCAAGGCGATTATGGAAATGTCTTCGCCAAGAACTCTCAAGCAACTGCGGTCTCTCCAAGGAAAGCTCGCGTATATCCGGCGGTTCATAGCTAACATCTCCGGCAAATGCCGTCCCTACAGTCATCTAATGAAGAAAGGGACCCCATTCGTTTGGGATTGCAAATGCCAAAGTGCACTAGACGAAATCAAGCAATATCTGCAGAACCCGCCGGTACTGACCACTCCGGTCAAGGGAAAGCCCCTCATCCTGTACACAATAGCCCTTGAAGGTTCTTTACACGCGTTATGGACACAGGAGAACGACCAGGGGAAGGAGAGAGGTCTCTACTATTTGAGTCGAGTCCTCATGGGGGCAGAAAATAACTACGCCCCCATCGAAAAGCATTGCCTGGTGCTGATCTTCGCGGTAACGAAGCTTCGACATTATGCATTGGCACATGAGGTCCAACTCATATCAAAGGTGGATCCTCTCAAGTATTTGATGTCAAGAGTCATGCTAACGGGAAGGCTTGCCAAATGGGCCCTCCTCTTGATAGAGTTCTCGATAGTAATCGACCCCTCAAGGCAATAAAAGGCTAAACCATCGCTGACTTTCTCGCTGAACATCCGATACCTGCCGACTCTCCCTTGAACTGTGAGTTACCAGACGAAAACGCGTTTGACGCAATTGACGGGGAGAAAGAAGGGAATGATACCTGATGGGAACTCTACTTTGATGGAGCGTCTTCCTTGAAGAAGCAAAAGCAAAACACCCTCATGATTAAAGCCGAGGTGGGCCTTATCTTTGTGACTCCACAAGGAGGGATAATGCGTTTTGCCCTGTCTTTAACAGAGCCGAGAACAAACAATGAGGCTGAGTATGAAGCTTTGATAGCAGGTCTCGAGATTGCTGTCAACATGGGGATCGAAAACCTCCTCATATATGGAGACTCTCAGCTGGTCGTTAGCCAAGTAAATGGTGACTACCAGACGTGCAAGCCGGAACTAATCAGGTATGGTGAAAGAGTGCAGCAACTACTGACGCAAATCCTTTCCTATACCCTGGAAAGTATACCGCGTGTGGAAAATAGCAAGACGGATGCGTTAGCCAAGCTCGCTAAAGAACTGGCCGACGAAAACCTCGATGACGTAAAGATCATTGTGCAAATTCGCCGGATTCTCGCACCAGCAGAAATATCTCCGAAGACGTCTAAAGGAGATGAAGCAACCGAACAAGAGGCCTTCCAATTGGTGGATGAAGAAAGGGTGAAGGATTGGAGAGAAGTCTTCATAGACTACTTCAAATCGCATCGAACGCCCGAAGACGCGTCGTCAAGACATCAACTCATGAAGCGAGCGATGTCTTTCACTTTCGTCGATGATACTCCTAATAAGAGATCATTCGACTGTCTATGGTTGAGATGCCTAGGACCGGAAGAAGCAAAGAGGGTCATCCAATAAACTCATGGCGGACTCTGCGGTTCCCATCAAGCTAGGCCAAAGATGAAGCAGAAGATCAAAAGAATAGGCTATTATTAGCCTACGATGATTCAGGACTGTCTCGAATATGCGAAGCAGTGTCACTCATGCCAAATTCATAGGGATTTCATCCACCAGCATCTGAATCCGCTATACCCAACATTGGCTAGCTGGCCATTCGAAATGTGGGGAACCGATATAATCGGGCCCATCGAACCGGCATCATCCAAGGGACATCGGTTCATATTGGCAATGACCGATTACTTCTCCAAGTGGGCAGAAGCAGTACCGCTAAGAGAGGTGAAGACGGAGAACATCCTCTATTTCTTCAAGACACATGTCATCTACCGGTTCAGCACACCACGACGGATCATCTCGGATAATGGGTCGGCCTACAGAAGCCACAAGATCAGTCGTTTCGCACAGCAACATAAAATAGATTAGAGATATTCTTCAGTCTATAACCCCCGAGCTAACGGTCTAGCTGAGGCTTTCAACAAAACCTTGACGAAGATCATAAAGAAGACGGTGTCCAGAAATAAAAAGGACTGGCACGAGAGATTGCATGAAGCTCTCTGGGCTTATCGGACTACATTCAAGACAGCCACGAATACAACGCCATTCGCGTTAGTATTTAGCACGAAAGCAATACTTCCCTTGGAGATAGAGCTACCCTCTCTACAAGTAGCGGTTCGATACGAGCTGACGGATGAAGAAAATACCCATCTTCGACTCGAGGAACTTGATGCTCTCGATGAAACTCGTTTCATGGCGCAGCAAAACCTAGAAGCTTACATAGCAAGGATGACGCGCTTATACGAAAGATTGACTAGGCCGAGAACATTCCGCCAAGGTGAACTCGTGCTATTCGTAAAATGATCTATGATCCCCAATCATGCTAAACGGGGAAAATTCGAGCCGAACTATGAGGGCCCATACATCATAGACAAGGTCTACCAAGGTGGGGCATACTTGCACATAGATATGCATGGCGAAAGACCCTTCCGGCCAATAAACGGCTGGTTCCTTAAGAAATACTACGCTTGACAAGTCACGGCTCAGGTTAATGATGGATGACGATGCTCGTGTCCGCTCACTATCTCCCTGAGTCCAAACTCTATGAGTAGTATCCAGCGAAACCTCACCTCGAAATACAACGGGCCGAGATGTCCTTAAACTAGCTGCGGACCGCAACGTCCTTAAACTAGCTGTGGACCGAGATGTCCTTAAACTAACATGGGACCGAGATGTCTTTAAACTAACAACGGACCGAGATGTCTCTAAACTAACAGCATCACCTCAAACACGGCGATAGTGGAATGCAAGTCCACAAGTCCCAGCAGTAAGGATTGCAACTCAAATCCCACGGGCGAACAAATAGGCCACATGCGGCGAAACTATTCCCGAGAGTCTCCTCGCCAAAAAAAAAAGGTACGTCCACAAGCGAAATAGGCATGGATGAAAACCCGAAAGGGCGCCGTGAATAAAAACAGCAGGACTACCGGCGAGTTTGTGAAAACTCGAAAGGGCGCAATCTCGTTAAAATAAAGACACATGCAAGGTCCTCTCGACCATGTGAGGAGAAAATACTTGCGTGAGATCCTTACGACTCATAAGGGAGCAACACACTTAGGGATCCCTACGATTCCTAAGGAGAAATTGCACTTACGAGATCCCCACGACTCGTAAGGAGAATTCCCCTATGAGACCCTCATGCCTCGTAGGATTCAAAAAGCCTTAAGCTACAGGGATCTGAATCTGTTCTTAAGCCATCACACTCCCCAAGTTGCCCTACAAACGGTTCAATATTGACCCTTGTATACAATCCACGGGCGCAAATAAACGTTTTCCCCACCAAGTCCCACCAACGACGAGGAATGTCCTCATATGGTGAACGACACTTGTAAGTCCTCTCGACTTATAAGGAGAAAACACTCTTGTAAGATCCTTACGACTTATAAAGGAACACACACTTAGGAATCCTCACGACTCCTAAGGAGAACATACACTTACGATATCCTCACGACTCGTAGGGAGAAACACCTTTATGAGACCCTTACGGCTCATGAAGTCAAAAGCCTTAGTCGACAGGATCCTAACCCTGTTTGCTAAGCCACCTTTGTTTGAATCGACAAAGGCAAATGATGATTCGCTCCTGGCAATATCCCAGTGGTAGCGATGTTGATGCCTAAAACGGTATCAGATTCCAAGTCCTTTTACGGCAAATGATGATCCGATCCTGGTAATATTCCAGTCACAGCGATGTTGATGCTAAGATTGGTATCAAGTCTTGAGTTCCATACTCGCAGCAAAAAATCAGCGAGCCAAAAATGCATATGAAATAGCCGAAATGATAGGGTAACTTGCAACAAAAATCGGCAAGTAAAATATATGCATACAAAAATAGCCGAAATGTTTGGGCAACTCGCAATATAAAGCAGCGAGTAAAGAAAAAGAAAAATAGCCGAAATGATTGGGCAATCGTGACTTTCGCAATATAAAAAGCTGAAATGATAGAGCATCATGGAAAGAAATAAAAAATGAAATGAAATCGCTGCCCTGTAAGTGAGATCACATTGACCCCTGTATACAATCCATGGGCACAAACAGAAAGGGAACCATATCGTCCCACCAGGCTTCGTCAAAGGGAAGCCAGATTTCGATGGCTACACCTACAGCCTAGAAATCAATAACGGCGTTCCTTCTCGTTCCAACCAGAAGCAGATACGACGTCAGCAAAACGGAGCCACAGCGAAGTCCCTTAGTTCCAAATCTCGACGGTTCACAGACAGCCGAGAGACTACCTCTGAGCCACGGCAAAGTCCCCTAGTTCCAGATCTTGACGGTCCACGGATAACCTAGAGACTACCTCGGAGCCATGGCAGAGTCCCTAGTTCCAAGTCTCGACGGCAGCATTCACAGCCTAGAGATCAATAACAGCGTTCTTCCTCCCTCCAGCAAGATACAAGCGCGACATCAACAAACAGAGCCATGGTAGAGTCCCCTAGTTCCAAATCTCGACGGTTCACAGAAAACCCAAAGAAAACCTCGACATTCATCGTAACATTGCAACACAATGTCAACGAACGAAGCAAAGGAAGATCTCTAGCTTCAGGGTCTTGACGGCAACTCAAATGAGACCTGAAAGACTATCGGAGACTATCCCACTCCAGCGCGGAGTGGTCATGACTCATTGGGGCTCCCAAACTGAGCCTAACCTCAAGTAAAAAGTGACATGGAATACCCCTAACGCTTGCTCTTCCGACGGTAATATTACCTGGAAGATTACTTGAAGACGTCTTGTCCAGCCCCCGAAGGGATCAGAGACATGACAGTCGTGGGGCTACCCGAGCAGCAAGATTGCATATCAAGGAATATATCGGCCAACGCGACGGTGCGACGGGTAAAAAACCCTAGTACCACAGACCCTAACTGACTTCTATTAGCAGGAGTTAACTGTGATGTTAGGAAACCCTTGAGAACACTTCTCGATTCGTCTCGACACGTGAGGAAATTAGTGTCCTTGCGAGAACTTCTCGATTCGTCTCGACTCGTAGGGAAAAGCCTTAGGCAATGGGAATAAAGACATGTTTCCTATGCACTAGGGCCCTACAAGTCGGTCTAAGATGGACTATTGCATACTATTCACGGGCCACACTCTCCAAAGTCGAGTATCGACAAGGAGGGAAACAACCACTTACGAGTCCTCTCGACTTGTAAAAGGGAAAAATTCTCTTGTGAGATCCTTATGACACTCAAGAGAAAACACACACTTAGGAGTCCTCATGACTCCTAAAGAGAAAATACACATACGGGATCCTCTCGACTCGTAGGGAGAAAAGTCTTTATGAGACCCTCACGACTCATAAAGTTGAAAAGTCTTAGGCGGCGGATCTGAACCTGTCTTCTAAGCCATCGCTGCCCTGCAAGGAGATCAAGGTAGACTATCTACAAGATGCATTTGCTAAAGGGACACGCCCATATAAAATGAAGTATGTCTTTTATTCATGAATTCAAGTGAATACAAGATACATTTCACAAAGGAATCAAAATGAATACATGTTATTCATAAACCGCAAGTTTACAATAAAAAAAGGGTACAAAGACGGTTATTGAGGAGGAAGCGTCTTCAACAAATCAGCAAGCCGCTCGCGCGTTCCTCTCAATCCTTTCTCATGATCAGCCGCCGCGGCCAACTCCGCTTCCACTTGAGCCCATTGCCGTAAATAGGACGAAAGCTTCCCAGCGGCTTCTAGCGTGGCAGCTTCACAGTCTCGCATGACCCGCTCGGCGAACTCAAGCGTCCGCCTCATCATCAACCCATCCGAAATACATTTCTAGAGACTGTCAAAAACAGCTTTTAGCTGTGCGGCATTCGCTTCAATCTGGGCGCGCAGTCGGAAGGATTCGCTGGAAGCTACCTCATGTTCCTTTCATCTCATGGTCGCCTCTTGTTCAAAATGGCGAATGAAAGGAACACTACGCTCGATCCAAGCAGCCCGCTGAGAGTTCAAATTTAATACTTCAGGAGCTGGATGCTAAAGCTCAATCTCGTGCAAGCAAGACTCGATCTTTCTGCAGTAATCGGCCTAAGAGCCGACAAGATCTTCATCATGGAAGTTCACAAGTGTCGCTAGCATTGGGTTAACTTTGACAGAAAAATCTGCAGCTGATGTAAGGGCATCGGCGTCAAGATCTTCGATGAATTCGCTCAACATTCGACGGCTGTTTGTGGCGCCCCTGGAAGATATGCGTTTGGCAAAGGGCCCTGCGGGCATCGGAATACGGGACTCGAAGGGAATGGGAGCCAGTGCAATTGCTGCAAAATGAATTACTGTCAAATGCCAACTCAGGAAATGAAGGAAACGTATGATCGATGAAGTGTATTATACTAGCTGTGACAGGTGGCAGGACGGGGAGCGTCGGAGGCACGATTGTTCTTTCACCTCCTCCCTCGACCCATAACACTATATCCAATATGAAGAAGAATTAGCAACAACATTTCTAAAAGAAAGGAAGAGACGTCAGTTGAAAAATATACTAACCAATACCAGAAAGCGGAATGAATTCCGACTGGAAGGAGAAATGCGGATTCAACACCTGGTATAGTTGGTCGAAAAGGACTCCTGCAGAGTTGCGACAATATACTGTCAATATAAGGAGAATGGTACCCATAGTAAAACAGATAAGTCACAGACCCATACCTTCCAATATTTGAGAGGGCACAGAAGAAAGCGAGGGGACAGCGACCGTCAGAGCGGCGACCGGCGACACTTCTTCAGACGGCACAGCCTCAGGGTTCAACGCACCTATACTAAAGACAAACAAAATATCATTAGAAGGGCTAACAGGATTGAAAAACTTGAAAATAGCGACCCAGCGACTACCTGATAAATCATGGACCGAAACCATGACGGAGGCGTCACCGGGTGTAATGGCTTCTTCGCTCTCTCTCGGGGGAGTGGATTCGGCACCCATAGCTTCATCCTCTGACTCAACGTGGGCCGTCGTGATGCTTTCAATGCCCGCCGATACCATGGAGCCACAGGGAGAAAGGGCAGCGGTTTGGACAGTCCCAGATTCCAGAGAAAGGGTAGCAACTTCGGGCACTGTAACCGCCAGAGTTTCACCTGTCATCCCATCGCCAAGACTTGGCTCTGCAGAAAATGCATATGTCAAAATTCGAAGATCAAGTTCTAGTAAAAGATTCGGCATTACGTTACCTTGGAGCAGCTTTTAAGTTTCTTCTCGAGCCGTGCGTGCAACCTGTCTACGGACGGTAGACAAGGCAGAGGGAACTTCCGCCGAAGGAGTATTAGCAAGCGGAATGCTGCTTGAGCCTTCACCTACAGCTAAACCGGCATCGCGTTCCTTCGCCGCATGCTTCCTACGCTTTCTTTTGGTCTGAGCAGTGAGAAATGATCTTCTCAGGACCTCTGACAAGGGAACATCGTCGTCCGAACTAAGCTATACCTCTGGAGCTGTTATGGCGTCCATCATCGGCTGCTTTAGCAAAGCCTCCTGCGGTGACGTTGGGAGAGCTGGGGCCACAATAGCTAGCTCTGAAAGTTTTGCCGCATCGTTGCTCGGGATCGGCACTGCACTTGGAATAACCTGAGTCAAGATAGTCCCTGCAATAAAGTAAAAGAGAGGGTCAGAGCATGAATAAAAAGAATAAGGGTGTAATGAAGCGACTCATACCAAGACCCAAAGAAGCGCGGAGCCTTTCTTCCTCCTCGAACGTCCTGAAGGAAGCCGCGAGAGCATCTTCGGCAGAAATACCTGTTGAAGAAGAAAGCGTCAATACAAACATAATAAAGAGAAAATGGATAGACGCAAAAGAATACAGCTGAATTATACCTGACTTCGTGATGGTGAACAACGCCGCTTCCTCGCGAGCTAGTCGCTCGGAAGCTGCGAGGGCAGCCTGTAGATCAGTGTCGGTCACAGGCGTGTCAAACAAACCCTCATTGGTACCGTATTCGCACAAGCCCCGCTGTAGAGAGCATGTGGCTCCTGGACAAATATGACATCGGCAGAAAACCGCGACTTCTTCTTCTTTTACGACCGGGGTGTCTGGAATGAAGAAGCTTCTTAAATCTGCTTCCGCCGTCGGCTGGTTATCCAAACCGAAACCGAACGGGTCGTCAAGCTTAGCGAATTTCGCGGCTTGTTTTGACAAGACTTCTGGGTGAAGAAAGCGAGCGATAAAGTCTGTGAAGCTAACTCCATGCCCTCCAGACTCTAGAAATAGACTCTCGTAAATGTTCAACACCTTAATTAGGCCGGTGAATCGATGTTGAACGGCATTCTCCGAAGTAAGGCCCATCACTATCGATTTGGTGGCGAAGATGTACTCGTCAGGGGGTAATATCTCCTCATGATGTTCCCCTCTGACGGGTAAGACGAAGATCTCCGCGAACTCCTCTAAGGAAATTGAAACTTCCCGATCCGATAGAAGAAAAGTGTGAGTCAGAATGTTCCATTGCTCTAGGAAAGCTTTGACCCACCATACATGCGGCGCAGGATATTGAAAAAGCGACGCATAAATTGCAGGATACAACCCGAGCTTCAGCAACAACGACTTCTTGGCCGACAGGATGTATCGAGCCCACTGCAGGTATCCGGCTGAATGGGGAGGAGTCAAACCAATCATATATACTTGTCCCCAAAGGCGTGACTCGCCTTAAATATGTGTCGCCCCAAGATATCCAAAGCCATCGGAGGCTATACGGGTATTGAAGCCATGGAAGGCTGACGACGACCCTCTGAGGTTCAGTTAACTTCCTCTACAGCGTAATTCACTTGAGGCGAGTCGGCATAGTGAATTGCTGAAATGGACTCCGAGGGTACTGCACAAGAAAAACTGCGCCGACCCTGGATAATCTCATTGTACCATGACCCCCATAGGTGAAGAGATTTCTGCTCTGGGTCGTGATCTTTAATGAGCGTGAAGACTTCCTGATCCATGGGCGCGTCAGTGAAGGCGCTCTCTGAACAAACAAAAGGAAAGGAAGAATCGAAAGCCATGGTACCTGCACGTAAAAAGGCAAGGGTTTAGTTGCCAACGCTATAATCCGAATTCTGACACTTGGTACTTTAAAATTGTACCACACTACAATACAGGAGAAAGGGAGTAAGGGGGACCCACAAAATCAAAGTGACGGCTCATCATTGATGAGACAGTCACTCATTAAGGAGGAAATCCTAAAAGGATTCTCATTTAATGAGAAACTCATTGGGCCAAGGAGCTGAACTCCCCCGAGAGCAGTGCTCTGCAGACAGGAATCATATCTGTCAAATGTAATTAAGAAGGGAATAAAAATTCCCCAAAAATTTCTAAAAAAGAGCTATACTCTGAAAAACAATGGTATAAGGTAAAACCCCAAGATCATTAAAGATCTAAAGTACAAATCCTAGAAACTCTTAGAGTTCTTCATTAACGGGTTAAGAAACCCTGAAAAAGATTTTTGATTTATGATCTAAGAAGAGCAAAGCTCTGTTTTCATTTAACAGGTTAAAGAAACCCTAAAAACATCTTTAAGATCTGTGATCTAAGAAGAGCAAAGCTCTGTCAAGGGGTTCGATTATAATCCTTACCAAATTTTTGGGCAGAGTTCTAACTCTAAAAAGAGAAACTAACTGATCTATAATAGAAGTTTTCTTTGGGCAGAGATCTAAGCTCTGAAAGGAGAATTAAATTCTCAGAAGAAGGAAGAACAAAAGAAGATGAACAGCAGTTATCTCAAGGGCCAAAAACCCTACTTATAGACATAGGAAGACGATCCAACTTCCAAGAAGATCCAATGGTGGAAAAGTTGCCACTGCTGCACTCACGTGTAAGCAATGTGAGCGCAATGGTCGGGGCATTTGTTTCCCCCCAATAAAAGAGCAAAGCTCTGTTCAAAATTTGAAAGAGACATCGCCTTATGTGCCTTGCACGAGGGCGCCAGCGCAAAAAGTTAAAACTCTGAGGCAGCGCCTCACGTGCCTTGCACCAGGACGCCAGCGCCAAGAGTTAAAAACTCTGAGGCAGCGCCTCACATGCCCCGCACGAGGGCGCCGGCGCCAGAACTAAAAATTCTTTGTCATTGGATCAAAGATCCAACGGAGATGATAAATCATCAAAATACAGAATTAAATTCTGTTGAGGAAACATTCCTCAAATCTTTCTAAACGAGAAAGATTACTCTCTGTAAAACAGAGCACCTTTGGATTAAAAATCCAATGGTGATTAAAAATCACCAAGTTACAGAATAAGCTCTGTATGGGAAAATATTTCCCCGGTCTTTCTAAACAAGAAAGACCGCGTTCTGTAAGACAGAGCACCGTTGGATTAAAGATCCAATGGTGATTAAAAATCACCAGGCTACAGAATAAGCTCTGTATGGAAAATATTTTCCCAATCTTTCTAAACAAAATGGATTACGATCTGTAAAACAGAGCACCGTTGGATTAAAGATCCAATGGTGATTAAAAATCACCAAGCTACAGAATAGGCTCTGTATGGAAAATATTTTCCCAATTTTGTTAAAAACAAGAAAAATATCTTCTGTAAAACAGAAGTTCTTGGATCAAAGATCCAACGGTGGATAAAATTCCCAAATCAATTAAAAAATCTCTCAACGGGAGATTTCCTTAACTAAATCAACAAACTTGCCTCTACTATATAAAGTACACAAGACATCAAGTCTTGTACAGAGGAACCCCCTCCCCCCATAAACTTCAAGTTCAAAAAGAAGAGCAAGAAAAAAAAAGGTTTAAGAGAGAAGAAGGAAGAAGAACTTTCTTCAAGGTAAATAAAGATAATAGAGATCACAGCATCTCATCTTCATATCTAAGGGTTTAACCCTCATAAAAGAACATAGTTCTTTTCTTGGATCTGAGATCCGTAAGACAAGTCTCCCACAAATGAGAATTTAATTCTTGTGGGGATGAATTTGTTCTTGGGGATTGAAGATCCAGAGGAGAACAAAGAATTGAACTCTTTAGAAAAAAGCACAAAGAAAGAAACAGCGCCGAGCGCCTCACGTACCCCTCACATGGGCGCTGCTTAATAAGGAGTGCTTAGCACTCAGTGGTTGGCGTCCAGCGCCAAGCGCCCCACGTGCCCCTCACGTGGGCGCTGCTTAATAAAGAGTGCTTAGCACCCAGCGCCAAGTGCCAAGCGCCCCACGTGCCCCTCACGTTGGAGCTGCTTAATAAAGAGTGCTTAGCACTCAGTGGTTGGCCTCCCAGCGCCAAGCGTCCCATGTGCCCCTCACGTGGGCGCTGCTCAACAAGTAGTGTCTAGCACTCAGTGGTTGGCGCTCAGCGCCAAGCGTCTCACGTGTCCCTCACGTGGGCGCCATAAAGAGTGTTTAACACTCTATAAAAAAACAAAAAAATATGGTGAACGTCAGAGCCCATATCAATGCTCAGGACTATTTGCACAGAAAAGGGACCGAGCCCAAACAAGTGTTTAACACTTTATTCAAAGACTGAGTGGGCTAAGTCCAAGTTGACCAAAAGTCCCTAATTCAGATCAACCGAGCCTATGTGCCCACAATTTTCCAAATTGGTCTTAGTCCCGAACACGACTTTTGATCTTCCAACGGACATCGGTTCAAGGGTACATCTCCTCAAACCTCTGATAAATGTCGTTGTAATTCTTCAGCATTTTCAGAGAGGTGGTAGGTCCCGATAACCAACAACTCTTTAGTGTACTCTTAAATGGACGGACACATCCCAATACGGACCGTAATGTCCTTAAACTAGCTATGGACCATAATGTCCTTAAACTAGCTGTGGACCGCAACGTCCTTAAACTAAAACGATAGAGCCCAAATTCTCTTTCATTGAATAAAAATGATCCCGAACCCCCGTTAAGTAGATCTTAGTCCAATATCGGATTAACGTATCCTTAACAAATATTTAAGTCAATCTTAATCTCAAACAAAGTTAACGATCCTTAAATCAAACCAAACCCAAATCTAAGAAAATACAGATTTAGACTAATCCACGCCCTACAGGCGACAACACAAATTAGTCTCCGTATACAATCCATGGGCAACCAAAAAAATAAAACAAACACACACGACACGAAGTGACCTTCTGGAGCAGGAGAAAGTGGTTATCGCTACACGGTAACGTAATTAACTGCAGGGGATTGCGCCTACAGGGAAGAGCGTCCCCACAATCAAAAACCCCACACAACAAGGGAGAATCTGACGAAGTCTGCTACAACGGCCGCATCTGTCTAAACCTCCGATACACGGCGCCATAAATTAACTTGGCATCTTCGGAGAGGCAGACAGATAAAACCAAATAGCATCTGCCCCCAAATTCGGGAAAGACGTTTGTCTTTTTTGGTTTTCGGCGGAAAACACTCATCACTTTGCCGGACCCAAAACGTCCACCGCAGCCTGATGACGCCAACAACCCTAACTACTGCTCCTATAACAGAATGGTGAGCCATCCAATTGAAGATTGCTACGTCTTCAAAAATTATATCGAGGACCAGTATCAACGGGGGAAATTTGCGCTTTCTGAGAACTGGAGGATGAACCCGCTACAGAGGCATGCTCCTAAAAAGGTGGATACGCCGGGGGAATCATGTTCGTTTGTGGAAGAAGCACCATGGGAAGTCGTCCTTTCAACTAAAACCAAAAGAATGTTGAAGGATCTTCAAGTATGTCCGGCGATCAGGTGGAAAAGCCCGCTAGACCCTGAGATCATTGAGAGGATACTGAAACCGCGTCCCACACCAAAAACTGCTAACGGTGGGCAAAACACCCAGGTCAAGCCTTCAAAGTCTTCAAAAGGAAAGAAGAAGACCAAGAAACCCGTGCAGCCTGACGACAAGCGCACGGACCTAAAAAAGTACATCGACGCGCTGGAGGAGTACAATCAGAAGGCGCGGACCCCAGTCACCCTCGAAGAGTTTCTCAACCATATACTTGAGAGCGGAGATAGTGACGATGATGAGGGAAATAACTCGTCGAGGGAAACCAAAGATTATGTAGTAAGTTGCCACATGGTTTCTTATTCGTTGTTAAATAATGAAGAAACTCCCTCAGTGTCGGAAAGCAACGCAGAGGAACTGAGGGCAGGATCGATGCCAAAATCCCTGGAACTGTCAGAAGACCCAATTGACAGGCTGCTAAACGAAGCCTTTCAAAAGAGCAAAGATGACCGAGAACGCGAAACAGCCATATAGGAAAAGGATAAGCGGCAGCGTCAGGATGAACAAGCTGCGGCAAGGAGGAGTCATAAAGTACTCCGACCAAACCAAAGCACACTTGCTACAAACAAGAGTAGGATCAAAGCGGAGAAGCGGTTCACCAAAACCTTGTTAATGGGAATGAAGCTGCCCCCTCTCATGGAAAACACTCCCGGGAGTACGTGCCTCGACTAAGTGGATGTACATCCGAACTACTGCTTATACCATCGGAGGGTCACATACTCCACCGAGGAGTGCAATGCCTTCAAAGAGTTGTGGCAAGGATACGTTGCTCACCGGCAACACTTCAAGCAGATGAAGTGCAAAAATCCGTCGACAACAAAGAAGCATGACAGACGAGCGTAAAGGACCGGCTGGTAACTGTCATATGGTTGATACCAGTTCGACAAAAGGAAAATCTCAAGTTCTTACATTCAGAAGCAATTCTGAGGAAGAAATAACCCTCGGCCCTCTCTTCAAGGAATCTACCTCCGGAAAAGAAGAAGAGGAGAAGAACTGCGAGAACATTCAGCTGCGTAACTGCACGTTGCTTGAAAAGAACCTCGGGCCTACAAACAAAGGTTCGAGCAAAAGAGATAAGGGGAAAAAAGTCCCTGAGGAAATTGCCCTTGATGATAGAGTCGTCAAAAAGCTCGCAGCCAAGGATCCGCCTAAGAAAAACGAGGTGGATTACAATATTCTGGCACATCTGAGAAAGATACCCTCACAACTGAGCATAGTGGATGCTCTCCTCCTGTCCATAGAGGTATGAGATTCTCTGATCAAGGTATTGCAAGAGCCTGATCAGTTCCAAGCTTTCCTTGCAGAAGAAAAAATGAAGAACAAGCTGGCAGAGGTTCATACAGCTGACATTACATTCGGCGATGAAGATCTCCTTCTCGGAACGTGCAAGCACAACCGTCCTCTATATGTCACCGGGAACTGCTATGACATTAAGATAGGGAAGATCATGGTCGACAACGGGTCATCTGTCAACCTTCTCAACGTAAAGGTGCTGCGTTCAGCACCTGGCTCGAGATAAAATTACCATCCCCTGTTTCGACTCACAGTCATCACGGACGCTGGGGTCCGTAATGTTGACATTACTCTTTGGGCTTCTCATCACTAACATCAAATTTCATGTCATCGACGCCAAGACTTGCTACAACGCTCTGCTCGGCCGGCCTTGATTACACGAGTACAACGTCATCCCGTCTACACAACATCAGTGTATGAAGTATTTCAAAGACGGTCTCGGGTACACTGTTACGGGGGAGCTAAACCCGTTATTCGTAAACGAAGTTCGAAAATATGAAGACGCAAGGTACTTCCTACCAAACTTCAAAGACACGAAAAAATTTCATAAGCTGGAGAATAAACAAAAAGTCGTCACCACTATCCCAATTTTTAAGAGAGATACCGAGGAAGATGAAGAGATTGTCTACTCGGGGCAACCCCAAGGCAACAGGCCCAGACCATCTACCCCTATTTTGGTTTTCGGCAGTGACTCTGAGGACGAGGCCAACGCAGTGTTCTCCGTCCACCCGTCAATGCAGACTTTCATGGGAGCTGATCAGATTTTACAAATTACCATGGTTCCGCAGCGGCATTACAGAGAACTTGATGCGCTCGATACATACGCCGTGCAAGAGCTGCAGACCTTCTAGGTCCCTCCTAGGCGAAGATGTGAAAATGCGATCCTCTTCTACCAATCTACGGAGACTAAAGTGGAAAAAGAAGTCTGGTATGGTGCAGATCTTGAGTTTGGCAGGCTTCAACCAATCTGTCTATCCAGATATTACACAGAGGGATTGAAAAGGCTATTAAGATACCAAGGTGTACCCTTCAAACAAACCGCTCGATAAGCCCAGTTCGACAAAAAGTTTTGGGACGTCCCCGGGACTCAGCGAAAGATGCCCAACGGGAGAATGGAGACCATTGGGCTCGGATACGTTCAGTCAAATCAACGAGAGCGATTCCATGGCTGTCGTGTCATAAATAATTCTGGTGGAGAAGGGAATGCTTTTCCAGATAGCGCTGATATTGAACCAGAAAGAGATCCCACTGTAAGAGCGTCAAGTCCGTCGTTCGAGGAGCAGGTTGCCAAGTTAATAAGTGAAGCCGGTGAAAAGGTTCGGGATGACCACAACCGCGAAATGGCCATTTACGAAATGGCCATTTACAAAAAGGCCAAGACTCGGCGTCTCATTCTGCAGTCTGCGGAAAAGGAAAATTGAGATGCCTTTCATCCTCAGCCCACTGTACGTTCTCGCAACAAGAAAATATCCCGACGCAGAGGCAAAAATAAGGTGAAGAACGAAAATGACGATCGGAAATAGAGAAGCGGATCCAAGAAGGTACGCAATCAAGAAAAAGTCAGCTGGAATCCGTCTTTCATCAAGAAGATGAGTCGGGAATACTCTTTCCCTCAAGACAGGACAAGGAAAATATTCAACCTTGTCATAAAGTATCAAATGATGACGCTCCCGGAGGCTCGGTACCCCGAACAGATAAATAAGGTCCATCACCCGGATTATTGCTCCTATCATCGAGCAATAGGACATCCTCTTGAAGACTACTTCACCTTTAAAGACCAGGTTGAAGACTAATATCAACAGGGCAGGTTCGCTTTATCCAACAGCTGGAGGGTTACCCCACCGTAAAAGCATGAACTAAAGAGGACCTATACTGGGAGGATAGGACCGGTTCAACATCAAGAATGGAAGCGAACTTGTACCTGGGCTCGAAGGAGGAAGAGCACGAGACTATGGATGACCTTTTCAAATGCTTCGCAAATGAGGACGATGATGAAGTGATCTCAGAATTTCCACCAGCACCAAAAGAGCTGGAAGATGGGATACACACTACGTCGAATAACCTAAGGAAAATTGACCTAGGGACGAAAAACGAGTCGAGGCCCACATTCGTCAGTGAGCTGCTATCTAAAACGTATGTGGCCACGTTAAAAGGCGTGCTTATGCAATATAAAGACTGCTTCGCATGGAACTATTCCGAGATGCCGGGATTGGATCCAAAAATTGCGGTGCATAAACTGGCCATATCGCCGGACGTCAAGCTAGTCAAACAGGTGCCAAGAAGAATGCGGCTCGAACTCGAAATGAGTATCAATGCTGAGTCAAGAAACTAATTGACTCTGGCTTCATCCACGAGGTTCAGTATCCTGACTGGATTGCCAACATTGTTCCAGTGATGAAGAAAAATGGGACAGTGCGCATCTGCGTGGACTTTCGAGACCTCAACAAAGCTTGCTCGAAAGATGACTTCCCAATACCCGTTACCGAGCTGATGATCGATAACACGTCTACCCATGAGGTCTTCTACTTCATGGATGGATCTTCGGGGTATAATCAAATAAAAATGCATCCTAAAGACCAAAAGCACACCGCCTTCCGAACTCCGCTAGGCATATTCTGCTATAAGGTGATGCCCTTCGGCTTGAAGAACGTAGGCGCTACCTACCAAAGGGCCATGACGAAGATCTTCGATGACCTCATACATGAAATTGTCGAATGCTATATTGACGACCTTGTGGTGAAAAGCAAATCGTACGAGTACTGGGAACATCTGAACATAGTGTTTCAGCGTCTTCGGAAATACAATCTAAATATGAATCCTCTGAAATGCGCGTTTGGAGTCTCCTCAGGCAAATTTTTAGGATTCATCATACGACACCGAAGCATCGAAATAGACCCATCAAAGATCAAGGCGATTATGGAAATGCCCACACCAAGAACTCTCAAACAATTGCGATCTCTCCAAAGAAAGCTAGCATATATCCGACGATTCATAACTAACCTCTCCGAAAAATGCCGCCCCTACAGTCATCTAATGAAGATGGGGACCCCGTTCATTTGGGATCATAAATGCCAAAGTGCACTGGACGAAATCAAGCAATACTTGCAGAACCAGTCGGTACTGACCGCTCCGGTCAAAGGAAAGCCCATCATCCTGTACACAACAGCCCTTGAAGGTTCTCTAGGCGCGCTATGGGCACAAGAGAATGATCGGGGAAAGGAGAGAGCTCTCTACTATTTGAGTCGAGTTTTCCTGGGGGCAGAAAATAACTACTCCCTCATCGAAAATCACTGCCTGGCACTGATCTTCGCTATAACGAAGCTCGGACACTACGCCTTAGCACATGAGGTCCATCTCATATCAAAAGTGGATCCTCTCAAATACTTGATGTCAAGAGCCATACTAACAGGAAGGCTTGCCAAATAGGCCCTCCTCTTGATGGAGTTCTTGATAACGTATCGACCCCTTAAGGCAGTGAAAGGCCAGGCCATCGCCGACTTTCTCGCTGAGCATCCGATACTAGCCGATTCTCTCTTAAATTGCGAATTGCCAGAAGAACACGCGTTCGACACAATCGAAAGGGAAGAAGGAGGAAACTAATGTCCAATGGGAACTCTACTTTGATAGAGCATCTTCCATGAAGAAGCGTAAGCATAACACCCCTATAATAAAAGCCAGGGTGGGCCTCATCTTCGTGACTCCGCAAAGAGGGATAATGCGTTTCGCCCTTTCCTTAACGAAACCAAAGACAAACAACAAGGCTGAATATGAAGCTTTGATAGCGGGTCTTGAGATCGTAGTCGATATGGGAATCGAAGACCTCCTCATATGGAGACTCCAAGCTCATTGTCAGCCAAGTAAATGGCGACTATTAGACATGCAAGCCAGAACTGATTAGGTATGGTGAAAGAGTGTAGCAACTGCTGACGCAAATTCCCTCCTACATCCTGGAAAGCATATCGCGTGTGGAAAATAGCAAGGCAGATGCGTTAAACAAGCTTGCTAAAGAACTGGCCGACGAAAACCTCGATGACGTAAGGATCATTGTGCAAAGCCGCCGAATTCTCGCGCCAGCAGAAATACCTCCGGAGTCGTTTGGAAGAAAGGAAGCGACCAAACAAGCAGCCTTCCAATTAGAGGATGAAGAAAAGGCTAAGGATTGGAGAGAATTCTTCGTAGACTACTTCAAATCCCATCGAATACTCGAAAACGCATCTTCAAGATATCAGCTCATGAAACGAGCTCTGTCTTTTGCCTTCGTTAATGATACTCTATATAAGAGATCGTTCGACAGTTTGTGGTTAAGGTGCCTGGGACCAGAAGAAGTAAGGAGAGTCATCTAAGAAACCCACGACGGACTCTGCGGTTCTCATCAAGCTGGGCCAAAGATGAAGCTGAAGATCAAAAGAATGGGTTACTACTGGCCCATAATGATTTAAGACTGCCTCAAATATGCGAAGCAGTGTCACTCATGCCAGGTTCACAGGGACTTCATCCACCAGCATCCAAATCCGCTACACCCAACACTGGCTAGTTGGCCGTTCGAAATATGGGGAACCAATATAATTGGCCCATCGAACCAGCGTCATCCAAAAGATATCGGTTCATATTGGCAACAACCGATTACTTCTCTATGTGGACAGAGGCAGTACTACTAAAGGAATTGAAGACGGAGAACATCCTCCATTTCTTCAGGACACATGTCATCTACCAATTTGGCACTCCGCGACAGATCATCTCGGATAATGGGTCGGCCTACAGAAGCCATAAGATCAGCCGCTTCGCACAGCGGAATAATATAGACTAGAGATACTCTTCTGTCTATAATCCTCGAGCTAACGTTCTAGCCGAGGTTTTCAACAAGACCTTGACGAAGATCATAAAAAAAACGGTATCCAGAAATAAAAAGGATTGGTACGAGATACTGCATGAAGCTCTCTGGGCGTATCGAACCACATTCAAAACGGACACGAATACAACGTCATTCGCGTTGGTATTCGGCATGGAAGCGGTACTTCCCTTGGAGATAGAGCTACCTCTTTAGGAGTGGCAGTTCGATACGAGCAGACGGATGAAGAAAATGCCCATCTTCGGCTTGAGGAGCTCGATGCCCTCGATGAAACTCGTCTCATGGCGCAGCAAAATCTGGAAGCTTACAAAGTAAGAATGATGCGATCATACGAAAGACTAATCAGGCCAAGAACATTTCGCCAAGGCCAACTCGTGCTGGTCGTCAAAAGACCTATGATCCCCAATCGTGCAAAACGAGGGAAATTCGAGCCAAACTATGAAGGCCCGTATATCATATACAAAGTCTACCAAGGTGGGGCCTACTTGCTCATGGATATGCATGGCGAAAAACCCTTCCGGCCAATAAACGACCGGTTACTTAAGAAATATTACGCTTGACAAGTCACGATTTAGTTTAATGATAGATAACGACGCTCGTGTCCGCTCGCTATCTTCCTGATTCAAAACTTTAAAACTAGTATCCAACAGAATTTCTGCCCCAAATATGGCACCACGGACCGAAATGTCCTTAAACTAACCGTTGCCTCCAAAATGGCGACAACAGACCGTAATGTCCTTAAACTAAAACGTCGCCTCGAACACGAAGATAATGGACTGAGATGTCCCTAAACTAACAACGAACCGTAATGTCCTTAAACTAAAACCTCACCTCAAAAATGGTGATAGTGGACCACTAAGTTCTTAAACTGGCAATGGACCACTACGTCCTTAAACTGGCAATGGACCGAAATGTCCCTGAACTAGTATTCTGCATCAAACATGACGTATCGTCCTAAATACGGCGATATCTTCTATTGGGATCTATGTTGCAATCAAAACTCCAACGGCAAAGACTGCAACAAAAAAACAGTACGTCCATAAGTGAAATGGGCACGGATGAAAACCCGAAAGGGCGCCGTGAGTAAAAACAGCAGGGCTACCGGCGAGCTTGTGAAAACCTGAAAGGGCGCAATCTCATTGTTAAAAAAATGGTACGTCGACAAGCGAAATGGGCACGGATGAAAACCCGAAAGGGCGCCGTGAGTAAAAACAGTAGGGCCACCGGTGAGCTTGTGAAAACTCGAAAGGGCGCAATCTCGTAAAAAAATTTATTTACGAGATCCTATCGACTCGTAAGAAGAACTCCCCCTATGAGACCCTTATGGCTCATAGGATTCAAAGCCTTAAGCTACAGGGACCTGTACCTGTTCTTAAGCCGTCGTATCCCCCAAGTTGCCCTACAGGCAGTACAATGCTGGCCCTTGTATACAATCCACGGACATAAATAAATGATTCCCCCACCAAGTTCCACCAATGACGAGAAATGTCCTCATATGGTGAACGACACTTATAAGTCCTCTCGACTTATAAGGAGAAAATACTCTTATGAGATCCTTACGACTTATAAGAGAACACACACTTTGGAATCCTCATGATTCCCAAGGAGAAAATACACCTACGAGATCCTTACGACTTGTAGGGAGAAAACCTTTTATGAGACCCTTACGGCTTATAGAGTCAAAAAGCCTTAGTCGACAGGATTTTAACCCTGTTTGCTAAGCCATCTTTATTCAAACCCACAAAGGAAAATGATGATTCGCTCCTGGCAACATCCCAGTGGTAGCGATACTGATGCCTAAATTGGTATCAAATTCCAAGTCTTTTCAAGGAAAATGATGATTCGCTCTTAGAAATATTCCAGTCGCAGCGATGCTGATGCTTGAACAGGTGTCAATTTTCAAGTCCTTTCACGGCAAATGATGATTCGTTGCTGGCAATATTCCAGTCGCAGCGGTGCTGATGCCAAGATTGGTATCAGATCTCAAGTTCCATACTCGCAACAAAAATCAGCAAGCAAAAAATGCATATGAAATAGCCGAAATGATGGGGCAACTCGCAATAAAAATCAGCGAGCAAAATATATGCATATAAAAACAGCCGAAATGTTTGGGCAACTCGCAATAAAAAGCAGCGAGTAAAAAGAAAAGAATAGTCGACTGATTGGGCACCGCGATAAAAAGCCGAAATGATTAGGCAATCGCGACTTTCGCGATATAAAAAACTGAAATGATAGAACATCATGGAAAGAAATAAAAAAATAAAACTTTTGCCCTGCAGGTGAGTTCACATCAACCTTTGTATACAATCCATGGGCATAAACGAAAAGGGAACCATATTTTCCCACCAGGCTCCGTCAAAGGGAGTGTTTCGCCCAATCAGAGCAAAGCTCTGTTTGAATTCAAAATTTAAATTTTTGAAGCAACGCTTCAGATCCTTTGCGCTGCGCGCTCTGCGCCACGTGTCCAGCGCAGCGCACCCACTCAGAGCAAAGCTCTGTTTAAAGGAAGCAACGCTTCAGATCCTTTGCGCTGCGCGCTCTGCGCCACGTGTCCAGCGCAGATACATTAGCGCAGCGCACCCAATCAGAGCAAAGCTCTGTTTAAAGGAAGCAACGCTTCAGATCCTTTGCGCTAGCGCTCTGCGCCACGTGTCCAGCGCAGATACATTAGCGCAGCGCGCCCAATTAGAGCAAAGCTCTGTTAAAGGAAGCGCCGCGCTGCGCTCTGCACTGTGCGACACGTGGCAACACAGTTGCGCTGCGCGACACGTGTCAGCGCAGATGCGCTAGCGCAGAAAAAGGGGCTAAATGCCAAAGGCAATTTAGCCATGCAAAATTACATGCACTTGATAACAACAAATTAAAATACGATGCACAAGCACAACAAAGAGTTCAAATAAAGGAACACTTAACAGATAATAGAATACTTAATCAAAACATTTATTTATTATTAAATTTAAAAAAGATCACCGAATACGGGATCAGAGAGACAAGGGTTCACAAAAACAAAAAGAAAATTATTCAGCTCCCTCTCCGCCTTCTCCATCGCGTCGAAGCGGCGATCTTCCCGAGGAGTAGCCATCCAACGGTCGACGCCGCATTCCTGGGAGAGAGTGGCGATAACGACTCAACGAGCCCGTATCTGGCTCAGCAAGTGGAAAGAGCAGTCCCTCAAAGGTTTGGTGATCAAGTGCGCTTCGAGAAAGCACTCAATCTTATCTTCGGCGGCATCCAGCATTGCTGAGGACATCTCTGCTGGAGGAGGGGGAATGTCGGCAAGCGCCGAGGCAAGGATCATCCGAAGCCAAATGGAATTCGGAGGGAGAGGAGACCCCACACGAGTCAAAAGCTCGTGCATTGCAGCGTCGCATTGCTCGTCCGAGAGAGAAGGGTCCACCAGACGTGCAGCAAAACGAGGAACGATGTCCCGGATCGGCACCTCCCATGGTTGTCGGCAGGCATGAGGGCGGTTGTAAGCCATGATCGAAGAAGTTCTCTGAAAATGAGAGAAGAAAAGGTTCAGCCTTGAGTTATATATATAGACCCAAGCACAGAAAATTCTGTGCACAATGAAATCGTTGCCAAGGCCCGGGAAATCAGAATTTTGGGAATACAAGTTTGACTTGAAAAGAGGAGATGAAGCGGCGCTTCTGATTCTCAAAAAATTTAATAAATGAAGCAACGCTTCAGATCCTTTGCGCTGAGCGCAACGCGCCACGTGTCAGGCGCAGATGTATCAGCGCTGCGTCCAAGAAGACGCGCCCAATCAGAGCAGAGCTCTATTTGCCTGAAGCAACGCTTCAGTTGCGCTGCGCTCTGCGCTGCGCGACACGTGTCAGCGCAGATGCGCTGGCGCAGTTGCGCTGCGCTCTGCGCTGCGCTTTGCGCTACGTGACACGCGTCACGCGCTAGGGCATCTGCGCCAAATTAAATTAAGATTTTTAAGAAATCTTTTCTGTTCTTGTTGAAACAAGAAGATTTTCTTCTGCAAAGCAGAAGCCCTTGGATCAAAGATCCAACGGTAGGGAAAATTCCCCAAATCACTCAGAGGATGATCTCTTTAACAAATTTAACTAATTTGTGAGCACTATAAAAAGGACCTTAGGCCTCAATTCAAAGGAGGGAGTTTTTTTTTTTGAGAATTCAAGAACCTTAAACAGAAAGAACTCCGAGAAGATTTCAAGAAAGAGGTAAAGAACCTTCGTGGATTAGAAGAAATTCCTTCTAAAAGACCATTAGTCTAAAAAAAATATATATATATATATATATGAGATCAATGATCTTTATATAAAAAAGAAAACAGTGCTTTTCACTTCTTGTGAACCTTTGGTTCTTTAAAAACAATGTAAAAAATAAAAGAATAGTGCTTTGCACTTTTGCGAACCTCTGGTTCTTCGAATAAAGAAGAAATTTATTTTTCTTTGATCTGATCTAGATCAAGAACTTAAACAGTGCTTTGCACTTCCTTTCTGGAATCTAAAAAGATTCTTAGTGCTTTGTACTTCCAAGTTGCGCCGCTGCGCTCTTGAGAGAGCGCCACGTGTCGGCCATAAAACCACTTGTGCTAAGCGCCCTTGAGATAGAGCTTTGCTCTCTGGAATTGGCGCAACTCGCTGAGAGCGCGCCACGTGTCAGCAGCGCAACAGCGCATTGCACTACGCTGGTGCGCTTGCGCTCATCAAAGCACGACACGTGTCATCACCATATGGACTTGCGCTCATTACTTAGCGCAAACGCAGATGCATTAAAAAAGGGCCAAGCCCAATTAAAAGAAGGCCTAACAGGCTCAACAAAGCGCAAATGCATTATTTTAAGGGGCAGAGCCCAAACAAGAACAGATGCTTTGCATCATTTATAAATGGGCAGAGCCCAAACAAAAATATTCAGAATGCTATGCATTTTAAAAAAAAAGGGGCAAAGCCCAAACGAAGTAGATACTTCGCAAATGGGCAGGGCCTAAAATAAACTGATATCCTATGTCTTCTGTGGGTAGAGCCTAAATAAAAAAATGCCATGTTGAAATGGACTTAGCCCAATCGTGGCCATAAGTCCTTAAATTAAATTGACTGAGTACAGCTGCTCTCCTAAATCAATTTACATCCGGTTCGAGGGTACATCTCCGAACTCCTTTGACATCCGTCGTTGTAATTCCTCAACGACGTCAGAGAGGTGACGGGTCCCGACGACCATACATCGATACGGACTGCGGGGTCCTTAAACTCGTGGACCGAGACGTCCCTAAACTAATATTGGACCGAAACGTCCCTAAACTAACATCGGACCGAAACGTCCCTAAACTAAAATCGGACCGAAACGTCCCTAAACTAATATCGGACCGAAACGTCCCTAAACTAATGACGGACCACTATGTCCCTAAACTGGCGACGGACCGAAACGTCCCTAAACTAATAATGGACCACCACGTCCCTAAACTGGAATATGGACCGCTACGTCCCTAAACTGACACGATAGGGCCCAAACGCTCTTTTGTCGGATCTAAACGGTCCCGTCTAAGTTGATCTTAACCCCAAATACGGTTAACGTGTCCTTAGACATCTAAATAAACAATAAAATCCCAAACCAACTTTGGTTCAAGGGTACATCTCGGAACTCCTCAGACGTATGTCGTTGTAATCCCTCAACGACGTCAGAGAGGTGACGAGTCCCGACGGCCGGATAATTAAATCAATCACTACGTCAGGTCGATCTTAGTCCAAAACAGGACTAGCGTATCCTTGATGAACGTTTAAGTTGATCCTAGTCGCAACGCGACTAATGCATCCTTAAACTAAAAACACCAAACCCAAATCTAAGCAAATACGGATTTGGACTAATCCACGTCCTACGGGTGACGATATTACTCAGTCTCCGTACACAATCCACGGGCAACCACAAACAAAACAAACACATACGACACGAAGTGAAATTCTGGAGAAGGAGAAAGTTGTTACCGCGATGCGGTAGCGTAATTAACTGCAGGGGCTTGCGCCTGTAGGGAAGAGCGTCCCCACAATCAAAAACCCCTCACCCTGAGGGGGAATCTGACGAAGTCTGCTACATCGGCCGCGTCCGTCTAAACCTCCGATATACGGTGCCGTAAATCAACTCGGCATCTTCGGAGAGATAGACGGATAAAACCAAATAGCATCTGCCCCGAACCTCAGGCACGTGACGTCCTAACGTCGCAGGCCGCCGTTCGGAGGGGAACAGATTCTGGCACGCCCGGTGGGACCTTTTCCTCTTTCCACTCCATACTTCGTGTGTCGTCTTCGCGAACCAATCGCGGTTTGTTAAATGGTTGTCCTCGGATTTCAAGTTGCTAAGATTTGGTCTTTTGTCTGGTGCAGAACTCAAGATTCAATGGCCACCAACTGCTCGAAATGCCATTGCAGCGGACGTTCCACCTCACCGCGAGGTGTAGCATATGGGCCCCAGGCGACTTCCTTCTTGATTCTGCCGGTAGACCAGGTGACTCAAGCCACCACCGGCTTGTTCTTCGGGACCATGGTCCCACCTACAAGCTTCTCCATGCCGATATCCGCACCAGAAGCGAACAAGAAGTCGGTATTCGACCGGCTCACTGCTACCACGACCCCTGTCAACGGGTCGCCCGCTACTAAGCTGACAGCCTCTGTTTTCACCAGGCTAGGTCAGGATCATAAAGTGGCTGTCCCAAAGAGGGCAACGGCCACAGCTTCGGAAGTCGTTGAAGCGGCTTCTCCTATCAGAAAGTCAGTCTTCACAAGATTGACGGTTCCTACTCCTCCTTCAGCTGGTCAAAAAGCATCAGTCTTTGATAGGCTGACACCGGCAGTTACCCCACACCCAAACAGGGGGCAACAAGAAACTATCCCGATTTCCGAGCCAGTCCTAATGGCTTGTCGTGCGCGACGTCGTCACTGGCAACGAATAAGGAAAGCAGGGGGCAACTCCCCTTCAGGGCTAACCCCGCCTGCTCCAGTGGCGGAGGTCAATGCTGCTGTTCCAACTGGGAACAGCTTTGAATTACTGAGGAAAGTGAGAAAGAACTCCCCAACCGCCGTATTGAAAAGATCTCCTCCGTCCGTGGAGAAAGCTCCGGAGGCAAAACAAGAACAGCCCTCTCAACGGCTGTCGTCCAAAATTTATAAAGTCTGGCGGAGAGTTCAAGACTCCGTGATTGACTCAGACCACTTCCGTCGCCAGAAAAGGGCGAAGGTGGAAAAAGACAAGAACCACCCCATTAAACGGCAGGGGGAAACAAATGCTAGGAGGCCCACTTCAACGGCTCCTTCAACCTCAAAGGTCCATAAAAGGAAAAGACCAGAGAAGGCTCCCGCGACGATGACAAAATCTAAAAGCGGCGAACCTAAACGCCCCAAGTCAGGGGGCATGATAGTACATACGGTCTATATGGCTTCGGGAAAAGAAGAAAGTCGTACTTCTACGGGCCACCGACCGCTTACCCGGTCAGTGACCAAGTCTCAGGAGCAGCAACAAAAGCTCCAGGAGATGATGACTACAATGGCTGCACTCACGGGGCCAAAAGAGAATCCTGAGACGTCCTTAGATGAACGCCAAGAGGAAGAGACCGACGCTGAGTTCCTCCGCCGAACACTGGAAAAGAGAGACAAAGAGGCTGCGGAACAGGCAGCCAACATAAAGAAAATGGCCCTCCTGTTCCAGGATGTGGTGGGTATGATGATTCAACCAGATCCACCTGTTGGAGATCCCCCGATCATTCTTGAAGATGATAGGGGAGAGACATCGAATCCTCCACCGGCTCTATCCGCAGCTAAAGAGGATACCATATCAAAAGCTGATTTGGATGAATATATTGCTCAACAAATACGGGTGCATCAGGCGGCCGAAGCAGCCGGCCACGTTGTAAAAACGGGACGGCCATATCCGGGCTGGTATGACTAAATCAAGTACCCGCCAGGTTACACAATTCCTAAGTTTCATGTCTACAAGGGGACCGGCAATCCCCATCAACATGTGGCCCAATTCAGGGCTCTTTGCGGTAATACCGGCGGCGACGACAAGCTTTTGCTTCGCCAGTTTGTTGGAAGTTTATCTGATACGGCGTTTGAATGGTATTCTGAGCTTCCCAACGACTCTATAAAAACCTTTGCGGAGATGGAGCTACTCTTCACCCAACGCTTTGCAAGTGCCAGTGAGCGTACCCCGATGACGGCACTGATCAATGCCAGGGTAAAACCCGGCGAGACATGGGTTCAGTACGCTATACGGTGGCGTAATCTATGGTCTAAGTGTGAACAGCGCATAGAAGAAGCCCCTGCGGTGGGAATGTTTGTTGGAACACTCGATCCACAAGCAACCATTTCACAATTTATGATGTTCTTCAAGCCGACTTCCTTCCAGGCTTTGATCGACAAATTGGCGCAGATGGACCAGATGGGCCATAAACCCCCTCTCCCGAAGCCGGATTCCCGAAACGACAAAGGGAAGGGAAAAGCGATCGTCGTCGCTAATGCCCAACAACAACCGAACGATTCGAAGCCGGTTGCTCGTCCAAATAATACACGCCCGTACGTACCCCTTGAGGACAGGATGGGACGTGCTTACTCCTTCCCCCGTGATAAAACAAGGAGGTTATTCGAGCTGGCATTGCGCAACAGGCTCATAAATCTGCCAGATCCAAAACATCCGTCGCAACCAAGTGACGTTAACGATCCTAATTACTGCCCTTATCATAGAGTGTTGGGACATCCAATCGAAGACTGTTACGTCTTCAAAAATTGGCTGGAGAATCAGTACCGTCAGGGCAAATTTGCGCTATCTGACAAATGGAAGGTGAACCCTCCGCAGCCCCACACCTATAAGGGGACGAATACGCCAGGGGCAACGTGCTCCGTCATTGAAGAGGCTCCCTGGGAGGTTGTATTATCAGCCAAAACGAGGAGAATGCTAAATGATCTTCAAACCTGCCCAGCGGTCAAGTGGAAGAACCCCTTGGAACCGCAGGTTATTGAGGGGATGTTGAAGCCACGACCGACTCCGAAGACCGATGGTAGTAGTTCAAGCGTTTATAGCCAGCCGTCAAAATCTTCGAAAAAGAAGAAGAAGAAATCTAAGAAGCCCGTGAAGCCTGGCGACAAGCGCACGGACTTACAAAAGCAAATCGATGCGCTGGATGAATATAACCAAAAGGCGCGAACTCCCATCACGCTCCAAGATTTCCTTGATCACGTCTTCCAAAAAGAAGATGAAGGAGAAAGTTCATCGGATGAGTCTGACGAATATGTAGCAAGCTGTCATATGATCTCCCATTCGACCACGAACGATGAAGGAACTTCTGGCACTGAAACGCTGGGGGCAAATGCCGAATCAAGAACCCCAGGGTTACCAGTTGAAATGATTAGCGCGTTTCTTAATGAAGCACGGTTGAAAAGCAAGGCTGATCGAGAACGCGAGACGGCTATATTCGAAAGGGCCAAGCGTCAGCGACTTGAGGAAGGAGCCGAAATGATCCCGTTGGAGCAAAATGCCTCCACCACTGACAAAAGCCAATTCAAGATAAAAAAGAAATTTACTAAGGCCATATCGATGGGCATGAAGCTACCACCCTCTGAAGAAAAAGTTACTGGCGCGGTAGAAATGCATCCCTCTTATTGCTTATACCATCAGAAGGTCTCACATTCCACCCAAGATTGCAAAGCTTTCAATGGATGGTGGTAAGGATACGTCGCTAATCGACAACGATTTAAACGGGAAAAACGTAAAATTCGCCGAGAGCAAAGAAATACGACTAAAGAACTTGAAAGAACTGCCGGCAATTGTCACATGGTTAACATTACCGGGTCACAAGTGCCTACATTTGGGAGCGACTCCGATGAAGAGCTAGAGCTTGGCCCCCTCTTCGAAGAATCCACTTCGGGAAAAGAAAAAGAACTGAAGGCCTGCGAGAATATACAGCTGCGCAATCGAACATTACCCGAAAAGAACCTCGGACCCTTGAATAAGAAAAACAAAGGGAAAGAGAAGGTCTCTGAAGACATCGCTTTGGATGACCAAGTTGCGGAAGAGTTAACCGCCAAGAATCCCCCAAAAAGGAATAAAGTAGATTACAATGTCTTGGCGCATCTGAGAAAGCTACCCTCACAACTCAGCATTCTCGATGCCCTATTGCTATCAAAAGAGGCGAGGGATTCTTTGATTAAGGCCCTACAGGATCCGGACCAGTTCCAAGCCTTCTTAGCCGAACAAAAGATGAAGGATGAATTGGAAGAGGTGCACACAGCCGACGTTGCTTTTGGTGATGAAGACCTTCTCCTCGGGACGTGTGAACACAATCGCCCCCTTTATGTCTCGGGATACTGCCATGACATAAAGATAGGAAAAATCTTGGTCGATAACGGATCGTCTGTCAATTTACTCAATGTGCGAGTGTTAAAGGAGATTTGCATGAGTGTCCAACACCTCGCCCGGGACAAAATCACCATCTCCGGTTTCGACTCTCAATCCTCAAAGACTCTTGGATCTGTGATATTGACGCTACGCTTCGGGGTGCTCGTCACAGACATCAAATTCCATGTTATAGATGCCAAGACGTGCTACAATGCTCTGCTCGGCCGACCATGGCTACACGAATACAATATCATCCCTTCTACACAGCATCAGTGCATGAAGTATTCTAGGGACGGCCTCGAGTACACAGTGGCAGGAGAGTTGAATCCATTTTCCGTGAACGAAGTTCGCAAGTATGAAGATGCCAAATACTTCCTACCGAGTTTCGAAGACACGGAAAGGTGTCACAAACCGGAGAACAAAACTAACGCAACCATCCCTGTCTTCGGCAGTGACACCGAGGAGGAGGAGGATATAATTTATTCAGGTCCGTCCCAGTCCACCAGGCCAGGACCATCTGTTCCTTCATTGATCTTCGGTAGTGACTCAGAGGATGAAGTTCATGCTGTATTCCCCGCTCGGCCCTCAATACAGATTTCCACTGATGAAGAGCGAAGTCTGCAGGTAACCATGGTGCCGCTTGAACATTACAAAGAACTGGATGCACTCGACACCAACAGCGTAGAAGAATTGCAGACATTCTATATCCCTCCCGGAAGAAAAGGCGAGAAGGCAATCCTATTCTACCGTTCTGAAGAAAACAAGGTGGAAAAAGAAATTTGGCATGGCGCGGATCCCACGCTCGACAAGCTTCAGCCTATCCGTCTTCCCAGATATTATACCGAAGGTTTGAAGAAACTGCTGAAACGCCAAGGGATGTCCTTCACACAGACCATCAGAAAAGCCAAATTCTATGACAAGGTCTGGAACGTTCCCGGAACTCAATGCAAACTGCCTAACGGGAGAACGGAAACAAAAGGGCTCGGGTACATCCGGCCAAAGAAACGGGAGTTAATAAACAGCTGTTATGCCATGTATGACTTTGATGAAGAAGCGGACGCTCAATGGGAGGACGCTAATCCCGAATCAGCAAAAGTTCCTGACACAAAGCCGCCCAGTCCATCGTCTAAAGACCCGGTGAGCAAATTTATAAAGGATGCGAGTCAAAAAGCCCGAGATGATCACGATCGTGAAATGGCAATCTATGAGAAAGCCAAGACACAACGCCTCCTTCGACAGGCAGTAAAGAACGAAGATGTCGCCCCAAGTCAGCCTGCTATAAAAAGGGTTCGACGCGAAAGCAAAAACAAGTCGAGGGGCCGAAAAGGTGCTCGACAACCGCAAGACAGAGCTAAGAAGCCACGCATACGAGAGTCGAGCGTTATTGACCTAGCCCTTATGAAGAAAATGGGTCGAGCATACTCGTTTCCTCGGAACAAAACAAGGAAAATACTTGATCTTGCTCTAAAACATCAAATGCTTACTCTGCCAGAGTCTAAACACCCTGAGCAAGCAGGCGAAGTCTCCAACCCAAATTATTGCTCTTACCATCGAGTAGTAGGGCATCCGCTTGAAGATTGTTTCACCTTTAAGAATTGGGTTGAGGACCAATATCAGTTAGGCAAATTCGCGCTTTCTGACAACTGGAGGATAGCACCACCACAGAAGCACGAACCCGAGGCTGCAAAAGAAAAACCAACTCCGCATTGGGATTGGCAGAAAATTCGCACTTGCCACGTGGTAACAATATTAAAAGAAGAATCCGAGGACATGAACAACTTCCCTTGGTGCTTTGAAAACAGCAGCGATGAGGTAATCTCAGAATTTCCCCCAGCTCCGAAAGAACTGGAGGATGGAATCCACACCACTGCAGATAATCTCAAGAAAATTGAGTTGGGGACGGAAAATGACCCGCGACCAACATTCATCAGCGAGCTGTTATCTGAAGAAAGGGTGACTGCGTTGAAGGATGTGCTTCTACAACACAAAGATTGCTTCGCGTGGAACTATTCCGAAATGCCGGGACTAGATCCAGAAATTGCTGTACATAAATTGGCGATATCTCCGGACATCAAGCCCGTCAAACAAGCGCCGAGGAGAATGCGACTCGAGCTTGAGATGAGCATCAACGCCGAAGTCAAAAAGCTTATAGACTCTGGCTTCATCCAGGAAGTTCAATACCCTGAATGGATTGCCAACATTGTCCCGGTGATGAAGAAAAATGGGACGGTGCGTATATGCGTAGATTTCCGGGATCTTAATAAAGCCTGCCCAAAAGATGATTTCCCAGTACCAGTCACCGAGCTGATGATAGACAACACGTCTACTCATGAAGTTTTCTCCTTCATGGACGGCTCATCGGGGTATAATCAAATAAAAATGCATCCTGAAGATCAGAAACACACAGCTTTCAGGACCCCTCTTGGGATATTTTGTTATAAAGTGATGCCCTTCGGTTTGAAGAACGCCGGTGCTACTTATCAGAGAGCCATGACAAAAATCTTCGACGACCTCATACATGAAATCGTTGAATGCTATATCGACGATCTTGTGGTTAAAAGCAAATCATACGAGGAACATCTCGAGCATTTGAAGATCGTGTTTCAACGCCTTCGGCAATACAACTTGAAGATGAATCCTCTTAAATGTGCGTTCGGGGTTTCCTCGGGTAAATTCCTAGGATTCGTCGTTCGACACCGAGGTATTGAAATAGATCCGTCAAAGATCAAAGCGATCATGGAAATGCCTCCGCCGAGGACTCTCAAACAGTTGCGGTCTCTCCAAGGGAAACTCGCATACATACGGCGATTTATAGCCAACCTTTCAGGAAAGTGCCGCCCTTATAGTCATCTGATGAAGAAGGGAACCCCATTCGTTTGGGATCAAAAATGCCAAGGCGCACTGGATGAGATCAAGCAATACCTGCAGAACCCGCCGGTGTTGGCTGCTCCGGTTAAGGGGAAGCCTCTTATTCTTTATACAACCGCCCTCGAAGGTTCCTTAGGCGCATTATGGGCACAAGAAAACGATCAAGGGAAAGAGAGGGCGCTCTACTACTTAAGTCGAGTGCTACTGGGGGCAGAAAGCAACTATTCTCCCATTGAAAAACACTGCTTGGCATTGATCTTCGCAATAACAAAGCTTAGGCACTATGCGTTGGCGCACGAGGTCCGTCTGATTTCAAAAGTGGACCCTCTCAAATATTTAATGTCAAAAGCCAGATTGACAGGACGACTCGCTAAATGGGCCCTGCTCTTGATGGAATTTTCCATAACATATCAACCTCTCAAGGCAGTAAAAGGCCAGGCCATCGCTGACTTCCTTGCTGAGCATCCCATACCTGCCGACTCTCCTTTAAACTGCGATTTGCCAGACAGACATGCATTTGACGCAATCGATAGTGGTGATACCCGTTGGGAGCTTTACTTCGATGGAGCGTCCTCTATGAAAAAGCACAAACAAAGTATGCCAACGATCAAATCGGGGGTGGGACTCATCTTTGTGACTCCCCAAGGAGGAATAATGCGCTTCTCCTTCTCCTTAACGGAGCCGAGAACGAATAATGAAGCTGAATATGAAGCTTTGATAGCAGGCCTCGAGATCGCCATCGATATGGGAATTGAGAGCCTCCTCATATACGGGGACTCCCAACTGGTCGTCAGTCAAGTGAACGGCGATTACCAAACATGTAAACCGGAATTGGTAAAATACGGTGAAAAAGTGCAACAACTGCTAACCCAAATTCCCTCTTACACGTTGGAAAGCATACCGCGCGCGGAAAACAGCAAAGCAGACGCACTAGCCAAACTTGCTAAAGAACTGGCTGACGAGAACCTCGACGACGTTAGAATCGTGGTGCAAAGCCGTCGAGTGCTCGCCCCAACAGAAATATCTCCGGAATCGTCTGAAGAAAAAGGAGCGAAAGAGGAGACAACCCTGCAAGTAAAAGATTGGGAAAATACCGGGGACTGGAGAGAAGTCTTCATAGATTACTTCAAGTTCCACCGAATACCTGAAGAAGCGTCCACAAGACATCAGCTCACGAAACGAGCTCTGTCTTTCGCCTTCGTCAATGATACTCTGTACAAGAGGTCATTCGATTCTCTGTGGTTGAGATGCTTAGGACCTGACGAAGCGAGAAGGGTCGTCCAAGAAGTTCACGACGGACTCTGCGGTTCCCACCAAGCAGGCCCTAAGATGAAGGTAAAGATAAAGCGGATGGGCTACTACTGGCCCACGATGATGCAGGATTGCCTAGAATACGCGAGGCAATGTCATTCATGCCAAATTCATGGAGACTTCATCCATCAGCATCCCAATCCACTGCATCCAACAGTGGCTAGTTGGCCATTTGAAATGTGGGGAACTGACATAGTCGGTCCCATCGAACCAGCATCGTCAAAGGGACATCGTTTCATCTTGGCGACGACTGATTACTTCTCCAAATGGGCAGAAGCGGTACCGTTGAGGGAAGTAAAAACGGAGAACATCCTCCATTTCTTCAAAACGCATGTCATATACCGGTTTGGAACCCCAAGAAGGATCATCTCTGACAATGGGCCAGCCTACCGAAGTCATAAGATTAGCCGCTTCGCACAGCAGCACAATATAGACTGGAGATATTCCTCAGTTTATAACCCCCGAGCTAACGGTCTAGCTGAGGCCTTCAACAAGACCTTGACGAAAATCATGAAGAAAACGGTGTCACGAAATAAGAGAGATTGGCACGAAAGATTGCAAGAGGCTCTTTGGGCGTATCGAACTACATTTAAAACGGCCACAAACACAACGCCGTACGCGTTGGTATTTGGGACGGAAGCAGTACTCCCCCTCGAGATGGAATTACCCTCTCTACGAGTGGCAGTCCATTACGAGTTGACGGACGAAGAAAATGCCCACCTTCGGTTTGAAGAGCTTGACGCCCTTGATGAAATCCGGCTTCTAGCACAGCAAAATTTGGAAGCTTATAAAGCAAAGATGACGCGCTCATATGAAAGATTGAGCCGCCCAAGGACATTCCACCAAGGTGAACTCGTGCTAGTCATCAAAAGGCCCATGGTCTCCAATCGCGCCAAGCGGGGAAAATTTGAGCCAAACTATGAAGGACCGTACATCATTGATAAGGTCTACCAGGGCGGAGCCTATCTACTCATGGACATGCACGGTGAAAGGCCTTTCAGGCCAATAAACGGTCGCTTCCTAAAGAAATACTACGCTTAACGAGCCTTAGTTTAGGTCAATGATAGATGACGACGACTATGTCCGCTCGCTATCTTCTTAAGCTCAGGCTTTATAAGCAGTAGCCAGCCCTCTCAACGGTGGACCGAAATGTCCTTAAACTAATATCAGACCGAAACGTCTTTAAACTACTACCGCTGCATCTTTAGACTAACGAGATAGATAGATAAAAAATAAAAAAAAATAAAAAACAAAAAAACAAAAAAACAAAAAAAAACGGTATGTCCATAAGCAAGAAGGGCACGGATGAAAACCCGAAAGGGCTCCGTGAGTAAAAACAGCAGGGCTACCGGCGAGTGTTCGTGAAAACCCGAAAGGGCGCGACCTCGTAAAAAAAAAAGAGAGAAAAAAGAAAATAAAAAGAATAAAAAAAACGGTATGTCCATAAGCAAGATGGGCACGGATGAAAACCCGAAAGGGCTCCGTGAGTAAAAACAGCAGGACTACCGGCGAATGTTTGTGAAAACCTGAAAGGGCGCAACTTCGTTAAAGAACCCTTACAGAGTCCTCTCGACCCTGTAAGGAGAAACCACCCGCGTGAGATCCTTACGACTCACAAGGGAACAACACACTTAGGAATCCCCACGATTCCTAAGGAGAAAATACGCTTGCGAGATCCTCACGACTCGTAAGGAGAACTCTCTTTTGGGACCCTCACGGCTCATAGGATTTGAAAGTCTTAAGTCACAGAGACCTAAACCTGTGCTTAAGCAAACCCCCACAAACTTCCAATGTTGCCCTACAAGTGGTTCAATATTGACCCTTGTATACAATCCACGGGCGCGAATAAACGTTTCCCTAACCAAGGTCCATCCGTGACTGGGAATATGTTTGCATAACCCTTGTAAGTCCTCTCGATTTATGAGAAGAAAACCCTCCTGTAGGATCCTTACGACTTACAGAAGAACAAAACACTTAGGAACCCTCACGGTTCCTAAGGAGAAAATACACCTACAAGATCCTCACGACTTGTAGGGAGAAATACCTTCACGAGACCCTTACGGCTCATGGAGTCCAAAGCCTTAGCCGACAAGATCTTAACCCTGGTCGCTAAGCCTCCTTTGTTCGACAACGACAGAGGCAAATGATGATTCGCTCCTGGTAGTATCTCAGTTGCAGCGGTGCTGATGCCGAAATCGGTGTCCAATCTTAGGTCTACGGAGAAAGCCAATAGACCGCACATGCATACAAAATAGCCGAAATGATAGGGCAACTTGCAATAAAAATAGCAAGTATAAAAAATGTACGCATGGAAAATAGCCGAAATGATTGGGCAACTCGCAATAAAAAGCAGCGAGTAAAAATAAAATAAATAGCCGAAATGATTGGGCACCGCAAAAAATAGCCGAAATGTTTCGGCAATCGCGACCTTCGCGATATAAAAGCTGAAATGATAGAGCATCGCGGAAATACAACAAAAAAATAATAATAATAATAATGATAAAATTCTGGCCCTACAGTTAAGATCACATCGATCCCTGTATATAATCCAAGGGCGCAAACAAAGAAGAAACCATACCTCCCCAGCGGATTCCGTCGAACGACGAAGCCAAACCTCAACGGTTCATTTCAACCGAAGAAGCCAGCAAATTTCTCGACTCACGGATACAAACACTCCTTGACGAGAGCTTTCTGATCCGCGTCGACTCGCAGGGCCACCAGCGCCTCCGTGGGAACCCTCGACTCGTTTCAAACCCCAAGGACACAAATAATCCTTGGTACTTGGGAAACAAATAATCCCTCGCAAAACTTCTCAACTCACGGATACAAACACTCCTTGACGAGAGCCTTCTGATCCGCGTCGACTCGCAGAACCACCAGCGCCTCCGTGGGAACCATCGACTCGTTTCAAACCCCAAGGACACAAATAATCCCTGGCGCTTGGGAAACAAATAATCCCTCGCAAAACTTCTCAACTCACGGATACAAACACTCCTTGACGAGAGCCTTATGATCCGCGTCGACTCGCAGAGCCATCAGCGCCTCCGTGGGAACCATCGACTCGTTTTAAACCCCAAGGACACAAATAATCCTTGGCGCTTGGGAAACAAATAATCCCTCGCAAAACTTCTCAACTCACGGATACAAACACTCCTTGACGAGAGCCTTCTGATCCGCGTCGACTCGCAGAGCCACCAGCGCCTCCGTGGGAACCATCGACTCGTTTCAAACCCCAAGGACACAAATAATCCTTGGCGCTTGGGAAACAAATAATCCCTCGCAAAACTTCTCAACTCGCGGATACAAACACTCCGTGACGAGATCTTCTTTGACTCACATTTCGGGCAGTAAGGATTCAAAAACCTGCTTCCTGAACAATGGGATCCTGCAAGTTAATCCTAAATGGTCTCTTGCATACTATTCACGGGTCTCACTCTCTGAAGTCGATTTTCGACAAAGAGGGAAACAACCGCTTACGAGCCCTCTCGACTCGTAAGAAGGGCAATGGGATCCTGCAAGTCAATCCTAAATGGTCTCTTGCATACTATTCACGGATCTCACTCTCTGAAGTCGATTCTCGACAAAGAGGGAAACAACCGCTTACGAGTCCTCTCGACTCGTAAGAGGGAGAAATGCTCTTATAGGATCCTTACGACTTATAAGAGAAAACCACACTTAGGAATCCTCACGATTCCTAAGGAGAAAATCCACCTATGAGATCCTCTCGATCCGTAGGGAGAAAAATCTCTATGAGACCCTCACGGCTCATAGAATTGAAAAGTCTTAGGCGGCAGATCTGAACCTGCGGCCTAAGCCATCGTTGCCTCTTGGAGAAATTAAGTTGTATGCCAATCAAGTTCATCGACAACATCATGGTGTAAAGGCAGAAAACAAAAGAACATACAAGATATTGCAAAAGAAAGTGTGTATCTTTATTCATTGACCTCAATCAAATACATGGTGAATCATACAAAAGAGCGAAGAGAGGGTACACGTTACTCAGAAAAGAAAATTTTTACAAATACATTGATACAAAGGCAGCTATTGGGAAGGAAGCGTCTTAAATAGCTCTATCAGTTGTTCGTACACCTCCTTCCATGCCTTTTCCCGATTGGATGCGATTGCCAGCTCCGCCTCCACCTGGGCCCGTTGCTGTGCGACGGAGGCAAGCTGATCCCTAACGGCTTGATAAGCAGCTTCACGGCCTGGAGTGTCATGCTCGGCGACATCAAGTGCCCGCTTTAGTCTCAGCCCATTCGATATGCGCTCCAGAAGACCCTCGAACACGGTCTTTACCTCAGCAGCGTTCGCCTCAACTTCGGCACGCAAGCGAGCAGTTCTGCTCGAAGAATCTTGGCACTCCTTCAGCCTCAAAGCCACTTCTTGTTCCAGATGACGGAAACGAGAAGCGCTTTGCTCGAGCCATGCTCCCCGTTGAGTGCTCAAGGCCAAAGTCTCGGGGGACGGGCGCATTGACTCCAGCTGATGAAGGCGAGCCTCGACCTCCCGACAATAGTTAACCCAGGAAGCAACAATACCCTCGTCATGGAAAGTGGCAAATATCGCCAACATTGGGTTAACCGTCGTGGCGAAGCCCTCAGCAGATACAGGAGCCTCGATGTCGAGTTCCTCAATGTAGTCGCTCAACATGCGCAAACTATTCGCGGCACCTTTTGAGGACGGACGCCGCTGGGAAGGGCCGCCCGGTATTGTAATGCGAGACTCGAAAGGCACCGAGACTGGAACGACGGCTGGAAAAAGACGAAACGCGATTAGATGATGATTCAATAGATATGAAGGAAGTCATTGATAAGATGGTTTACTATACCAGTGGAGACAGGTGGCAAGTCCGGAACGGCTGGTGGCACAGCCGATCTTCCTGCTCCCCCTTCGATTTGCAACGCTGCAGTCACAACAAGAGAGAGTTGGAAATAATTCTACCGCTAAAAAGACAAAGCTACCAATTGGGAACAAGTACTCACCAGCGCCACCAGACGGGGAGGCGAATTCAGATGGGAAAGAGAAGTGTGGGAGCAACACTTGATAGAGATGATCAAAAAGCACTCCTGAAAGATACAACAGTGTGACTTCAGTACATAAACTGTATATCTCAAAAATAGGATTAATAAGTTATAAGCCCATACCTTCCAACATCTTTGACGGCGTAAGAGAAGGCTGAGGGGTAACCATCGCCAAGGCAGTCGTGGAAGGAGCTCCCTCAAGTAGTGGGGCATCAACACTAGCTGCACCTGCATTACGAAAAATGAACTTGTCAGAAAAGATTGTAGAGCAAATAAAAAACAACAACTTAAGGTGTACCTGAGGAGCTCCCGGCGGAAACAGAGACGACTCCCTCCTCTATCGACATGAGACCACCGCCTGTGGCCTCATCGCCCGATTCAATAGAGACCGTCGTCGTGCTCGCAAGCCCGGGAGACGGCGGAGGACCGTAGACGGGAAGAGCTATGACTGGAGTATTGCCAGATTCCAGAGAAGGAGCGGTTGGCTCGTCTTCAGGAATCGTGGCCACCTCGCCCACTACCATATCAGGCTCAATAGTGGCGGTTGTATCGTCCACCATCGCCGGGGGATCACCGGTCTCGAGCGCCTCATTCACCGCCACTCTGGGCTCAGTTATAATGATCACGTCATCTGCCACCACTTCGGGTTCGGCATCCGTGACCTTATCGGCTGCAGGCCCCTCAACCTCTACCCCAAGCTCCAAAGCCACAACGACGTTGCCCACCGTCGGCTCGAGTTCGGCAGGTACTGCCCCCTCTGTCCCTTCGAGATTGACGGTTTCCGCCTCCCCTTCGATCGGACTTGGTCCTGCAAGATGAGAGATGTAAGGACAAACGACATTAAGATACTTATAACAAAAACTCCAAGAGAAACATTACCTGAGGCGGATTTACCGTTCACGCTCCGAGCTGCACGTGCCACCCCTCTGCGGGCAGTGGACAGGGCGACAGGGGTCTCTTCAGAGGGAGTATCAGCTCGAGGAACGGTGCTAGGGCCCGCTCCCATAGCCAAGGCAGCCCTACGCGCCTTCGCCTCACGCCTCAACCGTTTCCTCTCCTCCCGAGCGGTCATGAGGGACCTCCGTGATGCCTCCTTCAAAGCATCATCATCTTCATTCAGGGATGCCTCCAAAGCCTTTAAGGCATCTCTCATCGGTTCTCCGAGATGAGCCTCCTGCGGTGTCCCAGAGGAAACAGGAACATCGGCCACTGGTAGAACATCTACGTCACTAGGAGGGAGCGGCATTGAAGTCCCTGCAATTAAGATGGAAAGGTTAGATCGACCATAACGCAAGGAAAATGAAAAATTCGATGAATCGAAACTTACTCAGACCCATAGATTCTCTGAGACGTTCCTCCTCCTGGAAAGTCTTCAGAGAAGCGGCAATGGCTTCTTCATCGGTAATGCCTGTTGAAAGAAAAGAAAGAAAAAGCGTTAGTTAAAAAAATAAATATATATAATGAAATGACGAAGAAAATACGTTGCAATAAAGAAAAAGTGACTACTAGTTACCTGATTGCGCAAGCTTAGCCAGCCACGCATCACGCTTCACCAGCCATGCTGAAGCTCTGAGAGCAGCTTCCAAGTCTGTATCGTCCGGCGGCGGCATCACTAATCCCGCGTTAGTCCCATATTCGAGCAGACCCTCGGAATAAGGAGCGTGGGGTTCCTGGCCGAACGCAACGTCCGCTGCAAAGAGCGACTTCTTTTTCTTTTGCCCTCCGACCCTGGGCCCGCGAGGGATCGACTTCCGTTTAGCAGCTGCTCTGGGACGACGAGTCCCGATGTCCGCACCCACGCCAGACTCCGGTGAGGGTACAACCACTGCTTCCACCTGAGCACAGGGTGCAGGAGGTACTTCCGCGATATCAGGAAGTGATAGTTCACGTGGAGGACTTTGCGCGCGTGATGGTCTGCCCCCGGCATCTTTTAAGGGAGCGATTACTGGGGTCCTAGGAACCAAGGGAGCGTTGCGATCGGTACCTGGAGGTGCACCCTTACGATCGACCAACAGTCGCCTTTCCTCCTTTATGACTGCCCCTGTCGCATGATTTTACCAGTCTTTGTACACATTGAGGAGTCTCGGAGCGTAAGTCGGCGCATTAATAAAAAAACGAGAGGTCGTATTCACGCGCATGAAATGGTGCAAGGCGTTCTCCATCCCCTCTTCAGTGGCAGCTGGTTCCACCAAAAAGGCTTCCAAGGGGACCCCTTGATCGTAGCCCAGTTGTTGAGCAAAACGATGTGGGTTATACCTCATAAAAATTGCCACATCATTCTGCCTAAAAACTAAAAAGCCCGGTCTAATGGAATATAGGTGGAGGGTCTCCCGGGCCGTTAAAACAGAAGCTCCGTCCTTAAAGATATCCTGTAATGGCCGCGTCACGGTGGTAGACACCTTTCCAACGGTCAACACCTTATCGACAAAGGACATCCCGGCTTCGACGGTATGGGGGCGAAGGAGCAAGCCCCTAGCGTTCCGTTGTGAGGGGTTTACAATTGATGCACCGATCAGTTGTATAATGCGAGGAAAACCGCTCTTGTCAAAGAACGAGGGCCTCTTATGCATCCCGAAGACACCCGCTGTGTGTAACTCGAGCCACGACGCGAAGTAATGCATCGGGAAGACCACATGCAAAACCCCGGGCTCACTGGCATCCGCCGCTCGACTGAGACCGTGGTATAAGTGTGCCAGGCCGGCGATCCCAACAGCTACCTTCACCCCGATGACCATCCGATGTGCTGGATAAAAGACAGAGGGTCGCATTCGATGAGAGTGCATCGGGATAGCGAACCAACTCAACCATAACCCGAGAAACCCCAAGAAAAAGGTCTCCTCATCCATCCCAGGGGCCGCTACTTCTGCAAGAGACACGGTTGGAAAGTTAGGAAGAAAAAAATCCTTTTGACCTATTTCGCTCGCCGGCAGGTTATCCAAACCTAAACCGAAAGGATCCTCAAGGGTGGCAGACTTGGCAGTGGCCGCAGAGAGGGCGTTGGGATGAAGGAACCGAGCTATGAAATCCTCAAAGTTAACTCCTCGACTCCCATGTTCAACGAAGAGAGACTCATATATGTTCAACACGTTAATTAAGCTTGGGAACTGGTGTTGAACAGCAGTATCCGGAGTGACCCCCCTTACCATTGGCCTAGCTCCAAAAACGTACACGTCTGTTGGGAGCAGCTCCTCATAATGTTCCCCCATCACCGGTAAGCCGGATACCTCCGAAAATTCCTCCAGAGAAATTGACACTTCCCGATCCATGGCAAGGAAAGTGTGGGTGGGAATATTCCATTGCTCCAAGAAGGCCTTGAGCCACCAGGTGGGGAGCATAGGATATTGGAAGAGAGAGACGTAGACTGCGGTGTACAATCCTAGTCTTATCAACTGCGACTTCTTCGTCGACAGGATATACCGGGCCCACGGCAGATAGCCAATCGGGTGGCGGGGAATCAGACCAAGGTTATACGATTGCCCCCAAGGCCGCGCTTCACCTTGACAGATACGACGTCCTAGGATGTCCAAAACCATAGGACGCTGAACCGGTATCGCATCTATAGCGGGATGTAGAAAACCTTTTGATGTCCAGTCTGCCAGCTCCACGGCATACTGCACCGAGGGTGGGGTAGCATAATGAATCGCCGTTATGGGTTCCGACGGCACCGCGCATGTAAAGCTCCGTCGGCCCATAATGATCTGATTGTACCACGACCCCCAAAGGTGGAGACTCTTATGCTCAGGGTCGTATGCCTTGATCATGGTCAGGACCTCACGGTCCAAAGGCGCCTCTGGGAATCCTTCCTCCGAGCGGACAAACGGGAATGAAGTGTCTTCAGACATGATCGCTGCAAAAAGAGCAATGTAGCCGTCAGTATTGTAATCCCAACGTTTCACATTAAAAAAAAAAAAAAATGCATTAATTAAATTAAAATCAAAATTAATTAATTACACCGCACCCCAGTGCAGTGAGTAGGGGACCAAAGAGGGACCCACAAAATCTAAATGACAATAAGTCAATTAAGGAGACAAACTCATCAATGGATGAGATTGTCAGTTGGCCCTTAGGGGGAACATTCCCATAATAAAAAGGGGGGAAAGAATCCCTAGAGACAAGGAGAGAATCTCCTCTTTCAGAGCAAAGCTCTGTCACAGAGTGACACTTGTCAAAATCTGGTCTCAAAAGAATTAAAATTCCTTAAGAAAGAGCTTAGCTCTATAATATTCTATCAAAAAGAAAGTCTTTGAAAAGAAATTTAAAATTAAAATTTCTGAAATAAAAAAAAAGAAGATCCATGAAAGCTTATAGAAAAATTCTTCATTTGTTTCAGATCTAAAAGATCTACATTTGATTCAAAGAGCAAAGCTCTGTTCATGGGTTAGAACCCATGAATAAGATCTCTGTAGATCTATGAATTTGTGAGAGAAAAGCTCTGTTAATGAAACCCTAAAGGGAATTTCTTCAGATCAAAAGATCCATGAGAGCAGAGCTCTATTGGTTAAAATTAATTTAAATTAACTTAACTTAATTTTAAAATTAATTATTACCTAAAGTTTTCTAAACTTTGGGAAATAAGAGCAAAGCTCTAGAGTTCTGAAAACAAGAGCAAAGCTCTGAAATTCTTAAGCAAAGAGCAGAGCTCTGAAAATCTAAATCCAAGAGAAATGGTGAGATTTTCTAAGGGTTAAAAGGCCCTATTTATAAGGCGCTTGCGCCTCTTGGAATTCCCCCTCAATCCAACGGTCAGGAGGGGTTGCCACCGTTGCACTCACGTGTGCGCCACGTGAGCGCAACGGCGGGGGGGCATTTGTTTCGTCCAATCAGAGCAAAGCTCTGTTTGAATTCAAAATTTAAATTTTTGAAGCAACGCTTCAGATCCTTTGCGCTGCGCGCTCTGCGCCACGTGTCCAGCGCAGATACATTAGCGCAGCGCACCCACTCAGAGCAAAGCTCTGTTTAAAGGAAGCAACGCTTCAGATCCTTTGCGCTGCGCGCTCTGCGCCACGTGTCCAGCGCAGATACATTAGCGCAGCGCACCCAATCAGAGCAAAGCTCTGTTTAAAGGAAGCAACGCTTCAGATCCTTTGCGCTAGCGCTCTGCGCCACGTGTCCAGCGCAGATACATTAGCGCAGCGCGCCCAATTAGAGCAAAGCTCTGTTAAAGGAAGCGCCGCGCTGCGCTCTGCGCTGTGCGACACGTGGCAACACAGTTGCGCTGCGCGACACGTGTCAGCACAGATGCGCTAGCGCAGAAAAAGGGGCTAAGTGCCAAAGGCAATTTAGCCATGCAAAATTACATGCACTTGATAACAACAAATTAAAATACGATGCACAAGCACAACAAAGAGTTCAAATAAAGGAACACTTAACAGATAATAGAATACTTAATCAAAACATTTATTTATTATTAAATTTAAAAAAGATCACCGAATACGGGATCAGAGAGACAAGGGTTCACAAAAACAAAAAGAAAATTATTCAGCTCCCTCTCCGCCTTCTCCATCGCGTCGAAGCGGCGATCTTCCCGAGGAGTAGCCATCCAACGGTCGACGCCGCATTCCTGGGAGAGAGTGGCGATAACGACTCGACGAGCCCGTATCTGGCTCAGCAAGTGGAAAGAGCAGTCCCTCAAAGGTTTGGTGATCAAGTGCGCTTCGAGAAAGCACTCAATCTTATCTTCGGCGGCATCCAGCATTGCTGAGGACATCTCTGCTGGAGGAGGGGGAATGTCGGCAAGCGCCGAGGCAAGGATCATCCGAAGCCAAATGGAATTCGGAGGGAGAGGAGACCCGACACGAGTCAAAAGCTCGTGCATTGCAGCGTCGCATTGCTCGTCCGAGAGAGAAAGGTCCACCAGACGTGCAGCAAAACGAGGAACGATGTCCCGGATCGGCACCTCCCATGGTTGTCGGCAGGCATGAGGGCGGTTGCAAGCCATGATCGAAGAAGTTCTCTGAAAATGAGAGAAGAAAAGGCTCAGCCTTGAGTTATATATATAGACCCAAGCACAGAAAATTTTGTGCACAATGAAATCGTTGCCAAGGCCCGGGAAATCAGAATTTTGGGAATACAAGTTTGACTTGAAAAGAGGAGATGAAGCGGCGCTTCTGATTCTCAAAAAATTTAATAAATGAAGCAACGCTTCAGATCCTTTGTGCTGAGCGCAACGCGCCACGTGTCAGGCGCAGATGTATCAGCGCTGCGCCCAAGAAGACGCGCCCAATCAGAGCAGAGCTCTATTTGCCTGAAGCAACGCTTCAGTTGCGCTGCGCTCTGCGCTGCGCGACACGTGTCAGCGCAGATGCGCTAGCGCAGTTGCGCTAGCGCAGTTGCGCTGCGCTCTGCGCTGCGCGACACGTGTCAGCGCAGATGCGCTAGCGCAGTTGCACTGCGCTTTGCGCTACGTGACACGCGTCACGCGCTGGGGCATCTGCGCCAAATTAAATTAAGATTTTTAAGAAATCTTTTCTGTTCTTGTTGAAATAAGAAGATTTTCTTCTGCAAAGCAGAAGCCCTTGGATCAAAGATCCAACGGTAGGGAAAATTCCCCAAATCACTCAGAGGATGATCTCTTTAACAAATTTAACTAATTTGTGAGCACTATAAAAAGGACCTTAGGCCTCAATTCAAAGGAGGGAGTTTTTTTTTTGAGAATTCAAGAACCTTAAACAGAAAGAACTCCGAGAAGATTTCAAGAAAGAGGTAAAGAACCTTCGTGGATTAGAAGAAATTCCTTCTAAAAGACCATTAGTCTAAAAAAAATATATATATATATATGAGATCAATGATCTTTATATAAAAAAGAAAACAGTGCTTTGCACTTCTTGTGAACCTTTGGTTCTTTAAAAACAATGTAAAAAATAAAAGAATAGTGCTTTGCACTTTTGCGAACCTCTGGTTCTTCGAATAAAGAAGAAATTTATTTTTCTTTGATCTGATCTAGATCAAGAACTTAAACAGTGCTTTGCACTTCCTTTCTGGAATCTAAAAAGATTCTTAGTGCTTTGCACTTCCAAGTTGCGCCGCTGCGCTCTTGAGAGAGCGCCACGTGTCGGCCATAAAACCACTTGTGCTAAGCGCCCTTGAGATAGAGCTTTGCTCTCTGGAATTGGCGCAACTCGCTGAGAGCGCGCCACGTGTCAGCAGCGCAACAGCGCATTGCACTACGCTGGTGCGCTTGCGCTCATCAAAGCACGACACGTGTCATCACCATATGGACTTGCGCTCATTACTTAGTGCAAACGCAGATGCATTAAAAAAGGGCCAAGCCCAATTAAAAGAAGGCCTAACAGGCTCAACAAAGCGCAAATGCATTATTTTAAGGGGCAGAGCCCAAACAAGAACAGATGCTTTGCATCATTTATAAATGGGCAGAGCCCAAACAAAAATATTCAGAATGCTATGCATTTTAAAAAAAAAGGGGCAAAGCCCAAACGAAGTAGATACTTCGCAAATGGGCAGGGCCTAAAATAAACTAATATCCTATGTCTTCTGTGGGTAGAGCCTAAATAAAAAAATGCCATGTTGAAATGGACTTAGCCCAATCGTGGCCATAAGTCCTTAAATTAAATTGACTGAGTACAGCTGCTCTCCTAAATCAATTTACATCCGGTTCGAGGGTACATCTCCGAACTCCTTTGACATCCGTCGTTGTAATTCCTCAACGACGTCAGAGAGGTGACGGGTCCCGACGACCATACATCGATACGGACTGCGGGGTCCTTAAACTCGTGGACCGAGACGTCCCTAAACTAATATTGGACCGAAACGTCCCTAAACTAACATCGGACCGAAACGTCCCTAAACTAAAATCGGACCGAAACGTCCCTAAACTAATATCGGACCGAAACGTCCCTAAACTAATGACGGACCACTATGTCCCTAAACTGGCGACGGACCGAAACGTCCCTAAACTAATAATGGACCACCACGTCCCTAAACTGGAATATGGACCGCTACGTCCCTAAACTGACACGATAGGGCCCAAACGCTCTTTTGTCGGATCTAAACGGTCCCGTCTAAGTTGATCTTAACCCCAAATACGGTTAACGTGTCCTTAGACATCTAAATAAACAATAAAATCCCAAACCAACTTTGGTTCAAGGGTACATCTCGGAACTCCTCAGACGTATGTCGTTGTAATCCCTCAACGACGTCAGAGAGGTGACGAGTCCCGACGGCCGGATAATTAAATCAATCACTACGTCAGGTCGATCTTAGTCCAAAACAGGACTAGCGTATCCTTGATGAACGTTTAAGTTGATCCTAGTCGCAACGCGACTAATGCATCCTTAAACTAAAAACACCAAACCCAAATCTAAGCAAATACGGATTTGGACTAATCCACGTCCTACGGGTGACGATATTACTCAGTCTCCGTACACAATCTACGGGCAACCACAAACAAAACAAACACATACGACACGAAGTGAAATTCTGGAGAAGGAGAAAGTTGTTACCGCGATGCGGTAGCGTAATTAACTGCAGGGGCTTGCGCCTGTAGGGAAGAGCGTCCCCACAATCAAAAACCCCTCACCCTGAGGGGGAATCTGACGAAGTCTGCTACATCGGCCGCGTCCGTCTAAACCTCCGATATACGGTGCCGTAAATCAACTCGGCATCTTCGGAGAGATAGACGGATAAAACCAAATAGCATCTGCCCCGAACCTCAGGCACGTGACGTCCTAACGTCGCAGGCCGCCGTTCGGAGGGGAACAGGGAGAGACAAGTCTTGATGGTTCATAAAACAACATAGAGACCATCTCGACACTCATCTCGTTACAGCTGACATAGTGTCAACACCGGCATTTCTTCTCACTCCAGCAGGATGCAGACGCAACGTCAACAAATGACTCTGGGGTCAAAACAAAGCGGAGCCATGGTAAATTCTCTAGTTCCAAGCCTCGACGGTTCACAAACAAGCTAGAGACCACCTCGACACTCATCTCGTTACAGCAGACATAGTGTCAATACCGGCATTTCTTCTCACTCCAGCGGGATGCAGACACAACGTCAACAAACGACCCTAGGGTCAAAACAAAGCGGAGCCATGGCAAATTCCCTAGTTCCAAGTCTCGACGGTTCACAAACAACCTAGAGACCACCTCGACACTCGTCTCGTTACAGCAGACATAATGTCAACACCGGCGTTTCTTCTCACTTCAGCAGGATGCAGACGCAACGTCAACAAACGACCCTAGGGTCAAAACAAAGCGGAGCCATAGTAAAGTCCCTAATTCCAAGCCTCGACGGTTCACAAAAAACCTAGAGACCACCTCGACACTCGTCTTGTTACAGCAGACATAATGTCAACACCGGCATTTCTTCTCACTCCAGCAGGATGAAGACTGACCCTAGGGTTAAAACAAAGCGGATCCATGGCAAATTCCCTAGTTCCAAGCCTCGAAGATTCACAAACAACCTAGAGACCACCTCGACACTCGTATCGTTACAGCAGACATAGTGTCAACACCGGCGTTTCTTCTCACTCCAGTAGGATGCAGACGCAACGTCAACAAATGACCCTAGGGTCAAAACAAAGCGGAGCCAAGGAAAAGTCCCTAGTTCCAAGCCTCGACGGTTCACAAATAACCTAGAGACCATCTCGACACTCGTCTCATTACAGCAGACATAATGTCAACACCGGCATTTCTTCTCATTCCAGCAGGATGCAGACGCAACATCAACAAATGACGCTAAGGTCAAAACAAAGTGGAGCCATGGCAAAGTCCCTAGTTCCAAGTCTCGACGGTTCATAAACAACCTAGAGACAATCTCGACACTCGTCTCATTACAGCAGACATAATGTCAACACCGGCGTTTCTTCTCACTCCAGCAGGATGCAGACGCAACGTCAACAAACGACCCTAGGGTTGAAACAAAGCGAAGCCATGGCAAAGTCCCTAGTTCCAAGCCTCGACGGTTCACAAACAACCTAGAGACCACCTCGACATTCGTCTCGCTGCTGCAGACACAATGTCAATAATAGCGTTTCTTCTCACTCCAGCAGTATGAATACGCAACGTCAATAAACGACCCTAGGGTCAAAACAAAGCAGAACCATGGCAAAGTCCCTAGTTCCAAGTATCGATGGTTCACAAACAACCTAGAGATCATCTTGACACTCGTCTCATTCCAGCAGACGCGGTTTCAACAACAGCATTTCCTCTCACTCCAGCAAGATGTAGACGCAACGTCAACAAACGACCCCAGGGTCAAAACAAAACGGAGCCATGGCAAAGTCCCTAGTTCCAAGTCTCGACGGTTCACAAAACAACCTAGAGATCACCTCGACGTTCGTCTCATTACAGCAGATGCAGTGTCGACAAAGGAAGTGAATGCCAAATTCCTAGCTTCGGTGTCTTGTCGGCAACTCAAATAAAACCCGAAAGACTATCGGAGATCATCCCACACCAGTGCGGAGTGGTTATGACTCATCGGGGCTCCTAAACTGGGCCTAATCTCAAGTAAAAAGCGGCATGGCAATATTCCTAACGCTTGCTCTTCCGATGATCAAATTGTTTAGGAAGATTACTTGAAGACATTTTGTCCAGCCCCCGAAGGGATCAGAGACACGACAGTCGCAGGTCTACTCGAACAGCAGTAAAGACTGCATATCGGGGAATGCATCAGCCAACGCGACGGTACGACGGACAAAAACCCTAGTACCACAAAACCTAACGGACCTCTGTCGCAAAGAGCAGGGGTTATCTATGACGTCAGGATAAGTTTTCCTACAAGCCCAAGGGAGGTAAACTAAACAAACTCCGAAATGAGTCCATAAACTAGAAACTCCGGGATGAGTGAATAAACTATAAACTCCGAAATGAGTCCATAAACTAGAGACTCCGGGATGAGTGAATAAACTACAAACTCCGAAATGAGTATATAAACTACTTCACATCAAATCAAGACATCGAAGAAAAGAGAAATGCCAGTATGAAATAAAATATGTCTTTTATTCATGAATTTAAGTAAATACAAGATACATTTCATTCAGGAATCAAAATGAATACATGTTATTCATGAATCAGAAGTTTAAGAAATACAATCAGTACAAGAAGGGGGAAACAAAAACATTTATTAAGGAGGAAGGGTTTTCAACAAACTGACAAACCGCTCGCGAACTCCCCTCAACTCTTTCTCGCGTTCTGCTACGGCGGCCAACTCCGCTTCGATTTGAGCCCGTTGTTGCAAGAAAGATGAAAGCTTTTCATCGATTTCCTGCTTGGCGGTTTAGCAATCCTGTGTGACCCGCTCGGTGAAGTCAAGCTTCTGCCTTAGCGCCAGCCCGTCAGAAATACATCATTGGAGGTATTCAAAAATAGCTTTCAGCTGCGCAGTATTCGCTTCAACCTGGGCGCACAATTGGATGGATTCGCCAGAAGTCGCCCCATGCTCCTTTCGTCTCAAGGACGCCTCTTGTTCAAAATATCGAATGAAAGAGACACTCTGCTCGACCCATGCAGCCCGACGAGAGTTCAAAGCCAATACCTCAGGAGCGAGACGCTTAAGCTCAATCTTATGCAGGCAAGCTTCGATCTTCCTGCAATAATCAACCTAAGAACCGACGAGATCTTCATTATGGAAATTCACGAGCGTCGCCAGCATTGGATTGACTTCGTCGGCAAATTCCATAGCAGAGGTGAGGGCCTCGGCGTCGAGATCTTCAATAAACTCGCTTAACATTAGTCGGCTATTCACTGCGCCCCTGGATGATGGACGTTTAGCGAAGGGCCCCGTGGGCATAGGAATGAGGGACTCAAAAGGAGCTGAAGCCGGTGTAATCGCTGCAAAATAAATCACGGTCAGATTTCAACTTGAAAGAAGACACCTGACGGACAAGATCTACCGTACTGGCTATTGAAGGTGGCAAAACAGGGAGCACCGAAGGCGTGGTTATTCTTTCGCTTCCTCCTCCGAGCTGTGATACTGTGGTCAATATAAGGAAGGCTTAGCAACAAGAAGTCTACTTATAAAAAAGAGAAACACTAGGTGAAGAATATACTGACCAATACCGGAAGGTGGAACGACTTCCGATTGAAAGGAAAAATGCGAGTTTAACACCCGGTATAAGTGGTCGAAAAGTACTCCTGCAGAGTCGCGACAATATATAGTCAATGCAAAGAGAATTGTATCCGCGGTAAAGCAACTAAGTGAGAAACCCTTACCTTCCAAAATTTGAGGAGGCACAGATGAAGAAAGAACCGTGACTGTCAAAGTGGCCGCCGGCGATAATTCTTCAGCCGGTACAGCTTCAGGGTTTACCGCGCCTATGCTCAAGACAAACGAAATATCATTAGAGGGTCTTAACAAGATTAAAAACTCAAAGATTATAACCCAAGGAGTACCTGATAGGTCAAAGACCGAAACCGTGCCGAAAGCATCACCAAGTGTAATGGCTTCCTCATTTTCCCTCGGGGGAGTAGATTCCGCACCCATAGCTTCATCCCCTGACTCGACAATGGCCGTCGTAATGCTTGTGACACCCACAAATACAAAGGAGCCACAAAGAGAAAGAGTAGCAGTCTGGACAGTCCCAGATTCCTGAGAAAGAGTGGCCTCTTCGGGCTCTGTAATCATTGGCGTTTCACCGGCCATGCCACCGTCAGGACTCGGCCCTGCTTAAAAGAAAATGCGTATGTCATGATTCGAGGACTAAGTTCTAATAAGGGACTGGGCGTTACGTTACCTTGAAGTAGCTTTTCAGTTTCCTCACGAGCTGCACGCGCAAGCTGTCTATGGGCGGTAGACAGAGCGGAAGGAGCGTCCACCGGGGGATGTTAGAAGATGGGATATTGCTCGAACCTGCACCCGCAGCTAAGTGTCACGCCCCGCTTCCCAGAGTGCGCTAAGATAGGCACGTGACAGAGCCAGCCATGCTACCTGTGGATAGGAAAAATCCCTCCACAGTCACATTACGGCTGTAGAGATATCAAGAACAAGAAAGTAAATAAACTATCTAGTACATGTCCATGAGCCAGAATAAACGAGTCAAGAAATAATATGCGGAAGCAATAAATCCAATAACAGTAACATCTGGAAAGTACGGAAATAACTGAACTAACTGGATACTAACAGGATCCTCACTACTCGGCCTGACGGCGGAAATACTCCTGCTCAGCCTGCGACAAAGGTAGAGGATCTAGGCCATGCAAAACCCAGACGTCAGTGCCTCATAATATCAACAATAATATAATCAGGGGGTAGCAATACATGCAGGCACGAGTATGAACAGTAATAAAAGTATAACAGTAACAAGTCATAGGTAAACCGTAACATGAATACAGATCGGTGAACAAGATATAAACAGGTGAAGTGCAGTGAGTAGTCTAAACTGTGCTATAAGGTTATCTACTATAAAATTATTCGAAATCAATTAATGTAATCCTCATCGTAACCCATCGGTCTATGCCCCGTTCATTCCCCACGGGACCACGGTAAAATGATGTAATAGACTGTGAGTCTATGTCCCGTTCATTCCCCACGGGACCACGGTAAAATGATATAATAGCCCTTTGAGTTACGTTCAGCTACATTCTTGATTTCCCCATGCCCCCAAGTCATGTGTGTAAGTCAGGTATTTATAAATCTGAGACCAATGCCAACACAGGATCAAGCAGGAACAGGTTTGTCTATACAGACAACAGGATATGTCCATCGGGACAACATGTCAAGATTGTCGGCATTAGAAACAGGATCAGGTAACATGTCAAGTAGTGATATATCAGGTCATGTCAGATAGTGTACATGTATCAAGTTATGTCAAGTAGTGGTGTATCAGGTCATGTCAAGTAGTGCACAGGTGTCAAACGGGTGCTCATAATCAAACTGTAGCAAGTATTGAATCAAAATGAAAGTACGGATGTACAATAAAAGCATGGATGCACAAATATTGATCAGGGGTCACATCATGACTAAGTAGGATGCACAATTATCAAGCATGGTGCACTAATAAAATAGTAACATGAAATAATATGGTCTCGGCATGCAACTAGATATGTAATAAACCATACGGATACAGACAGATACTATAAAACTGTAAATCGGTAAAATTTGCTGAATATTAAAACACAAGCACTATTATTTATTAAATAGATATTGATATAATAATATTAACATGGATAACATATTCAAACTGATTAATAACTATAAAATTGGTATTGATTACTGATTAATAACTATAAAAGTGGTATTGATTAACCATGCACAAGAAAGTTCCGTTCAAGAATTCAGCGTCACTCTGATTTGTAAAATAGCTTAAAAATAACAAAAGTTCTCCAAAAGGGGCATGTCTTATACCAAAACAAAGATAATTCAATAAGATTTTCATTTTTATAAGTATAAGCATCTCAGGTTGCTCCTACAAAAATCTATGAACATTCGAAATTGAAAGTTTGCTGGTGGAATTTCCCTGGACAGCAGTTTAGAGATATTTTTATTTGCATTTTAAGTTATTTAAACAATTTATTTTGCAAGTAAATATTTCCTAGAGTTATAGTATTCTGAGTTAGCTTTGTAACGAACTAAAGAACGTATACTAATGATTTTTCTATGATTTATAATGAATTTTATAAGGTAAGATGTACAGTAAATTTCAGATTTGTCGTATCCGCTTTTCAACGACGTTTCATGTGTAAACTATAATATTTTTAAATGTATAACATTATAAAATGCAGATTATAAACTAATTAAAGATAATAATAAGAAATATTACGACGATATATATTTTAAATGATATGGATGCAAACGGGTATCACATAATCGTAAAATGATAAACTAACAAGTACGGAACATATAACTAAGCAATATGAAATGTAACTATTCAATTTGATGCAGTATATGATAGTATAGTATGTAACAAGATAAGTTTTCATGACCTAGATCTGAAATGATATGAATGGATGCAAACGGAACATCGAAAAGTTATAAGACTAAATATGGGGTGCATGATTTTAAATACAGGTATTCCATTGTTAAAATAGATGCGTCTAAAGTAATTTAGCATGTAATTAAGATTGGTTTGCATGCCCTAGATCTGAAATGCACTATACAAATGTAAACGGAACGCCGAAAGGCTATAATATGAAACATGCGATACTTGATTTAAAATACAAGTGTGATGTTTATTTAAATAGGTATATAATGAGTTATATAGCATGTAGCATGATTAACTTGTCTAGACGGAACAAGAACGGATGTGTACGGAACGTCCTTCATCGGCGAAATGTCACGACGCGCGCACGGTACACGGAACGGTTTCAAACAACGCATGAGGGTGTTCACGCAAGTCAGGAACGTTCACTGGATCACTCGGATCGTCAGCGACGAGCACGGCTCCGGCGGTGATCACCGGAATCAAGAAACAAGATCAAGAAAGAAGAAAGAAGAAAGAAGAAGAAGAAGTAAGAAGAAGAGGTTGTGTATTAAATAAGGAAAGAAAAATTAAATAAATAAAAAATATATAAATATATATATGCAGAGGGGAGAGAAAGAGAAAGGGGTTGTTAGTTTGTTAGGAAATTAGTTTAGATTCAAATTTAAAAAATCTTTTATTAGTTAACTAAATTATAATTTGTATCAATTTATAAAATTAATATTATATAAATAAAATTTGATATTCTGGTAAATACAAATATAGTCCAAAACATCCCCGGGTCGGGTCTAAAATTCAGTTTTAAAATACGAAAAATATACATGTCGACCAAAATAAAAAATGAATGTCTGGATAACGAAAAATGCATACCCACAAGAACGGATGCACGCACGTGCGCGTAGCCATCCAAACAACTCCATTTCACTGAACGGGACGAGAGCAAGATGCGCGGATGCTACCACGGGGCTAGGGGTATCATGCAGGCCATGCAATGTATTTTTAAAATATTTTATGTGACTTAAAATGTTATATTAAAAAAATGCAGATGCCAGATAAAATGCCAGTATGCAGTAAAAATGAAAATGCACGAATCCATGTAACATGTCAGGATAAATCATTAACATGAATCAAATAAGTTCAAGCAAGTGGGTCGGGTCGAATGCAATGTAAAATACTATTCGCACCCAAAACACGATAAATCAGGAAAATACCACAATTAAGGAAATACGAGAACTAGAATTGGTATAATTGAACTAGGTTGTTACATTATACCCAACTACAAAAGAATTTCGTTCTCGAAATTCCAAGAACAAGAAAGGATAGACAATCAAGAAACTATAAGAATAGATGTGGAAACTTCTGCCGGATTTCATCTTCTCGTTCCCAAGTTGATTCTCCATGCGAGCGATTTCCCCAAGAAACAAGTACGAGAGGGATAACCTTGTTCTTAAGAACCTTTTCCCTTCGATCCACAATCGACATCGGTCGTTTCTCAAAGGTTAAATCTTCTCGTACAGTCAGCTCCAAATGATCCAACGCGTGTGTTTCATCTCGAACATATTTACGGAGTTGAGATACATGAAACACGTCATGAACATTCGCCAAAGATTGTGGTAACGCCAATCGATAAGCCACTTCTCCAACACGCTCCAAAATCTCGAAAGGCCCCACAAATCGAGGACTAAGCTTGCCTCGACTCCCAAAATGAATCACTCCTTTAGTAGGTGATATCTTCAAGAATACCATATCACCAACAGCAAATTCTAGAGGTCTTCTCGATGTATCGGCCCAACACTTCTGCCGATCTTGTGCTGCTTTCATATAATTCCGGATAGTATTAACTTTCTCCACGGTTTGCATGATCAAATCCAGTCCCAACAATCTTCGTTCTCCAACATCGTCCCAACAAACATGTGAGCGATACTTGCGACCATACAATGCTTCGATTGGAGCAATCTGAATAGTCGCCTGAAAGCTGTTGTTGTACGAAAACTCCACCAAGTGTAGATGATCCTCCCATGAACCCTTGAAGTCTAACATACAAGCTCTCAACATGTCTTCAAGAGTTTGGATCGTTCTCTCCAACTGTCCATCTGTTTGAGGATGATAAGCTGTGCTAAACTTCAATCGAGTCCCCAAACCTTCCTGTAAGCTCCTCCAGAAGTGTGATAAGAATCGGGTGTCACGGTCGGACACGATACTCACAGGTACTCCATGTAATCTCACGATCTCCTGCATGTACCGTTCTGCTAACGCTTCCATTGACTGACCAACTCGAAACGGTATGAAGTGAGCTGCCTTGGTCAATCGATCAACAATCACCCAAACTGCATTGTTGCCCTTTGGACTCCGCGGTAAAGCTGTCACGAAATCCATGGTTATATGTTCCCACTTCCATTGAGGAATCGGAAGTGGTTGCAATAAACCAGCAACCCTTTGATGTTCAGCCTTAACTTGCTGACACACCAAGCACTTTGCTACAAAGTGAGCAATCTCTCTTTTCATGCCTTCCCACCAGAAATGTTGTCTTAGATCGCGGTACATCTTCGTGCCTCCTGCATATACGGAATATGCGGAACTGTGTGCCTCCTTCAAAACTTCTTCGCGAATGTTTCCCTTTGGCACACACAAACGGCTACTATATCGCAACGAACCATCTTTATAAATCAGTAAATCTATTCGAAGTCCCGCTTCAACCTGTTCTCGGAACTTCTGCAATCTTGGATCCTGTGACTGCGCTTCTTTAATATTATCGATCACCAACGACTGTACTTGCAGCTGCATCAACTGTTCCGAAGAATGCGATAGCACGATCTCCAGCTCGAATCTCCGAAAGTCTTCAATAAGTTCCTTCTGTGCAGTCAACATCTGAATTGCTAGCAACCGACTAAGCGTATCCGGCACAACATTAACTTTCCCCGGATGGTATTTAAGGTCAAGATCATAGTCAGCTATCAGCTCCAACCATCTGCGCTACCTCATATTAAGCTCCTTCTGTGTGAACACATACTTCAGGCTTTTGTGATCGATGAATACTTCGACCCTTTCGCCCAATAAGTAGTGTCTCCAAATCTTCAAAGCGAAAATCACGACTGCTAGCTCCAAATCATGAGTTGGGTAATTCTTCTCATGGGTCTTCAACTGTCTCGATGCGTAGGCTATAACCTTCCTATGCTGCATCAGAACACATCTCAAACCTTTCCCAGATGCGTCGCTGTGAAACACCAATCCTCCGGAACTATCTGGTACGGTTAAAATAGGAGCGGTTATCAATCTCTGCTTCAACGCCTCAAAACCTGACACACACTTATCCGTCCACACAAATGGTACTTCCTTGCGCGTAAGCTTGGTCAAAGACTCAGCCAAACGAGCAAAATTCTCCACGAACCTTCTGTAATAGCCGGCAAGTCCAAGAAAATTTCTGATCTCTGCTACGTTCTTCGGAATCAGCCAATTTTGAACTGCTGCAATCTTTTCGGGGTCAACGGCGATTCTATCTCCGGATACGACATGCCCCAAAAACTTCACTTCTTCAAGCCAAAACTCACACTTACTCATCTTTGCATACAATCTTTCTTGCCTCAATGTCTGCAGTGCAATCTTCAAGTGTTCTGCATGCTCTTCAATGCTCCTCGAGTAGACCAGAATATCATCGATGAACACCACTATAAACTGGTCTAAGAACGGTGAAAAGATTCAGTTCATCAAGTCCATAAATATCTCCGGTGCATTCGTAACTCCGAATGGCATCACTAAATACTTGTAATGTCCATACCGAGTTCGGAACGCGGCCTTGTAAATATCTTCTGATTTAACTCGGACCTGATGATATCCGGACTGCAAATCCAGCTTCGAGAATACCCTCGCGCCACTAAGCTGCTCGAACAATTCGCCAATGCGAAGGATCGGGTACTTGTTCTTAATAGTCACCCGGTTTAATTCTCGATAATCAATGCACATCCTCCTTGTGCCATCTTTCTTCTTTACTAGAAGAACTGGAGCTCCCCAAGGTGAATTGTTGCTGCGAATTCAACCCTTCTCTAGCAGTTCGGTAACCTGCTTCATTACTTCTTCCAACTCCACTGGTGCCATCGGATAGTACGCCTTTGAGATTGGCGCTGCACCAGGAACAAGATCGATCGCGAACTCCACATCTCGTTTTGGCGGTAAACCCGAGATATCCTCGAACACATCCATGAACTCTCAAACTACAGCTGGCGCTTCCTCCTTATCAACTTCCATTGACGAAAGAACATTACTTGTCGGCCTAGCCCTAAACTCGACTATCCCGACAGAACTGCTACCTCCAGCAAAACAAACTCCGGATGTCCGGGAATCTGGAAAATCACTTTCTTTGCCCTACAATCAATGTGAGCATGGAAAGTGAGACCATCAATTTCCAAGACAACTTCATAACTGCCGGTATCGGTCACCAAGAAATCTGCAAAACATAAACTGGTAAGTAATGAAACGGAGAGAACCAAGGTAATAGAACGACCATGAAATAAGGAAATGAAACAAGACCAGGACTCCAAGTTACTTAAATAGAGTACCGCATTGTAACTATACTGCAGTTCATAGTTACAATCACATAACTCCGTTCAAGTCGCCCAAATCCTAGTATCAAAATCAAAGGAATAGGACGGAAGAAACAATAGGGAACCGAAAGAATTTCAACTCGAGATGCAAAGTTGTTTGCATATCGTCAGGACAGGGGTCAAGAGAAAGATATGATTCAAGAATCATGATAACAATATGGCAGGACATGTTCTTAATCACGGATTTTCTGATTCGTGTATTGGGTCCAATACACAACTACAAAAGAATCAAACCCGATTAACCTAAATCCTATGGCTATGATACCAAACAAACCCTGTCACGCCCCGCTTCCCAGAGTGCGCTAAGATAGGCACGTGACAGAGCCAACCATGCTACCTGTGGATAGGAAAAATCCCTCCACAGTCACATTACGGCTGTAGAGATATCAAGAACAGGAAAGTAAATAAACTATCTAGTACATGTCCATGAGCCAGAATAAACGAGTCAAGAAATAATATGCAGAAGCAATAAATCCAATAACAGTAACATCTGGAAAGTACGGAAATAACTGAACTAACTGGATACTAACAGGATCCTTACTGCTCGGCCTGACGGTGGAAATACTCCTGCTCAGCCTGCGACAAAGGTAGAGGATCTGGGTCATGCAAAACCTAGACGTCAGTGCGTCATAATATCAACAATAATATAATCAGGGGGTAGCAATACATGCAGGCACGAGTATGAACAGTAATAAAAGTAGAACAGTAACAAGTCATAAGTAAACCGTAACATGAATACAGATCAGTGAACAGGATATAAACAGGTGAAGTGCAGTGTGTAGTCTAAACTATGCTATAAGGTTATCTACTATAAAGTTATTCAAAATCAATTAATGTAATCCCCATCGTAACCCATCGGTCTATGCCCCGTTCATTCCCCACGGGACCACGGTAAAATGATGTAATAGACTGTGAGGCTGTGTCCCGTTCATTCCCCACGGGACCACGGTAAAATGATATAATAGCCCTTTGAGTTACGTTCAGCTACATTCTTGATTTCCCCATGCCCCCAAGTCATGTGTGTAAGTCAGGTATTTATAAATCTGAGAACAATGCCAACACAGGATCAAGCAGGAACAGGTTTGTCTGTACAGACAACAGGATATGTCCATCGGGACAACATGTCAGGATTGTCGGCATTAGAAACAGGATCAGGTAACATATCAAGTAGTGATATATCAGGTCATGTCAGGTAGTGTACATGTATCAAGTCATGTCAAGTAGTGGTGTATCAGGTCATGTCAAGTAGTGCACAAGTATCAACGGGTGCTCATAATCAAACTGTAGCAAGTATTGAATCAAGGTGAAAGTACGGATGTACAATAAAAGCATGGATGCACAAATATCAATCAGGGGTCACATCATGACTAAGTAGGATACACAATTATCAAGCATGGTGCACTAATACAACAGTAACATGAAATAATATGGTCTCGGCGTGCAACTAGATATGTAATAAACCATACGGATACAGACAGATACTATAAAACTGTAAATCGGTAAAATTTGCTGAATATTAAAACACAAGCACTATTATTTATTAAATAGATATTGATATAATAATATTAACATGGATAACATATTCAAACCGATTAATAACTATAAAAGTGGTATTTATTACCGATTAAAAACTATAAAAGTGATATTGATTAACCATGCACAAGAAAGTTCCGTTCAGAAATTCAGCGTCACCCTGATTTGTAAAATAGCTTAAAAATAACAAATGTTCTCCAAAAGGGGTGTGTCTTATACCAAAACAAAGATAATTCAATAATATTTTCATTTTTATAAGTATAAGAATCTCAGTTTCCTCCTACAAAAATCTATGAACATTCGAAATTGAAAGTTTGCTGCTGGAATTTCTCTGGACAGCAGTTTAAAGATATTTTTATTTGCATTTTACGATATTTAAACAATTTATTTTGCAAGTAAATATTTCATAGAGTTATATTATTCTGAGTTAGTTTCGTAACGAACTAAAGAACGTATACTAATGATTTTTCTATGATTTATAATGAATTTTATAAGGTAAGGTGTACAGTAAATTTCAGATTTGTCGTATCCGCTTTTCAACGACGTTTCATGTGTAAACTATAATATTTTTAAATGTATAAAATTATAAAATGTATATTATAAACTAATTAAAGATAATAATAAAAAATATTACGACGATATATATTTTAAATGATATGGATGCAAACGGGTATCACATAATCGTAAAATGATAAACTAACAAGTGCGGAACATATAACTAAGCAATATGAAATGTAACTATTCAATTTGATGCAGTATATGATAGTATAGTATGTAACAAGATAAGTTTTCATGACCTGGATCTGAAATGATATGAATGGATGCAAACGGAACATCGAAAAGTTATAAAACTAAATATGGGGTGCATGATTTTAAATACAGGTATTCCATTGTTAAAATAGATGCGTCTAAAGTAATGTAGCATGTAATTAAGATTGGTTTGCATGTCCTAGATCTGAAATGCACTATACAAATGTAAACGGAACGTCGAAAGGCTGTAATATGAAACATGCGATACTTGATTTAAAATACAGGTGTGATATTTATTTAAATAGGTATATAATGAGTTATATAGCATGTAGCAAGATTAACTTGCCTAGACGGAACAAGAACGGATGTGTACGGAACGTCCTTCATCGGCGAAATGTCGCGACGCGCGCACGGTACACGGAACGGTTCCAAACAACGCACGAGGGTGATCACATTAGTCAGGTACGTTCACTGAATCACTCGGATCGTCAACGACGAGCACGGTTCCGGCGGTGATCACCGGAATCAAGAAACAAGATCAAGAAAAAAAGAAAGAAAGAAGAAGAAGTAAGAAGAAGAGGCTGTATATTAAATAAGGAAAGAAAAATTAAATAAATAAAATATATATAAATATATATATGCAGAGGAGAGAGAGAAAGAGAAAAGGTTTGTTAGTTTGTTAGGAAATTAGTTTAGATTCAAATTTAAAAAATCTTTTATTAGTTAACTAAATTTTAATTTGTATCAATTTATAAAATTAATATTATATAAATAAAATTTAATATTCTGGTAAATACAAATATAGTCCAAAACATGCCCGGGTCGGGTCTAAAATTCAGTTTTAAAATACGAAAAATATACATGTCGACCAAAATAAAAAATGAATATCCGGATAATGAAAAATGCATACCCCCAAGAACGGATGCACGCACGTGCACATAGCCATCCAAACAAGTCCGTTTCACTGAACGGGACGAGAACAAGATGCACGGATGCTACCACGGGGCTAGGGGTATCATGCAGGCCATGCAATGTATTTTTAAAATATTTTATATGACTTAAAATGTTATATTAAAAAAATGCAGATGCCAGATAAAATGCCAGTATGCAGTAAAAAGGAAAATGCAAGAATCCATGTAACAGGTCAGGATAAATCATAAGCATGAATCAAATAAGTTCAAGCAAGCGAGTTGGGTCGAATGCAATATAAATGTAAAATACTATTCGCACCCAAAACACGATAAATCAGGAAAATACCACAATTAAGAAAATACGAGAACTGGAATCGGTATAAATGAACTAGGTTGTTACACTAAGACAGCTTCGCGTTCCCTTACAACACGCTTTCTACGCTTCCTATCGACCTGGACCGTGTGAACCGACCTTCTTAATACTTCCAACAGGGGGATGTTGTTGTCCAAATCGAGTTTAGCCTTCGGATCTGCTATGACATCCATCATCGGCCGCTTCAGCAACGCCTCCTGTGGTGGTCTTGGGAGGGCCGCAGCCGTGATCAGTGGCTCTGGAAACTTTGCTGCATCACCGCTTGGGATTAGCACTATACTTGAAACAACTTGGGTTGTGGTAGTTCCTGCAATAAGGTAAAGAAAAGGGTCAAATCATGAATAAAAAGAGTAAAGGTGTAACGAAACGAATTATACCAAGGCCCAAAGAAGTGCGGAGCCTCTTTTCTTCCTCGAACGTCCTAAGGGAAGCCGCGAGAGCTTCTTCTGCAGAAATACCTGTTGAAGAAGAGAGCATTAATAAAAGCATAATAAGGGGAGAAAAGATAGGTACAGAAGAATGTAAATGAAGTATACCCGATTCCGCAATAGAGACCAACGCTGCTTCATCGTGGGCTAGTCGCTTGGAAGCTATGATGGTAGTCTGAAGATATCGGTTGCAGGCGTGTCAAATAAACCCTTATTGGTGCCATATTCGGACAAGCTCTCCCTATAGGGAGCATGAGGCTCCTGGTCGAATACCACATTAGCAGAGAATAGAGACTTCTTCTTCTACTGCTAATGGACACCAACAGCCGATGGTAAAAGCTTTCGCTTAACAGGCACCTTCAGACGGCAGGTCCCGATCTCCGAACCGATGCCCAATTCCGGGGATGCCATGGCTACCGCAGTCGAAGGAACATCCGGCCGAAGCTTATCTGGAAAATCTTGTGGGACTATAGCCGTAGTGATTTCTCTTAAAGAAGGGCGAACGACTGCTCGTCGCTTCAAAGGGACCGCTGGATTACCAGCTGGGACGACATCCTTATGGTCGAGTAGAAACCGCCACTCCTCCCTAACAACAGCACAGGTAGCATGCTGGCACCACGCCACGTAAGCGTTCGAAACTTTCGGCACATACCTCAGTTCACTGACAAGGAAATGGGACCTCGTATTTAATCGCATAAAATGATACAGCGCACTGCGAATACCCTCTTCCGTAACAGCCGGCTTGACTAAGAATGCCTTGAGAGGAACACCTTGATTATAACCCAGCTGTTGATCGAAGCGGTGCGGGTCGTACCTCATGAACTGTAAGTCCACGGCAGCGCCCCGGCCGTCTAACAGACGCCTATATGCGGAACAAAACTTTTACGGCTGGCGCTATCGCGTACTATAACCCGGATCTGCCATTAAAGCTAAACTAACAAATTGTAAAGAGGGTAGAATTGTTATACCGAACGATCCGAGTCCTTCGGTCTTTAACCATCATCCCACGCTTTATTGCAGTGGCTTGGATCTTCTGAAACTCCAGTCTCGTCGTCCAGGTGGCACCACGTCGACAGATCTTTAAACGGGCTCCCGCCTCTGAACCGAGGCAACTCGGTCGTCAAGTTTGCTAAAAGAGACGACCAAGATGAAGTAGAGAATGAGTAGAATACTTTGTCTCGTTACATCCAATGCTATAGACGAACGGTTAATGAAGTTGCCAATTGGAGTCAGGTAAATGGAAATTGGGCTATAAGAAATTTCCATGAACTAAACTATCATAATCTTTTTGCCAAAATCAATCATTAATCCCCACAAGAGGGGGGCGGTCACTTTATAGAAGAGGGAGGGTGAGTGTAGGAGAGGGGAGGGTGAGTGTAAGCAAAAGATCAAGGAAAAATATCTTAAGCATAACAAAAACTCATTAAAGGAAATGGTGATTCATAATAACACGATTCATAATAACACCAAGTATGAACACAATAAATGCACCATTAAAGCTCAAATGACTCACTAGCCTCATCACCACTTCTAGAACCTTCTAGAAGCATGACTCACCCTAAACAAGAAAAGATGAATCCGTATTTAACCGAATGTTAAATACGGCCGATAGAAAACTGGAAACTGGCAACTTCCAAAAGTGATCCCGAAACGAATTTCAGGATAACCCCGTATCGGTATAAACATACCCGCATTTATATTACGACCGAATATAAATGCAACTGAGACAAAGATATTATATCTACACAGTATAATACTGGGATCCGGTTTAAACCAAAGCCTACCAGTATTATCTGCCCGAGAAATGACACATGCGAAAACGCACGTGCTTTTTCCGAACCCTGCCATAATACCATACGGCATCTACAACGTTTCGCCCGAACTTGGGAAAGTGTCTGTGGGGGACTCTAATGACTCATCAATACAATGGCACTGGGTATAACCACTAGCACATCAGAGGTACAAGCTGTACGTAACGGTTTGCCTATGTATTGATTGGAAGGGAAGCTGACGAGCGAACTCATCTATAAACCCTACTGAGCCTGACAGTGACAATATCCGTACAGTCCGGAACGTTCGTCTATGAGTATCGCATATTAGGCCTAGGGGGTCGGTAAACGTCAGACCCTCAATAGCTGCATAAGTCGTGTCAGAGAGTAGCCCAGAACACCTTGAGATACTACTGGTATACCTACCAGTATATCTCGATTACCCTGGCCAGGGATTTCGTGTAATGGCTCTCCTAAACACAGCGTGATCTCACCCCCAATACAGGGAGAGACGAATCCCCTGCCGATCCGCTCACTTGCCTCCAATGTGGCTCGGGACTGTACCCAAAATATACCTGTTTGCTCGACTCCTTTGACCCGTGGTAGGGTATAAATCAAAGCACAGTGGGAACTCACACGAGACAAATGACGAACTCAGGTCGATGAACTAACATGTACACATGTCACCAGGGAACTGCTATCTGACGATATGTATAATACCAACTAGCATGTTCCCGGCGAGTCCTGTCCGGTGTACTCATATGCCAATGAGCACCTGTATACATCTTAGGTATCCAACTGACACCAGTGGCTTGTGAGACCGGCTACTGCCCCTCGTCGGGATCTCGACTATATACACTAGTCTACTCTGGAGTATCGATACCCTGTCTCGAAACTCCCACGACTAGGGACATTTTAAGGATATGCTTATAGACCCCAGCTCCCACTTATATGATCGCCATCATACTGCTGGTAGTTAATCAAAAATCCTATGGGCTCTATCAACATCTACATGATGATAAAGACAAACCAGATAGCATACTATCATCTCGAGTAAGACTGTTTATCGGTATAGGTCCTCCCTCAATCATTGCAATCACGTACCTGCGATCCAATAATTGACTTAGAGGGCACTATATCCAACAATCTCCCACTTGCACTTAAGGCTAATTATTGCGATGTCGTGTACTCACAGCTCGTGTGATATCGAGCATCCAACTCCTCTACTAATCAGTTTCACAAAGCTCGTTTGCAAAACTATTGTGTTCGAGAAATAGCCTCAGTGAGTGGATCCGCTTCGGTGTTTCTTTCTATATCTCTCTATATCTCAACTTCACGGAGAAAACCATCTCCTGAGTTGAGTAATACCTGTCTTAGAATATGTCTGGATATCTGATGGGACCTAGTTCATAAATGAACTCCAAATCCAAATTTCTTAGACTGTATCAATCACTGAAAACTAATCAGTGCCCAGTACCATGCCTCCCACAGTATCTCCTTGGACTACCTGTCCATAATACTGTCCCTTGTCTGAGGGAAAACTATAACTCTGACAATCACTCTGTCATCCATGTCACCTGTGAAGCCTGAAATAATAACCGTCTCCTGAAGGAGGCTGCCGTTATCAAATCCGTAGAGCATTCACTTATGTTCTAAAACTGCTTCCGTATGTTTCTTCAGGATTGGATTAATATAAACTTATCGCATCTTGTGCAATAACGACATCTGGTGTGGTACTTGACATCTCACGATTGACTCAATTGCCCAAGCAAGTGATCTGTCAATCATGTACGTCCCTCTCCCCATTAGTCTGTAAGACACCTTTAGAGAGGGTGACTCCATCACCTGCAGGTACTCCACCATGCCAGGAGTCAACTTATTCTAAAATACTATTAGAATACTGTCAAAGTACCCACATTGGGAAACTACCCAAATCTAGATCTAAAACCATAGATCTTGTAACCAGAATGTCAGATATTATATCCATATCCTTTGTGGAGAAACAACTGTGTGACGACCACAGTACAACCGATCGTAGTATAGGAATTTTACTTCCTACTCTGTGTATGTCATCCAAATACCAAGACATCACACCCTACTACCTTCTTAACAGATCCATCCCCTATTCTGATGAAATCAAAACCCATGACTTTCACATTAGATGATCTATCTCTGCTATATATGCTTAAGTCTATAAATAGACATAAGCTATTTGTTCACTATGCTTCCGCTGCTCCCCACTGACTACGACAACCCTCTGGCAGAATAATATATATGTACATTTCTAAAACTAGTTTAGAATGACGCTATACATATCCTCCTGCCGGATCTCAAAGTCTGGAACAACAGTAGTGTCAAGTCTGGGTAAACAAGAACCTCCCTGTCACCGTCCCTGAGGCTACCAGAGTACCTCTCGGGTGTCTGAGGTTACCCACCACATCTGCGGAGTGGCTATTGGAATGTCAAACCTGATCGAATATATAGGTTCTATTAAATTTTTCGTAATCGTTTGTGGTTCTGGAATCACTTCCAGTTCTACCATACTCCCACTTATGTTTTTCTGGAAAAAAATCCATTTTAATAAAACTGTGGCGAGTCAAGAATAATATCACTATTGATCTTTCAGATGGTAGAAAATCAACCCTCGTCGAAGCTAGGGTCAATCCACAAACTGCCATTACAGAAACGTGCCTTGAGTTTTCCAGTGTCTGTTTTTAAGCATAAGCTGGACAACTCCCCTTACCTTAGCATCGTTAAGATATGAAGCAATCTATATCCAATATAGAAACATAGGCACTTATTTAATTTGGAACCAAATTCTAATCATGCAGCTGTCTTCAGTGCATATCAATTTAATGGAGAGAGGCTAATCAGTATTACTCAACTTAGGAATCCATCCATTTATGAGTAACCTGAAAGAGAAATAAGTTTCTCAAAATCATTACTATCATCTGAATACCAATTACAAGAATCTACATTTTCGATTTCTTTGAAGAATCCCGATACTTGTGATACATGGTTCTCTACTTTATTCATATACCTACAACTTCTCAATACTTAGACATTATATTTCTACGAAACACTTGTCTATAAACTAGAGAAGTCACAAGTAAATAGAATATAGTACGAGGACCAACCCCTTTGTCCTGATGGACACTGGACAACATACAATACTCTGTATAAGTCCGCTGAGTTTGAATAACTCAAAACCTGTGCGTCGCAGGTTGAAAACTGTCCCCAGGCGATTTCCTCAAATATCACCAATTACAACGAATTCTGATATAATGAGGATGATCACCTAATTCCCAATAACTTGCTCCCACTCAACATTTGTAAAAGCATACAGATGTGAGAATTATACCTGGTAAATACATACCCTGGAGTAAGTATCTAATCGGGAAATCAGATTTCAATTAACAATGTACAGTGTAACTGAAACATGAAAATGTTTCGAAGGGGTGTCCTAGTATTCTTAGTAATGCCTCTTCCATAATCCAATTCATGACTTTAACTGTATATTTCCCTGCCATCTTTCCAATTCCCTTTATTTGTCTTTAGTCGTTACCTTCTGTACACCATCATTAGGCTAAATGGTTTTCTTCCTTCCCTACCGTTCGGCACCAGCCTATGGTTTGGAAGAAGAATATCCAGTAAGCATAATAGGTGTACCCTCCTAAACCTAGGAGTAATCACAACTTGAGAGAAGTTGATGATAAAAGACAACTGAATAAACCTTATTCCTATTTCTCCTGAACCGGAATCCATCCTCGAAAAAATATCCTTCGAGTTCGTATATAACCATACGATGGATTTATCCAATGGAATTGGATGGTCGTAGTGATACGGGTTGTTCTGGAGAAATCAAAAGTGAAATAGGAGTGGCGATGAAATACGTGGTTTGGTCGTGAATATTAGTAGTCGCAATTTACTTTGCCCTCTTTCTAATTCCTTTGTTTGTCTTTACATATTACCTTCTGCACACCCTACTTAGGCTAATTGGTTTTCTTCATTCCCTACCTTTCGGCACCTGCCTATGGTTTGGAATAAGACTATCTAATAAGCGTAATAGGTGTACTCTCCTAAACCAAGGAGCCCTCGCAACCTGAGAGAAGGCGATAATAAAAGACAACTGAATAAACTAATTATATTTCTCCTGAACCTGTATCCATCCTCGAAGAAGTCCCTTCGAGTTCGTATATAACCATACGATGGATCTATCCAATGGAAGTGGATGTCCGTAGTAATACGAGTTGTTCTGAGAAATACAAAGGGTAAAAGAAGGAGCTGCAATGACTTATGCAACTATAGACAATCCAAAAGCCAGTATATTAAGAAGGTTCGGTCAACTTTGGTCACTGAGTTATAGTCTAGGGTCGGTCAAAAGTCGCTGCCAAAGAGAGAGAGAAAAGAAACACTCTGCGTGCACTCTAACCTAGATCAGAATGGTTATCACTTTATCCAATTAGGAAACCTCCCGCTGTAATCTCAAATTCTTCTCCAAACCTGAAAGAAGAATTAGTCGGGATCACCCGAAGAGTAAACCAACTCATCAGTGAGAATCGGGATCCAACTATCATCGTATGATAACTTGATGGAAGCCACTCAAGTTAACACACTCCAGAAGGTATGCGCAAGTCTGGCAAGTTTCATGTATGTTTTGAAACTCCCAATATAATTTTTATCCCATGCTCTTATGATCTTGACGTAGGCCAACAAATCATAAGCAACATGTCAAGTTCTACCCGTCGTTGTCCTGATTAACTTAAGTCATCGTACATGCCCTTGACGTAGGCCAACAAGGCTGTACGTCTGACTTAAACTAATGCATCTATCTATGCAACAAATGAATACCCAGCAGCTACCAAACACTACGCCTTGATGTAGGCCAACAAACATAGATTGAATACTACTGACCATCCATAAGAAACGACGGAGGATTACGGCTGGTTTTTGGCGAAAAACCTTTAACGTAATGAACTTGATCTCGTTGAAGGAACTTGATAGAATTTTATAAAAAATATAGTAGCGAAAACCTTTTGCTAAAGAAGTCATTCCCGGTGAAGGGATCTCGGCTCTTTCCTCGTGGAATGAGGTGCAGGATATTCCAACTGAATACCGCGATGCATAGCAACTTGTAATCGAGTATATATAAGTTATTACCCTGACGCAAACTTCTGCCCAAGGGGTCACTCCCGGTGAAGGGATCTCGGCCCTTGCCTCGTCGAATGAGGTGCATGATATTCTAACTGAATACCGCTACGCAAAACAAAAGGAAACGTCTTTGTAATAACTCCCTTTTAAAATTTGTTCCAACAACATCAAATATAGGTTTGTTTTATCTTGCATTGATAAGAATCAACGCAGTCCCATCAATCAATCACACCAGAAAAGAACGAAAATAAAATATACGTATATGCCATCCGCATTCGCCACTGGGTCCCGTCATCACTCGTTAGGTTACTTAACTAACGACAGAGCGGGGGCTGGACTAGCGCGGGTGTAAAACATATACAACATCTAATAGTATATATACTAATATACAATAATCACTCCAGGTGTGATAATATGCAACATTACAGAAAAGTAATAAGCATCACAGAACAATACAGATAATCTGGGATCCCCGGGTTTCACAGAGCCGCTGCTGAAACCTGACGTTCCCCTGGTCGTGTGGATAGCCTGTGCAATGAAACCTAGACCCCTACGGGTGCAGTAAGTTACCCGCCAAAATCCTGAAGCGAGGTAGTCCCCACAACATAGTGAATGGAACACCCGGCACTTCACGGAATCCGATAAATTGAGCACCCCACCTTGGGTCAACCTGTACCCCCTACGAGTGCGGTGAATAGTCTGCCAATTCTAGAATGAGGTCTCTTTGCCTCTCAAAGCCATGAGATATGGACCCGTTGCCCTCCAGAACCCGGCTATCCGTGCACTCCTTGGCGGGATAAACCTAGTACAGAATTAAAAATATGTACAACGGGTACATCGACCTCGACCCGGTCGTGTCCCAAAAGAATATTATACAACAGGCAGTGACAGCAGTCCACATGTTGGACACTCGTCCCGCAATATTAAATATACAAATAAATCCAAACTGCACTATCATTGCATCCTGCTATCCACCACGACAAATCCGCAACATCACAGCACAACACAGAACATCAACGCGAATGTCACGTTCGCAAACCCGTCTAAAAGAACTATAGCAATCAGACGCGGTTTACCGATCAAATGACATTCCCGGTCAGAGATATAAAGTAAGTACTGTAAACTAACACGTTTAAATTTCGATCGACAAAATATCCCAAAGTGGGCCCCACAAACATCTGCTGTACAGTAACCAAATCTGGGCCCAAAAGAATATTACCAAAAACCACAATTCCCTGTAAAGAAGCCCCTGTACAATTTTGGTGCACTGTTCCCACTAAACGGCCGCGGAAGCGCGGTCAAACCCTAGGTTTGACCGCGGTTCCGCGGTCGTTATATGGGATCACTTGACAAACTTGTACGGATTGCTTAAAAAAGCCTGCTTGTTTTTCTGTGACATACAAAATAATTTTTAGAACAGTTTAAAAATCAACAGAAACTTTAACACATGAAATTGCGATTTTCGAAAATCTGTTCGATCGATATTTTAAACGCGTTAGCACAACTTAGTATAGCTTAATGGTGAGGCTCTGATACCACTGTAAGTATGCGGCAGCGCCCCGGCCGTCTAACAGACACCTATATGCGGAACAAAACTTTTACGACTGGCGCTATCACGTACTATAACCCGGATCTGCCATTAAAGCTAAACTAACAAATTGTAAAGAGGGTAGAATTGTTATACCGAACGATCCGAGTCCTTCGGTCTTTAACCATCATCCCACGCTTTGTTGCGGCGGCTTGGATCTTCTGAAACTCCAGTCTCGTCGTCCAGGTGGCACCACGTCGACGGATCTTTAAACGGGCTCCCGCCTCTGAACCGAGGCAACTCGGTCATCAAGTTTGCTAAAAGAGACGACCAAGATGAAGTAGAGAATGAGCAGAATACTTTGTCTCGTTATGTCCAAGGCTATGGACGAACGGTTAATGAAGTTGCCAATTGGAGTCGGGTAAATGGAAATTGGGCTATAAGAAATTTCCATGAACTAAACTATCATAATCTTTTTGCCAAAATCAATCATTAATCCCCACAAGAAGGGGCCGGCCACTTTATAGAAGAGGGAGGGTGAGTGTAAGCAAAAGATCAAGGAAAAATATCTTAAGCATAACAAAAACTCATTAAAGCAAATGGTGATTCATAATAACACCAAGTATGAACACAATAAATGCACCATTAAAGCTCAAATGACTCACTAGCCTCATCACCACTTCTAGAACCTTCTAGAAGCATGACTCACCCTAAACAAGAAAAGATAAATCCGTATTTAACCGAATGTTAAATACGGCCGATTAGGGAAGATGAACAGTAGTAATCTTAAAGGCCAAAGGCCCTACTTATAGGCACAGGAATACGGTTTAACTTTCAAGAAGATCAAACGGTGGAAAAGGTGCAACCGCTGCACTCACGTGTGAGCCACGTGAGCGCAATGGTGGGGGTGCATTTGTTTCCCCCAATAAAAGAGCAAAACTCTGTTCAAAACTCAAGAGGCAGCGCCTCACGTGCCTTCCACGAGGGCGTTGGCGTCAGAATTAAAAATTCTTATTGAGCAGCACCCGTGTGCAAAGCACACAAAAATCTTAAGCAGCGCCTCACGTGCCTTCCACGAGAGCGTCAGCGCTAGAGTTAAAAAAACTCTTATATGAGCAGCACCCGTGTGCAAAGCACACAAAAATCTTAAGCAGCGCCCACGTGCATAGCACATGAGCGCCGACGTCTTATAGAATTAAATTCTACTCTCTATTAAGCAGAGCCGTTGGATCAAAGATCCAACGGAGACGATAAATCATCAGGATGCAGAATTAAATTCTGTTTAGAGGAAATATCCCTCAAATCTTTTTAAAAAAGAAAAATTGCCCTCTGTAAAACAGAGTACCGTTGGATTAAAAATCCAATGGTGATTAAAGAATCACCATTCTGCAGAATAAATTCTGTATGGAGAAATATTTCCCTAATTTTGTTAAAAACAAGAAAATACTTTCTGTAAAACAGAATTTCTTGGATCAAAGATCCAACGATGGGTAAAATCCCCAAAATCAATTAGGATCTCTTAATAAGAGATTTCTTCAACTAATCAACAGACTTGTCTCTACTATATAAAGGACTCAAGACTTCAAGTCAGAAAAAAGAAACCCCCCATAAGCTTTAGAAAAAAGAGAAAGCTTCAGAAAGGAGAATTAAATTCTCGAGGAAGAAGAACTCTCTTCTTGGAAAATTAAGTAAATAAAAATAAATGAGTGCTTAGCACTCAGTGACTGGCGCTCAGCGCCCAGCGCCCCACGTGCCTCTCACGTGGGCACTACAAAATAAAGGAGTGCTTAGCACTCAGTGACTGGCGCTACAAAATAAAGGAGTTCTTAGCACTCAGTGACTGGCGCTCAGCGCCCAGCGCCCCATGTGCCTCTCACGTGGGCGCTACAAATAAAGAAGTGCTTAGTGAGTGGCGCACAGTGTCCTACGTGCCCCTCACGTGAGCGCCACAGAATAAAAAGTGCTTGACACTCACCAGGCAGCGCCTCATGTGCTTCGCACGTGGGCGCCATAAAGAGTACTCAGTACTCCATAAAGATACAAAAGGATAAAGTGTTTAACACTTATTGGGCAAATCTCCATGACTGAAAACCCCACATAGTTATGTGTGAGCGTCAGAACTTACATAAGTGCTCAGCACTTTTTACACAAAAAAGGGGACTGGGCCCAAACAAGTGCTTAGCACTTCTTTTCAAATAAAAAGAAAATTGAGTGGACCAAACCTAAGTTGGTTAGGTCCCTAGCTTAGATCAACCGAGCCCATGGGTCCACTACTTCCCAAACTGATCTTATTTCCAAATACGACTATCGATTTTCCAACCGATAATATCCCAAAATGATATTCGTCCCACATTCCCCTGAGGAAGTGTTAGTCTCAAAATACGACTAATGATTTATGGGTTTACCACTGATCCCTTTTTTCCTTAAATACGGGAATTGGTTCAAGGGTACATCTCTCTACACCTTCGATACATGTCATTGTAATTCCTCAACGTCTTCAGAGAGGTGGCGGGTCCCGACAACCAACAGCTCTTTGGTGCACTTCCCTAACTGACGTGCACACCCCAAATCAAACCACACCCCAAACTGGGTGCATCTCATATCATCGTTGCTCATCCCATCACGTAACAAATACGCGTGCGCGCAAGATGATCAACGGATCGAAACGTCCTTAAATTACAACGGACCGAAATGTTCTTAAACTAAACGTTGCCTCTAAAATGGCGACAACGGACCGTAACGTCCTTAAACTAAAACCTCACCTCAAAAATGGTGATCAACGGACCGAAATGTCCTCAAACTACAACTTCGCCTCCAAAATGGCGATATGGGACCGAAACGTCCTTAAACTAAAACAACAGAGCCCAAATGCTCTCTTGTTAGATCTGAAACAAAAATGATCCTAACACCTTGTTAAGTAGATCTCAGTCTCAAATTGGACTAACGTATCCTTAACAATAAACCAACCGAGCCCCAATTGCTCATATACATTTAAGTCAATCTTGATCTCAAAACGGATCAACGATTCTTAAATCAACCTAAATCGAATCTAAAGATATACGAATTTAGACTAATCCATGCCCTACGGGCGACGACATAAATTAGTCTCCGTATACAATCCACAGGCAACCAAAACAAACAAAAACACATAAGACACGAAGTGAACTTCCGAAGCAGGAGAAAGTGGTTATCGCGATGCGGTAACGTAATTAACTGCAGGGGCTTGCGCCTGCAGGGAAGAGCGTCCCCACAATCAAAAACCCCTCACAAACGAGGGGGAATCTGACGAAGTCTGCTACAACGGCCGCATCCGTCCAAACCTCCGATATACGGTGCCATAAATCAACGTAGCATTTTTGGAGAAGTGGACGGATAAACCCAAATAGCATCTGCCCCCAAAATTCAGGCCAAACGTCCTAACGTCCCGGTCGCGTTTTTCGGCGGTAAACAACCGAATAATGTCACGATGCAAAATTCACGTACGCAGGACTTAACCTGGCTGAGAAACTGCGTGACATGGTAACTGGGCTAGACGACGACGGTGACTGGATCGTCTGGGTCGTCGGCGACGTGTGCAACTCCAGCGAAGTCGATCAGAAAAGAGAATAAAAGAAATAAGAAGAAGAAGGTAATGGCGGAGTTGCTGGTGTTCTGGGGGTAGGCGAGGACAGAAGAGATGGTGGCGGCGAGGTGATGGGGAGGCCGACGGCGAGGCGTCGTGTCCGGTGAGGGGATTGAATGTGATCGGGTATGAGCAGGTGAAGGAGAAGAAGGTGTGGTTGTGGTCTGTGGGTGCTCTAGGGTTGCTGAAGAGACGAGGAGGTGATGGAGGGTGAGGGTGGTAGTCAGGTTCCGACGATAAGGGAGGAGTTGATGGGTTATGGCGTTGGGGTTAGGGGCTTGTGTGGTTTTCGGGAAAGAAGGTGGAAAAGATGGTGATGGTGGCGAGGCGACGAGAACGAGGAGGAGATGAAGGTGAACGGCAACAAGGTCAGGATGAGGTGGCGGTTGAAGGTTCTCGGCAGTGGAGATCGGCTCGATGAGTTCTTTGGGAAGGAGGAGGAGGTGATGACGAGGCATGGGGGAGGACGAGGAAGTGGGGACGGCGACGATGACCGGAGGGGGACGGCGACGAGAGGGGACGGCATAGGTTTAGGGTTTGGGGTTGGCGAGCGAGAGAAGAAGGTGAAGGAGGGAGAAGACGAGGGGAGAGAGAAGGTTTTTTTATAAAGTTTTTTATTATATATATATATATATATATATATATATATATATATATGGAGGGAGAGAGACAGAGTTTTTAATTAAAACTAATTAATATAATATATATTTATATATAAATCTTTATATAATATAGTTATATAAAATATATATATGGTAAAAATTTTCAGATAATATCATATTGCTCTGAATATTACCCGAATCTCTCTAAAAAATCTAGTTTTTAAATATAAAGAATATACGTAATGATTTAAACCATAATGTAATATCATGTAATTAAAAACATATACCCCTAAATAAAAATATACGTATAATTACGTAGCGATCCAATAATCTGTCTGTCTAACTTTTAAGATATGAACATGATATATGGACGCAACCATCCGATACGGGGTACTTTGCCATGTAAGGCTAGATAAGAAAAGAATATTATTTGGTTTTTTATTGTATTATAAAAAGATATGTAGAGTCTAAAATATATTACATATGTATATACATTCTAAATTTGCATGGATACACTGTACAAGCAAATATTTGATATAATCTCGAACCATGTTTGGTTTCAAACACGCGGGTCGGGCGGATAATAATCATAGCTATTAATTGCATTATCCGCAATCCAAAAGCAACAATAGTAAAGAATTTTGCCGCAAGATTTAAAATACCCAAAATATATAGTATGAATGTACTAGGGTGTTACAAGAAGCAAATAGGGGTTGGATCATAATTTTTACTCTAAAGTTAAGCTAGATGCGGGAATTCTCTCATATAACTTTATATGATATAGAAAAATAATATATGGTAATGGGAAAAAGTCATTCACCAAGAAATCATGTGTTGTGTCTTCACAAGGAAAGAAATAGAATTAGAGCCCCAGCGAAATTGCTCTGGGACATTTACCGTATGGAAAATGCCTCATGCAAAAATAAAAACTAACAGAGTTCTTAATGTTTATATAAAATATGCAGATTTCTTAAGCTAACTGAGGTCTCCTGCTTTCCAATAATTAGTTGGAGGAGTTTACTGAATTTTAAAACGAAATGACCGGTTCGGTTCAATTTGTAAAATTAACTTACCGGGTCGATTTATTTCGTCAAACGAACCGGATCTCCCCGTGTAAAACTTAGCTGCGAAGGGGATGTTCGTTCCCATTCTAGGGTTTCTGCTGCAGCTGCTCGATGTCGCCACGACGTAAGCTGCTTCAATCTCCCTCGCTATCTTTTTTTCATTCCATTTAATTTGATCTATTGCGTTTTTTTTTCCAAATAGTTAATGATTACTAGTGTTTGATGATTGATTGCTTAAATTATTTATATAAATCAAACCCTTGATTCAAGATTCTTTTGTGATTAGATTTTATAGGCTGCAGAATGATTGCAAGATTTAACCTTTCCCTCCAATGTCTCACATGTATTCATAGATAAATTTGTGATCGCTATTTTCTGCTTGATGCTAAAAAAATTTGAGATAATTGGCCTAATAAATATTGTATACAAAGATTTTGTATTTGTGAGTTAACGCAATCTAGCTGATAATATCTTGGTCTATGGCATGAATCATTTTTCCTAGTTTTGCTTTCATGCTTACTCTGTTAATGCAGTCGCTTTTTGTATTTCACTTTCGCTGGATGCTAGCTAAATATGAATTTTGGATAATTATATCCTAAAGAAATCGGAAATCACAAATTCAAGAACATAATCTGTATATGCATCTATTTCGTCGGAAACATGTTCACATGGTTTTCACAAGGAAGCCTAATTCTAGGTTTGCGAATGGTAGTTACTATCATTCAGTTTACTTGATATTTATTCTTAAAATCTGTACAAGCTCATTTATATTTACAACGACACCATCAGTGATTAATAAAAGTTATGCTTCTGTTAAAAATTTGATCTATAGATGCATACTGTCGTTTCATTTAAATATTGGTAGCACTATTAGTAATTATTTAATTTCACGTACCTGTAAAATGGAGGCTTAATTTCAATAGTTAACGACTCCTGTTGAGCTTTTTTCTTTGGGTACAATATTAATCACTTTAGTAATGCAATAAATTGTACTCTAGATTATTTGCTTTTGAACTCTCTGTAATCGGGTGGATGCTCACTCTGTTGATGTAGTAACTTGTGTTTTTTTATTCTTGAAGCTGTACAATCATTAACATGTGAATTTGAAACTCAGATGAGATTGCAAATAAGGCTCTTATGATCTAGTAAGCCATGATCTTTGTTCATTTACCTTAGATAGTGGTTGTCTTTTCTAGACATGATGGTTTTGAATTATGGTTTGAAATCGGCCGGCCGATCCCAATCCGAGATGACCGGTTACGGTTGGGATCCAAGAAATGACCGTCTGAGTTCCACTACTGATACTGATATTGTCTGATACCAAGTTATATTATTTGATTAGTAGAGTTCTTGTGTTAAGTTTATTAATGGGTTAGTAGTTTATGATTAGGTTATTATTTTCCGGTTTATTTTACATCATTAAATACTGTAAATATATGATAAAATTTGGTTATTTTTACAAGTATTAAAAGAACCATTTTAGACTTCATTAATTGCTAAAGAGATTTAGCCTACTCCATATGCTTGGGATAAAGGCTCGGTTGTTGTTGTTGTAATTGCTAAAGAGATTGCCAGATTATTAATAATTGATTTAACTATTTATCTCAAGGATAAACTATTTCAAAACTCTTTTTCTCAAATGATATTAAATTTGATATTTATGATTCGAGACGGGGTCTAGATGGCGGATTCCGTTTCCAAAAGTGATCATCCGATACCAACAACAATACCGACCCTGAGATTTCAAACCTTATTTGAATTAGATAATTTTGACTTCATTACTAACCCCAAGCTTGTAAGTGTGGATCTATTTCTTCAAATTCCATTTAACTTAGTGTGGAAAAGAAGCTTATATAACAACCTTATGATTAACAATTGCTATGCTACTTCATCACTTGCGTTTATTTTTTGAACTGTTCATCTGTTCATTAAAGTCAGTATCAATCACCTAAGAGAAGTTCTTTGGAGGTTTGAATTTACGCTTTGCTCTCTTCAGTCTACTCAATACTGGCGCTGACTTGCTGTTTATTTTTTCAAATATTGATGCAGCTAACTGATAATTGAGGTAGGTTAAGGGAATAGATGAGTATATGTTTGATGTAGCTGCATAGATTCGATGTGCGTATTTTAATAATTTTGCTTGGAAACAGGAGCACTGAAGTGAGAGGCTGGGGGGCAGGGTAAAGCATTGATAAGGCTCGACGATTGGGAGAAGCAATACAAAATCAGGATTTGGCCAAAAACGATGCAACGCTATGGATATCATGACCGGTCACCATCGGGAATGAAGAATTTCACTAAATTACTTCAGGTCAGCGGGGCCTTCAAGCATCCGAAATACGCCGAGGTTGTAAATGACATAGCATTCCTGAAAGAAAATGACGACTCCTTCAGAAAGATGAAGTTATTCAAGTTCTTTTCACCAAAGAAGTCCTGCTTTGACGGCCCGACGAGTCACCTACTAAAAAGGACCCTCCCCACAGCGTCCGCCTCCTTGAATTATTTGGCCACACAATACTTATTTAATATGAAGAACAAAACGGATTTTGATCCTGTCTATGCTCTCAATCATTTCGTGGCACCCGGCGTGGCTGAACCATCTATGATGCGGGGAGCGAAGGAAGGAAGGTTAGATAAGAGCATAAGCTCTTGCGTCGCTTTTTTGCAGAAAGCTTGAACTGTGATAAAAAGTGTTCGGCCCAAGACAAAAAGAGGTTGATCCACTTCATTCGCTTGGCAAATGATCTTCGCTAGGCAGGTACAACAAAAACCACTATCTCGGTCTTTCCTTTCTTCGGTGCTACCTTTTTCTTTCAAAGGGATGGGGTGTATAATAACCTATTTTTTGAGCATGCCCGTGAACCACTCTTGGGTCCATTAAGGATCAAATGTTTAAACATTATGGGTAAGGATAAGGTTATGGAATTGATAGAAAATCCATATACCAAGGTGGAACAGGAGAATTTCTAAAGGGAATAGAGATGGTGATGGAGATGATACTGAGAAACAGAAAAATTCCGTACGTGTACAACTCTTATTTGAACGAAGTGAAAAAAATGCGATCTTTATTGTCTAATAGAACAAACACTAATACCTTTATTGAGCCGGTAAAGATCAAATCTATTTATCCAAGTGCTTCTCTGATTGCTGAAGACATCTCTCTTCAACTGAGGAGCAATGTCTCATTTCGTTCCATTTTTAGTAAGATAGTGAAGGATATTCCATTTCTAATGCCCAAAGGAGGAGTGGAGGGGATACATGTTTGTTGTTCTGGTAGATTAGGAGGTGCGGAAATAGCTAAAACTGAATGTGGCAAGTATGGAAAAACATCCCGTAATGTATTTAGCCAGAAGGTCGATTATGCTTTTGCTGAAGTATCTACTCGTTACGGAATTATAGGTGTCGAAGTGTGGGTCTCATATAGGCCAAATAAGAAGGGGCGTGCTATATCGTAAAGGCATATGTGGTAGGGGCCGCAAACCGGATGGTACAGAACTTCGTTTGGGAAAGATATGGCACCAAAAGTTGCAGAGCTGGTGGTCTTTCATATCGAGCCGTCAAAGCAGCGCTATTTTAATATGCAGTTGAAAATTTTAGATTTTGTCGGTAATCTGCATCATTTACCCATAAATAAGTTTCTATGCTCTCTACCTCTCTTGTAACTGGAGGTACTTTGCGTTTGTTGTGTAATAATTTCATAGACATCAATCATGTTTGCAAAATTTAATGTATGTGTGAATTATGTACTTTTTTGTTTTTTAAGAAAAAGAATCATGTAAAAAAAAAAAATCTGTTGCATGTTCTTTTTTATTTTATTTTAATATTTGACTTGTCCCTGTATTATGCAAGTCCTAAGTATTTTTTCTGAAGTTTTGGAGTGAACTACATATGTAATAATGTTATAGCATGCATGCATGCTCCTATTAGATGATTTCGATGATAGAAACCGGTAATTCTATGCTTTAAAAGTATACTTGAATGATGTTTGTAAGATCTGATCTTCCATGTAATGTCTCTAACAAAGTATCCAACAGACCAATATATGTCCTGTTCATGACGTCGTCTTTATCTATTTACTACTGCATTTCACTTGCTGTTGTATGTTTATAGCATGGAAAATCGCGATATTTTTATAAATCCTAAAAGTTTCCATTTTCTTTTAAGTTTTCAATATCTCCGCATATGAAAATGATGATTTTTTTTTTATAAATTCAATATTTTTCTGTTTTCTTCAAAATTTCTTATGTTAACAAAAATCATGAAATTTTTAAAAATCTCAATAGTTTTTGTTTTATTTGGATTTTCAATATTTGTTACTGCACTCAAAGATGGTGAACTTTTTTAAAATATCGACTATTTTTCTTCTTCCGTTTTTTTAATACTGAGATCATACGAAATTGTGAGCATATGAAAATCGTGAATTTTTAAAAATATTTTTAAAAAAATTGTTTTCTTTGACTTTACAAATTTTTATATGTATGAACACTAGGGGTGAGACCGGGCCAGGTTGGACAGGTTTTTGATAATTTTTTTATCCGACCTGAAAATTAAAACATAAACCCAAAATCCGTCTGGACCCAACATATTTATAATGCACTAAACCCAAACCCGCACCTTCGGGTTTGGGCAGGTTTCGGGTTTTTGCGGGTGAGTCGGTTTTGGCGGGTTTTTGGAACTTTGCACATTATAATTTATCAAAAAAGTTAAAAGTATAATAATTGAGTATGTTCTATCAAATATATATGCACAAAATTTATACTTTCAATCAGCTATATAAATTATATGTGATCGATTTATAAACTACAGTTGAAAATTGCACTAACTGTGTGTTTACAATAAATCACAATAGATAGTTTATAATACTTAGAATTAAATTTCTATGTAATATATCTAGCTGGATCAGATATAGGAAGAGGGTTTGGTTCGGGCCGGATTTATGGTTCGGACGGCCGCGTTTAACACTAAATGCATACCCAACCTGAATCTTTTTAATCTAATCTCCAACCTGCACCATCGGAATCGTGTTAGTATCTCCAAAAAACCTGGAAAACCCGGGTTGGATCGAGTCGGGTTCTGGTCAAATCTAACCCGGCTTTCATCTATAAATACACAAAAATCTGATATTCTCAAATTTTTCTGTTTTCTTCGGATTTTTTTATAAGTTTGCTAACTCTATATAGAGCATTAAGATTATAACATTTTAAAAAATTGTAAATATTTTTGTTTTTTCGGTTTTTTAACATTTTGCTTGGTATATCATTGGAAAACAGTAAAATTTTAGGGAGAAGAAACTTTTTATTTGTTTCAAGATATTAGCAATAATCAAGAGTTGATTATGCTGAGGATATCCAAAATTACTGTGGTTTTTCCAAAGACAACAACCTTTCACCCAAGAAAAAGATGGATTCCCATGATGGAGACACAGATCACACAAGCAAACTGATATTTTATTTTTCCACAAGATTTGTTCCTTGCTTTCATTCAATGACTATAAGCAAGGAACAAATCACAAATCACACAAGCAAACTGATGTTTTTGCACAACAGATTTGGGGATCGCGCAAGGAGCCGTCATACCCTGCTCCTCTTCCCATCAATCACTATCACTATCAATACGCTAGGGTTTCGTATGCTGATGTACTCAACAAAAAAAAAAGGAAAGGAAAGGAAAAAAAACCACCATTTCCAAAAAAAACCTTTTCGTCGCGTTCAGCCCATGGCGAAGCGCCGTTTGATCGCTCGCTTGAAGCCGGAGAAGAAGAGAATGAGATTCAAAGGCTGTCTCAAATGTGGAGGATCGGATCACCTGATCAAGGACTGCACAAAACGGGGATTCCGTTGCTTTCAATGTCAGAGGTCGAGCCACAAGATAAATGCGTGCCCTGATATCAAGCGCAAGGAGGTTGTGATGGTCAACCTAAGTGATCTATACCAAATTGGGACCCAGGTGTCAAATTCTTTTCAAAAGGTACCTTCCTGGCGCATTTTAAATCCAAGGAGGAGGAGGAGGGGGAGGAGGAGGTTGAAAGAGCTGTACTCTTGAGGGAAATGTTGATTTCGGTGGCTTTAAGGGAACTATCATGCCTCGGTCCATTTCTAGGGCTTCCTCTTCCTTGGCTCGTTTGGATAGGTTCCTTATATCTGTTGATTTTGAAAATCAGTACCCCGCTGTCCTCCAATCCTCTCTTCCAAATATTGTCTATGATCACTGCCCTATCCTCCTTGACACTGGGGGAGTTGTTAGGCATAATCATTTCTGCAGATTTGAAAGAGGTTGGTTTTCTCATGATTTCTTTATTGAGTTTGTTGTCTCTTGGTGGACCGGTTTTGTCACCCCTGTGAATCCAGTATCTGCTTTAAGTTTGAAGATTAAATTGTTAAAGCGTTGCCTTAATTCTTGGAGAAAGAATGCGTTTGGCCGTCCTATCGTTGAGTTGAGAGCTATTGGGGATAACATTTCTGCCCTTGATAAAATTGAAGAAGATGGATATTTTACTGAGGAAGAGATTGGAAACAGAGCCTCCCTAGCTAGTAAATATTCTTATTTGGTTAAAAGTTTCTGAAGTGTATAGGCGGCAGAGGGCTTGTATCACTTGGTTGAAAGAGGGAGATGCTAATACTACTTTCTTTCATAAACTTGCTAATGGAAGAAGGGGATCAAATTTCATTCATTCCATTGTCATTGATAATTCCTTAGAGCTGGATCAAGATAGAGTTGCTTTTGGTGAGTATTATGACTCAGTGTTTAGCTCTCGTAAGGCTTTTTCTGTTGATGCTGATTGGGTTCTTTTATACCCCCTCTGCCCATACCCTTGCTACTCTAGATGAACCTTTCTCACTTGATGAAATCAGGAAGGTTGTATTTGAGTTGGGGCCTGATAAGGCTGCTGGCCCTGATGGGATACCTGTCTTCTTCTACCAGCATTTTTGGGACACGGTTAAAGATGATCTGGTAAAGTTTTTAAATGCTCTATATGATGGTTCTTCCTTTGTTGCTAACATAAACTTTGCTAATATTTTTTTGATCCCCAAGCTTGAAGGTGCTAATGCAGTACGAGATTTCAGACCTAGTAGTCTATTCAGCTCTAATCTTAAAATCGTTACTCAGATTTTGGCTAATAGGTTGAATCTAATCCTTCCGAACTTAATTAGCTCTTCTCAGTCTGTTTTTTTTGAAAAACAAGTCTACTCTTGACATCTTCTTGACATCTTTGCTATGGCTCATGAAATTGTTCATGCCTGCTCCAAGAATAAACTTGATGTGGCCTTGCTAAAGCTGGATTTTAAGAAAGCTTTTGATTTCTTAGACTGGAACTTTGAATGTTGCTTGCTAGAGGTTTCAGTAACAGATGGTGTCTGTGGATCAAAGATCTTCTCTTCACCTCCAAATGCTCTGTTTTGGTTAATGGAAAATAGGGGGAAATCATTAACTGCAAAAGGGGTCTCAGACAGGGGATCCTTTATCTCCTCGTTTGTTATTTTGGCAATTGATGTCCTTTCTTGAATGCTACGTTTGGGAAGTGAAAACGGTACTTTTGAAGTCCCTATTATTATTATTAGAGGTGAGTTAAGCTCAATCCCTTCCATCCACTTTGCAGATGACACTTTAGTTATTTGCAAGGGCAATTCTTCAGATATGTTGAAGCTGCGGACTTTGTGTCACACCCCGTTTCCCAAAGTGTAGGACAGAGACGTAACAGGGCCCGCACCGTATTTATGCCGATAAGTACCTTTTATTGTCATAAATACGCTAAGCGTCTGGATACCAAGTAATAAAATAAAACAAGAATTTAAACACAGCCAACATCCAACAACAGTACTTATTACATGCCAAAGATCTTTGCAATTTATTACAATTTCGAACAAGGTCAAATTGCAAAAAGGAAAAAGCTGAAACAAATCATATACAATCAGCTAAAGCTAGTAGTATGCTTGGCTTGCGAAGTGCTGAAAGTCCTCTTGCATGGGTTCCAATTTAAACGCAACTTCCTCAGCGCTACTTAAATCATCTGACACACATTTCAAAGAAGGAAAAAATAGAGAGAAATGCCCGTCAGCGAATTGACGCTCGGTAAGTTCCCAGGTTTAAAGAATACAATATAATGACAAATAAAGTGACGATATAGGTGCCAACTTTGGTTCAACAGCATGCAAAATAGGATGTCATGTTCTTAAGAACGAAATATGTACAGTTATACAAGTTAGTGAATATGTGCAGCATGAATAAAATTAACTAACGCGGAGTTTAGGTACAGGGCGTCTAACTTGCTTCGAAAGTATTCCGTTTGCGACACAGAACAATGGATTCACGGATTCAGGAGTTAGTACTGTACCGTTCCGGCTCGGTACCACGGCTATACGGATGCACGTGTTAGTAAGGGGGCTTCCGAAACAATCGTACACCCATTCCCAAACCACCCCAAAATACCCCATCATTAAACTAGCATGAAATGAGTACTTTAAACGGTTCTAACATGAGTCACGAATACATGTGCTTAATACAAGTACATACCAGATTCACGGATTCACAATAAACATGTATTCACGATACTGATTCGAAAAACCATAAAGCATGCAACAATAAACATAAACATGGGTTAAAGTGTAAAGGGTTAGGGTTTTCAAGGCCCAAAAGAGATATACATTCAACTGCAGAAAAGTACTGGTTACGATACTATGGTGATGTCACTACTGGCGTGAGATTATAGGTCAGGGAATTATGATCATACAGCATCTGAGTTTGCCTCAATCCGAGTCGGTATGAGAGTGGTTTCAATGTCCAATTCATACCAGTTTATTTTCAGAAACGCAGCTTGAACTGGAAGTGCGCTTTTCCAGAGGTTAGGCTCAGGTTCAGCACGAGTATTTGGTTCAGAAACTTGCTTCTATCCGTTACAATTACTACGCATCAAGGAACACATCAATCCTCTAAGTACAGAAAGAGTTATGCCTGTTTTTCTATGACTGCTCAAAAAGGGTACTGCATCTGTCCCGATTTCAGGTGTCAACTTGTGAGAGGCCTGTTTGATGAACCTCGGTTAGTTTTCAGGTCTTCAGATATTCACGAGAGTTATAGAACTCTCTGTCGTGATGAATTAGAATCTAGGGTTTGCTCTATTTGAGTTCCTGAAAAGGGAGTTGCGCTTATTTTCGTGTCGCTGCGCACAGAACCAGATTTCCTAATTTGTGTTGCAAACTTTAAAATGCCAAAACTGAAACTTACATCAACTTTTAAGGAAAACTTAGAATACACAAATGTGCATCTTTCATGGCACTAATATTTCAAACAAGATTTTATTAAAAACATATAGGTGTTATGCCTACTCGAAGTTAAGGTATGAAAACGGTGAAATTATGTGATAAAAACTTGATTGTTGCCTATGTTATATATCCATACGATTCATACAACATAAGGAATAAAAACAGGGAAACGAGGTGCATCCGTAATGATAAAAACTTGATTGTTGCCTATGTTATATATCCATACGATTCATACAACATAAGGAATAAAAACAGGGAAACGAGGTGCATCCGTAATGATAAAAACTTGATTGTTGCCTATGTTATATATCCATACGATTCATACAACATAAGGAATAAAAACAGGGAAACGTGGTGCATCCGTAACCTGAGGTGCACCAAAAATCACAATCATAAAACCATACACAAGGAATAAACATCATGTATATACAAATACCCAGTCCAATATCACACAAGTACCATATACCTTTTAGGTCAAGTTATAGGGTTGAGGGTTAGGCTTAATTAGAGCTAGATAAAGATCATTATAGAAGCGCCGGGATGAGAAGAGAGAATTGGGGGACTTACGGTACCCACTCGTACTTGTATGAACGAAAAAGGAAGTTAAGATAGTCTCGGTTTGAAGAACCGAGACTACGAGTAGAAGAGGGGAGGGAACTCGACGTTCCGGCACGCCTTCGATGAATTTTAGAGCGGTGGAGTTAGGACAGCAAGGTTCTCAAGAGGAAGAAGAGGATATTTTTTTGTACTTGGAGAAAAACAAAATGAAGATGTATGTTTTTATCTAAAGAAACAATAAAGCATTAAGTTACAAAATCCCACAGTATCTTCCTAGAATCCTATATCATTCGACAAGACTTTACTTGGCCTTGAAGACAAGTCAAAGCCAATAATAATAATAATAATAATAAGAATAAAAAGACAAGACTTTACTTGGCCTTGAAGACAAGTCAAAGTCAATAATAATAATGAAAAGAAATGGGTAACTAGGATTTGAACTTGTGACCTATAGAGTTAGATTCTTACATTGCAACCAACTCAGCACAAGGGACTAATTAATTTAAAAGAACATGGAAAAATATTTGAGCTAACCACATAGAAAGAGAAGGATTTTTATTAAAATACCATCAAGTACAAATGACAATACAATATGGGAAATAAGAAAACATAGTCATATATATATAGAATTTCAAAAGTAAATAACTTAAAAGATAAATGGAATAAATCATTCCCTCAAAATAATTCTTTCCTTTTTTCTTTAAACAAAACAAATTCTCTTTTTAAATTTTCTTTCAAAACAAAATCAAATAAATTCTTATCTTTTCTAAAATCGATAAAATGAATCTAATAAAAATAAATAAATAAATTTTGATAAGTTCAAACAAATTCTTCTCTGATTAAAATACTAGCAATAGTTTTATCTTTCTGAATAAATTCTTTTTATTCAAATTTTATACCAAACAAATCATTTGAAACCAACACATTTTTTATTTATTAAAAATAGTATAGAAAAAACACGGTCGTTACATTTTACCCTCCTTAAAAAAATTTCGTTATCAAAATTCCGTAAGGAGTGTGTTGTCATTGAGCAAGGTAGTTTGTAACACCGTCGTGTGCATGTTCCTTCAGTTGGTACTCCAACCGGTAAGAAGGCACGCAACCAGAGTAAATCGCTATTGTTGGGGCTAAAATTTATACCTCATTGACCAAAAGTCAAATTCAAATCGCGAACAAGTAGGCTCAAGCCAAAGCAAAGTCGAATCCAAGCCGGGCCCACGCCCAAACCCAAGTCCAAGCAGGTGGGCTCAAGTCCAAACCAGCACCCATGCCAAATGAATAATCATCAAGCAATAAATAGGTTTGATATAATTTTCATGAATAAATGTAAAATAAATGGGCAAAAAACCAAATTTTGTAAAGCGCATGGCTCATGTGCAAAAAGAAATAAGCACATGGGTATGAAATGAGTAAAATGCCAATTTTGTACAAGCCATGAGGCTAAATGAAAATATGGAAGTCTATAAAAGCCCCCTCATGATGATTTGATGAAGAACTAATATTGATTCCCCAAAAACAATCTTGAGTTTCGAGCCGCTCTTTAGTGCGCAAGTCTCTCTTTTCTTTTTTTAGTGCTCACGTCAAGAGGCTTCGAAAAAGGGGAAAAGAGCCCCTTCCAATCTTCAAAAGTCAAAATCTTTGTGTTTTTGGACTGTTGCTTCATTGGGTTTTGACCCTATTTGCATCGTGCTAAGTGCCATTTGGCTAGGTGCGCACCCCGTTGAGTGCACATCGAGCCAAGTGCGCACCTTACTGGACCTTTTGGCCCATTCAGGACCTTTTGGCCCCCTTCACTCCCCCGCACCTTATTAAATGTGCACCTTGCTAGGTGTGCGTCTTGGCAGGTATGCACTTGTCATGTGCGCTCCTTGCTTGGTACACATCTTGGCAGATGCGCACTTATCATGTGCGCACCTTGCCAGGTGCACAGTTATCATGTGTGCATCTTGCCACGTGCGCACTTAACATATACACTCATCACCTCTCCCGTTAGAAAAAAAAGTTAACGGGGCGCTGTCCCGCACCCTGTAAGGGGGCTGCTAGCCCACTTGACCCCCAATTTGCTATCCGGGTAGCGGGACCCTATAAAAACTATGTGAGACTCCCGATATGCCCAAAGAACCCTCAAACTTGTTCCTAAACACACCACACGTATTGCATATTGAGTTCGCATGACCAGTTTAACCCGTCAATCGGAGATTCTCTCGCTCCAAAAGTGAGGGGTAATTAACAACAGCTTAGTCCGCAGCCGCCGGAGATTTGAATCCCCACAATCATTAAACCCCTGCCTATCCCAAGCAGAGGGAATCTGTAATATGCCTGACAAACGATGCGCATTCCGATCTCAATAGGGTGACGAAAAACACTCTACAGCTATACAACAAACAAAGAAGACGAGGGGTTTCGAACATTGATGTTATTAGAGCAAGCAAAGATAGTTTGAAGGATGTATGCAAGGAATAAGTTAGAAAGTGAAAGCAAGAAGGAAGCCAATATGGATTAAAGAATTTAAGGTGGAAATCAAGATAGGTTGCAAGAAGAATCAAGACAGAGATTGTAAGGAGGATCAAGACGGAGATGAAGGGTTTCCGTTTTTCTGGGTCGAGACATGATCGTCGGGGAAGGCAAGAAAGGTTCCAGGGAATAGGATTTCTTGAATAAAATCAATTTCTCAAAAATCTAGCCAAATCATTTTCCAAAACAAAAAAAGTTCTACAAACCATTTTAAAACAAAAGTTTTTTTATGAACAATGCAGTCGTTACAGTCTACCCTTCTTGAAAGAATTTCGTCCCCAAAATTCTTTCAAAGAGTATATCATAACAGGGAAAGGAAAAGCAAAAGATGACTTCGCATATCACTTCGAGATCAAGCAGACGGTGACTGGCGTAAATCGCGATACAATGAACTGGGAAGAAAGGTAATCAGAAGATGCTCCTGAATCAAAAAGTTCAAAAGCAAGAACATGGGATGTAAAAGATAGCATAAGAGATGCAAGAAGAAATGGACGGAAACTTTAGGAGTTCAAGGAGTCGAGACGTGATCTTCAAGAAAATCGAAATAAAGGATCAAGATGGTTTCAAGAGGTTCAAAGGAGTTGATTTAAAAAGGAGAATAAGCGTTGTTGGATAAATTAAATTCTTGCATTATCTGTTTTAAACGGTCACGCAGAAAGGACCTGCATGGGCTATGCCTATCACGATTATTTGCAAATAATACCGTCCATTTTGTATCGTTATATTAGTAAACAAGTGCTATTAACCATATGACTGCTATTGAGTACATGTTCACAGGTTTGCTCGGGTATGGATCACAATTGGTGCGAAACACGCACATTTGATACGTTTTTAGGTTCAATTGGCGACGGATAACAAGATCAAAACATGTGCAACGACCATTCTAATCAACCATGTGCACTCCACGAGTTTCTAGAGATGGACAAGGAAACTTCTCTCTTGTTTTGGACAGCAATAGGAACTCATTTGAGCCAGCAAAAATGAGTGGAAACATTACCATGTGTGAGTGGAATGGTAAAGAAGAAAAATCAAAACCGAGCCGCTTTTTTTGCCGCTTTTTTTACCAGAAAATCTGAGAGCAACCTGAAATGAATTGTACAAATCTTTATACATAAAAAATGAGGAAATAATGCAACAAGATCACCAGAGAAAATTGAGATCCTAATTCAAATAAATGGCTGCATATTTGCGGCCATTTCACAATGGCCGAAAATTTGCAGCCATATATTGTCCATTTGATGTCGGCAAAGAGGAGGGCTTCTATAGTGGGTCCTACATGTGTTTGGCAATGTCGAGTCTTTTAGGAATTTTTTCTATAAATAGCAGATCAATGGGCAAGCATTGGATATAGAAAAAATAGGAGTAGCTCTAGATTAGTCGATATTTTAGGGTGTTTTAGTGCAGCTTAAGTTTGTAGTTGGCCATTAACATTATTCTTCATCTTCTTCAGGCTTTGTATGTCTTCTCGATCAAAGTAAGTTTAATTTAGTTTTGATTCACGTCTTTTAGTTCTTATTTAGTTAGCTTGTTATTCTTTATGATTGTTCTTTTCAATTCATGTTTCTTTGATTTCTTGTTGTTTTATTTCTTCTCTGTGTTCTTGTATTGTTTTCATGTCTAACTAGTAATTATTTTACTTGCTAGGTTGAGTGGATGGTATTTTAATGATGGGTTTTAATCATTTAACTATTCTTCGATCTACTATTATATAAGAATCAAAGTTCATCACAAGCGAACTTGGATCTCTAGATTCTAAACTTGAATATTCGGCCATGGGAATAAGCTATGAGTGGTTGTTATGAAGGTTAGTAATAAATTAAAGAAGTGGAAGGACAGGGGAACCTAGGTGATGATTTTGCGCTTGGAAGGCATGGCCTATACTCGCAAGTATCCAACCAAGGGTACGAATTTGTGCATGGAAGGCTTGTCTATACTCGCAATCCGCTTTATCTTCTAATCCATATCTTTTTGGTTTATTTCCAGCACAATTCTACTTAGTTGCTAGTTTTTGTGTGTTTTAATGGTTTATGCTCCACCACTTTAACCGGTCTATATTTGATATTCCGTACTCACAAACACCATGTTAGTAGCTTGTTAAGAGCTTAACTTATTAAATACGGATTGTTTTAACTTATTAAATACGGATTAACAATCCGTATTTGGTAGGATATGGATTGAAGAAGAAGTATAGGGATTTTAACTATTTATTGGTATCCGATTCCTATTTCTAGCAAGTTATTCTTTAATTCTTTAAACTTGTATAAAACAAACCAAAATCCAAAACAATTCTTTAAGAGCCTGTTTAAAGCATCGTTTATTATCACTGTTTCCTGAGGGCGACTCGTTTTCATCACTTGCTTACTGCAAAATGTTGATTGCAATATTTAATACTACAAGATTCTATGATTCCGTATTTGTAAACTCTGATATTCGCATACACGAAAAAACACTTCAACAGGCCATTAATAAAATCCGTCATGCCCCGCTTCCCAAAGTGTAGGGGCGGAGACGTAACAAGGCCTGATGTAGTTATGCCGATAAGTACCTCTTGTCATCATAAATACGCTAAGCGTATGGATACAGATAATAAAATAAAACAAGAATTTAGACACAACCAACATCCAACAACAATACTTTTTACATGCCAAAGATCTGTGCAATTTATTACAATTTCGAACAAGGTCAAAATACAAAAAGGAAAGAGCTGAAACAAAGCTTATACAATCGGCTATAGCTGGTAGTCTGCTAGGCCTGCGAAGTGCTGAAAGTCTTCTTGCATGGGTTCCAATTCAAACATAGCTTCCTCAGCACTATCTAAATCACATGACAGTCGTTTCAAAGGAAGGAAAGCGAGAGAGATGCCCGTCAGCGAACTGGCGCTCTGTAAGTCCCCAGGTTTAAAGAAAACAATATAATGACAAATAAAGTGATATGATATAGGTGCTAACCTGGTTCAACAGCATACAAATTAGGATGTCATATACTTAAGCACAAAGTATGTACAGTTATACAAGTTAGTGAATATATGCAGCATGAATGAAATTAACTAACACGGTGTTTAGGTACAGGGCATCCGACTTGCTTCGAAAGTATTCTGTTTGCCCTACAGAACAACGGATTCAGGAGTTAGTACCATACCGTTCCGGCTCGGTACCACAGTTACATGGATTCACAGATTCATGTGTTAGTAAGGGGACTTCCGAAGCAATCGTACATCTCATTCCCAAACTACCACAAAATACCCTGTCATTAGACTAGCATGAAATGAGAACTTTAAATGGTTCTAACATGAGTCACAAATACATGTGTTTAATACAAGTACATGCCAGTTTCACGGATTCATGATAAACATGTATTCACGATACTTGATTCGGAAAACCACAGAGCATGCAACAATAAACATAAACATGGGTTAAAGTGTAGAGGTTTAGGGTTTTCAAGGCCCAAAAGAGACATACATTCAACTGCAGAAAAGTACAGGTTACGATGCTATGGTGATGTCACTACTGGCGTGAGATTATAGGTCAATCATACATCATCTGTGTTTGCCTCAATCCGAGTCCGGATGAGAGTTGTGATGGTTATGGTATCAATGCCCAATCCAGTCCAGTTTTTTTTCAGAAGCGCAACCTGAACTGAAAGTGCAGTTTTACAGAGGTTAGGCTTAGGTTCAGCACGGATATTTAGTTCAGAAACTTGCATCTATCCGTTACGGTTACAACACATCAAGGAACGCATCAATCCCATAAGTACAGAAAGAGTTATGCTCGTTTTTTTATGACTGAGCAAAAAGGGTTCTGCATCCGAGATTTCAGGTGTCAACTTGTGAGGCCTATTTGATGAACCTCGGTTAGCTTTCAGGTCTTCGGGTATTCACGAGAGTCGTAGAAATCTTTGTCGGGATGAATTAGCACCTAAGGTTTTCTCTATTTAAGTTCCAAGAAAGGGAGTTATGCTTGTTTTCGTGTCGCTGCACATAGCAGCCTGACCAGATTTCCTGATTTGTGTTGCAAACTTTAAAGTGCCAAAACCGAATCTTACTTCAACTTTTAGGGAAAACTTAAAATACAGAAATGTGCATCTTTCATGGTACTTATATTTCAAACAAGATTTTATTAAAAACAGATCGCGGTGCTAGGTGTTGTGCCTACTCGAAATTAGGGTATAAAAACTTAATTTTTGCCTAAGTTATATATCCATTCGATTCATACAAAGGAAAACGCGATGCACCCGTGACTTGAGGTGCATCAAAAATCAAAATCAAATAACCATACAAAAGGGATATCATCACGTATATATAAATACCAAGTCCTATATCACACGAGTACCATTTACTTTTTATGTCAAGTTGTAGGGTTGAGAGTCACGCTTAATTAGAGCTAGATAGAGATCGTTATAGAAGCGTCAGGATGAGAAGAGAGCTAGGAGACTTACCGTACCCACTCGCACTTGTACGAGCGAAAAAAAGAAGTGAAGATAGCCTTGGTTTGAAATACCGAAACTAAGAGTAGAATAGGGGAGCGACCAAGATTCTTGCATCGCAACCAACTCAGCACAGGGAACTTATTAATTCAAAAGAACGTGGAAAAAGAGTTAAGCTAACCACATAAGAAGAAGAGGATTTTTATTAAAATAACATCAAGTACAAATGAAAGTACAATAAGGGAAATAAGAAAACACGGGCGTTATATATACAGAGTTTCAAAAGTAAATAACTTAAAAGATAAATGGAATAAATTATTCCCTCAAAATAATTCTTTTTTTCTTTAAACGAAACAAATTCTCTTTTCAAATTTTCTTTCAAAACAAAATTAAATAATTTCTTTTCTTTTCTTTTCTAAAATCACTAAAATGAAATCTAGTAAAAATAAATAAATAAATTTTGATAAGTTCAAACAAATTCTTCTCTTTAAAACACTAATAATAGTTTTATCTTTGTGAATAAATTCTTTCTATCCAAATTTTATACCAAACAAATCAATTTTGAAACCAACATATTTTTTATTTATTAAAATTAAAAATAGTATAGAAAAAACACGGTCTTTACACTTTGTTTTATCTTTTTAAGGGGGGGCTATCAGGGCTTGAGATCAATTATTCTAAATACACTCTTATATACTTTGGAAGGTCGATGGGCTGCAAGCAAGATACTCTGCCTATAACATATCTTGGTCTTTCTCTATCTTATGGCAAGTTGGGTAAAAGTGAATGGCTAAAACTCATTGATAAATTTCACAAGAGATTGAGCCCATGGAAAGGCAGGCTTTTATGCTCTGGGGGTCGTCTGACTCTGGTTAACTCGGTCCTTTCTTCCCTTCTCTTATATTATTTGTATGTTTTTAAAATGCCCAAATGGGTAATGAAAAGAATTGATACTATCAGATCCAAATTCCTTTGGAAGGGTAAGGTGGATAAATATGTGCACTCCATGAATAATGTGAACTGGGGCAGAGTCCGCAGGTCTAAAGCTGTGGGTGGGTTGGGTGCACTTAATTTACAAAACTTTTATACAACCCTCTTGAGTAAATGGTTGTGGAAAGCTTTCTTTGATGAGCTATCATTGACTACTTCTTGTGTAAGGTCCCTTTACTTTAAAAAAACGGCAGATGTACTACTTTTGCAGGAAATGCTTCTATTTTATGGAAGGGATTCCTAGCCGGCTGATATATTGTTTACCTTCTTTAGGAGCTCCAAAGAATGAACGTTCAGAACAGGTCGAGTTTAAACAAAATAAGTATTTATTATTTAAAAATTTGACCAGAAGATCCTGAGGTTCGAGACTTCCGATATTGCAAGCACACGTCGTTAATTATACCTTATTAGCCTAGACAGGATACCGTACTAGCCTACATTAAATCACATCATTTTAACATAAACGTGGAGATATGTATATATCAAACACTTGCAAAAGATAATATTATAAAAGAATAATATTTTATTCATATTATTCATATTTATATACATTTGAATGTTATAACATCAAATTTACATAAAAGAATATAAATATACATAGAAGCTTTAATTTAGAACTCAACATTATACTTGGGGGTATTTTAATGTTGAATTAATGATAATAGAAACTATATGTTAATATTCTATTACTAATTAGGTAGCTATAATTAGGCTATACTCTTGTTAAATAGGAGAGATTATCTCCTGAGTATTCGGCTATACATGTAAATAGGAGAGATTATCTCCTAAATATCCTCTTGTATATTTCTTGTACATCTATAATTACAAATGAATGTAAGGTTAATCCACAAGAGGAATTCACCAATCTTCATGGTATCAGAGCCAACAAAGCTCTAATCTCTTCTTTTCTCCCTCCTATTCTCTCCCTCATGGCCGGTCATGACGCCACCCCTCCTCCTCCTCCTCCTGCCACCGAAAAACCTTACGGCATCACCAACATCAAATCCTACATCTCTTTTATTCTAGACCTCGACGAACTCAACTATGATGCGTGGAGAGAGCTATTTGAGACCCATTGCGTCGGCTTTGGCGTTCTTGGTCACGTTGATGGTACAACCACAGCCTCCGGGCCTACCGATAATGAATGGAAACGACTCGACGGTTTGGTGAAATTGTGGATCTACGGTACTATCAACAAATCCCTCCTGCAAATGATCTTGAAGAAAGGTGTCACCGCTCGCGATCTCTGGCTCAGTCTTGAGAATCTGTTCTGTGATAACAAGGATGCTGGAGCCATCCAACTCGACAATGATCTCCGTAATATCGAGATGGGTGATCTTTCGGTCACCGCTTATTGCCAACGTCTTAAAACTCTCTCTGATCTGCTGTCCAACATCGACGTGATAGCTCCCGAAAAGAATCTCGTCACCTACATGGTTAACGGCCTCCCCGAGAAGTTTGAGCAAATTGAAAATATCATCCGGCATCACAACCCCTTCCCTTCCTTCCTTCAAGCCCGATCCATGCTCCTCCTGGAGGAACGTCTCTCCAAAACCCGCAAACATCAAGCCTCTCACACCGACCATCCATCCTCTCCTACGATCCTTTACACTGCTACACCGACCACTCAGTCCTCCAACAGCAACTTCGTCCGCCGTAACAACGGTCGTCCTGGCCGGAACTACAACCGCAACCGTCAGCAATCCAACCAAGCATCACTACGCCCTACTACCGCGCTTGGACTACTCGGCCTTAGCCCACGTCCATCAGCCCAACAGGCTCTCTCGGTCTCCGTTCCTCCGCCATGGACCTGATTCGCGCCTACGCCTGTCGATCAGCCCATTGCCTCGGTTGTGCCCATTACTTCTCTTCCTCAGGCCTTACACACCCTGGCCCTTCATGACAACGCAGGATGGTATATGGACACGGGAGCCTCCGCCCACTTGACATCCGACGTAGGTAACTTACATTCTGTTTTTAATAATAGCATCATACAGTTCGTACTTGTTGGTGACGGATCCTCAATCCCTATTACTCACATGGGCCATGGACATTTACCCAATCCCCACCGTCCCCTTTCACTACAGAATGTGCTTATCTCACCCAAAATTATTAAAAATCTCATTTCCGTGCGTCAATTTACCAAAGACAATAATTGTACTGTTGAATTTGACCCTCATGGTTTTTCTGTGAAGGATCTCCAGACACAGCAAACTATCCATCGGTGTGATAGCACTGGTGATCTCTACCCCGTCACCACCAACTCCACTGCCGCTCCACCTCTCGCCCTCCTCATCTCCAGTCCTTCCACATGGCACAGACATTTGGATCATCCGCATGACACTGTTCTTCAGTCTCTAGTATCTCATGGTTTTATTTCTTGTAATAAAGAAAAAACTCAAAAGTTATGTAACACCCGAGCCCAATAATTCTATTTATATTACTAGTTGAGGGTTATATATTGCTCTTTTTCAATTTTCCTAATTTTCTGATGTTTATTGCTAAATTTTACCCGGTTAAGTCATTTTGGCACATAACAAATTTTAACTCCTAAAATGAAATTTAAGATGTCCATGTTGGCCTACTCGTCGCCACTAGTCGCGTGGTAGCGTCCGCGTGTCGAGATTCCATTCCGTTTGGCTAAAACGGGCAAGTCTGGACGACTACGCGCGCGTACAAGTGTCCGACTTGGGGGCATGCATTTTAATCATTAAACACCTATTTTCAAAATTTGGAACCCGCTTAAAATCCTATAATTTGAATTTGGAACATTTGGGCGCAACCCGGGCGCGATTTGGAAATGTTTCAATTCGCGCCAAAAAGGGCCCGTTTCAATTTAATATATAAAACTAAAATATATATCTACGAATATATTCTAACAGTTCAAATCCCTTAAAAATCTTTCTTAAAATCTTTCTTATAATTCCTTTATCTTGCCTCCTGGCCAATCGCGAGCTCGTGGGCCCCACCTTTTCCCACTCTCTCTCTATCTCTCTCCTCACCAAATCTCTCTCTCTCTCTCAAATCCTAATCTCTCTCTCTCTCTTCATATATATATCAACCCCCACTGTTCCTCGTTGGAAACCCACGAAACCCATCACGAAACCCAAACCCTAGCCTCGTCCCTTCACCACCGCACCCCCTGCTCACCGTCGCCAGCTTCGCCGGAACCCTCGTCGACCTCGCCCTCGACCGCGCCTCCTCATCTTCCTCCTTCTTCCCTCACCTCCAGCGAGACCCTTACCTGCACTCCCGTTGAAACCGACCCCTTCAGCCACCTGGACCACGCCTGTCTCGTCACCGGCGTTCCTCCCTCGTCGTCGACCTTGTCTCGACCACCCTACCTCCTTTCTCTTCTTCCTCCAACCCCCTCTCTTCCCACGACGCCCTGCACCGCAACCTTTCCAACCTGTGCAGTATGTCGTCGGCAAACTCACCGTCGTCTGCCGCCGTCGGCTTCACCTCATCGCCTCCACCTCCTCACCCTCTTTCGCACCACCATCATCACCGGACCTCCTCCATCGAAGCCCATCAGCCGCCGGCATCACCGGCGCCTCACCTTCACCCTGCCGTCGCATCAGCCGCCTCCATCAACCAGTACTCTCGGCCAGCAACCAGACGAGCAAATTCCAGCCATCATCTCCACCACCAACGTAGCCACCATCAGGTTCCGGCCCGGGGGTTATCTTCGGCATTAGATGGATCGAGCGTGACGTGACCGTTCTCTTCTTCTTTGGCAGCGCTACCGCGGTTGCCTCTGCTGCTGAGGATCGGTACCTTTCTGGATTGGATGGGCAGTTTCCAGCTTGATCGGTACAAGCATCTTGAACTCAAAGGGAGAGGAAAGAGCTGTTAATGTTACTGTTTTGGCCTTCTTCTTGCTGTTCGCCGGAGACATGCCGCTGCCGATAGTCCGAACAATCCTATGGACGTGCCCAGCCAGCGTGGTCGTGTTCTTACTCCGCTTGGTTCAGTTTGTACGCCCGCGTGTGCGTCGCGACCGTGACCGTATCGCGCCCGTACCGTGCACCAGATCGCGCTGCAGACCGTGACCGTATCGCGTCCGTATCGCGCACCAGACCGCGCCGCAGATCGCGTCCGTATCGCGCACCAGACCGCGCCGCAGATCACGTCCGTACCGCGCAGCAGATCGCGCCTGGACCCAGTACCGTGTCGCGCCGTTTCACACACCGTATCGTGACTTGTGCATCAGGCCGCCTGCATCTCGACCCTTGTTCTGAGGCAAGTATCTGAATACTTGCTCTAACATGCTAGCGTGCGAGATCTAGTCTTGCCACGCATTTGAATTCATACTATAAAACAACTTAATGATGGTAATGGATATCATATTATTGCAGTTATCTTAACCTGAAATCGTTACAACAGTTCCTAGTAATTAATCAACCCACATCAATCCATATTTCAACTAAACAAAACGACTGAATCATATCTGCTTAAACTGTTAAATCATTCACGAAACAATTACTATACTTAATGTAAATTCCTGTAGCTTCATTACTTCAGAATTGTGGATATTGATTTACCTTGTGGCCATTGCACCCTAAAGGTGCTTGAACCTGTTAATAAGAGAATACAAATATCATTGTGTTTACATGGAATATTATTGTTATTTACTGTTTCATGCTGTTGTTCATTATTGATTGTATACCTGTTGTGAGCACTTACCCGATTGCACGACATATTGGCCTGACCCTGCCACACCTGATAGATACATACATACCGACTCATCCTGCCGTACCATGACATTACCTGTTTCATGATTTCATGCCTAATACCGACAAACCTAACCATTCCTGCTGTCGATCCAGATAGACCTACTTTTACTCGACCTTGTGTTGGCATTAGTCCTTGACTACTGAATACCTGACCTGACATACATAGCTTGGGGTATGGGGAAATCAAAGGTGAAACCGACTTGTAACTCAACAGTTCAATACATTGTTCTGATCAGTCTTACGGGCTTGGCCAGCTCCGGAGTGTTGATGCTGACATCACTCATCCATCCTACTACCTTTTACTGCTTAGCGGCACGTCTCGGATTCAGCCCCGAGGATCATGACCATGGTCCCGGGCACGCACGGGATACTATTGAGTTACATCGACGATTCATCAATTGGTTTCAAAGACTATAGAGTAGGAAACCTGATAGGACAGTTTAGTCACCACTGCACATTATCCTGTTTATTACTTCTTATTGCTGCTTTATTCATGTTCATGCTTGCATTGTTTATTACCATGTTTATGCTATATACTTGATATCATGACGCGCTGACGTCTGGGTTTTGCATGGCCCAGATTCCGTACCTTTGTCGTCGACCGAGCAGGAGTACTTCAGCCAGCAGGCTGAACTGTGAGTTCCTTAGAGTTTAGTTTATTTACGTCATTTCATTTCCAGATGTGAGCCCGCATTATGGGACATACTGTTTATTCATTGTATTGGATCATTAGCTTCCGCATTCGTTGTTTATTGATTCTTGTTATTATGGATTTGGACATGTATTAGATTAGCTTTTTATCTTGTTCTTGATAACCTTACAACCGTAATGTGACTGTGGACGGATACGTCCTACTCACAGGTAGCATGGTTGGCTATGTCACGTGCCCAAATCTTGCGTACTCTGGGAAGCGGGGCGTGACAAGTTATATCATGCGTGTCAATTAGGAAAACATGTTAGACTTCCATTTTATCGTTCAGAGTCTATTGTTGAGTCCCATTTGATATTGTTCATTCGGATTTATGGACTTCGCCTATTTCCAGTATTAGTGGCATTAAATACTACGTTATCCTTTTGGATCACTTCTCACAATTCTTGTAGGTCTATCCCTTACGGCGTAAATCTGATTTCTTTTCAAAATTCTTACATTTTCGTGCTTATGTCCACACTCAATTTAATTGGGAAATAAAAACCTTTTAGTGTGACCACGGTGGTGCATTTGATAATACTCCCCTTCATGATCTTTTTGCTGCTAATGGTATGCTTGTTCGTTTTTCGTGCTCCCATACATCCCAACAAAATGGCAAATCAGAAAGGATGATACGGACTATTAACAATATTGTCCGCACCCTTCTCATTCAAGCCCACCTTCCTTCTGGGTATTGGGGTAGAAGCCCTCCACATGGCCACACACCTTCTCAATCTCCTCCCATCCACCTCAATACAAAATGACATTCCTTTATCTAAACTCTTCCAAAAGCCTGTCTCATACTCTCATCTTTGAGTTTTCGGGTGCCTATGCTATCCCCATCTCTCACCTCCTCATAAACTAGCCTCACGGTCTACCCCATGTGTCTTCTTCGGCTATCCGACTAATCATCGGGGTTTCCGATGCCTTGATCTCACCACTAGAAAAATCATTATTTCTCGTCATGTCATTTTCGACGAGTCCGTCTTCCCGTTTAATTCTCTATCTCCTACTCCGTCCACCACATACAACTTCCTCGACGTCTCCTCCGAACCGTCACATATCTCACGTCGTCTCCTAGAGTCGCCCGTTGTTCCCAACATCAATACAACCCCTCACACTACGGGGGTGCCCCCCACTAGCCCCACGGCCTCCACCACCCCACCATTCCACTCCACGAACTCCACAGCCTCAACCTCCCCTTTAACGGGCATCCACGACCTCACCTCCAACTCCCCCTCCCCCTCCACCTCCCTCCAATCCCATGGTCACCCGTGCACAGCACGGGATATCCAAACCAATTCAAAAACTCAACCTCCACATATCCACTCCCTCCCCTATTCCCCGCTCTCATATCCAAGCCCTCAAGGATCCTCACTGGCGTGCAGCAATGCAGGCTGAATATGATACTCTTATTAAAAATGGAACTTGGGCTCTGGAGCCTTGCCCACCTGGGGTGAATGTGGTTCGGTCTATGTGGTTGTACAAGCACAAGCTTCACTCTGATGGGTAACTTGACCGACACAAGGCTTGCCTGGTTGCCAACGGTAAGAGCCAACGGCCGGGAGTTGACTGTGATGACACTTTCAGTCCGATGGTCAAACCAGCTACTATCCGCACTGTACTCAGCCTTGCCTTATCACGCTCCTGGCCTATTGTAACACCCGAGCCCAATACTACTATTTCTGTTACTGGTTGAGTGTTTGACATTGCTCAATTTATCTATCTTGCTTGTTTGGGTCTTACTGTAAAATTTTAACTGGCTAAGTCATTTCTGCTGATAACAAATTTTTACACCTAAAGTGAAATTAAAAATATCTATCTTGGCCTACTCGTCACCCTAGCCGCGTGGTAGCGTCCGTGCGTCGAGTTCTCATCCCGTTCGGTGAAACGGGCGAGTTTGGACGGCTACACGCGCGTGCAAATGTCCGACTTGGGGGCATGCTTTTTAATCATAAAACATTTCATTTTAAAATTTGGAACCCGCTTAAAATCCTATTATTTGAATTTCGAATTTTTGGACCCAACCCGGGTGCGATTTGGAAATGTTTTATTTAGCGCCGAAATCCCAAAATTTAATATAATATTAAACCATATAATATCACCTAACTTATAAATCTTTACTGTTCGATTTCTAAAAATATTTGTAAATTTCCTTTAACTTCTGAAATCTTTCCCCACTGGCCAATCACGGGGTTCTTAACCCCCGTGGGCCCCGTCTCTATCTCTCTCTATCTCTCTAATCTGTATCTCTCTCTCTCTGATTTCCATAGCCCTCTCTCTCTCTAACCCTCTCTCTCCTCTATATATATTTATACTTCCTCGTCTTCTTCATTTTTTTCCAGAACCCACGCGAGAACTCTAGCCGCCGCCGCCTCCGTCGCCACCGGAGCCCCAACGCCGGCGCTAGCACCGCCGGGATCCCTGCCTCCTCAACCTCGCCACATCCTTCCTCCTCTCCCCACGTCCCCGTACACCCTACGCCATAGCCGCGGCCACCTGCACCCATCCCTGCTCGCCCGTCGCCGCCGCAACTCGTCGCCGACGACACCAGCACCTTCACCTTCACCCCTCTTTCCGACCTCGACATCCCCTCCTTCTCCCGTGTGCCCGGCGCCGCAACAGGGACCCCACAGCAACCCCCGCGCCTTCTCTGGTTGGCCGGAAACGCCGCCGTCGACCCTCGTCGTCGTCACCTGCGCCACCGCCGACCACCTCCACTTCCCCTGCGCACCAGACCCGACCACCTCCTCTCCCTCCTCACCTTCTTTCCTCCTCCAGCACCCGCAGCCCTAGCCTACCGCCGCAGCTTCCTCGCCGGCGCCCCACCGCCGTCGACCCCATCGCTGTCGCAACCTTTGCAATCCCACAAGGTATCCCGATCCGCGTGGTCCCACTGTTCGTTGTTTGGGTTCGATCCGTGAACCGTGCGTCCGTCGCGTGTTTCTCCGCCGACGTTACGTCCGTTTTTCCCGGTTCGCGAACCGTCGAGGCAAGTATCACTTGCTACATGCTATACTAAACAGTTATATATGTTTTGACTCGTTAAACCTGCAAACTTAACTCGGTATAGCTATTTTCTCATTTTTGGCTGCAATATGACATATATCATTTTACAGTTAACCTAAAATTACAGTTTGCCACTTTAACCCTAATAACGAAGTTTACCCGTTAATCACATTTTACCGTTTAAGGGATGATAGCCTTTACGCATGTAGCTCTATTACATTCTGATATTGATATAACGGTATTGCATCATCATGTGATCTATTGCACCGCAAGGGGTGCTCAAAACCTGTTAATATGATAATACGACTGCACTATGTTAATGCACTATTGTGATTAAATGAACTGCTTATTGTTGTTTAATTTATTGCTTATTTCCTGCTGATTAATCCCCTGTTCGAATATATACCTGTTGTGAGCACACCCACGATATTGTTACATCTTGACCTGACTTTGCTACACCTGATATATACCGATGCACCTGACATGGTACCCTTTACTATCGACTTGACCTGTTGTACCATGACCTGACCTGTTACCTGATCTCATGCCTAATGCCAACAAACCTGATATGGAGTCCTCATGGACCAAGCTTGTTGTCTATCCAGACGAACCTACTGTTACCTGAACTTGTGTTGGCATTAGTTCTTGACCACTGAATACCTGACCTGACACATATAACCTGGGGGTATGGGGAAATCAAAAGGGTAATCTAAAGTGTAACTTGAAAGGGTATTACTTGATCCGTGGTCCCGGGGGGTAACGGGACAGAGCCATTCGTGACTCTTACATTTTCCTGATCCGTGGTCCCGGGGGGCAACGGGACAGAACCACTATTGGTTCCCATCTTCCTGATCCGTGGTCCCGGGAGGTAACGGGACATATCCTTTGAGTTACATGGAGGATTACTCGAATTGATTTCAAAGACTTTAGGATAGAAAACCCGATAACACAGTTTAGTTACCCACTGCACACTACCCTGCACTGCTTGTTTCATACTATTGCTTCATTCATGTTTATTTCTGCATTGCCTATTACACTGTTCACATTATATTATTGGTTGACATGACGCACTGACGTTTGGGTTTTGCATGGCCCAGATTCTTTACCACTGTCGCTGTCCGAGCATGAGTACTTCAGCCAGCAGGCTGAGTTGTGAGTTCTGTAGTGGTTAGTTTTATTTCCCGCATTTATTTATCATTGATTCTTGTTATTCTGGATTTGGACATGTGTTAGATAGTTTTATCTTGTTCTTGATATCTCTACAGCCGTAATGTGACTGTGGATGGATACTTCCTACCCACAGGTAGTATGGTTGGCTATGTCACGTGCCCAATCTTGCGTACTCTGGGAAGCGGGGCGTGACATGGTTCTTTTTGGTATCAGAGCCATAGGATAGTCGGGTTGATTCTTTTGTAGTTGGGTATTGTACCCAATACACGAATCAGAATACCCGTGTTTAGGAAACATGTCCTGCCACCTTGACCGTTTTACCATTCTTGAATCACATTCTTCCTGATTATATCTTTTACGATGTGCAAACTTCCTTTGCATATCGATTCGAAAACCCGATTCCTTGTTATCTCTAGGACTTAGGCGACTTGGATGGAGTTATGTAATTGTGGCTATGATACCGCGGCATAGTTACAATGCGGTACTCTATTTAAGTATCTTGGAGTTCTAGCCTTGATCTATATTCAAAATCTATCATCATGCTAATGTTGGGTATTTTGAGTTTAGGAATATGGCCGGTAAGAAATTGAAGACATACTAGAGGCGTGTGGACAAATCCGCCATGCTTGGAGTGATAAGAGGAATGCTGGAGAATCAAAGAAACAGACCGAGTTGATCCAGCAGCAAGCGGACTCGTTTCGGGAAGGTTTGCAGATCGTTCAGCAGTCTGTGAACAATGTTGGAGCTAGACCAGTTGACCGAGTAGGGACCGTAGCAGATTTCACGCGGTTGGGTCCGTCAACATTTACTGGTTTAAAGGAGCCGTTGCCAGTGGAGCAGTGGCTAGTTGACACAGAGAACTTGCTTTTTGCGGCACAGATTCCAGATGAGAAAGAGTTGATGTGGTACGCATTCAGTTAGTGGATTACGCCCGAGAATGGTGGCTTGTAGAAGAGAACCGCTTGTCTAAGCCGATCAAGTGGCGGATTTTTCTAAGAGTTTCCTGGAGAAGTTCTTCCCGCGGACTGCACGGGAGGAAATGGAAGAGAAGTTCATCGGACTAAAGCAGAATGGAGCACCCGTAGATGTGCATGTAGCAGAATGGACGAGACTCAGTAGTTTCGCTGGACCTTTAGTTGCCAACGATGCAGACAGGGCACGGAGGTTCATGCGCAGACTGGACGTGGACATCCAGAGGTAGATTGTCTCCCTGGGTTTGACCACTTTCTCACAAATACTTGCAGCAGCCAAGAGCAGCAGAGTTTATCTGGGATGAAAGGGAGTTTGCAGCAGACAGCAGTTGTGTTAAGGAAGCAGTTCTGTCGGGCCAGTCGAGTTTAGGGCTAGGCCGACAAATAATATTCTTGCATCAATGGAAGTGATGAAAGTGAAGAGCCGGCTGTTGTTCGTGATTTTATGGACGTGTTTGAAGATATATCGGGTTTACCGCCGAAGCGAGATATGGAGTTCACAATTGATCTTATTCCTGGTGCAGCGCCAGTATCTGAAGCGTATTATCCAATGGCACCAATAGAGTTGGAAGAAGTTAAGAAACAGGTTGCTGAATTGCTTGAGAAGGGTTAGATTCGAATCAGCAACTCGCCTTGGGGAGCTCCAGTTCTTCTAGTAAAGAAGAAGGTTGGCACGAGAAGGATGTGCATCGACTATCGGGAATTAAACCGGGTGACTGTTAAGAACAAGTACCCGATCCCTCGCATTGGAGAACTTTTGAGCAGCTTAGTGGCGCGAGGGTATTCTCGAAGTTGGATTTACGATCCAGATATCATCAGGTCCGAGTGAAAACAGAAGATATTTGCAAAACGGCGTTCCTAACTCGGTATGGACATTACGAGTACTTAGTGATGCCCTTCGGAGTAACGAATGCGCCGGCAGTATTCATGGACTTGATGAACCGAATCTTTTCACCGTTCTTGGACCAGTTTATTGTGGTATTCATCGACGATATTCTGGTTTACTCGAAGAGTTCGGAGGAGCATGCTGAGCATTTGAAGATCGCACTGCAGACATTGAGACAGGAGAAATTGTACGCAAAGATGAGTAAGTGCGAATTTTGGCTGGAAGAAGTGAAGTTTCTGGGGCATGTTGTGTCGGGCGATGGAATCGCCGTCGATCCCGAAAAGATTGCAGCAGTTCGAGATTGGCCGATTCCAAAGAATGTAGCTGAGATAAGAAGTTTCCTTGGATTAGCCGGATATTACAGGAGATTTGTGGAGAACTTTGCTCGTCTGGCAGAACCGTTGACCAAGCTTACGCGCAAGGAGGTACCTTTTGTTTGGACGGATAAGTGTGCATTGGCTTTCGAGACGTTGAAGCAGAATTTGATAACCGCCCCTATTCTGACCATGCCAGACAATTCCGGAGGATTGGTGATTCACAGCGACGCATCTGGAAAAGGATTGGGATATGTTTTGATGCAGAATGGGAAGGTTGTAGCGTACGCATCAAGACAACTGAAGACCCATGAGAAGAATTATCCGACTCATGACTTGGAGCTTGCGGCTGTGATCTTCGCTTTGAAGATTTGGAGACACTACCTTTTGGGTGAGAAAGTCGAAGTTTTTACAGATCACAAGAGTTTGAAGTATGTGTTCACTCAGAAGGAGTTGAACATGAGGCAACGTAGATGGTTGGAGCTGATGGGCGACTACGACCTTGATCTTAAGTACCATCCGGGAAAAGTTAACGTCGTGCCGGATGCGCTTAGTCGGTTACCAGCGATTCAGGTATTGACTACGCAGAGGGAGATCATTGCGGATTTTCGAAGATTTGACTTGGAGGTTGTGCTATCACATTCTACGGGACAGTTGATGCAGTTGCAAGTACAGTCTTCCTTAGTTGAGAAGATTAAAGCGGCACAATCGCAGGATCCTAGACTGCAAAAGTTTCGAGAGCAGGTTGAAGCCGGACTACGAACAGATTTACTGGTCCACGAAGATGGTTCGTTGAGGTATGGCAGCCGTGTGTGTGTGCCAAAGGGGGATGTGCGTGAAGAGCTTATGAAGGAGGCACACAGTTCAGCTTACTCTGTACATCCAGGAGGTACAAAGATGTACCGAGATATTCGACAGCATTTCTGGTGGGAAGGCATGAAACGGGAGATTGCTCGCTTTGTGGCAAAGTGCTTGGTGTGTCAGCAAGTTAAGGCTGAACATCAAAGGGTTGCTGGTTTATTGCAACCACTTCCGATTCTTCAGTGTAAGTGGGAACAAATAACAATGGATTTCGTGACGGCTTTACCGCGAAGTCCAAAAGGCAACCATGCAGTATGGGTAATTGTTGACCGACTGACCAAGGCAGCTCACTTTATTCCTTTTCGGGTTGGTCAATCAACAGAGAGTTTGGCAGAGCGGTACATGCAGGAGATTGTAAGATTGCATAGAGTACCGGTGAGCATCGTGTCCGATCGGGACACTCGGTTCTTATCACACTTCTGGAGGAGTTTACAGGAAAGTTTGGGGGACTCGATTGAAGTTTAGCACAGCTTATCATCCTCAAACTGATGGTCAGTCGGAGAGAACGATCCAAACTCTTGAGGATATGTTGAGAGCATGCATGTTGGACTTCAAGGGGGTCTTGGGAGGATCATCTGCTTTTGGTGGAGTTGTCTTACAATAACAGTTTTCAGGCGACTATTCAGATGGCTCCATTTGAAGGTTTGTATGGTCGTAAATGCCGTTCACCTGTTTGTTGGGACGATGTCGGTGAACGAAGATTATTGGGACCAGATTTGGTTGTGCAGACAGTTGAGAAGGTTAACCCTATCAGAAATCATATGAAGGCAGCACAGGTCCGACAGAAGAGTTGGGCAGATACGTCAAGAAGACCTCTAGAGTTCGCCATGGGTGATTTGGTATTCTTGAAGATATCAACGACTAGAGGGGTGATTGTTTTGGGAGTCGAGGAAAGCTTAGTCCTTGATTCGTTGGACCCTTTGAGATCTTGGAGCGTGTTGGAGAGGTAGCGTACTGTTTGGCGTTACCGCAGTCCTTGACAGGTGTGCACGATGTGTTTCACGTATCTCAACTACGAAGGTATGTTCGAGATGAAACACACGTATTGGATCATTCGGAGCTAACAGTACGAGAAGACTTGACTTTTGAGGAGCGACCGATTGGAATCGTAGATCGAAGGGAAAAAGTTCTTAAGAACAAGGTTATCCCCCTTGTGCTAGTTTCTTGGGGTAATCGATCGCATGGAGAATCCACGTGGGAGCGAGAAGACGAGATCCGGCAGAAGTTTCCTCACCTTTTCCTGTAGTTGTCTATCTTGTATTCTCGGAATTTCGAGGACGAAATTCTTTTTGTAGTTGGGTATAATGTAACACCCGAGCCCAATACTACTATTTCTGTTACTGGTTGAGTGTTTGACATTGCTCAATTTATCTATCTTGCTTGTTTGGGTCTTACTGTAAAATTTTAACTGGTTAAGTCATTTCTGCTGATAACAAATTTTAACACCTAAAATGAAATTAAAAATATCTATCTTGGCCTACTCGTCATCCCTAGCCGCGTGGTAGCGTCCGTGCGTCGAGTTCTCATCCCGTTCGGTGAAACGGGCGAGTTTGGACGGCTACACGCGCGTGCAAATGTCCGACTTGGGGGCATGCTTTTTAATCATAAAACATTTCATTTTAAAATTTGGAACCCGCTTAAAATCCTATTATTTGAATTTCGAATTTTTGGACCCAACCCGGGCGCGATTTGGAAATGTTTTATTTAGCGCCGAAATCCCAAAATTTAATATAATATTAAACCATATAATATCACCTAACTTATAAATCTTTACTGTTCGATTTCTAAAAATATTTGTAAATTTCCTTTAACTTCTGAAATCTTTCCCCACTGGCCAATCACGGGGTTCTTAACCCCCGTGGGCCCCGTCTCTATCTCTCTCTCTCTAATCTGTATCTCTCTCTCTCTCTGATTTCCATAGCCCTCTCTCTCTCTAACCCTCTCTCTCCTCTATATATATTTATACTTCCTCATCTTCTTCATTTTTTTCCAGAACCCACGCGAGAACCTTAGCCGCCGCCTCCTCCGTCGCCACCGGAACCCCAACGCCGGCGCTAGCACCGTCGGGATCCCTGCCTCCTCAACCTTGCCACATCCTTCCTCCTCTCCCCACGTCCCCGTACACCCTACGCCATAGCCGCGGCCACCTGCACCCATCCCTGCTCGCCCGTCGCAGCCGCAACTCGTCGCCGACGACACCAGCACCTTCACCTTTACCCCTCTTTCCGACCTCGACATCCCCTCCTTCTCCCGTGTGCCCGGCGCCGCAACAGGGACCCACAGCAACCCCGGCGCCTTCTCTGGTTGGCCGGAAACGCCGCCGTCGACCCTCGTCGTCGTCACCTGCGCCACCGCCGACCACCTCCACTTCCCCTGCGCACCAGACCCGACCACCTCCTCTCCCTCCTCACCTTCTTTCCTCCTCCAGCACCCGCAGCCCTAGCCTACCGCCGCAGCTTCCTCGCCGGCGCCCCACCGCCGTCGACCCCATCGCTGTCGCAACCTTTGCAATCCCACAAGGTATCCCGATCCGCGTGGTCCCACTGTTCGTTGTTTGGGTTCGATCCGTGAACCGTGCGTCCGTCGCGTGTTTCTCCGCCGACGTTACGTCCGTTTTTCCCGGTTCGCGAACCGTCGAGGCAAGTATCACTTGCTACATGCTATACTAAACAGTTATATATGTTTTGACTCGTTAAACCTGCAAACTTAACTCGGTATAGCTATTTTCTCATTTTTGGCTGCAATATGACATATATCATTTTACAGTTAACCTAAAATTACAGTTTGCCACTTTAACCCTAATAACGAAGTTTACCCGTTAATCACATTTTACCGTTTAAGGGATGATAGCCTTTACGCATGTAGCTCTATTACATTCTGATATTGATATAACGGTATTGCATCATCATGTGATCTATTGCACCGCAAGGGGTGCTCAAAACCTGTTAATATGATAATACGACTGCACTATGTTAATGCACTATTGTGATTAAATGAACTGCTTATTGTTGTTTAATTTATTGCTTATTTCCTGCTGATTAATCCCCTGTTCGAATATATACCTGTTGTGAGCACACCCACGATATTGTTACATCTTGACCTGACTTTGCTACACCTGATATATACCGATGCACCTGACATGGTACCCTTTACTATCGACTTGACCTGTTGTACCATGACCTGACCTGTTACCTGATCTCATGCCTAATGCCAACAAACCTGATATGGAGTCCTCATGGACCAAGCTTGTTGTCTATCCAGACGAACCTACTGTTACCTGAACTTGTGTTGGCATTAGTTCTTGACCACTGAATACCTGACCTGACACATATAACCTGGGGGTATGGGGAAATCAAAAGGGTAATCTAAAGTGTAACTTGAAAGGGTATTACTTGATCCGTGGTCCCAGGGGGTAACGGGACAGAGCCATTCGTGACTCTTACATTTTCCTGATCCGTGGTCCCGGGGGGCAACGGGACAGAACCACTATTGGTTCCCATCTTCCTGATCCGTGGTCCCGGGGGGTAACGGGACATATCCTTTGAGTTACATGGAGGATTACTCGAATTGATTTCAAAGACTTTAGGATAGAAAACCCGATAACACAGTTTAGTTACCCACTGCACACTACCCTGCACTGCTTGTTTCATACTATTGCTTCATTCATGTTTATTTCTGCATTGCCTATTACACTGTTCACATTATATTATTGGTTGACATGACGCGCTGACGTCTGGGTTTTGCATGGCCTAGATTCTTTACCACTGTCGCTGTCCGAGCATGAGTACTTCAGCCAGCAGGCTGAGTTGTGAGTTCTGTAGTGGTTAGTTTTATTTTCCGCATTTATTTATCATTGATTCTTGTTATTCTGGATTTGGACATGTGTTAGATAGTTTTATCTTGTTCTTGATATCTCTACAGCCGTAATGTGACTGTGGATGGATACTTCCTACCCATAGGTAGCATGGTTGGCTATGTCACGTGCCCAATCTTGCGTACTCTGGGAAGCGGGGCGTGACACCTATACATCAGTTAGACGTGAAAAACGCTTTCCTTCATGGAGCCTTACATGAAACGGTCTATATGAATCAACCACTGGGTTTTATTGATCTTGTTCATCCCGACCATGTCTGTCACCTCCGTAAATCCCTCTATGGTCTTAAACAGGCTCCCCGTGCCTGGTACCAGCGGTTTGCCGAGTATGAGGCGCGCATTGGATTCCGCAACAGTCTGTCAGATACTTCTCTCTTCATTTACCGTCATTGGGGCGATCTAGCATTTCTCTTACTCTATGTGGACGGCATCGTCCTCACGGCTTCGTCAGATGCTCTACTACGGCGGATTATTGCGTCTCTCAACTCCGAGTTTGCCATGACTGACCTGGGCCTACTCCATTATTTCCTTGGGATCGCGGCAACTCGCACCAAGGATGGTCTCTTTCTGTCACAGCAGAAATATGCCCTTGAAATACTTGATCGCGCCAACATGGCTAATTGCAAGCCGTGTGCGACTCCAGTGGACACTAAGTCCAAACTTGGCCCCTCTGGTACACCAGTTCAGGACCCATCACTCTACCGTTGCCTTGTCGGCGCTCTACAGTACCTCACATTTACCCGACCTGATCTCTCGTACGGTGTCCAGCAAGTGTGTCTCAACATGCATGATCCTCGGGAGCCTCACTTCAACGCTCTCAAACGCATCTTGCGCTATGTTCATGGCACAGTGGATCATGGCCTGCACCTATATCCGTCCACCGCCACCGGACTAACCGCTTGCTCTGATGCGGATTGGAGTGGGTGCCCCGACACACGCCGCTCTACCTCCGGTTACTGTGTGTTCTTGGGTGATAATCTTCTCTCTTGGTCCTCAAAGCGTCAAGCCACTGCCTCTCGCTTCAGTGCCGAAGCCGAATATCGTGGGGTTGCCAATGCCGTTGCTGAGACTTGTTGGCTCCACAACCTGCTTTTGGAACTTCATTGCCCACTTACTCATGCGACCTTTATATATTGTGACAATGTTAGTGCTGTCTACCTATCCACTAATCCGGTGCAACACCAGCGTATGAAATATATTGAGATCGATATTCACCTTGTTCGTGAAAAAGTAGCTTTGGGCCACGTCCGGGTTCACCACGTCCCTTCCAGCTCACAATATGCCGACATCTTCACCAAGGGACTTCCTACTTTACTTTTCACTGATTTTTGCTCCAGCCTGAGCGTCCGACCTCCTCCCGCTCTGCCTGCGGGGGTGTGATAATAGAAAATATATGTTAATATTCTATTACTAATTAGGTAGCTATAATTAGACTATACTCTTGTTAAATAGGAGAGATTATCTCCTGAGTATCCGGCTATACATGTAAATAGGAGAGATTATCTTCTAAATATCCTCATGTATATCTCTTGCACATCTATAATTACAAATGAATGCAAGGTTAATCCCCAAGAGGAATTCACCAATCTTCATTAAGCATATGTGAATGGGCTCTACCCTATATGGGGCCACATATTAAAAAAGACTAAAATGGGGCCACCTTAGGTAGGGGCCACCATTAGCGTAAAGCAAACAAACTTCATGCACAACTATGCATGAAAATAGGGACCTCCCAACATCGATATGGGGGACCCGATGTCGAGAGGGGTCCCGATGGTGCCCAACAAGCCCCATTTTGGGGCTTTCTCTGACTTGTTTTAGTCAGGAAAGTGAAGTTTCTTTGTGAGACTCCATTATATATAGAAATTCATATGTTTAATTTAATGCACAACATAAGAATGATGTGTTTTTACCATTCTTATAGTTTTATGTGCAATATGAATACATATCGTGTTCAAATCAGAACTTGAAGAAAACTTGTTCTATGAAAGAATACAACATGTTTAAACATATTAGATTCTATTATATAAAGATATAGATTTTATATCTTGATAAAGTGAATAGAATCTCCTTATTCATATATATTTTAATAAAAGTCATGGGGGGTTTCAAACCATAATTTATGTTCATATGAACAGAAATGAGTTTATCCCCATTTCCTGATTATGAAGAAAAAATAGGACGGCCTATTTCATTTTATGTAGGACATGGGATGGCCCATGTCCTAGGTTCAGTCCAATTTTTTCAAGAACATGTGAATACATATTCCGAGAGTCCCCATCAGTCTTCTTTTTCATCTTCATTGAAGTAGTCATGGCCTTGACAATTTTCTTTGTGATAATAGAAACTTGTAGGCATTTATATGGATCTTTTGATAGATCCTAGATCATTTTTAATAAGGAGATGGAGAGAACATTAAGGAGGAAGAGGAATGGAGTTCCATTCCTCGGTTTCTCACCTTTTCTCTTCTTCTTTTCTCTATTCTTCTTCTCCTAAAAACGAGAGTCCTTGAGAAATTCTCTCAGAAATTTCCTAAAAATGAATTCTATCTTCAATTCTGTTGAATGAGAAGTATTTGCACTTCTCAAGGAATGAGAGTGGGTAAACACCGCTCCCCCATGTTCTTAGGATGAGTGGGGATGAAATAACCCCCACTCCTCCTTAAAAGTAGGCCAGAGTGCCTATTTTTAGGGGTCCCGACACCATTTGGTTAAAAATGGGTTGGGACCCTAAAGAATAGGGGCCTCCCAATAGCGGGAGGGAGGGCCGATGTCGAGAGCCCCCAAAAACAATTCTTTTGAATTGTAGGGGGTTTTGTCCCATATGTGGGGTCCCACATATATATATATAATAAGTTTTTAACTTGTTAATGATGCTATATGCATCAATTTTGGATCTGGATTGATCAAGTTGTTGATTGTGACTTGTTTATTTGGTTTTAAAATACTATATAGGTATTTATCATTAAATACTATATAGGTATTTATCTTTTGGGAGTTAATTTTTTAGCTATATTTTTCATCATCACTTTGGGTTTAAATTAGGAGATGGAAACACTATCAATTTTTGGGTTGATAAATGGGTAGTTGGATACTCTTTGACTGCTCTTTTTCCTTCTTTATTCTCTCTAGCCTGGAATTTGCATGCTCAAGCTAGTTCTCAGGGTTACTTCATTCAAAATGCCTGGCAATGGAAACTGCTGCTATCAGGATTTGCTGCATGCTATCTCCCCTTTTTTTATCACAAATATTAAGGACCAGCCTATTTGGTTACTTAATGATGGTAATTTCACTGTTAATTCCCTCCATAGATTTATGAACAATGGAGGTCAGCCTATTTGGTTACTTAATGATGGTAATTTCACTGTTAATTCCCTCCATAGATTTATGAACAATGGAGGTTTGGTATCACATTACAGGCTGGTTTGGGGATCTATTTGCCCTCTGAAGGTGAAATTTTCTATGTGGTTACTTTGTTCTAATTCTCTCTTCACAAAAGAGGTGTTATATGCTAGGGGGTTACCTTCTCTTCATCATGTTTTTCTTGTGATTGTGGACTGGAATCCATCTCCATGTTCTATTTCTGATGATGCTCAATATTGGCGATCCCCAAGATCAGGACATGTGGCAGATGACGTGTCCCAGAACTCAGAAGAAATGGCCCACAAGGACCGACCAAGCCACCTCTATACCGACCTGCAAGCGCGAGCTGGCCCTCCTCGGGGCCCCCTGCAAATGGGCCTCCTCAGCCCCTCAACTCGCCCCGAGCTGCCACAAGACCAAGACTCCTCGGCCTTCTCGCTCGCCCCCGAGCTCCCCAGCCGAGGACATCTTTCTCGGTCCTTCGACCAACTCTACCGCTCACAGGCGTAACCGCCGCTCCACAAATCTCGCCATGCGCAGATTCTCCGCCTGCAACATCCCACGTTCCACGCCATCACGATCCCCATTAATGGGCAATCCACTCTCCATGCGGACGTGACGTCGGGAGCATAACTGCCGGCGAGATTCTCGCACCTGCTGCTGCGTGCTACCACCGCTATATAAACCCCCATCACAGAGGGGTCAAGTAAGCCATTTCTACTCCACTTAGCCGTTACTCTGCTCGGATCTAGTGCTAACTTGATCGTCAGAGGGTCCTCGGTGGTACCAAACCGTTCCGAGACTTCTTTGCAGGTACTCGACGCTAAACTCCTCAAATCATCAATCTTCTCAAAACCCATTGAGACCCACACGCAACAGGAGATTACTTTCTAAATCCACCGGGAGATCGACGGAAGACAACATCTGAGGGAGACCCGAAAAGGACCTCCATCAGTTGGTACCGTCTGTGGGAAAGCAAACTCCATAAAAACAAAGTTGGCCTTCCGATCTCCGTCCACATGGCAAGCAACCATCCGGAAGATCTAAGTACCAGCCACCGCCTCCCCCTCACCGGGGGCACGGATGAACCTCCTCCGGCGACCATCGTCAACGCCCTCACCAGCCGAATAGACTGGCTACAGTCCCTCGTGGAGGCGCTCGTCCGCGTCCAAACGGCCGGGCCTGGGCCCCAGATCGCCGCTCTTCCGCCTCCAGAAGGCTCCGCCCTCGTCGGCACGGCTGACCACCGAGACAGGCTACGACTTCTGGCCACAGATCTCATAGGCCGATACTCCCTGAGGCCCGCTGGGCGCCCTACGGCTCCACACCGAGGTCCGCCGACAGAGCGCTTCACCTCGAGCCTCCTCGCGACCCTTACCCCCCTGAGGAGATGTTGGTCACCTCGCCTGTCTACAGGCATGATCGACACCCCCTCCCCGGACAGAGCCGCACAGAAGGGGCTCGCCACGACTGCTCGAGAGCCACCTCGCCCGGGGATCTGAGGAACCTCATCGAGAGGAACCGGGGCCGCGCCCAGATGCAGATCTCCCGCAGCCAAGGCCATGGATCACAAGGCGCCGAATTCTCGGGGTACCACGGCCGACTCGACGCCCTCGAGAAGAAGATCGAGGGCATGCACCGGGAAGGTCACCTCTCGGGCGACGGGGCTAAGTACGCCGCCGACTCGCTCACCAAGCCATTTACTGAGGGACTGCTCGCTGTCCACGTCTCCTCGCACAACAAACCCCCGAAAGTCTCTCTGTTCGACAGGAAAACCGACCCGAAAGACCATTTGGATGCTTTCACCGCGGGGATGAGCTTGCAGGACCATTCCGAGGCCGCCCAGTGCAGGGCCTTCCCAGCCACCCTCATTCGCGCAGGTCGGGACTGGTTCCGAAGGCTTTAGTCTCTCTCAATCTCGACCTTCGACGAGCTAGCTACTCAGTTCCTCAGCCACTTCATTGGGAACCGTCGGCAAAAGCACACGGTCGACTACCTCTTCACAATAAAGAGCGAAGATAAGGAGACGTTCAAGGTTTACATCACCCGCTTCTACAACGCCCTCCTCGAGGTCCCCGAGCACCGGGACGAGACCGTCATCACGGCGCTCAGATTTGGCTTTAGGCATAAGGAGTGGTTGCGCTCGTTTGCGTTGGCACAGCCTAGGACTATGGCCAAGGTCAAGACGTGGACCGAGCGCGAGGTTCAGGTAGAGTTTAAGGTGAACGCGAACCTCCCCCGAGCAGAACGGTCCGACCAGAAGAAGAGGGCTTAGGAAGAGAGGCCGGAGCATCAGCAGCCCTATCACCCGAAATTCCAGGAGTACACCCCGCTCAACGTCTCCCTTACAGTGTTACTGGAGGAGGCCCAAGGCAAGGGGTTCTTCAAGTTCCCCCCAATCCCGCGTCAGGCCTCGAAGCGAACCCGGGGCCCTTATTGCGCCTTCCAACGGACCCTGGGCCATGCCACGGAGGATTGTAAGCAACTCAGGGACTATATCGAGGAGCTCATCCGATCGGGGCACCTCGCCGCCTACTTGAAGGACAAACGTCAGGCCGACCGCGAGCAGGAGCAGCGTAACCCACCCGCCGAGCTGACCGTCGGCCAGATCATGCTCGTTTCATCAGATGACCCGTCCGGCGCTCAGGGAGCCCCATACTCGGTGCCGAGCGCGGAGGCCACCAAGCCCCCGGGGAGCTCGGGCCGCACTAGTAAGGTCATCTATTAACATGTATGTTTCTGTTAAAGCAATGTAAACTCTTCCTAGGGTCTGTTGTTAATTTAATAAAGATTAATGGAACGTTGCAAAAAAGAAGGAAAGATCTCATTTATTCAAAAAAGGTATTATGGGCTCCTCAGCCATACATACAAAAAGAAAAAGAAAATTATAACAGCGGGGGAAGGGGGTGCAGTGAGCACTGCTCATGATACTCGGTAAAGATCTTCGCCAGCCGAGGCCTTGCGAGATCCAGCCTCTGCCCTCGAATCCCCCCGCGTGCGTTGACCCCAAGCCTTAGCTCGTAACACTCACGGACGAGCGCCTCTGAGCGAGCCAGCCGACTCGCGGAGATCAGGCCGAAGCGCCTCAGAGACCGCAGCTTGCCTACGGCCTCGTCATAGAGCTGCTCAGATAGGGGGTTGTAAAGCCCCGGCGATGCCCTCCAGATGGAGTACATCAACAGCTATAGCAGGGAGGAGCGGCGGGGAAGCGGCCGGCCGAAGTGGTCCTCGATGCTCCCATAGACCAACTGCACCGTGTCCTCGGTGCAGTTCTGGTCGTAAAGGTATACGTCTTCGAAGTGGATGATGTCGGGGATGGTAAATGGGAAGTCTTGCATTCTCGACGATCTGTTTATGAAGGAAGGAAGGGCCAGTGCTCCTTCAGCCTTATATAGCCCACTGCGCCCCAACGGAGCTCAACAGTCGCCCGCTTTCACCCAAAAAGTCGCTACCACGCGGCAATCCTCGAGCTTTCTCTGGCGGAATCGAAACGACGCGACCCTGGCGCTTCGCCTCCCCCCACATTCAACGCACATGCTACGCGCACGGTTGCCGCGACCGTTCCTGTTCCCCATGCCTACAACCTCATGAAGAATTAGCCGAGCGGCTACCCTGCTCGGCTATACCTGGCCGTAGCTTCCCTACTCGCAACGCCAGGGATCAAAGCCCTCGCTAAGAGGCAACCGCGCAGCTTCACTGCCCGTTTATCCTTAGCAGGCCTCCTACGGCCCCTCCAACGCTAAGGATCCAAGTCCTCCCTAGAGGCAGCTCAGCAGCTACCCTGCTCGGCTATTCCTGGCCTGTAGCTTCCCTACTCGCAACGCCAAGAGGCAGCCGTGCAGCTTCACTGCCCGGTTATCTTTAGCAGGCCTCCCACGGTCCCTCCAACGCTAAGGATCTAAGTCCTCCTTAGAGGCGGCTCAGCAGCTACCCTGCTCGGCTATCCCCGGCTGGTAGCTTCCTACCACGACCGACAGGGATCAAAAGCCCTCCCAGAGGCAGTCGGGCCCGAGGATCCCTCACTCGGCTATCCTTCAGGACAAAAGCCCTCGCCAAGAGGCACCGGGCAGTAACCCTGCCCGGTCAAGGGTCCTTGGTAGGCTTCTTACAGCCTCTCCCACGCTAAGGACCAAAGTCCTCCCAGAGGCAGTCGAGTCCTTGCTTAGCTATCCCCGGCTGGTAGCTTCCTACCACAACCGACAGGGATCAAAGTCCTCGCCAAGAGGCACTGGACAGTAACCTTGCTCGGTCCCCGTCCTGAAGGATCAAAGCCCTCGCAAGAGGCAACCGAGCAGCTACCCTGCTAGGTCATCTCCGGCTGGTAACTCCCTACCATGAACCTCACAAGAGGCACCCGAGCGGCTACCCCGCTCATTCATCCCAGGCTGGTAGTTGCCTACCCACGACGCCAGAGATCAAAGCCCTCACCAAGAGGCAACCGCACAGCTTCATTGCCCGGTCATCCTTAGTGGGCTTCTTACAACCCCGCCAGCGCTAAGGATCAAAGCCCTCGCAAGAGGCAATCGAGCAGCTACCTTGCTCGGTCATCCCCGGCTGGTAGCTCCCTACCCATGACACCAGAGAACAAAGCTCTCGCCAAGAGGCAATCGCATCACTGCCCGGTCATCCTTAGTAGGCTTCTTACAATCCCAACGCTAAGGACCCAAAGTCCTCCCAGAGGCAGTCGAGCCCGACCTTCGCTCGACCAACCCCAGCTAGGGGTCGCTGCTCACAACAACGCCAAAAGCGAAAGGCCCGTTCCAAAGGACAACCGAGCAGCTTCACATTCATGCTCGGCACAAATACGACGAACAGCCCTCTGCCCGTCACATGCAAAGAATCCGAGGCCCCAATAAGGGGCATCAGGTCCATCCAAGTCTGAGCGATCCCCCCTCGACTTCGGGGCCATGGAGACGCCTCCTTCTCGGCGGCGCTTGGCAAGTGATCAAAATCAACTCGACGAATGATCCCTAGACATATGGCCAACCTGACATGGAAGCCCAACAGTGCAAGCAGAGATATTTTACAAGCATTCTTCATGAACAAAAAACAAAGTGCAAACCGATGAAACCAAAGAAAAAGTTTTATTGCTAAAAGGCAAAGTCTTTACAAAGAGTATTTTGGGCTCCCCAGCCTTACAAAATGCCTAGAGGCTTACAAAATTTCAGAAGCAACAAAATAAAAGGAGGAAGAAGACGGGGGCTTTAGGCCTCAGGGCCAGGAGCGACCTCGGGGCTCTCGACATCCACTACGAGACGAGCTGGGTCCTCGGCGACTTCCTCTCCAGGAATCTCCTATCCCTGCTCATCGACATCCGCGAGGGGTTATTCGGCCCGGAGCTCTTCGTCGGCGAACCCCGGCATCCAGGCCTTAACGGCGTCGAGGACCTCGTGCCAGATGAGGGTCGTAGCAACGGCCAGGTCATCATATAAGTCCTTCGACTTCTTGTAGCCCTCCACGGCCTTCGCCGCCGAGAGGTCAACCAACTTCGCCGCTCTCAGGTCGGCCGACTTCGCTGACTCGGCCGCCGCCCCCAGCTCCTTCCAAAGGGTTTTCACCGTCTTCTTTAGGTTGCCGGCAAGCACCTGAGCGTCCTCGAGCTTGGCCTCGGCAGCCACGGCGGCCTCGCGGTACCGGGTGACCTCCCGCTTCCCGGCCTCCACCTCGCCCTCCAGGGTGGCGACCCTCGCCATCACCGCCTCCAGCTCCTGCTTGGAGCTCTTCCAGCGAGGCGAGCTGGCCCGCGGCCTTTATCGCCGGGGCTATCTCCTCGGCCTCCATGCGTAAGGCGAGGGCAACGTGCTGTAGAACCTGAAAGAGAGGAAAGAGGTCAGAAAGAAGAAGAAGGCACTGAATCTCACCAAAAAAAACCCAAACACTCACCTGAACGGACTCCTGGGCGATGGACGCCAGCTGAGCCCTGAAAGTACCCCCGGGGACCCTACCCTCGGCCGACATCTTTATTTCGTACAGCAGGCTATCTGCGACGGATAGCCCCGAAGGCACTGCGAACTGGAGGTCCCCTTCCTCCACCATGATCGGTGAAGATGGGCCCCGGGAAGATCTCTGGGAACTCCTTTTGAGCGGCTTTGAGGGAGAGCCGATCTCCTCCTCCGAGACCGGATCCTCCAGAATCCGAGCCCGCTTTCGGCCCGACACTCTGCTAGGCCCCGGGGCAGGATCCATCCCCGAACGCTCATGGGATACGACCACCGGAGGAGAAAGAGCCGGGGCAGGCTTTGAGCGGGAAGAGCTAGCGCCCCCAGCCTTCGCGACCTTCCTTGGCTGGCGCATGGAAGATCGGAGCGAGTCCATGTCCATGGGGCCTGCACAAAACCGAATGTAAGGAAGTCAGCGACACAAGCAATATACAAGCCAAAAAGCAAACCTAAACTTACCGACGAACTCAACGGGGCTGAGTCCGGCCCAACTCAGGACCCTCTCAGACAGCAGCATGTCAAAACGGGGGATGGGCTCCCACGACGCCACTCTCACCGCGACGGGGTCACTGGACTGGTTCCCCGGCAAGCATTTCTCCATCGACCACTTTGTAGGCACGGGCCAGTCCTCGCCCTCGGGAGGGGAAACGAAGAAGAACTTCTTCCAGTCGTGAATGGAAGAAGGCAGGGCCACAGCCCCTGTCCCGGCGGCGCCCTCTGTCGCTTTCTGAAAGAGAGGTAGACCCACCTCGGGTCGCCCGCTCGACCACCAGGGTGATTTTTGAAGACGAGAGAAGAATCAAGGAGGGAAAGGCTGAAGGGAATCGCCTGTAACTTTAGGCGGATCAGGAACCCGAGAAGAATCCTCCACGAGTTCGGCACTAGCTGGTCAGGGGCTAACCCGAAAAAGTTCAGCGCTTCGACGACCTCGGAAGAGAAAGGCAAGCGCATTCCACCCCAGAAAGCTTCCAAATACAGAGCGATCTCCCTGCCCCGTACTTGGTCTGCCCTCTCTCCCTTCTTGGCCAGACGAAGCGTGTAATATGAGGGGATGTGGAAGCGAGCCCGAGCATTAGCGATCTCGTCCTCATGCCTCACCCAACACGAGGTGCCGGGGGCAGCATCTACCGCCCCCTCCCAGGGGGCTGCCCCCGCTGCACGACCCCGGGGAGAGGTTCCGACCCCTACCCTCCCGGGAGGACTTGGGCTCAACTAAAGGATCCCTAGAACATACTCCTAGGACACCTACTGACTTTACAAAGGAAGACATCTAATCTTAAGAAGAAGGGTCCTCGGGAAAGGAAAGCGGAAGAAAGAAGACGAGCGACGAGCGACCAGGACTTAGAACGGGGAAATATGAAGGAGTAGGGGCCCTGGAACGGGCTCCACCCCTATTTATCACCATGAGCGACCTCATCCAACGGCGCCCTTCATCTCCCGCCAAAACACCTCCTCGCATCCAACAGCTCCGATTGTTCCACTTGTCGTTTCCACACTGGACCGCGCCCCTGCAAGTGTCGCAGGTCTGCACACGTCGCGTCGGCCAACCGACGCTTGACACATGGACCGTCGCTTCATTGGCAGGATGCACGAACCGGCGCACCTTCCTTAAATGCAGAGATCTCGCCATGATTCGCTGACAGGAAAGACAGCTGGCAGCCCGGGGATGCGTCCCGACGAAATCTTAGAAGGGAACTCTCCCCGGGCGGCCCGGCAGTCCACTCCTGACCCGACCCGTTAGCTGGTCGGGACAAGAGAGGGGGGCTAATGATAATGCTCAATATTGGCGATCCCCAAGATCAGGACACATGGCAGATGACGTGTCCCAGAACTCAGAAGAAAGGGCCAACAGGGACCGACCAGACCACCCCTGTACCGACCTGCAAGCGCGAGCTGGCCCTCCTCGGGGCCCCCTGCAAATGGGCCTCCACAGCCCCTTAGCTTGCCCCGAGCCGCCACAAGACCAAGACTCCTCGGCCTTCTCATTCGCCCCCGAGCTCCCCAGCCGAGGACGTCTTCCTCGGTCCTCCGACCAACTCCACCGCTCACAGGCGTAACCGCCGCTCCACAAATCTCGCCATGCGCAGATTCTCCGCCAGCAACATCCCACGTTCCACGCCATCACGATCCCTATTCATGGGCGATCCGCTCTCCATGCGGGCGTGACGTCGGGAGCATAACTGCCGGCGAGATTCTCGCACCTGTTGTTGCGTGCTACCACCGCTATATAAACCCCCATCACAGAGGGGTCAAGTAAGCCATTTCTACTCCACTTAGCCGTTACTCTGCTCGGATCTAGTGCTAACTTGATCGTTGGAGGGTCCTCGGTGGTACCAAACTACCCCGGGACTTCTTTGCAGGTACTCGGCGCTAAACTCCTCAAACCATCAATCTCCTCAAAACCCATTGAGACCCACACGCAATAGAAGATTATCTTCTAAATCCACCGGGAGATCGACGGAAGACAACATCTGAGGGAGACCCGAAAAGGACCTCCATCAATTTCAGTGCCCTTTCTTTAGTGGCTACATGGATGAAATTTTTACCCAGATTGGGTATCACTGCACTGCCCTCTGATATGGATGATTTTCTCAATTTTTAGCTCTGGAAATCTGCATTACCTCTCAAAGATGTTTTTGCACTACTTTGCACTGCTACATGTTGGAATTTATGGCTTGAACGTAATGCTTGAATCTTTGGCAATTTGTTCAGATCTGTTGATCGTATTTTTGATAGTATTGTTGCTATGTTTTTACAATGAATAGGAAGCTGTGGAAAGAAGAAGAATGACAAGTACAAGCTATCCATAGCAATACTGCATTTCCCTAGTTTTAATCAAGGTGATCCGGCAAGGCATTTCGCAGCGGAGTATCGGTTCAGTTCAGTGTAGTCTCAGTTCGTCTCTCGGCAGTTTTTTGTATTTGCTTGACTTCAAGCATTTCTGTTTTGTATATTTGGATGACTAGTCTTTATGTTTTTGGTTTTGCTGTTAGCAGTTTGGGTTTTTTGGTGGGTTTAGGAGATAAATTATCTATGGCATTGGTTTTTTTGTGAGGAATGACGACAAGGGACTGCTCTTCCAATCTACTCCGTGTTTTTAGATGATTCATCACCTTCGCCCTTTGGTTTCCCCCTGCTAAAGCTTCCTCTTTTTTGAAATTCCTTTCTTTATGTATAAAACTTGAGCAGGGCCTTTCATCCTACTTTTATGGTCAGAAAAAAAAAGAAGCTAAATGGCAGTAAATACCCTTAATATTTAATGCAATGTGAGAAATACTCGACTTTCAAAACCTAACACTCTGCCTCTCTCAACTTTAATCGTTTTCCAAAATACCGTTTATTTAAATATTTATATTAATTGTTTTTTGAATTACCCCCAGATATTCTATGCAAATTTGTTGTATCCCCATTATTTTTTGATATTATCTGCACCTTCCAAAATTCTTTAAGTATTTTTTAACTACAATATCATTACATGATAGTTAATTTTAATAGACATCGATAAAAAAAATTGTAAATATTCTCACAATCCCTTCTTATACCTTACATGGTTTCAAATTCCTAAGACAAAAAATTGTTTGATCAAGTTAGGTTTTCTTATAATATTTGATATATTTTATTGATTTAGGTATTCTATTCTATAAGTGTTGATTGATTTAGTTTTTTTATGTTAGGATTTGTATAATTCTCGAGCCTTTTTGGGTTAGAGTATTTTAAAATTTATGTTTTTTTATATATTAGGATTTCTTAATTTGGAAGTAAATAAAGGAGACCAAATAAAGAACTTATGAGAACAAAAGAGGAAGTGAAGAAAGAAGATGAAGATGGGATTTTGTGGAGTTGTGATTAAGAAGATGATAGTAAAGAAAATAAATTAAATTGAAAAATAAATGTAACAGTCACTTAATAAGTTTGGGCGTATATAAAAATAAATTAAAGAATTTTGAAAGATGTGGGCAATAATGAAAATAATAAGGGTATATAAGAAAAGGAGAAAAAGAAATATTTTTTAATTAAATATTTATATAAAGGGCGTTTTGGGAATCAATTGAAGTTGAGGGGGGCAAAGTGCTGGTTTTAGGAAGTCAGGGCTATTTCCTGCTATTGGGATAAGTGTGAGGCATTTTCTGCCATTTAGCCAAAAAGAAAATAGTAAAATTTTCAGAACTCTAAACTAAAAAAAAAACCTGTTTTAGGCCTTTTTTCATTATTTTTCATGATATATAAGACGCGAAAAATTATGTAATTTCAAATATCTCAGAATTTTCAATTAATCTTTGTTCTTCAATATTTTATTTGCTCATATATTTGGATAACTTTTGGATATAAAAAAAGACAAAAGGCTATGTTAAGAAAAAGAGACAAAAGGCTATATAAAAAAAGACAAACCAGTCCTCATGACTGAGAATCCGAATGCTGGCATCCCGACGAACATATGAAAATCACGAAATTTTAAAAAATTCTGAACTTTATATTTTTTTTTCAAATTTCCAATACTGTACACTCTATACCACACCAAAACATAATATTTTCAAAAATGTCAACTTTTTGTTTCCTTTGATTTTTCAGTATTTTGCATATTATAACATACGAAAATCGAAAACTTGTTAAAAATCTTAAGAATTTTCTGTTTTCTTCCACTTTTCTATATTTTACATGCTATAGCTTAAGAAAGTCGCTCATTTTCAAAAAAAATTGTTTTCTTCCGGTTTTTCAATATTATGTATGCGAGCACACTAAAATCTCTAATTTTTTTCATTCAAAGAAATTAATTTTTAGCGTCGGCACATGAAAATAGCAAAATTTTGAGATTGTTTGATTTCTCTATATTTTTTCAATACCAAACGAAAATCGTGAAATTTTTAACTCTAATTTTTTTTCCAATTATTTAATATTTTGAATTCTGTAGCGCTTAAAAATCATGAAATTTTTCAGTAGTTTATCTATAAAACCTGAGTAGTGAGAGAAAAGATAAAAAGGGATTTTTAAAAAGGGAGCCAATTAGAAATTTTCCGCTATATAATTTTAGTTGTATGAGATCAAAGAGTAATAAATATTGAATATTGAGCCAATAAAAAGTTTTCCGTACCCTAAATGTAGTAACATAATTAAGTTTGGGCCAGATAACAATTTTTGCACTAGCGTTTAAGCTAGATACAAGAATATTCCTTAGAATATTCTCGCATATAACTTTTTGTATTATACCAGCAATGTATACCAAGCACATCCATGGGGTGTTTGGAAATTTCACTAAAATGTAGAGGGCTGAGTAATAATTTGCTTAGAATTGAGATAAGCCAAGAAAGAGTCAAATGCACATTTATATGGAAGACAGGGGGTGGAGTTGAATATGCTGGGATTTTTATCTAGCGCATTCTAAGTATTTGGGGGCCAAATACGAATTATCATAGAAATCAGTGGGCTGTGTATAATTTTCCACACTAAAAACCAATAAAATGGCTTGATTCTGCCCCCAACAGGCTTTCTATTCTATAAAATGGCTTGATACTGTATAATATATAATAAGTACATAGAAAGATAATATAAGTTCACAAGGAAAATATCTTTCACCAAAAAATCCTGTGTGTGGTCTTCACAAAGAAAGAAAAAGAATTAGGAACTTTACGAAATTGCTCAAAGTCTTAAAAAACTGTCAATCTTTTGTTGCCTCTTCTCTTCAGTTTTCAGGTAGTATACGCTTGTCATCAACATCTGAGACTTTTCCAATCCACACGTGATCCATTATGAAGCAAAGCTCTAGCAAAAGTTTGATAAACGGTTGTCAACCTTTCTTAAATAATTGTTAAATTCTTGATTCAAAGATTAGTATAAGAGAGGGACTTATCCTAGTCTAATTCTTAGGCACAGGTATAGCCAAGAACAAAATTCGGCATAAACTAACGAGAAGTCTAAAAGAAAGAAAAAATTATATTTTTTATATGAAATTATATTCAACTCTAAAGCACAATTATAACAGGAACTAAAAGGCATAAAAGAAACATATTATATGATATATTAGATTGGGTATACAACATAATTTCTTAAATCATGTAGATGTCTTTTTCATCATTTGTTTCAATGGCCCTAGACTTGATTTGCTTGATAATGTATGAACTCAAGGACGTAAAAATGCAGGATACTACCCTCAATTTTGCCCGAAAATGTATGCATTTTAGCCTTAATGAAACGAAAAGTCCGGTTCGGTTCAATTTGTAAAACCTAGCGAACGGCTTCGGCTTATTTTGCCAAACGAACCGGATCTTCCCCTATAAAAACTAGCGGGAAAGGGGATCCTCGTTACCATTTCAGGGTTTCTGCTGCCGCTGCTCGATCTCGCCAATAGCGACCATGGGACGTCGTAAGCTGCTTTCCTCTCTTCTTCTTTTTTTCCATTCCATTTATTTTGATCTATTGCTTTTTTTTCCTCCAATAGTTAATGATTCCTTGTGTTTAATGATTGCTTTCTTAATAAATCGAACCATTGATTCATGATTCTCTTGTGATTGGATTGAATTGGCAGCAGAATGCTGCAAGATTTAACCTTTATCCCCCAATGCCTCACATTTGTTCGTAGATTTATTTATTGCTATTTTCTGCTTGATGCTAAATAAAAAATATTAATTTTTTTAATGTTGAGATAATTGACTTATTAAATGGATTATATATTGCATAGAAAGATTTAAACCTATACAAGTTAACAAATACTCTGTTAATGCGACCGCTTTTTGTATTTTACTTTAGCTGGATGCTAGCTAAATGTGAATTGTGGATAGTTAAAGCCTGAACAAATAGCAAATCGCAAATCCAAGCACATAATCTGTTTATGAATCTATTTCTTCGGAAAGATGTTGACATGGTTTTCATAGTGATAAAAGTTATGTTTCTCTTTAAAATTTATCTAACGAGCCATACCGTCGTTTCATTTTAAATACCGGTAGCACTATTAGGAATTATTTAATTCCAATCATGTGAGTGTAATTTTTCAAAGTCACTTTCACTTACCTGTGAAATGGAAGCTTATTTTCAATAGTTACCGATTCATGTAGAGATTTTTATTTGTGTATAATATTAATCACTTTAATAATGCAATAAATTGAATTCTGGGTTTATTTGCTTTTGAACTCTCTGCAATCGGGTGGATGCTCACTCTGTTGATGTAGTATGTAGTGACTGCAAATAAGGCTCTTGTGAACAAGTCTCCTTAGAAATATGATATAATAAGTTATGATTTTTCTTCATTTACCTTAGATAGTGGTCATCTTTTCTAGAGATGATGGTTTTGAATTATGGTTTGAAATCTCGTCGGATCTAATCCGAGATGGTTGGTTTGGATCCAAAGAAATGATCGTCTGAGTACCACAACCGTTATTGAGTACCACAACCGATATTGTCTGAAACCAAGTTATATTGTATTCACCATTTGATTAATACTGTTGTGTTAAGTTTACTAATGGTTTAGTGGTTTATTATTAGGTTATTATTTTGCTGTTTATTTGATATCATTGGAAGGGCAAGACACATCACCGAGCGACCAGTTTAGATATCTAGATTCCATCATCTAAAAGAATGGGAGATCGATAGTGATGTTAATCAAAGGATCCAAGCTGGTTGGTTGGTTGGAATGGAGGAGTGCAACAGGGATTTTGTGTGATCGTAACTTTCCGTTAAAATTGAAAGGGAAGTTTTATCGGAGCGCTATTCGGCCTGCCTTATTATATGATACAGAATGCTGGGCTCCTAAGAAGCATCATACACAGAAGATGCACGTAGCGGAGATGCGCATGATTCGTTGGATGTGCGGTAACACTAGAAAAGATAAGGTGCAAAATGAGGATATTCGTGCAAAAGTTAGTGTAGCACCTATGGAGGAGAAGATGCGGGAAAACCGGCTAAGATGGTTTGGTCATGTGCGACGCAGATGTATGGAAGCACCGGTTCGACGAATAGATACTCTAGATACGGGCAATGGCAAAAAGGCAAAAGAAAGACCGAAGAAAACGTGGATGGAGGTGATACGAAACGATATGGGTGCCAAAGGACTCGATGAAAGTATATTGTTCTATAGGAGTGAGTGGAGGCGGAGGACTCATGTGCTGGACCCGGCGTGATTTTCATGTTGGTTCATGTAGCCTACCCCATATGCTTGGGATAAAAGGCTCAGTTGTTGTTGATTTGACATCATTAAATACTTTAAATATCTTTAAAAAATTTGTTATTTTTACGAGTATTAAGAAAACCATTTTAGACTTCATTAATTGCTAAAAAGTTTACCAAATTATTTATAGTCGCTTTAACTACTTATTTCAAGAATTTACTATGTAAAAATTCTTTTTCTCAAATGATATTAACTATGATATTTTTTATTCGAGATGGAGCCTAGATGACCAATTCCGATCTCAAAAGTTACCATCAAACACCGACACCAACCCTGAGATTTAAACCTTGATTTGAATTAGCTAATTTTGACTGCATTACTAACCCCCAAGCTTGGAAGCATGAATTTATTTCTCAAATGCCATTTAACTTACCTGTGAAAACGAATCTTAACAAATCTATGATTAATAATTGCTGCACTACATCACTTCCATTTGTAACTTGATCTGTGTGAGCACTTAGAGAAGTCTTTAGTGGGTTATTCTCTCTTCAGTCTACTCAATACTGGTGCTGACTTACAGTTAATTTTATCAAATATTTATGCAACTAGACTAATAATTGAGTCAGGTTAAGGGAATAGATGAGTATATGTTTTGATGTAGTTGCAAAGGTTTGATGTGTGTATTTTAATAATTGCTTGGAAATAGATATGTTTATATAAAGCAAGTTAAAGCAGGAGTTGACAATTTTAGGTTATGTATTATTATTTTGTTGGTAACCTGCTTCATTTACCGATTAGTTATTTTCCATGCTCTCTAGCTCTCTTGTAACTGGAATTTATTTGCATTCATTGAGTATAATTTCATAGACATTAATCATTCTTCCAGAATGTAATGCGAGTGAATTATGTACTTTTTTGTTAAAGAAAGGGAATTATGTAAATTTATTTCTGGCACATATGCTTTTTTTATTTGACTTGTCCATGTATTATGTAAGTCCTAACTATTTCTTTCTGAAGTTTTAGAGGTAACTACACATCATGTAATAATGTAATAGCATGCATGCTCCATTAGATCATATCCTATGCTTTAAAGTATTCATGATTATAATTAAATGCTGTTTGTAAGATGTGATCTTCCATGAGACGGCTCTCACAAAGTATGCATCAACCAATATATACCCTGTTTGTTCATGGCGTCTTTTGCTATTTACAGCTGCAATTCACAGGCTATAGTAGTATATTGGACCTTTTACCTAATATTTATAAAGATAGGGAATCTCTTGGGGTTAACTACATTTCCTTTCACAGGACCTGCACGATGCTATCGCCAAATCAAGAACAAACCCTACCCAAAATCTCGCTACTGCCGTGGTGTGCCTGATCCAAAAATCCGAATCTATGATGTAGGAATGAAGAGAAAGGGAGTCGATGAGTTCCCCTACTGTGTCCACCTTGTCTCTTGGGAAAAAGAGAATGTCTCGAGCGAGGCACTCGAGGCTGCGAGGATTGCTTGCAACAAGTACATGACAAAATTTGCTGGAAAAGACGCTTTCCATCTCAGGGTTAGAGTGCACCCATTCCATGTTTTGAGGATCAACAAGATGCTTTCATGTGCTGGAGCTGATCGGCTTCAGACTGGAATGAGGGGTGCGTTTGGGAAGCCGCAAGGTACGTGTGCACGTGTCGCAATTGGTCAGGTTCTTCTTTCTGTTCGCTGCAAGGAGGGAAATGGTGTTCATGCTCAGGAGGCTCTGCGTCGTGCTAAGTTCAAGTTTCCAGGACGCCAGAAGATCATCGAAAGCCGAAAATGGTATTTTGTTAATTTCTTGCTTAGAATTATCATTGTATAAGTGGGGTTGGTAGTGAATCGTGGCATCATAAACTATTTGACAAGGCAATATGATTGGCTGCTCAGCTGATATCATCCACACTGTTAATTGGCAATTGGCACCAAGTTTCTGGCCAAGGTAACTATGTAAAAGAGGGGTTTGTCGTAATCCTAAGTGCTCAGTTGCGCCCTCCAAATTCTTATAGACTAGGAAAAAGTCTAGAAGAGGAAAGATGATAAATGAAAGTAAGTTTGAACCCTTAACGCACATAAGAAGCCAAGAGTCAAGAAGAACGCATTCTGTAATCTCTTGGATGCAATTCTTTTTTTTTAATTGATAAGTGAACTCTAAAATCCATGTTAGAGGAAAATTGCAAATTGTGTTCAATAAGTTTGTTAAGTTATCGAATGTTGGAATTATATTGCAGTAAAACACACAGAACAGCATGCATATTGCTTATATATCATTCTGCTTGGTATCTTCAGTATAGAGCTTGAGTTACTTGTATATATATGTGTACTTCCATGAATGCTTGTTCATCTTCATATTTTTCCCAGGGGCTTCACAAAATTTAGCCGCAGCGATTACCTCAAGTGGAAAAGTGAGGGCAGGATTGTCCCTGATGGCGTTAATGCTAAGGTTGGTTCTAATTGTTTATACAATCAAGTTTATATATTATCACTTTTTTGCCTAATAATTATAATTATTCTGCGTACTCCTTTTTCTTGTTTGTTAATTTTTTTATTGCTTTTATCCTTTGCAACACCCTCGCAGCACACTTGAAATAACTAGTTGCTTATCAGGATCACATAATCCATTATTATCATAGTTTTGTCAAGACAATATGGCGTATCCTACATAAGCGCATAAGTATGTACTTGTTTATGAATAGCCTTTATTTTTATAACCTGATCATTATCATAAATAATTTACATTGAACATAATTCCCACAAATAAAGTAGATTGGAACGTTCAACTTAATTTAATGCATTGTTAGCATTGTACAAAATTCAATTGAATAACATTGAAAGTTTGCCTCACACACACACACACACTTTGAGTTGGTGATATTACATAGCAATTTACACAGTCAACGGTATATGGCATTTATCTGAAGAATGCTTAAAATTTATGGAATTTTAGAGAACTTCGCCTTTTATGTGTTCCCCCACAGCCTTTAAATACATTTCATGGTATTTTACTTTTCAATCTTGTAAGAAGTCATATACAGTTCATTTTTTTCTTCTGAAAAACAAACCTGGCAAGATTGTTGGATCATTATTATACTCTATGACACAGTTGACAGTTTGTGTTTTGTATCTTGTGATTGGAAAAAAAATCTAATAAATCCTGCTATGGATTTTATTGCAGCTGCTTGGATGCCATGGACCGCTTGCTAAGCGTCAACCTGGGAGAGCATTTGTAGATGCCTCAGTTGCTTCTTAAGAAGTGTTATACTTCTGCGTGGTTTACGTTTAGAGTCTTTTTTGTACCGACTTTGAGTTAGATTTCATTTGTCAATTTGGTTGCCTGCAATGTTTATTCATGCAAGGTTTTCTATTTTCAAATTTATCTATTTCGTGTCGCATATGGATGTGGTTTGATAAAAAATAAGCTACAAAAAGTTCTGGCACTTTCTCAGAACAGATCATTTCTTACCTCCAATTCTGATGGGATTGGGGTTGTGTGCTCCAAATTTATATGACCTTGTGATGGTTGATTTTCAAAAGATTGTGCATTTCTGAAGAAAGTCAAGGGGTTGCATTTCTGAAGAAAGTCATGGGTTGTCAGGTTGAAGATTATGCATTTTAAAAAATCTAAAACTTTTTAGGTTTATCAGTTTTCCCAATATTTGGCTAAAGCGATCAAAAATCACAGATTTTCTAAAATTCTAAATGTTTTCTATTTCCTATGGCGTTGCAATATTTTGCAAGCTATACCATGTGAAAAACGATAAGTTTTCATAAATCATAGTTTTTTTGTGTTTTACGATGGTTTTTCAATATTTTGTTTATGGCAAGGCATAAGAAAATCGTGAAATTATCATAGTTCTCATTTTTTCGTTAAGATTTTCGGTGTTTTTCTTGCAATAAATTTACAAAAATTCAAAAAAATTTGCTTTTTTCAAGTTTCAATATTTTACTGTTTCATGTTTCCTCCAAGCTTTCAAAAACTGCAGCATCTGTTTCTTGTTTCCTTTTGTGTTTTTTTTGTTTCCTTCAGGTTTTCAATATTTTTTTCAAAATTTTATAAAATCTCATTAATTTTAGTGTTTTCTTAAACTTTTCACTGGTTTTCAACATATAGCTTACGAAAATCATGAAATTTTCAAAATTTATTAAATCTATTTACTTCTAGTTTTCAATATTTTGAATGTTATAGCACATAAAAATCACAAAATTTTCAAATGTTACATGTTTTTTTTTTCTTTTTTGTTTTTCAATATTTTGAATTCTATAGCGGATGAAAATCTTGAATTTTAAAAAAATTTGTTTTCTCTAACTCGATATTTTGAATGATATAACACATGATATAGCATACGAAAATCATGAAATTGTTAAAGATGTCAAAAAGTTTCACTCTACTTGTGTTTGTTCAATATCATGCATAATATAGGTGACGAAAATCACATTTTTTTTGGATTTCTTCGATTTTTATTATTTTGCTTATTCCACATGAAATTGCAATATTTCCAAAATTCACAATATTTTGCGTTTCTCAAAATTTTCCATATTCTATATGTTTTAACACCGAAAAATCGCAAAATTTTCAATATCCTTCTGTTTTCTTCGGTTTTTCAATATTTTGCTATTACACACGAAAATTGCAAAATGAAAATTAATTGTTTATGATGGTTTTCAATATTCTACATTTTAAAAATATCAAAATCTCAAAAAAAATTCTGTGATTTCCAGTCTTTCAATATTTTGCATAAAACAGCTTATGAAAATCGAGAAATTTTAAAAAATCTTAAAATTTGCTATTTTCTACAGCTTTTCAATATTTTAAATTGCTCTAGCACTCGGAATTCACGATATTTAAAAAATCCCAAACTTTTTCGTTTCCGTAAAATTTTAATATTTTGAATGCTATACAGAAAATCATTAAATTTTAGAAAATATTTATCAGTGCTCTTTTATTTTTAATATTGGTTGCTATAAGAAACGAAAATCATGATTTCTCAAAAAGAAAAGATTTTAGTTGATTTTTCAATGCTTTGCACGCTATTGCATACGAAAATCGTGAAGTTTTAGAAAATCTCAAATTATTCTATTGTCTTCGGGTTTTCAATATTTTGATTTGTATGACATGAAAATCACGAAATTTAAGAAATCACGAAATTTATGTTTTCTTTGCTTTCCAATATTTCGCAAAATTTTATGTTTTCACCGGTGTATAATACATTTTTTGTAGCATAGTAAGGGCACCATATTTTCAAAATCTGAAAATTTTCCCTTTTTAAAAATATTTTGCTTGACATGGTACACAAAAAGCGCAAAATTTTTAAAAATATGCAAATTTTCTGTATTCTTTGATTTTTCAATATCTTGCTTATTATTGCACCAGAAAGTCGCGAAATTTTCAAAAACATGAAAAACATTTCCTTTTTTTGTTTTTCAATATTTTGTGCGCGCGCATGAAATAGCGAAATCTTAAAAAATATCAAGATTTTTTTGTTTTTTCGGTTTTTCAATATTTTGAATATTATAATTAATCAAATTCGTACAATTTTCGAAGATCACAAGAAATTTCTATAATCTTCAGTTTTTCAATATTTCGCTTACTCATAATAACATTTCAAAAATCTCTAAACTTCTCTGTTTTCTTCGGTTTTCGAAATTTTCAAAAATCTCAGTTTTCTGTTTTCTTCCGTATTTTAATATTTTGTATGATATAGCATACGAAAGCTGCAAAAATTTTTTAAAAACCAAAATTTTAATATTTGTATATTATAGCACACAAATATCGTGAAATTTCAAAAATATTATATTTTTCTGTTTTTTGGTTTTTTAATATTTTGCCGGTAGTAATCGAAAATTGTGATTATATAAAAAATCTCAAAAAAAATCTGTTTTCTTCGGTATTTTAATATTTTTCATGTTATAACACATGAAAATCCTGAAATTTTCAGAAATATTAAAAAAAATCTGTTTTGTTCCGATTTCCATAATTTCACGTGTTAGAGCACATAAAGGCCAGACTTAAAATTTTTCCATTTTATTCGGTTTATTATTTTGCTTTCTATACATAAAAAATCGTAAAGTTTTCAAAGATCCCGAAATTTCTTCAAATTTTTATAATTTCGTATGCTTACACAAAAATCGCAAAAAAAATCTGTTTCATTCGATTTTTCAATATTTTGTCTGCAAAAACAAACGAAAATTGTGAAATTTTCAAAAATCTTAAAAGTTTTCTTCCAACTTATCAATATTTTGTATGCATAACACAAAAAAAATCGTAATTTTTTTGTTTCTTTTGTTTCTAATATTTTTGCTTGCTATATCAAATGAAAATCGTGAAATTTTCAAATTCTCTATGTTTACAATAATTTGGTTAGCACACAAAAATTATGACATTTTTAAAACCCCCAAAATTTTCAATATTTTGTTTACTTTACCATACAAAATTCTCAAAATCTTTCTGTTTTTCACGTTTTTCAATATGCATGCTGCAATCGATGAAAATCGCGAAATTTTAAAAATGGCAAAATTTTATGTTCTCTTCGATTTTTCAGTAATTTGCTTGTTATATATAGCACACGAAAAATTAAGAAATTTTAAAAATCTCAAAATTATATATATATTTTTTTGGTTTTTTCGATATTTTGTTTGCTTTAGAATAAGATTTCCCGAATTAAGACTATTTTTTTAGATAGATTTTTTTATATAAAAGAAAATTTTTGATGTGATGAAGTATCAATCTTTATAATCTAAGGGGCTAAGATTAATTTTTTGAGATGCAAGTTGTAATTGCAAGAAAACTAAGAGGTTAAGATTGATTTTGCATCCATATATGTGTAAGAAACAGGAAGGAATATACTTTCGTATAGCTTTCTATATAATAGATTGATTGATTGATTGTTAACAAGTTTGCAATGTGGTAAGATTTATTAAAGGCTTAATTTCACAAAACCGTTCTCTAGTTTCGCTGAATCTCAGAATACTCCCTTATACTTTTAAGTAGGCAGAAAACTATCTTATTTTAGAGTGCTACACAACTCGGTTAAAAAATCCCCAAAATGCCCTTCTTCTCTTTCCTTTTTTCCACAAAAAAATTCTCTCTTTACCCTTGCTTTAACTTATTTGAATCATTGATAGTGATGATGGCGAAAATTAGGAGGATGAAAAGCATGGCGGTGACAGCGGTTGGTGATGGGGACTTGGAGGAAGAAATAGCAGCGACAGGATTTGGAGAAGAAAGATGATAGTGGTGGTGACGGTGATGGGGATTTGGAGGAAGAAGATGGTGGTGGGGATTTGGAGGAGGAGGAGGAAGATGAAGGTGGTGATAACGGTGATGGGGATTTGAAGGAAGAAGATGGTGGTGGGGTCCCGACAACCAACAATTTCTTGGAACGTAATGTTCTTAAACTAGCTGTGGACCGTAATGTCCTTAAACTAACTCTGGACCGTAATATCCTTAAAGTAGCTGCGGACCGTAATGTTCTTAAATTAGCTGTGGACCGTAACGTCCCTAAACTAAAATGATAGAGCCCAAGTGCTCTTTCCTTGGATCAAAATTGATCCTAAACCCCCGTTAAGCAGATCTTAGTCCAATATCGGATTAACGTATCCTTAACAAATATTTAAGTCGATCTTAATCTCAAACAAGGTTAACGATCCTTAAATCAAACCAAACCCAAATCTAAGAAAATACAGATTTGGACTAATCCACGCCTTATGGTTTAAGAGGAGGGTTTAAAGAAGGAAGTTGATGGCGGTGGTGGCAGTGACGGGGATTTAGAGGAAGAAAATGGTGGTGGGGATTTGAAGGAGGAAGATGATGGTGGTGGTGATGGTGATGCAAATTTGGAGGAAGATGATGGTGATAATGGTGGGGATTTTGGAGGAAGATGGTGGCGGCGGGAATTTCGAAGAAGAAGATGGTGATGGTTTGGAAGAGGAAGAAGATAAAGATGGGATTTGGAGAAGGAAGAAAGTACTGTGGTGATGGGGATTTGGAGGAAGAAGGTGATGGTGATGGTTTGGAAGGAGGAATTAGATGACGATGGTGATGCGGATTTGAAGAAATATGATGATGGTTTAAGAGGGTTTAAAGAAGGAAAATGGTGGTGGTGATAAGGATTTAAAAGATGAAGAGGATGGTTGTGGTTTGAAAGATAAGGAAGAAGGATAATATGGTGGTTAGGATGGAGGCAGGGTTTGTCGCATGTGGGGTGACAGCTATAGGCTGTGCCATTGGCGAGGTTGCCGTCGACAGGAGCTACTGTAACACACCATTAGGTGAAAAGAAGAAAGAGGACACTTTGGGGATTTTTTTTTTAACAGAGTTATTATAACACTGTCAAGTAGAATAGTTTTCCGTCTATTTAAAAGTACAAAACAGTATTTTGAGATTCAGCGAAACTGAAGAACGGTTTTATGAAATTAAAGCCTTCAATAAAATTATGTCCCTCCTCCAGCTAAAAGAATGCACAACGTAAAACCATATTTGGTAGGATTTAATAAAATCAAGATAAATTAAAAAATAAACACCAATAGAACTTCAAGAAAATGGCCCCAGTACTAGCATGTAGATATTGAAGAACAAACTGACATCAAGACCAAAACCCAACATCGAATCACAAGTCTCACAGCAAGAGAAGCAATTTTGATTGCATTTAAGCATATGCAAGTAGAGCTACTGAAATAAGGTATCAGTTTACTGCCACAACATAGATGACAAAATTTTACAAAATGGTAGCCTAACAGCGATAACTTCAATTTATATCTCCATCTTAATAATTGTTTGTTCTACTGCAGGCATGGAGCAAAGTTTTCCGTGATTGCAAAAGCAAAAAGATGATTTACGGCTTGTGCTTACGCTTTGTTCCCCCCTGCACTTTCTTTACAGATCCACTGTTTGGAGGCTGCTCTTGCGAAGACGGCAGGTTTTTCTTCGGCACAGCGGATTTTGCCTTCTTTGTTCCTGTCTTGGTGCCATTGGTAGCTTTTTTGGTTTCAGTTTCACTGGGGTCACCTTCGATTGCTTTTGTGATGTATACCTGAGGTGATAGGACAAAGCTCAGATATAAAAATATAGAACACCGTACATTGATCATGAGCAACTGGTGCAATGCAGTTGTTATGTTGTTAGCGAAGAGCCAGTAATTAATAAAACAGCCCTTGTTTATATAACTTTCTTGAATATGTCTTCCTAAATATGCAAGGTGTACATAAGCAGTATAACAAGATGTTAATGCAACGATTTGCAGCCAGCGATAATTTATTATACTAGTTAGGCAAAACACTAACTGTTCTTGAATGCTATGAATTTTTCCAGTTTCTTGTGAAAATCACCATTACATTTTTAGATTTCAGAAAACTATCATGAACTGCACCTCTGATTATAGTAGGACGTCTGCAAACATTTTAAGATGACAACTCATCATAAAATGGCAAAGTTTCTCCATTTTTTGTCATGTATTCAAGAATCGAGATAGTCGGGTCTTAGTTGCCAATAAAAGGGGGGAAATGTGAAGTAGAACTGAAGCAAAGGGTTTGATATTCATAAGATCAAAAGTGGGTCCGATTCAATTATGAATAGCCGAGAATTTTTTTCCATTGAAGATTCAAAAATCATCATCTAAAGATATTTCCTGGGATTAAAGGACTTAATTAGACGTTATATAAGCCCTGCCAAACAATGTAAATCTCCTATGTTACGAAGGATGAATGGATGAGAGAGAAAAGCAATGGTATCATTACTCTACAAAGACCAAGAGAAGGAAGATGCATGTCACAAAGATGTTAATTAAAAAAAGAAAATCATCGAGTTAATACACCCTCTTGTACATAACCTTGAGTTTAAGAGCTTGAATATGCAGGTAGCAAAGTTGACTTACAATATGGAAAAACCTAGATACAAAACAAGAAATATAAACCCGAATTGAATTTGAAAACATAATTCTGAAAGTGTTGGTGAGGAATCTGTTGGGGTAAAAAATTATACCCCGTTGATCAAGTCAAAGTCATGGTCAACACCCAAGCCAAGTAGGCCCAAGCTCAGGTCAACCCCGAGCAAGAGAGGGGCCGACCCATGCCACGAAGAAACAAAAATTATGTAGTGAATAAATGAAAATGTGATTCTTAGAAAATGAATGTAAATTAAATGAGCAAGAAGCCAAATTTTGTAATACTCATAACTTATGTGTAAAAAGAAATAAGCACATATAGCATGGGTAGGCACAAGTGCCATTTTGTAAAACCCAAATGCCAAAATGTAAAGTGTGTAGTCTATAAAAAACAAACATGATGAAGAAATAAACAACTTCTGACTCCTCAAAATAAACCTAGGGTTTTGTGTCGCTCTCTCTCAAGGTCTCCTTCCTCCTTTCTTTTTTCAATTAAATCCAAGACAAATCCTTCCTTTTATCAAAAATAAAAACGATTTTAGCCTAAGTTATTGAGAGGAATACAGATCTCCCGCTAGAATCAACAAAAGAGCAATTTTTTTTTATCTCTTCTCACGATCCAACAGAGGAGTGGAAGAAGAAGAAACTCACGTGCGCACGTCCTGAGGTTTCATAGAAAGGGGAAAAGAACCCCTTTGACCTTCTCAAGTCAAAATTTATTTTTATATTTAGGGCTGTAGCTCCATTGGGTTTCAACCCTTACTTGCACCGTGCTAGGTGTGCACTTCGCTCGATGCGCACCCTATTGAGTGCACATTATGCCAGGTGCGCATCTCACTGGACCTTTTGGCTCATTTGGGACCCTTGGGCCCTCCACTCACGCGCTTTGCTAGGTGTATACCTCCCTAAGTATGAACCTCATTGGACAATTTGGCCCCCATCACTCTCTCCCACCTTATCAGAGTCGCACCTTTCCACGTGCGCATCTGGATAGGTACACATTTCGACACGTGCACACCTTGTCATGTGTGCACTTTACCACGTGCTCACTGTGCTTAGTGCGCACTCGGCACACTCGCATCCCTCACTTCTGTCTTTCTTATAAATATTTTACTAAATAAAAAAACAAATAAAATAAACATGCTCCCATACTCAAAAGCCTTCTCCCCTTAAAAAAATTTCTAATGGGACGCTACCCCGCACCCCGCAAGGGGGTTGCCAGCCCTTTGAACCCCTATAAACTCTGTGAAGCCCCCGATATGTCCAAAACATCCTCAAGACACACAAACACAAGACACACAAACACATACTGCACATTGAGTTCGCATGGTCTGTCTGACTTGTTAATCGAAGGTTCCCTCGCTCCAAAAGCGATAGATAATTAACGACAACTTAGTTTGCAGCTGCTAGAGATTTGGATCCCCACAATCAATAAACAACTGTCTACCCTAGGCAGAGGAATCCGTGATACGTTTGACAAGTGACGCGTATTCCTATCTCAATAAGATGACGAAAAACACTTTACAGATTCTGACACGTCCGGTGGGACAAGTCTTTCCTCCCATATTTCGGGTTAAACGATCATACGAACTTATTCAAATCGCTATTTATACTTGAATCGTTCTATTTTATGCAGCAATCAACTTTCAAGCAATCGGTTTTCAACAACCGGATCGCTCAACGATATCTTCAAAGATGAACTCGGCTCTCAATGCAATTCCCATCTCATACACAATGAAGATGGACGTTCGAATAATTCTCCTAGCAAGTCTCGGACGGCAGTGGGAGGAATTGCTCCTACAATTCAGCTCCATTTCATTCATCTCGACCAACACCATTCCTGCTCCTCAAGCTCCAATGACAGATAGGCTAGTCTCTAAAGGAAGGAGGCATAATGTCGTAATCGCAAGGGCACCCGAGCCCAAGCCCAAGTATGTCTTCCAATGGCTCTCCATTGCTCCAGCTGGGGGCATGGTTGTCAATACCAAGGTTATGACAAAGTATTTCGGGCAAGCTCAGGCGGTGCCCTCAACAGTTGCAAGATCGAGTGTCATCCTTGGACTCCCCGTCAATCGGCTTACGGCGGTTTTCCGGAAAGTAAATGCCCGTCAAGCCCTCAAAATTGTGAAGCTAAGGCAGAAACGACTAAGATACAGAGCTAACAGAGGGGCTAGGGCTCCTGCACAACTGGACTTCGTGAGGTTCCAGAAAGATGGTTACCCCGAGACCCAGGCCGGGCTAGCTGTGAAACTCGCTAACTCTTTTGAGTCGTTAAAATTGGTTCAGAAGAATGCCATGACCGCAAAAGTCAAGAAAACTGCGATCCAAACAGTCACCCAGGGACCTAACCAGGCCACGACGACGGTCCGAAAGATCAGCCGCCAAAGATAAAGAGATGGCTAGATAAGTGATATATACTGTCTATATGGCAGGCACACGCAGCAAAAGCAAGGACGGGGCCACCACATCCTAAGCCCAATCTGGTTTGAATGTGGCTGTCACTTCTCAAGATCAGCCTCCTCCGGAAGACAATGAAAACACTTTTGGTGAGGCTGATAAGCAAAAAAATCCTTCAAATCACGAGTCGAGCTCGGAAAGCGATGAGGAGCCGACTTTCATTCCCAAGACTGCAGAACAACAGCTGCTTCAAGAACTTCGAAAGCAACTCAAAAGTAAAAGACCGGGAGATGGCCAAGCTTTACTCCAAGATCGACGACTTGACAAATGTAGTGTTACAGCTCACTATTAAAGTCACTCAGGGGCAATCCAATCAAGTGGAGGGCTCCACCCATGAATTGGGAAGCGATGCCTTGAAGCAGCCGACACCTATCCCCCAAAGTCGAAAAACAGACAAACCGCATGGAAGCAGACAACATTCAGCCTCAGGAAATGCTCTGACTCTCGACGACAGTGGCCCGCTAACCCAAGATAAAACATGGATTTGGTCGCCAACAAAGTCAATATTGGTGGCCGAAGCCGAAACTCAGAAAAACATCACCAGTAGTGGGAGACTGTATCCTGCACGATACGATCTCGTGGAGTTTCCTAGTGGCTACGTCATCCCTAAATTCGGAAGATTTAACAGGACGGGAAATACGAATCAGCACATTGCCTACTTTAAAGCATCATGCGGAAATACCGGGGGCAATGATGCATTTCTCCTCCGCCAGTTTGGAAGCGATTCGGGAGCTCGCGTACCAGCCGAAGCGACATCGGTTAAGTCATCAGCGGGTCCCGAATCTCTTCCAAACTTCCAATATAACAACAAGGCCAGGTGTCCGGAGAACGACAACCGCAAATGTGACGTCCCAACGACACTAAATCCTCTAAAGCATTTGCCGACCAAAGTAGGCGAGAAACGTGTAGGCCTAATGCCGACCAGCCTCGAAAACCGGCATTGGGAGGAGGAGAATCGTCCGTGGAAGAAAAGTTGATTAAAGTCTATTCTTTCAGAAGGGACAGAGTTTCGAGGACACCCTAAGCAACGATCTGCAATTGCCTAAATCCAAAAGGCCTCGTGAAGCAAAAATAACTGACAATCCCCTGTATTGCCCATATCACAGGGTAGTAAGTCGCACAATCGAAGACTGTTATATCTTCAAGGATTGTGTTGAAGAAATATAAGGAGCGAGTGATTTCATTGGCCAAAAGTGCGTTAGCAAACGACCAAACTACGATCGTCCGCTCTATACGAACGAAGACCAAAACCTTATAGGGATAGGGGCTCAATCGCCCGCTTCAGAAAATAATCTAGTCCATCGCAGTTTCTACGGGACATACAGACAAAGAGAAGGTTAAAGAAACTTGAAATCGAAATTCGAGAAGCTTGAATAAGTAAACGACTTCGACCCCCAAGTCGTTAAACTGAGAGTGTTAAAAAAGTATAAATAAATAAATAGTCGAAATGATGGGACAGCTCGCAATCAAAATCAGCGAGTAAAAAAAATAAAATAAAAAGCCGAAATGATGGCGCAACCGCAAATAAATAGCTGAAATGATAGAGCAATCGCGACCTTCACGATAAGAACAGCTGAAATAATAAAGCAATCGCGGTATAAAAAAATGATTGGCCCCAAAGTCATTAAACTGTGAATATATAAATAAACATCTCAGCCCTTTCAACGGCGAATGATGAGTTGCTCCCGGTGCCATTCCAGTGTTAGCGATGAAGACGCTAACAAAATTTCAAACCTTCGAACATCCCAACGGCAAATGATGAGTCACTCCTGACACTTATTCCAATGTAGCGATACAGACGCCAACCCAAAACCAAAATCCAAATCCCCCAAAATTCTTTCAGCCCTACGGCCGGTCCCCAAATTGACTACCATATACAAGCCACGGGCACAAACAATCCTCGTCCCAACCAAGTTCCACTATACTGCCTTACAGGTCCGACGCTTCATGTGCGCCGTATACAGTCTACAGGAATAAACGAGCTAAATCACACCCATGTCACACCGCAATCACGAGCCCTGCGGCCGGTCTCCACCCTTAGAATTATACTCCATTTGAGAAGACTCACTCATGTATCCTCACAATACATAAAGAGAACGGCGCTTACAAGATCCTCTCGACTCGTAAGAAAAATACATTTTCGTGGGATCCTTACGACTCATAAGGAAAAAACACACTTGGGGGTCCTCACGACTCCTAAGGAGAAAATACACATATGAGATCCTCTCGACTCGTAAGGAGAAAATACTTTTATGAGACCCCCACAACTCATAAAATTGAAAAGTCTTAGATGACAGGGACCTAAACTTGCCTCCTAAGCTATCGCTCTCCAAACGGGCAAATGCAAATGATGAGTCGCTCCTAACATTACGCTTCAGTGTTAGCGGTACTGATGTCGACCTAAATTCCAAGTTCCTCCATAGGCGAATGATGAGTTGCTCCTGGTACCATATTCCAGTGCAGCAATGCAGACGCCATCCAAATCAAATCCTTCAACGACAAATGATGAGTCGCTTCTGGTGCCATTCCAGTGTAGCGATGCGGACGCCAAATCCAAACTCCAATTCAAATCCAATTGAAACTCAAATCTCAACTCAAATACAAAGGTTCCGCTGAACAAAGTAGGAGTCGGACAAATCAAACTAAACTCCCACCCAGAAATGTTTCCAAGTTCAAAAGTCTTGCCTGACAGATTGGAACCTCCCAAAACAAAACAAATCAACCAATTCCAACAACGGCCTCTACGTAAAAAACCGACACTCCGTCTCGGGGACACGTTAGACACCGACACTCTGTCTCGGGATACGTCAGACACCGACACTCCTCGAGGATACGTCGTACAACGACACTCCGTCTCGAGGATACGTCACACACCGACACTCCGACTCAAGGATACGTCAGAAAGTGACACTCCGTCTTGGGAATACGTGAGACACCGGCACTCCGTCTCGGGGATACGTCAGTCACCGACACTCTGTCTTGGAGACACGTCAGAAAGCGACAATCTGTCTCAAGGATACGTCAGACATCGACACTTCGTCTCAGAGATAAGTCAGACACCGACACTCCGTCTCAAGGACATGTCAGAAACCAACACTCCGTTCTCGGGAATACATCAACCAACGACACTCTGTCTCGGGGGCATGTCGAACAGGACACTCTGTCTCGGATGCACGTCAAACAGCAACACTCGGTCTCAGGGATACGTCAACCATGCGACCTCCACGTCGAAAAAATGGAGCATATCAACCTCTTTACAAAACAAGATCCATCAATTTCATGCACACGATACATACATGCAGCGTGCACTTATTGATGGAGGCACTTTGTTATGGTAAAAAATTATACCCCGTTGACCAAGTCAAAGTCATAGTCAACACCCAAGCCAGGTGGGCCCAAGCCCAGGTCAAGCTCGAGCAAGAGAGGGGCCGACCCATGCCATGAAGAAACAAAAATTATATAGTGAATAAATGAAAATGCAATTCTTAGAAAATGAATGTAAATTAAATGGGAAATAAGCCAAATTTTGTAACCCCTATGGCTTATGTGTAAAAAGAAATAAGCACATAAGGTATGGGAAGGCACAAGTGCCATTTTGTAAAGCCCAAGGGCTAAAAATGTAAAGTGTGTAGCCTATAAAAAGTAAACATGATGAAGAAATGAACAACTTCTGATTGCTCAAAATAAACCTAGGGTTTTGTGCCGCTCTCTCTCAAAGTCTCCTTCCTCCTTTCTTTTTTCAATTAAATCTAAGACAAACCCTTCCCTTTTCAAAAATAAAATCGATTTTAGCCATTAATCCATTAAGAAGGGTACAGATCTCCCGCTAGAAACAACAAAAGGAGCAATTTTTTTACCTCTCTTCTCATGATCCAATAGAAAAGAGGAAGAAGAAGAAACTCGCGTACACACGTCTTGAGGCTTCATAGAAAAGGGAAAAGAGCCCCCTTTGGCCTTCTCAAGTCAAAATTTATTTTTGTGTTTGGAGCTGTAGCTTCATTGGGTTTCGACACCATGCTAGGTACGCACCTCGCTAGGTGCTCATTTGGCAAGATACACACCCTATTGGGTGCACATCATGCCAGGTGCGCACCTCCCTAAGTGCGCACCTTACTGGACCTTTTTGCCAATTTAGAACCGTTTGGCCCCCCACTCACGCACCTCGCTAGGTGTGCACCTCTCGAAGTGCGCATCTCACTGGACATTTTGGCCCATTCGGGGCCCTTTGGCCCCCATCACACCCGCACCTTGCCAAGGTCGCTCCTTTCCACGTGCGCACTTTACTAAGTGCGCGCGTAGCACACTTGCAGCCCTCACTTCTGTTTTTCTTGTAAATATTTTACGAAATAATAAAATGAATAAAATTAACATGCCCCCACACTCAAAAGCTTTCACCCCTTGAAATTTTTTCTAACGGGATGCTGTCCCGTACCCTGTAAGGGTGCTGCTAGTCCCTTGATCCCTAGCCCGCTATCTGGGTAGCGGGACTCCTATAAACTCTGTGAAGCCCCCGATATGCCTAAAACACTCTCAAGACACACACAGACACATACTGCACATTGAGTTCGCATAGTCTGTCTGACCTGTTAATCGGAGATTCGCTCGCTCCAAAAGTGAGGGGTAATTAACGGCAGTCCGCAACTGTCGGAGATTTGGATCCCCACGATCAATAAACTCTTGCCTACTCCAGGCAGGGGGAATCTGTAATACGCCTAACAAGCGACGCGTATTCCTATCTCAATACGGTGACGAAAACACTCTACATAATCTTATTTTCGTTGGGGTTAGTAATCTCTGCAGTAATCATCAACTAACACTGAGACTTTGTTGCAAATGCTCAGGCTGGAATCTATACAAATTGTAAAATGAAAACACATGAAACAAAATATGGATGATGAGTCATTTTCGATGTAGAAAAGCAAAAATAATACTCATATGTGTAACTTATAAGATAGTGAGGTTTAACATTGCAGGGAGACCAATGAAAAGAAATACGGAAAACTTAAATGTACCTTAAATCTTGTTGGTGCACTCAGTTCAAATACTAAGACATCCCCATCTTCCAAATTATGGGCCATTGCAAAGCCTCTCCATCCACCACTAAGACCCGACTTCCTCCCAAGATATAAGGTATCAAATTCCATACCCTTCTCATCTTCTAAAATCATTCTTATATCAGAAGGAGGAAGGTGAACATCGCAAAACTTCTTAGGGAGACCCTACATTTTAAAAAGAAAAAAAAACACTTCAACGATATGTACACTATGAGGACTCGTTTTAATATCGCGCTTTGATTAACTTACAAGCCAGAATCCACCAGAGACATGTGACTTAAGCATAGGCTTTGCAAATGAAGGATGATGAGATTTCAAATCTCTCTGAAATTCCTCTGCTCTTTCTATCGCAGCAATCTTTTGGTCTTCAGAAGCAACCCTTCCAGTATAGTCTCTTCTTGCAGCATTCTGGTTTGTCGAGATTCTGGTAGAAAGATTATATACAATTTTAACACCATAACTACTCAATTTATATGGAAGGGAATGATAAATAGCGATGCTTGTAAATATAAATCATACCTTTGGCGGTAAGATCTAATCTTTGTGTCATTGACCTGATGCAAATATTTGAGCAGTTCAGTATTCGAGCTTGATATAGTAGATGGAACCCATTTGAATAGTAATCTTTGATGGGAGAATGGTTGATAACATCTTAAAACCACCTAGGCAAGTAATAGATTTCTAACCTGACAAGCACTTAGCACATATATTCTCTCTTTCATGGCTTTAAGATATAATTGGTACAATTCAGAATAATGCAATGAATCCGATCTAGTGGGCGTTCATATAATTGATGAGAGCTGAAGCAAAAGCCTAACAGAAGAAGAGAGCAAAAAGGGGAATATATGACTGCAGAAGTATGTTTGTCAATGATAATTATTACGTTATCTTTTTATATGCCTAAATTTCTCATAATCAGGTGCATACTAAAAAATAAGTGCATTGACATAATTTCATGAAGAAAAACTAGGGATGTATACCAAGTCAAAATATCACAAAACCGGACCATTTACCAACAGCAGATACAGATCAATTCTCTGGATCCGACTAGAGATTCGGATTCAGACATGATAACGCGAAATTTCCCAGATTCAGATTACGTCCTTCAAACTTGAGCTTTTGTATGTAATCCCATACCACATCAAATATCAAAGTTAGTAGTTGATAAGGAATTAAATATGTTGGATTTCAACGCATGCAACCAACAGAAAAGAGAAGACAAACCTTATTTATTTAGCGCAGAGGCGGGCCACACATAACTTAAAAATTAGCAAAAACCGTTCAACTTTTTAGAAGTTAGGGAGCCAAAATGGAAGAGAGGTTTATGTCAAGATTCATGATGACTAGAAATTCTATTTTTAAGACTTAAATGTTTCACTTAACTTAAATTGGATATACAAAAAGTGGGCTCCACATTTCTATTGACCTGAGAACTTTGAATGGATGAAAATAATTGCTAGACTTACCAACAGCTTATACTCTCTGTGTGCCAACTCCAATAGATCTCTCGTAAGACTTGAAATTCCAAGCTTCTGATTCAAGAAAACATAATGGTAAATCAGATAGATAAAACATCGAGTAATTCTACGATTAACTTTATGAAGAACTTGAAACTTCAGAGACTTCCATCGTGGAATAGTTCTTGAACATCATAAATTCAAAATTCAATCAAGTTGATAATAATAATAATAATTGCACAAGCATATTTCATGTTTGCAATCTTATTTGCATCAGATTATATGACTAACGAATTAAAATGCCTTGTGGGCAGAGCAGCTTTACCATGCTAAGCAAATTAATGAATTCAGCCAATTAAACTAAATTTACTGCCTAAAGGCACCCATGCTTGTGTCTAATTTTAATAATAACAATGAACGGTCAAGGTTTGTGTGAAACAGAGAGTCTTTGGTGTTGGTGTATCCTACGTGCTTTGCACATAGGATTTGTGGCCAAGATCCCACAAGGGCATCCATGCTATTATTTCCCACATAGCAGCCACTCTTTTTCACACAAGAAGAACTTAACTGGACCCCTTTTCAAACCAAATGCATCAAAACTTTTAACTTTCATTTCTGCAGATAGCGTGAAGTAGAGAAAATAATAGAAAGCAAAAAGGAGATAAATGCAAAAGGTTCTGTGGATCTAATTTTAATAATAACAATCCATGGCATTCAACCAAACATGAGCCTAGTTGGCTAGTTGCAGCAACTGACAATGCCCATTTTAAAATTACAGTAAATAAGCCAATTTCTGCTAGAAAAGAAGATAACAGAAAAGCTGGGAATATAGGGCAACATATAATATGACCAGAAAAGCTCCAGCTAGAGGTGGATTTATTTTTATAGTTCTTGCTGGGGGGAAGAACTTCCCAAAATATAATTTCACTTTCAGTCATTTGTGACCAAGAAACAATCGGAAACCCGATGGGGGCTATCAAACATCACAATGTACTCTAACTAAGCTAGAAGTTTAAAATGTTTTCAAAGAAGGACAGTTTTGCAGAGATTAGTAGATGATGCTTTATTTGCTTTAGTAATACATTGACAATATCAATCTGATACTAGCTAGAAAGTGGATTGGGACTACTAGTCTACTACTTAAACATACCATAAAAGAATGAACATGTAATCTGGATGTGCTTAATAGACATTACAATCCTTTTCTGATTCCTTAACCCTCATGATCATGCTCTGCCTAGGGTCTTTTATCTCTTGGCTGCTCTCTCCTAACTTCATGGGTGTTTGGTATCCTTCTTCTTTGATGGTCTTTGGCTCTACTCTGTTGGCCATGAGGTTATGGTAGTGGGATTCTTTTTTGCTCCTGGCCAAAAAAAACTTTAAATGATGTATCCATATTTTTTGCCCCTGATGGACATATTGAGGCAAGCCTTATATATATATATATTGCAAAGCTTGCTTTCTTCTTTTGGTGTCCAGGTTTGATAATGGTTTATACTTCTGAGCTTTTACATACTGTGTTTGAGCTGCAAGTTATTCTTTCCTCTTGGCGGTTTTTAAACTAACTACTAGTTCTATTTTTTGAAGCACAATTGTTATAAAAATTTCTCAGAAGGAGTATAATTCTCAAATATTATTTATTTGGCATTTTTTTCTTCTTTGATATAATTAGCCACCAATGCACCTATATTCTTGTTTGCTGCCTTTTCTTGGCACAAAGCTCTTTGTGTTTGCCTCTTTATTTTCAATTTCTTATGATGCTTTTTGACATCTCTTATATGTTGTCACTGGGCGTGCTTGGCACTCCTTGGTTACTGAAAAATCGGTTTTTTCGCAAGAACAAAATAGATCCTTCTCTCAATATCTAATGATGCCCTTTTATGTCATGACATGTATCTTCTGCTTAACAAAATAAATTTCCTCGCTCTGGTACTGCTGTTTTGTTTTCTTATATTTTTTGCAGATATAATCAGCTAAGCAGGTACATATGCATGTTCTTGGAGCTTGAAGCTACAAGCCTATCATTACTCGGCTCAAAAAAGCAAAAACCCACTTTTCAAACCTCATCCGGGTGTTTTCTGGTCTATTTTGTAACAAGTCTTCTTTTTCCTTCTTCTTTCTTATGCCGTCTGTAGAGGGCCCAATAATTGAGCATGTATCTTGTGTTTTGTTTTGGCTCCGTTGGCTCTGTTGTGTCTTTATTTTTAGTTTAGTATAACTTTTGTAATTTCTCTATTTTTTATCAATAAAATTTTATGGGATGGGCTCCACGTCTGGGACCCTACTCTTCTTCAAAAAAAAGAATGAACATTTAATACATAAATACATAATCCACAACACACAATTAAGTTTCAAAGGAGGACTGAGACTACGAGAACACTAGCATAACAAGAAAGATAAGATTTCATGTAGATAAATTTCATAGGCACGACTCCTATGAAGTATATATAGATATATGTGGTTCGACTTTGCCTTCAAGCAATATCGTTTCACTTTCTTGTGAAGATGACTGATTAGGCAGATCTAGTTAAGGGCTGCCCTCACTGAAATTTCAAAATAGAGTTCAATACCCCATAATATTACAAGGGCCGTACAAAATCCTATTATGTACTTGTTGCTCCCTTGGTTTTACAATAATAAAGAAATAGTAAAAATATTATTATGGAAGAGACAACACACCGATGGTTACATCTACTATTTCACAATTTTCAAAGGGGACAAGCAATGTATATAAAACTTATTTAATCGTATTTCTTCTCTGCACTGGTATGACAGTTTGGTTCCCCTCGAGGAAAAACCTGTATCCGCTCTTGGCTGGCAAGCCACAAATAGATGCAGGTTACCGAGATAGCAGAAATTGACTGAGTGCCACAACATTTTTTTAAAAAATAGGAATAAAGAAATGGCAAACATAGGGAGGTGGAGGAGGAGAGGAGGAGGAACGCACGAGGAAAAGAATTTTTTCAAAAATATTGAGGTATTCTTGTCCCTCATCGACAGAAAAGAAAACAAAAGGTGATTATTTCTTTAATAAAAAGTTTGGACAGGACCTAGCTTAAGCTGTTGGATAAGCTGGTTCATAGCAAATATTTAGGGATTAGGGTCCATGACCATGTTACTCCAAGTGTGTCATAAGTTTTTCTTACAAACTACCATCATAGCTTTGGCACGGCAGCCATTAGCTTCACGGAAATAAAATTGCTTCACCATGTAATTAAAAATAAGGAAATGGGAGGAAAAATTTCTCCTTATTGCTATACGACAAGAAGAGGAAATGAAAATCAAAACAAACCACATGGTTTTGGTCCTTCTAAAATTGCACATCACATCTTAGGAAGCACATTTAGGAAGAATTGAAATACTTTCAGTGTTTCTACCAAAAGAAGACCCAAAAAAATATAAATGAAAAGTTGGTAGGGCATGAGAATTGTGACACGGTCATCAAAAGTTCAAAGCATGCAGCAAACAAGAGGGAAGAGAACAACGAAATTTATTTGAAGGGGTGGATCTCATTGCTTAAAGAAGCAAAAAAAACACGGATAAGAGAAGGTGGAAATTGTCCAACAACAGATTATACATGGTACAGTCAATGTATAAAGCTCTAAATACTTGTGGAGTTTCATGGGGTCCTTCTAAGTTTATGTGGACTGCTAAAGTTCCTCTTAAAGTTAAACTGCTAACATGGTTAGCGGCTCGGAAAAGAATTTTAATTTCTCATCTATTGCAAAAAAGAGGCATTCAATTGTGCAATATGTCTCCTCTTTGCTTTTCAGCTGAAGAAAGTTGTGAACATATTTTCTTTCAATGCAACTTCACAACAAGGCTTTAGAATTGGACATTATCCATTTTGAATGTATCTTCTTCTCCTGAATCTTTTGAAAATTGCTAGGATAAATGGAGTAGAAGAAATATCACTTATAGGTTTAGGATTCATTGGGCTGTGCTGTCATGGCTGATATGGTGCTTATGAGAGGAAAGAAATCAAAGAATTTTTTGCGGTGTCTCTAAAAATGTTTTGGATGTTCTTCAAAAAATGAAATTCCTCTTTCGATCTTGGTTAGAAGCTCTTGGATCATCAACGTGAAAGTTTTAATTGAGACATTTCTCAAGATTCTATTGTTTTTGTTGGAATTTATTAACGTTTGTGTTGCTTTTAGCTTATTTGAGACTTTTCTATTTTGACTGAAGCTCTATATTTTGTTACTTGTAATATTTGTAACTTTTATGTTTTCTTAATTAATAAAGTTTTTTTGGGCTAGGATCTCCTTGATCCTATCCTTTTATCTCAAGAAGAAGAAGAAGAAGAAGCAAAAGCCACAGAAATGATTCCAGAAATTTCAGGATAAGGCATAGGCAAGCATTAATATTTTTTAAGCCGTCAAGCTCATCACAAATATTTGGCACTAAACCTTTTACCACACCAAGTTACAATGTAGACTTCCTGATAAGTGGAAGCATAAAACTAAAATCTCACGAAAAAGCAGGGTCGGCACAAATGATGGTTTAATTTCATCCCCACAATCTTTCAGCTACCAATTTCAACAAATGATGGTATAATTTTCTTGAATGGAGGTTTCCCTACTTTGTTCATCCAGGGGAGGGGGATATAATGGTTTAAAATTTAGTAATCCTTTCTAGATTGGATACTATGACCAAGAAACCCTTGTACTAAAAGAAAAAGGAGACCAAGAAACTTATCAGTTTCTCATCTACATCATATCTTCTAACATCCCAAAAGAAAACTTTATAACAAAAAATAATAATAAAAATAAAAATAAAAATGGCATGCCATGATATGAAAAAAAAAAGCATTGGGTTTTCATCAATCGTCGTTTCGAGCAGATAAACAATTTCAATTCCTCAAATCTCCATCTTAACTTCCAAAAATCATTGTAAAGTATCAAAAAAGAAAAAAGAAAAAAAGATTCTCTTGTTACCTCAAGATGCTTGAGGTTAGCTCTCACTCTCTCCCTAAGTATTTCATCCTGCAAGTTGTTCTCTTTAGCAACAGCCACCATTTTCCCCCCCTTTCTCTGCTCTCAAGCGAATGAAGAAGCGATCAAGGGTTTTATTTTTTAGTTTCTTCCAGGTTCAGAGGCTGAAATCTTTTTCCAAAAAAATGAGCGCCCTTCCAAATTCAAAATGAGGAAATGATGGGATGTGAGTCTGGTACATTGTTGAAGTTTGTATAGGTCGCTTTGTGACCGTTCATTTATTGGATTTTGACATGTAAGTCCATATTGTTTGCCTGATTTTATGTTGGCTTTTTTGTTTTGTAAAACATTTTACTACAGATATATTTCTTCTATTATTTATCTCTGCAATTTTATAATGCAAACTCTTTGGGGGATAAAATTGATTTTGTGACTTTTTGTAGATATGGATGGTATTTACTTTGTGAGAAAAGTTTGTACAAGTGGAAAAAATCCTTTTTAAATTTGACACATCCTACACTATCCATATCATTACCCATTTAAATTTTACTTTTCCTCTCTCTAAGTTAATTCTCTCTCTCCCACAACCAGCCCTGCCCGCCCCACACACCCCAAAAGAAAAATGAGTTTATTCTTTACATACATCTCCCTGAATCTGGGTTTAGTGATATTGCTTACATGCTATTTTGATGCTCATGGTAAGAAAAATTCTCATAATTTTCACAAAGAATATTCAAGAAACATCATAGCAAACTTTTCAAATATTCTCAAATCTTTTAATATGACTTAAAAATCTTTACAAATCTATAACTACTTTGAACTATTAATGGCAAAGGCATGTGGTTTTTAAATTGAAGTTGCGATTTTTGAGAAAGAATATTTAAAAGGAAATCTATAATGGCCCGTAAATCTCTCCCTAGCACACACACAACATGCACTAGTACACAACACACATGCATCCAGGAGACCCATGAATTTGCCCCGAGAGCGATAATTGATGGCCAATTCCCTTCTTGAGATTCGAACCCTGCATTCTCTCTGTAGGGTGTTTTTCGTCACCCCATTGAGATGGGAATACGCGCGCGCTTGTCAGGCGTACTACAGATTCCCCCTGCCTAGGGTAGGCCGGGGTTTATTGATTATGGGGATCCGAATCTCCGGCAGCCGCGGACTAAACTGCCGTTAATTACCCCTCGCCTTTGGGGCGAGAGAACCTCCGATTAACGGGTTAAACCGGTCATGCGAACTCAATGTGCAGTGTACGTGTGTTGTGTTTTGAAAGAGGGGGGTTTGGATATATCGGGAGCCACGCAGAGTTTTTTACGGGGGTCTCGCTACCCGGATAGCGGGCTGGGGGTTAAGGGGGCTAGCAGCCCCCTTGCGGGGTGCGGGACAGCGTCCCGTTAGAAATTTTTTCTAACATGGACGGTGTCGTGGAGTACGTGTGTGTGCAAATATGTATATATGTATATATATAAAAGAAAGAGGGGGAAAAGGCATCCAAAGGATGTGTGGGGGCAGCACCTTGGGCGCTGTGCGCCTAGGTGCTGTGCGCTCAGGCGCTAGAGTGCCACGTGGGTGCTCTGCGCTTGAGCGCAAGCGCGCCACGTGTCGGCATGAGGGCGACTTGCGCTCGAGCGCCTGCTCTTGAGCGCAAGCGCGCCACGTGTCGGCACGGGGGCGACTTGCGCTCGAGCGCCTGCACTGGAGCGCAAGCGCGCCACGTGTCGGCACCGGGGCGACTTGCGCTCGAGCGCTTGCGCTGAGCGCAAGCGCGCCACGTGTCGGCACCGGGGCGACTTGCGCTCGGGAGCTTGCGCTTGAGCGCAAGCGCGCCATACGTCGGCACGCGGGCGACTTGCGCTCGGGCGCTTGCGCTTGAGCGCAAGTGCGCCACGCGTCGACACGCGGGCGCTCTGCGCTTGAGCGCCGGCGAGAAAAAGAGGCTTTTAACCTAAGAAACAGAAGCTATGCTTCAGAAAGGAAATATTTGTTGTTATATATATATATATATATATATATATATATGTTATGGAGTTAAAACTCCTAGGATGTTTTGAAGCCGATGAAGGCGGGGTTCTTCTTCTTCCTCCTGTTGTTTGGCCGGATCTTGAAGATCAAGAAGTAGGAGATTTTAAAAATCACTCCTCTTTGAGATCTGATAGGAGATCTGAGTTCCCCTTTGTGGGTTTTGTGGTGGAAAACTACTTAGTTTTGGAAAAGAAAGAGTAAAACTCTTGATTTAATTCAAAAGAATTGAGAAGGTTTAGAACCTTGGAGAAGGAGCAGGAGGTACAAAGAACCCTAGTTTTTGGGGGAATGAAAAGTTGTTCTTATTTTTATGCATCATGTTGCCTTTTATAGGCTTACATATTTACATATAGCCCCTTGGGGCTTTACAAAATGGCATTTTGCCCATCCCATGGCTCATGTGCCATTTCATTTTTGCACATAAGCCATGGGCTTACAAAATATTGGCTTTATGCCCATTTTGCATACATTCATGTATAAAAAATTACATAAAAATTATTTATTACATGATTTTTTTGTTGGCATGGCGGAAGGCCGGACGCTTCGTGTTCGGGCTCGACCTGGGCATTGGCCCACTTGTTTTGGGCTTGGGCCCACCTGGTTTGGGGTTGACCTTGACTTTGACCTAGTCAACCGGGGTGCAAATTTTGACTTCAACAAAGTGCCCCCCATCAATAAATGCACACCACATATATTAGTCGTGTGCATGAAATTGATGGATCTTCTTTCACGTGGAGACGACTTGCCTTGGTTCCCACTTTTTGGGATGCACTGCCCTTTTTACGACGTGGACGGTCAACGCTTGATGCGTCTCCGAGACGGAGTGTCCGTGGTAGACGTTTCCCTGGCCCGGAGAGATCTGGTTCCTGCTTTGTAGGAAGCCTGCACTGCCCTTTTTACGACATGGACGGTCGACGCTTGACGCGTCTCCGAGACGGAGTGTCCTTGGTAGACGTTTCCCTAGCCCGGAGTAATTTGGTAGACGTGCCCCCGGCACGGAGTGTCTGTTGTCGGACGTTTCCCCGAGACGGAGTGTCGCTGATGTATCCCTGGCACGGAGTGTCTGCTTGACGTTTCCCCGGCATGGAGTGTCATTGTCGGACGTTTCCCTGATGCGGAGTGTCTGTGTTGGACGTTTCCCCGATGCAGAGTGTCGGGTTGACTTTTCCCCGGCGCGGAGTGTCGGGTTGACTTTTCCCCGGCACGGAGTGTCGCTGATTGACTTTTCCCCGGCGTGGAGTGTCGGTGGTTGACTTTTCCCTGGCACGGAGTGTCGCTGATCGACTTTTCCCCGGCGCGGAGTGTCGGTGGTTGACTTTTCCCTGGCACGGAGTGTCGCTGATCGACTTTTCCCCGGCGCGGAGTGTCGGTGGTTGTTGACTTTTCCCCGGCACGGAGTGTCGCTGATCGACTTTTCCTCGGCGCGGAGTGTCGGTGGTTGTTGACTTTTCCCCGGCACGGAGTGTCGCTGATCGACTTTTCCCCGGCGCGGAGTGTCGGTGGTTGACTTTTCCCCGGCACGGAGTGTCGCTGATCGACTTTTCCCCGGCGCGGAGTGTCGGGTTGACTTTTCCCTGGCACGGAGTGTCGCTGATGGACTTTTCCCCGGCGCGGAGTGTCGCTGGTTGACTTTTCCCCGGCACGGAGTGTCGCTGATGGACTTTTCCCGGGCGCGGAGTGTCGGGTTGACTTTTCCCCGGCACGGAGTGTCGCTGATGGACTTTTCCACGGCGTGGAGTGTCGGGTTGACTTTTCCCCGGCACGGAGTGTCGCTGATTGACTTTTCCCCGGCGCGGAGTGTCGGGGGTTGACTTTTCCCTGGCACGGAGTGTCGCTGATCGACTTTTCCCCAGCGCGGAGTGTCGGTGGTTGTTGACTTTTCCCCGGCACGGAGTGTCACTGATCGACTTTTTCCCGGCGCGGAGTGTCGGTGGTTGTTGACTTTTCCCCGGCACGGAGTGTCGCTGATGGACTTTTCCCCGGCGCGGAGTGTCGGTGGTTGACTTTTCCCCGGCACGGAGTGTCGCTGATGGACTTTTCCCCGGCGCGGAGTGTCGGTGGTTGACTTTTCCCCGGCACGGAGTGTCGCTGATGGAATTTTCCCCGGCGCGGAGTGTCGGGTTGACTTTTCCCCGGCACGGAGTGTCGCTGATGGACTTTTCCCCGGCGCGGAGTGTCGGGTTGACTTTTCCCCGGCACGGAGTGTCGCTGATCGACTTTTCCCCGGCGCGGAGTGTCGGGTTGACTTTTCCCCGGCACGGAGTGTCGCTGATCGACTTTTCCCCGGCGCGGAGTGTCGCTGGTTGACTTTTTCCCGGCACGGAGTGTCGCTGATCGACTTTTCCCCGGCGCGGAGTGTCAGGTTGACTTTTCCCCGGCACGGAGTGTTGCTGATGGACTTTTCCCCGGTGCGGAGTGTCGGTGGTTGACTTTTCCCCGGCACGGAGTGTCGCTGATCGACTTTTCCCCGGCGCGGAGTGTCGCTGATGGACTTTTCCCCGGCGCGGAGTGTCGGGTTGACTTTTCCCCGGCACGGAGTGTCGCTGATGGACTTTTCCCCGGTGCGGAGTGTCGGTGGTTGACTTTTCCCCGGCACAGGGTGTCGCTGGTTGACTTTCCCCCGGCGTGGAGTGTCGCTGGTTGACTTTTCCCCGGCACGGAGTGTCGCTGATGGACTTTTCCCCGGCGCGGAGTGTCGGGTTGACTTTTCCCCGGCACGGAGTGTCGCTGATGGACTTTTCCCCGGTGCGGAGTGTCGCTGATCGACTTTTCCCCGGCGCGGAGTGTCGGGTTGACTTTTCCCCGGCGCGGAGTGTCGGGTTGACTTTTCCGAGGCGGAGCATAATTCCGGCAGGGAAGGTAGATATCCCGAGGCGAAGCATGATTTCGACACGGGGTACATTCTGGGACGGAGCATGATTCCACCATAGAGGTTGGTTTGATTTGATTTGGGTTGACATCAGCATCGCTACACTGGAATATGGTACCAGGAGCGAATCATCTTCTGTCTTGAGAGGATTTGGGAATTGTTTTTTTTTTGTTTGGCATCTGCATTGCTGCACTAGAGTAATGCCAGGAGCAACTCATCATTTGCTCCGGGAGGATTTGGATTTGGTTTTTTGTTTGGCATCTGCATTGCTGCACTGGAATAATGCCAGGAGCAACTCATCATTTGCCCCGGGAGGATTTGGATTTGGATTTGGTTTGTTTGGCATCAGTATCGCTGCACTGGAATATGGTACTAGGAGCGAATCATCATTTGTACTTGCTTATCAGGAAGCGATGGCTTAGGAGACAGGTTTTAGGTCCCTATCACCTAAGACTTTCAATTTCGTGAGCCGTAAGGGTCTCACAAAGCATTTTCTCCCTACGGGTCGTAAGGATCCCGTAAGTGTATTTTCTCCTTAGGAGTCGTGGGGACTCCTAAGTGTGTTTCTCCTTTGTGAGTCGTAAGGATCTCATGCGGGGATTTTCTCCTCACAAAGTCGAGAGGACTTTGTGAGTGTATTTCATCTCTTTTTCACGAGTTTGCGCCATTTCGGGTTTTCACAAACTCGCCGGCAGTCCTGCTGTTTTTACTCACGGAGCCCTTTCGGGTTTTCATCCGTGCCCGTTTTGCTTGTGGACATACCGTTCTTCTTTTTTTCTTTTTTTCTCTTTTTTTTCTTTTTTTTTTGGAGAGATCGGGATTGTTTTACGCCCGTGGATTGTATACGGTTTTGCAGGATGTATGATCCAGACCGTAGGGCCAGAAAAATTTCAGGACTTTGTTGGCGTCTGCATCGCTGCACTGGAATGTGGTACCAGGAGCAACTCATCATTCGCCGTTGGGGTATAGGATTTAAAATTTGGTTGGCGTCTGCATCGCTGCACTGGAATATGGTACCAGGAGCGACTCATCATTCGCCGTTTGGGGATTGGGGAGCGATGGCGTAGGAGGCAGGTTTAGATCCCTGTCACCTAAGACTTTTCAATTTTATGGGCCGTGAGGGTCCCATAAAAGCATTTTCTCCCTGCGAGTCGTAAGGATCCCGCAGGTGTATGTTCTCCTTAGGAGTCGTGAGGACTCCTAAGTGTGTTTTTTCCTTTATGGGTCGTAAGGATCCCACAAAGGTTTGTTCTCCTCATGTATCGTGAGGACACATGAGTGGATTTCCCTTCGTCCCTAGTTTAATGACTTAGGGGTCATCTGTTTCCAGTTTAACGACGTGGAGGTCATCTGTTTCCAGTTTAACGACATGGTGGTCATCTGTTTCCAGTTTAACGACGTGGTGGTCATCTGTTTCCAGTTTAAAGACTTGGAGGTCTACTATTTCCAGTTTAACGACTTAGAGGTCATCTGTTTCCAGTTTAAGGACGTAGAGGTCATCTGTTTCCAGTTTAACGACGTAGAGGTCTGCTGTTTCCAGTTTAACGACTTAGAGGTCATCTGTTTCCAGTTTAACGACGTGGTGGTCATCTGTTTCCAGTTTAACGACGTAGTGGTCATCTGTTTCCAGTTTAAAGACTTAGAGGTCTGCTGTTTCCAGTTTAAAGACTTAGAGGTCATCTGTTTCCAGTTTAACGACTTGGTGGTCATCTGTTTCCAGTTTAGAGACTTAGAGGTCTACGGATGGCGAGCTTGGAATTTTAGGATAGGGGCCAGCATCAGCGTTGCTAACACTGAAGCACATGTGCCAGGACACATGAATGGGTCTTCCCAATGAAGCACAATTCCAAAGGTAGAGACCAACCGCGTAACTGGTGGTTGCGGTGGGGCATGTGTATGCTGAGGATTATTTGAGCCCGTGGATTATATACGGTAGTCAAGTTGGGGACTAACCGTAGGGCCGGAAGAATTTTGGAAATTTGGATTTTTGTTGGCGTCTGCAACGCTGCACTGGAATATAGTACCAGGAGCGACTCATCATTCGCCTTTGTTTGTTTTTGTTTGTTTTTTTTTGTTGTTTTTTTTACCGCGATTGCTCTATCATTTCAGTTTTTATTCACGGTTGCCCCATCATTTCGGCTTTATTTTCATTTTTATTTTACTCGCTGATTTTTATTGCGAGTTGCCCCATCATTTCGGCTTTTCTTTATTTTTCTTTTATTTACACATTTTTTTATTTACACATATATTATTTTTTTTTACATTCCCAGTTTAACGACTTAGAGGTCGACTGTTCCCAGTTTAATGATGTGGTGGTCGATTATTCCCAGTTTAATGACGTGGTGGTCGATTGTTCCCAGTTTAATGACGTGGTGGTCGATTTTTCCCAGTTTTAATGACGTGGTGGTCGATTGTTCCCAGTTTAACGACTTGGTGGTCCTTTTTGCTTATCCCAGCTCCTTGAACTTTGATCTTGGCGGAGCTGTGTTGATGACCTAGCTCTGTGGCTTGCCGATACATCCGAGGGTTGTGAGGTTTTTCCAAGCTTATATTGGTCCTCTGCCCAATCTTTGAAAATATAGCAGTCCTCGATGGTATGACCCACCACTCTATGATATGGGCAGTATATGGGATTGCCGGTCATGTTCATTTCCTGTGGCCTCTTTGGAACAGGCAGTTGCAGACCGTTGTTCAAGGCATCCATGAATATTTTGCGGACTTCATCCCTCCTGAAGGAGTATATCTTCTTCTTTCTCTCCATTGGAGTAGGTGCCTTTGCTGATGCTGGTCCTCGAGGCACATGTCTGGGAGGATTAGGTTCCCGAAAGGCTTCGGTCTCCATTTGCATGAAATCGGCGATCGTAGCTTGACTGTTTGCTAACACGTCTTTAGACAGTTCTATCTCTCCCATCTTGTATTGCCTTTCGACCCAATCTTTGAAGACGAAGCAGTCCTCAATGGCACCTATCACCCTGTGATAGGGGCAATATTTTGGGTCGTCGGTCATATTCTCTTCTTGCGGTCTCTTTGATTCTGGCAGTTGTAGACCGTTTCTTAGGGCGTCCCTGAATATCTTGTGGACCTTTTCCCTCTTGAAGGAATAGACCTTTTCCAGCTTCTCTTTCAGAGGCGATTCCCCCCCGGTGTATGTATCGGAGGGACTGGAGGCTGATTGCGGCCGTTTTTCGCGAAGGCGCTCCGCTTTTAGGTTGAAAGGGATATCAGTTGCCTGCCCCCGGGTATCAATCCCTGGCTCATGAGCCAAAATTTGATTCTGCTGTAATTGCAATCGGGCGACTTGGGTCGCGAGATCTGCCACGACGTTTGCCAGCTCGTCGACTTTGGAATAGACCTCGGCCATCTTCTCATCCCTGTCCTGAAATTGCCTTTGAAGCCATTGGAATAATGCTTGTTCTGTAGTTCCGGCTATGACAACCGGGTAATCTTTATTGCCTGAGCTCAATTCCGTAGGAACCACGGGCTCCTCTGGCTTATCGGCGTGAGCGGGCTCTTCATCATTTAGATCGAGCCGATGTTGGGTAGCGGCAACCATATCATCACCATGGCTGTGAAGAAGAGGAGGGTTCGTTTCTTCATGTCCGGCCATGTAGACAGTGTGGATAACACACTCAGCCATTCTTTCATCACTGGCAGCTGGTTTCGCGGAGCGGTCCGGGCTTTGGAAATTCATAAATTTTAACATGGCCAGAGCCCTAGCCCTTTTGTTGGCTCTATATCTGAGCCGCTTCTGCCTCAGCTTCTCTGCCTTGAGCGCTTGGCAGGCTTCTGCTCTCCGGGAAGCCGCCATAGGCTGAGTAATGGGGAGCTTAGAGAAGATACCCGATCGAGCAGTTGTCAAGGGCACCGTCGGAGCTTGCTCAAGAGGCCTTGTTGCTTTGTCGGTGTTGATGGCCATGCCCCCAGTTGGGGCCAAGGAAAGTCGTTCAGATACCGACTTGCATTTGGGTTGGGGCGCCTTCGAGATCACCACATTTGGTCTCTTGCCTTTCGAGACCGGTTTGTCTGCCACCGGGGCTTGAGGAGTTGGGATGGCGCCAACTGGCATGAACATGATAGAGCCGAATGGTAGCAGCGGCTCCTCCCATTGTCGCCCGAGACTGGCCGGAAGGACCGTCCTAGAGTCTATCCTCATCGTGTAGGAGACGGGAGCTGAGTTCATCATCGAAGACATCGTCGGAAAGTGATTGCTTGAAAATCTGCATGAAAAAGCATTATTTTTAGTATAAATACATGTATGTATATTGATTGAGTTCGTATGAACGCTTAACCCGAAATATGGGAGGAGAGATTGGTCCCACCGGGCGTGCCAGAATCTGTAGGATGTTTTTCGTCACCCCATTGAGATGGGAATACGCGCGCGCTTGTCAGGCGTACTACAGATTCCCCCTGCCTAGGGTAGGCCGGGGTTTATTGATTGTGGGGATCCGAATCTCCGGCAGCCGCGGACTAAGCTGCCGTTAATTACCCCTTGCCTTTGGGGCGAGGGACCCTCCGATTAACGGGTTAAACTGGTCATGCGAACTCAATGTGCAGTGTACGTGTGTTGTGTTTTGAAAGAGGGGGGTTTGGATATATCGGGAGCCATGCAGAGTTTTTTACGGGGGTCCCGCTACCCGGATAGCGGGCTGGGGGTCAAGGAGGCTAGCAGCCCCTTGCGGGGTGCGGGGCAGCGCCCCGTTAGAAATTTTTTTCTAACAGGGACGGTGTCGTGGAGCACGTGTGTGTGCAAATATGTATATATGTATATATATAAAAGAAAGAGGGGGAAAAGGCATCCAAAGGATGTGTGGGGGCAGCACCTTGGGCGCTGTACGCCTAGGTGCTGTGCGCTCAGGCGCTAGAGTGCCACGTGGGCGCTCTGCGCTTGAGCGCAAGCGCGCCACGTGTCGGCACGGGGGAGACTTGCGCTCGAGCGCCTGCGCTGGAGCTCAAGCGCGCCACGTGTCGGCACGGGGGAGACTTGCGCTCGAGCGCCTGCGCTGGAGCGCAAGCGCGCCACGTGTCGGCACGGGGGCGACTTGCGCCCGAGCGCTTGCGCTTGGGCGCGCGCCACGTGTCGGCACCGGGGCAACTTGCGCTCGGGCGCTTGCGCTTGAACGCAAGCGCGCCACGTGTCGGCACCGGGGCGACTTGCGCTCGGGAGCTTGCGCTTGAGCGCAAGCGCGCCACGTGTCGGCACGCGGGCGACTTGCGCTTGAGCGCAAGTGCGCCACGCGTCGACACGCAGGCGCTCTGCGCTTGAGCGCCGGCGAGAAAAAGAGGCTTTTAGCCTAAGAAACAGAAGCTATGCTTTAGAAAGGAAATATTTGTTGTTATATATATATATATATGTTATGGAGTTAAAACTCCTAGGATGTTTTGAAGCCGATGAAGACGGGGTTCTTCTTCTTCCTCCTGTTGTTTGGCCGGATCTTAAAGATCAAGAAGTAGGAGATTTTAAAAAGCACTCCTCTTTAAGATCTGATAGGAGATCTGAGTTCCCCTTTGTGGGTTTTATGGTGGAAAACTACTTAGTTTTAGAAAAGAAAGAGTAAAACTCTTGATTTAATTCAAAAGAATTGAGAAGGTTTAGAACCTTGGAGAAGGAGCAGGAGGCACAAAGAACCCTAGTTTTTGGGGGAATGAAAAGTTGTTCTTATTTTTATGCATCATGTTGCCTTTTATAGGCTTACATATTTACATATAGCCCCTTGGGGCTTTACAAAATTGCATTTTGCCCATCCCATGGCTCATGTGCCATTTCATTTTTGCACATAAGCCATGGGCTTACAAAATATTGGCTTTATGCCCATTTTGCATACATTCATATATAAAAAATTACATAAAAATTATTTATTACATGATTTTTTTGTTGGCATGGCGGAAGGCCGGACGCTTCGTGTTCGGGCTCGACCTGGGCATTGGCCCACTTGTTTTGGGCTTGGGCTCACCTGGCTTGGGGTTGACCTTGACTTTGACCTGGTCAACCGGGGTGCAAATTTTGACTTCAACACTCTCTGATAGGATAAGTGTCATACTGTAAATCCCAAGTTCTGTATATTTTTCCGTATATTTTTCCAGATTTTTGATTCCTTTTTTTATTTTTATATATATTTTATTATATTTTTATTATATTCCTATTATTATTTTATTATTATTCCTAAATCTAAACCAAATCCTAAACCTACCTCACCCGACCAGACTTACCAGACCTGACTCACCCGACCCGATCTAACACCCACGCCCACTCCCACGTTTCTTCTTCTCCCTCACCTCGTTTCCTTTCCTGTCCATTTCCAACGTTCTCCCCCTCCTCACGCGCCCACCTTCGCGACGACCGTGCCCCCGCCAACAACCTCTGCCTGACTCACGCGCACGACGACCTAGCAATCCACGATTTCTCTCCCTTCCCCCAACGACTTTTTCCCCTTCTCGCTCGTGCCGACACCCCTGAGACCCGCTTCCCCAACGACCATGATGACCTCGTCCACCCGCCTCTCCCCCTACTTCACTCTCTCTCTCTCCCTCTCTCGTTTTCTCTCTCTCTCTCTCGTTCTCCCTCCACGACCGAGCAACACCCTTTCCTCCTCCTTCAACTCGAGCTCACCACCACCACGAACCCATCACCACCTCACCAACAAACCTCCTCCTCTGGCCATCCCCATCACTGACGACCACCAGCAACACCACCATCGTCGGAGCCACCTCCTCTCTTCCCAACACCGAGCCCACACCCACTGTGCCCAAGCCTAAGCCCGCTGCCACCTCGCCGCCTCCATTGACCTACCGAGCCCACACCCACTGCATCCATCGCCCAGCCACCACCAGTTCCACCTCCCCGACGAGCCACGACCTCCATCTCCTCACCCGAGCGCATCCCATTTCGCTGCAACCGCCACCGGAGCTCGACGCCGCTGACACCGTCTCTATCGACTCCACGACTCCTCCCCCGAGCTACTGCGAACCCGTCGACGACCCGCTGCCCCATTTCCGCCACCACTGCAACCCCACACACCGCGCCGCACCGTGCCAGCCCCCGTGTCACGCCATACCTCGATCCAGTGCACGCACCGTGCCCACTCCCGCACCAGCATCGCGTTCGGTACCATGTCTCGTTGTGGCAGTCCCGCGCCATGTACCGAGCTAGGACCATGCCCACTACCATGTCACACCCGCGTCGTCACCGTGCCCAGTACCGGATCTCCACGCATCGCGCTCGCACCACGCGCCGTGTCCAGCATCGCATCGTCTCGTGGGACGAGACGAAGTCTGCAAGTGGTGTCGCTTCTATATCAGCGACCGAAAGCAAGTGAAAACCCGATTACTTGCTTTACATGCTATTATTATTTTAAATGGATCGATAGGTTTTATTCGTAATAATATTATTGCATATATATCTACGTCGTCATAATAGTCGCGTGGTGAACTTATAACCATCGATAACGTCTACAGTGGTCAGAACGTGAACATGGGATAACTATTGTTTTAATTGATTAGATTAAGCGGACCCCTCGTTTAATAACCGTACACTATTTAAGTGCTCGACACAAAATCCTAGACCAAAACATATCTTAATATGGCGGAACTTGCGATAGTTAGATTTCTTTACTGTTTACGAATATCGTGTAGAAATTTGGATGCAAAACATCATGTTTATAATCATGTAAAGTCGCCCCCTAAAGGCGACACTAAATCTGAATTTTTACCGCGCATGTTACCTTATTAAAATCATTGTAAATTCAATGCAGTTTGGAATGTGATGTTCTATGGCTCATATCAAAGCCGACTCGATAATATAGAACCATCCATAGTTTATTTCTCAACGTTTATAGATTAATGTAATGATATTTGGCTGCGAATGCGGCACTGGACTGCAGTTCGGGGCAGCGTTTCATGAGGATACCCGAATTTAAATAACCGCACGTCCTTATTTAAAACTGAAAATGCATGGAGCCCTAAATAGTCACGTAGATAATTTAGTTATCTAATACATGAATCGGTCACGAGCAGTTTCACCGTAGTTTGATATTTAGTTTGTATTTTTGAGTATCGATGTGTTCTGCAGTTTCTGCAGTAAAACTTCTTACCCCGTCACATTAAACAGGGCGTAACTCCTAGTACAGGAAGGGTATTGATAATCCGTTTGATGAATTATAAATCTGACAGATAGAAATAGATTTTATTCAACTGGGGCAACACCTGAAACTGAATACAATCTCTAGTAAACTACACGCGAAGTTGGGCTTTCAGTTCTGAAACCGGAATTCCAGTAATTTATCGCTAATTTAAAATGATGATAAGTCCCTAACCTGAGTTCCGTTTGACATGAGATTAATTTTCTTGATTATATAATCAAGTGTACTTCGTACGCGTTTTATATTGTTTTGGTTGATTTTATACGTGTGTTTTATGGTAAATTGTGCAAGTTATATGGCGTTGGCTGTCATAATGAAAATGTTCGTTCAGTGCATTTTTGCCTGGAACATAGGTATGGTACGGTACTCTTCCTGAGTTACCTACTCCATCAAACCAGGGTAAATCTAAATAACGAAAGTGCGAGCCTAATACTCCTAAAGTCAAGTCTAGGTTCCATAAGGTTAATCCCAAGGCTCTGATACCGACTTTGTCACAACCCGAATTCGGCACGTGATCGGCACTTAGATTGTGTGACGCCTAAAGATTCCGACACAATCCGAGTAAGCCAGAAAACCAAGATCTAAAACTTGTTTGCGGAAATAAGAAGGTACCGTTTTAAAAATAATGAAAATGAAGTCACATGTCGAATGGTTTTTAAAATGAGGTTAAAACAATTGGTTTTAGTATTGGAAATTTCGACAGCACCTCCTTTGCAATTTTTGAAAAAAACAAGTACATAATCATTAATATAGTGGCATCCCTTACTTGGAAGCAAAATCAACGCCAATCGGCGGAAACAATCCACGCAAATAAAATACGATGCTAAAAAGTGAAGAATCACATGCATAAAAATAAAAGAAAGCACAATCTAACATAACTAGTCGATTCCACTCAATCGACCCAAAATACATACATATGTATACTCTCGATCTAAGTCAAAAATATATATGGTCTGATGGAGTGACACTAGATACAATATACATATACCTAAATAGGCTGTTACTGAACATGTAACCCACCTAGCAAGATAAGCGACGAAAGCTGATATAGGTGTCCACAACGCCGCTATGCGTCCACGTCTCTCCTGTAAGGAACTAAGGCACAACGAGGGTGAGTTGCCAACTCAGTGAATAAACTAACACCCAACAGTTGAAATTGTATGCATAACGAAATAGCAACTAAACCTATGCATCAGATAGATATGATATGTGATAGCATATGAAACATGACTATATAACTATAATACCTGTATAAAAGAAAACAGAAATCTCATCAAATGTTCTAAAATCTTGGTCCTTTTCATAAACGATCCTCAAATCCAGTTTCAAACATCGAAAAAAATCTTCAGTTTTAGCAGGTATCGTTCCCTGAACGATCCTGACTACCAGCAACATCAGTCGGTATCCTCAAAATATCCGTCGTGTTTCTCAAACTATCTCCGGTATCGAGTGTCCTCGCTAGGCTCCCCACCTATAATGCGGCTTTTCTGCCCCTCGGTCTCGACCGGGTCCACTATGTATCCGACTGTATACTCGTCCATTCAGTCCGGATAACATAAAAATCCGCAACTGTATAGCTCCCCCACTCGGTTCGGAATAAAACCAAATCAAAAAACAGCAACTCATGGTGGACGTATCATATAAATCACGATGACCCATAAAATTATAACATGTAGTGAATAAAACTCAAAACAAGGAAAATCTCAAAAATCCATATTTTATGATCCAAGTAATAACAATGAAAATGAGATATGATATGTGTCAAAACAATAGCAATACTGCGTGACAATAGTTATTAATGATACTAACAGTGCGCAATAGATTATAGATGACATGGCAAGTTCTAGGTGTGTACGTGATATGTTAATTACCGATGGGGTGTAGTGTAGCATGTAAGCATGTGCAAGTGTAACATAACGCATCGATAATGGTGCAAGCGTCCTAGCAAGTGTTAAGCAATGGCGATTAATAGGTATGAATGCATACAATGCAATACTAGGTTTAATTATGCAAACAATACGAATGGAAAACAAATATAACAAAATTTCTAATTTCGGGCGCTATACGCCACCCATACAATGTCCTTCGGTAGATATTTAGTCTACTCACCAGAACAAGTCGTGATCTATTCGAATCCCATCACTCATTTTCCCTTCCTTGCTGCTTTCGAAGTCCCCGCGGTCAAACCTAACATCGAAATGAAACTTTCGTATATAAGCGGCAAAATTCCGATAAGGCGAATACGTAATTTCTAAGTGAACTTACCTACGTAACATGATACATTTGAATATCGTGTGCTATACAGACCTTAAAGCTAACTAGAGGTACCCCGAATCATCGTATTTTGAGAAAACACAAAAACGTGATACAAAATATTCGTATCATACGTTAAAATGTTATAAAAAGCAAAGCAATTAGCTTCCAGATTTTGTTTACAGACTATCTAGGAAAATCAAAGTATACCAAATACCATATATAACCTACAGAGAGCTACACACAAAATCTCAAAACCCAACTCACCAAGAAAACCGGCGGTAGCGGGAAATCTAAGGATTTCGCTGGTCGAACTGTGTAGGAATAGGTCCGGGTTTCTAGGGTACACTCTAGGTTCTAATATCATGCTACTGTACTGTTAGATTTATTTAGGGCTTTGTATAATTATAGCAGATTCTAACAGAGCTAAAACCCTAACTAAAACACGTTTTTTTTCGATATCGTAACACTAATATGTACAGAAGTCTTAATAAGACCTGAAAGGTTGAGGGTTATACCTATATGAATGATTCCACTGAGCTCAATCTTCAAGAGGCGCACAAAGAGTTAAGGGGCCTAGCTTGAGAGATTTGAATCAATATCCATGGAACTCTAGCTTTTTTTCTATATGAGGATGGGGAGCTTCACTATTTGGTGCTAAGTATTGTGAAATCTATTTTCAGTTTGATAACTGAACAAATAAAGAGAGTTTGGTGTTGAAAAGGGGAGGATGAGGTGTCACCATGGGGAGGTGAGGTGCATGTGTGCAAGGGTGAGGTGTTGGTTTGAGGTGCATCTCATGGTGTGTTTTGGATGAGGTTCATCATAACCATAACATCATGATTCTCACAATATGCACCTAAACCTCTAAACAAACCTATATTCTTTATTGAAATTAAAACTTTCCACTAAAACACTTTCTTTACAAACTAAATGTTATCTAAACTAATTACCCTATTACTTAAATACCCTAACCATTTATAAAAAGTCTTTTTATTAAAATTATAAAATTTAAAATAACATTTTTAAATAAAATAATTAATTAATTATCAAAAAAATTCCGAAACGTTACATTCGAGAAGCTTCTTCTTGTGGCGTTGAGGCACTGAAACTCACAGGTGGGAGCATGGTCCCAAAGAACAGTCCGGTAGTGGTTTGTGTGACCTGCCTACCGGCATTAAGAAATAAAGGTCGCGTTGGGCCCATAGATCACTCCTCCAGTTGGGGTGGAGCAGGAGTTGCTGTTGCATGAGGTGCAGTTGAAAGCCATTGATTTTTTGCACAGGAGTAAGGAGTAAGACACCTAGTTTCATTACCTCGAATCCAAAGACAACCATAGCGAACCACGATTTTGTTCACGACACATGAAGTGTGGAGTGGAAAGAGAAAAATGTCCCACCGGGCGTGCCAGAATCTGTTTACCGCCGAAAACAGAGACGAACTGGGATTGAACGTCTTGCCTGAATTTGGGGGCAGAGACTATTTGGACTTATCCATCCACCTCTCCGAAAATACGAAGTTGATTTATGGCACCGTATATCGGAGGTTTGGACATATGCGACCAATGTAGCAGATTTCATCAGATTCTCCCTCATTTATGAGGGGTTTTTGATTGTGGGGATGCTTTTCCCTGCAGGCGCAAGCCCTGTAGTTAATTACATTATCGCGTTGCAATAACCACTTTCTCCTTCTCCATCAGTTCACTTCGTATCATGCGTTATTTTGTTTGTTAAGGTTGCCCGTGGATTGTATACGGGGGATAGTTTATGTCGTCGTCCGTAGGGCGTGAATTAGTCCAAATCCGTATATTTATGAATTTGGGTTTTAAATTAGGTTATATATTCTTTTAGTTCGAAAATATTTTGTTTTATTTAAGGACCATTAATCTAGTTTGAGATTAAGATCAACTTAAATATATGAGCATTTGGGCTCAATTTATTTTAACTAAGGATACGTTAGTCTTATTTGAGACTAAGATCAACTTAGGCATATTTTTAGGATCATTAAATTTTATTAAGATCCACCAACAGAGCATTTGGGCTCAGCTGCAAGAAACTTTTCAGAGAGACTTAGCCAATTTGGGCTTGGTCTGCTCAGTTTTTTTATTTAAAGTGTTAAGCACTTATTTGTGGTTCTGTTTGCTCAGCCCTTTTCCTTTTATGCAGAAGTGCTAATCACTTGTTTGCGGCTCTAGCACTCACATGCGTATTATGTGAGGCGCTCAGATATGGGCACTGCCCAATCTGTGCTAAGCACTTTAGTCATTTTGACTGAATATATAGTGCTAAGCACTTTTGTATGGCCTCACGTGAGGAGCACGTGAGGCGCTGCCCAATCAGTGCTAAGCACTTAGTTAATTTAAGTGAATATGGAGTACTAAGCACTTGGTATGGCACTCACATGGGAAGAACGTGAGGCACTGCCCAATCAATGCTAAGCACTTAGTCATTTTGACTGAATATGGAGTGCTAAGCACTTGGTATGGCGCTCACGTGAGGAGTACGTGGGCGCCGGATCTTTTTTTTGGGCGCTCACGTGGGAAGCCCGTGAGACGCTGAGTTCCATTTAAGGGAATCTTTTGGACGCTCACGTGTGTTTCACATAAGGCGCCAAGTTCTTTTTTTAGAGATTGAATCTCTGTTAACGATATTTTGGCCATTAATGATCATCAAGATCTTTGTTTTTGAAGATCCGGGATCTTCTTTTTTTAATGGAGAACTAAATTTCTTTTTATATTAAGTTATTTTATGTAGGATTAGACCCTGCTTATAAAGGAATTAAATTCCTAGAACTATAAGTTCTCTTCTCCCTTTTTCTTTTAATTTAGTTCTTTCTCCTAGATTTTGAGTTTGAAGAACAAAATATCCCCGATGAGAATTAAATGCTCAACTTTTAGGGAGATTTTCTTTACAAATCTCAGATCAGAGGAATAACGAAGTTTTTTTTATGAAGGGTTGAACCCTTATTTTCTTTATGCTAGGTTAAAGAGATACATTTTATCTCTAATTTTTCTTTACCTAGGATTTGAAAGAATAAGTAGATTTTCTGTGAAAGAGAATTGAATTCTCAGTTGCAGTTTCTATCTTTTTATTTTGCAGAAGCTTATGGGGGTTTCTCTGTTTTTTTTAAAGTTTCATATCCTTTATATAAGAGAGTCAAATTTGTTGACTAGTTTGAGAAAATCTCTCATTTGAAACATACCAATTGATTTAATTGGCCTTAAAAATTGTTCGAGGGATTACCGTTGGATCTTTGATCCAGTGGATTTTTGTTTTACAGAATATTTATTCTTGTTTTTTACAAGATTATAAATATATTTTCCCATATATAGAATTTAATTCTGTCAAACGGTGATTCTTAATCACCATTGGATTTTAATCTAAAAGTGCTCTGTTTAACATAGCACCATCTTTCTTTGTTTAGAAAGATTGAAAAAATATATTCCCAAAATAGAATTTAATTCTATCATTGGATTTTTGGTCCAACCGAGAATATCTTTCTCACTTAGAAAGATTAGGGAGATATTTTCTCCTGATAGAATTTAATTCTATCATTTGATGATTTATCATCACCATTAGATTTTTGATCCAACGGCTCTGTTTAACAGAGAATATCTCAGGTTTTAGGGAAATAATTTTCATGTAGAATTTAATTCTACATGCTCTTAATTTGGGCGCTGGCGCTCACGTGTTATGCACGTGGACGCTACTTAAGAATTAAATTCTTATATATAACAGGCGTTCGTATGCTTTGCACATTGGGGCTCACATGACCTTCACGTGCGGCACCACTATAAGATTTAATCCTATAAGAGGTCGGCGCTGGCGCTCACGTGGGGAGCACGTGAGGCGCTGCCTTATTGGATTTAACAGAGCTTAGCTCTTATTATTGTGTTTAATTAATAGGGGAATGGCGTCGGTGATGGTGATACTCGGAAGTTCTGGCGAAGACGAGGGAGGAAAGTTCGCAACGACAATGAGGAGGGGAGGAAGGAGGTGATCAGAGATGGGTGCGTGGGTTAGAGGTGACGAGGGATAGCGACAACAGCGAGGAGGTAATGAAGGTTGCGGCTGGAGCTAAGGAGGAGGGGCGATGGTGAAGGTGAAGACGAGGGCTGCGCTTGAGGGAGGAGGCTAGCAATGACAGCGAGGAGGGGAGGAAGACGACGAGGTGAAGGAAGTTGGCGACGGCGAAGTGGGGACGATGGAGTTGGGGTGAGAGAACTGAGAAAGAGATGGGAAGAGAGAGTTGTTTTGATTAATATAAAAATATAAAGATATATATATATATATATATATATTAGGTTATATATATATGAGAATAATGGAGGAAAAAGGAGGGAATTTCCTCCTATGGCGTCGAAAAAGTATATCCTCCATCGTGTTTTCCGACGATCGGAATCCATCATCTTCATCGTTATCATTTAAGATATGGGTACGCCAAATTTCATATGATTCTACAACTTTTTCACCGTTGATTTAGCAATGTAAAAAGTTCTATTATCGATAAACCGTTAATTTTGAACCCACTAATTCAACGGTGAAAAAGTTGTAGAATTACATGAAATTTGGTGTACCCATATCTTAGATGATAACGATGAAGATGATGGGCGCCGATCGTCGAAAAACACGATGGAGATTATATTTTTTTGACGCCATAGAAGGAAATTCCCTCTTATGGCCTCTTTCCTCTTTTATTCTCTCTCTCTCTCTCTCTCTATATATATATATATATATATATATATATATATATATATAGTTTAGTATAAATAACTAATAAGATTCTAAAAATGCTACATATCACCGATCCATATCAACTAAATCTCACCAAAATATATTTTGGAAGAATAATACTGATACGTACACTTTTAACCATAGTGCAAATGATATAACTCAAATATCCTATACCCCTTTACTTAATATTTAAAAGGGGTTTTAAATAAATATATAGATTTAATAAATATATGGTTATAAGATATCTTGAGATTTAAACAAGATAGATAAAAACAAAATAAGATATAGATAATTAACTATGTGATGGCTGTTACAAATTATAACTTATCCTTAACTTATGATTATTAAAATATATATAATAATTTAGATATAAGTTATATATATATATATATATATATATAATACTAGATCCACATAGATTCAGTTTAGTGATAAATATCAGATATAATCTAGCACCATACTGGGTTTCACATATACGGGCCAGGACGGATAACCACCACTACTATTCGAACCACTCGCAACCCAAAAGAATAAAATAGAAGAAATATAAAGCAAGTGTTAAAATACCAACTAATACTGTATAAACATATTAGGTTGTTACATTATACCCAACTACAAAAGAATTTCTCTTCGAAATTCACGAAATAGAAAAAGATAAGAAGATACGGATCTAAAGAAAGAGATGTGGAAACTTTTGTTGAATCCCATCTTCACGTTCCTAAGTAGATTCTCCATGCGAACGATTTTCCCACGAAACGAGTACTAGAGGGATTACTTTATTCTTGAGAAATTTTTCTCGTCGATCCACAATAGCCATTGGTTGCTCATCATAAGTTAAATTTTCTCTCACTGTCAGTTACGAGTGATCAAGGACGCGCGTCTCATCTCGAACATACTTGCGGGGTTGAGATACATGAAACACGTCATGAACATCAGCCAAAGATGGTGGTAAAGCCAATCGATAATCTACATCTCCAACACGCTCAATGATATTAAAAGGCCCCACGACTCGAGGACTAAGTTTGTCTCGACTACCAAATCAGATTACTCCCATAGTCAGTGATATCTTCAAGAACACATGATCACCAACAGCAAACTCCAAAGTTCTTCTTCCAGTGTCAGCCCAACTTTTCTGTCGATCTTGTTCCACCTTCATATGAACACGAATCAAGTTAACTTTCTCTACAATTTGCACAATGAGTTCTGGTCCCAACAATCTTCTTTCTCCAACATTGTCCCAACATACTGGCGAGTGACACTTATGACCGTACAACACTTTGTATGGAGCCATCTATATAGTCGTCTGAAAACTGTTGTTGTATGAAAACTCCACTAAATGTAAATGATCCTCCCACGAACCCTTGAACTCCATCATGCAAGCTCTCAATATATCTTCAAGAGTTTGGATTGTTCTCTCAAACTGTCCGTCTGTCTGAGGACGATAAGCCGTACAAAACTTCAAGCGAGTTCCTAAACTTTCTTGTAGACTTCTCCAAAAATGTGATAGAAACTGAGTGTCACAATCAGAAACAATACTCACCGGTACCCCCATGCAATCTCACAATCTCCCGCATGTATCGCTCTGCCAAAACCTCCATCGACTGACCAACTCGAAATGGTATGAAATGAGCTGCCTTTGTGTCACGACCCGGAATTGGCACGTGACCGGCACTTGAATCACGTGAAGTCTAGAGGACCCCACCATAATCCAAGTAAGTCGAAAACCCAGAAATCTAAACCTTTTTAGGAAAATAATGGAGGTGCGGTTATGAAATAAAGGTATAATGGATTCAAATTCTTCCTTGAAAAGTATAAGTAATGTTATATGAAAATACAAGTGAGTTGTATACTATTTTTGAAAATATTTTCGTCATTTGAAATTTGGGCGGCACCTCCTTTGTTAGTTTGATCCAAAACCAATACATAACAATAATATAGGCATCCCCAAGCGGGAGCTAACTCTTCACCAATTGGCGGAATCACAACCACACAAAAAGGATATACGACGCCCCAAGGCGAAGATAAAACACAGAAAAGAAAGTAAAGAAAACCAAAGTATCATCAAACCCAAAAATAAATAATAAATACATATCCGTGACTCTAAGTCCGAAAGAATATATAAGTATGTGGTTTCTAAGTCTACCAAATATATATAGTCTGGTTGATGGAGCTTTTAACTAGATACAACTGAATAAATATATACAAATGGTAGTCATGATCTAAAGTGTACCCCACCTACCAATACAAATCACCCAGAAGAAAGTTGTATGCCAGCAAGCCGCTACTGATTCGAGCGGTCGATCCTGCAAGAAAACTGTGGCACAACGGGGATGAGTTGCCAGCTCGTGAGTAGAAGACATCATCAGGTAGAAATCGAATGTATGACGATCTCCTAAGTCATACAGTAAAATAATAATATAAAACTGGATGGTAACAAGGGTAATCGTATATGCATAAGTGTATTAATAAAAAAATTATCATACCCGTGTCATAATATGGTACCATGTCATCTGTATCATATATATGCATATATGTGTATCATCCAATGTGTGTCCATCACCGACACATCAAATCATCATAAATAACCTGAGTGTCCAGCATTGACACTCGAAAAAATCATAAAACCCGTATCCAGTATCGACACGTAAATCCTCATATCTCAGGCGCCGTCTCATCAGATCGGCCCTCATATCCATCTGTCTTAATCGCTCCGGTCGATATCCTCTGGATATCCACCGAGTCCAGTACTATTACCAGTAGGTAGTGTTCCCCTGCCGGGCTCAACGCCTTTCTATACGATCTTCTTGCCCCGGGGTACCGTTACCAGGTCCACCATGTACCCGCAGACGGTGCCTCCTCACTCCTCGAATCGGGTAGTATCATAGCTCAGAACCGAGAAATCTCATGGTGGACGTCGAAATATCATATCAAGAGAAACCGCGTTTTTAAAACACTCACAAGACTTTAAAAAATATATCTGTGGTTCTCAAATCCAGAAATCTCATGAAAACAGAATCTCATATGCATGTAACCATAATGGAACAGTAAGTACAAGCACATAACAGTACTGCAAGGTATAACAGATGTTTTCATATAAGCAGGTCGTGTAACTAGGTAAGGAAATGCAATATCTAGACTAGTATGTGCGGTAATGAGTACTAAACAGCAAGTATAATTCTACAAATTAGGGAATAATACAGCGACATAGCAGTTTCTAATGTGTACGTGGCATGGCAATTATCGATGATGAGTGTGTGAGCCGGTGAGTATGTGTACGTGCAACATGCGCATCATCGGTAAAGGCGCGTGTATCCTAGAAGGCGATGTCATACAAGATAAGGACAGGGAACGTGGTATGTATGTCGCAAAGAAAATAATACAACGTAAAAAAAGGGAAAACGTAAACATGAACAATAATAGATATGTAACTACATATGAACCATACGGTTATAGTTTAAAATAGTACAAATCGTTGTTTTTTAAAATGGGGACTACGGTGTTTTTGAGAAAAAGATACCATTTGAAAATCCGCAACGTCCCTTGAGATTGTCATTTAAAAGTGTATAACGATTCGTTAGCTTTGAAAATAGGTATGGTTCTAAATATATCTTAATATCCACTTAAGTGATTACAACAATATGTTTCCGAGTCGATACATTCATGAGTCAGCGATCCATCCTCATAGTATCACGTACGGTATAATCCATTATATGGTATCAGCAAATCAAAAGTACGGATCTATCGTCATGTACACCATATCACGTATGTACGGTATAATCCATCGTACTATATCATCAATCAAAAGTACGGATCCATGGTCACGTACATCATATCATCTTATCTAGTCACATATCGTCATATGTCATTTCATCTCATATCGCATCATGAATATATATATCGCCTAATCTTCATATAATATCATATCGATTCGTGTCATCATAATATCTCATATCCTCATCTCATGATATTGTATCGAACTTTTCCTCAAACTTACATATATAAATATACGTGTGTGTGTGTAGAAGTACAAATACCTATGGCTAAAGGTATAAGAAAGATTAGACTAAGGATAATCCTCTCCACGAGTATACTTACGGTTACTTAGTATCCTAGATCCCTATTAGCTAGGTAAACATATCTAGTATTTATATATATCTAACTATATATATAGTATCCTAGTACTACGGTTGCGAGGGTGTTATACGCCATCCATCCGACTTCTCCCGTAGATATACATCTACTCACCTACTATCCTCGCTCTAGCTGAAGTCGATGAACGCCCTGTTCTCTTTTGCCGCTCCGAAAGTTTATGCGAATGTACCTACAAATCCATACATATCGTATCGAAATCAAAATCAAATCCGAAAATCGATACGGCACATGAAGCGCGCATAGGTTAGAACTATGGTCCACGAATGCAAGAACAACCAAACAACTCCCGACGTTGACGTACAAATGTCAAACGACCGAGCCAAAACTAAAATATCAAAAACCTAGTTTTCAAAAGTTGCAAAACAAAATCAGAAACGTAGTAAAACACTCCCAGATTCTATCTAAGGTGAAATTAGGACATTCTGCACGTTGGATAGGCCTAGTTATCAGATGATTGAGCTATGGACCAAAAACCAAACCCTAACTCCTATATCGGGCTGAAATTTGTGACCATATGGGTTAAATCGACGGCCAAGTATGGGAGATGGGCGCTCGGGCTTCTAGGGTAGCCATCTCACTGTACTCACTGTTAAATTTTCAGAGCTCCTGGGTAATACCAGATTCCATTAGAACACCACAATTCAACAAAAACCCGATATCAGAAAATTCCAAGTTCGTGTTTGAGACTTCAAAGCTCATTTTAAATAAGGCTACCATCACTACTAGACCAAAGGACACTCACTACACCTCCACTAACCTCTACTATACGTTTCATCTACTAACCCTCATCCTAGAATTTTCCAAGATCACAAAGTTTAGACTTTTTAACTCTAAACTAAACTTGGGGTTAGGAAACTTAAAACTTGAACAAAGGTGAGCGTTTTACCTCAAGGGAGTAACTCAAGAAAAATTCTAGATGATCGAAAGTGCTCAAAACTCCAACTTGCTTCCACCATGGGGTGTAGGATGAGGCTGTGGGCATTTTTTGTGTAGGTGGTGTGAATTTTAGATGATGTTTTGGGGGTGGTTCAAGATGGTAGTGGAGGTGGAGGTGAAGGATGAAGGAGATGGAGAATGAGATGAAGAAAAATGGAGGAGGAAAGAATGTTGAAGGCAACCATACACAAACTCTCTCTCTCTCTCTCTCTCTCTCTCCCCCCTCATAAATACAAGTTACCTCATGTCTCCCTCTCATTTTCCATTTTTCTTTTCTTTTTCTTCTCTTTTCTAAAAACAAAAACCATATATCAACACAATATGTGTCATGGCACTCCAAACATGGTTAACAAAATAAAGCTTGATTAAAGGCATAATTAGTGAAATACTAATCAAGTTTAACATTAAACTTGCATGTAAATAATTATATATTAATTTATAAAAATCCCAAATCAAATAAATGCTTCCATAAATGATAATTCATTTTAAATTCCTATTATTTTCTAAAAATATAGGTATATAATTATACCATTTTACTAAAACTTATTTCCATACTTGCATAATATTCAAAAAAATTATTATTTTATTATTTAAATTCCAAAAAATATTATTTTATATTTTCTGAAATGTTACACTTTGTCGGTCGATCGATAATTACCCAAACTGTGTTATTGCCCTTTAGACTCCGTGGTAAGGCTCTCACGAAATCTATGGCTATATATTTCCATTTCCATTAAGGAATCGGAAGTGGTTGCAACAAACCAGCCATCCTTTGATATTCAGCCTTGACTTGCTGACACACCAAGCACCTAGATACGCAGCGAGCAATCTCTCTTTTCATGCCTTCCCACCAAAAGTGTTGTCGTAAATCTCTATATATCTTCGTGCCTTTCGGATGTACTGAATATGCGGAACTATGAGCCTCTTTCATGACTTCTTCACGAACATCTCCTTTAGGTACACACAAACGACTTCTATATCTTAATGAACCATCTTCATTAATCAACAAATCTGTTCGAAGTCCCGCTTCCACTTGTCCTCGAAATTTCTGCAATCTAGGATCGTGCGACTGTGCTCTCTTAATGCTATCAATCAATGATGACTGTACTTACAACTACATCAATTGTCCCGAAGAATCTAGTAGTACGATCTCCAACTCGAATCTCTGAAAATCTGTTATAATCTAAGGTACCATCTCCTTCTATGCAGTCAACATCCGTATCGCTGGCAACCGACTTAAAACATCCGGTACTACATTAATTTTCCTCGGATACTACTTTAGATCCAGATCATAATCAGCCATCAGTTCCAACCATCTACACTGCCTTATATTGAGCTCTTTCTGTGTGAACACGTACTTTAGACTCTTGTGATCAGTAAAAACTTCTATTCTTTCATCCAATAAGTAATGTCTCCAAATCTTTAGCGCAAAGATCACTGCTGCTAACTCTAAGTCATGAGTTGGATAGTTCTTCTCATGAGTCTTCAATTGCCTCGACGCATAAGCTATAACCTTCCCATGCTTCATCAAAACACATCCCAAGCCTTTTCCAGATGCGTCACTGTAAATAACTAGTCCCCCGAACCATCTGGCACCGTTAAAATAGGAGCGGCTGTTAATTTTTGCTTTAGCGCTTCAAAATTCGACGCACACTTCTCAGTCCATACGAACGGTACCTCCTTTCGTGTTAACTTGGTCAATAGTTCTGTGATTTGAGCGAAGTTCTCCACAAACCTTCTATAGTATCCAGCAAGCCCAAGAAAAATTCTGATCTCCCCCAGATTCTTTGGAATTGGCTAATCATGAATAGCTACAATTTTTTCAGGGTCAACTGCAATTCCATCTCCATATACAACGTGACCCAAGAACTTCACTTCTTCAAGCCAAAACTCGCACTTGCTCATCTTAACATATAGAATTTATTATCTCAATGTCTGCAGTGCAATTCTCAAGCGTTCTTCATGCTCTTCTTTGCTCCTCGAATAGACCAAAATATCATCAATGAATACCACCACGAACTAATCTAGAAATGGTGAAAAGATTCGGTTCATTAAGTCCATAAATATCGCCGGTGGGTTGGTAACTCCAAATGGTATAAATAAATACTTGTAATATCCATATCGAGTTCTGAACGCTGTCTTGCAAATGTCTCCTTCTTTCACCCGAACTTGATAATATCCTGATCGCAAATCCAACTTCGAGAAAACTCTCGCGCCACTGAGTTGATCGGATGCGAGGGATTGGGTACTTATTCTTAATAGTCACCCGATTTAACTCTCGATAGTCGATGCACATCCTCTGCATGCTATCTTTCTTCTTGACTAGAAGACTGAAGCTCCCCATGGTGAACCGCTACTGCGAATCCATCGCTTCTCTAGTAATTCAGAAACTTGTTTCTTTACCTCTTCCAGTTCTACCGGTGCCATCGGATAATAAGCCTTTGAAATCGGCGCTGCTCCAGGAATAAGATCAATCGTGAACTCCACATCTCATTTTAGGGGTAAACCCGAGATGTCCTCGAACACATCCATGAAATCCCGAACTACTACTGGTGCTTCCTCCTTGATTACTTCTATCGATGAAAAAGAGGCACTTGTCGGCCTAGCCCTAAATTCGACTGGCCCGACAGATCTGCTACCTCCCAAGAATACGAACTCCAGATATTCGGGAATCTAGAAAATCACTTTCTTCGCTCTACAGTCAATGTGAGCGTGGAAAATACCAAGAAAATACATTCTCAAGACAACATCATAACTGTCAGTAACAATCACCAAGAAATCCGTGAATAACTCCCGTCCGCAAATAACAATCAAGCAATCCTTGCACTCACTACTAGATATAATTCTCTCATTCCCAGTGTGTATGTCCCAACAGCTAGATAGAGATATGTATAGGATAGAGAGTGCACTAATAAACTTGGACGACATAAAGCAATGGGATGCAACAGAATCGAATAATGCAAATGCGGGAAAATTATAAACCAGTAAGATACCTGAAACAACATCGTCTGAAACTTTAGCCTTCTCGGCCGTCAAGGTGAAGGCCCATCCCTGATTAGGCCTCTGAGTAATCTGCTTCTACCCATAAGTCTGCTTCTGCAGTTGTCACGACCCGGAAATTTGGCACGTGATCGACACGAGAATCACGTAACGTCTAAAAGCGTAACGTAATTCAAGTAAGCCGAAACCCAGAAATCTAAATCTTTTTGCGGAAAATAGTGGAGGTGCAGTTTTGAAATAAATGTATAATGAAATTAAGTTTTCTTTAAATGCATAGATAATGATATATGAAAAATGCAAGTGAATTATATACTAAAGTAGAAAACATTTTTCGTCCTTTAAAAATTTAAGCAGCATCTTCCTTGTATATTTTGATCCAAAACCACATACATGTAATATATAGGCATCTCCAAGCGGGAGCTATCTCTTCGCCAATTGGCGGAATCACAACCACGAAATAAGCAGTAAATATACGACGCACTACGGCGAAGATCAAACACAGAAAGAACAATAAATATAGCAAGACATCAAAAACCTCAAAAGAAGCGAACATACACCCATCGCTCTAAGTCTTGCAACACAAGTCTGTCTAGGTCTACCAATATACAAAAATCTAGTTTCTGATTTGATGGAGTTTATCTAGATATAATAGAATATAAAAGTACAAGGGTGGTCAAGATCCTATGTATGCCCCACCTACCGAAGCAAACACCCTGAAGGAATTGTGTGCCAGCGATACCGCTACTGATCCAGACGGTCGAACCTGCAAGAAAACTGTGGCACAACGGGGGTGAGTTGCCAACTCATGAGTAGAAAATATCAGCAGGTAGAAATCAAATAAAACAACGATTGCTAGGTCATAATATATCATGAAGGTAATACTATGATATTTAGGGTGACCATGTATACATATATGTCAACAAAAAAGTCTATGACAAACATCTGAAATCATATATCTGTATGCATGTGGATATCATTCACGTGTGTCTATCAACGACACATCAACATCATGGAAATTGAGTGTCCAACATCGACACTCGGAAATATCATGAAACCTGTGTCCATCATTGACACGTAAATCTTCATATATCCAGGCGCTGCATCCTCAGATCGGCCCTCATATCAATCTCATGACTCTGGCTGTATCCTTCGGATAATCCACCGGGTCCAAACTATCACCAGTAGGTAGTGCTCCCTCCTGCCAGGCTCATCGTCATCCCCACGATCTTCTTGCCCCAGGGTACCTTACCGGGTCCACCATATACCCGCAGACGGTTCGTCTATCTCCTCGAATCGGGTACTCGAAAAAGCTCAGAACCGAGAAAACTCATGGTGGACACTTTTAGCATATCAAAGGAAAACCGCGTTTTTAAAACAATACACAATTTCTTTTGAAATATAACCACGGTTCCCAAATCCAGAAATCTCATGAAAACAACATCTCAATGCATGTAACCATAAAGTACGATGTATACAATATAGAACAGTAATATAAGCATGTCAAGTATATCATGCAAGCATGTCCTATGATAGTGCTGAACAATGAATGTATTTTACAGTTAAGAATAATATCGTGATATAGTAATTCTATTGTGCAAGTGGCATAGCAATTACCGATGATGAATGTGTGAGCCGGCAAATCTGTGTAAGTGTAACATACGCATCATCGGTAATAGTGCAGGTGTACTAGCAGATGATATCATACAATGGTAAATACCGGAAACATAACACGTATCTCATGAGGGATAATCCAATATAAACATAAACGACAATTAGGTACATAATTACGCATGAACCATACGGTAAGTTAAAATGATACGAATTGTAGTTTTGAAAGTGGGGTTATGGTGTTTTTGAGAAAAGGACACAATTTGGAAAATCCGTAACATCGCTTGAGGTTTCCATTTAAAAGTGCATACGATTCGTCAGTTTTGGAAATAAGTATGGTTCAGGTGAAATCTTTACGTCGGCGATCCAGCCTCATAGCATCAGATGTGGCAATATCCTTGAATATCATCCTCAAATCAAGAGCGCGGATCAATCATCCGGTATAACTTATCGCGTATGGTAATCCATCGTACGGTGGCATCAAACAGAATAAGGATCCTATCGTCCTATTCATCAACAAGGGTACGGATCTAAGGTCTCGTATAACATATCATCTTTGATTCTCATCCATATATATATATATCATCAATCTCATGTCATCGCTATATTAATCTCATTATATAACTTGGCACATTTATTTATGCATTTATACCACCTCACATCCTCATATACATCGTATCTGCTCATATCATCTTATATCATCATATTGACATCTCAATTTACATCATCTTGCATTAATCATATCGTCACATACTCACTCTTTTGATCAAATCCGTAAGTTTATTCATAGGTTTCTCTAAACTATAACCTATATTCGGTCATTTATCAAGTTGCGGGGGTGCTATACGCCATCCACCCGACTTTCCCCGTAGATATAAATCTACTCACCTGCTAAACTCCTCGCTTAGTCGAAGTCGATATGCTTTGTTGTCTCGAAAGTCCACGCGAAGGTACCTACAATCAAAACACATCGTAATGCTACTAAAATCAAGTCCGAAAAACCGATATGGCACACGAAGTGCTCATAGGTTAGAACCTATAGCCTACGCATGCTAAAATAGCTAAATAACCTTCATCGTTGACGTACAAACGTCCAACGACGAAATACAATATCGAATACCAAAACCTAAGTTCAGAAATTGGAAAACACGAAATCAGCGACAAAGGAAATCACTCCCAGATTCTACTCTAGGTCAAATCAAGACATTCTGCATATAGGATTGGTCTAGATATCATATAACAAAACCATAGACCAAGAATCAACACCAGACTCCCCAATGCGGCCGCAAATTGCGGCCATAAGGAATAAATTTGCGGCCATGCAAAGGGGTTTGGGTCTCGGGTTTCAGGGGTTGCATCAAGGTTGCTTGCTTGTCTCTCTGTCATGGAAACTTATTTTATGGATCTCTCGGGTCATCCCAGATTCTAATAGATCACCACAATCTGTCAAAAATCCGATGTCGAGAAATTCTAACTTTATGTTTTGGGTTCTAGCCTCTAGTCTTGGCCAGTAAAACATCATTAAGGTCATGTAAACACTCACTACACCTCAATTACAACTCCACAAGTCCAAACTTCCACTAAACATCAACTTAGAAATTTCTAAGATCACAATCTACACTAAAACGAGTTCTAACTAAACTAGAAGGTTAGGAAACAATTAACAAGATGAGAAAAGAAGGTTATACCTCTTGGAAGCAACTCAAGAAAACCCCTAGATGCTCTAAGTGCTCAAAATCCGAATTTGATTCAACCATGGAGTGTAGGGTGAGGTTGTATGCATTTTTTATGAAGATGGAGTGGTGTTTTGGTAAGGTTTTGGAGATGGTTTATGGAGGTAGAGGAGGGTGAAGGAGGAGGAGAAGAAGGAGTTGAAGAATGAAGGAAGTGGGAAATGAAATGAAGAAGAAGTCAAGTGTAGGAGCCTTACCCCCTCCCCCCCTCTCTCATACTCTCACATGCCCATACCTCATCATGTTGCCCCTACTCTCTCTCCTCAATCATTATGTCATCTTATTCATTTCTTTTAAAAATCCCAAATAGCACAATGCAAATGAAACAACAAATAACAATGAAACCATGCAATAAAATGTAACATGTCATGGTGCACTAACCATGGCTAATAAAAAAATACGGATTTGGCTTAATCATGATTAGTAGTGCACTAATCAAGTTTAATTTAAACTTGCACATAATTAATTATAAAATGCCCAAATCCAATAAATACCGTTTTATTAAATAATACAATACACATCTCCAAATATTGGTATTCAATTATACCATTTTACGAAAACCCCAATTCGCAGATCGAACAGTTTTCGTGAAATATATTATTTTAATATTTAAATTCAAAAAATAATATTTTATTTTTCTGAAATGTTACAATCTTCTCCCCTTAAATAAATTCGGACCCCGAATTTAAATTTAAATCCCCAAATACTAAAACATTTTAATAATCAGTTTAAATCAACGGGGCTCCGAAATCACGGAATACTCAAAAATAGCACAGCACATCGAGTGTGCATAAAAACGAATGCGAAACTCAAAATCAAACTCCGTCAAGCATCACGCAATCACTGGAGTTATAAAAGATATGCAAATCTCGAAATCCACTACTAAAATTCGATATGCTATAGTCAAAATCATAATACGTATATAGTATGCATGCTTATAAAATCCTCTAAAAACTGAATAAAACACATGAAAAATCTATTCCGAACCGCCATGCAATGCATAACTCACGGTACAAATGGAGGACGCTCATTTGTAAAGTAGTAAATATATTTTCATACATGTTTTGCTCAAAATATACGTTTCGCCGTTTTGAAATATTCTAAAAGGTTCTCCTTATAAAAGTTCGTGTCACTGTTGGGCATGTAGGAAATAGCGTGACTATAGCTCCTTTTGAAAACATCTGGTAAACTTTTATGTATGCAAAAGTACTCAGGTACTGTCCTCAGATCAGTCCTGCTCGGCTACTATATAATATAATACCTATCATGAAAATAGATGCTCAAAAGGCGAATCCAGTATCACGTGCGTCTGATGCGCACGAAAAACCAAGTCCAATACAAGTGCCACAAATGTGCACAAAAGCAAAACCAAGTGCAACGGATGTGCATGAAAGCATCTGTCAAGTGCAACGGGTGTGCATGACTACAACATCAAATGCATCTAGAGTGCACGAAAATCTCAATCAAGTGCAACTAATATGCATGAATAAAAATCTCAATCAAGTGCACCTAGTATGGACAAAATCACATCACACGCGCCCAGTGTGCGCGAAAATCTAAATCGAGTGTGTCAGGTTCGCACAAAACATCAAGTGCAGTAGTGTGCACAATAATGAATGTCAAGTGCGCGCAATTCACGAAAACATCAACCTGGTGCAATAAATGCACGAAAATAAATATCAGGTGCACTAGGTACCTGAAAACTCGCAAATGCACCAAAATCACACAAAAACAACACCGAGCGCGCCAAGCTGTATAAAGTCATAAACGTATGCAACTGTGTGCACAAAACACGTATCAATGCACTGCAAGCACATGTGAGCTATACCGAGTGTATAATCAAGTCAAGTGCATACAACATGCACGAAATCAAATCGACTGTATGAAATACATAGGATCATAAATATGTGCAGCCAAGGCACAAAATCGACATCAAGTGCAACAGATATGCACAATCGTAAACCAATGTAACGGTGTATAAAATATAAATCAAGTGCAATAACTATGCACAAATGAATCCAGTAGGTGCCGCCATAGTGCACAAAAACAAATATCACGAAACCCAATCATCGAAACTCAAAGTCCAAGCGATAACAGTGTGATACTCGGATCACAACACAAATAGCAATAAATGACATTGAGGTACACCTTCTTCAATGTCGAAAAATTCCGGTGCGCCCAAAGCTGGCAGAGCAAGAACATCCGCTTGCCTCCTGCTCACGGTCTGGCATCCTCTGTCTCTGGGTCCTTGTCTTCTGTGGATCACCAATCCCACCATTTTTCTGCTCGTCAGCCCGATTGGGCAAAATGATGGAACAGTTCCGCTCTGGCACTCCTCTGATCATCTCTTGACCAATTAACATGACCACTCGCAAAACAGCACATTACTGATGGTAGCATCTAGCCCTCTGAATAAGCGCGATACAACTGATCCTGAGTGCAAATCTTTATCGTTGCGGCATCCTGGAAGAACCTGCTTAGGGTCTCTTCCAATCTCATCCATGACGAACTATACGAAAGTTGGCACTCTTTACTTAAATCTTTTCTCATTTCCGAACAACTGCATCCTCAACACGGCTTTCCTCTGGAATTGGCCGTATCCAACACTTCTGCATACATATCCGTCCTTATATATCAACAGGGAGTAACAACAGTTTGTTAATATCTCGCACGAACCTCTTGTTCCACCTGTCTTCATTATTGTCCACATCAAAATCACGTCTTGCTGTCCGCGTACGGCAATTCATCCTCGGCTACATTCAATCTGGAGTCTCTCACACAGACTCGAAATTCGAACTCTGGTATCTTCACCATTCTGTGGAAGATATCTAGTCGATTATGTCCTCAGGAACTCGTCCAAATTATCGGAGGAATACGCTTCATTCATCCATTCTCGATCAACTCACAACGCATCTGGGTGAGGTCCTTCTATCCGAAGCTGGTCAACTTACCGATCTTACATCAGAGCATCCAACGAACAATATCCTCTCTTGATCGATTTACTCTAGATCTGAGTAAAATCCTCTAAATTAGAATTATTCAACTCAACTGAGCCCGCGTCGGCACGTCCAATTAGACGAATCATCTCAGTCGCTCTATTCAAGATGGACTAGCGATCTTCTGTCACATCTCTGTCTAAAAGTGTAACAACCCTAATTTTCTGTACAACTTTCTGTATAAATTTTTTTCAAAAATACAGAAAGGGGTATTTTTGCCTGAGCACAACTTATAAGTTTGTTTTACTTTTTAATAGCAAGAAGGAGCTTGTATCTTATTGGTAAGACCTTGCACTACTGATCCAAAGCACCAGAGTTCAAATCCCATTAGCCACATTATTTTTTAATATTGTTTTATTTTAGATTTTTAGAAGTTCAAGGGTCTACACGTGCATAACTCGTAAAAACCCTACTACACATGTAAAACAAAATAGCCCAGGAGAATCATCGACCGACGACGGACCCACGGCGGCGAGCCCCGCCCCAACTCGCCGTGACTTGGCCGGCGACTCAGCCGACTCGGGCCGGTGCCGCCGACCGAGTTGAGCCGGATCGGCTTCATGTCTTCTGTAAACCTCTGTATTTTGGTATTATCATAACTCCTGCACACTTTAAATTTTCTGGAATTAAACAGAGTCTTTTAAAACCTATTAAAACCCCATTAACCTTATTTTGATTACAATTTTTACTATATTTTTTCAATTCAACCTTTCATCTACCCTAACCCTAGATTTACACTATAAATACCACCCCTGTACACACCTCCCTCACTCCAAAATTCTGATCAAAACTCCCAAGAAAAATCCCTAGAAGTTTAGTGTGCAATTGAAGTTAGCAAAGGGGCGAAACTTCGGCGATCATCCGACGACGACCTTAGGAGCTCCCGGCGACGAAACGACGCACCGGCGCCTCCTACGTCTTCCTCTCCCTCTCCCTCTTCTCTTGAATCTAAACCCGTAAGTCGAACCTCCCTCTGTTAGTTGTATATATGCCCTAGAGGCCATTGTTGTACATATGATGTATATTATAGTGGATGCTTGGATATATATAGTGAGGACTTTCTTGCTCGATATGATAGTATGCTATCTGGTTTCACTTTGTCTTAACATGTTGACTTGTATTGGTTTACTGTCTTACTCTCACATGTTGATAAAGCTCTTAGGATATGTACTCGACTACTAGGACTATGATGCAGATCATACTAGTGGGGCCAAGGTAGTCAAAGAGTACATCCTATTGTAAGTCTACGGTAGCGCCCCGGCCGTCTGTCCGAGGCCAAAATGTGGAAACAAAAACTTTTTCTTAACTTGAAACTGGCGCTATCGTATACTTTTTCCCGGATCGAACCATTAACCTATAACTAGCTATCTAGAGAGAGGGTTGGAAAGCTATACCGATAGATCCGTGTCCTTCGGTCTTTGGCCACCATCCCAAGCTCCTCGCGGCATCTCCGGTCACGATCTCCTCGTCGGAAAAGCACCACATCACCGAGTCTTTTTACGGGCTCCCACCTCTGAACCGATGCAACTCGGACACGAAGTTTGCTAGCCGACGTGTCCAAGATTGCTGTAGAATATACGTAGATCACTTTGTCTCAATGGTTAATCGAAGTTTCCTTGAAGGGAAGTTTGAGGAGAAATGAGCTTTTTGAATGAACAAGGGAATTTTGTGCATAATGAAAATGAATCATCTCCTTACACCAAAAAAAAGAATGGGCTGTCAAATGTAGTGGCCGGCCAAAATAGAGAGAGGGAGGTAATGAAGGGAGGTGAGTGTAGGAGCAAAGAAATGGTGACCATAAGCAAAAAGGAAACCTCACTTCATAATCCTAATCAATCCAATCTCCATAAATGCAAACCTTGAAACAAAGCACTTCTAGAGACCTCATGAAGCTTCATGAGCCACAAAAACCCCCTTGCATTTTGTAAAAGCCACTTTTACAAAAAGACCCCCTCAATGCAAAAATCAACCATGAAAGGATAGAAAGAAAAAATGGCCGAAACGGAATGCAAACTGGCAACTTCAAAAAGCGATCCCGTAATAAATTACAGGATAACCCCGCGACTGTATATACATACCCGTATTTGTATTCCGACCGAATACAAATGCAATGAGACAAAATCTACACAGTATAATACTAGGACCCGGCTTAAACTAAAGTCCGCTAGTATTATCTGTCCGAAACACGACACGTGCACAAGTGCACGCGTATGTTCGAACCATGCCATAAAACCATATGGCCTCTACAAAGTTTCGCCCGAAACTTGAGAAACTGTCTGTGGGGGACTCTAAAGACTCGTCAATATTTTGGCTGTGGATTTAACTACCAGCACGTCAGAGGTATTAGCCGTACGTAACGAGCTACCAGGTATTGACCAAAAGGGAGGTCGATGAGCGAACTCATCCTGACACCCTACTGAGCCTGTCGGTGACAATATCCGTACAGTCCAGTCCGTTCGTCTATGAGCATCGCATGTCGGGCCTAGGGGGTTGGTAAAAGTCAGACCCCCAAAAGCGGTACAAGTCATGTCGGGGTATAGCCCAGAACACCCTGAGATACTACTGGAATACCTACCAGTAAATCTCCTGCCTTGGCCAAGGACTTTGTGTAATGGCTCTCCTAGACACAGCGCGACCTCACCCCCAATACCGGGAGAGAAGAACCTCTGCCGATCCGCTCACTGCCTCCATATGGCTCGGGACTGTATCCAACTAAAACCTGTTTGCATGACTCTTTTGAGCCGTGGTAGGGTAGTAATCAAAGTACAGTGGGAACTCACACGAGACAAATGACGATCTCAGGTCGATGAACTAACCTGTACAATGTCACCAGGGAACTGCTATCTGACGCTAGGTATAATACCAAGTAGCATGTTCCCGGTGAGTCCTGTCCGGTGTACTCATAACCCAATGAGCACTTGTATACATCTTAGGTGATCCAACTGACACCAATGGCTTGTGAGACCGGCCACCGCCCCTCGTCGGGGTCTCGACTGTATACACTAGTCTACTAATGGAGTATCGATGCCCAGTCTCGAAACTCCCACGACTAGGGACCACTTTAAGGATGTGCTTATAGACTACCCAACTCTCACGTATATGATCGCCATCATATACTGCTGGTAGTCAAGCAAGAATCCTAAGGGCTTTATCAACGTGCAATAGTGACCTGTAAGGTCACCTAAAGCAGTACACGATGATAAAGACAAACCATGATAGCATACTATTCTCTATCAACGTGTAATAGTGAACCACAATGTCACTTAAAACATGTACACGATGATAAAGACAAACCAGATAGTATACAAATCTCTCGAGTAAGACTGTCCTACCGGTATAGGTCCTCCCTCAATCATTGCAATCACGTGTCTGCGATCTAATAATTGACTCTGAGGGCACTATATCCAACACCTATAACTGTTCCTAGTCGAGAAGGTATCGAGACAGGGCATCGATACTCCAGAGTAGACTAGCGTATACGCATCTTGACCCATAGGATGGGCAATGAATGATCCCATATCCATTGGTGTTTGAAATCAAAGATAGTGTACGGGTGCTCAGTGGAGACTGGGTACACTGAACGGACTTGCCGAGAACTCCTAGATGGTATTATACCTATCGTCAGATAGCAGTTCTCCGGTGAGACTGGTACAGGTTAGTCTGTAGACCCGAGATCGTCATAGAGTCTTGTGTGATTCCCACCGTGCTTTGATTTCCACCTTACCACGTCCAAGAGGGCATGCAAAACGGTGGCTTTTGGGTACAGTCCCGAATCACATGGAGGCAATGAGCGATAGGAGGGGTTTCGTCTTTCCCGGTAAAGGAAGTTGATGTTGTGCCGTGTTCGATTGGCTATAACTGGAAGTCCCTGGCCAGGGCTGATATGGAGTGCTACTGGTAAGAGTTATCAGTAGTTTCTCGACCTGTTATGAGCCTCACATCGACATGACTTATCGGTTACTGGGGTCTGACGTTTACCACCCCTAGACTTGATATGTGACATACCAGACGAAGAGACCGGACTGTACGGTAGTGTTACTGATTGGATTCACAGGAGAATGCACATGCTTGCTTGTTGATCTTCTGATCGCTCAATACCTGGGTGGCTGTTACGTTTAGCTAACCGCTTGCAGCTTGTGGGTGTTTGATATGATCATCACCTACTGCCGGCGTATTGACGATTCTTTAGTGTCCTACACAGAGGTTTCCTGGCTCAGGCAAAACGGAGTAGGAGCACATATGTGATATGTGCGGGACCGAGAATAATACGATATGAGATACCGTATTCTATTTTCATGATATGAGATATCGGCCGGGTATATGTGATATAGCCGGGTCATCGGATCAAGTGTTGATTCGATGAATTGGTACATGTTATATTAGTTGGTTATATGCAATATAGCCGGATTGTCGGATCGATAATTTAATGTATAATTATATATATGATATATTACATTACGTCAACTAATATAAGCTTGCTTTATTGATTCATTTTCTCACTGGATAATACATTGATGTATATGCGATATATGTTAATTGTATTATTTTCTTTTGTTACAAAATATATTGTATATGTGATATATAATATTGTAACATGTTAGGGTTACAAATACAACATGGTTTTTGAGTTTAAACCTAGTTAGGGTTTAGATTAGGGTTAAGTGTTTGGATGAAGGTTAAGGAAGCTTCATGAAGCTTTGACTTTGTCATCTTGCTTTGATATTTTGTGAAGATATTTGTTAACCCAACCCAAACCTTAACCTATGGTTTATTCTCTACAAGGGTTAAGCCTTTCATTCTTCACCCATGGTTGCAATTGTAACCACAACAATAATTCATTATTCATCACAAAAGCTTTAGCTTCATCTTCTTCTTCTTGCTCTTGAAAAAGCTTCACTAGGTTTTGTGTAAGTGGTGAATAAAAGTGAGAAATTGAAAACAAAAGAGAGCAAAATTCCTACTTCATCATCCTCATCTATTCTGGCCACTTAGATTCGGGTGTTCACTTCTCTAATTACTTCATTAGTGAAGTATAAGCTTGAATTAGAGATTCTTTAAGGTAGATCATCTTAGATCAAGAAGACTTCAAGCAAGATACATCATTCACCTCTTGGAGCCTCACGAGAGTCGGAGTTCTTGATGATCGCAGCGAAGGGACCTCAACACGGAGCTTATGAAGCGAAGGAACGGACTACAAAGGTTGTAATTCTAATCTCTTTACTTCTTTGTATGTGATACAAACTTGTTGCCCTAGAAATTATAGCATGATTCATAGTTTTCTTGCTTTGCACCTCTCTAAATTTTAAAGTGGCATGAGTGATGCTACCAAACCCTAGACTAGGTGCAAGGGAAGCCCGACAGTGGTATCAGAGCCAAACTAGAATTCTAAATACGGTGTTAAAACAATTACGAAAACGAAATCGGCTCTGAAATACGGTATTTTGAAACCCCCATTTTGCTCTCTGGAAATTTTCCAAAAAGTCCTTTAAATTTTTTTCAAACAAGTGCAGAATGTTATATGGCAGATTCTAAGAACATGGGGGAAATACAGAGAGAGGGGCTCGGATTTTGGCCGAGCCTCAGGCTAGGGATTCCGGCCTGGCCGGCCCCCCTGCCCCCTCTGGACTCCGTATTCCTCCTGTGCTCTTATCTTCTATATTTGGGGTTTCTAGTATTGTTTGCTTAGCCCAATTTTCCTATGATGATTATTTTGACTCGGGGCTAATTCGTAGTGTTTCGTAGTCATATTATTTAACACCGTAATGGTAACCTTGACTATATTTAGCAGTTCGATCGAACTTCAAACACCATATTTTGTACCCCGCTGAAATTTCCAAGTGTTGTAATTTTCCGAAGTTGATTATATTCGTAAAATCGTGCAAGTACCCCTATGGATCCCCTAGAAGACTATAATAACCTTAACTCGATTCTATGCCCACGGAACCGCGTTCGAACCTTCAGGTTTGCCGTAGTTCCGTGGTGTCATAGGTGAGGCATTGGTTAACTCCTTCTACGGCTGGTCCATAGACACTGTGGTACGGTTTTTGAGTGTTTTAACTTTGCTCAAGTGTTGAGCTCACGGGGGTAATTTGTGAGTGTATGTTGATTCGATCAAAACGTTAAACATCTTCTTGATATTCTGTGATTGTGATACAATATGTGGAATTCATATAGTTAGGCATGAAATCCGTAATATGTGATATTTCGGGTTTACGATGTCTAAGGAGATTATGGATTCCAAATGTTGTAGTTTTTCACTTTCTTTTCTGCGTCCGTAAGTGTAGTATGTGGGGTATTGCCGGCATCGTTGCTATACATCAACGATAATCAGGATACACATACTTGCTTACATTGATGATATGAGATATTGTGTGTTGCTGTGATATATTATATTGGATTGTCGTGTTCTGAATAGCCGGGGGTTTTATGTCAGATGAGGGTTTTTATTTTCATTCATGTAAAATTCATTGTATATAATATTATTTTATTGGGGCACTTCCGGGTTGAGGATGATGTCACCATTGTATATTATTTACTTTTCCGCATTAGGTAGACCCAAGGAGGGGAGCATAAGTAACCGGGTTCTAGGGTCCAGTGGGAGGCCATCTCGAGGAGTCAAGACCGGGTCTCCCAACCCTAGAATTGGCAGAGTTATTTGCCGCTCTCATAGGGGTCTAGGGATGTGGGTTTCGTTATTCATCGCGACCGTGGAATCCGTGTTTTATACAGGCTCGATATAAAACACGGACCTCCTAGTATATCCAATATTTCATATGTTTCTTCTGCTGCTGATATACTGTGATGTGATCATATTATATGTGTGAGACGAATACTTTATTATTGTATATATGATATATAATAAACGTTGCTTATGTTTTACACCCGCGCTAGTCCCGTCCTGGTATGCCGTTAGTTAAGTAACCTAACGGTGCATAACGGAACATTGTGGCGAATGCGGATGGCATAAGCGTACGTTGTATTTTCGTTTCTTCTGTGATACTTAGGAAGCATAAATGATGGGATTTATTAATGAGATTAATAAAAGAAAAGAAACCTAAAAGATATTGTAGAATCAAATTTTCAAAAAGGGTAGCTACAGTTTTTGCTTTGCATAGTGGTATATGTGATATACCTTGCACCTTACTCGATGAGGAAAGAGCCGAGATCCCTTCACCGGGAGTGACCTCTTTAGCAAAACTGGCAGATGCTACAAACTTACGGTTTAGTTTTTGATTACTTCTATAGTTCTTGCTTTGCACAGCGGTATTTATGAAATATCCCGCACCTTATTCGATAAGGAAAGAGCCAAGATCTCTTCACTGAGAGTGACCTCTTTAGCGAAACTAAAAAGGCCTAAAAACACTCCTTTTCAAAATCACCTGTTTCTACAACGATATCAAGTTCATTACGCTCATGGTTTTCTGAAAAACCTGCGTAGCCCTCCGACATTTCAGATATATACTACTTAGTATTCGTGTTAAGTTTGTTGGCCTGCGTCAAGGCGTAGTATGCGGTAGCTAACTAGTGCTTATCTGTTAACATGAGATATGATTGGATTAGGGTAGTCGTACGACTTTGTTGGCCTGTGTCAAGGGTCGTGCGGGTGGGTTTAATTCAATCAAGAAATGTACGGGTTGAACTTGACTAGCGGACTATGGTTTGTTGGCATGCGTCAGGGTCATGGGACGCTAGGGGTAAAAGCATTATCGGGAATTTCAAGTATTGAAATTTGCAATGAGATTGCATACCTCCTATGAGATAGTTGGATCCCGATACCCACTGCGAGTAAGAGTTACTACTGAGAGAATTTTACACAGGACAATTAGCCAATCAAGTATGTTCCTAGAAAGGTGTTAACGGGGTTATGCCTCTGAAAAAACGAAGTTTACTTTAATTAGGTTCGTGCGAGAGCACGGGAAACCTTCCTCAAAATACCAACACTGGCCTGGCCGAATGATTGGCGAACTTGTAAAGTGTAATTAATCTCGGCTAGTCTTACCTTTTAGGGTTTGAAGGAGGATTTGATTAAAACAATGGGAGCCATCATGATTAGATAAGATAATAACCAATCTAATCTTGCAAGAGCATACGCTAAAGTGTTTTCTTCTCTCTCTCTCCAAGTAGCGACCATGTCAGGCCTTAATCAAGATAATAATATGGATGTATTGGCCGTACCCGCTTATTATACTGAGCAGGGAAACATTGGTCCCGCTCCAAATTATAATTGTTATAAGTCCGAGCAAGGAATAGGAGAATATCTGGATTCTAACGCTGCCCAGACGAAGAACAAGCATGCTGATGCATCTTCTTCGGGTGTGTTAGTTATCGAGAACTATTTCTCAGTTCACTCTACGTCCTGGGTATTAGATACCGGATCGGGATCCCATATATGTAATATGTTACATAGGCTATGTAAAGGTAGGGAACTGGGAGAGGGTGATCATTCCGTAAGAGTTGGGAATTGTGCAAATGTTGCATCCAAAGCAGTTGGTGAATATCACCTTGTGTTGCCAAATGGTAATACACTGATTCTGAACGAATGCTATTACATTCCGAGCATGATATGCAATATTATATCAGTTTCTTTATTGAGTAAAGAAAGATGTAATCTTGTAGTACAAGATAATGTTATGAACATCTTCCTGAATCAAAAGTTGATTGGATCAGGTTCGTTATTTAATGGTATATACGTTCTTAAACAGACTACAGTACTTAATGTACAAAACACATATAAGAGGAAGAGTTCAGAAATGAACGAATCCTTCTTGTGGCATTGTAGACTAGGTCATATCAATACGACACGACTAGCTAAGTTGCATAAGGATGGATATTTGAATCCGTTCGAACTTTCATCTTATGACACTTGCTAATCATGTCTCAAAGGCAAGATGACCAAAACTCCGTTTAGTGGATATGGAGAAAGAGTTACAGAACTTTTGGGACTGATACATAGTGATGTATGTGGTCCCATGTCTACACATACCAGGAACGGTTCTTCCTACTTCATTACATTCACTGACGATCTCTCAAGATACGGACATGTGTTCCTGTTGAAACACAAGTCTGAAGCTTTTTAGAAATTCAGAGAATATATGAACAAAGTAGAGAACCAAACGGGCAAAAGTATTAAGATCCTTCGATCTGATCGAGGAGGAGAATACTTGAGCAATGAGTTCCTAGATTATCTAAAAGAGAATGGGATTCTCTCTCAGCTTACTCATCCTTATACACCACAGCACAACGGTGTATCGGAGCGGAGGAATCACACCCTATTAGATATGGTGCGCTCTATGATGAGCACTGCCGAGTTACCTATTTCCTTCTAGGGATATGCACTGGAAACAACTATAGACCTATTGAATATGGTTCCCACCAAATCTGTGCCAACCACTCCATATGAGATATGGAAAGGAAAGAGACCATCTCTTAATTATGTTAAGATATGGGGTTGTCTGGCATATGTGAAAACACAAAATCCGGACAAGCTCAAGGCAAGGTCTGTTCTGTGCAAGTTTATTAGATATCCCAAGCATTCGCGCGGGTATATCTTCTACCACACCGAGGAACAAAAGGTGTTTGTATCTCGGCATGCCACCTTTTTAGAAAAGGAATTTCTTGAAAAAGAAATTAATGGCAATGAGGTAGAACTGGAAGAAGTTCCAGCTACACAAACTGTAACAGATGATTTGGTAGAACCATAGGATTCAGTAGTTCTTGACGAACCCCAGCTTCTCCGCCGATCTAGCAGGGTTCCTCATCCACCTGAGAGATACTACGGTTTTCTCATTGATGGTGGAAGCGAGGATTGCATCATAGAAGATGATGACCCAACTAGCTTCGAGTAGGCCATCACAAGTGGGGACTCTGTGAAGTGGCTGGATGCAATGCGATCTGAGATGGAATCTATGTACACCAACAAAGTATGGACTTTGGAAGTTGCTCCTGAAGGGGTAAAACCCATTAGGAGCAAGTGGATCTTTAAGAAGAAACTTGGTGTAGATGGAAAAGTGGAGACTTTCAAAGCTAGACTTGTTGTAAAGGGTTTTCGTCAATGACCAGGTGTGGATTATGACGAAACCTTTTCTCAAGTGGCTATGCTTAAATCCATCCGGATCTTGCTTGCCATTGCTGCATACCATGACTACGAAATCTGGTAAATGGATGTTAAGACCGCCTTTCTAAATGGTGATTTAGAGGAATGCGTGTACATGACTCAGCCAGAGGGCTTCGTAGATAGTGGGAGCAGCGGAAAGGTATGAAAGCTGCTTAAATCCATCTACGGGTTAAAGCAGGCATCGCGAAGTTGGAACATCTGTTTTGACGTTGTAGTCAAAGAGTTTGACTTCATCAAGAACGTAGATGAACCTTGTATATACAAGAAGGTTGCAGAGAGTAAGGTCGTCTTCCTCGTATTGTATGTGGATGGCATACTCTTGATAGGAAATGATGTTCCTATGCCGCACTTGGTCAAGCTCTTCTTATCACATCGATTCTCAATGAAAGATCTAGGTGATGCCTCCTGCATTTTGGGAATCAAGATCTATAGAGATAGATCTAAATGGATACTGGGATTGTCCTAATCCAGGTACATTGACACCATACTAAAGAGGTTTAGTATGGAAGAATCCAAGCGTGGGAATCAACCCACGATCTCTGGACTCACTCTCTCTAAAGAGATGTCTCCCAAGATTGATTTGGAGAGAGCTCGCATGCAAGGGATACCCTATGCTTCGGCAGTAGGCTCTATCATGTACGCGATGCTATGTACCAAACCCGATGTAGCATACTCACTAAGTGTAGTAAGTAGGTATCAAGCAGATCCAGGAGAGAGTCACTGGACAGCTGTGAAGAACATTCTAAAGTACTTGAGAAGAACTAAGGAGATGTTCTTGGTGTATGGTAACGGAGAACTCCAAGTGGAGTCCTTTACCGATTCGAGCTTCCAAAGTGATAAGGACGACTCTAAGTTGCACTCGGGATTTGTCTTTACCCTAAATGGAGGGGCAGTTTGTTGGAAGAGTTCCAAGCAAGAAACCGTGGCAGACTCGACGATGGAGGCTGAATACGTCGCTGCCAACGATGCTGCCAAAGAGGCTGTCTGGATGAAGAAGTTCATTACTGCATTTGGTGTGGTTCCATCCATTGAGCATCCAATACCTTTGTATTGTGATAACAATGGAGCTGTGGTTTTGGCCAAGGAACCCAGGTCCCATCAAAAGTCCAGACATATTCTGAGGCGGTATCACCTGATCCGGGAGATAGTTGATCGCCGCGAGATCGAGGTCAGGAGAGTTGACACGAAGGACAACACTGCAGATCCACTCACGAAGGCCATTCTCCAGATACAATTTGAGAGACTCTTCGGGATGTTGGGTATGAGATACTACAACAGCTGGCCTTAGTGCAAGTGGAAGATTGTTAGTTGTATATATGCCCTAGAGGCCATTGTTGTACATATGATGTATATTATAGTGGATGCTTGGATATATATAGTGAGGACTTTCTTGCTCGATATGATAGTATGCTATCTGGTTTCACTTTGTCTTAACATGTTGACTTGTATTGGTTTACTGCCTTGCTCTCACATGTTGATAAAGCCCTTAGGATATGTACTCGACTACTAGGACTATGATGCAGATCATACTGGTAGGGCCAGGGTAGTCAAAGAGTACATCCTATAACTATTCCTAGTCGAAGGAGTATCGAGATAGGGCATCGATACTCCAGAGTAGACTAGCGTATACGCATCTTGACCCATATGATGGGCGATGGATGATCCCATATCCATTGGTGTTTGACATCAAAGATGGTGTACGGGTGCTCAGTGGAGACTGGGTACACTGAGCGGACTCATCGAGAACTCCTAGATGGTATTATACCTATCGTCAGATAGCAGTTCTCCGGTGACACTGGTACAGGTTAGTCAGTAGACCCGAGATCGTCATAGAGTCTTGTGTGATTCCCACTGTGCTTTGATTTCCACCTTACCACGTCCAAGAGGGCGTGCAAAACGGTGGCTTTTGGGTACAGTCCCGAATCATATGGAGGCAATGAGTGATAGGAGGGGTTTCGTCTCTCTCGGTATAGGGAGTTGATGTTGTGCTGTGTTCGATTGGTTATAACCGGAAGTCCCTGGCCAGGGCTGATATGGAGTGATACCGGTAAGAGTTATCAGTAGTTTCTCGACCTGTTATGAGCCTCATATCGACACGACTTATCGGTTACTGGGGTCTGACGTTTACCACCCCTAGACTTGATATGCGACATACCAGACGAAGAGACCGGACTGTACGGTAGTGTTACTGTTTGGATTCACAGGAGAATGTACAGGCTTGCTTGTTGATCTTCTGATCGTTCAATACCTGGATGGCTGCTACGTTTAGCTGACTGCTTGCAGCTTGTGGGTGTTTGATATGATCATCACCTACTGCCGGCGTATTGACAATTCTTTAGAGTCCTACACAGAGGTTTCCTGGCTCAGGCAAAACGGAGAAGGAGCACATATGTGATATGTGCAGGACCGAGAATAATACGATATGAGATACCATATTCTATTCTCGCGATATGAGATATCGGCCGGGTATATATGATATAGCCGGGTCATCGGATCAAGTGTTGATTTGATGATTTGGTACACGTTATATTAGTCGGTTATATGCAATATAGCCGGATTGTCGGATCGATAATTTAATGTATAATTATATATGTGATATATTACATTACGTCAACTAATATAAGCTTGCTTTATTGATTCATTTTCTCACTGGATAATACATTGATGTATATGCGATATATGTTAATTGTATTATTTTCTTTTGTTACAAAATATATTGTATATGTGATATATAATATTGTAACATGTTAGGGTTACAAATGCAACATGGTTTTTGAGTTTAAACCTAGTTAGGGTTTGGATTAGGGTTAAGTGTTTGGATGAGGGTTAAGGAAGCTTCATGAAGCTTTGACTTTGTCATCTTGCTTTGATATTTTGTGAAGATATTTGTTAACCCAACCCAAACCTTAACCTATGGTTTATTCTCTACAAGGGTTAATCCTTTCATTCTTAACCCATGGTTGCAATTGTAACCACAGCAATAATTCATTATTCATCAAAAAAGCTTTAGCTTCATCTTCTTCTTCTTGGTCTTGAAAAGGCTTCACTAGATTTTGTGTAAGTGGTGAATAAAAGTGAGAAATTGAAAAAAAAGAGAGCGAAATTCCTACTTCATCATCCTCATCTATTCTAGCTACTTAGATTAGGGTGTTCACTTCTCTAATTACTTCATTAGTGAAGTGTAAGCTTGGATTAGAGATTCTTCAAGGTAGATCATCTTAGATCAAGAAGACTTCAAGCAAGATGCATCATTCATCTCTTGGAGCCTCATGAGAGTTGAAGTTCTTAATGATCGCAGCGAAGGGACCTCAATACGAAGCTTATGAAGCGAAGGAACGGACTACAAAGGTTGTAATCCTAATCTATTTACTTCTTTGTATGCGATACAAACTTGTTACCCTAGAAATTCTAGCATGAATCATGGTTTGCTTGCTTTGCACCTCTCTAAATTTTAAAGTGGCATGAGTGATTCTACCAAACCCTAGACTAGGTGCAAGGGAATCCCAACACCCTCTTCTCTATTCTTTTCTAAAAACACGTATTTCTAAATACCGACGGAATCGGAGTTAATCCGATGTCCGATTTGGTTCTTCCTAAAAATCCCACTTTTTCTAAAATACAATCATACTAAACTCTTACATGTTGACTATTAAATATTAACAAGTCATATTGAACAAGTTCCAAATCAAAAGGATTTCTATTTCAATTGTTATCGTATTTTTTTCACTAAAATACCATGTAGTTTAATTCCGACATTTAAAACATCACAATCTTGCTATACCTTTAAGTAGATCACGAGGTAATGACCTATCTCCTCACAACACTCATATGCAACATAGCATAATACCTTTCGGGAATATAGAATACAGGAAAACGAAACCTACATATAAATACCACTAACTATCAAAAACGTTTTCTATAAGATTACGTATTTTATAAATCTTTGCAAAGCGCCGCTACAACCCATTTTGGGGAACCCGACTGGGATGGTGCGGATTATCTTACATCCCTGGGCTTAGTAGTGCGAGACGTAGACCTCCTCAAGGAGCATTCGGTCTCGATAGATTTAAAATACAAATATCTTAAGAAAATGAGATTTCTAGAAAATAATAAATTAAAATTATTTTTTATAAATATATATATATATATATTATCGAAATATCTATTTTTGTTAAAATATCAATATTCCAACTTTTTTAAATCAAAAGAATCACTTTACATGAAAATACCATGAAATTCCATACAAATCCAACACTTTACAATTAAATACCATGTATTATGAAATTAGGTTATTTTCACTAGAAATATCACAACTATAAAATATACATCTATGATAACTCTAAAGACGATAATTAAATACTTGGGGTGTATTTGAAAATTATACAAAAGTATTTTTACATAAAACCCCCTCAAATTCTATAAATTACCCTAAGGACCCTAGTAAATATAGGTTTAAGCGGACCAATCTCTTGAGCCTCAGGGAGCCGGAGAAGTGGGTGCTTGCCTATTTAAGGTAGACAACTTAATAACGGTGTTATCAATACGGTAATCGTCTTTGAAAAAGACACAAATCATGCCGCCCATGTGTAGCGGTTACCGATAACATCAAAACAATCAGGACTTCAATTTATTTTTAATTGTTCTGACTCAGACCGAGTCTCATTAATAATCTGACTTGAATATGATTCAAGTATCCAAACTATAATTCAACTTGAATCCATGAATCCATATATTCAAACTATTCAATCTATACAATCTATACAACTTGACCGAACCGAACCATGGATATACTTCCATTTACATGATTCTCCAGTTACATCCATTTACAAGATTCTCCAGTTACATCCATTTACTAATATCATGGTTTCGGCAAGTCATCTATACAATTTTCAAGACAATATAATACAAGACAATACCATCAGTACAATCATTACTATCAATACAATAAATACATGGGGTATTGGGGTAGTTCATTCATGAATCCAACAGAATCTCAAGAGTCCCCCTAGATCATAAATCCATGTCTACTAACATAAGTAAGCTATCATGAGGGCCCGTGTTTCCATGCTCCTGGATTACAGCATGTTGAGTTTGAAATACTTCGACGACGGTCGAAGTCCCGTTACTAACATTTGATTCGGGCCCGTGGTTCCCTACCCCTGGATTAAAGCCTGTTGGGTTTGAGAATACTCTTGAGATTGACTGACATTCACCCTTGAACTTACGATAACAACAGCATTAATACTAAACACAACAGTATAACCATATCATACAACTTTAAAAGCTACACTCTCTCTTTCTTTCTATTCTACTTCTCCCTTATCTTTGGGACTTACCGAGCGATTGTTCGCTAACGACATTCCTTCTCTTTCTTCTTTGGAATGTTGTCAGGTGATCTGGACACTCAGGAGATCGAGCCTACCAGCAAAGACTTGGATCAGCTTGCCTACGACCCAGAGCACTAGCTTCATTGTACACATTTATTTCAGTACTTTTCATTTACGTTATGCCATTGTTTATGCATTACTTTCATTCAGATGTATTTACTTTTCCATGCATTGTACAAAAGAATGTTAATAAATAAAGTTGCTGTTTCTTTACATTTGTCTCTTGTGTATATTCTTTTATATTGCTTAGATACGCTTAGCGTATTTACTTCAGAGTAGATACGTAGCGGCCTCGTCACATTCTCTGCCCGTACACTGGGAAGCGGGGTATAACAAAAAGCTCCAGTAGTTTTAGCTCATAAACTCTGGAGGTGACATCCTATAAATCTCAGCAACAGCTGGGTCATCTGTCTGCACGGCAGACAACATCGCGGCCTCTGGGGTAGGCTGTACATCAATAGTCCTTTCAATCAGGCGGCCTCTATCAATAGCCTGATCATCCGGTATAAATCCGAACACTCGCCTTAAACGAGAGATCTCAACACAAATACTATACCGATACGTCCCTATGTCACCAGAAAACATCATGGTCAGCCCTCGTCCATGACGAGCTCGCTCTGACCGCAATTCTAGCAGCAGCTTTCTCTCTGCTTAACACCCTGGTGACAGGAATCTCAAGTAGGTATCGATGAAGATAGATCAAGAGACGAAAAGAATCGACTGGTCCGAAATGGATATATGACCATAAGAAAGAATGAAATCAATGGGAGTATGATCATAGGAACAAATAAAATCACGGATCTCAAGAAATGTACATCCTAAGGTCACTTAAGCGGAGCAGCGTGCCATAAATATGCCGTGGAACATACACACGAAACGCCATTTACTCAAGCTACCTACTCCATCAACCAAGGTCAACCAACAAGACGAAAGTTCGGGTCTAATACCCCCTCAATCAAGTCTAAGTTCCGTAAGGTCAAGCCTAAACTTGAACCAAGGTTAAACCTAATGCTCTGATACCAATTTTGTCATGCCTCGGAAATTTGGCACGTGACCGGCACGAGAATCACGCAACGTTAAAAGGCGTAACGTAATTCAAGTAAGCTGAAACCCAGAAATCTAAACCTTTTTGCGGAAAATAGTGGAGGTGCTGTTTTGAAATAAAGGTATAATGAAATTAAGTTTTCTTTAAATGCATAGATAATGATATATGAAAAATGCAAGTGAATTATATACTAAAGTTGAAAACATTTTTCGTCCTTTAAAAATTTAGGCAGCACCTCCCTTGTATATTTTGATCTAAAACCACATACATGCAATATATAGGCATCCCCAAGTGGGAGCTAGCTCTTCGCCAATTGGTGGAATCATAACCACAAAATAAGCAGTAAATATACGACGCACTACGGCGAAGATCAAGCACAGAAAGAACAATAAATAAAGCAAGAGATCAAAAACCTCAAAAGAAGCGAACATACATCTATCGCTCTGAGTCTCGCAACACAAGTCTGTTTAGGTTTACCAATATACAAAAATCTAGTTTCTGATTTGATGGAGTTTATCTAGATACAATAAAATATAAAAGTACAAAGGTGGTCAAGATCCAATGTGTGCCTCACCTACCGAAGCAAACACCCTGAAGGAATTGTGTGCCAGCGATACCGCTACTGATCCAGGAGGTCGAACCTGCAAGAAAACTGTGGCATAAAAGGGGTGAGTTGCCAACTCGTGAGTAGAAAACATCAGCTGGTAGAAATCGAATAAAACAACGATTCCTAGGTCATACTATATCATGAAGGTAATACTATGATATCTACGGTGACCATGTATGCATATATGTCAACAAAAGAGTCAATACCAATGACATGTAAAAACAAACATCTGAAATCATATGTCTGTATGCATGTGGATATCATCCACGTGTGTCCATCAACGACACATCAACATCATGGAAACTGAGTGTCCAACATCGACACTCGGAAACATCATGAAACCCGTGTCCATCATTGACACGTAAATCCTCATATATCCAGGCGCCGCATCCTCAGATCAGACCTCATATCAATCTCACGACTCCGGCCGGTATCCTCCGAATAATCCGCCGGGTCCAAACTATCACCAGTAGGTAGTGCTCCCTCCTGCCAGGCTCATCGTCATCCCCACGATCTTCTTGCCCCGGGGTACCTTACCGGGTCCACCATATACCCGCAGACGGTTCGTCTATCTCCTCGAATCGGGTACTCGAAAAAGCTCAGAACTGAGAAATCTCATGGTGGACACAATTATCATATCAAGGGAAAACCACGATTTTAAAACAATACACAATTTCCTTTGATATAGTTCCCAAATCCAGAGATCTCATGAAAATAGTATCTCAATGCATGTAACCATAAAGTATGATGTATAGAACACAGAACAATAATATGAGCATGTCAAGTATATCATGCAAGCATGTCCTATGATAGTACTGAACAATGAATGTACTTTATAGTTAAGAATAATATCGTGATATAGAAATTCTACTGTGCAAGTGGTATAGCAATTACCGATGATGAATGTATGAGCCGGCAATTCTGTGTAAGTGTAACATGCATATTATTCTCCGCCGAAAGACCGGGAAGGCTGACGTCTTGCCTGAATTTGGGGGCAGATGCTATTTAGTTTTATCCGTCCACCTCTCCGAAGATACCAAGTTGATTTATGGCACCGTGTATCGGAGGTTTAGACGGATGCGGCCGATGTAGCAGACTTCGTCAGATTCCCCCTCATTGTGAGGGGTTTTTGATTGTGGGGACGCTCTTCCCTGCAGGCGCAAGCCCCTGCAGTTAATTACGTTACCGCATCGCGGTAACCACTTTCTCCTTCTCCAGATGGTCACTTCGTGTCGTGTGTGTTTGTTTTATTTTTGGTTGCCCGTGGATTGTATACGGATACTAATTTATGTTGTTGCCCGTTGGGCGTGGATTAGTCCAAATCCGTATCTTCTTAGATTTGGGTTTGGGGTTGGGTTTAAGGATACGTTAGTCTCATTTGAGACTAAGATCAACTTAAACGTTTGTTAAGGATACGTTAGTCTAATTTTAGACTAAAATCAACTTAACGGGATCGTTTAGATCCAAAAAGAGCATTTGGACTCTATTGTTTAGTTTAGGGACATTGCGGTCGATAATTAGTTTAAAGACATTACGGTCAGAGGTTAAGGACATCATAGTCCATGGGCTTAAGGACCCTACAGTCCGAGACTAAGGACATCATAGTCCATGGGTTAAGGACCCCACAGTCCAAGGTTAAGGACATCATAGTCCATGGGTTTAAGGACCCCACAGTCCAAGGTTAAGGACATCATAGTCCATGGGTTTAAGGACCCCACAGTCCAGTTTAAAGATGTCATAGTCTATGGAATGTATGGTTGTCGGGACCCGTCACCTCTCTGAAGACGTTGAAGGATTACAACGACAAATATCAGAGGAGTGAAGAGATGTACCCTTGAATCGATATTGGTTGGGATCTATAGTCCAATTTGGGACTAAGATCAAAGATTCATGAGCATATGGGCTCAATTAATCTGAATGAGGGGTTTATGGCCAACTTGGGCTCGGCCCACTCAGTTAAAATGTTAAACATTTGACAATGCTGAGTATTGATTTGAATTCTGACAATATTTTTGTCTTTTATTGAATGTTGAGCATTCATCATAGCTCTGGGCTTTACTTATAGAACAATTTATGTTCTTTTAGCGCACACGTGCGGAGCACGTGGCGCACTTGGTGCTTTGCGCCAGTCAAAGAGCACAGAGCGCTTCTGCTGGGTAGCACACACTTGAGGAGCACGTGGTGCACTCGGCGCTGAACGCCAGTCCATGAGCGCAAAGCGCTATTTTATGAGCGCAAAGCGCTATTTGTTCAGTGGTGCACACGTGAGGAGTACGTGGTGCGCTTGGCGCTTTGCGCCAGTCAAAGAGCGCAGAAGCGCATCTGATCAATTTTATGATCTGAGAAATAAATTCTCGTTTAGAAGAGACTTTGTCTCAAGATTCTAAGAACAAAGTTCTTGTTTTGTAGGAGATGTTTCAATCTCTTATTTTAGTGAAAGGCTTTGCCTTTATGGATTTGTGATCCTAAGAGAATTGAATTATTCTCCCCCCTCTTATAATGAGATACTATGATCTCCTTTTGTAAAAGACCTTAGTGTTATAGATCTATGATCTGTGAGAAAAATTATGTTCTTCTTCTTATTTTTTGATGATATCCTTTGATCTCTTTATGAAAGATCTTGGTCTTGCAGATCTATGATCTTAAAGAAAGAAGTGAATTCTTCTTTCTGTTCTTTTTTTTTCCTTGAAGAAAAGTTGTTCTTCTACCGAGAGCTTGGCTCTTCTTTCTGAGATTTCTTAAAGTTTATAGGGGGGTTCCTCTATATGAGACTTGAAGTCTTGGGGCCTTTATATAGGGCGAGCTGTTTTGTTCATTCAGTTAAGGAGATCTTTTCTCCAATTGATTTGGGGATTTCCTTACCGTTGGATTTTTGATCCAAGGGCTTCTGATTTACAGAAGGTAATTTTCTTGTTTTTAACAAGATTGGGAAATCTTTTCCCACAAAGAATTTATTCTGTATTTTGGTGATTTTTAATCACTTTTGGATCATTGATCCAACAGTGCTCTGATTTACAGAGCACAATCTTTTTGTTTGGAAAGAATTTAAGGAATCTCTCCTTAACAGAATTTTATTCTGACTAATTGATGATTTATCATCTTTATTGGATCTTTGATCTGACGGTGGGGAGCTTTTAGTTCCAACGCTAGCGGGCCCGTGCCTTGCACGTGGTGCGCTGCTCAGAGTGCAGCGCACTTGGCGCTAGCGCATCCGTGATTTACACATGGTGCGCTGCTTTTAGTGCAGCGCTGTTAGCGCTAGCACACACGTGCTTTGCACGTGGTGCGCTGCTTAGGGCACAACGCACTTGGCGCTGCTATGAAGCGTTGCTTCATTTCAAAATTTGAATTTTGAACACAGCTTTGCTCTGATTGGGGGAAACAAATGCCCCCTACCGTTGTACTCACGTGGCCTATATGTGAGTGCAGCGGTGGCAGTATCTGCGCCCTTGGATCAACTCAGAAGTTGAAACGGCATCCTAGTGCCTATAAATAGGACCCTTGGTCCTTAAGATGATTTCTGTTCATCTTCCTATTTTCTGAGAATTTTCATTCTCCTTCAGAGCATAGCTCTTCATCTTAAGAATTTTCTTAAGGACAGAACTCTGTCAAAATTTAGGTAATGATTAAATCTTTTAAAGGACTATTTAATAATCTAGAGTTTCACCCATTAACAGAGTTTTGCTTTTCATAGATCTTTGATCTAAAGAAAACCCTTTTATGGTTTCATTAACAGAGCTTTGCTCTCTTTAGATCATAGATCTTTAAGAAAACCTTAGCAGGGTTTCTCAACAGAGCTTTGCTCTGGTTAGATATTAGATCTTAAGAGATCCTTTTCAGGGTTTCTTAACCCATTAACAGAGCTTTGCTCTTTTCAAATCATATAAATTTATTAATCTTTCATAAAGAACTCTTAAGAGTTTGTTCATGGATCTTGAAGATCATGGAATTTTATTCCATTAAAACTTTACTTTAAGTTCTCTGATGGGTTATTCCATCATTTTTACAGAGCAAGGCTCTTAGAATTTTCTTGAGGAATTTTATTCCTTCATCATTAAAGTTGACAGATGTCACTCTGTCACAGAGTGCTGCTTTCAAGGGGAGATTTACTCCTTGGCCCGAGGGGTCCTCATTGAATGAGAATCTTTCTTTAGGATTTCTCTTTTATTTACATAAATTTAAATTTGTTAGGTGTCATGACCAGAACTTGTTTTCCCGATGGGGATTTCAAGAGTCGTTCAAATCCCTGTGTCTGTTTTTAATCAGTCTGTCCACTAACTCCTGCCGATTTTCTTTTTCAGACGTTATGGACGCTCATATGTATGATCTTGACGAAATTATTTCTTACGGAGACATTCGCGCAGTCGGACGTTCTCAAAACCTGGAATTCACAAACGCCCAGTATGCTGAAATTATGGGTCGCTTTGATGCATACAATGGTCGACTGCTTCCTCGCCGTTCCTCTCTCTTGAAGCTGTGGGAGCGATCTGGGGAGCACTTCCTCTATTTTATGCCGGCATGCCGCTTAAGGCATTGGACGACGCCGAAGATAAGGTGCACTCGGTGTATCTGATGGGCTTAATCTCAAAAAAAAGGCGAGACAACCTCGTTGATATCCTGCATCAAGCTTTTCAGCAAGCGGCGATACTCGCTGCTTATCGGAGGGTGGAGGACATCAATGGGGATCCTGACGCTTGTGATCGTGAAAGGATGCACACGAAGATGGTCTGAGAGGCCCGAAAATTTTTGGATGGCCTCAATTTTGAATTTCTCAATCCATGTCCTGGATTTGATATTTTGCCTTTGTAGACGTTTTAATGACGTTTTTGTCTATTGTTTTCATCAATGTAGGAATTTTCTAAAGTATGAATAGCAAGCTTTTCCATTTCCATGTGTTTATTTTATGCATTAAACCTTTTCTCACATGCACGAATGAGTATGCTTTGAACGCTTAACTGAATGCGAATCAAATGTTCTCCTTACTGTCGCTTTCTTCTCTTTGCTGTGTCGTTGCCATGTGATTTTAGCGAGTGTGGCCTATAGATAGTAAGTGACGGTCCATCCTGGACTCTTTGTCGGGTAACAATGGATTTGGAAACAGGTTTAAGTCTGCTTGCCTAAGACTTTTCAACTTTATGAGCCGTGAGGGTCTCATAAAGACTTTTTTCCCTACGAGTTGAGAGGATCTTATAGATGTATTTCCTTCTTAGGAATCGTGAGGATTCCTAAGTGTGTTTTCTCTTGAGAGTCGTAAGGATTTCCCAAGAGAATTTTCTCCTTACAAGTCGAGAGGACAGTAAGTGATTGTTTCCTTTCTTGTCGGAGAGTGTGGCCTGTAGAAAATCTACCTTGACCTTTCTACGAGGCAATGATGGCTTGGGAGACAGGGTTAGGATCTGTCACCTAAGACTTTTCAACTTGATGAGCCGTGAGGGTCTCATAAAGGATTTTCTCCCTACAGGTCGAGAGGATCCCGTAAGTGTACTTTCTCCTTAGGAATCGTGATGACTCCTAAGTCCGTTTTTTCTTGAGAGTCATAAGGATCTCACAAGAGAATTTTCTCCTTACAAGTCGAGAGGACTTGTAAGTGGTTGATGAGTTGACTTGCTCCTGAATCAAAGAATTGCTTTGACGGGGAAGTCGAGGGCTGACTTTATCCGTATTTTACGGAGTCGGGGGGTTGACTTTATCCGTATTTCACGGAGTCAGGAGGTGCTCTGGGCATTTCCCACGGGGCCAGGATTGACATTAGCCGTGTTCCACGGGACCGGGATTTGCTCTGGACTTTTCTCACGGGGTCAGGATTAACATTAGCCGTGTTCTACGGGACCAGAATTTGCTCTGGGCGTTTCCCACGGGGTCAGGATTGACATTAGCCGTGTTCCACGGGACCAGGAGGTGCTCTGGGCATTTCCCACGGGGTCAGGATTGACATTAGCTGTGTTCCACGGGACCAGGATTTGCTCTGGGCGAGGATTGACATTAGCCGTGTTCCACGGGACCAGGATTTGCTCTGGGCGTTTCCCACGGGGTCAGGATTGACATTAGCCGTGTTCCACGGGACCAGGAGGTGCTCTGGGCATTTCCCACGGGGTTAGGATTGACATTAGCCGTGTTCTACGGGACCGGGATTTGCTCTGGGCTTTTCCTACGGGGTCAGGACTGACATTAGCCATGTTCTACGGGACCAGGAGGTGCTCTGGACGTTTCCCACGGGGTCAGGATTGACATTAGCCATGTTCCACAGGACCAGGATTTGCTCTGGGCGTTTCCCACGGGGTCAGGATTGACATTAGCCGTGTTCCACAGGACCAGGATGTGCTCTGGGCGTTTCCCACGGGGTCAAGATTGACATTAGCCGTGTTCTACGGGACCAGGTTGTGCTCTCTCGGTTGTCTGTGAACTGTCGAGGTTTGGAATAGGGAATTTGCCATGGCTCCAAGGTTGATTATCGCGTCTGAATCCTGCTGGACTGAGGAGGAACGCTGTTGTGGGTCTCTAGGCTATATATGTGGCTGTTGAGACTTGGCTCTCTTTCTGATGGAGCCTGGTGGGAAGGTATGGTTCCCTCTTCATTTGTGCCCCTGGATTGTATACAGGGATCGATGTGATCTCACCTGTAGGGCAAAAAGTTTCACTTTATATATTTTTCTTTCCGCGATGCTCTATCATTTCAGCTTTTATATCGCGAAAGTCACGATTGTCCAATCATTTCGGCCATTTTTCGCGGCGCCCAATCATTTCGGCTATTTGTTTTATTTACTCGCTGCTTTTTATTGCGAGTTGCCCAACCATTTCGGCTATTTTGTATGCATATATTTTTACTTGTTGATTTTGTTGCAAGTTGTCCCATCATTTCGGCTATTTCGTATGCATTTGTGGCTCGCTGACTTTTCGCTGCGAGTTTTAGGATTTGATACCAATTAGGCATCAGTATCGCTACAACTGGGATATTGCCAGGAGCGAATCATCATTTGCCTCTGTCGATGTCGAACAAAGGTGGCTTTGCGAACAGGGTTAGGATCCTGTCGACTAAGGCTTTTTGACTTTACGAGACGTAAAGGTCTCGTAAAGGTATTTTCTCCCTACGAGTCGTGAGGATCTTGTAGGTGCGTTTTCTCCTTAGGAATCGTGAGGATTCCTAAGCGTGCGTTCTCTTATAAGTCGTAAGGATCTTACAAGAGTGTTTTCTCCTTATAAGTCGAGAGGACTTACAAGGGCTGTCCACTGTGTAAACATATCCCTAGTCGCGGGTGGGACTTTGTTAGGGAGAAGTTTATTCGTGTCCGTAGATTGTATACAAGGGTCGAGACGCTTGTAGGTCAAAATCAGGGTTTATGACTGCTTAAGAATAGGTTCAGATCCCTGTAGCTTAAGGCTTTTGAATCTTATGAGCCGTGAGGGTCTCATAAGAGGGTTCTCCTTATGAGTCGTGAGGATCTCGCAAGTGTAATTTCTCCTTAGGAATTGTGGGGATCCCTAAGTGTGTTTCTCCTTTGTGAGAAGTAAGGATCTCACGCAGGTGGTTTCTCCTTACAGGGTCGAGATGACCTTGCAAGTGTCTTTTAACGAGATTGCGCCCTTTCGGGTTTTCATAAAACTCGCCGATAGTCCTACTGTTTTTAATCACGGAGCCCTTTCGGGTTTTCATCCGTGCCCATCTCGCTTATGGACATACCGTTTTTTTGGTCATCAACCTTGGGATGCTGCGGTCAGTAGTAGTTTATAGACGTCTCGGTCAACAGCCAGTTTTAGGACATAGTGGTCCATCGTTAGCTTAAAGACGTTTCGGTCCGTAGCGCCGGCTATTACTTATTGAGTTTGGGCTTAGGAAGATAGCGAGCGGACACAGGTGTCGTCATCTATCGTTGACCTAGGCCGTGACTCGTCAGGCATAGTATTTTTTTAGGAAGTGAACGTTTATTGGCCTAAAAGGTCTTTAACCATGCATGTCCGTGAGTAGATAAGCTCAACCCTGGTAAACTTTGTCTATGATGTACGGGCCTTCATAGTTCGGCTCGAATTTCCCCCGTTTGGCACGATTGGGGATCATAGGTCTCTTGACCACTGGCACGAGTTTGCCTTGACGGAATGTTCTCGGCCTAGTCAATCTCTCATATGAGCGTGTCATCTTTGCTTTATAAGCTTCTAAGTTTTGCTGTGCTATGAGCCGGGTTTCGTCAAGGGCATCAAGCTCCTCAAGCCGAAGGTGAGCATTTTCTTCGTTGGTTAGCTCGTAGTGAACCGCTACTCTTAGCAAGGGTAACTCTATCTCGAGGGGGAGTACCGCTTCTATGCCGAATACCAATGCATACGGCGTTGTGTTTGTGGCCGTTTTGAACGTAGTTCGATACGCCCAGAGTGCTTCATGTAGTTTCTTGTGCCAGTCCTTCTTATTTTTGGACACCGTCTTCTTCACGATCTTCATCAAGGTCTTGTTGAAAGCCTCAGCTAGATCGTTAGCTCGGGGATTATAGACCGAAGAGTATCTCCAGTCTATATTATGCTGTTGTGCGAAGCGGCTGATCTTGTAGCTTCTGTAGGCTGGCCCGTTATCGGAGATAATCCATCGCGGAGTGCCGAACCGGTAAATGACGTGTGTCTTGAAGAAATGGAGGATATTCTTCGTCTTCACTTCTCTTAGCGGTATTGCTTCCGCCTACTTAGAGAAATAATCAGTTGTCGCCAATATGAACCGATGTCCTCTTGATGATGCCGGTTCGATGGGCCCGATTATGTCAGTTCCTCACATTTCGAATGGCCAGCTAGCTACCGTTGGATGTAGTGGATTTGGATGCTGGTGGATAAAGTCCCCGTGAATCTGGAACGAGTGGCACTGCTTCGCGTATTCGAGGCAGTCTTGGATCATTGTGGGCCAATAATAGCCCATCCTTTTGATCTTCAGCTTCAGTTTAGGCCCGGCTTAGTGAAAACCGCAGAGTCCGTTGTGAGTTTCTTGGACGACTCTCATTGCTTCTTCAGGTCCCAGGCATCTTAGCCACAGAGAATCAAATGATCTCTTGTATAGAGTATCATTGACGAAAGCGAAAGACAGAGCTCGTTTCGTGAGCTGATGTCTTGAGGACGCATCTTCAGGTGTTCGACGGGATTTGAAGTAGTTTATAAAGACTTCTCTCCAATCCTCAGCCTTTTCCTAGTCTTTTATTTGTAGGGCTGTCTCTTTGGTCGCTTCTTTCTCTTCAGATGACTCTGGAGATATTTCTGCCGGTGCAAGAACCCGACGATTTTTCACAACGATCCTCACGTCATCGAGGTTTTCGTCAGCCAGTTCTTTAGCAAGTTTAGCTAACGCATCCGCTTTGCTATTCTCCGCTCGCGGTATGCTTTCCAGGGCGTAGGAAGGGATCTGAGTCAGTAATTTCTGCATTCTCTCACCATACTTTACCAACTCTGGTTTGCACGTTTGATAGTCGCCATTTACTTGACTAACGACTAGCTGGGAATCTCCGTATATGAGGAGGTATTCAATTCCTATATTGAAAGCGATCTCAAGACCTTCTATCAAAGCTTCATATTTGGCTTCATTGTTTGTTCTCAGCTCTGTCAAGGAAAAGGCAAAGTGCATTATCCCTCCTTGTGGAGTCACGAAGATGAGGCTTACCCCTGATTTAATTATCGAGTGTCACTCCCTCCTTTCTCCTCGTCGATTGTGTCAAACGCGTGCTCGTCTGGCAATTTGCAGTTCAAGGGAGAGTCGGCAGGTATTGGATGCTCGGCGAGGAAGTTGGCGATGGCCTGACCTTTCACTGCCTTGAGAGGACGATATGTTATCGAGAATTCCATTAAGAGTAAAACCCATTTAGCGAGTCGTCCCGTTAGTATAGCTCTTGACATCAAATACTTGAGAGGATCCACTTTCGATACAATATAGACCTCATGCGCCAACGTATAGTGCCTGAGCTTTGTTATCATGAATATTAACGCCTGGCAGTGTTTTTCAATGGGGGAGTAATTGTTTTTTGCCCCCAGGAGAACTCGGCTCAAGTAGTAGAGGGCTCTCTCCTTCCTTTGGTCATTTTCTCGTGCCTATAATGCGCCTAGAGAACCCTCGAGAGCGGTTGTATACAGAATGGGAGGATTTCCCTTGACCGGAGCGGTTAGCATTGGAGGATTCTGCAGGTATTGCTTGATTTCATCCAGTGCGCTTTGGCATTTGCGATCCCAGACGAACGGAGTTCCTTTCTTCATTAGATGACTGTAAGGACGGCACTTGCCGGAAAGATTGGCTATGAATCGCCGGATATATGTGAGCTTTCCTTGGAGAGACCGCAGCTGCTTGAGTGTTCTTGGCGAAGGCATTTCCACGATCGCCTTGATCTTTGACGGGTCTATCTCGATGCCCCGGTGTCGTACAATGAATCCCAGGAACTTGCCTGAGGAAACTCCGAATGCGCATTTGAGAGGGTTCATCTTCAGGTTGTATTTCCATAGACGTTGGAACACGATCTTCAGATGCTCCCAATGCTCCTCGTGCGATTTTCTTTTCACCACAAGGTCGTCAATATAGCATTCGACGATTTCATGTATGAGGTCATCGAAAATCTTCGTCATGGACCTCTGATAGGTAGTGCCGGCGTTCTTCAAGCTGAAAGGCATCACCTTGTAGCAGAATATGCCCAAAGGGGTCCGGAAAGCGGTATGCTTGTGATCCTCGGGATGCATCTTTATCTGATTGTATCCCGATGAGCCGTCAGGGAAGGAGAAAATTTCATGAGTGGACGTATTATCTATCATCAACTCGGTGACCGGTACTGGAAAGTCGTCCTTCGAGCAAGCTTTGTTGAGATCCCGGAAGTCTACGCATATGCGCACCGTCGCATTTTTCTTCATCAATGGGACAATGTTGGCGATCCAGTCAGGATAGTGAACCTCTTGGAAGAAGCCGGAGTCGATTAGCTTCTTGACCTCGGCATTGATGCTCATCTCAAGCTCGAGCCGCATTCTTCTCGGTGCTTGTTTGATCGGCTTGATGTCCGGAGATATCGCCAATTTGTGGACGGCAATCTCCGGACCTAGTCCTGGCATCTCGGAATAGTTCCATGCGAAGCAATCTTTATACTGCATGAGCACGCCTTTAAGCGTAGCCTCCTTTTCTTCAGACAACAGTTCACTGACGAAAGTAGGCCTCGGGTCGTTTGCCGTTCCCAAGTCAATTTTCCTTAGGTGATGGATTAGCGTTTGCTGCCGCCTGAGCGAGCATCTCCTGTAGCTTTTCACGTTGCGGTTGAACTTTTGTCACGGACCGAGTTTGAGGTCAATGACTAGTATAAACCTGAACTTCGTCTTTGGAATTCAACACATAGACTATGTGAACTACCATGCCCCCAGGATTGGGGTATTTAGAGTCTTGGCCTTTGGAGTTCGCTTCGAGCACTTGAGCTTTATTAGGCTTCTCTTTTTTGTGAAAAGCCGCTTTGGATTTGAGAGCAACCGCTGTATCAGGATCCGTCTTGGGGTGATTCCCCTTTACCTGCTTCTACACCTTATATATAGATGAGGAAAGTTGTCTCAGGGAGTGAACTCATTTCTGCTCTCGTGGGATCTCCAGGGGCTGCGGAGATTTCTTCAATATTGCGGTAGGAGAACTTTGTCTGATCCTTCACAACAATTTGAAGCTGTTCCTAGTTGGAACAATAACATTCACCACTGGGGTTGAAACAGGACCATACGGAGAACTTCCCCCAGCTTATTTTGTATGATGCTGATATCGATGTCGACCGTTTCTTACGGCCGGGATTTGACTAGCTTCAGGATTTTGCTGGAGCCTGCCCCCTGTTTCCTTTGAGAGCCTAAATATTCTGCCCCTGCGTCGATGTTGGTCCTTGGCAGGTGCCAGTTGTTGGAGGACCGATTCTATCATCAAAGTTGCAGCTTGGGGAGCTAGCCTGTGGAAGACAAATTTCCTCTGAGCCTCCTCCATCAGCGTGAGGCACCGAGGGTGGGAGGTGGGAGCATCGATCCAAAGAGAATCCCGTTGATTTCTTGAAGAGCCGGATTGCAGATATTTGAGCCTGCAAGTGGCCCGTACTTGACTCCACCAGATATGACAGAGCCTGTGTTGTTAAGGTAGAAACAAACGGCATTTTTCATAGAGATGAAGCGCCGACTTCAGTATCCACTCTCCTAAGGGCAACCACAAATATACACACCGCGATTATCCGATCACGGGAAAAACACGATACACGAAGTGTGGAGTGGAAAGAGGAAAAGGTCCCACCGGGCGTGCCAGAATCTGTTCTCCGCCGAAAGACCGGGAAGACTGACGTCTTGCCTGAATTTGGGGGCAGATGCTATTTGGTTTTATCCGTCCACCTCTCCGAAGATACCAAGTTGATTTATGGCACCGTGTATCGGAGGTTTAGATGGATGCGGCCGATGTAGCAGATTTCGTCAGATTCCCCCTCATTGTGAGGGGTTTTTGATTGTGGGGACGCTCTTCCCTGCAGGCGCAAGCCCCTACAGTTAATTACGCTACCGCATCGCGGTAACCAACTTTCTCCTTCTCTAGATGGTCACTTCGTGTCGTGTGTATTTGTTTTATTTTTGGTTGCCCGTGGATTTTACACGGAGACTAATTTATGTTGTTGCCCGTAGGGTGTGGATTAGTCCAAATCCGTATCTTCTTAGATTTGGGTTTGGGGTTGGGTTTAAGGATACGTTAGTCTCATTTGAGACTAAGATCAACTTAAACGTTTGTTAAGGATACGTTAGTCTAATTTTAGACTAAGATCAACTTAACGGGATCATTTAGATCCAACAAAAGAGCATTTGGACTCTATTGTTTAGCTTAGAGACATTGCGGTCGATAACTAGTTTAATGACATTACGGGCCATTGTTAAGGACATCATAGTCCATAGGCTTAAGGACCCCACAGTTCGAGGTTAAGGACATCATAGTCCATGGGTTTAAGGACCCCACAGTCCAAGGTTAAGGACATCATAGTCCATGGGTTTAAGGACCCCACAGTCCAAGGTTAAGGACATCATAGTCCATGGGTTTAAGGACCCCACAGTCCAGTTTAAAGACGTCATAGTCTATGGAATGTATGGTTGTCGGGACCCATCACCTCTCTAAAGACGTTGCAGGATTACAATGACAAATATCAGAGGAGTGAAGAGATGTACCCTTGAATCGATATTGGTTAGGATATATAGTCCAATTTGGGACTAAGATCAAAGATTCATGAGCATATGGGCTCAATTAATCTGAATGAGGGGTTTATGGCCAACTTGGGCTCGGCCCACTTAGTTAAAATGTTAAACATTTGACAATGCTGAGCATTGATTTGAATTCTGACAATATTTTTGTCTTTTATTGAATGTTGAGCATTCATTATACCTCTGGGCTTTACTTATAGAATAATTTATGTTCTTTTAGCGCATACGTGCGGAGCATGTAGCGCGCTTGGCGCTTTGCGTCAGTCAAAGAGCGCAGAGCGCTTCTGCTGGATAGCGCACACGTGAGGAGCACGTGGTGCGCTCGGCGCTGAGCGCCAGTCCATGAGCGCAAAGCGCTATTTTATGAGCGCAAAGCGCTATCTGTTCAGTGGCACACACGTGAGGAGTATGTGGTGCGCTTGGCGCTTTGCGCCAGTCAAAGAGCGCAGAAGCGTATCTGATCAGTTTTATGATCTGAGAAATAAATTCTTATTTAGAAGAGACTTTGTCTCAAGATTCTAAGAACAAAGTTCTTGTTTTGTAGGAGATATTTCAATCTCTTATTTTAGTGAAAGGCTTTGCCTTTATGGATCTGTGATCCTAAGAGAATTGAATTATTCTCTCCCCTCATATAATGAGATACTATGATCTCTTTTTGTAAAATACCTTAGTCTTATAGATCTATGATCTGTGAGAAGAATTATGTTCTTCTTCTTATTTTATGATGAGATCTTTTGATCTCTTTGTGAAAGATCTTGGTCTTGCAGATCTATGATCTTAAAGAAAGAAGTGAATTCTTCTTTTTATATGAGACGATTTCATCTTTCTGTTCTTTTTTTTTACCTTGAAGAAAATTTGTTCTCCTACCGAGAGCTTGGCTCTTCTTTCTGAGATTTCTCAAAGTTTATGGGGGGGGTCTCTCTATATGAAACTTGAAGTCTTGGGGCCTTTATATAGGGCGAGCTGTTTTGTTCATTGTTTACCTCAATAAGAGCAAAGCTCTGTTCAAATTCCAAGGTGAAAAAAAGCAATGATTCTATTTTTCTCCAATCAGAGCAAAGCTCTGTCTTGAAAATTAAAGAGAAAATTAAAGTTAAAATAAATGAAGTAACACTTCAGATCACCTGCGCTGCACGCAGAGCGCCACGTGTCAAAATCAGACACGTTAGCGCAGGGAGCGCAGCGCCCAAAGTAGCGTACTCCATCAGAGCCAAGCTCTGCAAAAAAAAAATAAAAAATAAAAAAAATTGCGCAAGCGCAAATGCGCTGCGCTGCGCGACACGTGTCGGCGCAGCGCAACTGTGCGCTGCGCGAAAAAAAAAAGAAAAAGAAAAAAAGAAAAAAGCTGCGCGACACGTGTCAGCACAGCGCGACACGTGTCACGCTCTGGAGCATTTGCGCCAAGCAGAATTAAGATTCTGAGAAATCTTTTCTGTTCTTGTTAAAACAAGAAAATTTTCTTCTGTAAAACAGAGGCCTTCGGATCAAAGATCCAACGGTGGGGAAAATTCCCCAAATCACTCAGAGAATGATCTCTTTAACAAATTTTAACTGATTTATGGGAACTATAAAAAGGACCCTAGACCTCAATTCAAAGGCATGAACATTTCTTGAAAAAATTAAGAGCTTCAAACAGAGAGAACTCTGAGAAAAATTTCAAGAAAAAGGTAAAAAGCTTCATAAGAGAGAAGAAATTTCTTCTAATAGATCATTGATCTAAAAACAAGATCAATGATCTTCACATAATAAACAGTGCTTCGCACTTCTTATGAACCACTGGTTCTTTAAAAACAAGAAAACAACGAAATAAAAATAGTGCTTTGCAGTTTTATAAACCTCTGGTTCTTGGAACAAAAAAAAACAACTTATTTTTCCTTGATCTAGAAATCAAATAGTGCTTTGCACTTTTATGAACTTTTGGTTCTTGAAATAAAAAGAAAAACTTGTTTTTTCTTTGATCTAAATTAGATCAAGAAATCAAACAGTGTTTTACACTTCTTTTATGAACCATTGGTTCTTGAATCTAAAAGATTCTCAAATTAATAGTGCTTTGCACTTATAAATCTGCACTGTTGCGCTCTTGGGTTGGCGCAAGCCACCAGAGAGCGCCACGTGTCAGCATCTGAACCAGTTGCGCTACGCGCTTTTGAAATGGAGCTTTGCTCTCTGAAATTGGCGCAACTCACCAGAGCGCACCACGTGTCAGCAGCGCAAGCGCAGCGCACTAGCGCAGCGCACTGCGCTGCTTGACACGTGTCATCGTCATAAGCGCTTGCGCTCTTTGATTGGCGCAAAGCGCCTGTAAATGCAGTGCATTTTCTCTGTTAAAAGGGCCAGGCCCAAGTCAAAATGACTTAACAGGCCAAAATAAATTGCAAGGCAATAAATGGGCAGAGCCCAAATAAATTGATGCTTTGCATCCTTTATACAAGGGCAGAGCCCAAATAAAATTGATGCCTTGCATCATTCTTAAAAGAACAGAGCCCAAAACAAATTGATGCTCTGCATCCTTTCTGGGCAAAGCCTAAATAAAAATAAAAAAAAGAAATGCAATGCAAAAGCAAATAAAATGTTGAACATTTTCAATTGGACTTAGCCCAATTTTGGCCGTAAGTCCTTAAATTAAATTGACTGAGCACGACTGCTCTTTTAAATTAATTTATATCCGGTTCGAGGGTACATCTCCGAGCTCCTCTGACACTTATCGTTGTAATCCTTCAACGACGTCAGAGAGGTGACAGGTCCCGACGACCACATATGTCAATATGGACTGCGGGGTCCTTAAACTCGTGGACCGAGATGTCCTTAAACTAATATCGGACCGAAACGTCCTTAAACTAATATCGGACCGAAACGTCCTTAAACTAACGGTGGACCACTATGTCCTTAAACTGGTATTGGACCACCATGTCCCTAAACTGGCACAATAAAACCTAAATGCTCTTTTGTCGGATCAAAACGATCCCGTTAAGTTGATCTTAGTCTCAAATTGGACTAACGTATCCTTAACAAACGATTAAGTTGATCTTAGCCTCAAATATGGCTAACGTGTCCTTAAATCAAACCTTCAAACAAACTTTAGTCCCAAATTGGACTATAGATCTCTCAACCAACTTTGGTTCAAGGGTACATCTCTGAACTCCTATGATATTTGTCGTTGTAATCCTTCAACGTCGTCAGAGAGGTGACGGGTCCTGACAACCACACATTAATACGGACTGTGGGGTCCTTAAACTCATGGACTTATGCGTCCTTAAACCAATATCCATCCCCAAAATGGGAATGTTGGACCACTATGTCCCTAAACTGGAACAATAGAGCCCAAACGCTCTTTTGTCGGATCTAAACGATCCCGTTAAGTTGATCTTAATCTCAAACTGGACTAACGTATCCTTAACGAACGTTTAAGTTGATCTTAGCCGCAACGCGACTAACGTATCCTTAAACTAAAAAGCACCAAACCCAAATCTAAGTAAATACGGATTTGGACTAATCCACGTCCTACGGGCGACGGCATTACTCAGTCTCCGTATACAATCCACGGGCAACCACTAACAAAACAAACACACACGACACGAAGTGAAATTCTGGAGAAGGAGAAAGTGGCTACCGCGATGCCGTAGCGTAATTAACTGCAGGGGCTTGCACCTGCAGGGAAGAGCGTCCCCACAATCAAAAACCCCTCAAGCGAGGGGGAATCTGACAAAGTCTGCTACAACGGCCGCATCCGTCTAAACCTTCGATACACGGTGCCATAAATCAACTTGGCATCTTCGGAGAGGTAGACGGATAAAACCAAATAGCATCTGCCCCGAATCTCAGCGTCAGGACTTCGCAGTCTTGTGCGCCGCCATTCGGAGGGGAACATTCATTCAGTTAAGGAGATCTTTTCTCCAATTGATTTGGGGATTTCCCCACTATTGGATCTTTGATCCAAGGGCTTCTGATTTACAGAAGGCAATTTTCTTATTTTTAACAAGATTGGGAAATCTTTTCCCACACAGAATTTATTCTGTATTTTGGTGATTTTTAATCACCTTTGGATCATTGATCCAACGATGCTTTGATTTACAGAGCACAATCTTTTTGTTTGGAAAGATTTTGAGGAATCTTTCCTTAACAGAATTTTATTCTGACTAATTGATGATTTATCATCTTTATTGGATCTTTGATCTGACGGTGGGGAGCTTTTAGTTCCAGCGCTAGCGCACTCGTGCCTTGCACGTGGTGCGCTGCTCAGAGTGCAGCGCACTTAGCGCTAGCGCGCCCGTGCTTTGCACGTGGTGCGCTGCTTAGAGCGCTAGCGCACCCGTGCTTTACACGTGGTGCGCTGCTTAAAGTGCAGCGCTGTTAGCGCTAGCGCACACGTGCTTTGCATGTGGCGCGCTGCTTATAGTGCAGCGCTCTTGGCGCTAGTGCACACGTGCTTCGCACGTGGTGCGCTGCTTAGGGCGCAGCGCACTTGGCGCTGCTATGAAGCATTGCTTCATTTCAAAATTTGAATTTTGAACAGAGCTTTGCTCTGATTGGGGGAAACACACATCATCGGTAATAGTGCAGGTATACTAACAGATGATATCATACAACGGTAAATACCGGAAACATAACACGTATCTCACGAGGGATAATCGAACATAAACATAAACGACAATTAAGTACATAATTACGCATGAACCATACTGTAAGTTAAAATGATATGAATCGTAGTTTTGAAAGTGGGGTTACGGTGTTTTTGAGAAAAGGACACCACTTGGAAAATTCGTAACATCCCTTGAGATTTCCATTTAAAAGTGCATACGGTTCGTCGATTTTGGAAATAAGTATAATTCAGGTGAAATCTTTATGTCGGCGATCCAGCCTCATAGCATCAGATGTGGCAATATTCTCGAATATCATCCTCAAATCACGAGCGCGGATCAATCATCCGGTATAACTTATCACGTACGGTAATCTATCGTACGGTGGCATCAAACAGAATAGGGATCCTGTCGTCTTATTCATCAACAAGGGTACGGATCTAAGGTCTCGTACAACATATCATCTTTAATTCTCATATATATACATATCATCAATCTCATGTCATCGCTATATTAATCTCATTATATAACTTGGCACGTGTATTTGTGCATCGATACCGCCTCACATCCTCATATCCATCGTATCTGCTCATATCATCTTATATCATTATATTGACATCTCAATTCACGTCATCTTGCATTAATCATATCGTCTCATACTCACTCTTTTGATCAAATCCATAATTTCATTTATAGGTTTCTCTAAACTATAACTTATATATCGGTCATTCATCAAGTTGCGGGGGTGCTATAGCCATCCTCCCGACTTTCCCCGTAGATATAAATCTACTCACCTGCTAAACTCCTCGCTTAGTCGAAATCGATGTGCTTCGTCGTCTCGGAAGTCCACGTGAAGGTACCTATAATCAAAACACATCGTAATCCTATTAAAATCAAGTCCAAAAAACCGATAGCCTACGCATGCTAATAGCCAAATAACTCTCGCCGTTGACGTACAAATGTCCAACGATGAAATACAATATAAAATACCAAAACCGAAGTTCAGAAATCGGAAAAAACGAAATCAGCGACATAGGAAATCACTCTCAGATTCTACCCTAGGTCAAATCAAGACATTTTGCATATAGGATTGGTCTAGATATCAGATAACAAAACCATGGACCAAGAATCAACACCAGACTCCCTAATGTGGCCACAAATTGTGGCCACAAGGAATAAATCTGCGGCCATGCAAAGGGGTTTGGGTCTCAGGTTTCAGTGGTTGCATCAAGGTTGCCTGCTCGTCTCTCTGTCATAGGAACTTATTTTATGGGTCTCTCGGGTCATCCCAGATTCCAATAGATCACCACAATCTGTCAAAAATCCGATGTCGGGAAATTATAACTTCGTGTTTTGGGTTCTAGTCTCTGGTCTTGGCCAGTAAAACATCACTAAGGTCATGTAAACACTCATTACACCTCAATTACAACTCCACAAGCCCAAACTTCTACTAAACATCAATTTAGAAATTTCTAAGATCACAATCTACACTAAAATGAGTTCTAAACTAAATTAGAAGGTTAGGAAACAATTAACAAGATGAGAAAAGAAGGTTATACCTTTTGGAAGCAACTCAAGAAAAACCCTGGATGCTCCAAGTGCTCAAAATCCGAATTTGATTTAACCGTGGGGTCCAGGGTAAGGTTGTGTGCATTTTTTATGAAGGTCGAATGGTGTTGTAGTAAGGTTTTGGAGATGGTTTATGGAGGTAGAGGAGGGTGAAGGAGGAGGAGAAGAAGGAGCTGAAGAATGAAGGAAGTGGGAAATGAAATGAAGAAGAAGTCAAGTGTAGGAACCTTACCCCCTCTCTCTCATACTCTTGCATGCCCATGCCTCATCATGTTGCCCCCCTTCACTCTCTTTCCTCAATCATTATGTCACCTTATCCATTTCTTTTTAAAATCCCAAATAGCACATTGCAAATGAAACAACAAATAACAATGAAACCATGCAACAAAATGTAACATGTCATGGTGCATTAACCATGGCTAATAAAAAAATACTGATTTGGCTTAATCGTGATTAGCAGTGCACTAATCAAGTTTAATTTAAACTTGCACATAATTAATTATAAAATGCCCAAATCCAATAATTACCGTTTTATTAAATAATACAATATATATCTCCAAATATTTTCCAAATATTGGTATTTAATTATACCATTTTACGAAAACCCCAATTCGCAAATCGAACAGTTTTCCTAAAATATATTATTTTAATATTTAAATTCTAAAAATAATATTTTATTTTTCTGAAATGTTACTGCGGTGGTCTTTGAATATCGTCTCTCAATCGTAGTTTCGAAAGGCACGTATCAATGGCATGGTCAGATGATCCACAAACTAAACAAAGTCCAAACCTCCTTCGACATTCTTTCTGTGTGTGGCCGGATAGACGGCAGAAATCACAAATCACAGTCTTTTTTTATCTGATACAAAAGACTTTTTCATAGGTACCATCCCTCGCTTGTTTACCGGAATGCCTCTATGTCCAGGAACTCTAGTAGGCGCATACGGAGTCTTCCGCACTATAACCTCTTACTGTTGATTACCCTTTATATTTACTGATAAATTCTATTGTTCCGTAGCCGTCTTGAGAACTTGGAAGAAGGTGATCAATCTTAACCATATGACGTGTCTATGAATCTCCACATCCAAACTATGCATAAACCACCTTGTCCTATCTGTCTCGTTGGCCACCAAGGGCCCCACAAATCGACTGAGTCTGATCCACTCAGTCGCATGTGTATCAATGGATCCACCATTTTGCTTCAGGCTAATGAATTTCTCTTCCATTTCCTCCCTGGCAGATTGCGGAAAGAACTTCTCCAAGAAACTTCATGAAAAAGTAGCCTAGCAGATTGGCTTGGTCAGACGGGTTTTCTCAACAAGCCACCACTCACGAGCGTAGTCTACCAATTGGATGCGTACTACATCCACCCTTTTCTCATCTGAAATCTGTGCGGCAATAAGAAGGTTCTTTGTATCTACTAGCCACTGCTTCGCTGGCAATGGCTCCTCTAATCCTGTAAATGTGGACGGACCGAGCTTCCTAAAGTCTGCCACGGTGCCCTCACGATATGTTGGTCTGGGAGCTGCTTCCTTATCAACTGATGTGATAACACTCTGTTGGACCGTCCTCAAGCTCTCTTAAAAAGTATTGGCATGTCGCCGATTCAGCTCTGTTTGACGCTTCTGGTTTTCCAGCATACTACGTACGACACCAAGTAATGCGGCATCATCTACACGCCTCTGGTATGTCCGCAAATCTCTATCTGCCATGATTTTGAAGCCAAGAACACTGAAAATGATTAGCAATGGTAAACATGATTCAATAAACAAGAAGTCAAGAAACTATAGATTCAAGACTGGTAAGGTAGTAATGTGGCAGGACATGTTCCTAATTCCGGGTTTCTAGTCAATGTATTGGGTCCAATACCCAACTACAAATTGAACCAAACCCGAATAATCCTAAAACCTATATGTCTCTGATACCAATAAAACCTTGTCACGCTCCGCTTCCCAAGATACTTAAATACGATACATGACAAAACCAACCATACTACCTATGGTAAGGAAAAATCTTTCCATAATCACATTACGGCTGTCAATTAGATATTAAGAACAGTGAATAAAAATCTATCAAACACATGTCCAACTACCACAATAAAATAATAACGAGAAGGTAGCGGAAACGAATAAGGATCCCACAAGAAATAATATTATCCTAATCATGTTCCTTTTGGGATCACAATGTTAAACCATAATTAGAAAATAAAAAAAACTAAATATCTCTAAACTAATCGGGAAAGCTCCTCACTGCTCAGCTTGCCTGCCAAAATATTCTCGATCTTCTTACGATAAGGTTAAAGAAACTAGGCCATGCAAAACCCAGATGTCAGTGTGTCATAAATATCATAATAATAAATTGAGCAATATACTATAAGGTGTTATGTGCAAAAATGAAGTATAATTATAAACAAACACTCACAGGTGATATATCAGCAGGCTATAGGTATCTTACGTGTATCCTAAAGTCTGTGTTTTTAGATTATCCATCCTAACGGTATTTGACACCAATTAATAGAATTCTCGATGTAACTTAATGGTATCCCGTGCGTGCCCGGGACCACGGTCATGACTCTCGGGGCTGAATCCGAGATGTGCCACTAGGCAGTAAAAACAATATCATGTACAGATGAATGATGTCAGCATCATCATTCCGGGGCCCGAAGCCCGTATCGACTGATCAATCTCTGGAAAGTAGTGAACTATTGAGTTTCAAATCGAGTTTCATTACTGATTTCCCCCTTTCCCCCATGTTTCGTGTTCAAGTCAGGTATTAATAACATCTATCTAATACCAACATAGGAACATGCAGGTACAGGTTATGTTCATCTAGACAACAAGTCACATCCATCAGGACAACAAGTCAGGATTGTCGGCATTGGTAAATAATCCAAGCAACAGGTATAGTAATGGCAAGATAACGTGTTGTGCATATATCAGGTAGTGTGTATTAAACAGGATAAACATTTGATTGCGTAACCAATCACAACAAAAACAATAGTATAACTGTCATGATTATCTAGCTATAATAGGATGGATAATACTCCGTATTACTTGTTTAAACATGAATATCTAGCCGTATTTATTTCACGACTATTAATTATTATAAACTAAACGATATCTACTAAGATAGTCCACGTCGGTAATTTGGTATAATTTCATCAGTTGCAACTACATACGTATCCGCATTACTAGATAATATAGTTCAGACAATTTATAAAATTGTATATCGATAATAGTTTGCAAATTATAAATATATGTATACTATAAATATATGTGGTTTGGTATATGTAAAATAACATGTTACAAGTTAGAAAACATGCCTTGATCGGTAAAATATGACGACGAATACGAATACCCCCACGACGGCAACAACTTAGACATGGCGTACGATCAAAAAAATTCTCGGCCCGGCAAGTGCAACGATGGGTGGTCAACTCGTGTTCTGAACTTCAGAGACTCGGGTCTGGGTTCAGATTGTCGAAGATGATCGTCGAAGTTAGGTTCCAAAAGATGGTGTTCGGTTCTTGAAGTGAGGGGGTGAAGTTGAGGCTGTCGAAGAAAGAAGTGGTGTCGGGATTGGGTTCTGAGATCGTGGTTGAAGGCAAGGGGAGTAGGGTCGAGGCGGCGGTCGACACTAGTGATGGGACCAACAAACAGGAAGAGCAAGAAGAAGAAGGTGTCGGTGATGGTAATGCTCGGAAGTTCAGGCGAAGACGAGGGAGGAAAGTTGGCGACGACAACGAGGAGGGGAGGAAGGAGGTGATCGAAGATGGGTGCGTAGGTTAGAGGTGATGAGGGATGGCGATGACAGCAAAGAGATGATGAAGGTTGCGGATGGAGTTGAGGAGAAGGGGCGATGGTGAAGGTGTAGACGAGGGCTGCAGTTGAGGGAGGAGGCCGACAACGACGGTGAGGAGGGGTGGAAGACGACGAGGTGAAGGATGCTGGTGACGGCGAAGTAGAGACAAGGGAGTTGGGGAGAGAGAGAAAGAGAAGGAGAGAGAACAAAGAAAGAGATGGGAAGAGAGAGAGAGATGTTTTGATTAATATATATATAGTATATGTATAGTAGATTATATATATATAGTTTAGTATAAATAACTAATAAGATTTAAAAAATGCTACATATCACCGATCCGTCTCAACTAAATCTCACCAAAATATATTTTGGAAGAATAATACTGATACGTACAATTTTAACCATAATGCAAATGATATAACTCAAATATCATATACCCCTTTACTTAAGATTTAAAAGGGTTTTAAATAAATATATAGATTTAATAAATATTTAGTTATAAGATATCTTAAGATTTAAACGAGATAGATAAAATCAAAATAAGATATGGATAATTAACCATGTGATGGCTGTTACAAATTATAATTTATCCTTAACTTGTGGTTATTAAAAGATATATAATAATTTAGATATAAGTTATATATATTATACTAAATCCACATAAATTCAATTTACTGATAAATATCAGATATAATCTAGCACCACACTGGGTTTCACACATGTGGGCTAGGTCAGATAACCACTACCACTATTCGAATCAATCGCAACCCAAAAAAATAAAATAGATGAAATATAAAGCAAGGGTTAAAATACCAACTAATATTGTATAGACATGCTAGGGTGTTACAAATGGTCAAAACACCATTAACGGAAGTTTAACTTCATTCAAAAAACAGAGATTAAATCTCTGAGAGCTTAGCGTCTCACGTGAAACACATGTGAGCGCCCATAAGTGAAAGCTCAACGCCTCACGTGAAACACATATGAGTGCTTAAAAACTCAGTGCCTTACGTGAAACATATGTGAGCACGCATAAATGAAAGCTCAGCGCCTCACATGAAACACGCGTGAGCGCCTAAAAGCTCGGTGCCTCATATGAAACACACGTGAGCGCCAAGAAACTCAGCTCCTCACGTGGCAACACATGAGCGAGAAAAAGGAGCAGCACCTTACGTGATACATACATGAGCGCTGAACAAAAGTTCTTAGCACTTTATATATTCAAAGTGAATAATTGTTTAGCACTGTTAGGGCAACGCCCAAGTTTGAGCGCCTCACGTGATACACATGTGAGTACTAGAGCAGCAATTGGATATCATATCCGTAGTCAAAAGACTAAGTGCTCAGCACTGTTGAATGAGGGAAAACGCCCAAGACTGAGCCCAAAATTAGCTAAGTCTCTGAAACTCCATGGAACCCATATTGTTCCTTGCAACGGAGCCCATATGCTTTATTGATGGATCTTAACAAAATTGAATGATCCTTAAACATATTTCTAAGTTGATCTTAGTCTCATATAAGACTAACATATCCTTAGTTAAAATAAATTGAGCACGTATGCTCATATATTTAAGTCGATCTTAATCTAAAACCGGATTAACGGTCCTTAAATAATATATAATATTCTTTGAACTGGCGGAACAAACAACCTAAGTTTAAACCCAAATCTAATATATACGGATTTGGACTAATCCGCGTCCTATGGGCGACGACATAAACTAGTCTCCGTATATAATCCTCGGACAACCACATATAAATAAAATACAACACGACACGAAATGACCTACCGGAGCAGGAAAAAGCTGTTATCGCAACGCGATAACGTAATTAACTGCAGTGACTTACACCTGCAGGGAAGAGTGTCCTCACAATCAAAAACCCCTCAGAAATGAGGGGGAATCTGATAAAATTTGCTATATCGATCGCATCTATCCAAACCTCCGATATACAGTGCCATAAACCAACTTGGTATCTTCGGAGAGGTGGATAGATATGTCCAAATAGTATCTGCCCCAAATTCAGGAAAGGAGGTCCATCCCAGTTCGTCTCTGTTTTCGGCGATAAACATGAGTCATTTCAAAAGTTCATACAGTTTAAAGCTTTTGTAGAAAAAGCAAGTGTGCATGCTATTAAAATTTTCCGAACCGACAGAGGAGGAGAATTTTTATCTAATGAATTTGATATGTTTTGCAATCAACATGGCATTCATAGACAGCTAACAGTAAGAAAGACTCCAAAGAAGAACAAAGTTGTTGAGAGAAAGAACTGAACGGTCGTTGAGATGGCTCGAAGCATGCTAAGTGAGAAACAATTACCAAATGAATTTTGGGCAGAAATGGTGGCTACATCAGTTTATATTCTCAACATCTTTCCAACAAAAGCGGTGAGAAATATGACTCCTTATGAAGCTTGGTGGTAAAGAAAGCCCAATGTAAGTAGTTTGAAATTTTTTTGTTCTATTTCCTATGCTTTAATTGATTCCACTGATCATAGTAACATGGATAAGAAAAGTGAAAAATGCATTTTTGTCCGTTATAGCAATGAAACAAAGGGTTATAGATTGTATAATCCTATATCAAAGAAGCTAATCATTCGGCGAGATGTCATTTTTGATGAAAACAACTTCTGGGATTGGAAAGAAAAATCAAGCCAGCATGTATCTATTGAGAGGGCCAGAGCCACTAGTAGAATCTCAAGCTTCTCCTCCAACAACTCCAACTCCTAATAAAAGTCCTTCAAATGATATAAGCACCGATTCCATTGACACTGATTCTCCTCCAAAAAAGGTGAGATCTTTAAAAGAGATAAATGAATCATGCACTTTTGCTTTTATGGTTGCAAAACCGATGAGTTATGAGGAGACACGAGATAAAGCAGAATGGGAGAATTCTATGAAAGAGGAAATAACTGCAACTAAGAGAAAGGACATGCGGGAGCTCGTAGAATTGTCACCTGAGAAAGTTGTTATTGGAGTTAAAAGAGTTTACAAGGTGAAATACAATCTAGATGGAAGTGTGCAAAAATACAAGTCAAGGATTGTTATTAAAGGATACACGCAACAATTCGGTATAGATTTCTTCGAAACTTTTGTCTCTCGTTGCTCGATTTGAAACCGCTAGACTTATTTTGTCTATAGCGGCACAAATGAAATGGAATGTCTTTTGGTTTGATTTTAAATATGCTTTCCTAAATGGCTATTTAGATGAAGATGTGTATGTTGAGCAGCCACAGGGATTTGTTGTTAATGGAAAAGAGGAGAAAGTTTACAAATTGAAGAAGGCACTTTATGGCCTTAAGCAAGCACCGAGGGCCGGATACAGCAGACTTGATGCTTACCTTCATGAAAAAGGTTTTCAAAGAAGTGAGAGCGAGCCCACGTTATATTTGAAGGTTAAAGGTAGGTATATCCTCATTGTTTGTGTTTATTTCGATGATATTATATATACTGGATCGTCTCTAATTCTATATGAGGAGTTTAGGGATTGGATGATGCATGAGTTTGATATGACTGATTTGGAGTTGCTGCATTATTTTCTTGGTTTACAAATCAAATAAACGGATGATGGCATTTTTATTTATTAAGAAAAGTATGCTTCAGACTTGCTCAAAAAATTCAATACGCAAAATTGCAAGACTTGTTTTACTCCAATGAATTCTGGCGATAAGTTTCATATGGATGATGGCACAGGAAAGGCAGATGAAAAGCTCTTTAGAAGCTGGTTGGTGGCCTGATGTACTTGACACATACTCGTCCGGATATCATGTTTTCTATCAGTTTGATTTCCAAATTTATGCATTCTCCTTCTATGCATCATCTTGGAGCAGGAAAGCGTATTCTACGCTACATCCGAGGAATAAGTGACTATGTAATTTGGTATAAATATGTTCCGAAATTCAAGTTGTTTGGTTTTACTGACAGTGATTAGGCAAGTTTTGTAGATGACAGGAAGTGCACTAGCGGCTTTATTTTCAACCTTGGCTCTGGAGCTATATCGTGGAGTTCTAAGAAGCAAGACACAATGGCATTATCATCGTCCGAGGTTGAGTACTGTTTACCACTGGAAATCGGACTAAGGCATGAGGAGCCCGTCCAGCCTGAATCTAAGGTTAGATGCTATATGGAACATATCCATCCACCTCTCCGAAGATACTAAGTTGCTTTATGACACCGTATATCAGAGATTTGGATGGCTGCGACCTCTGTAGCAGACTTATCAGATTCCCCTTCATATGTGAGGAGTTTTTTTATTATAGGGACGCTTTTTTCTATAGGCGCAAGCCCCTGCAGTTAATTACGTTATCGCAAAGCGATAACAACTTTCTCCTTCTCCATAGATATCACTTCGTGTCATGTTATAATTTGTTTATTTTAGGCTTGCCCTTGAATTGTATACGGAGACCAATTTTGCTATCGCCCGTAGAGCGTGGATTAGTCCAAATTCATATATTAGATTTAGGATTGAATTAAGGTATTTTTTGCCATCAGTTCAAAGGTTTAAGCATTGTTAATCTTGTTTTAGATTAAGACCGACTTAAAATATGGTTAAGGACCATTAATCTTGTTTTAGATTAAGGTCGACTTAAACATGTGAGCATATGGGCTTGAAGAAGTTTAAAGTTTAAAGACTTAGCCAATTTGGGGCTATGGTTGGGTTTCTGCATTACCCAGCAGTGCTAACCACTCAACACTACAGCGCTTACAAAGATATCACATGAGCCGCTAAGTCTTGGGCGCTCACGTGTGTTTCATGTGAGACGCACACTTGCTTTTCTTCCCAGCGCTCACGTGCTTTTTACGTGGACTGCTGTCTTCATGGGTGCTCACGTGCTTTTCACATGGCCTGTGCACTTGCTTGTCTTCTTAGCACTCACATGCTTTTTACATGGGCTACTGTCTTCATGGGTGCTTACATGATATCACGTGAGCCATTGAGGTTTGGACGCTGACGTGCCTTTTACATAGGCCATTGTCTTTATATGCATTCACGTGTGTATCACGTGAGACACTGCGCACTTTGTCTCTCACGTGCCTTTCACATGAGACGTTGCGCACTTGCATGGATAATCTTTACCATCTACGCTCACGTGACGTGCATGCCTTCATAGGCAATGAAATGCGCACACGTGGATTTCACATGATGCGCATCTTCCTTAGAGATTTAATCTTTATTTATTTTTCAAAGAAGTTCAAACTTCTGTTATTGGTGTTTTGTCTATTATAGATCACTAAGATCGATATTTGATGATCTGGGATCAGGTTCTTTAAGAACTAAGTTCTTGATTTTTTAGGGAACTAAGTTCCTGGAAGTACAAACCCCATCTTTTTCATGTTCTTTTCAACATTGTTCTCCTCTAGATTTTTGAGTCTGAAGAACAAGATCTTCCCTATGAGAATTAAATTCTCTTTTTTATGGGAGATTTGTCTTGTAGATCTCAGATTCAGAGAAAAAACTAAGTTCTTTTGAAGGGTTAAACCCTTATATATGTATATGATAGGTAAAGGAGATTCTTTTATCTCTATATTTTCTTTATCTAAGGTTTTGGAAGGAGGAAGTGTTGGGGTCAAAAATTACACCCCGGTTGACCAAGTCAAAGTCAAAGTCAACCCCAAGTTAGCGGGCCCAAGCCCAGATTAAGTGGGCCCATGCCCAAGTCGAGCCTGCGGCCGGCCTCCCCCATGCCAAAATGAAATCATGTAATAAATAATTTTGATGTAATTTTTTTATACATGAATGTAAGAAAAATGGGCATAAAGCCAAATTTTTATAAAGCCCATGGTTCATGTGCAAAAGAAATGAGCACATGAGGTATGGGATGGGCAAAATGCCATTTTGTAAAGCCTAAGGGGCTATATGTAAATTTATAAGCCTATATATGGTAACATGATAATGAAATAAAAAACAACAATTCATTCTCCCCAAAAATAAGGGTATGTGCCTCCTTCTCCTTCCTCAAGGTTCTAAAACCTTCTTCTCCTTTTTGAATTAAACCAAGAGTTTAACTCTTTCTTTTCCAAAAATAAATAGTTTTTCACCATAAAACTCTTGAAGGGGAGCTAGGATCTGCCATCAAATCCCTAAAAGGGGAGATTTTAAGTCTCACATCCCCTTTTCCCCCCAGAATCTGGCCAACAGAGAGGATGAAGAAGGATACCCATCTCCAAAAATCCCGTTCCAGGAGGATCCGAGGCTCAAAAGAAGATCCAAAGATTTCTAGGAGTTTAACTCCATTCAAGATCTGTTGGAGTTTAACTCCATAAATCAACCCCATTTTTAGGAGTTTAACTCCAAATCTATACATAATCCATGTTAGGAGTTCAACTCCAAAGCCCCCTTAGGAGTTCAACTCCTAACATAGGGGCTAAGCCCCTTTTCTCGCTGGTGTTTCCAGCGATCGCGTGCCGCGCACGTGACCCGCAGGCGCAGAGCAGTTGGGTGCAGGACACGTGACCCGCGGGCGCTAAGCGCTCACGTGCACCTCACGCGACCCGTGGGCGCTCAGCGCCCAGTGGTCGCGTGTAGCTCACGTGACCCGCCGGCGCTCAGCGGTCGTGTGCTGCTCACGTGACCCACGGGCGCCCAGCGCCCACGCGCTTGGCATATGACCTATGGGTGCCCAGCGCCCATACGCCTGGCACGTGACCCGCAGGCGCCAAGCGCCCACATGCCAGGCATGTGACCCGCGGGCGCCCAGTGCCCACGTGCCATGCACACGTCTTTAAGACGCTCCTCACCCCTCATTTTCCGTGCACTCCATACCAGAAACACGTCCCCCGTTAGGAAATTTTTTCTAACGGGACGCTGCCCCACACTCCGTAAGGAGGCGGCTAGCCCCCTTGACCCCCAGCCCCCTTGACCCCCACCCGCTATCCGGGTAGAGGGACCCTTGTAAAACTCTTCGGGGCCCCCGATATATCCAAAACCCTATCAAAATATACGTACACTGCACATCGAGTTCGCATGACCAGTTTGACCCGTCAATTGGAGGTTCTCTCGTTCCAAAGGCGAAGGGTAATTAATGGCAGCTTAGTCTGCGGCTGCCGGAGATTCGGATCCCCACAATCAATAAACCCCAGCCTACCCTAGGCAGGGGAAATCTGTAATGCGCCTGACAAGCGACGCTTATTCCCATCTCAATGAGGTGACGAAAAACACCCTACAGATTCTGGCACGCCCGGTGGGACAGGTATTTCCTCCCATATTTCGGGTTAAACGTTCATGCGAACTCAATCAACATATACATTGATTTCCTGTACTGAAATCATGCTTCTTTATGCAGGTTAACAATTTCCAATTGCAATCTTCAGACGTAGCAAAAATGTCTCCAAGGACAAGCTCAGCTCTCGACACAGCTCCCATCTCTTACACGATGAAGATGGACGCCAGGACGGTCCTCCCGGCCAGTCTCGGGCGACAGTGGGAAGAGCCCCTGCTATCATTTGGCTCTATTCTGTTCGTACCAGCTAGCGCCATCCCAGCTTCTCAAGCTCCAGTGACAGAAAAACCGGCCTCGAAAGGCAAGAGGCCAAATGTGATGGTCTCGAAGGTGCCCCAACCCAAACGCAAGTCGGTTTTTGAACGACTTTCCTTGGCCCCAGCTGGGGGCAAGGCCATCAACACCAATAAAGCAACAAGGCATCTCGGGCAAGCTCCAGCGGTGCCCCTGACAACTGCTCGATCGGGTATCTTCTCTAAGTTCCTCATCAATCGACTCACGGTGGCTTCCCAGAAAACGGATGCCCGCCAAGCCTTGAAAATTGAGAAGCTAAGACAGAAAAGGCTCAGATACAGAGCCAACAAAAGGGCTAGGGCTCATGCTAGGCTAAACTTCATGAGGTTCCAAGAACAGGGTTACCCCGCCAAAGATAAAGAGATGGCTGGATGTGTGGTCTACACTGTCTACATGGTGGGCACGCGCAGCAAGAGCAAGGATGGGGCCACCACATCTCAAATCCAATCTGGTATGAATGTGGCTGCCACTTCCCAAGACCATCATCCTCTGGAAGATAATGAAAACTCTTCCAGTGAGGCCGATAAGCAGAGAGATCCCTCGGTTCATGAGGAGCCGGGCTCGGAAAGTGAAGATGAGCCAATCTTCCGTCCTAAGAACGCAGAGCAACAACTTCTCCAAGAGCTCCGAAAACAGCTCAGAAGCAAAGACAAAGAGATGGTCAAGCTCTACTAAAAAATTGACGACTTGACGAATGTCGTGATGCTGCTCACGGACCAAGTTGCCTCTCAGCCGCCCAATCAAGCGCAGGGTTCTGCTCATGAACCGGGAAACGGTGTCCCGAGACAGCCGACGCCTATTCCCTCAAATCCAAAGGTGGGCGGACCGCATGAAAGTCAGTCGCATCCTATCTCGGGAAATGTTTTGGCTACCGATAATTGTAGCCCGCTAACTCAAGATCAAATCATGGATTTTGTTGCCAACAAAGTCAAAACATTGGTAGCCGAAGCCGAAGCGCAAAAAGATATCAGCAGTAGTAGGAGACCGTATCCTGCTCGGTATGATCTGGTGTAGTTTCCTGGCGGCTATGTCATCCCCAAATTCGGAAGATTTGATGGGACGGGAAATGCGAATCAGCACATTGCCCACTTTATAGCCTTATGCGGGAATACTGGGGGCAATGATGCGCTTCTCCTCCGCCAGTTCGTTAATAGCTTAACCATGTTGCTTTCGACTGGTACGCTAGCATACCGGATGGCTCCGTTATAACTTTCGTCCAAATGGAATCTTTGTTTCGACAGAGGTTCATGAGTGTCAGCGATAAGATCACCATCGCCGACCTCGTAAGGACCAAGCCAAAGAACAACGAAAGCAGAATGGATTTTATAACCCGATGGCGCAATCTCTCCGTCAAATGTGAACCGCCGATAGAGCAGAACCAATCTGTCAATCTCCTCGTCGGAAATCTCAACAATTGGATGGCCCCGTTTTTATGCACCGCGGGTCTCAAAACATTCCAAGAGCTGACCAGGAAAGTCCAGATGTTGGAGCGCTCAAAGCAGGAGTCCTCCTCTGATTCCCAAAATAACAATAGGTCCTGGAGAAACCGAAAAGACGATAATCGCAAAGGCGGAAATTCCGACGATGCTGAATCTTTTAACACTTCGGTTAACCAAAATAGGCGAGGGATGAGCGGGCCTAATGCCAACCAGCCTCGGAAGCCAGTGTTCAGAGAGGGAGGGGAATCTCCACTAAAAGAGAAGCTGGATAAGATAAATTCCTTCAGAAGGGACAAAGTCCACAAGATATTCAAGGACGTCCTGAGAAATGGTCTACAATTTCCAGAATCAAATAGACCGCAAGAAGCGAATATGACCGACGACCCCAAATATTGCCCCTATCACAGAGTGATAAGTCATGCCATTGAGAACTGCTTCGTCTTCAAAGATTGGGTCGAAAAACAATACAAGGCAGGAGAGATAGAACTGTCTAAAGGCGTGTTAACAAACAGTCAAGCTGCGACCGCCAATTTCATACAAACAGAGACCGAAGTCCTTCGTGAACCTGATTCTCTCAGACACTTGCCTTTCTCTGAAAAGAGCGGGCCAAGGTAACAAGCCAAAAGACCAACGAGCAACATTGCCGAGGAAGAAGAAATAGACGGGTACACAACCCATACGGTCTACATGATGGAGCTCAGAGGAATAAGTCCTCCTACGCCTTATAGCCATGAAGATGACGTGGTTGTTGCCATCCAACACCGACTTGGTCTAGATGACGAAGAGCACGCTTATGCAATTAATCCAAAGGAGCCCGTGGTTCCTGCAAAATCGAACCCAGACTCCAACACACGGACCACCACGTCGTTAAATTGGGAATAAACGACCCCTAAGTCGTTAAACTGGGAATGTAAAAAAAAATGTAAATAAATAAATAAATAAATAAGCCGAAATGATGGGGCAACTCACAATAAAAATAAGCGAGTAAAATAAAAATGAAAATAAACAGTAGAAATGATGGGGCAACCGCGAATGAATAGCCGAAATGATAGAGCAATCGCGACCTTCGCGATAAGAAAAGCTGAAATGATAGAGCGATCGTGGTAAAAAAATCCCAAATGGCGAATGATGAGTCGCTCCTGGTACCATATTCCAGTGTAGCGATGCAGACGTCAACCAAAATTTCAAATCTCTGAATGTCCTAACGGCGAATGATGAGTTGCTTGTGGTACCATATTCCAGTGCAGCGATGCAGACGCCAATCAAAATTTCAAATCTTTGAATGTCCCAACGACGAATGATGAGTCGCTTCTGGTACTATATTCCGGTGCAGCGATGCAAACGCTAACAAAGTCCTAAAATTCTCCCAGCCCTACGGGTGGTCCCCAAATTGACTACCGTATACAATCCACGGGATCAAATAATTCTCATCATACCCATACCCCACCGCAATCACCAGTCCAGCGGCCGGTCTCCGCTCTTGGAATTATGCTCCATTTAGGAAGACCCACTCATGTGTCCTCACGATATATGAGGAGAACAAAACTTACGAGATCCTCTCGACTCGTAAGAAAACTCCTTCGTGGGATCCTTACGACTCACAAAGGAAAAACACACCTGGGGGTCCTCACGACTCCTAAGAAGAAAATACACCTATGGGATCCTTTCGACTCGTAGGGAGAAAATGCTTTTATGGGACTCTTGCGGCTCATAAAATTGAAAAGTCTTAGGTGTTGGGGACCTAAACCTGTCTACTTTGCCATCGCTCCCCAACAGGAAAAGGCAAATGATAAATTGCTCCTGGCACTTGTGCTCCAGTGCTAGCAACGTTGATGCCGACCCTTACCCCAAAATTCCAAACTTCTGATTCGATAAACCCCTAAGTCATTAAACTGGGAATAGATGACCTCTAAGTCGTTAAACTGGAAATAGAAGACCTCTAAGTCGTTAAACTGGAAACAAAACAGCCCTAAGACTTTAAACTGGAAACAGATGATCTCTAAGTCGTTAAACTGGGAACAGATGATCCCTAAGTCATTAAACTGGGAACGAGGGAAATCTCCCCATGGCAAATGATAATTCGCTCCTAGTACCATATTCCAGTGTAGCGATGCTGATGCCAAACCAAAATCAAAATCCCCAAATCCACTCATGGAAAATGATGATTCGCTCCTGGTACCATATTCCAGTGTAGAGATGCTGATGTCAACCCAAATCATATCAAGTCAGCAAGATAACCAACGACCTCCCCGTCGGAATTAAGCTCCGCAACGGAATCAAGTCGACCAACAATCTCTGCGTCGGAATCACGTTTCATTTCAGAATGTACCCCGTGTCGAAATTATGCTTCGCCTCGGAGTATCTTCCCTCCATGTTGGAATTATGCTCCGACTCGGAACCAAATCAATCTATGACCTCCCCGTCGGAATTATGCTTCAACTCGGAATCAAGTCAACAAGCGACCTCCCTGTTGGAATTATACCCCGTCTTGGAATCAAGTCAATCAATGACCTCCCCGTCGGAATTATGCTTCGACTTGGAATCAAGTTAACAAGTGACCTCCCTATCGGAATTATGCACCGTCTTGGAATCGAGTCAACCAACGACCTCTCCGTCGGAATTAAGCTCCACCTCGGAATCAAGTCGACCAACAAGCTCTGCGCCGAAATCATGCTTCGTCTCAGAGTGTACCTCGTGTCGAAATTATGCTTCGCCTCAGTGTATCTGCCTTCCCTGTATAGGGATTCCGTAGTACCGTGCCTTGGGTTTGGCTTGCATCAAACATGCTATAACAAAAATTTAGGGGTGCTAAACAATATCGACCATGAATCGAACTAGAAAATTAGGATAACATGAACTAATATCACATACTAATAGTAGTCTAACACTAAGATGTGAGTAATACAACCTTTGTAGACTGCCTCTTATGACTCCTTGGATCAACTTGGTGTTTGAACGGGTTCGCTTGAAACCTTCGAAGTCCACGATGATCCACCACAGAGTCCCTTGGCTCAAGCTCCTAGCTTCACTTGATCTAAATGGAAGTGGAGCTAACAAGCTACACTAGTGGGCTAGACTAATATAGATTGGTGATGTGGGTTTGGATCTCACTTAAAAAACCTTTCTTTTTATGTTCTTCACTCACTTGAAAAAGCCAGAGAGCTTGAATGAGGAAGAAGAAGGAGAATGGATAAACTAGAGCTCTTTTGATAATTCTCACAATAAAATGAGAAAAGAAAATAAATATAAGAGAGTCACACTCACCCACAACCATGGTTATAAAATATCTAGATATTTTTTTATTGAGTTAAAGAACAAATAGAAAATAGATCATGGTTAAAGCTAGGTCAAGTAAAGAAGAGTGTAGAAAACTAGCCATGATTTATTCCCATTTTCTTTTTCTCAATAATCAAAATATATAAATATTTTACCATGTGAGTCTTGCATTGCCATCTCCATTGTATCATCAACCATGACATATGTATGCATGCATGTGTGCATTCATATCAATATATATACATACATTCATGCATACATCATAATAGAAAAGGTTTTAAATAAATGAGCTAAAAGTCAATAATATTAAATCAACACTTGATTTAATAATCCGGTCATATTACATACGACCCGACCAATAGTAAACGTCCGATTAAAATACGGTATCAAATACACGCATTTAATTGAGCTCCCGCGCATATCCCATATGCACCCCACATCATTTCACCTGAGCTAGGAAACCCCTTTGTGGGACTCTAAGACTCGTCAATACGCTAGCAGTAGGCAGTGATCGTATCACATACCCACAAACCGTCAGCGGTACTAGCTGTATGTAACGGCTCCCAGGTATCGAGCGATCAGAAGAAAAACAGGCGAACCTGTCAAAATTCCCGTCGAGCCAACTGGCAACACTTACCGTACAGTCCGGTCTCTTGGTCTGATATGCTGCATATCGAGTCTAGGGATGGTATCATCGACCCCAATAACTCAATAAGTCATGCCGGTATATGGCTCATAACAGATCGAGAAACTATGATAACACTTATCAGTAAATCTCATTAGCCCTGATCAGGGACTTCCTGTTATAGCCAATCGAGCATAGCGCAACATCAACCCCCAATACCGGGAGAGACGAAACCCCTCCTATCGCTCGTTGCCTCCATGTGCCTCAGGACTGTACCCAAAATCCATCTGTTTGCACGACTCAGTAGAGCCGTGGTAGGGTGGAGATCAAAGTACAGTGGGAGGACACACAAGACTCTATGACGATCTCGGGTCTACAGACTAACCTGTACCAGTGTCACCTGAGAACTGCTATCCGATGATAGATATAATACCACATATGAGTTCTCAGCGAGTCCGTTTAGTGTACCCAGTCTCCACTAAGCACCCGTATACAATCTTTGGTGTCATCACACCGATGGATATGGGATCATCCATCGCCCATCATATGGGTCAAGAACCGTATACGCTAGTCTACTCTGGAATGTCGATGCCCCGTCTCGATACACCTACGACTAGGGACATTTCAAGGATATTCTTATAAACTACACATGTCCCACAAGTATGATCTGCATCATAGTCCCAGTAGTCAAGCAAATATCTTAAGGGCTTTATCAATATGTACCAAATGAGTAATATGCATGATCAAGTGAACATGTCAAGATAAAGAACAACCGGATAGCATACTATCATGTCGAGAAAGAACGTCCTCTGAATATATATATATATACACATACCGATACATCCATTATCAAATAATGGCCTCTAGGGCATACATATATCCAACAATCTCCCACTTGCATTAAGGCCAATTATTGGCGTATCTCATACCCAACATCTTAAAAAGCCGCTCATGTTGCGGCTGAGGGAGGTCCTTGGTGAGTGGATCCATGGTGTTATTCTTTGTATCTACTCTCCGAATCTCGATCTCGCGGCGATCAACTATCTCCCGGATCAAATGATATCGCCTCAGGATGTGTCTGGATCGCTGATGGGACCTGGGCTCTTTGGCCAACGCCATAGCCCCATTATTATCACAATACAATGATATTAGATCAATAATGGTTGGAACTACTCCTAACTCCTAGACGAACTTCTTCATCCCGACGGCTTCCTTGGCAGCATCATTTGCAGCAATATACTCAGATTCTATCGTGGAGTATGCAACGGTATCCTGTTTGGAACTCTTCCAACATACCACCCCTCCATTGAGGGTAAATACAAACCCTGAGATAGATTTGCTGTCATCCTTATCACTCTGGAAGCTCGAATCGGTAAAGGCATCCATTTGGAGATCCTCGCTACCATACACCAAGAACATTTCTTTAGTCCTTCGCAAGTACTTAAGAATGTTCTTCATAGCTATCCAATGATTCTCCCCTGGGTTGGATTGATACCTGCTTACTACACCCAGTGCATAAGCTATATCAGGGCGTGTACATAACATCGCATACATTATAAATCCTACGGCTGAAGCGTAGGGTATAATGCTCATGCGATCTCTTCATCAGTCTTTGGGCAAAAGTCCTTGGAGAGAGTGACTCCATGAAAAGCGGGTAAAGCACCCCGCTTGGAGTCTTCCATACTAAACCTCTTTAGGATGGTGTTAATGTACCTGGTTTGGGACAATCCCAACAACCACTTAGATCTATCCCTATAGATCTTCATGCCCAATATGTACGAGGCATCACCCAGGTCCTTCATGGAGAACCTTTGTGATAAGAACAGTTTGACCGATTGTAGTATAGGAACATCGTTTCCTATCAGAAGAATGTCATCCACGTATAATACGAGGAATGCGACAGTACTCCCTACAATCTTCTTATAAACACAAGGTTCATCTGGATTTTTGATAAAATCAAACTCTTTGATGACATCATCAAAACAGATGTTCCAACTTCATGATGCCTGTTTCAATCCATAAATGGATTTAAGCAACCTACATGCTTTCCCGCTGCTCCCACTATCAATGAAGCCTTCTGGTTGATCCATATAAACGCATTCTTCTAAATCACCATTTAGAAAAGCAGTTTTAACGTCCATATGCCATATTTCATAGTCATAGTGAGCATCAATAGCAAGTAGGATCCGAATGGATTTAAGCATAGCTACAGGAGAAAAGGTTTCGTCATAGTCCAGTCCTGGTCTTTGACAAAATCCTTTCGCCACAAGCTTTGCCTTATAGGTCTCCACCTAACCATTTACACCGATCTTTCTCTTAAAGATCCATTTGCACCCTATGGGTTTTACCCCAGAGGGTACAACTTCCAAAGTCCATACTTTGATGGAGTACATAGACTCCATTTCGGATCTCATGGCATCCGGCCACTTCACAGAGTCACCACTCATGATAGCTTGCTGAAAACTGGTAGGGTCATCATCATCCATGATGCAATCTTCTCTATCACCATCAATGAGAAAACCGTAGTATCTCTCTGGTGGGCGAGAAGTCCTACCAGATCTACGGAGTGGCTGAGCTTCATAAGATTCTGTTGCAACATCAGGTTCAACCAAGTCGTCATTTATAACTTGTGTCTCTAGAACCTCTTCTAGATCTACCACATTGCCATCAGTATCATTTGGAAAAATCTCATTTTCTAAAAATGTGGCATGTTGAGAAACAAACACCTTTTGTTCCTCGTGGTAGAAAAAATATCCAAATGAATGTTTTGGATATCCCACAAATATACATTTAACCGATCGTGTCTCGAGTTTGTCTGGATTCTGCTTTTTAATAAAAGCCGGACAACTCCAAATCTTAACTCGTTTAAGAGATGGTCTCTTTCCCATACCATATCTCATATGGAGTGGTAGACACAGTCTTGGTTGGAACTTTGTTCAACAGAAAAGCTGCAGTCTCCAATTCATTCCCCCAAAAGGAGAGAGGTAACTCAACATCACTCATCATGGATCCTACTATATCTAATAGGGTACGATTCCATCGCTCTGACACACCGTTGTGCTGTGGTGTGGAAGGGGGAGTGAGATGAGAGAGAATCCCATTCTCTTTTAGGAAGTTCGAAAACTCTGTACTAAGATACTCTCCACCTCGATCTGATCGAAGTATCTTGATGCTCATCCCTGTTTGTTTTTCTACTTCAAGTTTGTACTCTTTGAATTTCTCGAAAGCTTCAGACTTATGCTTTAATAAAAACACATGACCGAATCTTGAGAAATCATCAGTAAAAGTTATGAAGTAAGAAAAACCGCCTCTCGCATGTGTAGACATTGGCCCACATACATCACTATGTATGAGGCCCAAGAGTTCTGTAGCTCTCTCTCCGTTTCCAGTAAACGGAGTTTTGGTCATTTTCCCTTTGATACAAGACTGATAAGTCGCATAAGATTTATATTCAAAAGGATTTAAATATCCATCTTTATGAAGCTTGTTTAGTCTTGTTTCGTTAATATGACCAAGTCTACAATGCCAATGATAAACTTCATTTATATCTGAAAATTTTCTTTTATCTGTGTGTTGTATGTTGAAAACTGTGTGTTGATTTAGGACGTATATCTCGTTATTAAGTGTACCATAACCAATCAACTCTTGATTCAGTTTAATGTTCATAACATTATGCTGCAATACAAAATGATATCCTTCATTGTCTAACAAAGAAACATATATTATATTACAAAGCATGCTAGGTACATATTAACATGGGTTCAAAACCAATATACAACCCGACGGCAACCCTATGTGATACTCTCCCACTGAAACTGCATGTACATTGAAACCATTTCCAACTCGGAGAGTGTGATCACCGGTCTTCAAAACTCTACTATTTCTCTAGCCTTGCACAGAATTACACATATGAGAACCCGAACCGGTATCTAATATCTAGGAAGCAGATTTTATAGAAAAACAGTTTTCAGTCACGAACACACCTGAAGCAGAAGTATCACCATGCTTCTTTTTCTTGAGATCAAGGTATTCAGTACAATTCCGCTTCCAGTGCCCCGTCTTCTTGCAGTGGAAACATTCTCCTTTTCCCGACTTCTCAACCTTGGATTTGTCTCTCCCTTGTGCCTTCTTGATTCCACCTCTCGGTTTGGTGGGTTTCTTCTTATTCCTTCCCTTGGCCTTGGCTTTTGGGACGGAAGAGAAATATTGTCCAACAATCAGAGAGGGAGACTTCTCCTTGAGCATGTTCTCCGCACTTCTCAACATATTGAGAAGTTCGGGTAGTGACTTCTCCATGTTATGCATGTTGAAGTTCACTATGAATGGAGCAAAGGCAGGGAGAAGAGACTGTAGAACAATATCAACATACTGTTCGTTCTCCATTGTCCATCCGAGGCCCTCAAGCTCTTCAATAAGAGCTATCATCTTCAAAACTACTGGTGTGCCAGGAGCCATCCGCATCTGAAACAACTTTCAAGATGCTTCATATTGAAGGATACGAGATTTCTCCTCATATAACTTTTTTGTATGGAGAAAGATGGATTGGACATCCATCTGCTCATGCTGCTTTTGATGTGTATTGTCCATCGATACAAGCGCGAGGCATTTGGCAGTAGCATAGTCAATATCCCACGTTTTGCGGATCTCCCTATCCGCAGCAGAAGATTCAAGGCCTGGGCTGGGAGGGGCTGAGGCAGTGAGGACATATAATACTTTATCATATGTGAGAGCAATGTTAATGTTCCTCAGCCAGTCTTTATAGTTCGGCCCGGTTAACTTATTTTTCTCTAACAAAAGCTTAAGTCCAGTCATGGTTATCTGCCATTAGGAGAGAGAAAAGAATACACTCAGCGAAAGCTCTTGCAAAGATCAGATTGGTTACTATCTTATCTAATCGATGTCTCCTATTGCTTTTATCAAATTTTCCTTCAAACCTTAAAAAGAAAATTAGCCAGGATTAATTACATTTTACAACTTCGCTAACCGTTCAGCCAGGCCAGTGTCGGTACTTTGAGGGAGGTTCCCCATGCTTTCGCACGGATCTAATTAAAATAAACCTCGTTTTCCCATAGGCGTAGCCCTGTTGACACCTTTCTAGACACCTAATAGGTTAGCTAATTGTAAAGTGCAAAACTCTCCTTAGAGCAACTCTTGCTCACAGTGGGATCGGGATCCTACTATCATATAGAAGGTATGCAATCTCATTGCAAATTTCAATTCTTGAAACTCCCGATATGATTTTTACCCCTAGCACTGACGACCTTGGCTATGGTCAACATATCATAAGCACTAGTCAAGTTCTACCCGTCATTTCATGATTAATTAGACCCACCCACATGACCCTTGGCTATGGTCAACATAATTATATGACTGTCCTAATTAATCACATCATATGCTGTGTAGGAAGATATCAATTAGCTACCGTATACTACGCCTTGGCTATAGTCAACATACGTAGCACGAACTTCCTAAAATGACGGAGGGCTGCGAATGATTTTTAAGAAAACTTTTAACGTTTTGAATTTGATATCGTTGTAGAATCTAATGGTTTTAAAAGGAGTGGCTTAAGCTCCGTACTTTGAAAACTTGCTTTTTCATAAAAAGCCGAGTAGGTTTCAAATCCGATTTTACAACATCTTTTAGGTTTCTTTTTCTTCACATTAATCTCATTAATGTAGTCCCATCATTTAAGTCCTTTAGCCATCACAGAAAAGATATGCTTATGCCATTCGCATTCGTTACAGTGTCCTGTTATGTACCGTTAGGTTACTTAACTAACGGCATAGCGGGGCGGGACTAGCGCGGATGCAAAACATAAGCAACGTTTATTATATATCATATATATAATACACCATTCGTCTCAGCATATAAAGTGATCACATCACAGAATATCAACAACAGAAGCACGTATATGAAAATATAGGATATACTAGGAGGTCTGTATTTTGTATTTAGCCAACAATAGAAAATACGGATTCCACGGTCGCGACGAATAGCCAAGCCCACACCCCTAAACCCCTACGAGAGCGGTGATCAGTCGAAAATATTGCAATTTTAACACATCAATTTCCCTACTCTTTGTAATCATCTAAAGGTGTTTGGTATAAATATAGCACATATTAGCAATTTGTCTACAAAATACCAAATAACATGCGTTATATGTTAGTTGTATGTATGCCCTAGAGGCCAGTATTGTACAGATGATGTATATTATATTGGAAGCTTGGACATATATAGAGATGACTTTCTTGCTCGATATGATACTATGCTATCTGGTTACTCTTTATCTTAACATGTACACTTGTCTCTTTAAACTGTCTTATAGTTACATGTTGATAAAGCCCTTAGGATGTGTACTTGACTACCTGGACTATGATGCAGATCATACTAGTGGGGACATGGTAGTCCATAAGTACATCCTTCATGGTCCCTAGTCGTGGGTGTATCGAGACAGGGCATCGATATACCAGTGTAGACTAGCGTATACGCTTCTCGACCCATGAGATGGGCGATGGATGATCCCATATCCATTGGTGTTTGACATCAGAGATGGTATACGGGTGCTCAGTGGAGACTGGGTACACTGGACGGACTCGCCGAGAACTCCCAGATGGTATTATACCTCACGTCAGATGGCAGTTCTCAGGTGACACTTGTACAGGTTAGTCTGTAGACCCGAGATCGTCATAGAGTCTTGTGTGATTCCTACTGTGCTTTGATCTCCACCTTACCACGTCCATGAGGGCGTGCAAAACGGTGGTCTTTGGGTACAGTCCCGAGTCACATGGAGGCAATGAGCGATAGGAGGGGTTTCGTCTCTCCCGGTATTGGGGGTTGATGTTGCGCAGTGCTCGATTGGCCGTAACAGGGAAGTCCCTGGCCAGGGCTGATCAGAGATTTGCTGGTAAGTGTTACCAGTAGTTTCTCGACCCGTTATGAGCCTCACATCGGCACGACTTATCGGTTATTGGGGTCTGACGTTTACCACCCCTAGACTTGATATGCGACATATCAGACGAACAGACCGGACTGTACGGTAAGTGTTACTGGTTGGATTCACAGGAGTGTGAGCGGGCTAGCTCGTCGATCTTCTGATCGCTCAATACCCGGATGGTCGTTACGTTTAGCAGACCGCTTGCGGCTTGTGGATGCTTGATATGATCATCATCTGCTACCGGCGTATTGACGAGTCTTTAGAGTCCTACACAGAGGTTTCCTGGCTCAAGCGAAACGAAATAGGAGCGCATATGAGATATGTGCGGGACCGAGAATAATGCGTGTATGTGATACCGTATTTCATTCTCGTGATGAATGTTTCGATTGGTTATATGCGATATAACCTAGTTATCGAATCGTAGATTGATTCGATAAGTCGATACATTGGATACTAGTCGGTTATGTGCGACATGACCGGATCATTGAATCAAGTGTTGATTTGATGATTTAATGTATAATTATATATTTGATATATTACTTTGCATTAACTGGTATTGGTTCACTTTAATAGGATTTTCTCACTTGTAGTTCACAAGTTGTATATGTGATATACTTTTGTGCACTAATATGTGTCATGTTTGATGATGCATGTAGATTGGTTTTGTGTTAAGACTTAAACCATAGTTATGATAATAGTTAGGGTTTTTATTTATTTACTTATTTATTTATCTATTCCTTTTTGATAAATAAATAAATGATAACAAAATGGTTTCTTTCATGAAGCTTGATGAAGCTTTGACTAAAGTGACCATTTTGTCATCATCCTTAACCCTAACCATTCTCATTTGACCATGGTTTATTCTCTACACTTAACCTAGGTTAGAAGATGATAAGTATTGATTTTATTATTCTTTTTACTTAACACTTATGATTTTCTAGCTTCATCTTCTTCTTCATCTAAAAGATAGAAAGCTTGATGCCATCAATGGCAACTTGAGATCTAAAGTGAGAAAACCAATTCTAAAGTGAACCCACCTCCTATTTCTTCACCCTCTACCTCTTGCCAAGTTGTTTTGGGTGTTTTCTTCACAAGTTTCACAACTTGGTGAAGTTGGAGCTTGAACTTGTGCAACCTCGACGTAGATCATCTTCGGCACGAAGCCGACGACCTAGTCCGCCCATTTTCCCGATGAAGCCGACGATTGAGTTCGGGATTCAAGATGGACAGCGAGAGGACGCCTACATGGAGCTAAGGAAGTGGATATCCGGATCTACAAAGGTTGTAGCTCTCTTCTTTTAGTTAAGATGTTAACTAGTTTACCGTTTCGCCTAGAATTCTAGCCAACGATCCGTAGTCTAGGGTTTCTCAGCTCCGTAAATTTTGAATTTGGCATGGTTGATACCTTGTGAGACCTCTATAGTGTGCCTAGGAACCCTACAGTGGCATCAGAGCCTAGTTAGAGCCTTAGGCGAAGTCCAGACGGAGTTTGAAGTCCGATCGAACCGAAACTCTAATTCAAAACATGCTCTCTGTACTTTTTTCAAAAATGGGGTTTTTTCCATATTAAAAATATGCAGAGAAATCAGCAGGAGATTGTAAGATTTACTGTGAAATTCGATGGAATAATTCAATTAAACTGCCGCGGTTCCGCGGCAAGAGCATGGCTCGTGCGGCGGTTCCGCGGCCGTACGGCCCCACTGTACAAAACTTTTCACACAGTAATTCTTACTTTGCAGTGCTGGTTTTCCTCGGAATTTTTAATATTTATTCAAGAGTTGAATTTTCTGGGGTTGTTTTGGGGATTCGATGAATCGATCGGATTATTTAACTTTGTCTATTTGGGTTTCCGGATAAATTTGGAATATGTTAAAAGTTTCGACCGGATACAAATACCCAATCTTTCCCCTGCCGGGAAATTTCCAATTGTTGGAATTTTCCGTAGTTTAATGACGTTCTGAGTAGTGCAAGTAACGCGATGGTCCCTCTAGAAGACAACAAACCTTAACTCGATTATGTGACCGTCTTGAACTGCCCTTTGAACCTTCGGGTTTGGGGCAGTACGGCGTGCCACATGTGAGGCGTTGGCTTGACCCTTCTACGGCTGGACCGTTGGTACTGAGGCATGAAGTGAATGTCTTTGAACTTATTTCATGTGTTGAACGGTTTCGGGAAAACTTGGGTGTTCGAATGTTCGATCGGAAAGTTTAATATATTCTATTTATTCGGAATGGGATACAATAATTGGAATTCACAAACAGTTATGAGATAACTGAATGAATGTTATAAATCTAGCAGTTTAGTCCCATATGATATTGAAAAGAGTTTTCGATAATGAGACTAAAATGCGGGGTTTATAATTATTAGGCATGTGATGTCTAAGTATTTCATTTTGATTAGGCATGTGATGTCTAAAAGGGTTGCGGATTCCAACTGTTGTAGTTTTACACTTTCTTTTCTGTGACCGTAAGTGTAATATGTGATATCGCCGGTTTCGTTGCTATATGTCAACGACAATTGGGATACGCATGTTCACTTACGTTGATGACATGTGATGTTATGTGTTGCTGGATATGTTATATTGGATTGTCGTGTTTGAATAGCCGGGGTTTTTTATGTGAGATGAGTGTTTTTCATTTTCATTCATGTAAAAACTTGTATGTAATATTCTTTTATTTGGGGCACTTCCAGGTTGCGGAAGTTGTCACCTTTTGTATATTATTTACTTTTCCGCATTAGGATAGACCCAAGGAGGGGAGCACAAGTAACCGGGTTCTAGGGTTCAGTGGGAGACCAACTCGAGGAGTCGAGTCCGGGTCTTCTAACCCTAGAATTGGTAGGGTTGCTTGCCGCTCTCGTAGGGGTCTAGGGGTGTGGGATTGGCTATTCATCACGACCGTAGAATCCGTGTTTTATACTGGCTCGTATTGAAAACACGGACGTCCTAGTATATCCAATGTTTCATATGTTTCTTCTGCTGCGATATCTGTGATGTGATCATGTGATGTTCTGTGATAGATACTATATATAGTATATATGATATATTATATAGACGTTACTTATGTTTTGCATCCGCACTAGCCCTGCCCTGCTCTGTCGTTAGTTACCTAACCTAACGGTGCACGAGGGGACATCGAGGCGAATGCAGATGGCATAAGTGTACGTCGTATTTATCTGTGATGTTTAGGTATTTAAATGATGGGACTTCATTAATGTGATTAATGAAAGAAAAGAAACCTAAGATGTTGTAGAATCAAATTTTAAACAAAACAGGTAGCTACAGTTCTTGCTTTGCATAGCGGTATATATGATATACCCTGCACCTTATTCGATGAGGAAAGGACCGAGATCCCTTCACCGGGAGTGACTCCTTTAGCAGTAACTGGCAGATGCTACACACTCGGTTTGGCTTTGATTGCTTTTAAGAGTTTTTGCTTTGCATAGTGATATATATATGATATATCCCGCACCTCATTCGACGAGGAAAGGGCCGACGATCCCTTCACCAGGAGTAACCCCTTTAGCAAAACTGGAAAAGCCTCAAAATCACTCCATTTCAAAACTTCATTTGATTCTACAACGATATCAAGTTCATTATGCTCATGGTTTTATGAAAACCTGCGTAGCCCTCCGTCATTTCAGATAAGTACTACTTAGTATTCGTGCTACGGTAGTTTGGCATTTGTCAAGGCGTAGTGTACGGTAGCTAACTAGTATTTATCTGCTTATGCATATGATGCAGATTGGATTAGGGTATTCGTACGGCGTTGTTTGGCATTCGTCAAGGGTCGTGCGGGTGGGTTTAATTCAATCAAGAAATGTACGGGTTGAACTTGACTAGTGGAGTATGGGTTGTTTGGCATTCGTCAAGGTCATAGAACACTAGGGGTAAAATATTATCGGGAATTTCAAGTGTTGAAATTTGCAATGAGATTGCATACCTTCTATGAGATAGTTGGATCCCGATACCCACTGCGAGTAAGAGTTACTCCTGGGAGAGTTTTACACATTACAATTAGCCGATCAAGTAGGTGTCTAGAAAGGTGTTAACGAGGTTACGCCTCTGGGAAAACGAGGTTTACATTAATTAGGTTCGTGCGAAGGCACGGGGGACCTCCCTCAAAGTACCGACACTGGCCTGGCTGAAAGATTGGCGAACTTGTAGTGTGTAATTAATCCCGGCTAGTCTTTCCTTTTAGGGTTTGAAGGAAGATTTGATAAAAACCAGTGGGAGCCATCCTGATTAGATAAGATAATAACCAATCTGATCTTGCACGAGCATACGCTAAAGTGTTTTCTTCTCTCTCTCTCCAGGTAACGACCATTTCATGCCTTAATCAAGATAATAATATGGATGTATTGACCGAACCCGCATGTTATACTGTGCAGGGGAACGTTGGACCCGTTCTATCTTATAAGTGTTATAAGAATGAACAGGAAACAGGAGAATATCTGGATTCTCACACCGCCCAAACGGAGAACATGCATGTTGATGCATCATCTTCGGGTGTGTTTGTCATTGAGAACTGTTTCTCAGTTCACCCTACGTCCTGGGTATTAGATACCGGATCAGGATCCCACATATGTAAGATGTTACATGGGCTGCGAAAAGGTAGAGAACCGGGAAAAGGTGATCATTCCGTTCAAGTAGGGAACGGTGCAAATGTTGCAGCCAAAGCAGTTGGCGAATATCACCTAGTATTACCAAGTGGTGATACAATAATTCTGAATGAGTGCTATTATATACCAAACATGATGTGCAACATTATATCAGTTTCTTTATTGAGTAAAGAAGGATATAATTTTGTAGTAAAGGATAATATTCCTAGATCAAAAGTTGATTGCATCAGGCTCGCTACATAATGGCATATTCATTCTAAATCAAAATACAGTCCTCAATATACAAAACACACACAAGAGGAAAAGTTCAGAAATGAACGAATCCTTCTTGTGGCATTGTAGACTTGGTCATATCGATGCGACACGACTGGCTAAGTTACATAAGGATGGTTATTTGAATCCGTTCGAATTATCATCTTATGATACTTGCCATTCATGTCTCAAAGGAAAAATGACCAAAGCTCCGTTTAGTGGACACGGAGAAAGAGTTACTGAACTCTTAGGACTGGTACATAGTGATGTATGTGGTCCCATGTCTACCCTTGCCAGGAACGGTTCTTCCTACTTCATTACATTCACTGACGATCTCTCTAGATACGGGCATGTGTTCCTATTGAAACACAAGTCTGAAGCTTTTGAGAAATTCAGAGAATATAAGCACGAAGTAGAGAACCAAACGGGCAAAAGTATTAAGATCCTACGATCTGATCGAGGAGGAGAATACTTGAGCAAAGAGTTCCAAGATTATCTAAAAGAGAATGGGATTCTCTCTCAGCTTACTCCACCTTATACACCACAGCACAACGGTGTATCGGAACGAAGGAATCGTACCCTATTAGATATGGTGCGTTCAATGATGAGTACAGCTGAGTTACCTATTTCCTTCTGGGGGTATGCGCTTGAGACAGCCATACACCTATTGAATATGGTTCCTACCAAATCAGTGCCTACCACTCCATATGAGATATGGAAAGGGAAGAGACCATCTCTTAAGTATGTTAAGATATGGGGTTGTCCAGCCTATGTCAAATGACAAAATCCGGACAAACTCGAGGCAAGATCTGTCTTATGTAAGTTTGTAGGATATCCCAAAAATTCACAAGGGTATATCTTCTACCACCCCGAGGAACAAAAGGTGTTTGTTTCTCGACATGCCACTTTCTTAGAAAAAGGTTTTCTTATGAAACAGATTAGTGGCATTGAGGTAGAACAGGAAGAGGTTCCAGCAACACAAACTGCAACAGAAGACTTGGTAGAACCAGAGAATTCAGTAGAACTCGACGAACTCCAGCCTCTCCGCCGATCTAGTAGGGTATCTCGTCCACCTGAGAGATACTACGGTTTTTTCATTGACGGTGGAAGCGAGGATTGCATCATGGAGGATGATGACCCAACTAGCTTCGAGCAGGCCATCACGAGTAGGGACTCAGTGAAATGGCTGGATGCTATGCGGTCTGAGATGGAATCCATGTACACCAACAAAGTATGGACTTTGGAAGTTGCTCCTGAAGGAGTAAAACCCATTGGGAGCAAGTGGATCTTCAAGAAGAAACTTGGTGTAGATGGGAAAGTGGAGACTTTCAAAGCTAGACTTGTAGCAAAGGGTTTTCGTCAAAGACCAGGTGTGTACTATGACGAGACCTTTTCTCCAGTGGCTATGCTTAAATCCATCCGGATCATGCTTGCCATCGCTGCATATCATGATTATGAAATCTGGCAAATGGATGTTAAGACCGCCTTTCTAAATGGTGATTTAGAAGAGTGCGTGTACATGACTCAGCCAGAGGGCTTCGTAGACAGTGGGAGCAGCGGCAAGGTGTGCAAGCTGCTTAAATCCATTTATGGATTAAAGCAAGTATCGCGGAGTTGGAACATCTGCTTTGATGTCGTTATCAAAGAGTTTGATTTCGTCAAAAACCCATATGAACCTTGTATTTACAAGAAGGTGGCAGGGAGTAAGGTTGTCTTCCTCGTATTGTACGTGGACGACATACTCTTGATAGGAAATGATATTCCTATGCTGCAATCGGTCAAGCTCTTCTTATCATAAAGATTCTCAATGAAAGATCTTGGTGATGCCTCCTGCATATTGGGAATCAGGATCTATAGAGATAGATCCAAACGGATATTGGGATTGTCCCAATCCAGGTACATTGACACCATACTAAAGAGGTTTAGTATGGAAGAATCCAAGCGTGGGAACTTGCCCACGATCTCTGGAGTCACTCTCTCCAAAGAGATGTCTCCCAAGACTGATTTGGAGAGAGCTCGCATGCAAGGGATACCCTATGCTTCAGCTGTAGGCTCTATCATGTATGCGATGCTATGTACCAGACCCGATGTTGCATACTCACTAAGTGTAGTGAGCAGGTATCAAGCTGATCCTGGAGAGAGTCACTGGACAGCTGTGAAGAGCATTCTCAAGTACTTACGAAGGACTAAAGAGATGCTCTTGGTGTATGGTAATGGAGAACTCCAAGTGGAGTCCTTTACCGATTCGAGCTTCCAGAGTGATAAGGACGACTCTAAGTCGCAGTCGGGATTTGTCTTTACCCTTTACGGAGGGGCGGTTAGCTGGAAGAGTTCCAAGCAGGAAACCGTGGCAGACTCGACGATGGAGGCTGAATACATCGCTGCCAACGATGCTGCCAAAGAGGCTGTCTGGGTCAAGAAGTTCATTACTGAACTTGGAGTGGTTCCATCCATTGAGCATCTAATACCTTTGTATTGCGATAACAATGGAGCGGTGGCTTTGGCCAAGGAACCCAGGTCCCATCAGCGATCCAGGCATATTCTGAGGCGGTATCACCTGATCCGGGAGATAATTGATCGCTGGGAGATCGAGGTCAGGAGGGTTGACACGAAGAACAACACGGCGGATCCACTCACGAAGGCCATTCCCCAGATACAGTTTGAGAGACTCTTCGGGATGCTCGGTATGCGATACTACAGCAGCTGGCCCTAGTGCAAGTGGGAGATTGTTAGTTGTATGTATGCCCTAGAGGCCAGTATTGTACAGATGATGTATATTATATTGGATGCTTGGACATATATAGAGATGACTTTCTTGCTCGATATGATAGTATGCTATCTGGTTACTCTTTATCTTAACATGTACACTTGTCTCTTTAAACTGTCTTATAGTTACATGTTGATAAAGCCCTTAGGATGTGTACTTGACTACCTGGACTATGATGCAGATCATACTAGTGGGGACATGGTAGTCCATAAGTACATCCTTCATGGTCCCTAGTCGTGGGTGTATCGAGACAGGGCATCGATATACCAGTGTAGACTAGCGTATACGCTTCTCGACCCATGAGATGGGCGATGGATGATCCCATATCCATTGGTGTTTGACATCAGAGATGGTATACGGGTGCTCAGTGGAGACTGGGTACACTGGACGGACTCGCCGAGAACTCCCAGATGGTATTATACCTCACGTCAGATGGCAGTTCTCAGGTGACACTTGTACAGGTTAGTCTGTAGACCCGAGATCGTCATAGAGTCTTGTGTGATTCCTACTGTGCTTTGATCTCCACCTTACCACGTCTATGAGGGCGTGCAAAACGGTGGTCTTTGGGTACAGTCCCGAGTCACATGGAGGCAATGAGCGATAGGAGGGGTTTCGTCTCTCCCGGTATTGGGGGTTGATGTTGTGCAGTGCTCGATTGGCCGTAACAAGGAAGTCCCTGGCCAGGGCTGATCAGAGATTTGCTGGTAAGTGTTACCAGTAGTTTCTCGACCCGTTATAAGCCTCACATCGGTACGACTTATCGGTTATTGGGGTCTGACGTTTACCACCCCTAGACTTGATATGCGACATATCAGACGAACAGACCGGACTGTACGGTAAGTGTTACTGGTTGGATTCACAGGAGTGTGAGCGGGCTAGCTCGTCGATCTTCTGATCGCTCAATACCCGGATGGCCGTTACGTTTAGCAGACCGCTTGCGGCTTGTGGATGCTTGATATGATCATCATCTGCTACCGGCGTATTGACGAGTCTTTAGAGTCCTACACAGAGGTTTCCTGGCTCAAGCGAAACGAAATAAGAGCGCATATGAGATATGTGCGGGACCGAGAATAATGCGTGTATGTGATACCGTATTTCATTCTCGCGATGAATGTTTCGATTGGTTATATGCGATATAACCTAGTTATCGAATCGTAGATTGATTCGATAAGTCGATACATTGGATACTAGTCGGTTATGTGCGACATGACCGGATCATTGAATCAAGTGTTGATTTGATGATTTAATGTATAATTATATATTTGATATATTACTTTGCATTAACTGGTATTGGTTCACTTTAATAGGATTTTCTCACTTGTAGTTCACAAGTTGTATATGTGATATACTTTTGTGCACTAATATATGTCATGTTTGATGATGCATGTAGATTGGTTTTGTGTTAAGACTTAAACCATAGTTATGATAATAGTTAGGGTTTTTATTTATTTACTTATTTATTTATCTATTCCTTTTTGATAAATAAATAAATGATAACAAAATGGTTTCTTTCATGAAGCTTGATGAAGCTTCATGAAGCTTTGACTAAAGTGACCATTTTGTCATCATCCTTAACCCTAACCATTCTCATTTGACCATGGTTTATTCTCTACACTTAACCTAGGTTAGAAGATGATAAGTATTGATTTTATTATTCTTTTTACTTAACACTTATGATTTTCTAGCTTCATCTTCTTCTTCATCTAAAAGATAGAAAGCTTGATGCCATCAATGGCAACTTGAGATCTAAAGTGAGAAAACCAATTCTAAAGTGAACCCACCTCCTATTTCTTCACTCTCTACCTCTTGCCAAGTTTTTTTGGGTGTTTTCTTCACAAGTTTCACAACTTGGTGAAGTTGGAGCTTGAACTTGTGCAACCTCGACGTAGATCATCTTCGGCACGAAGTCGACGACCTAGTCCGCCCATTTTCCCGATGAAGCCGACGATTGAGTTCGGGATTCAAGATGGACAGCGAGAGGCCGCCTACGTGGAGCTAAGGAAGTGGATATCCGGATCTACAAAGGTTGTAGCTCTCTTCTTTTAGTTAAGATGTTAACTAGTTTACCGTTTCGCCTAGAATTCTAGCCAACGATCCGTAGTCTAGGGTTTCTCGGCACCGTAAATTTTGAATTTGGCATGGTTGATGCCTTGTGAGACCTCTATAGTGTGCCTAGGAACCCTACATTATACATTATAACCGACATTATGAGGGAAATTGTGTGTTTATTTCTACACGCATGATCTTTTGTATATCAACACTTGTCTCGAGATTGTGTGCAGGAAATTCTCCACGTAAAAGAGCCGGAACTGCTAAAAGTGCTGGTAAAATACATCAAGTCCAAGACTTATGATCTGGCAGTAAACAAGAAAGTATAAAAATATTCCAGACATAAGAAAAGTGTCATAAAGCCAACACCAGAATACCTTGAGATTTTCATGCACTGAGTCTATCAAACGGACGCGGATCCTCGGCCGAGTCAGGCCGATTCGCCGCGGATCCGCAGCCGAGTTAACTCGTCGGCGGTGGGAATTTTTTGCAGAGGTCTCCTATTAACGGCCAAGCTTCTCTGAGACGTTTCGAATAGTGTAGATTTCTCCAGAAACTTCTCCTTTTAACAGCCAAGCTTCCTGTGCAAGTTTGATACCTACCAAGCTTCTCATGCAAGCTTCATAACAACCTAGCTTCCAGTGGAAGCTAGACCTAGCTTCTAGGGGAATCTAAAGGGAAAACTATAAAAAGGGACCTAGGGCTTCATTATAAAGGTTGTTCATCAATTAGGATAAAAATTCTAGCAAAGATCCAAATCAATTCAAACTAAATTGGGTGACACAATTTGAGCCAAATCAAGATTCATCGGGTACCGACTCAAGCAAGCCTTCAACAAGACTTTGAAGCAATGCCGATCTTCATCCGAACAAGAGATCCACGACGATTCACAACTCAAGAAGACCGAAGCGAAGCTAGTTTCGACGATTTAGTTCTTCCTCAAATCTTGTAATCTTTGAGTGAATTGTACCTAAACGTTGATTAATTGGTGAAAATTCTTAATCTTGTTTTCTTTACATTCTCGCATTATGAAGAGTTATAGATTCTTGATTCTTTTCTTTTTCATGATATTTGAGTGAAAACTCCGCTTGTAGCGGAATCGAGAGAATAGGTAGATGATGATGAAATTCTTGAACAATTCTTAAGTCTTATGAGTTTTGTAAACTTTAGGAGATTGAATCATCGAAAACCTAATTTGAGCGAGATCACTTGAATATTTTCGCTCCAAATTAGAGATCAACGATCGGTAATTTAATTTGCTAGAGGCTAGAATTTAAATGATAATCAATGAAAGGACAAGGGATGATGATGGATAAACCCTAGTCTTTTCAATAGATCTCTAAACCACATTGATCGTCATCGATCTAGCAACAAATCTTCAATAGATAAGAACTAGTAATCATTAGTATTCATCATCACTATCAATTGGATCGATTCCTACAAGCTACTTTACAAATCTTGATAACTAAATTGATTGGGACATTTCTTGATTCTTGATTCTAGATCTAAATTCTTTATGTTTTCTTAAAATCAAATCTCACAAATCTTGAATCATTTTCTTTTATCTTTTAATTTTCAACTCAAATAAAACGATTTTGAACAAATCACACTTTCTTAGTGGACGATCCGTTCTCATTGACGAAACTACAATAGACACCGTCAATTGATTGCGGTACAAATTTCTTTGGTTGTGAAACATTTCCAAACACACACGAAGATATGATCAATCAAATGGCGCCGTTGCCGGGGATAGTGTGCTAATTTGTTCGTTTTTGTAATTTGAGTTGGAAAATTTATTATTCCATCGGAATTTTTAGATAAAAATTCGCAACAAGCGCTAAACGATTTGTTGTGATTTGTTGTAAGGAGATATGGAATCTGTGGAGCGAGAGGAAAAATTTTCAGAGCATCTCAAGGAGCTCAGTGAGGCAACAGAAGCATCTGTAACAATTTTTGTGCAGGAATTACATTATACAACCGCACATCCGTGGCCATAGAGGGATTATTGCGGCGGTTCCGCGGCGATCTTAAGGCTTCACTGCACCAAATTTTTTAGGTGATTTTTGTCTTTCTTACCTCCTCTCTGCTCTGTCCAATAACCAATTTCTGCAGGATTCTTTGCAAAAATTCGTAGCGCCGCAAAAAGAAAAATTATGTGTGTTTGATCTTGTTGTTTGCATATTTTAACACGGAAATTAAGGGGCAAAGACCAAATTCAGATTAAGTGGGGAGTTCATTACCCTTACTAAGCCCCAAAAATCACAAACTTGCATCCGCATCACCCCCATTAATTAAAAAATATCTAGACAAGACTCTAAGGACCGTCGCGCTCACTTAGGACAGAAGGAGGCCGTGGATAATCTATTGCTTATCCGCGTTTCTTTTGTGGTGTCTAAGGAAAGTGTGTCTAAGGCAAGTGGTTACTTAATTAGGCCCACTACTTACGTAGAGGAGAACCTCCCACTTACCTGGCCACAGGAGGGGCAAAGAGGCAGTAGAGGATCTATCTTGCGACTTGTCTTCTGGAAGTCTAGGAGCGGTCTAGAGACTTGACCTAGATGACCACTAGATTTAGGGTTGCGTGTGCATTGTTTGTGTGAATTTTTCAAAATCCGTAATTTTTCAAAACAAACACCAATCCACTTTTCCTTAATTATCACAACGCTGCTACTTGTGCTAAACCATTTAGTGCATGATCGGCTGGACACGGGATTCTAGTGCCCGTCTTGTCCGCGTTCCTCCTATCGACTCCGAAGTCGGTAATTCTACGTCTACTTTTTCTTCACCCACTACCACACCCACTTTGATGGACGGTTCTCCATCGAATTTATTTAACACCACTCTGCCACTGCCGGCAGGTGCGCAGAATCCGTCCCGCATCTCTCTCCAAGAGAGATGTTACCCTATGCGAGGTCCTCTTTCGACCTGTCTTACCATTTCACCAGCCAATGGGGACAATTTTGAAATCAAACCACAATACATCAATCTTCTACCAAAATTTCACGGTCTCGAGTCTGAAGACGCATACGTCTTTATTACCAAATTTGAAAATGTATGCGGTATGATGGGTACTTCACAGCTTTCTGTGGATGCTATGAGATTACGTCTTCTCCCATTCACTTTGTGCGATATAGCCGAGAAGTGGCTTTATAACACAGCCGCACATTCTATTTCAAACTGGGGGGGAATTCGTAACAGCTTTCCTAAAGAAATTCTACCATAATCATAAAACAGCTAGAGTCCGTAGCGAAATAAATCAATTTACCTAGCTTCCAAATGAACCATTCTCGAAGTGTTTTGAACGCTTCAAGGATCTGTTAGTTCAATGTCCTCATCACGGAATTCCTAGATGGGATCTGTACAGAATCATATATGAGGGCATTAATCCTACAACAAAACAGACCCTTGAATCCATGTGTCAAGGCACCTTCATGAATAAAGATGATGGTGAAGCCTGGAGATTTTTAGAAGATTTCGCTGAAAGAACTTTACAGTGGGAGAGTGTAAACCAGTTATCGTCTAGGGGTGGCATTCATCAACTTGATGTTTCCATAGGTGTTAGAGCTGAAATGGCAGCAATGCAAAAGAAACTCGAAGCTATGGAACAAAAATTTTTAGCAGCCTCCCTAAATCAGATGTCACTCTCCAAAACTGTCTGAGGATGCCGTTCTGATCCATCTCATCTTACGGAAGAATGTCCATTGAATTCTCCGTTTCAAGGTCAAGAGCATACCAATGCTGCTTTTCAACAAAGACCTAGAAACGATCCGTATTCTTCCACTTATAATCATGGTTGGAGGAATCACCCTAATTTTGGTTGGAACCAATCACAAACTCAAAACACGGTTTCAAACCAAAATAATTTCCAAAGGGGTCCTCCACCACAACAGCAACCACTTCAAATAAGTCAGCACCCCTACCAATCACAGAACTTTCAAAATCCGGTCAACACACCTGCACCGTATAATCCTTTGCAGTTGACTGGTACTGATGAATCCTCTTCACTCGCACAAACCATGAATTTGATTTTGAAAAATTTCATACAAGTTTCGGCTGAGGTTAAGTCTTCTGTCGATGATATAAAGAAAAACTCTGACTCCCAAGCTGAGAGTATAAAATCGATGGAAGCATAAATTGCACAATTAAAAGCCGAAATGAGTGCTAGAGAGAAAGGAAAACTTCCGTCTCAACCCCTACCGAATCCTGGTCATTCACAACACTATAATGTGAATACCATTACAACGTTGAGATCCAGAAGAGTGCTGAATAATTAAGTTGGGGAAGAGATTGATAATCATGAAGAGTTAATCAATAACACCCCGGCTTCTACTTCCACTTTGCCTTCTACATCCACTTCTACTCTAACCCTACTCTGTCTACCCCACCACCTTCTTGCGAGCATATTCTTCGTTTTCCCCAAGGCTCGAAACCTCAGCATAGCTCTTCTTGTCCACTAAAGACGATCCCCACTTCTATTCTGGGATCAGTTCCATACACACCACCTTCTCCAATGTTGGACCCAGCTCTTATTGCTAAAGCTCCTTATCTGAATCGGTTGAAGGGAAACAAATCGAGTCCATATATGGAGAAGATTATGGAAATGTTCAAACAGGTTAACATCAACATCCCTCTCCTAGATGCTATTCAACAAGTCCCCGCTTATGCGAAAATTCTTAAAGACTAGGAAGAGGAAGACTCAAGTGCCCAAAAAGGTCTTCATGACTAATAATGTTAGCACTGCTTTTACCCCACAGTTACCAAAGAAACGTAAGGACCCAGGATGTCCTACAATCTCGATTTTTATTGGGGGTAAAATCATTAACCGTGGTTTACTTGACCTTGGCGCAAGTGTTAACCTGCTTCCATATTCTGTTTACGAGTAGTTAGGGATTGGAGAGTTGAAACCAGCTCATTGCACTCTCCAAATGGCAGACCGTTCAATTACCAAATCTAGGGGTGAACTGGAGAATGTGTTGATAAAAGTCGGGGAATTCATATTCCCTGTGGACTTTATTGTTCTCGATACACAACCTGTAGCAAACTCACAGAACCAAATTTCGGTGATTTTGGGTCGACCATTCCTTGCCACTTCCAATGCTGTCATTAATTGTCGAGACGGTTCTTTGAACCTATCTTTTGGAAAAATGACAATTGAACTGAACATCTATAAAATTGGAAGTCAGCCGTCTGAACCCTCTGCTCACATACTTGATGTCTGTTCTGTCCACGAGATTGCTCCCGAAAGCTGTGAAGTTAATGAACTTTGCTTTGAAGATCTCAACGACACTAGCACATCAATGTTTGATCTTGCACATCTTAGTGAGGACACTTTTTCCACTCCTGAGTCTGAAACTCTTGACTCATCACTTTCCGACTCTGTATCTTTTGCAGGCTACGAGCTTCTTCGTGACTCCGAATATCATTCGCTGACCCCACTTTCTATAGTTTCTCCGCCAGTATTAGATCTCAAACTTTTACCTTCTCATCTTAAATATGCATATTTAAGTGAGAATGAATCTTTACCCATGATCATATCCGCTTCTCTAGCCTCAGAGCAAGAAAATACGCTTTTGACGGTATTGAGATCTAATAGGCAGGCGTTTGGTTGGACTATGGCTGACATTAAAGGGATTAGTCTCTTGATTGTAGAATATCATATACATCTGATGGATGAAGCCAAGCCAACCCGAGAACCACAGAGACGGTTGAACCCCGTCATGAAGGATGTGGTGAAGAAAGAAATCATCAAATGCTTTGACAGTGGTATCATTTACCCAATCTCCGATAGCCAATGGGTAAGTCCAATTCATGTAGTCCCTAAGAAATCTGGCATCACGGTCAGAACAAATGAGGCAAATGAGGCAATCCAGACACGCGCTCAAACTAGGTGGCGTGTATGTATTGATTATAGAAAACTCAATGCCGCAATGAGGAAAGACCACTTTCCTCTACCTTTTATTGACCAGATGCTAGAACGCTTTGCTGGACGGGAATATTACTGCTTCATGGACGGATACTCTGGCTACAACCAGATCCCTATTGCCAAAAAGGATCAAGACAAAACCACATTTACTTGTCCTTTTAGTACCTTTGCTTATAGATGCATGCCCTTTGGGTTATGCAATGCTCCCGCTACATTTCAGCGGTGTATGATGGGTATATTCTCGGACATGGTCGAGAATTTTCTGGAGATTTTCATGGACGATTTCTCGATATTCGCAGATTCTTTTGCTGACTGCCTATCTCATCTTGACGCAGTTCTTACTCGTTGTAAGGAGAAGAACTTAACCTTGAATTGGGAAAAATGTCATTTCATGGTCCAAGAGGGAATTGTGCTTGGACATGTGATTTCACGAAAAGGCATTGAGCTTGACAAAGCTAAAGTACATTTCATTCAAAACCTTCCTCATCCCAAATGCGTCAAGGATATACGATCCTTTCTTGGCCATGCAGGCTTTTACCGGAGATTCATTAAGGATTTTAGCAAAATTGCTAGACCCTTAACTCTTCTCTTGGCCAAGGACACAACCTTTCATTTTGACTCGGATTGTGAGGCTGCATTTGACTCATTTAAAAACTCTCTCACTGCAGCCCCCGTTCTATCATCTCCAGATTGGAACCACCCTTTTGAGCTTATGTGTGATGCATCGGATTTTGCAGTTGGTGCAGTCTTAGGACAGCACATTGAAAAGATACCACACGTGATAAATTATGCAAGCAAGGCCCTAAATGATGCTCAAATTAACTATACAACTACCGAAAAAGAACTTTTGGCAGTTGTATTCGCATTAGAAAAATTCAGGCCTTACTTGATTGGCTCACCAATTGTTGTGTACACTGACCACTCCGCCTTGAAACATCTTTTGGCAAAGAAAGATGCTAAACGTAGGCTAATACGTTGGATCCTTCTATTATAAAAATTAGATCTTGTTATTAAATATAAGAAAGGATGTGAAAACGTTGTAGCCGACCATCTGTCGCGCATCTCTTCTTCACTTGTGACCCTGCCGATCAATGATTCTTTTCCAGACGAACAACTCTTGAATGTATCCGACAAACCTTGGTTCAGGGATATTGTGAATTATCTTGCTACGAGACTTATTCCCCGCGAATGGTCAAAACAGGACAAACATCGATTTCTATCCCAAGTAAAACACTTTTACAAGGATGAACCCTATCTGTTTAAGTATTGTCCTGACCAGATCATTCGTAGATGTGTCCCTAATGAGGAATTTGTTAGTTATATGTATGCCCTAGAAGCCATTACTGTACATACGATGTATATTGTAATGGATGCTTGGACATATATAGGGAGGACTTTCTTGCTCGACATGATAGTATGCTATCTGGTTGTACTTTATCTTAACATATACTTTGATTGTCTCTATGTTACATGTTGATAAAGCCCTTAGGATATGTACTCGACTACTGGGACTATGATGAGATCATACTAGTGGGGCCACGGTAGTCGACGAGTACATCCTATAACTGTTCCTAGTCGAGGGTGTATCGAGACAGGGCATCGATGCACCAGAGTAGACTAGCGTATATGCATCTTGACCCATATGATGGGCGATGGATGATCCCATATCCATCGGTGTTTGACATCAAGGATGGTGTACGGGTGCTCAGTAGAGACTGGGTACACTGGACGGACTCGCCGAGAACTCCCAGATGGTATTATACCTCACGTCAGATGGCAGTTCTCCGGTGACACTGGTACAGAGTAGTCTGTTCACCCGAGATCTTCATAGAGTCTTGTGTGATTCCCACTGTGCTTTGATTTCCATCATACCACGTCCAAGAGGGCGTGCAAAAAGGTGGCTTTTGGGTACAGTCCCGAATCACATGGAGGCAATGAGCGATAGGAGGGGATTCGTCTCTCCCGGTATAGGGAGTTGATGTTGTGCTGTGTTCGATTGGCTATAACTGGAAATCCCTGGACAGAGTTGCTGAGATTTACTGGTAAGTGTTATCAGTAGTTTCTCGAATTGTTATAGACCTCATATCGACACGACTTATCAAGCTACTGGGGTCTGACGTTTACCACCCTTAAGCGAGATATGCAACATATCAGACGACGAGACCGGACTGTACAGGAGTGTTACTATTTGGATTCACAGGAGAATGTACAGGCTTGCTTGTTGATCTTCTGAGCGCTCAATACCTGGGTGGATGTTACGTTTAGCTGACCGCTTGCAGCTTGTGGGTGTTTGATATGATCATCACCTACTGCCGGCGTATTGGCGATTCTTTAGAGTCATACACAGAGGTTTCATGGCTCAGGAAAAACGGAGTAGGAGCATATATGTGATATGTGCAGGACCGAGGATAATGCGATATGTGATACCGTATTCTATTCTCACGATATTTGATATTAGCCGGGTCATCGGATCAAGTGTTGATTCGATGAATCGGTAAATGAGATATTTGTCGGTTATATGCGATATAGCCGGATTGTCGGATCAAGTGTTGATTCGATAATTTAATGTATAATAATATATATGATATATTAAATTACATTAACTAATATTAGCTCACTAAAAGACTCTTTTTCTCACTCGGATAATACATTGATATATATGCGATATGTTAATTGTATTATTTTATTTTGTTACAATAAATATTATATATGTCATATATAATATTGTAACATGATATGGTTATTAATGCAACATGTTTAGTGGAGATTAAACATGGTTAGGGTTTGATTTGGGTTAATCATTTCTAGAAGTTTCTAGAAGGTTTTCATTTTTGTTTTGGAAAAGATATTTTGCAAGATATTTTTTTAACTAAACCCTAACCCTAACCCTTAACCCTAGTAAAATCTCTACAATGGTTATTTGAACCATGGTTGCATTTCTAACCTTATCAAGACTATCATTATTCATCACAAAAGGATTAAGGCTTCTTCTTCTTCCTTCTTCTCTTCATGGAAAAAGCTTTCTAGCTTTTTCTAAGTGATGATTATGTGAGAAAAAGATTATAAATGAGAGCAAAAATCCTACTTCTTCATCCTCATCTATCCTTGCCCTTTAGATGAGAGTGTTCACTTCATTTAGTGAGTGTTAGCTTGTGTTAATGAAACTTCAAGGTAGATCATCTTTGTTATCGAAGATCGGAAGCAAGACTGCATCTTTCTCTTCGTGAAGCCTCTCGAGAGTCCGGAACACGATGATCGCAGTGAAGGGACCTCAATACGGAGCTTAAGAAGTGAAGGACCGGATCTACAAAGGTTGTAATCTCTCTCACTTAGTGTTAAAGTGTTTAACATGCTTGTTTTCGCCTAATCTCTAGTTTAAAGATCCGGCTTTGGGTTGTTCGGCACGGCTAAATTTTAAATCGGGCATGGTTGATGCCTCATAGACCCTTGTGCGTATGCTTAGCAACTCTACAGTGGTATCAGAGCCAAACTAGAGCTTTAGGCGAAGTCTAGGCGAAGTCTAGGCGAAATTTAAAGTCTGATCGAACCCCGAAACCCTAGTTTTTACCCTTTTTCTGGAAATTTTTCAAAACTGTTGATTTTTTCACATTAAAAATGCTTATAAAATTCAGCAGGGTATTATAGGAATTATGGTGAAAAACGAGACTTTAACTCCTTCATAGAGCCGCGGAACCGCGACCATAGCCTACCTCGGGCGGCGGTTCCGCAGCCAAATTGTAGGATTAAATTTTGGTTTTCATACATTAACTTCCGTACGTACTTCCTGATTGTTTTGGGATATTTTTATTTTACTCAAATGTTGAGTTTTCTGGGTTGTATTGGGGACTCGTTGAATCGATCGGATAATTTAATTTCGTTTATGTTTTTTCCGGATAATTTTAGAAACAGTTAAAAAGTTCGAACGGATATCAATAACTCACTTTTTCCCAGTCGGAATTTTTTTCAAAAGTTGGATTTTTTCTCGAGTTTGAAACTTTCTAAGTCGTGCAAGTAACGCGGTGGACCCTCTAGAAGAAAATAAACCTTAACTCGATTATGTGACCGTCTTGAACTGCCTCTAAACCTTAGGGTTTGTGGCAGTACGGCGTTGCCACATGTGAGGCGTTGGCTTGACCCTTCTACGGCTGGACCATTGGTACTGTGGCATGTGATGGATATTTTTTGAACTCCGCTCAAGTGTTGAGCTATTTGGGAAAACTTGGGTGTTTGATTATTCGATTGAAAAGTTTAACGCTGTCTATTTATCTGGAATGTGATACAATATTTGGAATCCACAAGTACTTATGAGATAACTAATTTGAATGTTATAAATCTAGCAGTTCAGTCTCAGATGATCGGTTGCCACGGAATTTTGATGTGATCAAAAGTCCGTTGCAATCACGTAGCGTACGCGGATACTTGTCGGGTAAACTTAATAGACAGCCACGCCCCATAGCCCCGACCAAGTGACTGTAGGAGAACCCCGTCGCCAAAAGCATCCTTTCGGGTGCTCGCGGCAGCGGTGTTCCGCCTTAGTGCACTTCGTCGACGGCGTCGGGGGTGCGGCCGTCTACTAAAGTTTGCGACGAGCATTCGATCAGGATGTCGGGAATCTTGTTGAATTGCCCGACTTGATATTGAAAACAGTTTTCGATAATGAGACTAAAATGCGGGGTTTATAATTGTTAGGCATGCGATGTCTAAGGAATTCATTTGGTTAGGCATGCGATGTCTAAGGAGGTTGCGGATTCCAATTGTTGTAGTTTTACACTTTCTTTTCTGTGACCGTAAGCGTAGTATGTGGTATATCGCCGGCTTCGTTGCTATACATCAACGACAATCGGGATACACATACTTGCTTACGTTGATGATATGAGATATTATGTGTTGCTGTGATATATTATATTGGATCGTCACGTTCTGAATAGCCGGGGGTTTTATGTGAGATGAGAGTTTTTTTTCATTCATGTAAAATTCATTTGTATGTAATATTCTTTTATTGGGGCACTTCCGGGCTGAGGATGATGTCACCATTGTATATTATTTACTTTTCCGCATAAGGTAGACCAAAGGCGGGGAGCACAAGTAACCGGGTTCTGGGGTCCAGTGGGAGACCATCTCGAGGAGTCGAGACCGGGTCTCCTAACCCTAGAATTGGCAGTGTTGCTTGCCGCTCTCGTAGGGGTCTAGGGATGTGGGTTTGGCTATTCATCACGACCGTGGAATCCGTGTTTTATACAGGCTCGTACTAAAACACGGACGTCCTAGTATATCCAATATTTCATATATGTTCTTCTGCTGCAATGTTCTGTGATGAGATCATATTACTGCCTGAGATGAATGTTTATATTATATATATGAGATATATGTTATATTGCAGATTTCGTTTCAAATGTGATGCTTGTGAAGCATAATAAAATGGGACTTCATTAATGAGATTAATGAAATAAAAGAAACCTAAGATGTTGTAGAAACTTGTTTAAAAAATGGTAACTCTAGTTCTTGCTTTGCATAGCGGTGTTCCTTGTAGAACATCCAGCACCTTATTCGATAAGGAAAGAGCCGAGATCCCTTCACCGGGAGTGGCCTCTTTAGTGAAACTAGCAGATGCTACAAACTCGGTTTGTCTTTTGATTGCTTCAATAGTTCTTGCTTTGCATAGTGGTATATATGATATACCCTGCACCTTATTCGATGAGGAAAGAGCCGACGATCCCTTCACCGGGAGTGACCCCTTTAGCAAAACTAGAAAAGCCTAAAAACACTCCATTTAAAATCACTCGATTCTACAACGATATCAAGTTCATTACGCAAAAGGTTTTCTTAAAAACCTGTCGTAGCCCTCCGTCATTTCAGATAAGTACTTCATAGTATTCGTGCTGCGTTTGTTGGCTTTCGTCAAGGCGTAGTGTGCGGTAGCTATTTATGCTTATCTGCTTATGCATATGATGCAGATTGAGTTAGGGTAGTCGTGCGACTTTGTTGGCATTCGTCAAGGGTCGTGCGGGTGGGTTTAATTCAATCGGGAAATGACGGGTTGAACTTGACTAGTAGCCTATGGTTTGTTGGCATTCGTCAAGGTCATAGGACGCTAGGGGCAAAATATTATTGGGAATTTCAAGTGTTGAAATTTTCAATGAGATTGCATACCTTCTATGAGATAGTTGGATCCCTATACCCGCTGCAAGTAAGAGTTACTCCTGGGAGAGTTTTACACATTACAATTAGCCGATCAAGTAGGTGTCTGGAAAGGTGTCAACGGGGTTACTCCCCTGGGAAAACGAGGTTTAATTTAATTAGGTCCGTGCGAAAGCACGGGGAACCTCTCTCAAAGTACCGGCACTGGCCTGGCTGAAAGATTGGCGAACTTGTAGCGTGTAATTAATCCCGGCTAGTCTTTCCTTTTAGGGTTTGAAGGAAGATTTGACTAAAACAGTGGGAGACATCCTGATTAGATATATTAGATAACCAATCTAATCTTGCAAGAGCATACGCTGAGTGTTTTCTTCTCTCTCTCTCCAGGTAGCGACCATATCACGCCTTAATCAAGATAATAATACGGATGTATTGACCGAACCCGCTTGTTATACTGAGCTGGGGAACGTTGGTCCCGCTCCAACTTATAATTGTTATAAGACAGAGCAGGATATAGGGGATTACCAGAATTCCCGTGCCGCCCAAACGAAGAAAGCGCATGCTGATGCATCTTCTTCGGGTGTATTCATTACACAGAGAACTGTTTCTCAGTATCCTTTACGTTCTGGGTATTTGATACCGGATCAGGATCCCACATATGTAATTTGTTACATGGGCTACAGATAGGTAGAGAACTAAGAACGGGTGATAAGTTTCATGAGATAGAAACGGTGCAAGTGTTGCAGCCAAGTCCGTGGGTCACTATCACCCTGTATTACCAGAATACATTGATTCTGAACGAATGTTATTAGATACCGAACCTGATAAACAACATCATATCAGTCTCTTTATTAGTAAAGAAAGGATATAATTTTGTATTGTTGGATAATGTTTTGAACATTTCCTATATCAAGAGTTGATCGGTTCAAGCACGTTATCTAAAAGCATTGACGTTCTAAATCAAACTACAGTTCTTAGTATACGGAACACACACAAGAGGAAGAATTCAGAAATGAATGAATCCTTCTTGAGGCATTGTAGACTAGGTCATATCAATGCGACCCGACTAGCGAAGTTACATTTAGATGCATATTTAAATTAGTTTGAATTTACATCTTGTGAAACTTGCCAGTCATGTCACAAAGATAGATGACCACAGCTCTGTTTATTGGAAACAGAGAAAGAGTTAGTGAACTCTTGGGATTGATACATGCTGATATATGAAGGTCCCCTGTCTACACATGCCAAGACCGGTTCTTTGTACTTCATTATATTCACTGATGATCTCTCTAGATTCAGACATATGTTCCTGTTGAAACACAAGTCCGAAACTTTTCAGATAATCAAAGAATATAAGTTAGAAGTAGAGAACCAAAAATGGGTATAAGTATTATGTCCTTTGATGAGATCAAGGAGGAGAATACTTCAGCACGGGATTCTTGGACTATTCTAAAGGAGAATGAGATTCTCTCTCAGCAATACTCCTCCATATACACCATAGCATGATGGTATATCGGGGTGGAGAAATAGCACCCTATGTGATATGGTGTGTTTTATGATGAGTACTACTGAGTTTCCTATTTCCTTTTGGGAGTTATGCACTTGAGAAGCCGCATACCTATTGAATAGGGTTCAAATCAAATCAGTTGCCTACCACTTCATATGTGATATGGAAAGGAAAGAGCCCATATCTTAAGTTTGTTAAGATTTGGGATTGTCCGGCCTATGTCTAAAAGCAAAATCCGGACAAGCTCGAGGCAAGGTCAGCTCTGTAAAACTGGAAGTAGTTCCAGCTATACAAACTGCAGCTGATGATTTGGTAGAACCAAAGTATTTAGTAGTTTCCAACGAACCTCAGCCTCTCCGTCGATATAGTAGGGTTCCTCACCCACCTGAGAGATGCTTCAGTTTCTCTATGACAGTGGGAGCAAGGATTAGATCATGAGATGATGACCCAACTAGTTTCGAGCTGGCCATCAGGAGTGGGATTCTGTAAGAATGGCTGGATGCTTAGCGATCTGAGATGGAATCCTTATACACCAACAAAGTATGGACTTTGGTTGCTTTATCTGAAGGGTTAAATCCCCATCAGGAGCAAGTATATCTTGAGAAGATTACTTGGTGTACATGGAAAAGTTGAGACTTTCAAAGCTATGCTTAAGTCCATCCAGATCCTACTTGCCACGGCTACATTCCATGACTACGATATCTGGTGGTTGGGTGTCATGACTGCTTTTCTAAATGATGTTTTAGAAGAGAGTGTCTATAAGTATACAGCCAGAGGGCTTCATAGACAGTGGGAGCAGCAGAAACATGTGCAAGATGCTTTATAGGATAAAACATGCATCGCGGAGTTGGAACATCTGTTTTGATGTAATAGTCCAAGAGTTTGATTTCATCAAAATGGTAGATGAACCAAGTATATACAAAAAGGTAGTAGGGAGTATGGTGGTGATTCTCGTAGAGTACGTGGATGACATACTCTTGATAGGGAAGGAGTTTCCTATACTATGCTCGGTCAATCTCCGCTTATCACAAGGATTCTCCATATAGGATCAAAGTGATACCTCCTAAATCCTGGGGTTTGGATCTATGAGATAGATCTAATTGGATGTTAGGATACTCACTAGTTGTAGTGAGATGGTATCAATCGATCCTGGAGAGAATCATTAGAAAAGTTCCAGGGTGATAAGGACGACTGAATGTCAGTCGCAGGCATTGTCTTTACCCTCAGTGGAGGGACGGTATGTTGGAAGAGTTCCAAGCTAGATACCGTGACTTACTAGACGATTAAAGGAAAGATACATCGTTACCAAGGATGCTACCAAAGAGGCAGTCTGGATATATATAAGTTCATGAGATGAACTTCGTTCCTACTATTGTGAGACAATGGAGTTATGGCTTTAGCCAAGGAACTACCGTCCCATCAGAAATCCAGATATAATTCTTAGGCAGTATCACCTGATCATGGAGATGGTTGATCTCCAGGGAGATCGAGGTCAGAAGAGTAGACACAGAGGACAACAACGTGGATCCACTCACAAAGGCCTTTTTCCCTGTAGAGACTTTTATGGGATGGTTGAGTATGAGATACTTCAACCACAGCTAATTGTTGGGTATGTGATACCACAACAGATGGCCCTAGTGCAAATGGGAGATTTTTAGTTATATGTATGCCCTAGAGGCCATTACTGTACATACGATGTATATTGTAATGGATGCTTGGACATATATAGGGAGGACTTTATTGCTCGACATGATATCTGGTTGTACTTTATCTTAACATGTACTTTGATTGTCTCTATGTTACATGTTGATAAAGCCCTTAGGATATGTACTCGACTACTGGGACTATGATGAGATCATACTAGTGGGGCCACGGTAGTCGACGAGTACATCCTATAACTGTTCCTAGTCGAGAGTGTATCGAGACAGGGCATCGATGCACCAGAGTAGACTAGCGTATACGCATCTTGACCCATATGATGGGCGATGGATGATCCCATATCTATCGGTGTTTGAAATCAAGGATGGTGTACGGGTGCTCAGTAGAGACTGGGTACACTGGACGGACTCGCCGAGAACTCCCAGATGGTATTATAACTCACGTCAGATGGCAGTTCTCCGGTGACACTGGTACAGAGTAGTCTGTTGACCTGAGATCGTCATAGAGTCTTGTGTGATTCCCACTATACTTTGATTTACATCATACCACGTCCAAGAGGGCGTGCAAAAAGGTGGCTTTTGGATACAGCCCCGAATCACATGGAGGCAATGAGCGATAGGAGGGGATTCGTCTCTCCCGGTATAGGGAGTTGATGTTGTGCTGTGTTCGATTGGCTATAACTGGAAATCCCTGGCCAGAGTTGCTGAGATTTACTGGTAAGTGTTATCAGTAGTTTCTCGAACTGTTATAGACCTCATATCGACACGACTTATCAAGCTACTGGGGTCTGACGTTTACCACCCCTAAGCGAGATATGCAACATATCAGACGACGAGACCGGACTGTACGGGAGTGTTACTATTTGGATTCACAGGAGAATGTACAGGCTTGCTTGTTGATCTTCTGAGCGCTCAATACCTGGGTGGATGTTACGTTTAGCTGACCGCTTGCAGCTTGTGGGTGTTTGATATGATCATCACCTACTGCCGGCGTATTGACAATTCTTTAAAGTCCTACACAGAGGTTTCTTGGCTCAGGCAAAACGGAGTAGGAGCACATATGTGATATGTGCAGGACCGAGGATAATGCGATATGTGATACCGTATTCTATTCTCACGATATTTGATATCAGCCGGGTCATCGGATCAAGTGTTGATTCAATGAATCGGTAAATGAGATATTTGTCGGTTATATGCGATATAGCCGGATTGTCGGATCAAGTGTTGATTCGATAATTTAATGTATAATAATATATATGATATATTAAATTACATTAACTAATATTAGCTCACTAAAAGACTCTTTTTCTCACTAGGATAATACATTGATATATATGCGATATATGTTAATTGTATTATTTTATTTTGTTACAATAAATATTATATATGTGATATATAATATTGTAACATGATATGGTTATTAATGCAACATGTTTAGTGGAGATTAAACATGGTTAGGGTTTGATTTGGGTTAATCATTTCTAGAAGTTTCTAGAAGGTTTTCATTTTTGTTTTGGAAAAGATATTTTGCAAGATATTTCTTTAACTAAACCCTAACCCTTAACCCTAGTAAAATCTCTACAATGGTTACTTGAACCATGGTTGCATTTCTAACCTTATCAAGACTATCATTATTCATCACAAAAGGATTAAGGCTTCTTCTTCTTCCTTCTTCTCTTCATGGAAAAAGCTTTCTAGTTTTTTCTAAGTGATGATTATGTGTGAGAAAAAGATTATAAATGAGAGAAAAAATCCTACTTCTTCATCCTCATCTATCCTTGCCCTTTAGATGAGAGTGTTCACTTCATTTAGTGAGTGTTAGCTTGTGTTAATGAAACTTCAAGGTAGATCATCTTTGTTATCGAAGATCGGAAGCAAGACTGCATCTTTCTCTTCGTGAAGCCTCTCGAGAGTCCGGAACACGATGATCGCAGCGAAGGGACCTCAACACGGAGCTTAAGAAGTGAAGGACCGGATCTACAAAGGTTGTAATCCCTCTCACTTAGTATTAAAGTGTTTAACATGCTTGTTTTCGCCTAATCTCTAGTTTAAAGATCCGGCTTTGGGTTGTTCGGCACGGCTAAATTTTAAATCGGGCATGGTTGATGCCTCGTAGACCCTTGTGCGTGTGCTTAGCAACCCTACAGAATTCAAGAGTGTTCTATCTTTTTGTCATGATCAGGCATGTGGGGGTCATTTCGGTCCTCGAAAGATGGCGGAAAAGGTTTTGCAATGCGGTTTTTATTGGCCGACTTTATTCAAAGATGCATTTGATCATTGCAAAACCTGTGCACGGTGTCAATATACAGGTAGGATTTCCTGGAGAAATGAGATGCCACTTCAACCCATCTTGGTGGTTGAAATTTTTGATGTTTGGGGTATTGACTTTATGGGTCTTTTTCCCAACTCCTTTGGGAATTTGTACATATTGCTTGCGATTGATTACGTCTCGAAATGGGTGGAAGCTATTCCTTGTCGCACTAATGACAAAAGGGTTGTCATTAAGTTCTTAAAAGAAAATATCTTTTCGCGATTTGGACACCCACGCGCTATCATTAGCGATAACGGGACGCATTTCTGCAATCGGTCTTTCGAGACTTTGATGCGGAAATATGCAATCAACCACAAACTTTCCACACCCTATCATCCCCAAATGAGCGGGCAAGCTGAGGTTTCAAACAGACAAATCAAACAAAATTTAGAGAAAACGGTTTCTAAAAATCGAAAAGATTGGTTAACCAAATTGACGGATGCTCTTTGGGCGTTCCGAACTGCATATAAAACCGATCTAGGTATGTCTCCTTACAGACTAGTGTTTGGAAAGACTTGTCACCTTTCGGTTGAGATTGAGCACAAAGCAATGTGGGCCATTAAAGAACTTAACTTTGACTTAAATCAAGCCCGCAACTTTCAGAAGCTGCAATTAAACGAGCTAAGCGAACTTCGCGATGAAGCTTACGATAAAGCTGTGATTGTAAAGAATCGGACTAAGGTATTCCACGATAAAAAAATTTTGAGAAAAACTTTTATCCCTGGTCAACAAGTCCTTCTTTATGATTCACGACTCCATCTTCATGCGGGTAAGCTACGATCTCGGTGGAAATGACCTTTTATTGTGCGGTATGTATACCCGCACGGGGCAGTTGAGGTTGAAAATGTTGAAAACGGTACAATTTTTAAAGTAAATGGCCATAGATTAAAACCGTATTTTTCCACTGACCCCACGAAGAAGCTCCTGTTTTTACAGGAGCCACTTTATCTTGATTAAGAATTATAAAAGAAAGACTTTGCAATATCTTTAGAATGGAGGTGAGTGAAAAGAGTAAGTTTGGGGAAGATTTTCACGATCATATTTATTGCCCCTATTAATAAATTTCCTTCCAAGGTTACAGGTTTTTGTGATCCAGCAGTTAGCAACAGTGAGGACACTGTTGAAAACAAGTTTAGGAGAGGTTTGTGCTTATTTACGCATCACTTTGCATCATACTTTGCATAAGCACAAAACATATAAAACATATAAAAAATTTAAAAAATTTTAAAAGATAAAAATATTTAATATTTAATTTTATAATAAAAAGATTAGATAGTGAAAAATTATATCCAAAAGATTGGAAAAATTTAAGAAAACCAAGAAAATTAGAAGTTTATTTTTTAAACGAGCTAGTAATAAGTAGTTATGAGTCGTTGTCTCAAGGGTTAGTAAGATGAAAGAAGTCACTAATCTGAGGATAAAAATAAGTCTGAAAAATAGTTCCTATTCTGAAAGCTAAACATTTGAACGTTAATATCCTACTATACGCACTTACATGCCTCTTGAAACTCGGGATAGTAGAGAATACCTTGAAATGCTCTTGTCTAAAAGCCAAAGTATGAAGGAAATAATAAATAAATGAATAAGAGATAAAATGGTGAAGAAAAATGAACACTGGTTTTGTTATCACCAAGGCAGCATAAAAAAATATAGCGAGGGTGCTTCATCACCTAGTGCCTTAGACCAACTAGTTTGGGAGTCACTGCTAAGCCTCAGGTGTTGCAAGATGAGGAAAATGCTAATACGACTTATAAGCAAGCACATGAGTAATCGGTCGGTTAGTACCTCAAGAAGTATTAACGGTCGCATGAAAAATGTGTGAGAAAATCCATCTAAATGTTCACTGATTAAAAAGTACTGAGGTAGATGGACAAGGGTATGATAGCTTGAATTGAATTCTCCGAGTGTAGGGATATTCTTTACACACACGTAGGAGTATATGATCGATATTTGGAAGAAAGATAGGAATGAAGAATAAAGACGATATTTTATTGATGGATGGTGTGATTTCTAATATCTTTTCATGACTATTAAGATAGAGCTCATGACAACCAAAAAGCTAGTATTAGTTGGAAACTCTAATTTTCAAAGTCTTTCTTTTATAATTCTTATCTTTAGATGTAACTTTCACAGTCTTCCTTTTATTATGGGATTTTGTGGGTGCAATTCGCTGAAAACCCTCAGGAGACGACACTCCTCCTACTAGGGACACGTAGAGGTTTAAAGGCTTGTTGCACGTGTTTAGTGCAATCGTGTTGCCTACGAAAGTGTGCTAGCTAGTTTTTCTTTTTCTTATATTTTCTCCTTCTCTTAAAAATAAACGATATTTGCTCGAGACGACCAAAATTAAGTTTGGGGGAATTTGATAGTCGAAAATATTGCAATTTTAACACATCAATTTTCCTACTCTTTGTAATCATCTAAAGGTGTTTGGTATAAATATAGCACATATTAGCAATTTGTCTGCAAAATACCAAATAACACGTGTTATGCATTATAACCGGCATTATGAGGGAAATTGTGTGTTTATTTCTACACGCATGATCTTTTGTATATCAACACTTGTCTCGAGATTGTGTGCAGAAAATTCTCCAGGTAAAAGAGCCAGAACTGCTAAAAGTGCTGGTAAAATACAGCAAATCCAAGACTTATGATCTGGCAGTAAACAAGAAAGTATAAAAATATTCCAGACATCAAGAAAGTGCCATAAAGCCAACACCAGAATACCCTGAGATTTTCATGCACTGAGTCTATCAAACGGCCGCGGATCCATGGCCGAGTTAACTCATCGGCGGTGGGAACTTTTTGCAGAGGTCTCCTTTTAACGGCCAAGCTTCTCCAAGACGTTTTGAATTGTGTAGATTTCTCCAGAATCTTCTCCTTTTAACAGCCAAGCTTCTTGTGCAAGTTTGATACCTACCAAGCTTCTCATGCAAGCTTCATAACAACCTAGCTTCTAGTGGAAGCTAGACTTAGCTTCTAGGGGAAGCTAAAGGGAAAACTATAAAAATGGACCTAGGGCTTCATTACAAAGGTTGTTCATTAATTAGGATAAAAATTCTAGCAAAAATCCAAATCAAATTGGGTGACACAATTTAAGCCAAATCAAGATTCATCGGGTACCGACTCAAGCAAGCCTTCAACGAGCCTTTGAAGTAACGCCAATCTTCATCCGAGTAAGAGATCCACGACGATCCACGACTCAAGAAGACCGAAGCGAAGCTAGTTTCGACGATTTAGCTCTTCCTCAAATCTTGCAATCTTTGAGTGAATTGTACCTAAGCGTTGATTAATTAAAGGTGAAAATTTTAAATCTTGCTTTTCTTTACATTCTTGCATTATGAAGAGTTATAGATTCTTGATTCTTTTCTTTTTCATGCTGTTTGAGTGAAAACTCCGCTTGTAGCGGAATCGAGAGAATAGGTAGATGATGATGATGAAATTCTTGAACAATTCTTAAGTTTTATGAGTTTTGTAAACTTTAGGAGATTGAATTATCGAAAACCTAATTTGAGCGAGATCACTTGAATGTTTTCGCTCCAAATTAGAGATCAACGATCGGTAATTTAATTTTCTAGAGGCTAGAATTTGAATGATAATCAATGAAAGGACAAGGGATGATGATGGAGAAATCCTAGTCTCTTCAATAGATCCCTAAACCTCATTGATCGTCATCGATCTAGCAACAAATCTTCAATAGATAAGAATTAGTAATCATTAGTATTCATTATCACTATCAATTGGATCGATTCCTACAAGCTACTTTACAAATCTTGATAACTAAATTGATTGGGACATTTCTTGATTCTTGATTCTAGATCTAAATTCTTTATGTTTTCTTAAAATCAAATCTCAAAAATCTTGAATCATTTTCTTTTATCTTTTAATTTTCAACTCAAATAAAACGATTTTGAACAAATCACACTTTCTCAGTGGACGATCCGTTCTCATTGACGAAACTACAATAGACACCGTCAATTGATTGCGGTATAAATTTCTTTGGCTGTGAAACATTTCTAAACACACACGAAGATATGATCAATCAAGAGGCAAGTGACCCTACCAATTCTAGAGTTAGAAGACCCGGTCTCGACTCCTCGAGATGGCCTTCCACTGGACCCTAGAACCCGGCCACTTGTGCTCCCCACCTTGGGTCTATCATAATATGGAAAAGTAAATAATATACAACAATGGTGATATCATCCTCAACCCGGAAGTGTCCCAATAAAAGAATATTACATACAATGAATTTTACATGAATGAAAATAAAAACTCTCATCTCACATAAAACCTCCGGCCATTCAATCACGACGATCCTGTACATCATATCACAGCAACACATAACATCTCATGTCATCCACGTAAGTAAGTATGCGTACCCCAATTGTCGTTGATATATAGTAACGAAACCGGCGATACACCACATACACTTACAGTCAGAGAAAAGAAAGTAAAAAACTACAACAATTGGAATCAACACTGCATTTAGACATCATAAACCCGGAATATCACATATTCTGGATTTCATGCCTAACGATGCAAATCTTACATTTGGGTCACATCTATGAAAACACCTTTTCAAAAGAAGTCGGGTAATTCAACAAGATTCCCGATTCTTCCCAAGACAAAAATGTTAGATTTACACGCAAAACTAATTGGTGTAGATTCCAATTATTGTATCACATTCACAAAAAAATCTAGACGATATTAAACGTTTCGATCGAATCAAAAAACATCCACAATTCCCCGAGAGCTCAACACTTGAGTAAAGTTAAAGTACCTAAAATATGCCACAGTACCTATGGATCAACCATAGAAGGGTCGACCTTTGCCTCACCTATGGCGTCACGGAACTACGGCAAACCCTAGGCTTTGGTCGCGGTTCCGTGGTCATAGAATCGAGTTAGGGTTACGTTCTTCTAGAGGGTCTATGGAATTACTTGCATGATCTTTCAAATATATTTAACTTGGAAAATTCCAACACTTGGAAAATTTCCAGCGAGAGTAATGAGGTGGTGTTTGATGTTCATTCGAACTGTTAAACGTCGTCCAGGTTACCTAAAACAATGTTAAAATTACGACTACGAAATACTCCGAATTAGCCCATTAACAAAATTAACATCACATGAAATTTTGGGCTAAACAAACAATACCCAAAACCCCAAAACATACATACCAGAGCACCAAAGAAAGACGAGTCGAATTAGAGGGGGTAGGGCCGGCGAGGCCAAAAATAATGAGCTTTTCCCCGAGTCAAAACCGGTGAAATCGCCACGTTTTTCTCCAGTGTTCTACATGCATAACATGCAAGCTTCTGCAGTTGCTTAAATAATTTTAGGAGGTCATTTAAAAATCGACAGAAAGCAAAACTTTAGGGTTTCAGTTTATCGAACTTTCGTAGTTGTTTCGGTTTCGTAATATTTCTAACATCGTCTAAGTTTCTAGCCTGGCTCTGATACCACTGTAGGGATTCCTTAGCACTATGCCTAGGGTTTGGCTTGCATCAAATATGCTATAACAAAAATTTAGGGGTGCTAAGCAATACCGACCATGAATCGAACTAGAAAATTAGGGTAACATGAACTAGTATCACATACTAATGGTAGTCTAACACTAAGAGATGAGTAATACAACCTTTGTAGACCTCCTCTTGTGACTCCTTGGATCAACTTGGTGTTTGAACGGGTTCGCTTGAAACCTTCAAAGTCCACGACGATCCACCACGGAGTCCCTTGGCTCAAGCTCCTAGCTTCACTTGATCTAAATGGAAGTGGAGCTAACAGGCTACACAAGTAGACTAGACTAATATAGATTGGTGATGTGGGTTTGGATCTCACTTAGAAAACCTTTCTTTTTTATGTTCTTCACTCACTTGAAAAAGCTAGAGAGCTTAAATGGGGAAGAAGAAGGAGAATGGCTAAGCTCGAGCTCTTTTGATAATTCTCACAATAAAATGAGAAAAGAAAATAAATATGAGAGAGTCACACTCACCCACAACCATGGTTATAAACTATCTAGATATTTTTATATTGAGTTAAAGAAAAAATAGAAAATAGATCATGGTTAAAGCTAGGTCAAGTAAAGAAGAGTGTAGAAAACTAGCCATGATTTATTCCCATTTTCTTTTTCTCAGTAATCAAAATATATAAATAGTTTACCATGTGAGTCTTGCATTGCCATCTCTATTGTATCATCAACCATGACACATGTATGCATGCATGTGTGCATTCATATCAATATATATACATACATTCATGCATACATCATAATAGAAAAGGTTTTAAATAAATGAGCTAAAAGTCAATAATATTAAATCAACACTTGATTTAATAATCCGGTCATATCACATATAACCCGACCAATAGTAAACTCCCGATTAAAATACGGTATCAAATACACGCATTTAATCGAGCTCCTGCGAATATCCCATATGCACCCCACATCATTTCACCTGAGCTAGGAAACCCCTTTGTGGGACTCTAAGACTCGTCAATACCCTAGCAGTAGGTAGTGATCATATCACATACTTACAAACCGTCAGTGGCACTAGCTGTACGTAACGGCTCCCAAGTATTAAGCGATCAGAAGAAAAACAAGCGAACCTGTCAAAACTCCCGTCGAGCCAACTGGCAACACTTACCATACAGTCCGGTCTCTTCGTCTGATATGATGCATATCGAGTCTAGGGATGGTATCGTCGACCCCAATAACTCAATAAGTCATGCCGGTATATGGCTCATAACAGATCGAGAAACTACTGATAACACTTATCAGTAAATCTCATCAGCCCTGGCTAGGGACTTCCTGTTATAACCAATCGAGCATAGCACAACATCAACCCCCAATACCGGGAGAGACGAAACCCCTTCTATCGCTCATTGCCTCCATGTGCCTCGGGACTGTACCCAAAATCCACCTGTTTACATGACTCAGTAGAGCCGTGGTAGGGTGGAGATCAAAGTACAATGGGAGGACACACAAGACTCTATGACGATCTCGGGTCTACAGACTAACCTGTACCAGTGTCACCTGAGAACTGCTATCTGACGATAGATATAATACCATATATGAGTTCTCAGCGAGTCCGTTCAGTATACCCAGTCTCCACTGAGCACCCGTATACAATCTTTGGTGTCATCACACCGATGGATATGGGATCATCCATCGCCCATCATATGGGTCAAGAACCGTATACGCTAGTCTACTTTGGAATATTGATGCCCCGTCTCGATACACCTACGACTAGGAACATTTTAAGGATATGCTTATAAACTACACATGTCCCACTAGTATGATCTGCATCATAGTCCCAGTAGTCAAGCAAATATCTTAAGGGCTTTATCAACATGTACCAAATGAGTAATATGCATGATCAAGTGAATATGTCAAGATAAAGAACAACTGGATAGCATACTATCATGTCGAGCAAGAATGTCCTCTGAATACACACACATACACACACACACACAGATACCGATAAATCCACTATTAAATAATGGCCTCTAGGGCATACATATATCCAACACCCTGTCGATATTATGCTTCGACTCGGAATCACGTCAACCAACAAGCTCTGCAACGAAATCATGCTTCATCTCAGAATGTACCCCGTGTCGAAATCATGCTTCGCCTCGGAGTATCTGCCTTCACTGTCGGAATTATGCTTCGCCTGGGAATCAACCTCTGCATCGAAATTATGCTTCGGTCAGAATGTCTGCCGCTCATGGATTTATGCTCCGACCCCTTGGAATATGCTACGCCCGTCGGAATTATACTCCGATCCCTGGAATTATGCTCTGCTCGTTGGAATTATGCTTCGATCACCGGAATTATGCTCCCAGAATGATGCTCTGCTCTTCGGAATTATGCTCCGATCCTTGGAATCATGCTTTGGTATCCGGAATTATGCTCCAATCCCCAGAATTATGCCCCCGGAATGATGCTTCGCCCCCGGAATGATGTTCCACCTTGAAATCCAACTCCCAGATCCATCAATTTCATGCACACATCTCATATACGCGGTGTGCATTTATTGATGAGGGGCACTTTGTTGGTGTCAAAAATTACACACCGGTTGACTAAGTTAAAGTCAAAGTCAACCCCAAGTAAGCGGACCCAAGCCCAAATCAAGTGGGCCCATGCCCAAGTCGAGCCCCGCGGCCGGCCTCCCCCATGCCAAAATGAAATCATGTAATAAATAATTTTGATGTAATTTTTTTTACATGAATGTAAAAAAAATGGGCATAAAACTAAATTTTTGTAAAGCCCATGGCTCATGTGCAAAAGAAACGAGCACATGAGGCATGGGATGGGCAAAATGCAATTTTGTAAAGCCCAAGGGGCTATATGTAAATTTGTAAGCCTATATAAGGCAACATGATAATGAAATAAAAAACAACAATTCATTCTCCCCAAAAATTAGGGTCTGTGCCTCCTTCTCCTTCTTCAAGGTTCTAAAACCTTCTTCTCCTTTTTGAATTAAACCAAGAATTTAACTCTTTCTTTTTCAAAAATAAATAATTTTTCACTATAAAACCCTTGAAGGGGAGTTTGGATCTGCCATCAATCCTTAAAAGGGAAGATTTAAAGTCTCACCTCCCCTTTTCCCCCCAGGATCCGGCCAACAGAGAGGAAGAAAAAGGATACCCATCTCTAAAAATCCCGTTCCAGGAGGATCCGAGGCTCAAAAGAAAATCTAAAAATTTCTAGGAGTTTATCTCCATTCAAGATCTGTTGGAGTTTAACTCCATAAATCAACCGCATTTTTAAGAGTTTAACTCCAAATCTATACATAATCCCTGTTAGGAATTTAACTCCAAAGCCCCCTTAGGAGTTCAACTCCTAACCCAGGGGCTAAGCCCCTTTTACCGCTGGTGTTTCCAGCGGTCGCGTGTCGCGCACGTGACCCGCAGGTGCCCAGCGGTCGCGTGCAGGGCATGTGACCCACGGACGCTAAGCGCTCACGTGCACCTGATACGACCCGTGGGCGCTCAGCGCCCAGCGGTCGCGTGCACTTCACGTGACCCGCTGGCGCCCAGCGGTCGCATGCAGCGCACGTGTCCCGCCGGTGCCCAGCGGTCGTGTGCTGTGCACGTGACCCGTCGGCGCCCAACGGTCTTGTGCTGCGCACGTGACCCGTCGGCGCCCAGCGGTCTTGTGCTGCGCACGTGACCCGCGGGTGCCAAGCACCCACGTGCCAGGCATGTGACCTGCGGGCGCCCAGTGCCCACGTGCCATGCACGCGTCTTTAAGACGCTCCTCACCCCTCATTTTCCGTGCACTCCACACCAGAAACACGTCCCCCGTTAGAAAAAAATTTCTAACGGGGCGCTGCCCCGCACCCTGTAAAGGGGATGCTAGCCCCCTTGACCCCCAGTCCGCTATCCGGGTAGCGGGACCCTCGTAAAACTCTGCGGGGCCCCCGATATATCCAAAACCTTTTCAAAATTCATCGAGTTCGCATGATCAGTTTAACCCGTCAATCAGAGGTTCTCTCGCTCCAAAGGCGAGGGGTAATTAACGGCAGCTTAGTCCACAGCTGCCGAAAATTCGGATCCCCACAATCAATAAACCCCAGCCTACCCTGAGCAGGGGAAATCTGTAATGCGCCTGACAAGCGACGCGTATTCCCATCTTAATGGGGTGACGAAAAACACCCTAAAGGAAGATGATCTTTCTTCGAAGAGAATTAAATTATCTGTTGCAAAAGCTTATGGGGAGTCTCTTCTCTCTGAGATTTAATCTCTTCAGTTCTTTATATAGAAGAAGAGAAAAATCAATTTATTTGAGAAAATCTCTCATTGAGAGATTTTGATTGATTTCATAATCAATCAGAGATGTTTAAATCACCGTTGGATCTTTGATCCAACGGCTCTCTATTTAATATAGAATATATTTCTTGTTTATTTAAGAAAATTAGAAAAGTATTTTCCTAACATAGAATTTAATTCTATGATGGTGATTGCTTTAATCACCGTTGGATCTTAGATCCAAGGGTTTTCTGTTTAACAAAGAAAATCTTTCTATATTAGAAAGATTAGAGAAAATATTTCCCAAATAGAATTTAATTCTATCACATAGAATTTAATTCTATCAGATACTTTAATTGGTGATATTTTATCATCATTGGATTTTAAATCCAAAGATTCTCCATTAGAGAAAAATCTTTCCATATTAGAAAGATCAGGGAAAATATTTCCCAAATAGAATTTAATTCTATCACATAAAATTTAATTCTATCATATTCTTTAATTGGTGATATTTTATCACCATTGTATTTTAAATCCAAAGATTCTTTGTTAGAGAAAAATCTTTCCATATTAGAAAGATCAGGGAAAATATTTCCCAAATAGAATTTAATTCTATCACATAGAATTTAATTCTATCAGATGCCTGGGCTTCAAATTAGAGTGCTCACATCCTATCACGTAAGCGCTGTCATATACATATATGGAAGCGGTGCTCACGTGCTTAGCACATGAGCGCTGCTACAAGAATGCGGGAAGAGAACTCACGTGTTTAACACGTGGGTGTTGTGAAGCCAGTACTCACGTGTTTTGCATATGAGTGCTCACGTGTTTAACACGTAGGGAGGGGTAATATAGGATTTAATCCTAACTGCAGCAGGTGCTCGTATGCTTTGCATGTAAGTGCTCACATGTTTAACATATGGGGGCCGCCCTCTATTTTTTATAAGGGAACAGATATAAGCTTTGAGCCAAAAATTTTGGCAGGAACAACTGCCCCCTTTACTTTGCCTATGTAAATATGTACGTGGGTTAAATAGTGCAAAGTAATGCATCGCCAGAGATTTGATGGATTAGGAAACAAGTTTAGGTCCCTGTCGCCCAAGGCTTTTTCAATCTTTATGAAATGTGAGGGTCTCACAAAGTATTTTATCCCTACGAGTCGAAAGGATCTCGTAGGTGTATTTTCTCCTTAGGGGCCGTGAGGATCCCTAACTGTCTTTTTCCCTTGTAAGACGTAAAGATCTTATAAGAGAGTTTTCTTCTTATGGGTTGAGAGGACACGCAAGTGGCTTCTTCTTCTTATTGGTATCGTGGTTGTCCAATGGAGGATGACTTTGATGCAACTTTGTCGTATGTGGCCCATGGATAGCATACGATAGTCAGTATGAAGACAGTCCATAGGGCAGCGAAGGCTTAGGAAACAGGTTTAAATCCCTGTAAGCTAAGGCTTTTCAACTTTATGAGTCGTGAGGGTCACATAAAGGCATTTCTCCCTACGAGACGAGAGGATCTTGTAGGTGCATTTTCTATTTAGAAGTCGTGAGGACTCCTAAGTAATTTTTCTCTTGAGAGTCGTAAGGATCTTACAAGATTGTTTTCCCCTTATGAGTCGAGAAGACCCATAAGTAGTTTCTTCACTCCATCATTTGTACTGAAGTGACCTGGCTTAGTTTATTTACTCATCCCGAAGCGTTCAGTTTATCTTTCCCTTAGGCATATGGATAAACCCATCCTAACGTCAAACATACATAACCCTTGTTATCACAAGCATCTGTTTGTTAGTGGTGATGGGTTTAGTCCATCGTACTGTTACGCCAGTCGATATCTTCTCGGTCCACGTCCACTAGAGTCGCTAGCTCGAGTAGCCGCATACTTGCTGTATCACCCAACCCTACTGCTGCAGGATACAACATCTTAAGTAACCCTCCTAGGCCAGTATGTTCGCATTGCCATCAGATGGTTCAGCGTTAGGCGCCACCGTGGCGCTTTACCTTGAGGTCGGGCTCCCTTCTTTAAGGAGTCTCAAGGAAGTCAAAGCCGCATCCGTTCGAGGTGAGATAACATCCACTGATCTTTAGGCTTTGTATGTATTGCCATCAAGACCCGAAACTAGGAATATGCCATCACTTCGCTTTTGCTTTGATGATGTCGCGCGGATTCTTCATCGAAGTACAGTAGACATCCATGGTCTCTAGGCTGTATATACTGCCATTGAGATCTGGAGCTAGGATTTTTCCATCACTCTGCTTTTGGTTTTACCCTTTGGCCCTTATTGACATTGTGTCTGCACACTGCTAGAATGAGAAGGACATCGAATTGGTCTTTAGGCCACATGTATTACCATCGAGACCTGGAGCTAGGATTTTGCCATCACTCCACTTTTGACTTGACCCTTAGGGCCTTGTTGACATTGTGTCTGCACCCTGCTGGAATGAGAAGGAATGTCGAGATAATCCCTAGGCTATAGATGTTGCCATCGAGATTTGGAGCTAGGATTTTGTCATTACTCCAATTTTGATTTGCTTGAAAAGCGACAACTAAATTCTTCGGGGAACGAAGTAGATCTCGGTAGTCTTTAGGCTTATATGGCGCCGTGAAAACTCAAATCTTTATTGAAGCATTCTTTGCTTGGTAGCATTTGGTGGAGTACATTGCTCACTTTCATCTGTTTATGCCCGTGAATTGTATACACGAGTCGGTATTGACATGCTTGTAGGACAGAGAAATTTTCTTTTCTTTTTTCTTCTTTTTTTTAATTTTTTTGCGATGCTCTATCATTTCAGCTTTTCATATTGCGAAAGTTGCGATTGACCAATCATTTCGTTTATTTATTCACGGTATCCAGTCATTTCAGTTATTTCATTTTATTTACTCACTGATTTTTATTGCGAGTTGCCCAATCATTTCGGCTGTTTCATTTTATTTTTACTCGATGTTTTTTATTGCGAGTTGGAAACTTAGAGTCTGATACCAGCTTCGACATCAGTATTGCTACAACCGGAACATTGCCATGAGTGACTCATCATCTGCCGTGAGAGGCCTTGGAGTTTGATACTTGATTAAGCATCAGTATCGCTACAACTGGAATATTATTAGGAGCGACTCATCATTTGCCATTGCCTATTTAGACAAAGGTGGTTTACAAGACAAGTTTAGATCCCTACTAACTAAGGCTTTTTGACTTTTTGAGCCATAAGGGTCTCATAAAGGTATTTCTCTCTACGAGTCGAGAGGATCTCGTAAGTGTATTTTCTCCTTAGGAATTGTGGGGATCCCTAAGTGGTATTTTCTCTTGCAAGTCGTAAGAATATTACAAGAGTGTTTTCTTCTTGGAAGTCGAGAGGACTTACAAGTATAGTTCACCACATGGGGATATTTCTCGCCATTGGTGGGACTTCGTTGGAAAAAGTTTGTTTGTACCCGAGGATTGTATACAAGAGCTGATATCGAATTACTTGTAGGGAAATTTGGGGGACATGATGGCTTAAGAACAGGTTTAGATCCCTGTAACCTAAGACTTTTGAATTCTATGAGTCATGAGGGTCTCATAGGGGGTATTCACCTTACGAGTCGTGAGGATCTCACAAGTGCTTCTTCTCCTTAGGAATCGTATGGATTCCTAAGTGTGTTTCTCCTTTGTGAGTCGTAAGGATCTCATGTAGGTGCTTTCTCCTTACAAGGTCAAGAAGACTTTACAAGTGCATTTTCCTTTCTTTTCTTTTTATGATTTTGCACCCTTTCGGGATTTCATAAGCTCTCCGGCAATCCTGTTGTTTTTACTCACAGCTCTTTCGGGTTTTCATCTAAGTTCATTTTTCTTGTGGACATGCCGTTTTTTTGACTCATCAGTTTTGCTGTTAGTTGGAGGCCTTGGGTCTGATACCTTATTTGGCATCAGTATTGCTACTACTGGAATATTTTCAGGAGCGGCTCATCATTTGCCATTGACTATTTTGGCCAATGGTGAATTAAAAAACAGGTTTAGATCTCTGTTAGCTAATGCTTTGACTTTATGAGCCTAAGGGTCTCATAAAGGTATTCTCCTTACGAGTTGTGAGGATCTCGCAAAAGTATCTTGTTATTAGGAATCTATGGAATTCTAAGTGTGTTGCTCCTTTGTGAGTCATAAGGATCTTATGCAGGTGTTTTCACCTTACACGGTCGAGAGGACCCCGCTAGTGTACTTTAACGGGTTTGCGCCCTTTCGAATTTTCACAAACTCGCTGGCGATCCTGCTGTTTTTATTCAAGGAGCCCTTTCGGGTTTTCATCCGTACCCATTTTGCTTACGGACATACCGTTTTTTTAATGGTGGAACTCTCGGATATAGTTTCGCCGTGGGCGACCCAACTGTTTGCCGGTAGGACTTTGGGGACGATATGGATCGTTTATACCCCTGGATTGTTTATGGTGATCAATATGGAGATCAGCCATAGGGTGCAACATCTTTTGGAGGATTGCATTATCGGTGGAGCTTCATAGCCGGTGGGACTTCAGGTGCAGCCTCGCAGGTGGGACTTGAGTTTGCAATCTCCGCCGGTGGGACTTCAGTTGAAATGTTTATCTTAAGGGGCATATATTAGTTTAGGGACATCGCAGTCCAACATCACCGTGTTTGGGGCGACGTGCTAGTTTAAGGACATTTCGGTCCAACATCCCCGTGTTCGGGGCGACGAGCTAGTTTAAGGACATTTCAGCCCAACTTTTTTGTTTCGGTCGGGGAATTACATAACTCGTCATTTCCATTGCTTGTTTTCTTAGGTATTGCTGCCTGGCCTTTTCATGAATGGTCGTTTCACGCCTTAGGCTATCTTCACCTACCCGAACTGCTTCATTTATCATCATGTCAATCGGGTTATCTTACGAGAAATACATAGTACTTTGCACGGTATCTCCCTCTACTCATCAATGTCGCTTTCTGATGCTAACGGAGCATCTTCTTCCTCTACGAAATAACGAGAGATTATATGGCATCATTCCACCTGCTCTTCAGCTCCTTCTGCCGAGTCTTCTTCTTCCTCAGCGTCCTTATTTTTGAAAGGATGCTGAAGAAATTGGCGAACATGCCTTCTAGTTATACTCCTCTAACGCGTTGATATGCTTTTGTAAATTTGTACGGCTGTCCACATATTCGGGCAGCTGCACGAGTTCCTTGGTCTTCTTTTCCTCTTTCTTAGAATACTAGACTTAGAGGCTTTTCCATTTATCCTTCGTTTTCGGAGCGGGACATGCCTTCTACATCCCTTCCATAATTTCTGGTTCAAGCGGGCTATTCCACTTGATTACAGGACACACTTGTAGGTCCTTTAGCATCCTTTCATATTAGATGGAGATTCCACTGCTAGCGAGTAAGATGCCCCCTGCGTATGTTTTAGGGGAATAAGTATTCGCGTATTAATCTTTTCAAGGGCAGACCCGCATGGTCGTTATTTTGGCGACCAAGTACTTTAGGGCCGCTCGTTTGTTTTTTGAGCATTGGCGACAGACGTCGCCTTGCCTTTGCTTTTATCATTTCATAAGTCTTCATCAGAAGAGGAAAGGCCTTGACCCATTTGATCCAATTGAACCAATTTATCCATAAGCTCTTAGAAGGTAGAAGGCATGAGAAAGGCCATGAATGGATACACCTGTGAATTTCGATCTATAGTAGCCATGACCATTCCGACAGCTGGAGCTTCATCTATCTACTGCTCACATTTAGACCAAAGGTTTCTCCATCAGGGAGCATATTGAACCCAGGTCTCGTTCGGTCTAACCCTTTTATTAATTAACGCCAACATGATAGTGCGTTTATTTGCACTGGTGAATCTCGGATAGAAGAGCAGTTCCATTTCATCGAAGGTCTTCATAGAGTCGTTTGGAAGCTCCGAATACCATTCGAAAGCAGTGCCTGACAGAATGCTGACGAACTGTCGAAGAAGCAGCATATTATCTCCTCTAATGTTGTCGCACATGGATTTAAACTGCGCGATGTGCTGGCAAGAATTCCTGATCCCTTTGTATATATGGAATGTCAGAAATGTGTATCTCGGAGGGAACTGCCTATGGTCGTAGTATGCCGGATACGGTCGGCCAGTATTGATCAGTTTTCCAGCAGCTTCGTTAGCTTGATGTGCTTTGAATTGTTGGGCAATGTATTCATCCAGCTGTGACTTAGAGATCATCTCCTCCTTCACCGCTGGTGGGATTTGCGGAGGATTTGATGTGCCCATCTTGTCGTCGGTAATATCCACCAGCGGTTCCTTTGCTGGCTGTTTGGGCTGAGCCATCATCCCAAGTATGTTCTAAAATAGGAGGGCTATCTTGTTCATTTTAGCGGTCATTTCCACCACTTTTTCATCTTTCTTTTTGAGAATGTGCTTCAGGAAGTCAATATCCGACCTTTGCCCTATCCTTTCTTCGGGTACGTCCTTTGGGTTTACTTTAGGCAGTGAACTAACGAGTTCTGCTGCTTGATCAAGAATCTCCTGCAGCTTTTCATGTTACTGCTGAGCCTTTGTCAGAGACCGAGTATGTGACCTGTGACTTATAGAAGCTCGAATTTCATCTTTGGAGCTCACCACATGGACTGTGTGAACTGTCATTCCCCCAGACTTAAGGTGTTTGGGATATCGGCCATTGGAGTTTGCCTCGGGCGCTTGAACTTTCTATGGCCTCTCTCTTTTATGAAAAGCCGCTTTAAGAGGAACCATCATAGCAGGAACCGCCTTGGGATGAGTCCCCTTGTATTTTGGGGGGAGTTGTCAGTGTTTGGCTGACGCTGTGTTTGCTTGAACTCGGGAGAAAAGATACAGACAACAACGGAGTTCTTCACCTCATTCCACACCTTATATATAGATAAGGAAAGTCTTTTTAGAGAGCGAACTGGTTTCTTCTCTCCTTGGATCTCCATGGGATGTGGAAACTTCTTCAATACTGCGGTAGGGGAATTTTGTCTAAACCCTCGCAATAATTCGAAGCTGTTCCCGGTTGGAAAATCAGCATTCATCATTGTAGTTAGAGCTGGAGAAGTCGGCCCAAATGGAGAACTGCCCCCAGCTTGCCTTATTTGACGCTAATATCGACGTCGATCGTGTCCTTCAACTGGAGCTTCTTCAGTCTCAAGAACTCACTGTGCTTGCCCCATGTTTTCTTTGAGAGCATGATTATTATGCCCCCTGTGTTAATCTTAGCCCTCGGCAGATGCCAGTCTTTTGAAGACCGATGCTGTTGGCAAAGTTATAGCTTGAGAAACCATCCTTTAGAAAACAGACTTCTTCTGGGCTTCCTCCATCAGAATTGAGGCACTGAGGGTAGGAGGTGGGAGTATCGACCCAAAGTGAAGCCCATTCATTTCTTGAAGAGCCGGATTGCAGAGGAATGTAACGACTCTGGAATTCCTGTACAGAAATTTCTTGTTATTATACAGAAAAGGGTATTGCAAACTATATAAGAGTTAAAACTTATTTTTGTTAAATAAAAGCAAGAAGCAACTTGTAGCTCACTGGTAAAGCCTCTGCACTGCTATGATATAGTCTGTGCGTTCGATTCCCATCAGACCCAATTATTTTTAGGATTTTTCTTTTTTAATTTTTCGGAAGCCCAAGAGTTGCACGTGTAATTCACGGAGAAACGAAATGTTTCAGAAAAATCAAACATGCGCAGATATGAGTAAACACCTAACTTGATACGTGGCACAAATCTCGAGACAGACCACTCAGATCTGACCGCCCATTTCCTTGATTTGACCTCCGCTGACGGTCTGGATGAGCACAATTGCCTCCGTGCCTTACACACTTGTCCCTTCGACTCCCCTCAACTCTCCTGCACTGTTTGATTTTCCTGCAATGAAACAAAGACTCTTCAATTCACCATTTAACACCATTTAAATTATTTTAATCCACAATTTTAATTCCCAAATCCTAATTCTTCACTATAAATACCACCCCATGCCCTAACTCCCCTCTATTCTGAAAATTTCTATCAAAACTTCTCTCAAACTCTTTAAGTACCAAGTGGAGTTAAGCACCCAAGTAGAGTAGCAAGCAAAACTCGACGACCGGAGTATCTCCAACGAAACCACGACACTCGAAGGCTTCTTCTTTCTCTTGTTAACCACCTAAAACCGTAAGTCCCTTCATCTCTATCCTTTTCCACCTTAAAACAATTTTTTAAAACAAATCGTCAAAAGTGGAGTTATCTCCGATATAATCTTCTTTTTAGTATTTGTAATCTACTTGATAAGCAAATTAGATCAAACTAACATACTATACTAATCTTAACCTTATTTTCCATCATTTAGTTTTTAGTTTAACAAAATTTTCATATGAAACAAACATATAACGAACTTTTTCATTAAAATACCATGAACTTTAGTATAACCCTCATTTCGATAATTGTTAAAAAGATACCTTTAGGAAAACCTCACGGGGTAACGACCTACTATTGGGGTCAAAAGTTTCACCCCGATCGACCAAGTCAAAACCAAGGTCAACCCCAAGTCAAGTGGGTCCGAGCCCAAGCTAAGTGGGCCCAGGCCCAAGTCAAGACCAACCATGGAAGAGGCCGGCTCCATGCCAAAAAGGATGTGCTAAATTAGTCTAATATAATTTCTAGAAATAAATGTATATAAAATGGGTAGAAAGACAAAATTTTGTAAACCCCATGGCTTAGTGCAAAAAGAAATAAGCACATAAGGCATAGGGTGGCACAAGTGCCATTTGGCAAAGCCCAAGGGGCTATATGTAAAGTGTGTAGCCTATAAAGGCAACATGATAAAAAATCAATGAAACTTTTTCTCTCTCTCAAAAAATTAGGGTTATGTGCCTCCTCCTTCCTCAAGGTTCTAAACCTTCTTCCTTTTTCTTAAATTAAATCAAGAGTTTACTCTTCTTTACCCAAAAAGGAATAGTTTCTCACCATGAAACCCACAAAGGGGAGCTCAGATCTCCCATCAGATCTGTAAAAGAGAAGATTTTTAAGTCTCACCCCCCTCTTTCCCCCAAGATCCAGCCAACGGAGAGAAAGAAGAAGGAGACCCATCTCCAAGAATCCCACTTTGGGAAGATCCAGGGTTCAAGGGAGAAGAAAGGGGTCCCTTTCATCAGCTCCAAAAATCTCTTAGGAGTTTAACTCCACAAAAAATAAATAATAATAATAATAATAAATCCTTTTTTAGGAGTTTAACTCCAAAAGTCAATTGGGAGTACAACTCCCAGTGTAGGGGCTAAGCCCCCTTTGTCCTTTTTTTAGGAGTTTAACTCCAAAAGTCAATTGGAAGTACAACTCCCAGTGCAGGGGCCAAGCCCCCTTTGTCCTTTTTATAGGAGTTTAACTCCAAAAGTCAATTAGGAGTACAACTCCCAATATATGGGGCTAAGCCCCTCTTTTTCCTGCTGGAGCCCAGCGCCCGTGTGCCAAGCACACGAGGCGCTGGCGCCCACGCGTCCTTTGGACGCTATTTCCCTTCTTTTTTATACACACTCCACAACACTGTCCCTGTTAGAAAACAAATTTCTAACGCGGCGCTGCCCCGCACCCCGCAAGGGGGCTGCTAGCCCCCTTGACCCCTAGCCCGCTATCCGGGTAGCGGGACCCCCGTAAACTCTGCGTGGCCTCCGATATACCTAAGACCCCTCAAAACACAACACACGCACACTACACATTGAGTTTGCATGACCAGTTTGACCCATCAATCGGAGGTTCTTTCTCTCCAAAGGCGAGGGATAATTAACGGCAGTTCAGTCCGCAGCTGCCGAAAATTCGAATCCCCACAATCAATAAACCCCCGCCTATCCTAGGCAGGGGGAATCTATAGTACGCCTGACAAGCGAAGCATATTCCCATCTCAATGGGGTGATGAAAAACACCCTACACCTACCCCAAATGCACACCATGGTTTCATAGCACGGTATCCTAATTCTATGGTTCATTTCAAGAATAACTTTTACATCAAAATACTGCACCTTTATAAAACGGGTTTCTTTTAATCCGTATTTTGTAATCCTTGGCAATTACGCCTCTATAACTCTCGTCATGGGACCCGCTAATGGATGGTGCGGATTATCGCACTTCCTTAGGACAGTAGAGCGAGATGCAGAACTTCTCACGGGGTATTCGGTCTCGAAAGGAAATAAAAATACGGTTTTAAGAAATACGGCTTTTCTAAATAAAAACTAAATTTTGGAAAATTATATAAAATTATGAATCCATCTTTTCAATAAAAACATATTATGAAACTATATTCTTTAAAATGAAAAGTTAAAATTCTTAATAAAATACCACCAAGTTTCCAAAAGTAGTAGTTTTCATAAAAGTACCATAAACTTTCAAAAAGCTAGGTTTTATCACCAAAACACCACAACAATTAAAATACATGTTCATGAAAACTCTAAATATTATAAATCACACTCAAGGTTATTTTTAAACAATATTAATATATATTTTTCATAAAACCCCCTCGAAATATGCAAAACAATATTTTAAGGACTATAGATTAATAAAGGCTTAAGCGGTATCATTTCTCTTGAACCTTGGAGAGCCAGAGAAAGTGAGTGCTTGCCTATTTAGGTTAGACAACTTAACGGAGTTATCAAATGGCAATTGTCTTGGAAAAAGACACAAATCTTGTTGTCCATGTGCAGCAGTTGCCGATTTCTCCCGAACATAAGATTTTTAACAGTTTAAATCCATTCCTATGAAAAATACATGAACTCGAATCCAAACTCGAATCTAAACTTGAACTCGAACTCGAACACAAACTCAAACTCTAACCTAACTTGTATCTAAACTCGAATATGAACTCGAACTCAAACTACTCGAACCAACTTGACTCGAACCAAAATTGCAATTGTCATGACTAGCATATTACTCGACTCACTCGACTACATTCTACACCTTTTGCAATTTATGGTTTCGATCAAGACATGTTAATCAATTAATCAAATCAATTAAGTATATTAACCAGTTATAATATATTATACTCGGGGTACTTGGGATAGTTTCTTGTGTGAATCCAACGGAGCTTTAGAAGTCCCGTATTAACCTCTTTTTTATTTTACTCGAATATCAGTCGGGTTGACTCATCCACAGCCTAGAGTCTCGATACTAACACATGAAATGGGCCCGTGTTTCCTTGCTCCCGGGGGCCCACTCTAGAGCTCATGAATACTTCTACGGCTGCGTTGATATTCACACTTAGAACTTAACGTTAACATAATGACCATATAGAGACCTATAGTATATACTTACCCATGAACATATACTCTTACTCGTCATATATATTTTACATTTGTCATTTTCTTTACTCTTACTTAACTTTGGGATTTACCGAGTGTTAGTTCGTTGACGAGCATTCCACCCATTTTTTCTTCTCTTGGAATGTTCGTCAGATACGATTGAGACGGAAGAAGTGGAAGCCACGGAGGAGGACTTCAACCAGATAGCTACCCAAGACTAGCTCAGCTTCACTTTTCTTCAGTTTATGTATGCCACTTGTTTAGGCATTTTTCTTATTGTATTTACTTTCCAGCATAATCTCATGTACCTGTAAATATTTGAAGTTGAATGTAAATAAAGATGTTTGTTGAAAAATTTTACAGTCTTCATTTATTCTTGTATCGTGTATTATTGTTTCAATACGCTTAGTATATTTATTTAGGAAATGACCTTCTCTGGATAAATATGTCGCGGGCTTGCCATGTCACCGTTTTCTTCTACTGGGAAGTGGGGCGTGACAAGAATGGAGGCTGCAAGTAGCCCATACTTGACTCCATCGTATGTGGCAGAGCTTGAGTTGTAATTGGAAGCCATTGATCTCTGCATAGAGACAAAATATCAGCTTTAGTATCCCAATACCCAAGGGCAACTATAAACATATATGTCGCGATTTTGTTCGCGAAACACGACACACGAATTGTGGAGCGGAAAGAGTAAAATGTCCCATCGGGCGTGCCAAAATCTGTTTACTGCTGCATACCGGACTGAGGCACGGGGAGCGCGTCCAGCCTGAATCTAGGTGCAGATACTATATGGAACATATCCATCCACCTCTCCAAAGATACCAAGTTGATTTATGACACCGTATATCGGAGGTTTGGATGGATGCGAACGTTGTAGAATACTTATCGGATTCCTCTTCATATGTGAGGGATTTTTTTTTATTGTGGGGGCATTTTTCCTGCAGGCATAAGCCCCTGCAGTTAATTACGTTATCGCAAAGTGATAACAACTTTATCCTTCTCCATAGGTATCATTTCATTCCGTGTTATAATTTTTTTATTTTGGGGCCGCCTTTGGATTGTATACGAAGACCAATTTTTTCGTCGTCCGAGGGCACGGATTAGTCCAAATCCGTACATTAGATTTAGGATTGAACTAAGGTATTTTTTGCCATCAGTTCAAAGGTTTACAGATCGTTAATCTTGTTTTAGACTAAGATCGACTTAAAATATGGTTAAGAACCATTAATCATGTTTTAGATTAAGGTCGACTTAAACATGTGAGCATATGGGCTCAAAGAAGTTTAAACATCAAAGACTTAGCCAATTTGGGGCTAAGGTTGGGTTTTTGTATCACCCAGCAGTGCTAAGCACTCAATACTTCAACGCTGACGTGGATATCACGTGAGCCGCCGAGTCTTAGGCTCTCACGTGTGTTTCACATAAGACGTGCACTTGCTTTTCTTCCCAGCGCTCATGTGCTTTTTACTTAAGCTACTATCTTCATGGGTGCTCACGTGCTTTTCACGTGGGCTGCGCACTTGCTTGTCTTCTTAGCGCTCACGTGCTTTTCACATTGGCTGCTATCTTCATAGGTGCTCGCATGATATCACGTAAGCTGCTGAGGTTTTGGCGCTCATGTGTCTTTCACGTGGGCCATTGTCTTCATGTGCGCTCACGTGTGTATCACGTAAGATGCTGCGCACTTGGTCTCTCATGTGCCTTTCACGTAAGACTCTGTGCACTTGCATGGGTAATTTTACCATTTGCGCTCACGTGAATATCATGGGACGCGCATGCCTTCATAGGCAATGAAGTGCGCACATGTGGATTTCACGTAATGCATATCTTCGTTAGAGATTTAATCTTTGTTCATTTTCCAAAGAAGTTCAAACTTCTGTTAATGGTGTTTTGGGTATTAACGACCACCAAGATCGATATTTGATGATCTGGGATCAGGTTCTTTAAGTGTAACGACTCTGTTTTAATGTACAGAAAAATATTAAAGTTAATGTACAAATGGAGTATTTGTAAGTCCTGAGCACAAGTTATAAAATTGATTTGCTTTTGAACAGCAAGAAAACACTTGTAGCTCATTGGTAAAGCTTTGCACTGCTGTGACGTAGACCTTGTGTTCGAATCCCCTCGGCCACATAATATTTTTGCTGATTTCTCTTTCAAACTTTTTGGAAGCCCAAAAGTTTACACGTACAAAACACGTAAAAATGAAAAGTCATATTAATCAAACATGTGCACTGAGATAGATGAAACGACACCAACACGTGGCATCAATCCCACACCCCGACCCTACCAAGTGGCCAACGAGATTCGCTTCTGGGCCGGCGCCGTCGGCCCCCCGTCCCTAATACTTCAATTTTTTAAACCCTAGCACCGCTTGACCTACCCCACTAACCCTAGTCCGTTTGATTTCCCTGCACATTTCCAGAGAATTAAAATGAGCCTTAAAACCAATTTTTAATTCTCATTTCAATACCCTAAACCCTAATTTCTCGTATAAATACCACCCTACACCATAGCCCTCATCATTCAGAAATCCTTTGCCAAAACTCTCTAAATTTTCCAAGTCCAAGAAGTTGTACAAGTGGAGTTAGCTCAAGGTCAAGATCCGGCGATGACTCGGGACAAATCCGGCGACCCCGTGACTCCACGACGCCTACAAAATCTTCCTCCATCTCTTCTCTCTCAAATCAATCAGTAAGTCCTCTCTCCCCTCCTACAAATCTAATCTAAAATACCCTCTTCTCAAAACTCGTCGGAAGCGGAGTTATTCCGACTTCCGATTCTCATTTCTTTAAAAACTCAACTTTTCTTAAACAACAAATTAACCATCTATTCTTATATTGTTTAACAAACATAAAACAACAAGTTTCAAATCAAAATAATATGTATTGCAATTTTTATTTCATTTTTACGGTAAAATACCATCAAGTTTACATACGACATTACTTTATCGTTTTGCTCATATTACCTTTAGAAAACTCACGAGGTAATGACCTACCTCATCACAACACTCATCTTGATATAGCACGATGGTTTTTGTAACAATTTTTGTGGGACAAAATACAATTTTACATTTAAATACCTTAAAATATCAAAACCTATATTCTTTAAATTGTTTTAAGTGAATCCTTGCATATAAGCATCTACAACCCATTTTGGGGAACCCGATCAGGATGGTGTGGGTTATCGCACATCCTCGGGACTAGTAGAGCGAGATGCAGACCTTCTTACGGAGCATACAATCTCGATGGAATTTTTATTACAATTTCTAAGAAAACGTGATTTCTATTAATAAATAAATTCTATTTTTAATAATTATATATATATATTATCAAAATATCTATTTTAAATATATAATATATTCCATGTTTTCTAATCAAAAGAAAATAATAACAAAAGTTCATGAAAATACCATCAAGCATCAATACAAGTCAAATTATATGAAAAAACCAAATACTATTCAAGTTAGGTTTATATCCACTAGACTATCTCATCACTCTTAAAAATTACATCTATGAAAACCCTAAAGACGATAATTAAATACTTAAGGTGTATTTTGAAAATATATCAAAACTATTTTTCATAAAACCCCTCAAGTTATATTAAATTACAATAAGGACCCTAGTAAATATAGGTTTAAGCGGGGCCAGTTCTCTTGAGCCTCAGAGAGCTGGAGAATTTAGGTGCTTGCCTATTTAAGATAGACAACTAAAAATGGGGTTATCAATACGGTAATTGGCTTGGAAAAAGTCATAAATCCTGCTGTCCATGTCCAGCAATTACCGATAACTCCAAAACTAATTATGAACTTCAATTCTGTTTAACTGTCTGAATCAGACAGAGTCTCAGTCTAATCTGAAATCAATCCATCCTTGAATACAATTCAAGTACAACTCCAATTCAATATGAATCCATTTATACCAGAATACAATCAATATCAACATGACTCGACTGAACCGAATCATGGATATACTCTGATTACATGACTATTCGTTTATATCCCTTTCGTTTACATGAACTACTGATATCATGGTTTCGGAAAGTCTTACATCTATTAAGCAAAACAATACATATCAATACAAAATACATTATGGGGTTTTAAAAGGGTAGATTGGTATGAATGTGTTAGAAGTGGCACGATGATGGTCACTTTAATACACCTAACCTGAATATCCGTTGTTGTTGTTCCGTGGCTTAACGGTTCCTTGTGCTCCGTATACCTTAGTCCACGGAATAGTTGGACTCCTCTCGTATACACTGTCATATTCTTTACCAAGCTATAAACAACTGCATTAACATAACAATCAAATATTATACAGTTATATTCTTTCTTATCTGTCTATTCTATTCTTTGGGACTTACCGAGCAATTGTTCGCTGACGACATTCCTTTCTCTTTTTTCTTTGGAATGTTGTCAGGTGGATCCGATTCTCGAGAGATAGAGCCCAGTTCAGACGACTTGGAGCAGTTTGCAGAAGATCCAGAGCTCTAGACTCCTGTATATACTTTACTTTCAGTTCACGCCATTGTTTAGGCATTTCTTTCCATTCTTGTATTTACATTTTCAGTTGTATTGTAAAGAAATGTTTAATAAATAAAAATTGTTGTTTAATTACATCTCTTGTCATTTTTCTTGTGTACTTTATTATATTGCTTATTTACGCTTAGCGTGTTTACTTCTGAGTAAAAACGTCGCATGACCCACCACGTCCCCTTGTCCGTACATAGGGAGGCGGGACATGACAGGATTTGTTGGTGGCCCATGCAGGTCCGTGCTGCATGGAACCCTACCATGCAAATCGGTTCTGCATGGAAACCTAAGCAATATAACACAAGAATTAAAAGACTCAGCAACTAAATATTCTTTATATTTCATAATTTTTGAATCTATCCTAACCCTATTTTTCTTTCAAGATTATGGATTCTCCCAACAACATGAGTACAAATGTCAAAAACACACCACCACCACCTCTTCCACTTACGCCTACCGTGATAGCTCCAATGAATGAGCAGACGGTACTGCTCGAGGCAATTAAGAGCCTCCTGGAGGGATAGCAACAGCAGACTGCCATCCTTCTAAACCGTCCAGAAGCGGAAGCACCCAGAGTGAAGCAATTCCGGGCACTGCATCCTAAATAATTTTCTAGGAAAGAGAGCCCCTTGGAAGCTGAAGAATGGGCTCAGAGTATCGAAGACGATTTAGCAGCAGCACAAGTGCCAGAAATTGCCTGGGTTAGAGTTGCGAAGCTGCAACTCACAGATAACTCCAAAGTTTGGCGAAAGGCGGAAGAAAGCCGTCTTGACCAGCCGATCGAATGGAGGACTTTTTGCGAGATGTTCGACGCGAAGTATTTTTTGGAGACTGCCCGATTCGATATAGAGCAGCAATTCATCCACCTACAACAAGGCTCTATGTGGAGCAAATCAGCGGATGAGTATGATGTTGAGTTTACTATGTTGAGCAGGTAAGATATGTCTTAATATTCGATTTTATAATATCACATACACAGCTAACACAAGACCATAACAGATTCGCAGCACACTTGATACTGACGGCTGAGATCAGAGCTAGACGATTTCAGCACGGGTTGGACCTGGAGATCCAAGCCACCTTAGCTACAGGGGATTTTCCAACCCACGACCTAGCTCTGAAAGCTGCCCGAAGATATGAGGCAGTAGTGAAGAAGAAGGGCAGACCTCAATCTGCCAGTGTGAAGTGCCCTGCCACCCATATGGCAGGAGGAGCCTCTTCCAGGCCACCTTTTATACCCAGGAGACCGGGAGTACCATTCAACCGGACCAGTCCAGACTTTTACACCTACTGCAGGAGGGATGCACACCTGGCGAAGGATTGCAGGTGTGATAATCGTCTTTGCTTAGTCTGTGGCTCACCCACACATGATATTGGGTCTTGTCCTCATAGACTCAATCCAAATCCTGCACCCAGACCAGCAATCACCTATCAACAGCGGCCAGCTATCCAGGCACCTGCACCACGTCTTGCTCTCCCTGCTCCACCTTCTCGTGGACTTACTGCATCTCCTCCTCGTCAGTTCCATCAAGCACAAAGGAACCTACCTTAAGGAAAGAGGAATGCTCCTCCAGCAAGGAGGAATGTATCGAGGCGACAGGCTTTCCCAATGACTGTGGAAGAAGCTGAAGCCACAGGCCAAGTCATCACTGGTAACCCTTTTCTTTCAAGCTTTCTTTCAATCTTTATACATATCCATATATCTTTTTCTATACCAAAAACCTATCCCATATAACTTAGGTACAATCTTAGTAGACTCACTTCCTGCACTAGCACTTTTTGTTACTGGAGCATCTCATTACTTTATGTCGCAACGGTTCGTCCGAACTCATGCGATTCCAGTCAAACCGCTCGTATCCAACTGGAATGTCAGTTCAGGAAACGGTGTTCTAAAGGCAACAATGGGGTACAACCTGTGTCCAGTAGTCATCTGCAGCAGAGAATTCTATGCTGACTTCAAGGTGCTGGACATACCGAATTTCGATGTCGTTTTGGGTATGGATTGGCTAGGAACTTTCTACGCTACCATCAACTGTCGTCAAAGGAGGGTAGTGTTCGAGATTCCAAAGCATCCGGTCTTTTATTTCAAAAGTGGAGACCATACCCTGGAGCCAAGCACATACAAAGCAAAATCGAAAAAGGCAGTGATCGCAACTCTACAGGCAGGAGAAGATAAGCCAGAGGTAGTTTGGGAGTTCGATGATGTATTTCCCGAAGACATATTAGGTTTGACTCCCGATCGAGCTCTTGAATTCGGAATTGATTTAGAACCTGGTGCACAATCGGTGATCAAAGCACCGTATCGGTTAAGCCCTGAAGGTTTGAAGGAGGCCCGTACTCAGATGGATGAACTTCTGCAGAAAGGATGGATTCGTCTCAGTACATCAAGTTGGGGATCTCCAGTTTTACTTGTGAAGAAGAAGGAAGATTCATACAGAATGTGCATTGATTATAGAACTTTGAACGAAGTCACGATAAAGAACATGTATCCACTACCGCGAATTGACGATTTGTTTGATCAACTAATTGGGTCTTGCATTTTCTCAAAGCTAGATCTTCGTTCGGGTTATCATCAGGTGAAGGTCAAAGAGTATGATATTCCGAAGACGGCATTCAGGACTTGCTATGGACATTATGAGTTTCTCGTGATGCCATTTGGAGTGACCAATGCACCCTCCATATTCATGAACCTAATGAATCAAGTTTTCCGAGAGTACCTAGGCAGATTCGTTGTTATATTCATCGACGACATCCTGGTATATTCAAAGAATCGGAAAGAGCACGCTGGACATTTACGAATTGTCCTGGAGATTTTGCGACAGCATCAACTCTATGCCAAGTACAGCAAGTGCAATTTCTCGGACATATCGTTTCAGGTGAAGGAATCTCCGTAGATCCAGCTAAAGTAGCAGCAGTAAGCGAATGGCCGACACCAAAGTCAATGAAGAACATTCGAAATTTCTTAGGATTAGTGGGATACTACCGAAGATTTATTGAAGGATTTTCGAAGATTGCAACACCCCTGACCAAGCTCACGCGTAAAGATGAAGAATTCATGTGGTCAGAAACATGCGAACAAACTTTCGTAGAACTCAAGTCAAGATTGACATCAGCACCTATTCTCATAATACCGGACCAATCTGGAGGTTTTGTAGTGCATTTCGATGCATCCGGTAAGGGATTAGGATGTGTTTTATATCAGCATGGTAAAATTGTAGCTTATGCATCAAGACAGCTGAAGGTTCATGAGCGCAACTATCCAACGCATGATCTGGAGCTGGCAGCCGTTATCTTTGCTCTCAAGATTTGGCGCCATTATCTTCTTGGAGAGTGGGTAGATATCTACACAGACCACAAAAGTCTGAAGTATGTGTTTACTCAGAAAGATTTGAATATGCGACAGAGAAGATGGTTAGAACTTATGGAGGACTTCGACATCGACCTACAATATCATCCAGGGAAGGTGAATGTAGTACCTGATGCACTTAGTCGCTATCTACTATCAATGAATCTTACCGCACAGTGGAAGATAAAACAAGATTTGCATCAGATGGAGATAGAACTGGTCTTGCTAGGTAACGCTTCAAGTTTGATGAACTTACAAGTTCAGTCTACAATTGTCAATCAGATCAAAGCAGCTCAAGCAAGTGATGCCAAGTTGCAAAAGATCAGAGAACAAGTAGAAAGTGGACTTAGAACAGACTTCATCATCCATGAAGACGGATCTTTGAGATACGGCAGTAGATTGTGTGTACCATAAGGTCCTGTTCAGGAAGAATTGATGACAGAAGCTCACAACTCTCCCTATTCAGTACACCCTGGTGGTACAAAGATATACAAAGATCTGCGGCAACATTACTGGTGGCATGGAATGAAGCGTGAAGTAGCTAGAAGCGTCGTTAAATGTTTGGTGTATCAGCAAGTGAAAGCTGAACATCACAGGACTGCTGGTTTACTTCAACCGTTACCTATTCCAGAATTGAAGTGGCAACACATCACCATGGATTTCGTGACTGCACTTCCTCACATCATGAAAGGTAAAGATGCGGTATAGATTATTGTGGATCGACTCACAAAGTCGGCTTACTTTATTCCCTTTTGAGTTGGCCAATTTACCGAAACATTAGCAAAGAAGTACATGGAGGTAAGTTTGAATCTAAGTAAGATTTAACTCTTCAATATATACTATTTCTAATACCCATGAACTCATGCAGGAGATCGTGAGATTACGTAGAGTACCGGTTTGCATTGTCTCCGGTCGTAACACCAGATTCTTATCGCAATTTTGGCAAAGTCTGCAAGTTAGCTTAGGAAAAAGTATGAACTTTAGCACATCTTACCATCCACAAACAGATGGACAGTCTAAGCAAATGACTCAGATACTTGAAGATATGCTAAGAGCGTGTATGTTAGACTTCGGAGGATCGTGGGAAGATCACCTACATCTTATGGAGTTTTCATACAACAACAGCTACCAAGTAAGTATTGGAATGACACCGTTTGCAGCGGTCTATAGAAGGAAGTGTCGATCACCATTAAGTTGGGACGATATCGGAGATAGAGAACTCCTTGGACCTAGTAGCAACAGTGGATGTAGTTCGCACTATCAGGGAAAGAATGCGCATAGCCCAAGGCCGACAGAAGCACTGGGCTGATGCAAAGCGCCGTCACTTGGAGTTCCAACCGGGAGATTATGTCTTTTTGAAGATTTCTCCAAACCGTGGAGTGACTCGTTTTAGAAGAAGAGGTAAGTTAAGTCCAAGATTCATTGGACCATTCGACATACTCGAACGAGTCAGAGAAGTGGCTTATCGCTTGGCACTTCCACCCTCATTAGAAGGAATGCACAATATGTTCCACATATCCTAACTTAGAAGGTATGTGAGGGACCCCAGTCATATTCTTGATCACTCCGAGCTCACTGTACAGACGGATCTATTTTGTGAGCAACAATCCGTTGAAATCCTGGATAAAAAGGTAAAGTCACTTCGGAACAAGGAAGTAAACTTAGTTCGAGTGATGTGGAGAAAAGACAAGCCAGGAGAATCAACATGGTAAAGAGAAGATGACATGCGTGCAATATACTCTTACTTGTTTGTAAATTAGTCCTTAAATAATTGTAAATTTCGATGACGAAATTTTTGTAAGGAGGGTAGAATGTAATGACTATGTTCTAATGTACAGAAAATTTTTAAAGTTAATGTACAAATGGAGTATTTGTAAGTCCTGAGCACAAGTTATAAATTTGATTTGCTTTTGAACAGCAAGAAAACACTTGTAGCTCATTGGTAAAGCTTTGCACAGCTGTGACGTAGCCCCTGTGTTCGAATCCTCTCAGCCACATAATATTTTTGCTGATTTTTCTTTTAAACTTTTTGGAAGCCCAAAAGTTTACACGTGCAAAGCACATAAAAATGAAAGGTCGGATTAATAAAATATGTGCACTGAGATATATGAAACGACATCAACACGTGGTATCAATTCCACGCCCGACCCCACCAAGTGGCCGGCGAGATTCGCCTCTGTGCCGGCGCTACCGGGCTCCCCCGTCCCTAATACTTCAATTATTTTAACCCTAGCACCCCATGGCCTACCCCATTGAACCTAGTCTGTTTGATTTCCCTGTACATTTCCAGAGAATTAAAATGAGCCTTAAAACAAAATTTTAATGCATTTTTAATTCTCATTTCAATACCCTAAACCCTAATTTTTCCTATAAATACCATTCTACACTATAGCCCTCCTCATTCAAAAATCCTTTGCCAAAACTCTCTAAATTTTCCAAGTCCAAGAAGTTTTACAAGTGGAGTTAGCTCAAGCTCAAGTTCCGGTGACGACTCGGGACAAATCTAGCGACCCCATGACTCCACGATGCCTACAAAACCTTCCTCTATCTCTTCTCTCTCAAATCAATTAGTAAGTCCTCTCTTCCCTCCTACATTTCTAATCTAAAATACTCTCTTTTCAAAACTCGTCGAAAGCGGAGTTATTCCGACTTCCGATTCTCATTTCTTTAAATACTCAACTTTTCTTAAACAACAAATTAACCATCTCTTCTTATATTGTTTAATAAATATAAAACAACATTTACAACAAGTTTCAATTCAAAATAATATGTATTGCAACTTTTATTTCATTTTTACGGTAAAATACCATCAAGTTTACATACGACATTACTTTATCGTTTTGCTCATATTACCTTTAGAAAACTCACGAGGTAATGACCTACCTCATCACAACACTCATCTTGACATAGAACGATAGATTTTGTAACAATTTTTGTGGGACAAAATACAATTTTACATTAAAATACCTTAAACTATCAAAACCTGTATTCTTTAAATTGTTTTAATTAATTCCTTACAAATAAGCCTCTACAACCTATTTTGGGGAACCCGATCGAGATGGTGTGGGTTATCGCATGTCCTCGGGACTAGTAGAGCGAGATGCAGACCTCCTCACGGAGCATACGATCTCGATAGAATTTTTATTACAATTTTTAAGAAAACGTGATTTCTATTAATAAATAAATTCTATTTTTAATAATTATATATATATATTATCAAAATATCTAATTTAAATATATAATATATTCCATATTTTCTAATCAAAAGAAAAGAATCACAAAAGTTCATGAAAATACCATCAAGAATCAATACAAGTCAAATTATATGAAAATACCAAATACTATTCAAGTTAGGTTTATATCCACTGGACTATCTCATTACTCTTAAAAATTACATCTATGAAAACCCTAAAAATGATAATTAAATACTTGAGGTGTATTTTGAAATTATATTAAAACTATTTTTCATAAAAACCCCTCAAGTTATATTAAATTACAATAAGAACCCTAGTAAATATAGGTTTAAGCGGAACCGGTTCTCTTGAGCCTCACGGAGCCCGAGAATTTAGGTGCTTGCCTATTTAAGGTAGACAACTAAAAACGGGGTTATCAATACGGTAATTGGCTTGGAAAAGGTCACAAATCCTGCCGTCCATGTGCAGCAGTTGCCGATAACTCCAAAAATAATTCAGGACTTCAATTCTGTTTAACTGTCTGACTTAGACAGAGTCTTAGTCTAATCTGAAATCAATCAATCCTTGAATACAATTCAAGTACAACTCCAATTCAACATGAATCCATTTATACTGGAATACAATCAATATCAACATGATTCGACTGAACCAAACCATAGATATACTCTGATTACATGACTATTCGTTTATATCCCTTCCATTTACATGAACTACTGATATCATGGTTTCGGCAAGTCTTACATCTATTAAACAAAACAATACACATCAATACAAAATACATTACGGGGTTTTAAAGGGGTAGATTGGTACGGAATGTGTTAGAAGTGGCACGATGATGGTCACTTTAATACACCTAACTTTAATATCCTTCGTTGTTGTTCCGTGGCTTAACGGTTCCTTATGCTCCGTATACCTTAGTCCACGGAATAGTTGGACTCATCTCGTATACACCGGCATATTCTGTACTAAACTACAAACAACTGCGTTAACATAACAATCAAATATTATACATTTATATTCTTTCTTATCTGTCTATTCTATTCTTTGGGACTTACCGATTGATTGTTCGCTGACGACATTCCTTTCTCTTCTTTTTTTGGAATGTTGTCAGATGGATCCGATTCTTGAGAGATAAAGCCCAGTTCAGACGACTTGGAGTAGTTTGCAGAAGATCCAGAGCTCTAGACTCTTGTATATACTTGACTTTCAGTTCACGCCATTGTTTAGGCATTACTTTCCATTCTTGTATTTACATTTTCAGTTGTATTGTAAAAAAATGTTTAATAAATAAAAGTTGATGTTCAATTACATCTCTTGTCATTTTTCTTGTGTACTTTATTATATTGCTTATTTACGATTAGCGTGTTTACTTCTGAGTAAATACGTCGCGTGACCCACCATGTCCCCTTGTCCGTACACCGGGAAGCGGGGCGTGATATTAAGAACTAAGTTCTTGAATTTTTTTAGGGAACTAAGTTCCTGGAAGTAGAAACTCCATCTTTTTCATGTTCCTTTTAGCATTGTTGTCCCCTGGATTTTTGAGTCCGAAAAACAAGATTTTCCCTATGAGAATTAAATTCTCTTTTTTATGGGAGATTTGTCTTGTGAATTTTAGATCCAGAGAAATAACTAAATTCTTTTGAAGGGTTAAACCCTTATATATGTATATGATAGGTAAAGAAGATTCTTTTATCTCAATATTTTCTTTACCTAAAGTTTTGGAAGGAGGAAGATGATTTTTCTTCGAAGAGAATTAAATCCACTGTTGCAGAAGCTTATGAAGGGTCTCTTCTCTCTGAGATTTAATCTCTTGGATCCTTTATATAGGAGAAGAGAAAAATTAATTTGTTTGAGAAAATCTCTCATTGAGAGATCTTGATTGATTTCATAATCAATCGGAGATATTTAAATCACCATTGGATCTTTGACCCAACTGTTTTGTTTAACAAAAAATATATTTCTTGTTTGTTTAACAAGATTAAGAAAATATTTTTCTAACATAAAATTTAATTCTAACATGGTGATTGTTTTAATTATCGTTGGATCTTGGATATCCAAGGGTTCTCTGTTTAACAGAGAAAATCTTTCTATGTTAGAAACATCAGGGAAAATATTTTCCACATAGAATTTAATTCTATCAGATGTTTTAATTGGTGATATTTTATCACTATTGGATTTTAAATCCAAAGATTCTCTGTTAGAGAAAAATCTGTTCATATTAGAAAGATCAGGGAAAATATTTCCCAAATAGAATTCAATTCTATCACATAGAATTTAATTCTATCAGATACTTTAATTGGTGATATTTTATCACCATTGGATTTTAAATCTAAACATTCTCTGTTACAGAAAAATCTTTCCATATTAGAAAGATCAGGGAAAATATTTCTCAAATAAAATTTAATTCTATCACATAGAATTTAATTCTATCGGATACTTTAATTGGAGATATTTTATCACCATTGGATCTTAAATACAAATATTGTTTGTTAGAGAAGAATCTTTCCATATTAGAAAGATCGGGGAAAATATTTCCCAAATAGAATTTAATTCTATCACATAGAATTTAATTCTATCAGATACTTTAATTAGTCATATTTTATCACCATTGAATTTTAAATTCAAAAATTCTCTGTTAGAGAAAAATCTTTCCATATTAAAAAGATCAGGAAAAATATTTCCCAATTAGAATTTAATTCTAATTCTATACGATACTTTAATTGGTGATATTTTATCACCATTGGGTCTTAAATCTAAAAATTCTCTATTAGAGAAAAATCTTTCTATATTAGAAAGATCGGGGAAAATATTTCCCAAATAGAATTTAATTCTATCACATAAATTTAATTCTATCAGATGTTTATGCTTTAAATTAGGGCGCTCACGTGCTATCACGTGAGCGCTCCCATATACATATATGGCGGCAGCGCTCACGTGCTTAGCATATGAGCGCTGCCACAAGATGCGGCAAGGAAACTCATATGTTTAATACGTGGGTGTTGTGAAGCCGGTACTCACGTTTTTGCATGTGAGTACTCACGTGTTTAACACGTGGGGGTGCTATAGGATTTACTCCTAAGTACAACAGGTGCTAGCGTACTTTGCACGTGAGTGCTCACGTGTTTAACACGTAGAGGGTACCCTCTATTTTTATAAGGGAACGGATGTAAGCTTTGAGCCAAAAATTTTAGCAGAAACAAGTACATTGCAGCATCCGCGGCCTCATGTCAAGCAATTTGGATGAGGAGAATTTTGAAGGACATGCACCAAGAACAAACGCATCTGACGGAGATCAATAACAAAGAATCCGGTGTTTCACGAAAGGACAAAGCATATTGAAATTCATCATCATTACATTCGAGAAATGGTTGCAAAGGGGAAGATAGCGATGAGATTCATTACTATAAATGATCAAGTGGCAGATGGTTTCACCAAATCATTACCTCCTCTCAAGTTTACTAAGTTTAGAACTTCTCTTGGTGTCAACGGCTTTGCATCAAAGGGGAGTATTGGTGCATGATGCAAATCATTTCATTATCCTCCAACCGTTACATTTGGTGTTATTGCTAATTAGTTAGGGGAGTTAAAATTGGTGTTAATCTAGGAGAGTTATTTTGCATTATCTCTAGAATTTGTAACAGTCTCATTTATGCATGCAATAACGTGTAGTAATTGCTAGTAAGGGGTTATGTGATTCACTAGTATAAATAGTCATGTGTGTGGTTGTTTGTGGTGTAGAGAAAATCAAATCAAATCAAATCAAACCTATTTTCTCCCCTTTACATCTATCTGTTTTCTATATTCTATAATACTTGTAGATGTTCTTCGCAAGCTGCTATTCTGATTACACCTTCAGCCATTTTATTCGACAATATCAATATCGATCATCTTGATTTTCATTGTCTAATACGTCGATACACAAAATTTCATGTGATTCTAACTTATTTTCACCGTTGAATTAGTGATGTAAAAAGTTCTATTATCAGTAAATCGTTATTTTTGTACACACTAAATCAACGATGAAAAGGTATTAGAATCATATGAAATTTGGTGTATTGACACATTAGACGATGAAGATCAATATAGCCGATGTCGATCGTCAAATAAAATGGTGGATGTTTACCTTCTTTAATGACCTCTTACAATCGAATGCTAAGAGAAAGGTGGAATTTAAACAAAACAAGATTTAAAGTTTAGCCAGAAGGTCCTAAGGTTCGAGACTTCCGATAATCGCAAGCACTTAACGTTAATTACACTCTATTGTCTTAGAAAATGTCTAGACGGAATACCTTGTTAGGCTGTTCTAAATCACATCAATTTGAATAAGGATTACATCATATACATGTACATTTGCCCGCTCTTCCGCAACTCTGGATGCCATGGACTTGCAATAAAAGATAACATGAAAGAAGTCATTAAGAGATTTAATTTATATTAATTTGTGCACAATTTTGAGATATATACATCTCTTTACATCTCAAATTACATGAAGATGCAAACATGTTTTAAAAGAAAACGGGGGATGTATATCACATTTGATATCATTTTTAAGAGTAAGCGGATATCTCTATTTATAGGTTCCACTTTAAGTCAAATTGAATCAATGCGGGATCCTCTGAGTAGGACCCACAATATATAACTTGGAAACATGGGAAGGATCACTCTAAGTGGGACCCAAATTCTATATAGAGTGCATGTCGATATTATTTAAGAGATATCTGTTTCACTCTAAACTTATGGATATCTCCTTTACATTATACGCTTCCGGATATTCATTTGAGATATCCGCAACATATGGCTGACCTCCATAGATCATGCAGGTATCTTTTTAGATACCCGATGGGGTGTTTTATGATTCTCATTGGGGTATTTTCTTGAGATATCCATAATAAGTGTATGTTGAGTGTCAAGAGAATATGTTTTAGGATATTTACTATGAACATCTTCAAGATCATCACAAATATGTATTTTGAGATACCCGCAAAGAAGATATCCTTATTAGAATACTTAATTTGTATTATGATTAAGTATCCTTTAAAAGACTCTTTTCGTTTCTTTTAAAAAGCAAATAAAGCTTTAATGTTCTTTAGTAGATCTCCATTTGAGTATTAAATTGATTTTTGTCCAAAATACAGATGGGCGGCATTCCTCTTATATTTTCAAGTTGTTATTGAAAAATATGGACAGTTTAGAATCTATATTTTCATGTAAATGGGAAAAAAAAATAGAATTTCTCCTATTTTCCAAAGAAAAATACTTTCGTATTCTCATTTTGTCAAAGAAAAATAAAATTAATCATGTTCTTAAGTCATCGGGGAATTCTTGATTCATGGAATTGGTGAGAATTCCTTCACGCCTTCAACCCTATATGTCCCTATCAAAAAAGAAAGAAAAGAGAGCAAGTTCTTAAAAGAAGAAGGCCTTCATCAATAATCCATTATCTTTTTCTTCTTCTTCTTTCTCTTCTCTCTCAGCCCGGAATTCTTGCAATCTTCAACCTATACAAGACTTGCCCTCCTTTTTTTTCCACTGAAGAGCTATATAGGCCCTTTGTAAGTGAGGAAGTTAACAGCGAGTTATGCCCATTTTTAGGGTAGTAGGGGAATGAGAGAAACCTCTTGAATCCCAATAACCATTCATACAGTTATCTCTTTAGAGATATATACAGCTGCTATCAACATGGAGCGGACATCTCTTGAGAGATGCCCACAATAGAAAGGAGAGATGCCCACAACCTCTCTTAACATGGAGCAGATATCTCCTTTGAGAAGATATCCGCAATAAGAGATTCTCATGTAAGGATATATCCGTAAGTGGGAATTTGGTATATTTTGGGGTTCAACAATGGAGGGTGTATTTTTTGACGCCACCTAACGCAAAAAACCTCTCTCTCTCTCTCTCTCTCTCTATATATATATATATATATATATATATATATATATATATATATATATATATATAATGAAAAAAAGAGGCCCTAAAATATATTGATATGATGTTGCAAACCATGGAGGGTACATAAATAGAAATCGTTCAAAATCATAGTCTTGCCATTTGGCAATACTAGGTGATATTCACCGACGGCTGCCGCAGTAACTTGTGCTCCGTTCGCTACTCTGAGCGACATATCATCCGGTGCAACTTTCCTACTTTTTCTCAGTCCCTGCAATAAATTACAGATATGAGATCCTGATCCGGTATCAAGTACCCAGGAGGTAGGGCTGACCGTAAAACAGTTCTCAATTACAAGAACACCTGAAGTAGATGCAAAACCATGCTTCTTCTTCAACTGGGTATCCTGGGAATCCATACAATCCCCTTTCCCTTGCTCATACTTATGACTGTTGTCACAAGTTAGAGCCGAACCAACGTTCCCCAGCCCCGAATAAGAATTCGGATCGGTCAAGCGATACATTTTATTATCTTGATTAGGGCGTGAAATGGTTGCCACCTGGAGAGAGAGAAAAGAAACACTTAGCGTGCGCTCTTGCAAGTTTAGATTGGTTTTTAATTTATCTAAACAGGATGGCTCCCACTGTCTCTCGAATCCCTCCTCAAACCATAAAGGAAGAATTAGTCGGGATCAATCTCACCGTACAATACTTGCTTAACCGTTCAGCCAGGCCAGTGTCGGTACTTCGAGAGAGGTTTTCCAACGCTTTCGCGAAGTTCCTTAATTAAGTAACCTCTTTTCCCTGTGGGTGTAGCCCTGCTAACACCTTTCTAGACACCTACTTGGTTTATAGCATTGATCGTTAAGCGAGAAAGTTCCCGAGGAGTAGCATATACTCACAGTAGGATCGGGATCCAAATATCATCGCGTGACAAAACTGAAGGAATCCTACCAGAATTATCACACTCCAAATGGTATGCAACACTAGCAAGTTTCAGTACTTTTGAAACTCCCGATGTGGTTTTTGCCCCTAACGGTTTATGACCTTGACTAGGTCAACAAGCCACAAACTGTTAGTCAAGTTCTACCCGTCATTATACTGATTGCATTAGACCCATCCGTACATGCCCTTGACTAGATCAACAAGGCCGCACGACTGTCCTAACCAATCACATTTGCAATCCACAGAAAAATATTATTTAGCTACCGTTCACTACGCCTTGACTAGGTCAACAAACGCAGCACGAATACTAAATAATATTAATCCGAAACGACGGAGGGCTACGGCTGGGTTTTTGGCGAAAAACCCGTTAACGTAATGAACTTGATATCGTTGAAGGAACGTGATTGCCTTTTTGAAAATATAGTGGCAAAAAACTTTTGCTAAAGAGGTCACTCCCTGTGAAGGGATCTCGGCCCTTTCCTCGTTGAATAAGGTGCATGATATTCCAAACTGAATACCTCGATGCAAAGCAAGAATTAATCGACTATAGTGAAGTTATTACACTGACGCAAACGTTTGTCCAAGAGGTCACTCCCGATGAAGGGATCTCGGCCCTTGCCTCGTCGACTGAGGTGCTGGGTATTCATAACCGAATACCTCGATGCAAAACAAAATTGAACGTCCTTGCAATAACAGCTTTTTGAAAAAAAATTGTTCCAACAACGTCTTTTAGGTTTCTTTTCTTGCATTAGTTCTTTTAATGCGTCCCATCATTTAAATCCTACCATTGCAGAAAACAACCAAAATATGACATACGTTTATGCCATTCGCATTCGCCACGGGACCCCGTCATCACCCGTTAGGTTACTTAACTAACGACAGAGCGGGGGCTGGGCTAGCGCGGCTGAAAAACATAAGCAACGCCTAAATAGTTATAATATATATAGATATATAGCAATGATAGCCAATCCAGATCACAGATGAACACTTTGGATATACTAGGAACCCGCGATTCGTTCGAGCCTGCAACGAAAAGCGGATTACACGGTCGCGATGAATAGCCAATACCCCACCCAAGACCCCTACGGGTGCGGAAAACTACCCGCCAAGCACCCGAAGCGAAGCAACCTCCCTCAACACCGTGAGTAGGCCACTCGGCACTTCGAGATACCCGGTAGTTTGTGCACCCCCTCCATGGGTCTATCCTAGGAGCAAAAACAGTAAAAAGAATTATACAATGACGGCTACAACCCCGACTCGGTTGTGCGGCCATACAAATAATATTACATCAATTTACAAATTTATTACATGAATGAAAGAAAAAGAAACTCTCATCTCACATCCATCCCGGCTATTCATCCGCGACAATCCAACGAGTTCATATACACATACCATCAATAACACAGATCACAGATGTGTATAACCCCTACTAATCGACGTATAGCGATTAGCAGACGTTCAATACACATATAACATTACAGATATAACCATTAGCCAAAGTCTACAGAACATCGACCAAAAAATACGGATTTTTAAGCCCCAAAAACAAATTTTGCTTTCTGGAAAATCTGGGCAGAAAAGTCATATTTCAAAAATCCCAAAATACCCATATAAGAACACTGCAGAAAAGAGAATCGCCAACCGAGTTAACTCGGCCGCGGTTCCGCGGCATAAGCAAGCTTATGCCGCGGAACCGCGGCGATTTAACCGAGTTAGGTGACTATTTTTCTTCAGTATTCTATAAAAAGCCTGAGCCGATTTTTAGTGTATGATTTATTAATTTTGGAACAGTTCTAAAAATCGGCAGAAACTTGAAATTCCGGGGTGTTTTGCGGTTTTTCGTCCGGTCGAAATTCTAGATACTTTGCTAATATGCTAGGGTGTGTTTAGTTAGGCTCTGATACCACTGTTAGGTCCACGTTACCTCTCCCGGTACTTTCGGGGTTGCGGAAACGGTAAAACAAAAATGGACCGTAAAAGCCGGATCTTTGCTAAACAACACACTAGCATCCTAACTAGAGATTTATCTACTCGGTTAGGGGTTATATCTTAACTTGAACTCCTTCTCTTCTTGTTGTTCTTCTCTTTTCTTGCTCCGAGGGTTGATCCGGACTTTGGTCACCTCCACGGCCTCCTTGAGTCGAAGACGATCCACCCGAGAGATGTACACCGAGCTCCACCTCGAGCCGAGGTAACTAGGGCAAAGAGATTGCTAGTCTAGAAGCCCTAGGTTGTGTGGAGGAGATGTATGGATGTGTTTGTCTTTGTGGGATCTTTTTCTCTCAACACATGAGATCAAAAGATGAGATCAAGAGGAGGAAGAAGAAGGAGAAACTTAGCAACCATGGAGCTTTTCTTTTTCTTCTCACTTCAAGAGAGAGAATGAGAAGAGAATAATGAAAAGATTAAGCCCAAATGAAATGAACCATGGTTGCAATAATACACCAAATCATCATTACTAATCCTATCATGATAAAAGTTGATGGCACATTGAATTGACCATTATCATAACACAAGAAATAAAAAGAAAATGAAAGAAGAGTGTGGATCTCTCTTGAAGGTCAATGGTCAACGGGTCAACAAAGTCAAGAGAGATCTAAGTGGTCAAATGGTCAATGCAATTAGCCATCACAAATCTATCACTAAAAGGATTAGTAAACAATGTCTCCGGCTCATAACGGTTTTGACCAAACGAACTGTCAAAACCCTAATGAGTGTGCCATATTACGGTTTTGGCCGAACCAACTGCCAAAACCCTAATGGGGCACTTCCTCCTTCATCGCTCTTCAAAACTGTGCATACACACCCGCATTCGCATTCCGTAGAATGCGAATGCACAGAAGACAAATCAAATCCATCTGTGCAATACTAGGATCTGGCTTAAACCAAAGCCCACTAGTATTGCCTGCCCGAACAGCATACGCACACAAGTGCACGTAAGAGATCGTAGCCCTACCGTAAAACCATACGGCCTCTACACGTTTCGCTCAATGCAGGGAAACTCTCTGTGTGGGGCTCTAAAGACTCGACACCATGCTGGCAGTGGGTTTAACCACAGACCGCCAGCGGCACTAGCTGTACGTAACGGTCCCCAGGTAGATGTCGATAAGAAGGCCGATGAGGTAAACCCATCCGAACTCCTACTGAGCCTGTATATGAAAATCTCCGTACAGTCCGGTCTGTTCGTCTGATACATCGCATGGCGGGCCTAGGGGGCGGTGAACGTCAGTCCCCTAATAGCGGTACAAGTCGTGTCGGAGTGAAGCCCAGAACACCCTGAGATAACACTGGAAACCTACCAGTATATCTCGCTTGCCCTGGCCAGGGACTACTCGTGTAATGGCTCTCCTAGACACAGCGCGATGTCAACCCCCAATACTGGGAGAGACGAATCATGTCTAACCGTCACTGCCTCCAAGTGCTTCGGGACTGCACCCAACTACTACCTGTTTGCACGAATCAGTAGAGCCGTGGTAGGGTAGTAATCAAAGAACAGTGGGAACACACTCGAGGCGAAGTGACAGTGTCAAGTCAGCGAACTAAGCTGTACTCATGTCACCTGGAAACTGATAACTGACGATAGGTATAATACCAACCATCAGTTCCCGACGAGTCCTGTCCAGTGTACTTGTAACCTAACGAGCACCCGCATACTATCTCAAGTACGACGTACTGACGGCTGTGGGACAGACCGTCTCCCGTGCTGGGATGAGAAGCGCATACGCTAGTCTACTCCGGAGTATCGATGCCCTATCTCGATAATCCCACGACTAGGGACGTGTAAAAGGATGTGCTTGTGGATTACCCAGTCCCCACGAATGTGATCGCCATCACAACGCCGGTAATCAAGCAAAGATCCTAAGGGCTCTACTAATGCGTATAAGTGATATAATAAAGAAACACACACATGTACACATTAAAGCAGAGACAAACCAAGTAGCATACTACTATATTGAGCAAGATTGTCTGTACAACTGTGAATATCCCATACTTCCATCAAGTAATATACATACTAGTATAATACAGTAATGGCCTCTAGGGCATATACACTAACAAATACACCCTCTATAATTTTTTCGACGATCGGTAACTATCACCTCCATTATTATCATCTAAGATGTTGATACAGCGAATTTCAGATGATTCTACAACTTTTCACTTTTGATTTAGTGGGTGCAAAATTAACAGTTTATCGACAATAGAACTTTTTACATTGCTAATTCAACGGTGAAAAGTGGTGGAATTGTATGAAAATTGGTGTATCCATATCTTACATGGTAAAGATGAAGATGATGGGTGCCGCCACCTGACGAAAAGCCTCCTAGGGCCTCTTCTGTCTCTCTCTCTCTGTCTCTGTCTCTCTCTCTCTCTCTCTCTCTCTCTCTCTATATATATATATATATATATATATATATATATATATATATATGGGTGATCCATTAAAAATCGGTCCGCGTTTTTTAAAAATGGGAACTCTTGGTCTATTACAAATTTGAACTATCCGATCCGTTCAAGTTGATCATTCTACCCTCAAATATACGTGTATGAAAAATCAAAGGATTTAAAGACCTCTAATATATGCATCGGATAAATTTTATGTTGCATTATCGAAAGACGTTCATTTTTGCACCCATCGATGCATTGATTCGAGGTCTTCAAATCCTTTGATTTTTCATACATGTATATTTTAGGGTAGGATGTTCAATTTGAACGGATCGGATCTTTCAAATATGTTGTAACCGAGAGTTCCTGTTTTTAAAAAAACCACGGACCGATTTACAATGGATCACTCACGCATACATACATAATGGAGGAAATGTGCCGTAGGAGGGAATTTCCTCCTATGGTGCCGAAAAAATACACTCTTCACAATTTTTTTTCGATAATTGGCATTCATCATCTTCGTCTTTATCATCTAAGATGTGGATACACCAAGTTTTATATGATTCCATCATTTTTCCTCGTTGATTTAGTGGGTGCAAAATTAATGGTTTATCGACAATAGAGCTTTTTACATTGCTAATTCAACAGTAAAAAGTGGTCGAATCATATAAAATTTGGTGTATCCATATCTTAGATAATAAAGATGGTGATGATGATGAATGCCGATCGTCAAATAAAATGTTGGATGATTGATTTTTTTGAAGCCATAGGAGGAATCCTTTCTAAGGCTTCTTTCGTACATTATTTGTAAAGGCATCATGAGGGAATTTTTCATACATTTAAACTACAAGATATTTGAACGATTCGATCTATTCAAGTTGATCGTTCCACCATCGAGTTTATGTGCATGAAAAATTAAAGAAATTGAAAATCTCTAACCTATGTATCGGATAAAATTTATGTTACTTTATTGAAAGACATTCATTTTGCACTCATTCGACAAATCCTTTGATTTTTCATACACATATATTTAAAGACAGTGTGACCAACTTGAACGGATCGGATCGTTCAAACATGTCGGTTTTGGAGCTCACCGATTAACCATTTGTCTAACTATTTTTAAGTTGAAAGATTATGTAATCAACTCCGAGATAATGTGATCAACTCGAAGATAATTTAAAGTAGAAAGATGATAAATGAGGAATAGAAGCTCACCCATTAACCATTTGTCTAACTATTTTTATTTATTTTGACATGTTTCTTCACTACTACAAATGAGCCCAACGGTAACGGGGTATTGATAGCGGTTCCAACCGCTACCAATTACTCATAACGGGTATCATTGAATTGGTAGCGGTTGAAACTGCTACCAATGCTAATATATGGCGGGCCCCATAACTCATTCATTCTAAATTCCCCATTTCTTTCCCAAATTTTCCTCGGCTCTTTTTTTCCCTCCTTTACGAAAACTTGGAGCGAAATCACCTATGCCCTAGCTCGAGTAACCGCCACCACTCCTCGCCTCCGTGGCCGCCACTTTGCCTCTCTAGCCATCCTCGCCTCTGTGGCCTTCGGCTGGCCTCTTAGCCGTCTTAGTCACCGCCGCTCGAGCTCGAGCTCGTCGCCGCCGGTGCCGCTCGAGCTCATTGAAGCTCATCGCCGCTGCTCGAAACTTGCTCTGCTAGTTAAAGTTCATCAAAAGGTAAACCTAAATCTCTCTCTAGTGATGCCCTTTCTCTTTCAAAAAAAACCTTGACCTCTCTCTCCGGCACGTGAATAGGGCGGTGGCGCTCGAGGCCGGGATCATGGCCTCGGCGGTGGGTTCTGTCTTCCCCGACTTCATCGATCAAGCTGCAGGAGGAGGGGCGAAAGCAGTGCATATACTTCGTCCCAGATCAAAGTGGATAAGGAGATGCTTATGGCCATTGGGATGGGGGGATATTGCTGGGGTCCAGAAGCAGACTGAGGCCGCGGCGACACCGGTGTGCGGAGGGCACGCCAGTGGTTGGAGGACCTGAAAGATGGGATTTTGAGAGAGATCGATAGTTAAAGGTGAACTTTTTTGAGGTTTTGAGTTATTGGCATGTTTGTGTTTGATTAAATGACTCTTTGAACATTGGAGTTTAGCATGTAGTTTAATTTTGATAAGTAGGTTTGATTTATATTACCGGGAAGCTTATGCAAAGTTTTTATGGATAATTTTGATTTGGGTTCAAATCTGGTACTTAAGAATAATGAATGTTGTGATTATCTTGTGTAATTTGTAGGCATTTGATGCATAGATTGCATGATATTAATTATATAGACAATTATTTTATTATTGGTGCCAGCTGATGCTTTCATGTTTTCGACAGAGAAATTGAGACGGAGGTTGATGGAGGGAGGGGGAGAAATTTTATTTTTTTCATAACGCAATTCATTGGTAACAGTTTCAACCGTTACTAAAAGGGAGTAACGGTAACGATTTTAACCGTTACCATATTTCTGGTGACGGGGTTATAGGTAACAGTTGTGTAACGATTGGAACCGATACCAATAGGGGTTTAGGTAATGATTCTAATCGTTACAAATGACCCCCTCTGTAATAGGGTACTTAGCAATTAACCCTTTGTTGACCTATTTCTATTTCTTTCATAGGACATGTTTCTTGGAGGAACCTAAACCGCTTCCTCAAATATTGGAGTGGACAATGACAGAACTGATAAGACATCCGGAGGCGACGGAAAAAGTGCAATCAGAGGTACGGCAAGTGCTTAAAGGGAAGGAAAAGATTGGAGATGAAGACTTAAAACCCTTGCACTATATGAAGCTAGTCATCAAAGAAACCCTAAGGTTTCATCATTCGGTTCCCTTGCTTCTATCCCGGGTTTGTTGAGTCATGCACTGTGATGGGATACAAGATCCCCGGCCACCGGCTATAAAATACTAATCAATGCAAGGGCAATAGGAAGAGATCCTTGATATTGGGAGTGAAGCGACCTGGATCGCGCCAAGTTATTACCTTCCGTTGATCTACTGATGGCGGCGATGGGTGGCTGAGATTGGATCTGGAGGTTGTCGCTCCTGAAGCGTGTGGATCTCAATGGATTTGGAGTTGTGGTTGCCGAGCTACCTGCAAGGAAGTTCCGGGGTGGTTGTACTACCGAGGACCCTCCGACGGTCAAGTTAGACTAGAGATCCGAGCAGAGTAACGGCTTAGTGGAGTAAAAATGGCTTACTTGAACCGTCTGAAGAAGGGGTTTATATAGCGGTGGCGGCAGGCGAGGCAGGAGCGAGAATCACGCCGTCCGTTACGCTCCTGACATCACGCCCGCGTGATGAGCGGGACCTCCCATTAATGGCGAGACAGGCTCGTTAATGGGGGATCGTGGTGGCATGGAATGTGGGATGTGGCCGGCAGAGATCTCGTGCATGGTGAGATTCGCTGGATGGCGGTTACGCCTGCAAGCGGTGCTATTGGGACCGAGGAAGATGACCTCGGTGGGAGAGCTCGCGGGGGGGCCGAGGTATCTTGGTTCTACTCGAACCCGGAGGCAAGCTGAGGGGGCCGAGGAGGCTTGGGCCTGTGATAGCTCGGAGACGAGCTGTGGGGCCGGGTAGGCCAATTGTGCTGGGGGCTCGGAGGTGAGCTAGCGTTTGCTTGTAGGACGGGCATAGGAGTGGTCTGGTCGGCCACTGTAGGACCTTTCTTGTGAGCCCCGGGACACGTCATCTGCCACGTGTCCTGATCTGGGAGATCACCGATATCGAGCATCATCATTAGCCCTCCACTCTCGTCCCGACCAGCTGACGGGTCGGGTCGAGAGTGGTTTGCCGGATCACCCAAGGTGAGCTCCTTTCCGAAGATATCGTCGGGCGTGTCTCTGGGCAATTGGTTGTCTTTTCTGGAGGAGGCCAGCGAATCAAGACGAGATAATTCGCATTAAAGAGGGTGCGTCAGATCGTGCGCACTTTGCTGTAGCGACATACCACGTGTCGGGTGTAACAACTCCAATTTTGGTGTACAAAGATTTATTTAAAAGTTGATGTATATTTGGAGTAATTACATTTCTGTGAGTACCATAAATACTTGTTTTGCTTTTTAATAACAAGAAGGAGCTTGTAGCTCATTGGTAATACCTTGCACTGCTGAACCAAGCCATCAGAGTTCAAATCTCATACCCCATATTATTTTTTAATATTTTTTTTTTGAATTTTTAGAATACCAAGGGTTTACACGTGCATAATTCACAAAAACCCCACTACACCCTGAAAACTAACTGGACCAGAGGGATACTGAAGCATCGAGGAGCCCCGACCACCCCGACTCGGCCGGGTTCGACCGAATCGGCCGGCGACTCGGCCGACTAGGGCCGCCGCCGCCGGCCAAACTCGGCCGGACCGCTGAGTCGCCAACTTGAAGTTTGGGCTTTTCCAATTCCCTGCACACCTGTATACTTTAAATTCTTGGACCAGTACCCGAGCCTCTTTAAAACCCTAATTACCCCATTTTAATACAATTTAATACAATTTATCACATTTTTTTATTTAACCTTTCACCTACCCTAACCCTAACCTAACCCTATAAATACAACGCCTAAACACTACCCCCTCACTCCAAAATTTTGAACAAAACTCTCAAGAAATTTCCTAGAACCTTAGTGTACTTTGGAAGGAGCGAAAGGCGAAGCTCCGGCGATTTTTCTGGCAACAACCGTAGGAGATCCCGGCGACGAAACGACGCACCGGAAGCTACGTACACTCTCTCTCCCTCTCCTCTTTAAGATAAACCCATAATTCCACCTCCCTCTTCTCTATTCTTTTTCTAAAAATACGAGATTCTAAAACCCGACGGAATCGGAACAAATCCAATTTCCGATTCGGTTCTTTCTCAAAATCTAACATTTTCTTAAATACAATCACACAAAACTCTTACATGTTGACCATTAAACATTAATAAACATGTTGAACAAGTTTCATGACAATCTATTTCAATTTGTAACTTTTACCGTACTTTTTCACTAAAATACCATGTAGTTTTATTTCGACATTAAAACATAACAAACTTGCTATAACTTTAAGTAGACCACGAGATAATGACCTACCTCCTCACAACACTCATATGGACCATAGCATAATACCTTTTGGGAACCTAGAATACGGGAAAACGAAACATTTCAAATAAATACCATGAATTAATAAAACCATTCTCTAAAAGATCAAGTATTTTACACAAATCTTTGCAAAGCGCCGCTACAACCGATTTTGGGGAACCCGACTAGGATGGTGCGGATTATCGCACATCCCTGGACTTAGTAGTGCGAGATGCAGACCTCCGCAAGGAGTATTCGGTCTCGAAAGATTTAAAATACGGATATCTTAAGAAAATGAGATTTCTAGAAATATAAAATATATATTAAAATTATTTTTTATAAATATATGTATAAGTAATATTAAAATATCTATTTGTAATAATATAAATATTCCAACTCTTTTCAAAAATCACAAGAATCACTTTACATTAAAATTCCATGAATTCCATACAAATACAATATTACAATTAAATACCATATATTATGAAAGTAGGTTATTATCACTAGAAATATCACAAATATAAAATATACAATTATTACAACTCTAAAGACGATAATTAAATACTTGGGGTGTATTTTTAAAAGTATATAAAAGTATTTTTATATAAAACCCCCTCAAGTTCTATAAATTACCCAGAGGACCCTAGTAAACATAGGTTTAAGCGGGATCAATCTCTTGAGCCTCAGGGAGCCGGAGAAGTGGGTGCTTTTCTATTTAAGGTAGACAACTTAACAACGTTGTTATCAATACGGTAATCGTCTTTGAAAAAGACACAAATCCTGCCGCCCATGTGCAGCGGTTACCGATAATATCAAAACAATCAGGACTTCAATTTCTTTTCTAATTGTTCTGACTCGGAATGAGTCTTATTATAATCTGAATTGAATATGATTCAAATACAATCTACAATTTACAATCTAAAATACTACAATTCAACATGAATTCATGTATTCAGTCTATTCAAACTATTCAATCTATATTGGCCGAACCGAACCATGGATATACTTCCATTTACATGATTCTCCAGTTACATCCATGATTCTACAGTTACATCCATTTACTGATATCATGGTTTCGGTAAGTCACCTAATTATACAATCTGTACAGTTTACAATACAAGACAATACAATACAACTATACAACAAGACATCTCAGGATTTAAGGGGTGGATTGGTACGGAAGATGTTAGAAGTGGCACGAGACAGTAAGATTTAATACACCTAACCTGAATCCAGTTGCTGTTGTACTGTGGCATAAACGGTTTCTTGTACTACACTCGCCTCTAGTCTCTGGCATGTAGAGACTCTTCTCGTATACACTGGAATCCTTCTGTACCAAACTACAAACAACAGCGTTAACCATATAAGACAACTTTAAAAGCTACCTTCTCTTTCTGTCTATTCCATATCTTCCTTATCTTTGGGACTTACTGAGCGATTTATTCGCTGACGACATTCTCTTTCTATCTTCTTTGAATGTCGTCAGGTGATCTGGACACTCCGGAGATCGAGCCCACTAGTGAAGACTTGGACCACTTCATTGAAGACCCAGAGCTTTAGTTCATTGTACACTTTTCTTTTAGTACTTTTCCTTTTCAGTTATGTCATTGTTTAGGCATTGCTTTCATTCAGTTGTATTTACTTTTCCATGTATTGTACAGAAAGAATGTGAATAAATAAAGTTGTTGTTTTATTATATCTTGTCTTTTGTGTATTTACTCTTATATTGCTTAGATACGCTTAGCGTATTTACTTCACAGTAAATACGTAGCGGCCTCATCGCGTCCTCTGCCCGTACACTGGGAAGCAGGGCGTGACAGGTTTTGTTTGTGGCCCATACAGGTCAGAGTTGTATGGAACACTACCATGCAGTTCTGTTCTGCGTGAACTACCTAAGCAATATAACACAAGAACCAACAACTAAAGCATTCTTTACAATTCATGTTCCTTGAATCTTACAATTTCATATTCTTTGAATCATATACTCTGAATCTGTCCTAACCCAAAGTTTTTCATTCAAGGTTATGGATTCCCCAAACAACACAAGCACAAACTTCAACAACACTCCACCTCCACTACAATCACACCTGTCGTTCCTGCTCTACCCAACGAGCAAACGGTTCTTCTTGAGGCAATCCGCAGCCTCCTAGAGGGACAGCAGCAGCTCTTGAACCGTCCCGAGGCTGAAGCACCTGGGGTGAAGCAATTCAGAGCTTTACATCCCAAATAGTTCTCAGGAAAAGGGAGCCCACTGGAAGCTGAGGAATGGGCTCAGAGTATAGAAGATGATCTGGAAGCGGCACAAGTGCCAGAAATAGCTTGGGTCCGTGTTGCAAAATTACAGCTCACGGACAATGCACGGAACTGGTGGAAGGCAGAAGAAAGCCGTCTTGAACAGCCCATTGAATGGAAGACCTTCCGCGATATGTTCGACGCAAAGTACTTCCCTGAGACTGCTAGGTTCGACATGGAACAGCAGTTCATCCATCTGCAACAAGGTTCGATGTGGACCAAGTCGGTAGATGAGTATGACGCTGTGTTCACCATTCTCAGTCGGTAAGATATGTCTCAATAATTGAATTTTTTTAAATATCACATATTACACAGCTAACACAATACTTAAATAGATTTGCGGCACACTTGATACCGACGGACGAGATCAGAGCCCGTCGATTTCAACAGGGTTTGGATTCGGAAATCCAGGCTGCACTAGCCACAGGAGATTTTTCGACTCATGAATTGGCTCTGAAAGATGCCTGCCGTTATGAGACAGTGATAAAGGAGAGGGATAGACCTCAGTCTGCAGGAGTTAAACGCCCTGTCAACCAGATGACAGGAGGAGCCTCGTCAAGGCCACCTTTTGTGCCAAGGAGACCAAGAGTACCAAACAACAGGCCCAGCCCAGCCTTTTGTAACTACTGCAAGAGAAATGGGCATCTGGCGAAAGATTGCCGGCGTGCGAACAACCTTTGCTTTATCTGTGGCTCAGCTGCTCATGATATTGGGTCTTGTCCTTATAGACAAAATCCAATTGCTGCACCCAGGCCAGCAAACACTTACCCACAGCGTCCAGCCATCCAAGCACCTGCTCCAAGACTTGCACTACCTGCTCCACCATCTAGAGAACCAAAAGTTGCACCTCCTCCTCGTCAGTTCCATCAAGCTCAAAGGAACGTTTCGAGGAATGCTCCTCAGGCCAGGAGGAATGTACCAAGGCGCCAGGCTTTCACGATGACCATGGAAGAAGCTGAGGCCACTGGCCAAGTTATCACTGGTAACCCTTTCTTCTCAACCTTTCTTTCAGTCTTGCTACTTATCTACATACATCTAAAATATATCCTACACACTTTAGGTACAATCTTAGTAGCCTCACTACCTGCACTAGCACTATTCGATACTGGAGCATCTCACTGCTTTATGTCGCAACAGTTCGTCCAAACTCATGCGATTCCAGTCACACCGCTTGTATCTAGCTGGAATGTTAGTTCAGGAAATGGCATTCTAAAGGCAACAATGGGATACAGCTTATGTCCAGTAGTCGTCTGCAGCAAAGAATTCTACGCTGACTTCAAAGTACTGGACATACCGAACTTCGATGTGGTTCTAGGTATGGATTGGCTCAGAACTTTTTATGCTACCATCAACTGTCATCAAAGGAGGGTAGTATTCGAGATTCCAGATCATCCGGTCTTCTATTTCAAAAGTGGAGACCATACCCTGGAGCCAAGTACATACAAAATGAAGCCAAGAGAAGCAGTAATTGCAGCAACTCAAGCGGAGGAAGAATCAAGGCCAGAAGTGGTTCGAGAGTTCGACGATGTGTTTCATGACGATATATCAGGTTTGCCTCCCGATCGAGCTCTTGAATTCAGCATTGATTTAATACCAGGAGTACAACCGGTGATCAAAGCACCTTATCGTTTAATTCCGGAAGGTTTGAAGGAAGTCCGAACTCAGTTGGACGAATTATTGGCGAAAGGATGGATTCGTCCCAGCACTTCAAGTTGGGGATCACCTGTATTACTTGTGAAGAAGAAGGAAGGTTCATACAGAATGTGCATTGATTATAGAGCCTTGAACGAAGTCACGATAAAGAACAAGTATCCACTCCCGCGCATCGATAATTTATTCGATCAGCTAAGTGGATCTTGTGTTTTCTCTAAATTAGATCTTTGTTCAGGTTATCACCAAGTGAAGGTCAAGGAAGTTGATATTCATAAAACGGCTTTCAGAACTCGCTATGGACATTACGAATTCCTATTGATGCCATTTGGAGTGACCAATGCATCAGCAATATTCATGAACCTAATGAATCAAGTTTTCCGGAAGTACTTAGACAGGTTTGTTGTCATCTTCATCGACGACATCCTGGTGTATTCAAGGAGTCGGAAAGAACATGCCGAACACCTACGAATTGTCCTAGAAACTCTACGACAACATCAATTATATGCCAAGTATAGCAAATGCGAGTTTTGGCTAAATCAAGTTGATTTTCTTGGACATATCATATCAGGCGAAGGAATTTCTGTGGATCCAGCGAAAGTTTCAGCAGTAAGCGAATGGCCGACACCAAAGTCAGTGCAGGACATTCAGAGTTTCTTGGGTTTAGCTGGATATTACAGAAGGTTCATTGAAGGTTTTTCAAAGATAGCAACACCCCTGACCAAGCTCACACGTAAAGATGAAGATTTTGTGTGGTCAGAAGCATGCGAACAAGCTTTCGTAGAATTCAAGTCAAGGTTGATATCAGCGCCTATTCTCGTTATACCGGACCAATTTGGAGGTTTCGAAGTGCATTGCGATGCATCCGGTAAGGGATTAGGATGTGTTCTACATCAACACAGTAAGGTTGTAGCTTATACTTCAAGACAGCTGAAGACTCATGAGCGTAATTATCCGACGCATGATTTGGAATTGGCAGCCGTCATCTTTGCTCTCAAGATTTTGCGCCATTATCTTCTTGGTGAACGAGTGAACATATACACAGATCATAAGAGTCTGAAATATGTGTTTACTCAGAAAGAGTTGAATATGCGGCAGAGACGATGGTTAGAACTCATGGCAGACTTTGACATCAACCTGCAATATCACCCAGGGAAGGTGAATGTGGTTCCAGATGCTCTTAGTCGTCAACCATTAGCAATGCATCTCACCGCTCAATGGAAGCTTCAACAAGACTTGCATCAGATGGAGATTGAAGTAGTCATGCTAGGTAACGCTTCAAGTTTGATAAATTTACAAGTTCAATCAACAATTATCAATCAGATCAAAGCAGCTCAAGCAAGTGATGCTAAGTTAAAAAAGATCAGAGAACAAGTGGAGAATGGACTCAGAACAGACTTCATCATCTATGAAGACGGATCTTTGAGATACAGCAGTAGATTGTGTGTACCAAAAGGTCCTGTTCAGGAAGAGTTAATGAAAGAAGCTCACAGCTCTCCCTACTCAGTACACCCTGGAGATACAAAGATGTACAAAGATCTATGTCAGAATTACCGGTGGTATGGAATGAAGCGTGAAGTAGCCAGAAGCGTCGCAAAATGCTTGGTATGTCAGCAAGTAAAGGTTGAACATCACAGGATGGCTGGATTACTTCAACCGTTACCAATCCCAGAATGGAAGTGGCAATACATCACGATGGATTTTGTGATTGCTTTTCCTCGCAGCACAAAGGGTAACGAAGCGGTATGGGTCATTGTGGATCGACTAACAAAGTCGGCTCACTTCATCTCATTTCGAGTTGGCCAATCAACTGAGACATTAGCAAAGAAGTACATGGAGGTAACAATCTACCTAAGATTTAAACTCTTCATAATGTACTATCTCTGATACCCATGAAATCATACAGGAAATTATGAGACTTCATGGAGTACCGGTCTGCATTGTCTCCGATCGTGACACCAGGTTTCGATCGCAATTTTAGCAGAGTCTGCAAGCAAGCTTGGGAACAAGTCTGAACTTCAGCACGGCTTATCATCCACAAACATATGGTCAGTCTGAACGAACTATTCAGATCTTGGAGGATATGCTCAGAGCATGTATGTTAGACTTTAAAGGATCGTGGGAAGATCACCTACATCTTGTGAAGTTTTCGTACAACAATAGCTACCAAGCAAGCATAGGTATGGCACCTTTTGCTGCACTGTAAGGAAAGAAGTGTCGATCGCCATTAAGTTTGGACGACATCGGAGATAGGGAACTTCTTGGACCTGAGATGATAGTAGCGACTGTTGATGTGGTTCGTACTATCAGAGAAAGAATGCGCATAGCCCAAGATCGACAGAAGCACTAGGCCGATGCAAAGAGACGCCACTTAGAGTTCCAGCCAGGAGATCGTGTATTCTTAAAGATATCTCTGAACCGCGGAGTGATCCGATTTGGAAGACGGGGGAAGCTAAGTTCGAGATACATTGGACCGTTCGACATACTCGAACGAGTCGGTGAAGTGGCATACCGCTTAGCGCTTCCACCTTCATTGGAAGGAGTGCATAATATGTTCCACATATCCCAACTCAGAAGGTATGTGAGTGACCCCGGCCATGTTCTTGATCATTCCGAGCTCACAATACAACCCGACTTATCTTGTGAACAACAACCTGTGGAGATCTTGGACAGGAAAGTAAAGTCACTTTGGAACAAGGAAGTCAACTTGGTTCGAGTGATATGGAGAAAAGACACTCCAGGAGAATCAACTTGGGAAAGGGAAGATGAGATGCGTGCAAGATATCCTCACCTCTTTGTAAACTAGTCTTTAAAATAAAAGTTGTAAATTTCGAGGACGAAATTTTTGTAAGGAGGGTAGACTGTAACAACTCCAATTTTAGTGTACAAAGATTTATTTAAAAGTTGATGTATATTTGGAGTAATTACATTTCTGTTGTAGGGTTCCTAGGCACTCTTGTGAGGGTTCATAAGGCATCAACCATGCCCGAATAAAATTTTAGACGTGCCGAACAACCCAAAGCCGGGATCTTTGCTAGATTATTAGGGTTTTAACATGCAAGTAAACATCTTTACTACTAAGTGTGAGGGATTACAATCTTTGTAGTCCGCTCCTTCGCTTCATAAGCTCTGAGTAGAAGTCCCTTCGCCGCGATCCACGATCTCCCGGACTCAAGAGAGGCTCCACGACTCGAACGATCCATGCTAGCTTGTAGTGTTCCTTTTCTCTGATGATCTACGTCGAAATTGCTATAACTCAAGCTCTCTCACTCTAATGAGGTGAACACCCTAATCTAACGGGCTAGATTAGATGAGGATGATGGAGTAGTATTTATGCTTTCTTTTTATATCAAATTCTCACATGAAAACATCACAAAAGGAAAAACTAGTAAGCTTTCTCAAAGCTCAAGAGAGAAGAAGATAATGGAAAATGAGTTAATCCTTTTGTGATGAATAATGAAATGAATATATGAATTAATAATGCAACCATGGTTTAGGATGACAAGGATAACCCTTGTAGAGAATTAACTAGGGCTAGGGTTTGGTTGGGTTAAAGAATGAGTCATAGAAAAATATCAACCATAATATCTAACTCATGACAAAAGGAATTGCTTCTAGAAGGTGCATGAAGCAACTAACCCTAATCAAACCCTAACCTTGTTTAATCTCCACTAAACATGTTTCATTATTAATCATATCATGTTACAATAATATATATCACATATATATTATATATTTGCAAGAAAAGAAAATAATACAATTAACATATATCGCATATATATCAATGTATTACCCGGTGAGAAAATAAAATAATAAAGCGAGCCAATATTAGATAATGTAATACAATATATCATATATATTATTATATATTAAATCATCGAATCAACACTTGATCCGACAATCCGGCTATATCGAATATAACCGACTAATATATCATGTACCGATTCATCGAATCAACACTTGATCCGATGACCCGGTTCATATATAAATATCGCGAGAATATAATACGGTATCTCATATCGCATTATCCTCGGTCCTGTACATATCACATATGTGCCCCTACTCCATTTTGCCTGAGCCAAGAAACCTCTGTGTAGGACTCTAAAGAATCGTTAATACGCCGGTAGCAGGTGATGATCATATCAAACACCCACAAGCTGCAAGCGGTCAGCTAAACGTAACAGCCACCCAGGTATTGAGCGATCAGAAGATCAACAAGCTAGCCTGTACGTTCTCCTGTGAATCCAATCAGTAACACTCCCGTACAGTCCGGTCTGTTCGTCTGATATGTCGCATATCAAGTCTAGGGGTGGTATACGTCAGACCCCAGTAACCGATAAGTCGTGTCGATGTGAGGCTCATAACGGGTCGAGAAACTACTGGTAACACTTACCAGTAAATCTCTATATCAGCCCTGGCCAGGGACATCCAGTTATAGCCAATCGAACACAGCATAACATCAACTCCCTATACCGGGAGAGACGAATCCCCTCTTATCGCTCATTGCCTCCATGTGATTCGGGACTGCACCCAAAAGCCACCGTTTTGCACATCCTCTTGGACGTGGTAAGGTGGAAATCAAAGCACAGTGGGAATCACACAAGACTCTATGACGATCTTGGGTCTACAGACTACCCTGTACCAGTGTCACCGGAGAACTGCCATCTGACGTGTGGTATATCACCATCTGGGGGTTCTCGGCGAGTCCGTCCAGTGTACCCAGTCTCCACTGAGCACCCGTACACCATCCTTGATGTCAAACACCGATGGATATGGGATCATCCATCGCCCATCATATGGGTCAAGATGCGTAAACGCTAGTCTACTCTGGTGTATCGATACCCTGTCTCGACACACCCTCGACTAGGAACTGTTATAGGATGTACTCATCGACTACCGTGGCCCCACTAGTATGATCTCATCATAGTCCCAGTAGTCGAGTACATATCCTAAGGGCTTTATCAACATGTGAGAGTAAGACAGTAAACAATATATAAGTCAACATGTTAAGATAAAGTGAAACCAAATAGCATACTATCATGTCGAGCAAGAAATACCTCTCTATATATATCCAAGCATCCATTATAATATACATCATATGTACAACAATGGCCTCTAGGGCATATACATAACTAACAATCTCCCACTTGCACTAAGGCCAGCTGCTGTAGTATCTCATACCCAGCATCCCGAATAATCTTTCAAACTGTATCTGGGGAATGGCCTTCGTGATTGGATCCGCAGTGTTGTCCTTCGTATCTACTCTCCTGACCTCGATCTCCCGGCGATCAACTATCTCCCTGATCATGTGATACCACCTCAAAATATGTCTAGACTTTTGATGGGACCTGGGTTCCTTGGCCAAAGCCACAGCTCCATTGTTATCGCAATACAGAGGTATTGGATGCTCAATGGATGGAACCGCACCAAGTTCACTAATGAACTTCTTTATCCAGACAGCATCGTTGGCAGCGATGTATTCGGCCTCCATTGTCAAGTCTGCAACGGTATCCTGTTTGGAACTCTTCCAACATACCGTCCCTCCATTGAGGGTAAAGACAAATCCCGAGTGCAACTTAGAGTCGTCCTTATCACTTTGGAAGCTGGAATCGGTAAAGGACTCCACCCGGAGTTCTCTGTTAGCATACAGCAAGAACATCTCTTTAGTCCTTCGCAAGTACTTGAGAATGTTCTTCACAGCTGTCCAGTGACTCTCTCCAGGATCTGCTTGATACTGACTCACTACACTTAGTGAGTATGCTACATCGGGTCTGGTACATAGCATCGCATACATGATAGAGCCTACTGCCGAAGCATAGGGTATCCCTTACATGCGAGCTCTCTCCAAATCAGTCTTGGGAGACATCTCTTTGGAGAGAGTGAGTCCAGAGATCGTGGGTTGGTTCCCACGCTTGGATTCTTCTATACTAAACCTCTTTAGTATAGTGTCAATGTACCTGGATTGGGACAATCCCAGTATCCGTTTAGATCTATCTCTATAGATCCTAATTCCCAATATGCAGGAGGCATCACCTAGATCTTTCATTGAGAATCTTCGTGATAAGAAAAGCTTGACTGAATGCAGCATAGGAATATCATTTCCTATCAAGAGTATGTCATCCACGTACAATACGAGGAAGACAACCTTACTCTCTGCTACCTTCTTATAGATACAAGGTTAATCTATATTTTTGATGAAGTCAAACTCTTTGACTACAACATCAAAACAGATGTTCCAACTCCGCGATGCTTGCTTTAACCCATAAATAGATTTAAACAGCTTGCACACATTTCCGCTGCTCCCACTATCTACGAAGCCCCCTGGCTGAGTCATGTACACACACTCTTCTAAATCACCGTTTAGAAAGGCGGTCTTAACATCCATTTGCCAGATTTCGTAGTCATGGTATGCAACAATGGCAAGTAAGATCCGGATGGACTTAAGCATAGCCACTGGAGAAAAGGTTTCGTCATAATCCACACCTGGTCGTTGACAAAAACCCTTTGCAACAAGTCTAGCTTTGAAAGTCTCAACTTTTCCATCTACACCAATTTTCTTTTTAAAGATCCACTTGCTCCTAATGGGTTTTACCCCTTCAGGAGCATTTTCCAAAGTCCATGCTTTGTTGGTGTATATGGATTCCATCTCAGATCGCATTGCATCCAGCCATTTCACAGAGTCACCACTCGTGATGGCCTGCTCGAAACTAGTCGGGTCATCATCTTCTATGATGCAATCCTCGCTTCGACCATCAATGAGAAAACCGTAGTATCTCTCAGGTGGATGAGAAACCCTGCTAGATCGGCGGAGAGGCTGGGGTTCGTCGGGTACTACTGAATCCTCTGGTTCCACTAAATTATCTATTGTAGTTTGTTCTGCTGGAACTTCTTCCAGTTCTACCTCAGAGCCACTAATCTCTTTTGCAAGAAATTCCTTTTCTAAAAAGGTGGCGTGTTGAGCAACAAACACCCTTTGTTCCTCACTGTGGTAGAAAATATACCCTCGCGAATGCTTGGGATATCCAATAAACTTACATAAAACAGACCTTGCCTCGAGTTTGTCCGGATTTTGTCTTTTGACATAGGCCGGGCAACCCCATATCTTAACAAAATTAAGATATGGTCTCTTCCCTTCCCATATCTCATATGGGATGGTAGGCACAGATTTGGTAGGAACTTTATTCAGTATGTATTCCGCTGTCTCAAGTGCATACCCCCAGAAGGAAATAGGCAACTCAGCATTACTCATCATAGAGCGCACCATATCTAATAGGGTGCGATTCCTCCGCTCCGATACACCGTTGTGCTGTGGTGTATAAGGAGGAGTAAGCTGAGAGAGAATCCCATTCTCTTTTAGATAATCTAGAAAATCATTGCTCAAGTATTCTCCTCCTCGATCAGATCGAAGGATCTTAATACTTTTGCCCGTTTGGTTCTCTACTTCGTGCTTATATTCTCTGAATTTCTCAAAAGCTTCAGACTTGTGTTTCATCAGGAACTCATGTCCGAATCTTGAGAGATCGTCAGTGAATGTAATGAAGTAGGAAGAACCGTTCCTGGCATGCGTAGACATTGGACCGCATACATCACTATGTACCAGTCCTAAGAGTTCCGTAACTCTTTCTCCGTGTCCACTAAACGGAGCTTTGGTCATTTTGCCTTTGAGACATGAATGGCAAGTATCATAAGATGATAATTCGAACGGATTCAAATATCCATCCTTATGTAACATAGCTAGTCGTGTCGCATTGATATGACTAAGTCTAAAATGCCACAAGAAGGATTCGTTCATTTCTGAACTCTTCCTCTTGTGTGTGTTTTGTATATTGAGGACTGTATTTTGATTGAGAATGAATATGCCATTATGTAACGAGCCTGATGCAATCAACTTTTGATCTAGGAATATGTTCATAACATTATCCTTTACTACAAAATTATATCCTTCTTTACTTAATAAAGAAACTGATATAATGTTGCACATCATGTTCGGTATATAATAGCACACATTCAGAATCAGTGTATTACGACTTGGTAATACTAGGTGGTATTCGCCAACTGCTTTGGCTGCAATACTTGCACCATTCCCTACTTGAACGGAATGATCACATTTTCCCAGTTCTCTATCTTTCCGTAGCCCATGTAACAATTTACATATGTGGGATCCTGATCTGATATCTAATACCCAGGACGTAGGGTGAACTGAGAAACAGTTCTCAATAACTAACACACCCGAAGAAGGTGCATCAACATGCATGTTCTCCGTTTGGACGGTGTGAGAATCCAGATATTCTCCTATTCCCTGTTCAGTCTTATAACCCTTATAAGAAAGAACGGGACCAACGTTCCCCTGCTCAGTATAATAATCGGGTTTAGTCAATACATCCATATTATTATCTTGATTATGGCCTGACATGGTCGCTACCTGGAAAGAGAGAGAAGAAAACACTTTAGCATATGCTCTTGCAAGATTAGATTGGTTATTATCTTATCTAATCAGGATGTCTCCCACTGTTTTTATCAAATCTTCCTTCAAACCCTAAAAGGTAAGATTAGCCGGGATTAATTACACCCTACAATTTCGTCAATCTTTCAGCCAGATCAGTGTCGGTACTTGAGGGAGGTTCCCCGTGCTTTCGCACGGACCTAAATAAAGTAAACCTCGTTTTTCCAGAGGCGTAACCCCGTTAACACTTTTCTAGACACCTACTTGATTGGCTAATTGTCCTGTGTAAAACTCTCCCAGGAGTAACTCTTACTCACAGTGGGTATCGGGATCCAACTATGTCATAGGAGGTATGCAATCTCATTGCAAATTTCAACACTTAAAATTCCCGATAATATTTTGCCCCTAGCGTCCTATGACCTTGACAGAGGTCAACAAACCATAGGCTACTAGTCAAGTTCAACCCGTCATTTCCCGATTGAATTAAACCCACCCGCACGACCTTTGACGGAGGTCAACAAGGCCGTACGACTACCCTAATCCAATCTGCATCATATGCATAAGCAGATAAATACTAGTCATCTACCGCACACTACGCCTTGACGGAGGTCAACAAACGTAGCACGAATACTAAGTAGGACTTATCTGAAATGACGGAGGGCTACGTCAGGTTTTTCTGAAAACCTATTGCATAATGAACTTGATATCGTCGTAGAATCGAGCGTTTTTGAAAAGGAGTGTTTTTGAGGCTTTTCTAGTTTCGCTAAAGAGGTCACTCCCGGTGAAGGGATCTCGGCTCTTTCCCCATCGAATAAGGTGCAGGATATATCATATATACCGCTGTGCAAAACAAGAACTATATAAGCTGTCAAAAACTAAACCGCGAGTTTGTAGTATCTGCCAGTTTCACTAAAGAGGTCACTCCCGGTGAAGAGATCTCGGCTCTTTCCTCATCGAATAAAGTGCAGGGTATATCATATATACCGCTATGCCAAGAAAAACTGTAGCTACCCTTTTTATAAAGTTTTGATTCTACAACATCTTTTAGGTTTCTTTTCTTTTTTTTTAATATTAATCTCATTAATAAAACCCATCAGCTTATACTTCCTAAGCATCACAGAAGAAACGAAAGCAGTAATATTTATATATCAGCATATATATATAGTATAAGCATTCGTCTCAGGCAGTAATATGATCTCATCACAGAACATTGCAGCAGAAGAACATATATGAAATATTGGATATACTAAGATGTCCGTGTTTTCAATATGAGCCGGTATAAAACACGGATTCCACGGTCGCGATGAATAGCCAAACCCACATCCCTAGACCCCTACGAGAGCGGCAAGTAACACTGCCAATTCTAGGGTTAGAAGACCCGGTCTCGACTCCTCGAGATGGCCTCCCACTGGACCCTAGAACCCGGTTACTTGTGCTCCTCTCCTTGGGTCTACCTAATGCGGAAAAGTAAATAATATACAATGGTGACATCATCCTCAGCCCGGAAGTGTCCCAATAAAAGAATATTATATACAAATGAATTTTACATGAATGAAAATAGAAACCCTCATCTCACATAAAAACCCCGGCTATTCAGAACACGACGATCCAATATAACATATCACAGCAACACATAATATCACATATCATCAACGTAAGTAAGTATGCATACACCGATCGTCGTTGATGTATAGCAACGAAGACCGGCAATACAACTACATACTACACTTACGGTCACAGAAAAGAAATTGTAAAACTACAATATTTGGAATCCACAATCACTTTAGACATCGTAAATCCGAAATATCTCATACTTCGCATTTCATGCCTAACTATATGAATTCCACATATTGTATCACATTCCAGATAAATAGACAGTATTAAACTTTCCGATCGGATAATCAAATACCCAAGATTTCCTGAATAGCTCAACACTTGAGCGGAGTTCAAATAATCCCAAAATATGTCACAGTACCGATGATCCAGCCGTAGAAGGGTCAAGCCAACGCCTCACATGTGGCACACCGTACTGCCCAAAACCCTAAGATTTAGAGGCGGTTCAGATGGTCACATAACCGAATTAAGGTTTGTGTTCTTCTAGAGGGTCCACCGCGTTAGTTGTACATTTTTCCGAAAGATTTAAACCCAAGAAAAATTCAACACTTGAAAGTTTTTCGTGCCGGGAAAAAATGAGTTAATGATATCCGTTCGAACATTTTAACAGTTTCTAAATATCCAGAAAACATAACAAAATTAAATTTTCCGATCGAATCTACGATTACAATATAAACCCCAAAACACTCAACACTTGAGTCAGATTAAAAATACCCAGAAAATATAACTAACAGAAATAGATATTACTGTGCAAAAAAATAGGTTAAATACAACTGTATGGCCGCGGATCCGCGGCCCAAGCAAGGATTGGCCGCGGTTCCGCGGCGGTCCGTACAGTTTAGCCTGTCGTTTTGCATAGTTATTCTTATAATTTCCTGCTGGTATTTTTAAGCATTTTTAATTCAGAAAAAATCACAGTTTTAAAAATTGTCCAGAGAGGGGTTCAAAACGTCGTTTCGGGGTTCGATCGGAGTTTTAACTTCGTATACACGTCGCCTAATGCTCTAGCTAGGCTCCGATACCACTGTGGGGTTCCTGGGCACTCTTGTGAGGGTTCATAAGGCATCAACCATGCCTGAATAAAATTTTAGACGTGCCGAACAACCCAAAGCCGGGATCTTTGCTAGATTATTAGGGTTTTAACATGCAAGTAAACATCTTTACTACTAAGTGTGAGGGATTACAACCTTTGTAGTCCGCTCCTTCGCTTCATAAGCTCCGAGTAGAAGTCCCTTCACCACGATCCATGATCTCCCGAACTCAAGAGAGGCTCCATGACTCGAACGATCCATGCTAGCTTGTAGTGTTCCTTTTCTCTGATGATCTATGTCGAAGTTGCTATAACTCAAGCTCTCTCACTCTAATGAGGTGAGCACCCTAATCTAATTGGCTAGATTAGATGAGGATGATGGAGTAGTATTTATGCTTTCTTTTTATATCAAATTCTCACATGAAAACATCACAAAAGGAAAAACTAGTAAGCTTTCTCAAAGCTCAAGAGAGATGAAGATAATGAAAAATGAGTTAATCTTTTTGTGATGAATAATGAAATGAATATATGAATTAATAATGCAACCATGGTTTAGGATGACAAGGATAACCCTTGTAGAGAATTAACTAGGGTTAGGGTTTGGTTGGGTTAAAGAATGAGTCATAGAAAAATATCAACCATAATATCTAACTCATGACAAAAAGAATTGCTTCTAGAAGGTGCATGAAGCAACTAACCCTAATCAAACCCTAACCTTGTTTAATCTCCACTAAACATGTTTCATTATTAATCATATCATGTTACAATAATATATATCACATATATATTATATATTTGCAACAAAAGAAAATAATACAATTAACATATATCGCATATATATCAATGTATTACCCGGTGAGAAAATGAAATAATAAAGCGAGCCAATATTAGATAATGTAATACAATATATCCTATATATTATTATACATTAAATCATCGAATCAACACTTAATCCGACAATCTGGCTATATCGAATATAACCGACTAATATATTATGTACCGATTCATCGAATCAACACTTGATCCGATAACCCGGTTCATATATAAATATCGCGAGAATATAATACGGTATCTCATATCGCATTATCCTCGGTCCGGCACATATCACATATGTGCCCCTACTCCATTTTGCCTGAGCCAAGAAACCTCTGTGTAGGACTCTAAAGAATCGTCAATACGCCGGTAGCAGGTGATGATCATATCAAACACCCACAAGCTGCAAGCGGTCAGCTAAACGTAACAGCCACCCAGGTATTGAGCGATCAGAAGATCAACAAGCTAGCCTGTACGTTCTCCTGTGAATCCAATCAGTAACACTCCCGTACAGTCCGGTCTGTTCGTCTGATATGTCGCATATCAAGTCTAGGGGTGGTATACGTCAGACCCCAATAACCGATAAGTCGTGTCGATGTGAGGCTCATAACGGGTCGAGAAACTACTGGTAACACTTACCAGTAAATCTCTATATCAACCCTATCCAGGGACTTCCAGTTATAGCCAATCGAACACAGCACAACATCAACTCCCTATACCGGGAGAGACGAATCCCCTCTTATCGCTCATTGCCTCCATGTGATTCGGGACTGCACCCAAAAGCCACCGTTTTGCATGTCTTCTTGGATGTGGTAAGGTGGAAATCAAAGCACAGTGGGAATCACACAAGACTCTATGACGATCTCGGGTCTACAGACTACCCTGTACCAGTGTCACCGGAGAACTGTCATCTGACGTGTGGTATATCACCATCTGGAAGTTCTCGGCGAGTCCGTCCAGTGTACCTAGTCTCCACTGAGCACCCATACACCATCCTTGATGTCAAACACCGATGGATATGGGATCATCCATCGCCCATCATATGGGTCAATATGCGTATACGCTAGTCTACTCTGGTGTATCGATGCCTTGTCTCGACACACCCTCGATTAGGAACAGTTATAGGATGTACTCATCGACTACCGTGGCCCCACTAGTATGATCTCATCATAGTCCCAGTAGTCGAGTACATATCCTAAGCGCTTTATCAACATGTGAGAGTAAGACAGTATACAATATATAAGTCAACATGTTAAGATAAAGTGAAACAAAATAGCATACTATCATGTCGAGCAAGAAAGTCCTCTCTATATATATCCAAGCATCCATTATAATATACATCATATGTACAACAATGGCCTCTAGGGCATATACATAACTAACATCTGTGAGTACCATAAATACTTGTTTTGCTTTTTAATAACAAGAAGGAGCTTGTAGCTCATTGGTAATACCTTGCACTGCTGAACCAAGCCATCAGAGTTCAAATCCTATACCCCACATTATTTTTTAATATTGTTTTTTTTGAATTTTTAGAATACCAAGGGTTTACACATGCATAACTCACAAAAACCCCCACTACACCCTGAAAACTAATTGGACCAGAGGGATACTGAAGCGTCGAGGAGCCCCGACCACCCTCGACTCGGCCGAGTTCGGCCGGTGCCTCGCCTGACTCGGGCCGCCGCCGCCGCCGGCCGAAATCGGCCGGACCGCCGAGTCGTCAACTTGAAAGTTTGGGCTTTTCCAATTCCCTGTACACCTGTATACTTTAATTCTTGGACCAGTACCCGAGCCTCTTTAAAACCCTAATTACCCCATTTTAATACAATTTATCATATTTTTTATTTAACCTTTCACCTACCCTAACCCTAACCTTACCATATAAATACAACCCCTAAAAAATACCCCCTCACTCCAAAATTCTGAACAAAACTCTCAAGAAATTTCCTAGAACCTTAGTGTACTTTGGAAGGAGCGAAAGGCAAAGCTCTGACGATTTTTCCGGTAACAACCCTAGGAGATCCCGGCGACAAAACGACGCACCGGAAGCTACGTCCACTCCCTCTCCCTCTCCTCTTTAAGCTAAACCCGTAAGTCCCCCTCCCTCTACTCTATTCTTTTTCTAAAAATACGAGATTCTAAAACCCGACGGAATCGGAACAAATCCGAGTTCTTTCTCAAAATCTAACATTTTCTTAAATGTAATCACACAAAACTCTTACATGTTGACCATTAAATATTAATAAACATGTTGAACAAGTTTCATGATAATCTATTTCAATTTGTAACTTTTACCATACTTTTTCACTAAAATACCATGTAGTTTTATTTCGACATTAAAACATCACAAACTTGCTATACCTTTAAGTAGATCATGAGGTAATGACCTAACTCCTCACAACACTCATATACAATATACCACAATTCCTTTTGGGAACCTAGAATATGGGAAAACGAAACATTTTAAATAAATACCATGAATTAATAAAACCATTTTCTAAAAGATCAAGTATTTTACATAAATCTTTGCAAAGCGCCGCTACAACCCATTTTGGGGAACCCGACTGGGATGGTGCGGATTATCGCACATCCCTGGGCTTAGTAGTGCGAGATGCAGACCTCCGCAAGGAGCATTTGGTCTCGAAAGATTTAAAATACGAACATCTTAAGAAAATAAGATTTCTAGAAATATAAAATATATATTAAAATTATTTTTATATAAATATATGTATAAGTAACATTAAAATATCTATTTGTAATAATATAAATATTCTAACTCTTTTCAAAAATCACAAGAATCGTTTTACATTAAAATACCATGAATTCCATACAAGTACAATATTACAATTAAATACCATATATTATGAAAGTAGGTTATTTTCACTAGAAATATCATAAATATAAATCTACAATTATTACAACTTTAAAAACGATAATTAAATACTTGGGGTGTATTTTGAAAAGTATATATAAGTATTTTTATATAAAACCTCTCAAGTTCTATAAATTACCTTAAGGACCCTAGTAAACAAAGGTTTAAGCGGGACCAATCTCTTGAGCCTTAGGGAGCCGGAGAAGTGGTTGCTTGCCTATTTAAGGTAGACAACTTAACAACGTTATTATCAATACGGTAATCGTCTTTGAAAGACACAAATCCTGCCGCCCATGTGCAGCGGTTACCGATAACATCAAAACAATCAGGACTTCAATTTCTTTTCTAATTGTTCTGACTCGAAATGAGTCTCATTATAATCTGACTTGAATATGATTCAAATACAATCTACAATTTACAATCTAAAATATTACAATTCAACATGAATTCATGTATTCAATCTATTCAAACTATTCAATCTATATTGACCGAACCGAACCATGGATATTTTTCCATTTACATGATTCTCCAGTTATATCCATGATTCTACAGTTACATCCATTTACCAATATCATGGTTTCGGTAAGTCATCCAATTATATAATTTATACAGTTTACAATACAAGACAATACAATACAACTATACAGCAAGACATCTCGAGGTTTAAGGGTTAGATTGGTATGGAAGATATTAGAAGTGGCACGAGACAGTAAGATTTAATACATCTAACCTAAATCTAGTTGCTGTTGTACCGTGGCATAAACGATTCCTTGTACTACACTTGCCTCTAGTCTCTGGCATATAGAGACTCCTCTCGTATACACTGGTATCCTTCTGTACCAAGCTACAAACAACATCGTTAACCATATAATACAACTTTAAAAGATACCTTCTCTTTCTGTCTATTCTATTTCTCCCTTATCTTTAGGACTTACCGAGCGATTTGTTTGCTGACGACATTCTCTTTCTATCTTTTTTTAATGTCGTCAGGTGATCTGGAAACTCCGGAGATCGAGCCCACTAGTGAAGACTTAGACCACTTCATTGAAGACCCAGAGCTTTAGTTCATTGTACACTTTTATTTCAGTACTTTTCCTTTTCTGTTATGCCATTGTTTAGGTATTGCTTTCATTCAGTTGTATTTACTTTTCCATGCATTGTACAGAAAGAATGTGAATAAATAAAGTTGTTGTTTTATTATATCTTGTCTCTTGTGTATTTACTCTTATATTGCTTAGATACGCTTAGCGTATTTACTTCACAGTAAATACGTAGCGGCCTCGTCGCATCCTCTGCCCGTACACTGGGAAGCGGGGCATGATATCGGGTGCTGGTTGGCTGATGTGACGTGTCGCAGGCTTCTGGCATCCGATGAGACGCTGCCAATGCGCTTGCGACAAGTGGGGCGATCGTGGCCGTCGAGTGCACTGAATCGTTTTGGCGGGATTCGACCGTCGCCGCTGGATGAGAACGCCGGTAGCATAAATAGGGAGGAGGCCTGATTCAGGATCCCTTTCTCTTCACATTTTTCTCATTCTGAGTCTTGTTTGCTCGGCGCTCTCCTTTTAGGTCGGATCTTGCGTTTTATCTTCTCGAGGACTTCTTCCCATCAGGTTAGATGTCTTGTTTCTTCTTCCTTCTGCTTCTTTTCCTTCTGATTCGAGCCTCTTCTCCCTTTTGGCAGGACAGATGGTTCGATCCCAGACTCTTGGTGCCTTCAGCGTTCAGTCTTGGAGGAGGGCCGGCGGTGCTGCCGTGCCTCCGGCTGACTCGAGCCCTGAGCCGGATGTGCCTCCGACGGTAGGGCCACCTGCCTCGTCACGAGCTCCTGAAGATTGTTCCAGCGGCGGCCAAAGGCGTACACGGGTTCCCGAATCTCAGACGAGGGATGAAGGAGAGGGCGAAGATGGGGTTCCTCTTAAGAGGAAGAGGACGGTCTCTCGCGCGCCGCCGATGGAGGTTCTGGAGGGGACTCCTGTGCAGGAGGGGGACGTCCAGTTCGTGGTCCCGTGGGGGCTTTCCATTGCCGCCAGCGTTCTTGCCGGTATGGAGGAGTCGGCCGGGGGCCAGATTCCGTGGGGAACCTTGAGGGCCCAAATGGCGGCTATCGCACAGGAGGCGGCTCAGGTATGTACTCCCTCATGTGTTACTTCAAGCGACCTTTTCTTAGTTCGGGTGTCTTTAAGTTTCTTTGCCATTTTTCGCCAGGTCCTTCAGCACTGCGCCCTTGTTACTCGTAAGGAAGCCGAGGGGGCTATTCGGGCTGCGAGGCCAGCAGAAGAGTCTTCTTCGGAGGTCGGGGATCTGCGACTCAAGCTGCGTCTGGAGAGGGAGAGATCGATCATCCTCAAAGCCCAGTTAGAAACCGTGGAACTCACCGTTTCAAAGTGCCGGGAGTCCTATCGCCGCCTGAGCGAGTCCCACCGGGTTGTCAAGGCAAAGTTGGCGGATCTGGCCGATCGCCTTGCGGCCATGGAGAGGGAGAGGGATGCAAGCAGGCGGGATGCCGAGGCGGCGCTTCAGGCGGTGAAGCTTGCCAAGATCCGAGCTAGAAAGGCGGTGGCTGATTATAAGGGGCCGGACCAGTTTTACATCGACCTCGGCGAAGCCTCCGCCGTTGCATAGAACAAAGCTCTTGATGCCGTCAAGGAGCAGCTTCTGGAGTTTGCCAACGGTGAGCTTCGAGCTCGGGTCCCACTTTCAGTGGTCATGCCCCCGGTCGACAGTGATGAGGGAAGCGAGGTCTAGGTCATGCTTGCGGCCAGAACTTCCCTTTTGTAAACCTTCGGGCAATTAGATAAAGCTGGGGAGCCCATAATACCCTTGTAAAGACTCTTGGATTTGTGAATAGAACAAATTCCCAGTTTTTGCAGTAGTGTTTGTGCTTGTATTTCCTTTTGTTGGTAGATACTTGTATTTGCACAGCCTGCCTTTATATTGTGTCGGCTCTTTGTCTAGCGATTACGCGTCGAATTGAATCTGATCATTTGTGGAGTGTGCGAAGACCGGCGGGAAGACGATATCTCCATGGCCCCGAAGTTGAGGTGGAGATCGCTCAGATGTTGATAGACTGGATGCCTCTTGTTGAGTTCTTGTTCCTTAGGAGTTGGAGGGGCCGTAAGTGGCCTACTAAGGATAGGACCGAGTAAGGTGGCTGCTCGGTGCCTCTTGGCGAGGGATTTGATCCTTAGTTGTTGGAGGGGCCGTAATTGGCCAACTAAGGATGGGGCCGAGCAGGGTAGCTGCTCGGTGTCACGCCCCGCTTCCCAGTGTACGGCGAAGGGGACGCGACGAGGTCCGCTGCGTATATACTCAGAAGTACATACGCTAAACGTATCTAAGAAATATAAAATAAATACACAAGAGACAAGGGATAATAAAAACAACAACTTTTATTTATTAACATTCTTTTGTACAATGCATGAAAAGGAAATACAACTGAGATAAAAAGATGCTTAAACAATGGCATAACAGAAAATGAAAAGTACTGAATGGAAAAGTGTACAATGAAACTACAGTGCTGGATCTTCGACAAACTGCTCCACGTCTTCTGTAGATGGCTCGATCTCTGCCGGGTCCAAACCACCTGACGATATTCAAAGAAGAAAAAAATAGAATGTCGTCAGCGAACAGGTCGCTCGGTAAGTCCCAAAGATAAGAGGAAGGTAGACAAAGAGTAAGATAGAGAGAGTAGCTTTTACAGTTGTATTATATTGTTTTAGTGTTAATGCTGTTGTTATCGTAAGTTCAAGGGTGAATGTCAACTAATCTCAAGAGTGTTCTCAAACCCAACAGGCCACAGTCCAGGGGTAGGGAACCACGGACCCAAATGATATGTTAGTAGCGGGACTTCGACCGTCGCTGAAATATTCCAAACTCAACAGGCCACGGTCCAGGAGTATGGAAACACGGGCTTTCATGATTGCTTGCTTGTGTTAGTAGACATGGATTCATAATCTAGGGGGACTCTTGAGATTATGTTGGATTCACGAATGAACTACCCCAATATCCCGTGTAGCTATGTTATTAATAGTACTGTATTGCATTGTATTGTCTTGTAAATTGAATTGTATAATTGGATGGCTGACCAAAACCATGATATCAGTAAACGGATGTAACTGCATAATCATGTAAATGGAATAACTGGATAATGGATGTATATCCATGGTTTGATTCAGTCAAGTTGTATAGATTGATAACTGGATTCATGGATTCATGTGTTCATATTGAATTGGAATATTGTAGATTGTAGATTATACTTGAATCATATTTAAGTCAGATATAATCAGACTCAAAACCGAGTCAGACAATTAGAAATGTAAATCGAAGTCTTGATTATTTCTTAACCTATATGTACTGGGGTCCTTAGGGTAATTTATAAAACTTGAGGGGGTTTTATGTAAAAATACGTTTATATACTTTTTCAAAATACACCTCAAGTATTCATTATTCGTCTTTAGAATTGTAATGAATGTGGATGTTATACTGTGATATTTCTAGTGAAAATATCCTAGTTTCATAAATAAAGGTATTTATTTGTAATATTGATTTATTTGAAGTTCATGGTATTTTAGTGTAAAATTTATTCTTGTGATTTTTAAAAAAAGGTGGGATATTTATATCATAACAAAATAAATGTTTTAATGATAAATATGCATATATTTATACAAAAATAATTTTAATAAAAAATTTATATTCTAAAAATCTCATTTTCTTAAGATATCGTATTTTAAACCTTTCGAGACCGAATGCTTCTTGCGGAGGTCTGAATCTCGCACTACTAAGCCCAAGGATGTGCGATAAACCACACCATCCCGAACGGGTTCCCCAAAATGGGTTGTAGCGGCGCTTTGCAAAGATTGTAAGATACTAAATCCTTTAGAAAACGGTTTTATGAAGTAAAAGGTATTTATTTGTAAAAATGTCAATTTTCTGTATTTTAGATTCTAGGGTTTCCTAAGTCAACTAGCTTATTTCTAAATGGTCTAAACGACAAGTTGTTAGATGCCTCAAATCGCCTCTTCACCGCCAATTGCGTCCAGGTAAGTACAAGTGAGGAAAGGAGAGATTCGCTCACGAATTACCGTGAGACGGGCCTTTTAAAGTTACCTTTCTCATTTGCCTAGTCTAGACACCACAAAGTCAGGTTTAGATAAACGACCGATGTCCACAACTTATCGTATTTTCCTAATAAGAGGTATTTATTTAAAAGTGTATCAAATCTAAAACTTTTAGGAATGGTTTTATTAAGAATATGGTATTTTAAATGAAAGTATTGTTTTATCGTATTCTAAGTTTTTTTTGATGATATCATTTTAGGTTATATATGCGTGTGTGTGGAGGTAGGTCATTACCTCGTGCTCTACTTTAAATGTATAGCAAGGTTAAGGGGGTTAAATGTGAAATCGAAATATTGTGGTATTTAAGTGAAAAATACGATAAATTGGAAAGGCTATCATTTCATTTGATGAAACTTGTTCAAATTATTTGTTAAATGTTTAATAGTCATCAGTAAGATGTTTAAGCATGATTGAATTGGTGAGAAGTGAAATTTTATAGAAAACCGAATCGGAAATCGGATTTGTTCCGATTCCATCGGGTTTGTAATTTCGTATTTTCTTGAATAGGGAAGAGAGAGATAGAAAGGGACTTACGGGTTTTTGATTATACAAGGGAGTGAGGGGGAACTAAAGGGTTTGCCGATGCGTTGCGTCGTCGCCGGTAGTTCCTAAAAACGTCGCCGGAATTTCCACCGGAATTTCATCGGAGCTTCGCCGCGAGCTTGTTTTCAAAGTACACAACTCTTGGAAAATTTTGAGAGAGTGAGCTTAGGGTTTTGGGATGAGAGGGTAGAGGGGAGGGGTGTATTTATAGGGTAGGCTAGGGGTGGGGTAGGTGAAGGGTTTTTAATAAAAAAAAATTGTAAAAATGTGAGAAAATCATTAAAAATTGTAGTAAATGGGGGATAATTAAGTCTCGGTAACCGATCCAATAATTTAAAGTGTACAGGGGGTAGGGGAGACGAAGAGGCGCATTTTTTGTGTTGGGGACTCAGCCGAGTCAGGGGTCGTGGAGGTGGGGGGTCGTCGGGTGAGGGCTCTGGTATATTTACTTTTTCAGGTGTAGTTCAAGTTTTGGAAGTTATGGTGTGTGGACTATTGGACTTCCAAAGAATTTAAAACAAAATAAATACAAAAATAATGTGGGGTATGGGATTTGAACTCTGGTGGCTTGGTTCAGCGGTGCAAGGTATTACCAATGAGCTATAAGCTCCTTCTTGTAATTATTTGTGTGAAATAATTACTTAAAGAGATATCAGCAACATTAACTACTCCAAGTATACTTTGAATTTAAATTAATTCTTTGTACCTAAAAAATGGAGTTATTTAATTACTTAAGTCTTGTGCTCAGGTAATAAATATCCCTTTATGGATTTTGAAAAAAATATTTGAAAAAAAAAATTGTATCGAAAATTTGGGGTTGTTACATTCTACCCTCCTTATAAAAATTTCGTCCTCGAAATTTGTAAAAGGAAAGTATAACAGATTCAAGAAAAGTTTGGTGAGAGTGTGAAAAATGACAAAGTGATGCAAGGATGTGAAAAAGGTTGAAGAGAATTATCAGGGTTATCTTGACCAACCGTATCAGCTTCTACGGCCGCCAAATTGTAAGCTTGGCGTCTCGGCACGTTTCTTCGTGCAAGCTGGTACAATGCTGATTGTTGAGGTAAAGGTGGTCCACGTGGAGGTGGTGCAGGAAGAGTTAACCGGGTAGGTAGGGCTTGGAAAACTGGTCTAGCTGCGGAATTAGGATTAGTTCGGTTGTGTGGACAAGTTCCTATGGTATGTGAGGATGATCCACATATCAGGCAAAGACCGTTTGCTCGTCGGCAAACTTCCATCAGATGTCCAGCTCTCTTGCAGTAGGTACAAAAGGCTGGCTGGGCCTGTTGATTGGTACTCCCAGTCTCCTTGGTACAAATTGTGGTGCTGATGCGGCTTCTCCTGTCATCTGGTTGGCAGGGCGCTTAACTCCTGCAGACTGAGGTCTGCCCCTCGCTTTTCTCACTGCCTCATAACTGCGGGCAGCTTCCAGAGCATCTTCATGAGTCGGAAATTTCCCTGTGGCTAGTGCAGCCTGGATTTCCGTGTCCAAACCTTGTTGAAATCGATGGGCTCTGATCTCATCCGTCGGTATCAGGTGTGCCGCAAATCTGTTACGGTCTTGTGTTAGCTGTGTAGTATGTGATATTAAAATTAGAAATACTGTGACATATCTTACCGACTGAGCATGGTGAACTCAGCGTCATACTCATCTACTGACTTGTCCCACATCGAACCTTGTTGTAGATGAATGAACTGCTGCTCCATGGAAAACCTGGCAGTCACAGAGAAGTATTTCGCGTCGAACTTCTCGCGAAAAGTCTTCCATTCAATAGGCTGTACGAGACGGCTTTCTTCCGCCTTCCACCAGTTGCGAGCATTATCTGTGAGCTGCAGTTTCGCCACACGGACCCAAGCTATGTCTGGCACTTGTGCTGCCTCCAGATCATCCTCTATGCTCTGAGCCCATTCTTCAGCTTCCAGTGGGCTCCCCTTTCCTGAGAACTATTTGGGATATAAAGCTCTGAATTGCTTCACCCCAGGTGCTTCAGTCTCGGGACGGTTCAAGATCTGCTGATGTCCCTCTAGGAGGTTGCGGATTGCCTCAAGCAGAACCGTTTGCTCGTTGAGTGGAGCAGGAACGGCAGGTGTGAGTGGTAGTAGTGGAGGTGTGTTGTTGACATTGGTGCTGGTGTTGTTCGGGAAATCCATAACCTTGAAGAAAAATTTATGTTAGGACAGATTCAAAGTATATGATTCAAAGAATAAGAAATGATAGGATTCAAGGAACATGATTGTAAAGAATGTTTTAGTTGCTAATTCTTGTGTTTTATATTGCTTAGGGTTCCATACAGCTCGGACCTGCATGGGCCACCAACAAAACCTGTCACGCCCCGCTTCCCAGTGTACGGCGAAGGGGACGCGACGAGGTCCGCTGCGTATATACTCAGAAGTACATACGCTAAACGTATCTAAGAAATATAAAATAAATACACAAGAGACAAGGGATAATAAAAACAACAACTTTTATTTATTAACATTCTTTTGTACAATGCATGAAAAGGAAATACAACTGAGATAAAAAGATGCTTAAACAATGGCATAACAGGAAATGAAAAGTACTGAATGGAAAAGTGTACAATGAAACTACAGTGCTGGATCTTCGACAAACTGCTCCACGTCTTCTGTAGATGGCTCGATCTCTGCCGGGTCCAAACCACCTGACGATATTCAAAGAAGAAAAAAATAGAATGTCGTCAGCGAACAGGTCGCTCGGTAAGTCCCAAAGATAAGAGGAAGGTAGACAAAGAGTAAGATAGAGAGAGTAGCTTTTACAGTTGTATTATATTGTTTTAGTGTTAATGCTGTTGTTATCGTAAGTTCAAGGGTGAATGTCAACTAATCTCAAGAGTGTTCTCAAACCCAACAGGCCACAGTCCAGGGGTAGGGAACCACGGACCCAAATGATATGTTAGTAGCGGGACTTCGACCGTCGCTGAAATATTCCAAACTCAACAGGCCACGGTCCAGGAGTATGGAAACACGGGCTTTCATGATTGCTTGCTTGTGTTAGTAGACATGGATTCATAATCTAGGGGGACTCTTGAGATTATGTTGGATTCACGAATGAACTACCCCAATATCCCGTGTAGCTATGTTATTAATAGTACTGTATTGCATTGTATTGTCTTGTAAATTGAATTGTATAATTGGATGGCTGACCAAAACCATGATATCAGTAAACGGATGTAACTGCATAATCATGTAAATGGAATAACTGGATAATGGATGTATATCCATGGTTTGATTCAGTCAAGTTGTATAGATTGATAACTGGATTCATGGATTCATGTGTTCATATTGAATTGGAATATTGTAGATTGTAGATTATACTTGAATCATATTTAAGTCAGATATAATCAGACTCAAAACCGAGTCAGACAATTAGAAATGTAAATCGAAGTCTTGATTATTTCTTAACCTATATGTACTGGGGTCCTTAGGGTAATTTATAAAACTTGAGGGGGTTTTATGTAAAAATACTTTTATATACTTTTTCAAAATACACCTCAAGTATTCATTATTCGTCTTTAGAATTGTAATGAATGTGGATGTTATACTGTGATATTTCTAGTGAAAATATCCTAGTTTCATAAATAAAGGTATTTATTTGTAATATTGATTTATTTGAAGTTCATGGTATTTTAGTGTAAAATTTATTCTTGTGATTTTTAAAAAAAGGTGGGATATTTATATCATAACAAAATAAATGTTTTAATGATAAATATGCATATATTTATAAAAATATAAAATTTTAATAAAAATTTTATATTCTAAAAATCTCATTTTCTTAAGATATCGTATTTTAAACCTTTCGAGACCGAATGCTCCTTGCGGAGGTCTGAATCTCGCACTACTAAGCCCAAGGATGTGCGATAAACCACACCATCCCGAACGGGTTCCCCAAAATGGGTTGTAGCGGCGCTTTGCAAAGATTGTAAGATACTAGATCCTTCAGAAAACGGTTTTATGAAGTAAAAGGTATTTATTTATAAAAATGTCAATTTTCTGTATTTTAGATTCTAGGGTTTCCTAAGTCAACTAGCTTATTTCTAAATGGTCTAAACGACAAGTTGTTAGATGCCTCAAATCGCCTCTTCACCGCCAATTGCGGCCAGGTAAGTACAAGTGAGGAAAGGAGAGATTCGCTCACGAATTACCGTGAGACGGGCCTTTTAAAGTTACCTTTCTCACTTGCCTAGCCTAGACACCACAAAGTCAGGTTTAGATAAACGACTGATGTCCACAACTTATCATATTTTCCTAATAAGAGGTATTTATTTAAAAGTGTATCAAATCTAAAACTTTTAGGAATGGTTTTATTAAGAATATGGTATTTTAAATGAAAGTATTGTTTTATCGTATTCTAAGTTTTTTTTGATGATATCATTTTAGGTTATATATGCGTGTGTGTGGAGGTAGGTCATTACCTCGTGCTCTACTTTAAATGTATAGCAAGGTTAAGGGGGTTAAATGTGAAATCGAAATATTATGGTATTTAAGTGAAAAATACGATAAATTGGAAAGGCTATCATTTCATTTGATGAAACTTGTTCAAATTATTTGTTAAATGTTTAATAGTCATCAATAAGATGTTTAAGCATGATTGAATTGGTGAGAAGTGAAATTTTATAGAAACCCGAATCGGAAATCGGATTTGTTCCGATTCCGTTGGGTTTGTAATTTCATATTTTCTTGAATAGGGAAGAGAGAGATAGAAAGGGACTTACGGGTTTTTGATTATACAAGGGAGTGGGGGAACTAAAGGGTTTGCCGATGCATTGCGTCGTCGCCGGTAGTTCCTAAAAACGTCGCCGGAATTTCGTCAGAGCTTCACCGCGAGCTTGTTTTCAAAGTACACAATTCTTGGAAAATTTTGAGAGAGTGAGCTTAGGTTTTTGGGATGAGAGGGTAGAGGGGAGGGGGTGTATTTATAGGGTAGGCTAGGGGTAGAGTAGGTGAAAGGTTTTTAATAAAAAAAAATTGTAAAAATGTGAGAAAATCATTAAAAATTGTAGTAAATGGGGGATAATTAAGTCTCGGGAACCGACCCAATAATTTAAAGTGTACAGGGGGGTAGGGGAGACGAAGAGGCGCATTTTTGGTGTTGGGGACTCGGTCGTCCGGCCGAGTCCGGCCGGCGGCGCCGGCCCGCGTCAGCCGGTCCGCCGGCCGACTTGGCCGAGTCGGGGGTCGTAGAGGTGGTGGGTCGTCGGGTGAGGGCTCTGGTATATTTTCTTTTTTAGGTGTAGTTCAAGTTTTGGAAGTTATGGTGTGTGGACTGTTGGGCTTCCAAAGAATTTAAAACAAAATAAATACAAAAATAATGTGGGGTATGTGATTTGAACTCTAGTGGCTTGGTTCAGCAGTGCAAGGTATTACCAATGAGCTACAAGCTCCTTCTTGTAATTATTTGTGTGAAATAATTACTTAAAGAGATATCAGCAACATTAAATACTCCAAGTATATTTTGAATTTAAATCAATTCTTTGTACTTAAAAAATGGAGTTATTTAATTACTTAAGTCTTGTGCTCAGGTAATAAATATCCCTTTATGGATTTTGAAAAAAAATATTTGAAAAAAAATATTTGTATCGGAAATTTGGGGTTGTTACACTCGGTGCCTCTTGGCGAAGGCTTTGGTCCTTAGCGCGGGAGGGCCGTGAGTGGCCTACTAAGGATGGCCGAGCAGGGTAGCTGCTCGTTGCCCCTTGGCGAGGGCTTTAATCCTTAGCTGTTGGAGGGGCCGTAATTGGCCAACTAAGGATGGGGCCGAGCAGGGTAGCTGCTCGGTGCCTCTTGGCGAGGGCTTTGATCCTTAGCGCAGGAGGGGCCGTGAGTGGCCTACTAAGGATAGCCGAGCATGGTAGCTGCTCGGTGTCTCTTGGCGAGGGCTTTGATCCTTAAGGACGGGCCAAGCAGGGTTACTGCCTGGTGCCTCTTGGCGAGGGCTTTGATCCCTGGTTTGGTAGGAGGCTACCAGCCATGGATAACCAAGCAAAGGCGGTCCCGGTTGCCTCTTGGCGAGGGCTTTGATCCCTGGTTTGTCAGGGTAGGGAGCTACCAGCCAGGGATAACCGAGCAAGGGCGGGCCTGGTTGCCTCTTTCGAGGGCTTTTCATCCTTAGCGCGGTAGGGGCCGTAAGTGGCCTAAGGATAGCCGAGCAGGGTTACTGCCCGGTGCCTCTTGGCGAGGGCTTTTTGTCCTTAAGGATGGCCGAGCAGGGTTGCTGCCCGGTGCCTCTTGGCGAGGGCTTTGATCTATGGCATTGTGGGGTAGGGAAGCTACCAGCCAGGGATAGCCGAGCAGGGTAGCTGCAGGGCTGCCTCTTGGTGAGGGCTTTGATCCCTGGCGTAGTGGGGTAGGGGTGTTGTGTGGTAGGAAAGCTACTAGCCAGGGATAGCCGAGCAGGGTAGCCGCTCGGCTGCCTCTTGGTGAGGGCTTTGATCCCTGACTTGTTGGGGTAGGGAGCTACCAGCCAGGGATAGCCGAGCAGGGTAGCCGCTCGGCTGCCTCTTAGTGAGGGCTTTGATCCCTGGCTTAGTGAGGTAGGGAAGCTACCGGCCAGGGATAGCCGAGCAGGGTAGCTGCTCGGCTGCCTCTTGGTGAGGGCTTTGATCCCTGGCGTTGCGAGGTAGGGAAGCTACCGGCCAGGGATAGCCGAGAAGGGTAGCCGCTCGGCTGCTTCTTGGTGAGGGCTTTGATCCCTGGCGTTGTGGGGTAGGGAAGCTACCAGCCAGGGATAGCCGAGCAGGGTAGCTGCAAGGCTGCCTCTTCATGAGGGCTTCAGGGAGATGGACAGCCGTGAGTGCCATGTGCCACGAACGTATAGAGAACGCGAAGCATTTTGGAATGTCATGCCAGTTTCGTTACGTGGCGGCGTGGCATTGGGGTAGTTGTTGCGATTCCCAAGATTCGTGCTGGCATGCCTGTGAATCCGGAGCCCGGAGCACCTTTTTGAATTAATAAGATTCCTCTTTTTGCAATGCTCTAGCGTTCCCCTCTTATTATTTAAGCAGAAAGAACTTTTTTAGAAAAAATTACATTGCCTTTGAGAAAGGAGAGGTACACACTCGTAGGTATCTGTTTCATTGGTACATCTTAAGCTTCTCAGCGTTGTAAAGCCGTGGAAACTTGCAGCCGTCCGCGTCCTGTAAGCGGTAGGCTCCGCCGGGAAGTATTTCGAAGACAAGAAAAGGATCATCCCATTTCGGGGTAAACTTATGCAGCCTGGCTTGATCGACGAACTCGTTTCGCCGTAGGACCAGGTCTCCAGTCTTGAAGGAACGACACTTGACCCGCGCGTTGTAGTATCGAGCAGTTTGCTGCTGATAGGCGGCAGCCCTGATTTAGGCCCGGGCCCGTTTCTCCAGCAAGATGTCCAGGTTGGTCCGCAGTGCCGTGGTGTTTGCCTCGTCGTCGAAGTGTTCGACCCGGTGACTGGGTAGACCGATCTCTGCCGGGACCATCACCTCGGTCCCGTAGCAGAGGCTGAAAGGGGTTTCCCCGGTAAGGGTCTTTTTTGACGTGCGCAGGGCCCATAAGACCCGGGGCAATTCCTCGACCCAACTGCGTTGGCGCCCCTCCAAGCGGGTCCGGATACCTCGGAGGACATCCCGGTTGGCGACTTCGGCCTGCCCATTGCATTGGGGGTATGTGACCGCGGCGAACTTCATGAGGATATGATATTCGTTGCAGAAATCTTTCACCTTCTCGTTCTCGAAGTTCGTCCCGTGGTCGGTGATGATACATCTCGGGATGCCGAACCAGAGTATCAGGTTGTTCTGCAGGAACTTGATGGTCGTGGCAACGTCCGGTTTTCTGATGGGGACGGCTTCGATCCACTTTGTGAAGTAATCCACCGCGACGAGGACATATTTTTGCCCGCCCGCGCCGGTAGGGAACTGGCCTATCATGTCCAATCCCTACTGGGCGAACGACCATGAGGAGGTAAGCGTGGTCAGCTCGGTGGCCGGGAGGCGATGTATGCTTCCGTGGAGTTGGCAGCTTTTGCATCTCCTGACGAGCTTCTGGGCATCTTCGTGAATAGTTGGCCAGCAGTACCCCTAGAGAAATGCCTTCTGGATTAAGGTTCGGGCCCCTTGGTGTGCGCCGCCGACCCCTTTATGGATTTTAAGGAGGACGTAGTCGGTTTCGTGGGGGTCGACGCACCGGAGCAGGGGCTGAGTGAAGGATTTCTTGTAAAGGTTCTCATTGCTCCGGACGAAGTGACGGGCTTTGGCCCGGAGACGGCGGGCTGCTCCCCGATCTTCTGAGAGCATACCGTCCCTTAGGAATTCCACGGAGGGATTCCTCCAGTCCTGGACATCTTCCTGCGCTGTATACACATGAAGTATTGTCGCCCCGTCTTCCACGCTGGGCCGTGACAAGGTTTTGAAGAGGATATACCGTTTGTTGTTGGCCGAGTAGGATGAGGCCAGCTTGCTCAGGGCGTTGGCTTGGGCATTGAGCTGCCTGGGTATTTGTTCTATCTGGACTTCGTCGAAATTATTCCGAAGTTTTCTTACCTCGGCCAGATATTTCACCATTAGGGGTTCCCGAGCCTCGAAGTGGCCGGTCACTTGGCCAACGACCAGGGCTGAGTCACTGCGGATTCGAATTGTCCTCAACCCCAGCCCGGAGGCCATACGAAGTCCAGACAGCAGGGCCTCGTACTCTGCCGTGTTGTTTGAAGCCTTGAATCCGAGCTTTAGGGAATATTCCATTTCTGCTTCGTTCGGGCCCCGAATGATAAGGTCGGCGCTACAGCCTTCCTCGGTTGAGGACCCGTCGACGTAGATGACCCACTCAGGGACCGAGTCGGGTCTCCCCACGATCGGGTGTCGATCCGCGAGGGTTGGCGCGGGCTCCGGTTCTTTGCTGGGGATGGTGCACTCGACAATAAAGTCGACCAGGGCTTGTGCTTTGATGTAACAACTCCAATTTTTGTATACCTAAATTTGATTTAAATTTGAAGTATACTTGGAGTATTAATGTTGCTGATAACACTTTAAGTATCTATTTCCCTACAATAATTACAAGAAGGAGCTTGTAGCTCATTGGTAATACCTTGCACTGCTGAACCAAGCCACCAGAGTTCGAATCCCATGCCCCACATTATTTTTAGTTTATTTTTCTTTAAAAATTCTTGGAAGCCCAACAGTCCACAGGCCATAACTCCCAAATATTGAACTGAACCCAAAAAACGGAGTATGCCAAAATCTTAGTCGGAGAACCCCGCACCCGACCGTGGCCGAACCCGACCGGCCGAATCGGCCGGCGCCGCCGGCCGGAGTTGGTCGGACGGTCGGGGTCCCAAAACAAAAATTGTGCCTTTTCGAATTCCAAAACCCCCTGTTAACTCCAAATTATTATATCAGTTCCAGAATTTTTATTACACCCTAATTACTACAAAATTTTAATGATTTTCTTTAAATTTTTACGATTTTTTTTAATAAACAAAACCTTTCACCTACCCTACCCTAGCTACCCTATAAATAGACCCCTACCCCCTACCCTCTCATTCCAAAACCTTAGATTTACTCTCTTGAAATTTCCACAAGAAAAGTGTGTGTTGAAACCGAGTTCACGGCGAAGCGCTGACGGATTCCGGCGACATTCTTTGAAGTAACCGGCGACAAAACAACACCTCGCCCATTTCTCTTACTCCTCTATACTCTTTAGAAGAGTTTGAAACCCGTAAATCCCATTCTTCTCTCTTTTCTACTTCTTAAAATACGAATTTATGAAACCCGACGGAAATCGGAACAAACCGATTTCCGATTCGGTTTTTCTACAAAATTTCACTTGTCACCAATTGCATAACACCTAAACATATTCATGATGACTATTAATCACAAAAAAATCAATTTGGACAAAGTTTTTCACATGAAATGATAGCTTTCTTTTAATATCGTATTCTTTTCACAATAATACCATAAAATTTATTTTTCTTCTTCTAATCAATTCCCTCATTCCTAAACATGTTCATCTTGACCACTAAACTTGTAAAAATCAATTTGAATGAGTTTTCACACATGAAATGATAACTTTTACAAATACTGTATTCTTACACTTAAATACCCTCATGTTTAATTTATCATGTTTAACCCCTAAACTTCACAATACCTTAAAATAAGTCACGAGGTAATGACCTACCTCTACACACATGCAATTACAACCCTAATTGATATCATCAAAACTTAGAATACGAAAATACAAGACTTTTCATTAAAATACCATTTTCTTTATAAACCTTTCTGGAAATTCTAAGTTGAATACAAATTTTAAAACAAATCTTTTAAAAAGAAAATACGATAAGTTGTGGACATCGATCGTTTATCTAAACTGACTTTGTGGTGTCTAGGCTAGGCAAGTGAGCTTGTGTAACTTTAAAAGGCCCGCCTCACGATTCGTGAGCGGATCCCTCCCTCTTCACTTGTACTTACCTGGCCACAATTGGCGGTGAAGAGGCGATTTGAGGCTTCTAACGACTTGTCGTTTAGACCTTTTAGAAATAGGCTAGTTGGCTTAGGAAACCCTAGAATCTAAAATACGGAAAATTACACTTTTCAAATAAATACCTTATATTTATAAAACCTTTTTTTCTAAATGAATAGTATTTATTAAACCTATGCAAAGCGCCACTACAACCCACCTTTGGGGAACTCGTTAGGGATAGTACGGTTTATCGTGTACCCGCGGGCTAGTAGTGCGAGATTCAGATCTTCGCAAGGAGCATTCGGTCTCGAAAGGTTTAAAGTACGACAGTTAAGAAAAATGAAAATTTTGGAAAAATAAAATATTTATATAAAATTATTCTTGTATTAACAAATGTATATTTATCATTTAAACACTCATTTTTTTATAAGATAAAGTTTCCACTTTTTCTAAAAAATTACAAGATTAAAAGTTACGTTAAAATACCATGAATTTCAAATAATACAATTAATACTTTTATTAGGATATATTCACTAGAATAACACAAATAAAATTCACACTCATTATAACCATAAAGACGAATAATAAATACTTGAGGTGTATCTTGAAAACTATACAATAGTATTTTTTATATAAAACCCACTCAAGTTTTATAATTTACAATAAGGACCCTAACAATTATAGAACTTCAAATTACCTTTCTTTTAGTCGGACTCGGGTTAGAGTCTGACTAATTCTGACTTGAATATGATTCAAGTCAATCTATATTCTTTTATATTCCAATTCAATATAAATACATGAATTCCTGAATCCAGTTAACAATCTATTCAATTTGACTGAATCAAACCATGGATATACATCCATTATCCTGTTATTCCATTTACCTGATTATGCAGTTACAACATGTTTACCGATATCATGGTTTTGGTCAGTCATCCAACTTACACAATACAATACAACAATACTGTTAAAACACTACGGGGTTTAAGGGGTAGATTGGTACGGAAGGTGTTAAAGGTGGCACGAGGTAGTCAGATTAAGACACCTAACCTGAATCCCATTGCTGTTGTACCGTGGCTTAACGGTTCCTTGTACTTTCCGTTTGCCCTGGTCTCTAGCATATAGAGACCCCCCATAGAGACCCCCCCGTATACACTGGCATCCTTCTGTACTAAGCTACAAACAACAGCGTTAACATAACATTTCAACAATAGTTTACACTTTAAAATGTATCTTCTTAATCAGTCTTCTCTACTTTCCTTTTACCTTTGGGACTTACCGAGCGATCTGTTCGCTGACGACATTCTGTTTCTCTCTTCTTGAATGTCGTCAGGTGATCTGGACCCGGCAGAAGTTGAGCCAACACAAGAAGACTTGGAGCAATTTGCCGAAGACCCTGCAGTATAATTTCATTGTACACTTTTCTTTTCAGTACTTTCCTTTTCCTATTATGCCACTGTTTAGGCATCTTTATTTCAGTTGTATTTCCTTTTCATGTATTGTACAAAGAATGTTAATAAATAAAAGTTGATGTTCTTTTTATATTCTTGTCTCTTGTGTATTTACTTTATATTGCTTAGCTACGCTCAGCGTATGTAATTCTGAGTATATACGTAGCGGACCTCGCCGCGTCCCCTTCGCCGTACACTGGGAAGCGGGGCATGACGATGGCCTGCCTCGAGCGGTATTTAATGTCAAACTGGGACAGCTCCCACCTCCACTTCTCTAAGCGGCCCGAGGATTCAGGTGAGGCGAAGATATCCCCCAGCGGACGCTCGGTGAGGACGAGGATAGTGTGCACCTGGAAGTAGTGTCATAGCTTCCTTGAGGCCACTATGAGGGCCAGGACGATCTTCTCTATGGCTGGATACCTCGTTTCTGCGTCTTTGAAGATGTAGCTCACGCAGTATACCGGCTTCTGCACTCCGTCGACCTCCCGGACGAGGACTGAGCCTGCCGCTTGGTCGGATACCGCCAGATACAGCGATAGCTCAACTCCTTCAACTGGTCGGGTGAGCAGCGGTGGCGTCGCAAGATGCCTCTTTAACTGGTCGAAGGCGGTCTGACACTCCTCTGACCACTCGAACCTCGGGATTTTCCTTAAAGCTTTGAAGAATGGGAGGCATTTTTCCCCATACCTTGACATGAAACGGCTCAGAGCGGCCACCCACCCGGTTAGTCGCATGATCTCGACGTTGGTCTTGGGCGCGGCCATGTTGAGGATGGTGTCGATTTTTTCCGGGTTGGCCTCGATTCCACGGTGGGTGACCATGAAACCGAGGAACTTTCCCCCGGTGACCCCGAATGCGCACTTGGCGGGGTTCAACTTCATCTTGAACTTGCGAAATACCTCGAAGGCCTCGCCCAGGTCCTTGGTGTGGTCGGTCGACGAGACTGATTTGACGAGCATGTCGTCGACGTAAACCTCCATGTTCCTGCCGATCTGTGGCTTGAACATGCGGTTGACCAACCATTGATATGTAGCCCCGGCGTTCTTGAGGCCGAAGGGCATCACCTTGTAGCAGTATACCCCCGCCGTCCGTTGTGAATGCGGTAAGATCTTCGTCTGCCGGATTCATACGGATCTGATTGTAGCCGGAGAAGGCATCCATGAAGCTCAATAGCTCGTGTCTTGCCGAGCTGTCAACGAGCTGATCTATCCGAGGTAGGGGATAGTTGTCTTTGGGGCAGGACTTGTTGAGGTCGGTGAAGTCGATGCACATGCGCCACTTCCCACTTGATTTCTTGACCAGGACTACGTTTGCTAGCCACTTCGAATAGGGTACGTTCCGAATGAAGTTGGTGGTGAGGAGCCGATCCACCTCGTCCTCGATAGCTTTCTGTTTGACCGGGGCGAAGCTTCGCTTTTTCTGTCTGACGGATCGGGCCGTAGGATCAACCCCGAGCTTGTAAGATATAATTTTGGGGTCGATCCCAGGCATGTCAGCAGGTGATTGTTGAGCTTTTTGAGTGCGCGTTTTAAAAATCAAAGTTAAGAATACCGCAATCAAAACGGTGTCGCTTGGTAGCTAACCGGTTGAGTACGGGTCGGTCCACAGGGAAAACGTGTTCTTTTCTTATTGTTCTAACGAGTCAATTCCTATTTGTGGTAGGTTTTGATTTTTATAAAAACTAAGATTGAGTTTGATTTGGATTAAAACCTTGCTAGGGTTAGGATTAGGTTAGTTTGGAAAGTTAATTCTACTCACTGATTTCTTTGCCCTAATTAAGAACATAGGTGTTAGGATAATAATTAACAAAGGGGATTAACACGACAAGGAAGAAACGAAGTTTCTTCCTTTTGGTCTTTGTCCGTCCTTTCTTAATTCTTAGCCCTAAGCTCTATCTAAATCAACCACAACCGGTCTAACTAGGGAATCACCACTATCTCGTAGGATAGGGTGCCGTAGTGAACGGTGTGTGGTTAATTTAGATAGAGTCCTAATTTATAAAGTTATGAGGGCAAGAAAGGAGTGAGAGATTTCCATCTCTCAAACCTACCCAATCTTAACCCTAACAAGTGAGGAACTACTCACTCATTAGGGAAATTGCGACAAAATTCATTTTTATAAATTTTCTTTTTAATTAACTAATGTACTTGCAGATAAATGAAGACAGGTAAAAATTGCAGAGAAATAAAATTGCAGACAAGAAAAATTCAAGATAAAAAACTTATTTTTATTGACACCTCTTGACGATTACAATGGAATTGAAAGATTAATCTAGAATTAAAAAGAGGCATGTCCCAAAAGAGGCTGTATGCTTTCCTATTTATAGATAGGAGAAACCCTAGGGTTTACATCTAATCCGCATCTGAAATTACAATACTACCCTAAGAAAGCCGGGTCAAAGCACCGACACCACCGACACTTTGCACCGACACGTGCACAGCACGGCCGCAGATCTACGGCCAGAAGCCTTGTTTGGCCGCGGTTCCGCGGCCGTTTAATGGGCTCTTGGGTTCAGTTCTTCTGTGATGCTTCAAGTTGCTTTTTTAATCTGTTTTCTTCACTTGGTTCTTCAGAATCTTTTCTACTTTCTTCCAGATTTCCAACAGTGCAGAATTTGTGGACTTTTACCGTAAGTGTCGCGTTGAAGTCTTGAATCTTTGTGCCGCCCTTGTACTTTGTGCAATCGAACTGTTCATTGATCTTCATTTGTTCCTCAAACTGGTAGGCGGCATCTTGCAGATTCCTCTATTTGTTAGTCGTAGTCTCACATTTGTAGCGTCTTTTCACCATTTTCACTGTATTGTTCTGAGAACCTGTAACCTGCAACTATTTAGCAGACATGGATCAAAAGCACCTATTTATTTGCAATAGGATTAAGAATGGGAAATATAATAATACAAAATTCTGATATGTACAAATACCCCCAAATTTATCTTTTGCTTGACCCGAGCAAAACCAATTTTATTCTCGAAAAAAGCTAACCTCACTTTCGCAGGGAATCGCGATTGCACTGAGCTCGTGCAAGAAACCGTTAAACCTCTAGGTGTCCCTAGTAGGAGGAGTGTTGTCTCCTGAGGGTTTTCAGCGGATATTACCCACAAAATCCGATCAATTTGGCATATTGACTTTCATTCTTCAATTCGGTGTTCTAGCAAGAAATTCTATTATTTTCAACTTAGAAATCATCGACCCATATTTTTCACACTCACTTATCATTTAACTTAAGATAGTATATGTTCTGCAAATTTATTAAGCTTTCAGCATCTTTTGAATTTTCCTTCTAAGGTTCCATCTCAACTTAGGAATTTTTATCATCTCTACTGAAGATATAAGTCCTATTTTTCATTCCTATCTCTCATCCAAACCCAATCATATACCCCTACGTGTGTGTATGTATCACCCATACACTTGGAACTTCAATTCAAGCTATCATACTCTTGTCCATCGTTCAAAGTAGTTTTAGTTGGTGAATTTTTAGATGAAATTGCTCACACATCCTTCATGCGACCGTTAATATTTCTTGAGGTACTAACAACCGATTACAAAATGTGTTCGCGCATTTAGGCGTAATTCCTCGTCTTGTAATACCTAAGGCTTAGCAGTGACTCCTAAACCAGTTGGTCTAAGGCACTAGGTGATAAAGCACCCTCGCTATATACTTTTATTTTACGCAGCCTTAAGTAATTACAAAACTAGTGTTCATTTTTTTTTATATCTCTTTATTCACACTTATACTTTTATTCAATTTTTTTTTCTCATACTAAGGATTTTAGACAAGAGCACTTCAAGGTATCGTCTACTATCCCAAATTTCAAGGTGCGTGTATGTGCGAGTTGTAGGGTATATACTTTCAGAATTTAGACTTAAGTTTCGGAATTATTTTTCAGACTTACACTTCAATAAAAATTTCAATACTCTTCCCTTATTTTGACTTAGCCCAAGAACTGAATTCAAAATTTGCCTATCTCTAAATAAACTACAAGAACATATATTTTCTACCGTAAACTTTTAAAAAGGTTATTTTTAGGGTTTTTAATTTACTAAGTTTAGAATCTAGTTTTTCCTAGCTAGTTAACCGTCTTGTCAAACTTTAGTCAAATATGGCCAAAATTGAATTTTTCAATTTTTATAATTTTTAAATTTTTTCAATTTTTTATTTGATTTTATTTTTATAATTTTTTTTTTCATTTTTTTATAATTTTTATATTTATAATTTCTTTTTATTTTCATTTTTTTAATTTTTTTTTAAATTTTTATAAAGGTGCAATGCAGAAATAAACATGCAAAAGAAAAAATATATATATACAAAAATTAAAATATGCAATGCAATGATAACTATTTACAAACCACCTCCTCCCCCAAACTTACCAAAAGCAGTGTCCTCACTGCTCAGGCCTTCGCCGTCCCCTTGAACGTGAACGGGAACGCTCTTCTCGCGCCAGCAACGTAAATACGCCATGTTCAATCTCTGTCACTCGGTAATCCAAGTTGGTCACCATCCCCACCAAATTATCAATCCCCCTAATGGCTCTTCTAAGAAAACGTGCATGTTCTATGGAGGTAAGCTCTTCCTCGCTGGTGGTCGAGCTGGAGCTGGGTGTTCTGGCGGGTACATGTTCGGCCGGTTCCCTTCGCGACCATACATCAGTTAGGCGGGTATAGGACGTGGATACGCCCTCAATAAGAGGCCTAATGGGTATACCTCTATGCATGTAAAACTCAAATTCCTCCACAGGGAGGAAATAGCGACACAGTTGTGTTACTAACATAGGACATGGGTAATTTGCGGCCCTTTTGCCAGTACCAATTGAATAAAGCAAAACCGTGCACATGTCAAATCTAGGGTTCCTAGTCATTAAGGTGTGCACAATATGAAGAGACGGGGTGAAAAATGTGGTATTATGTGAACTGCCAAAAATGTTGTTTTGTGCCCACCGGCACACGGTTAAAACATTGGCGAAGATGGTTCTACCATGTATTCCCTTCCTAGGTTCTCTCAAACAGTCATTCAAACAGTCATTACCCATTAAGGGCGTATAGTATTTAAATTGAAGGGGTTGGTCGTGAACAGGTAATCTAGGAATTAAAGTGACTTCATGGATGAAGTCCCTATCAATGATTATTTCCCGATCGCCCCAAAGTAATTTAATAAAACTGTATTGTGCTAGGCAACCTTCCTCCATGCACTCGTAAAAACGAGTGACTAGATCTAGAAGGGCGTAGGCATTGGGATGATTGTAAATTAAAAAATTCCACCCTCGCCGTGTGATTTCATCAGCAAAATAACTTCCGTAAATTGTGTGTGAAAAGATTTAGGAAAAATCTTGTTCTAACCGCATAGTTGGTGCCATTACAGAGAGTGCAGATCTTCTAAAAATTTTAACAGAGAGGACAAAGAGATACAAACCTCCTCTGAACGATTCAGAGGGAGAAGATACCAAGGTGCGGCGGTTGCGCGGTCAAACGTGGGCTAGCACGGCGGAAACGCGGTAGCGCAGGTGGATCGCACTGCAGAAACTTGAGCGGCGACTAGGGTTTTCAGAGAGATGAAATTAGGGTTTGGTAAAAACAGAGAGGGGTCGGGTTTTATTTATAGAGGGGAATGTGTTGGTTATTTGCAAAAAACTCCTCCTAAAAAGAGGAAATTATTTATAAATAAAAAATTTATTTTTTTATTTAAAACTGGAAATTTACAAAAATACCCCAAATTTTTTTTTATTTTCAAATTTTCATTTTTTTATTTTGTTTTTATATAATTACAAATGATACATATCCCAAATTTGTTTGAAACGGTGTTTTGGCTAGATAATCGAATTTTAGGGGTAGATGGAGGAAAATCAGTCAATGTAGGTTGGCTCCTGCAAAAACAAGAGCTCCTCCGAAGGGTCCGCGGTGAGAAACGGTTTAAATCTATGTCCGTTCAGTTTAAATAGTGAACCGTCCTCCGGGTTTTCTAGATCGACCGCACCGTGCGGATATACGGTGCGTACAAAAAATGGCCATTTCCATCGAGATCTGAGCTTCCCGGGATGGAAATGCAACCGAGTGTCGTAAAGTAAAACCTGTTGACCAGGTTTAAAAGTTTTGCGCACAAGATGTTTATCGTGGAACACCTTCGTTCCGTTTTTGACAACTACTGCGTTCTCGTAGGCTTCATCCCGCAGCTCGTTCAATTCATTCAATTGCAGCTTTCTATGGCTGCCCGCATCTCCTATTGATAGGTTCAACTCTTTTATTGCCCAAAATGCTTTGTGCTCAATTTCAACTGGTAGGTGTCAAGCCTTTCCATAAACAAGCCTATATGGAGACATACCAAGATCGGTCTTACAGGCAGTTCGGAATGCCCAAAGGGTATCAATAAGTTTTGATGACCAATCTTTACGGTTTTTGGAAACCGTTTTCTCTAATATCTGTTTAATCTACCGATTCGAAATCTCGGCTTGCCCACAAGTTTGGGGATGATAGGGCATTGACAGCTTATGAGTAATGGAGTATTTCCGCATTAAGGACTCGAAAGTCCTATTACAAAAGTGAGATCCATTATTACTGATAATCGCACGAGGATGCCCAAACCGAGAAAAAATGTTCTCTTTGAGAAATCTAACGACAACTTTGTTGTCATTAGTTCGGCTGGGCACAGTCTCGACCCATTTAGAAACATAGTCAACAGCAAGTAGAATATACATGTTCCCAAAGGAATTGGGAAATGGTCCCATAAAGTCTATCCCCCAAAGATCAAAAATTTCAACAACCAATATTGGTTGGAGAGGCATTTCATTTCTCCTAGATATCTGGCCCAAGTGTTGGCACCGGGAGCATATCTTGCAGTACTCATATGCGTCTTTAAAAAGTTGTGGCCAGTAGAAGCCACACTGCAAGATCTTTTCTGCTGTCTTTTTGGGGCCAAAATGCCCGCCACACGCTTGATCGTGGCAGAATGACAGCACGCTCTTAAACTCGTTGTCGGGGACACACCGACGAATGATTTGGTCGGAATAGTATTTGAAGAGATACGGTTCATCCCAGTAAAAATGTTTTACCTGAGATAGAAATCTGAGTCTGTCTTGATTCGACCATTCGTTTGGTATAAGTCCGGTTGCCAAATAATTTACAATATCTGCGAACCAAGGTTCGCATGACACAGTTAAGAGCTGCTCATCTGGAAAAACGTCTTTAATAGGAATTTGAAGTGTAGGCGAAGAAGGAAGTCGTGAAAGATGGTTGGCGACTACGTTTTCACATCCTTTCTTGTCTCTGATGACAATGTCAAACTCTTGTAGTAAGAGGATCCAACGTAACAGCCGAGATTTAGCGTCCTTCTTCACAAAAAGATGGCGAAGAGCTGAGTGGTCAGTGTAAACGATGACTGGAGAGCGATTAAATAGGGCCTGAATTTTTCTAGTGCAAACACAACAGCTAAGAATTCTTTTTCAGTTTTTGTGTAATTTAATTGGGCCTCGTTTAAGGTTCGGCTAGCGTAATAAACTTCATGCGGCATCTTATTTATGTGCTGTCCAAGGACAGCACCAATGGCGAAATCATATGCATCACACATAATTTCAAATGGATGCGTCCAGTCAGGAGATGAAAGAATGGGAGCGGAAATAAGTGAGTTTTTCAATGACTCGAACGCCTTCATGCAGGTTGAGTCAAAATCAAATATGGTGTACTTGGCCAACAAAAGAGTCAAGGGTCTAGCTATCTTACTAAAATCCTTGATGAACCGTCTATAGAAACCGGCATGGCCAAAGAAGGCTCGAATGTCTCGGACGCATTTGGGAGGAGGAAGATTGGAAATAACTTCAATTTTAGCCTTATCTACCTCAATGCCATTTTGCGAGATGATATGTCCTAAGACAATACCTTCTCGTACCATAAAGTGGAATTTCTCCAAATTTAAAGTGAGGTTCTTATCCCTACATCGGGTAAGAACTGCGTCTAAATGTAGCAAACACTCGTCAAAGGAGTCGCCGAAAATGGAGAAATCATCCAAAAAAATCTCCAAGAATTTTTCTACCATGTCTGAAAAAATGCCCATCATACACCGCTGGAAAGTAGCGGGTGCATTGTATAACCCAAAGGGCATGCGATGGTAAGCGAATGTACCGAAAGGATAAGTGAATGTGGTCTTGTCTTGGTCCTTTTCGGTGATGGGAACTTGATTATAGCCGAAGTAGCCATCCAAAAAGCAATAGTACTCATGCCAAGCCAATTGTTCTAGCATTTGGTCAATAAAAGGTAATGGAAAGTGGTCTTTCCGTGTCGCGGCGTTGAATTTTCTATAATCGATGCAAACTCGCCACCCAGTTTGGGTGCGAGTAGGTATTAACTCATTCGTCTCATTAGTTATGACTGTTATGCCCGATTTCTTTGGGACAACGTGAATGGGGCTAACCCACTGGCTATCAGAGATAGGGTAAATGATACCACTATCTAGACATTTTACAATCTCCTTTTTAACCGCCTCCTTCATTATTGGGTTGAGGCGTCTCTGTGGATCCCTTACTGGCTTGGCATCATCCATCATATGAATATGATGTTCAACTATTAGGGGACTAATCCCCTTGATGTCCGCCATAGTCCAGCCAAAAGCTTGCCGATTATTTTGCAAGACCGTTAAAAGGGATTTCTCTTGCTCGGTGGCTAGAGAGGCCGAGATGATAACAGGAAGGTTCTCATTCTCACCTAAATAAGTGTATTTAAGGTGAGACGGAAATATCTTGAGTTCGAGTTTTGGAGGCGAAACAATTGAAGGTAAAATTGGTGAAACTGTCTTAAACTCAAAGGATTCCAACAAAGGTTCAAAGCGAGTGTAAGCAACCAAGTCGGATGGTTCAGTTAACTCATCCGAAAATTCAAAGAATTCAAACTCGGGTGGTGATTCTTCAAAATCGTTCGAAAAAGTGAAACACTCATAATCGTTATCGGGTGTGAAAACTGTGTCAGATTCAAGGAGGAACACACTAGTGTCGTCAAAATTGTAGTGATCGAACAGAAATTTTTCGAACTCACAGTCTTCCTGAGTGATCTCTTGGATCGAGCAAACATCAAGTATATTATCATTAGGCTCGGAGAGTTGATTCCCCAACTTAAAAATTTTGAGTTCAATTGTCATGTTTCCAAAAGATAGGTTCATCGAACCATTTCGACAATTGATCACCGCATTAGAAGTTGCAAGGAATGGTCGACCGAGTATCACCGGAATTTGACTCCGGGGGTTAGCTACAGGCTGTGTATCCATAACAATGAAATCAACGGGGAAAATGATGTCCCCTACTTTAATCAACACATCCTCTAACTCACCCCTAGGATGGGTGATGGATCGGTCGGCCATTTGGAGAGTACAATGTGTGGGTTTCAGCTCTCCTGCGCCTAATTGTTCATATACTGAATAAGGAAGCAAATTAACACTGGAACCAAGATCTAAAAGTGTGCGGTTGATGTTCTTATCCCCAATAGTTATTGAAATTGTAGGACAGCCAGGGTCCTTGCGTTTTTGAGGTAAAGGTTGGGTAAGAGCATCACTTACTGCACTAGCCAAGAAAACTTTCTTAGGTACGTGCGATTTCCTCTTCTTGGTGCATAAGTCTTTCAAGATTTTAGCGTAAGAAGGGACTTGTTGAATTGCATCTAAGAGAGGTATGTTAATGCAAACCTGTTTGAATAACTCCACAATCTTCTCCATTTATGGAGTTTGTTTATTGGATCTCAACCTGTTTGGAAATAGAATATTTTGAAAATTTGTTGAGTCCAATGTTTGTGGAGTAGATTGCGGAGTTAGAACGGATCCCAGTGTTGGTGTTTTCATGGAGTGAGATGTAGGTCCGTTCGAATTAGTAGAAGAAGTAGAGCCTTGTGAAGAATGAAGAACAGGCTCTGAAGAAGATGAAGAAGAAGAAGCGGCGGTCGGGATGTCATTATTATTGCCAACGTTATTGTGCAATACCTTTCCAGATCTCAATGTAGTCACAGCACTCACATTATGATTCTGTTGTTCATGAGAAACATGTGCGTTGTGTGTGTGACCGGGATTTGGCAATGGTTGAGATGGAAGCCTTCCTTTTTCTCACTCGCTTAACGCAGCATTCAGTTGTGCAATTTGGGCTTCAATTGTTTTGATGCTCTGATCATGTGAAGCAGTGTGTTGCACCAAAGACTGAATGGAAGATTGGATGCTGGCTGAGGATTGCGTAGATTGTTTTAAAAACGCATCCAGACTTCGTTCTAGCGAGGAAACCTTATCGTTATTTGGTTGAACAAAATTATTTTGAGGAAAAGAGTTGTTTGGTGCAAAATTGTTCATTTGATTTTGTTAAGGTTGGGGTTGGAAAGGTTGCTGATATTGAGTTTGTTGAGGGGCTTGTTGTTGTGGAGGAGGCCTCTGAAAATTGTTGTTGCCTTGGAATTGTTGTTGATTTTGATTCCAGGCGAAATTTGGGTGGCTCCTCGAACCAGGATTATAAGTTGAAGAGTATGGATCATTTCTTTGTCTTTGCTGAAAGGCAGCATTGACTTGATCCTGTCCTTGAGCAGGTGGGTTGTAAGGACACTCTTCGGTTAAATGGGACGGATCCGAACAACAAGCGCAAATAGTGCGTGGGGGTAAAGCTGGGGCAAGAGAAGGCGATGAAAATTTGCTCTCAATTGCTTCTAGTTTTTTCGTGAGTGCAGCCATTTCGGCCTTCATTGCAATCGACATATCAAGTTGATGTATGCATGCCCTGGACTGACCTGATGAAATAGATGAAGTGGTCTGTCTAGTGCTTTCCCACTGAAGTGTTTGTTCAGCAAGATCGTCGAGAAATTGCCAAGCTTCCTCGCTCGATTTTGTAAGAAAGTGACCTTGACAAATGGTTTCCAACAACTGCTTAGTTGCTGGGTTCAGTCCTTCGTATAAAGTTTGGCAAAATTGCCATCTCTCGATACCGTGGTGAGGGCACTGAACAAGAAGGTCCTTAAATCTTTCGAAACACTTCCAAAAAGGTTCGGAAGGAAGCTGGGAAAATTGATTAATTTCATTGCGAATTCTCGCGGTCTTGTGATGTGGGTAAAACTTTTTTAGAAAAGCCTTAACAAACTCTTCCCAATTTTTAATGGAATGCGATGTTGTACTATATAGCCACTTTTCAGTTAGGTCACATAAAGTGAAGGGAATGACGCGTAGCCTTATAACATCATCGGAAAGTTGGGTGGTCTTCATCATTGTGCAAATATTCTGGAATTTGTTAATGAAGATGTAGGAATCTTCGGATTCCAGCCTATGAAATTTGGGCAACATATTAATGAACTGGGGCTTAATTTCAAAGTTATCCCATTAGCCGGCGGAAGTGAAAGACAAGTGGGAAGTGCGGTGCTGGTTGGATAGAAAAGATCCTGGAGCGCGATTCGTTGGGGCGCTTCAACAGGCGGGTGTTGTGGGTTATTCGCACCAAGTTGAGGTGGAATCAGTCCCGAAGTAGGTAAGGGGTTGTTAGGATTGAATCCTGACATCTCCTTAGAAGATAATGAATATGAAGATGAAGGTAAAGAAGTGAATGGAATTCCGACTTCGGAGTCGAACGCGTCGTCAGTAGGCACTAACGAGACACAGACTAAACGGGCGCTAGTGTCCCTAGTCCAATCGGACATACACTAACGAGGTGTAGTGTAGTCAAAAAAAAAATAGAAGGTGGGGGTAAGAAAACGTCAATGAGAAAATGAGGGTGAAAGTTGGGTGCAAAGGATTTCTAGCGACAAAATGGCAAGTTTTTGTAAAATTTTTTGTTTTGTGGTTTTTTTTATAAAGATTTTTGCAAAAGTTTTTATACGGAACTACGGCACACTTTCAAGCAATCACAATTTGAACATGCACAATCAAGCCTAGAGCTAGGGTCTCTTAAATCAACTAGACTGCTCCTAACTGATCCAAAGGACAAGTTGTGAGATATCCCTCAAATCGCCTCTTCACCGCCAATTGTGGCCAGGTAAACATAAGTAAAGAAATGAGGGACACGCTCACGAATCACCGTGAGACGGGCCTTTTAAAATTACCTTTCCACTTGTCTAGCCTAGGCACCACAAAGTTAGGTTTAGATAAACGACCGATTTCCTACAACCTTCCTTTGTCCTAATGAGCGCGACAGTCCTTATTGGCTGAGTCTAAATATTTTTTAATTAACTCGAGAGTTGATGCAAATGCTTTTTGTGATTTTTGGGGTCCTAGGATGGGTAATGAAATCCCCACCCAATCTGTATTGGTGTTATAGCCCCTTAAAAATCCGTTTTAAAAATGCAAATCAGTAAACACACAAAAATCTAAAACACTTGCCAAAAAAAATTTTATTTACGGAGCAAAGAATCCTGCACAAGATTGATTTATTAGAGAGGGGGAAGAAGTTTTGCGCAAAGAACCCTGCAGGAAAATTATTCAGAGGAGCACAGAGGGTTACAGAGAAGGTAAGGAACACTTACAGAGAATTTAGATTGCTGATGTCAGCAAACCGCCGTGGTTCCGCCGCCAATTGTATGTTGGTGCCGAGGTTCCGGGGTGGAAGAATAGGTTCAGATCTCCAAAATCTTTCTGTTTGCTGTTGTGGTTCTCCTCTGTCTGTTCAGATCTGCTGTTTCTGGATTTGTTCACCGAGCTTGCTCCAGATCTGAATCTGTTCGTCTTTCCGTTCCTGCACAATTTGCACAAAAACCCTTCAAAAAATAACAAGATGATAATTTTTTTAAATATTTTTCAGTTTTTATGATTTTTTTAATTTTTTAATTAACCCGAAATTACAAAAAGAAAATAACTACCATTATCCCCGACAACGGCGCCATTTGATTGTTGAGCTTTTTGCGTGCGCGTTTTAAAAATCAAAGTTAAGAATACCGCAATCAAAACGGTGTCGCTTGGTAGCTAGCCGGTTGAGTAGGGGTCGGTCCACAGGGAAAACGTGTTCTTTTCTTATTGTTCTAACGAGTCAATTCCTATTTGTGGTAGGTTTTGATTTTATAAAAACTAAGATTGAGTTTGATTTGGATTAAAATCTTGCTAGGGTTAGGATTAGGTTAGTTTGGAAAGTTAATTCTACTCACTGATTTCTTTGCCCTAATTAAGAACATAGGTGTTAGGGTAATAATTAACAAAGGGGATTAGCACGACAAGGAAGAAACTTCGTTTCTTCCTTTTGGTCCTTGTGCGTCCTTTCTTAATTCTTAGCCCTAAACTCTATCTAAATCATCCACAACCGGTCTAACTAGGGAATCACCGCTATCTCATAGGATAGGATGCCGTAGTGAGCGGTGTGTGGTTAATTTAGATAGAGTCCTAATTTATAAAGTTATGAGGGCAAGAAAAGAATGAGAGATTTCCATCTCTCAAACCTACCCAATCCTAACCCTAACAAGTGAGGAACTACTCACTCATAAGGGAAATTGCGACAAAATTCATTTTTATAAATTTTCTTTGTAATTAACTAATGTACTTGCAGATAAATGAAGACAGGTAAAAATTGCAAAGAAATAAAATTGCAGATAAGAAAAATTCAAGATAAAAAAAACTTACTTTTATTGACACCTCTTGACGATTACAATGGAATTGAAAGATTAATCTAGAATTAAAAAGAGGCATGTCCCAAAAGAGGCTGTAGGCTTTCCTATTTATAGATAGGAGAAACCCTAGGGTTTACATCTGATCCACATCTGAAATTACAATACTACCCTAAGAAAGCCGGGTTAAAGCACCGACACCACCGACACTTTGCACCGATACGTGCACAGGACGGCTGCGGATCCGCAGCCAGAAGCCTTGTTTGGCCGCGGTTCCGCGGCCGTTTGATGGGCTCTTGGGTTCAGTTCTTCTTTGATGCTTCAAGTTGCTTTTTTAATCTATTTTTTTCACTTGGTTCTTCAGAATCTTTTCTACTTTCTTCCAGATTTCCAACAGTGCAGAATTTGTGGACTTTTACCGTAAGCTTCGCGTTGAAATCTTGAATCTTTGTGCTGCCCTCGTTCTTTGTGCAATCAAATTGTTCATTGATGTTCGTTTGTTCCTCAAACTGGTGGGCGGCATCTTGCAGATTCCTCTATTTGTTGGTCGTAATCTCACATTTGTAGCGTCTTTTCACCATTTTCACTGTATTGTTCTGAAAACCTGTAACCTGCAACTATTTAGCAGACATGGATCAAAAGCACCTATTTATTTGCAATATGATTAAGAATGGGGAATATAATAATGCAAAATTCTGATATGAACAGCAGGCGCCCAGGCAAACACGTCGGAGTTGTTCTTGCGGAAGTGTCCCGTTATGGGACTTCCCGGGCCCACTAGCAAGAGACGCTCGCGCTTTCCGACTCGGAACCTGTCAGAAGCGACCCGATCTGAACAAGTTTTTCGTTGTCCCCTTCTACGAGGGGGACCTCTGTCAGAGGCTCCACCGGGTCCCTCGGACCTCTGCTTGCTCGTCTCGAGTGTCTAGAGAACCCCTGATGTCACCCTCACCTTCGACATCGTCGACCGGTCTCTCCAATGAAGATGTTGCGGTGAAGCAAACCTTCACAATTCGCTGGTCTCCATAGACCCGACCTATCCCACCCTGGTCAAGAGGGAACTTTACCACCAGGTGATAGGTCGATATCGGGGCCCGGAGGGAGTTCAGCGTGGGGCGGCCGAGGAGGGTGTTGTAGGCCGATGGAATTCTTGCTACGATGAATTCCACCGGCAGTGTCAGCGTACGGTTGGTTTCCCCGACGTTGAACTGTAGAGTGATTACCCCTTTCGCCGGGATGGAGTGGTTGGTGAATCCTGAGAGGACGTGGGAGGTCAGCCTCAGGTCTGCCGAGGAGAGCCCCATACGCAGGAAGCAGTCGTGGAAGAGAATGTCTGCCGAGCTCCCCGAGTCGACCAGGATCATGTGCACCTTGTATTGATGGACTCGAGCCGTAATCACCAGGGGGTCGTTGTGGGGCAAGGATATGCCGTGAAAGTCCCCATCATCAAAAGTGATCGGCTTGGTCTCCCTTGACCTCTTCGTCGGTCAGCTGTCGGCCTCCGCGGCTGGCGCGGGGTGCCGAGTCTCGTATGTACCCGACGTACCCCCGGCCGTCATGACCACGATTTTCGACGAGCTTTGGTTCCCTTTAGTGAGGTTCCTAACACCCTCGGTAGGGTTGTTTTTGAGCTGCCATGGAGAGTCTCGCGTGCGCGACCCCGTTGAGAGAGCAGGTGCCGGTCGTGCATGTAAACAAAAGAGCTGACCGCCACCGCCTCGGGAGGGACAGGGGTGCGACGAGACTCGGGGCGAAACTATCTAGCGTAAGACCTCGAAGCCAAGCTTAGCGGTGCCCACCGGGTTTTCGCGTACGTCGGCCCGAGGAAACCGCGGTTGCCGGAAATGATGAAGCGGCGGTCGGCAGTGCCTACGCGGACGGAGTCTTCTTTCCCCCTTTAGGGGTCCTGGTCCCGAGACGGGAGAGCGGCGATTTGGTGATCTTGCCCCGCCGTTTGTATGCGGATCAACGCCTCCACTACAGAGGCGAGTCGGTCTATCCGACCGGCGAGGGCGTTGATGGCATTCGGCGGAGGAGGTTCGTCCGCACCTCCGTTGAGGGGGAAGCGACGGTTGGTGCTTCGATCATCGTGACGATCGCTTGACATTAGGTTGAGATCGGAAGGCGAACTTTTGTTTTCGTAGAATCAAGAACGATTCCCACAGACGGCGTCAGCTGACGCGACCTGGATCGCGCCAAGATGTTACCTGTTAGTTATATGTATGCCCTAGAGGCCATTACTATACATAGGATGTATATTGTAGTGGATGCTGGGACATATATAGGGAGGACTTTCTTGCTCGACATGATAGTATGCTATCTGGTTGCTCTTTACCTTAACGTGTACACTGATTGTCTCCCTGTTACATGTTGGTAAAGCCCTTAGGATCTGTACTTGACTACCTGGACTATGATGCGGATCATACTAGTGGGGACATGGTAGTCCATAAGTACATCCTTCAAAGTCCCTAGTCGTGGGTGTATCGAGACGGGGCATCGATATACCAGAGTAGACTAGCGTATACCTTCTCGACCCATACAGATGGGCGATGGATGATCCCATATCCATCGGTGTTTGACATCAGAGATGGTATACGGGTGCTCAGTAGAGACTGGGTACACTGGACGGACTCGCCAAGAACTCCCAGATGGTATTATACCTCACGTCAGATGGCAGTTCTCTGGTGACACTGGTACAGAGTAGTCTGTTGACCCGAGATCGTCATAGAGTCTTGTGTGGTTCCCACTGTGCTTTGATTTCCATCTTACCACGTCCAAGAGGGCGTGCAAAACGGTGGTTTTTGGGTACAGTCCCGAGTCACATGGAGGCAATGAGCGATAGGAGGGGATTCGTCTCTCCCGGTATAGGGGGTTGATGTTGCGCTGTGTTCGATTGGCTATAACAGGAAATCCCTGGCCAGGGTTGCTGAGATTTACTGGTAAGTGTTACCAGTAGTTTCTCGAATTGTTATAGACCTCATATCGACACGACTTATCGAGCTATTGGGGTCTGACGTTTACCACCCCTAGGCGGGATATGCGACATATCAGACGATCAGACCGGACTGTACGGTAGTGTTACTGGTTGGATTCACTGGAGTGTGAGCGGGCTTGCTCGTCGATCTTCAGATCGCTCAATATCCGGGTGGCCGTTACGTTTAGCAGACCGCTTGCGGCTTGTGGGTGTTTGATATGATCATCACCTGCTGCCGGCGTATTGACGAGTCTTTAGAGTCTTACACAGAGGTTTCCTGGCTCAAGCGAAACGAAATAGGAGCGCATATGAGATATGTGCGGGACCGAGAATAATACGTGTATATGATACCGTATTACATTCTCGCGATGAATGTGTCGTATGGTTATATGCGATATAACCTAGTTATCGAATCGAGGGTTGATTCGATAAGACGATACATTGGATACTAGTCGGTTATATGCGATATGACCGGATCGTTAAATCAAGTGTTGATTTAATGATTTAATGCATAATTATATATTTGATATATTACTTTGCGTTAACTAGTATTGGTTCACTTTAAATGGATTTTCTCACTCGGATTGTACACATTGTATATGTGATATACTTTTGTGCACTTCATTGTATCATGTTTGATGATACATGTTATGCTAGGGTTTTTGTGTAAAGATCAAACCATGGTTACATGATTATGGTTAGGGTTTTGTTTTATTCACTTATTTTTTTATCCATTTCTTTTGGAAAATAAATGGAAAGGAGAAAAGAATGGTGGCTTAATTTGGAGTTTAGTTGAAGCTTCATGAAACTTTGATCAAGTCAACCATTCTTATCTCATCCTTAACCCTAACCATTCCCACTAACCATGATTCATTCTCTACACTTGACTAGAGTTAATATTATGATAAGTATTGTTATTCTTTTCTTTTTTGAATAATCTTATCACAATATTCTTCTTCTTCTTCATCTTCTTTCATGAAGAAAAAGCTTTCTTCATCAATGGTGATTGATGATAAAGAGTGAGAAATCCAATTCTAAATTGAACCCACTTCCTATTTCTTCATCCTCTACCTCTTGCCAAGTAGTAGAGTGTGTTTTCTTCACAAGTTTCTTGACTTGATGAAGTCGGAGCTTGATTTAGCGATGCCTCGACGTAGATCATCTTCGGCACGTCGTCGATGACCTAGCCCGCTTCTTCTCCGATGAAGCCGACACAAGAGCCCGGATTTCGGATTTGTACAGCGGAGATGACTTCTTCATGGAGCTATGGAGGTGGACAAACGGATCTACAAAGGTTGTATATCCGTATCCCTTAGTTAAGGGTTAACTAGTTTTCTTTTCGCCTAGATTTCTAGCCAACGATCCGTATTAGGGTTTCTCGGCACCGTTAATTTTTGAAATTGGCATGGTTGATGCCATGTGAGACCTCACTAGGGTGCCTAGGAACCCTACAGTGGTATCAGAGCCTAGCTAGAGCCTTAGACGGAGTCTAGACGGACTTTGAAGTCCGATTGAACCAAAAATCCGAACCCAAAATAGCTCTATGGACTTTTTCCAAATTCTGGGAATTTTCCAAATTAAAAATGCGTAAAAAATTCAGCAGGGAATTATAAGAATTACGGTGTAATTTTTTTTCCATGAATAGTAAATCTCGCGGCGGAAGCGCGGCAGAAGCTTGCCTTCTGCGGCGGTTCCGCCGCACCTTGATGACGTCATCGTCGTATGTTTGCACAGTAACTCTTATTATATTATGCTAGATTTTCTGGGTATTTTTAAATTTTATTCAAGAGTTGAATTTTCTGGAGTTGTTTTGGGGATTCGGTGTTTCAATCGGAGTATCAAATTTTGTCTGTGTGGCTTTCCGGATAAATTTTAGAATATGTTAAAAAGTTCGACCGGATATAAATACCCAATTTTTCCCCTGTCGGGAAATTTCCAAGTGTTGGATTTTTCCGTTGTTTCACGACGTTCTAAGTAGTGCAAGTAACGCGATGGTCCCTCTAGAAGACAACAAACCTTAACTCGATTATGTGACCGTCTTGAACTGCCCTTTGAACCTTCGGGTTTGGGGCAGTACGGCGTGCCACATGTGAGGCGTTGGCTTGACCCTTCTACGGCTGGACCGTTGGTACTGAGGCACGAACTGAATGTTGTTAGACTTATTTCATGTGTTGAGCTGTATCGGGGAAACTTGGGTGTTCGATTGTTCGATCGGAAAGTTTAACATTTTCTATTTATCTGGAATGTGATACAATAATTGGAATTCACAAATAGTTATGAGATAACTGAATGAATGTTATAGCCATAGCACTTTAGTCTCACTTGATCGGTTGCCACGGAATTTTGATGTGATCAAAAGTCCGTCGCAATCACGTAGCGTACGCGGATACTCGCCGGGTAAACTTAATAGACAGCCTCGCTCCATAGCCCCGACCAAGTGACTGTAGGAGAACCCCGTCGCCGAAAGCATCCGTCCGGGTGCTCGCGGTAGCGGTGTTCCGCCTTGGTGCACTTCGTCGACGGTATCGGGGGTGCGACCGTCTACTAAAGTTTGCGACGAGCATTCGATCAGGATGTCGGGAATCTTGTTGAATTACCCGACTTAATATTGAAAAGTGTTTTCGATTTTGAGACTAAAATGCGGGGTTTATAATTGTTAGGCATGTGATGTCTAAGGAATTCATTTGGTCAGGCATGCAATGTCTGAGGTGGTTGCGGATTCCAACTGTTGTAGTTTTACACTTTTTTTTTCTGTGACCGTAAGTGTAATATGTGATATCGCCGGTTTCGTTGCTATATGTCAACGACAATTGGGATGCGCATGTTTACTTACGTTGATGACATGTGATGTTATGTGTTGCTGGATATGTTATATTGGATCGTCGTGTTTGAATAGCCGGGGGTTTTTATGTGAGATGAGTGTTTTTCATTTTCATTCATGTAAAAATCTGTATATAATATTCTTTTATTTGGGGCACTTCCAGGTTGCGGAAGATGTCACCGTTTGTATATTATTTACTTTTCCGCACTAGGATAGACCCAAGGAGGGGAGCACAAGTAACCGGGTTCTGGAGTCCAGTGGGAGACCAACTCGAGGAGTCGAGTCCGGGTCTCCTAACTCCAGAATTGGTAGGGTTGCTTGCCGCTCTCGTAGGGGTCTAGGGGTGTGGGTTTGGCTATTCATCACGACCGTGGAATCCGTGTTTTATACCGGCTCGTATCGAAAACACGGACGTCCTAGTATATCCAATATTTCATATGATTCTTCTGCTGCGTTATCTGTGATGTGATCATGTGATGTTCTGTGATAGATACTTTATATAGTATATATGATATATTATATAGGCGTTACTTATGTTTTACACCCGCGCTAGCCCTGCCCCGCTCTGCCGTTAGTTACCTAACCTAACGGTGCACGAGGGGACATCGAGGCGAATGCGGATGGCATAAGTGTACGTCGTATTTATCTGTGATGTTTAGGTACTTAAATGATGGGACTTCATTAATGTGATTAATGAAATAAAAGAAACCTAAGATGTTGTAGAATCGAATTTCAAAATAAAACAGGTAGCTACAGTTCTTGCTTTGCACAGCGGTATATGAGATATATCCTGCACCTTATTCGATGAGGAAAGGACCGAGATCCCTTCACCGGGAGTGATTCCTTTAGCAATAACTGGCAGATGCTACACACTCGGTTTGTCTTTTGATTGCTTTTAAGTGTTTTTGCTTTGCACAGTGATATATGTGATATATCCCGCACCTCATTCGACGAGGAAAGGACCGACGATCCCTTCACCGGGAGTGACTCCTTTAGCAAAACTGGAAAAGCCTCAAAAACACTCCATTTCAAAATTCATTCGATCCTACAACGATATCAAGTTCATTACGCAATAGGTTTTCAGAAAAACCTGTCGTAGCCCTCCGTCATTTCAGATATGTACTGGTTAGTATTCGTGCTGCGTTTGTTGACCTCTGTCAAGGCGCAGTGTGCGGTAGCTGATTAGTGCTTATCTGCATAAGCATATGATGTGATTGATTTAGGGTAGTCGTGCGACCTTGTTGACCTCTGTCAAGGGTCGTGCGGGTGGGTTTACTTCAATCAGGAAATGACGGGTTGAACTTGACTAGCAGCCTATGGTTTGTTGACCTCTGTCAAGGTAATAGGACGCTAGGGGCAAAATATTATCGGGAATTTCAAGTGTTGAAATTTGCAATGAGATTGCATACCTTCTATGAGATAGTTGGATCCCGATACCCGCTGCGAGTAAGAGTTACTCCTGGGAGAGTTTTATACATTACAATTAGCCGATCAAGTAGGTGTCTAGAAAGGTGTCAACGGGGTTACGCCTCTGGGAAAACGAGGTTTACATTAATTAGGTTCGTGCGAAAGCACGGGGGACCTCCCTCAAAGTACCGACACTGGCCTGGCTGAAAGATTGGCAAACTTGTAGTGTGTAATTAATCCCGGCTAGTCTTTCCTTTTAGGGTTTGAAGGAAGATTTGATAAAAAGCAGTGGGAGCCATCCTGATTAGATAAAATAAAACCAATCTATTCTTGCAAGAGCGCACGCTGAGTGTTTTCTTCTCTCTCTCTCCAGGTAGCGACCATATCACGCCTTAATCAAGATAATAATACGGATTATTGACCGAACCCGCTTGTTATACTGAGCTGGGGAACGTTGGTCCCGCTCCAACTTATAAATGTTATAAGACAGAGCAGGAAATTGGGGAATACCAGATTTCCCGTGCCGCCCAAACGAAGAGAGTGCATGCTGATGCATCATCTTCGGGTGTGTTCATTACAGAGAACTGTTTCTCAGTATCCTTTACGTCCTGGGTATGTGATACCGGATCAGGATCCCAGATATGTAATCTGTTACATAGGGTTACAGAAAGGTAGAGGACTGAGAACGGGTGATAAGTTTCATGAGGCAGAAAACGGGGCAAATGTTGCAGCCAAGTCTGTTGGTCACTGTCACCCTGTATTACAAATACATTGATTCTGAACGAATGTTATTAGATACCGAACCTGATATACAAAATCGTATCTATCTCTTTATTAGTAAAGAAATGATAAAATTTTGTATTGTTGGATAATGTTTTGAACATTTCCTATATCAAAAGTTGATCGGTTCAGGCACGTTATCTAAAAGCATTGCTGTTCTAAATCAAACTACAGTTCTTAGTATACAGAACACACACAAGAGGAAGAGTTCAGAACTGAACGAATTCTTCTTAAGGCATTGTAGACTAGGTCAGATCAATGTGACCCGACTAGCTAGAGTTACATATAGATGCATATTTAAATCAGTTTGAATTTACATCTTGTGAAACTCGCCAGTCATGTCACAAAGATAAGATGACCATAGCTCCGTTTACTGGAAACAGAGAAAGAGTTAATGAACTCTTGGGACTGATACATGATGATGTATGTAAGGTCTCCTGTCTACACATGCCAGGACTGATTCTTTATACTTCATTACATTCTCTGATGATCTTTCGAGATTCAGACCTATGTTCCTGTTGAAACACAAGTCCGAACCTTTTGAGATATTCACAGAATATAAGCGAGAAGTAAAGAACCAAAATACGGGTATAAGTATTATGTCCTATGATGAGATCAAGGAGGAGAATACTTGAGCACGGAAATACTGGACTATTCTAAAGGAGAATGAGATTCTCTCTCAGCATTACTCCTCCGTATACACCATAGCACGATGGTATATCGGGGCGGAGCAAATACACCCTATTTGATATGGTGTGCTCTATGATGAGTACTACTGAGTTACCTATTTCCTTTTGGGAGTTATGCACTTGAGAAGCTGCATACCTATTGAATAGGGTTCGAATCAAATCAGTTGCCTACCACTTCATATGTGATATGGTAAGGGAAGAACCCATGTCTTAAGCCAGTTAAGATTTGGGGTTGTCCGGCCTATGTCTAAAAGCAAAATCCAGACAAGCTCGAGGCAAGGTCTGTTATGTAGAACTGGAAGTGTTCCAGCTATACAAACTACAGCATGATTTGGTACAACCAGAGGATTCAGTGGTTACCAACGAACCTCAGCCTCTCCGCCGATCTAGTAGGGTTTTCTCACCCACCTGAGAGATACATAGGTTTCTCTATGACAGTGGGAGCGAGGATTGCATCATGAGATGATGACCCAACTAGTTTCGAGCAAGCCATCGAGAGTAAGACTCTGTAAGAATGGCTGGATGTTTAGTGATCTGAGATGGAATCCTTATACACCAACAAAGTATGGACTTTGGTTGCTATACCTGAAGGGTTAAATCCCCATCAGGAGCAAGTATATCTTGAGAAGATTACTTGGTGTAGATGGAAAAGTTGAGACTTTCAAAGCTAGACTTGTTAAAAGTTTACATCATTGACCAGGTGTGGATAATGATGAAACCTTTTCAAGTAGCTATGCTTAAGTCCATCCAGATCCTACTTGTCACGGCTACATACCATGACTACGATATCTGGTGGTTGGGTGTCATGACTGCTTTTCTAAATGATGTTTTAGAAGAGTGCGTCTATAAGTACACAGCCAGAGGGCTTCGTAGACAGTGGGAGCAGCGGAAACGTGTACAAGATGCTTTATAGGATTAAAGCAGGCATCGCGGAGTTGGAAAATCTGTTTTGATGGATTAGTCAAACAGTTTGACATCATCAAAATGGTAGATGAACCTCGTATATACAAAAAGGTAGTAGGGAGTATGGTGATGATCCTCGTAGAGTACGTGGATGACATACTCCTGATAGGGAAAGAGTTTCCTATGCTACGCTCGATCAATCTCCGCTTATCACAATGATTCTCCACATAGGATCAAAGTGATACCTCCTAAATCCTGGGTTTTGGATCTATGAGATAGATCTAAATGGATGTTAGGATTCTCACTAGTTGTTGTGAGATGGTATCAATCGATCCTGGGGAGAATCACTGGAAGTGTTCCAGGGTGATAAAGACGACTGAGTGTCAGTCACAGGCATTGTCTTTACCCTAAGTAAAGGGACGGTATGTTGGAAGAGTTCCAAGCTAGATACCGTGACATACTAGACGATGAAGGCAGCATACATCGCTACTTAAGATGCTACCAAAGAGGCTGTTTGGATGTATATTGGTTCATGAGATGAACTATGTTCCTCCCATTGTGTGACAATGGAGTTGTGGCTTATGCCAAGGAACGCCGGTCCCATCAATGATCCAGACATATTCTAAGGCAGTATCACCTGATCATGGAGATGGTTGATCTCCAGGGGATCGAGATAAGGAGAGTAGATTCTGAGGACAACACAGCGGATCCACTCACAAAGGCCTGTTCCCAAAGAGAGATTTTTTTATGGGATGGTTGAGTATGAGATACTGCAACCACTGCTACAGATGGCCCTAGTGCAAGTGGGAGATTGTTAGTTATATGTATGCCCTAGAGGCCATTACTATACATAGGATGTATATTGTAGTGGATGATAGGACATATATAGGGAGGACTTTCATGCTCGACATGATAGTATGCTATCTGGTTGCTCTTTACCTTAACGTGTACACTGATTGTCTCCCTGTTACATGTTGGTAAAGCCCTTAGGATCTGTACTTGACTACCTGGACTATGATGCGGATCATACTAGTGGGGACATGGTAGTCCATAAGTACATCCTTCAAAGTCCCTAGTCGTGGGTGTATCGAGACGGGGCATCGATATACCAGAGTAGACTAGCGTATACCTTCTCGACCCATACAGATGGGCGATGGATGATCCCATATCCATCGGTGTTTGACATCAGAGATGGTATACGGGTGCTCAGTAGAGACTGGGTACGCTGGACGGACTCGCCGAGAACTCCCAGATGGTATTATACCTCACGTCAGATGGCAGTTCTCTGGTGACACTGGTACAGAGTAGTCTGTTGACCCGAGATCGTCATAGAGTCTTGTGTGGTTCCCACTGTGCTTTGATTTCCATCTTACCACGTCCAAGAGAGCGTGCAAAACGGTGGTTTTTGGGTACAGTCCCGAGTCACATGGAGGCAATGAGCGATAGGAGGGGATTCGTCTCTCCCGGTATAGGGGGTTGATGTTGCGCTGTGTTCGATTGGCTATAACAGGAAATCCCTGGCCAGGGTTGCTGAGATTTACTGGTAAGTGTTACCAGTAGTTTCTCGAATTGTTATAGACCTCATATCGACACGACTTATCGAGCTATTGGGGTCTGACGTTTACCACCCCTAGACGGGATATGCGACATATCAGACGATCAGACCGGACTGTACGGTAGTGTTACTGGTTGGATTCACTGGAGTGTGAGCGGGCTTGCTCGTCGATCTTCAGATCGCTCAATACCCGGGTGGCCGTTACGTTTAGCAGACCGCTTGCGGCTTGTGGGTGTTTGATATGATCATCACCTGCTGCCGGCGTATTGACGAGTCTTTAGAGTCCTACACAGAGGTTTCCTGGCTCAAGCGAAACGAAATAGGAGCGCATATGAGATATGTGCGGGACCGAGAATAATACGTGTATGTGATACCGTATTACATTCTCGCGATGAATGTGTCGTATGGTTATATGCGATATAACCTAGTTATCGAATCGAGGGTTGATTCGATAAGACGATACATTGGATACTAGTCGGTTATATGCGATATGACCGGATCGTTAAATCAAGTGTTGATTTAATGATTTAATGCATAATTATATATTTGATATATTACTTTGCGTTAACTAGTATTGGTTCACTTTAAATGGATTTTCTCACTCGGATTGTACACATTGTATATGTGATATACTTTTGTGCACTTCATTGTATCATGTTTGATGATACATGTTATGCTAGGGTTTTTGTGTAAAGATCAAACCATGGTTACATGATTATGGTTAGGGTTTTGTTTTATTCACTTATTTTTTTATCCATTTCTTTTGGAAAATAAATGGAAAGGAGAAAAAAATGGTGGCTTAATTTGGAGTTTAGTTGAAGCTTCATGAAACTTTGATCAAGTCAACCATTCTTATCTCATCCTTAACCCTAACCATTCCCACTAACCATGATTCATTCTCTACACTTGACTAGAGTTAATATTATGATAAGTATTGTTATTCTTTTCTTTTTTGAATAATCTTATCACAATATTCTTCTTCTTCTTCATCTTCTTTCATGAAGAAAAAGCTTTCTTCATCAATGGTGATTGATGATAAAGAGTGAGAAATCCAATTCTAAATTGAACCCACTTCCTATTTCTTCATCCTCTACCTCTTGCCAAGTAGTAGAGTGTGTTTTCTTCACAAGTTTCTTGACTTGATGAAGTCGGAGCTTGATTTAGCGATGCCTCGACGTAGATCATCTTCGGCACGTCGTCGATGACCTAGCCCGCTTCTTCTCCGATGAAGCCGACACAAGAGCCCGGATTTCGGATTTGTACAGCGGAGATGACTTCTTCATGGAGCTATGGAGGTGGACAAACGGATCTACAAAGGTTGTATATCCGTATCCCTTAGTTAAGTGTTAACTAGTTTTCTTTTCGCCTAGATTTCTAGCCAACGATCCGTATTAGGGTTTCTCGGCACCGTTAATTTTTGAAATTGGCATGGTTGATGCCATGTGAGACCTCACTAGGGTGCCTAGGAACCCTACATTACCTTCCGTTGATCTGCTGATGGCGGCGATGGGTGGCTGAGATTGGATCTGGAGGCTGTCGCTCGTGAAGCGTGTGGATCTCAATGGGTTTGGAGTTATGGTTGCCGAGCTACCTGCAAGGGCCCGGGGTGGTTGTACCACCTAGGAACCTCCGACGATCAAGTTAGACTAGAGATCCGAGCAGAATAACGACTTAGTGGAGTAAAAATGGCTTACTTGAACCGTATGAAGAAGGGGTTTATATAGCGGTGGCAGCAAGCGAGGCAGGCGCGAGAATCACGCCGGCCGTTACGCTCCCGACGTCACGCCCGCGTGATGAGCGGGACCTCCCATTAATGGCGAGACAGGCTCGTTAATGGGAGATCGTGGTGGCGTGAAACGTGGGATGTGGCCGGCGGAGATCTCGCGCATGGCGAGATTCGCGGGATGGCGGTTACGCCTGCAAGCACGGTCGATGGGACCGAGGAAGATGACCTCGGCAGGAGAGCTCGCGGAGGAGCGGGAGAGCCGAGGCATCTTGGTTCTACTCGAGCCCGGAGGCGAGCTGAGGGGGCCGAGGAGGCTCGGGCCTGTGATAGCTCGAAGACGAGCTGTGGGGCTGAGGAGGCCAATTGTGCTAGGGGCTCGGAGGTGAGTCAGCGTTTGCTTGTAGGACGGGCACAGGAGTGGTCTGGTCGACCACTGTAGGTCCTTTCTTGTGAGTCCTGGGACACGTCATCTGCCACGTGCCCTGATCTGGAAGATCACCGATATCGAGCATCATCAGGGAGGGATGGCGAAAGTTTTAGACCCGAGAGGTCCGACAACGAAGGAACCTGTGTTGATTTTATAGGCGACAACTTTAGTTATATTCCTTTTGGTGGTGGGAGAAGAATATGCCCGGTACGACATTTCCGGCGGCTAATGTAGAGCTTGTTCTCGCTCTTCTTCTGTTTTATTTCGATTGGGAGCTTCCAGATGGGATGAATCCTGAGGATCTTGACATGATGGAACTGTTCGGATCAACACTAGGAAGGAGAGCTGATCTGTGCTTGGTTGCCAAACCTCACAATTTATCGTTGCCTATTTTCTAGTATTCTTGTGTATGATAATATACACTACTTATTACGTATGATAATTATCTATTCCTAAAGTTTTAGTAGGAGGCATCATAATCAAAACACAATATGAGGTGTTGTTACTTAGTGGTATATATTGATCAAATTGTTTCTAAAGCATTTGCAATCTAAATACAAAGGATCCTCTCAATATGTCATGTTAGATAACTTCTTTTCTTTTGGTTCTAGATATATATACCTCCTTGTATATTATGTTTTGCCATGTAGAAATTATTCGGAATGCCGGGCACCGGATAGAAGAGAGAAAGAGATGGAAAATTTCGAACACATTTCGAGCTTGGTGGAGTTTGTGGTCTTATTTCTTTTTCTTTCATGACCTGACATATTACGGGCATGGCACACTGTAGAATTTTTCATAGTTTAGGTGGGCATCATCTTTTTTTTTTTGGCTTTATTCCTAGAAACTATAGTTAAAATTATGGTAAATTGTATAAAAAAAAAACCGGCAAAGTTTTCCGCTATTAAAATATGCCTGGCCTAAAGAATCTTGTAAAGAGAAACCCTAGGATAGTTTTCCGCTGTCAAAAACCACCTGCATGCAATATTTGTAAAGTCACTTGCAAGATGTATGTACTTAACTGACATATCTGTATAGTTTCCTACAATATGTATGCACTAAGTCATTGCAGAGAGCGAGTTTTGGGCAACGGAAAACTTTTCCTGGAGGGTTTCCTACAAATTGTAGTGATCGAACAGAAATTTTTCGAACTCACGGTCTTCCTGAGTGATCTCTTGGATCGAGCAAACATCAAATATATTATCATTAGGCTCGGAGAGCTGATTCCCCAACTTAAAAATTTTGAGTTCAATTGTCATGTTTCCAAAAGATAGGTTCATCGAACCATTTCGATAATTGATCACCGCATTAGAAGTTGCAAGGAATGGTCGACCGAGTATCACCGGAATTTGACTCCGGGGGTTAGCTACAGGCTGTGTGTCCATAACAATGAAATCGACGGGGAAAATGATGTCCCCTACTTTAATCAACACATCCTCTAACTCACCCCTAGAATGGGTGATGGATCGGTCGGCCATTTGGAGAGTACAATGTGTGGGTTTCAGCTCTCCAGCGCCTAATTGTTCATATACTGAATAAGGAAGCAAATTAACACTGGCACCAAGATCTAAAAGTGTGCGGTTGATGTTCTTATCCCCAATAGTTATTGAAATTGTAGGACAGCCAGGGTCCTTGCGTTTTTGAGGTAAAGGTTGGGTAAGAGCATCACTTACTGCACTAGCCAAGAAAACTTTCTTAGGTACCTGCGATTTCCTCTTCTTGGTGCATAAATCCTTCAAGATTTTAGCGTAAGAAGAGACCTGTTGGATTGCATCTAAGAGAGGTATGTTAATGCTAACCTGTTTGAATAACTTCACAATCTTCTCCATTTATGGAGTTTGTTTATTGGATCTCAACTTGTTTGGAAATGGAATATTTTGAAAATTTGTTGAGTCCAATGTTTGTGGAGTAGATTGCGGAGTTGGAACGGATCCCAGTGTTGGTGTTTTCGTGGAGTGAGATGTGGGTCCGTTCGAATTAGTAGAAGAAGTAGAGCCTTGTGAAGAATGAAGAACAGGCTCTGAAGAAGATGAAGAAGATGAAGAAGAAGAAGAAGAAGCGACGGTCGAGATGTCATTATTATTGCCAACGTTATTGTGCAATACCTTTCCAGATCTCAATGTAGTCACAGCACTCACATTATGATTCTGTTGTTCATGAGCAACATGTGCATTGTGTGTGTGACCGGGATTTGGCAATGATTGAGATATAAGCCTTCCTTTTTCTCACTCGCTTAACGCAGCATTCAGTTGTGCAATTTGGGCTTCAATTGTTTTGATGCTCTGATCATGTGAAGCAGTGTGTTGCACCAAAGACTGAATGGAAGATTGGATGCTGGCTGAGGATTGCGTAGATTGTTTTAAAAACGCATCCAGACTTCGTTATAGTGAGGAAACATTATCGTTATTTGGTTGAACAAAATTATTTTGAGGAAAAGAGTTGTTTGGTGCAAAATTGTTCATTTGATTTTGTTAAGGTTGGGGTTGGAAAGGTTGCTGATATTGAGTTTGTTGAGGGGCTTGTTGTTGTGGAGGAGGCCTCTGAAAATTGTTGTTGCCTTGGAATTGTTGTTGATTTTGATTCCAGGCGAAATTTGGGTGGCTCCTCGAACCAGGATTATAAGTTGAAGAGTATGGATCATTTCTTTGTCTTTGCTGAAAGGCAGCATTGACTTGATCCTGTCCTTGAGCAGGTGGGTTGTAAGGACACTCTTCGGTTAAATGGGACGGATCCGAACAACAAGCGCAAATAGTGCGTGGGGGTAAAGCTGGGGCAAGAGAAGGCGATGAAAATTTGCTCTCAATTGCTTCTAGTTTTTTCGTGAGTGCAGCCATTTCGGCCTTCATTGCAATCGACATATCAAGTTGATGTATGCATGCCCTGGACTGACCTGATGAAATAGATGAAGTGGTCTGTCTAGTGCTTTCCCACTGAAGTGTTTGTTCAGCAAGATCGTCGAGAAATTGCCAAGCTTCCTCGCTCGATTTTGTAAGAAAGTGACCTTGACAAATGGTTTCCAACAACTGCTTAGTTGCTGGGTTCAGTCCTTCGTATAAAGTTTGGCAAAATTGCCATCTCTCGATACCGTGGTGAGGGCACTGAACAAGAAGGTCCTTAAATCTTTCGAAACACTTCCAAAAAGGTTCGGAAGGAAGCTGGGAAAATTGATTAATTTCATTGCGAATTCTCGCGGTCTTGTGATGTGGGTAAAACTTTTTTAGAAAAGCCTTAACAAACTCTTCCCAATTTTTAATGGAATGCGATGTTGTACTATATAGCCACTTTTCAGTTAGGTCACATAAAGTGAAGGGAATGACGCGTAGCCTTATAACATCATCGGAAAGTTGGGTGGTCTTCATCATTGTGCAAATATTCTGGAATTTGTTAATGAAGATGTAGGAATCTTCGGATTCCAGCCTATGAAATTTGGGCAACATATTAATGAACTGGGGCTTAATTTCAAAGTTATCCCATTAGCCGGCGGAAGTGAAAGACAAGTGGGAAGTGCGGTGCTGGTTGGATAGAAAAGATCCTGGAGCGCGATTCGTTGGGGCGCTTCAACAGGCGGGTGTTGTGGGTTATTCGCACCAAGTTGAGGTGGAATCAGTCCCGAAGTAGGTAAGGGGTTGTTAGGATTGAATCCTGACATCTCCTTAGAAGATAATGAATATGAAGATGAAGGTAAAGAAGTGAATGGAATTCCGACTTCGGAGTCGAACGCGTCGTCAGTAGGCACTAACGAGACACAGACTAAACGGGCGCTAGTGTCCCTAGTCCAATCGGACATACACTAACGAGGTGTAGTGTAGTCAAAAAAAAAATAGAAGGTGGGGGTAAGAAAACGTCAATGAGAAAATGAGGGTGAAAGTTGGGTGCAAAGGATTTCTAGCGACAAAATGGCAAGTTTTTGTAAAATTTTTTGTTTTGTGGTTTTTTTTATAAAGATTTTTGCAAAAGTTTTTATACGGAACTACGGCACACTTTCAAGCAATCACAATTTGAACATGCACAATCAAGCCTAGAGCTAGGGTCTCTTAAGTCAACTAGACTGCTCCTAACTGATCCAAAGGACAAGTTGTGAGATATCCCTCAAATCGCCTCTTCACCGCCAATTGTGGCCAGGTAAACATAAGTAAAGAAATGAGGGACACGCTCACGAATCACCGTGAGACGGGCCTTTTAAAATTACCTTTCCACTTGTCTAGCCTAGGCACCACAAAGTTAGGTTTAGATAAACGACCGATTTCCTACAACCTTCCTTTGTCCTAATGAGCGCGACAGTCCTTATTGGCTGAGTCTAAATATTTTTTAATTAACTCGAGAGTTGATGCAAATGCTTTTTGTGATTTTTGGGGTCCTAGGATGGGTAATGAAATCCCCACCCAATCTGTATTGGTGTTATAGCCCCTTAAAAATCCGTTTTAAAAATGCAAATCAGTAAACACACAAAAATCTAAAACACTTGCCAAAAAAAATTTTATTTGCGGAGCAAAGAATCCTGCACAAGATTGATTTATTAGAGAGGGGGAAGAAGTTTTGCGCAAAGAACCCTGCAGGAAAATTATTCAGAGGAGCACAGAGGGTTACAGAGAAGGTAAGGAACACTTACAGAGAATTTAGATTGCTGATGTCAGCAAACCGCCGTGGTTCCGCCGCCAATTGTATGTTGGTGCCGAGGTTCCGGGGTGGAAGAATAGGTTCAGATCTCCAAAATCTTTCTGTTTGCTGTTGTGGTTCTCCTCTGTCTGTTCAGATCTGCTGTTTCTGGATTTGTTCACCGAGCTTGCTCCAGATCTGAATCTGTTCGTCTTTCCGTTCCTGCACAATTTGCACAAAAACCCTTCAAAAAATAACAAGATGATAATTTTTTTAAATATTTTTCAGTTTTTATGATTTTTTTAATTTTTTAATTAACCCGAAATTACAAAAAGAAAATAACTACCATTATCCCCGACAACGGCGCCATTTGATTGTTGAGCTTTTTGCGTGCGCGTTTTAAAAATCAAAGTTAAGAATACCGCAATCAAAACGGTGTCGCTTGGTAGCTAGCCGGTTGAGTAGGGGTCGGTCCACAGGGAAAACGTGTTCTTTTCTTATTGTTCTAACGAGTCAATTCCTATTTGTGGTAGGTTTTGATTTTATAAAAACTAAGATTGAGTTTGATTTGGATTAAAATCTTGCTAGGGTTAGGATTAGGTTAGTTTGGAAAATTAATTCTACTCACTGATTTCTTTGCCCTAATTAAGAACATAGGTGTTAGGGTAATAATTAACAAAGGGGATTAGCACGACAAGGAAGAAACTTCGTTTCTTCCTTTTGGTCCTTGTGCGTCCTTTCTTAATTCTTAGCCCTAAACTCTATCTAAATCATCCACAACCGGTCTAACTAGGGAATCACCGCTATCTCGTAGGATAGGATGCCGTAGTGAGCGGTGTGTGGTTAATTTAGATAGAGTCCTAATTTATAAAGTTATGAGGGCAAGAAAAGAATGAGAGATTTCCATCTCTCAAACCTACCCAATCCTAACCCTAACAAGTGAGGAACTACTCACTCATAAGGGAAATTGCGACAAAATTCATTTTTATAAATTTTCTTTGTAATTAACTAATGTACTTGCAGATAAATGAAGACAGGTAAAAATTGCAAAGAAATAAAATTGCAGATAAGAAAAATTCAAGATAAAAAAACTTACTTTTATTGACACCTCTTGACGATTACAATGGAATTGAAAGATTAATCTAGAATTAAAAAGAGGCATGTCCCAAAAGAGGCTGTAGGCTTTCCTATTTATAGATAGGAGAAACCCTAGGGTTTACATCTGATCCACATCTGAAATTACAATACTACCCTAAGAAAGCCGGGTTAAAGCACCGACACCACCGACACTTTGCACCGATACGTGCACAGCACGGCTGCGGATCCGCAGCCAGAAGCCTTGTTTGGCCGCGGTTCCTCGGCCGTTTGATGGGCTCTTGGGTTCAGTTCTTCTTTGATGCTTCAAGTTTCTTTTTTAATCTATTTTTTTCACTTGGTTCTTCAGAATCTTTTCTACTTTTTTCCAGATTTCCAACAGTGCTGAATTTGTGGACTTTTACCGTAAGTTTCGCGTTGAAGTCTTGAATCTTTGTGCTGCCCTCGTACTTTGTGCAATCGAATTGTTCATTGATGTTCGTTTGTTCCTCAAACTGGTGGATGGCATCTTGCAGATTCCTCTATTTGTTGGTCGTAATCTCACATTTGTAGCGTCTTTTCACCATTTTCACTGTATTGTTCTGAAAACCTGTAACCTGCAACTATTTAGCAGACATGGATCAAAAGCACCTATTTATTTGCAATATGATTAAGAATAGGGAATATAATAATGCAAAATTCTGATATGAACAGCAGGCGCCCAGGCAAACACGTCGGAGTTGTTCTTGAGGAAGTGGACCAAGTCATCTCGTTGAGTTCCTGTCAGAAGCGACCCGATCTGAACGAGTTTTTTGTTGTCCCCTTCTACGAGGGGGACCTCTGTCAGAGGCTCCACCGGGTCCCTCGGACCTCTGCTTGCTCGTCTCGAGTGTCTAGAGAACCCCTGATGTCACCCTCACTTTCGACATCGTCGACCGGTCTCTCCAATGAAGATGTTGCGGTGAAGCAAACCTTCACAATTCGCTGGTCTCCATAGACCCGACCTATCCCACCCTGGTCAAGAGGGAACTTTATCGCCAGGTGATAGGTCGATATCTGGGCCCGGAGGGAGTTCAGCGTGGGGCGGCCGAGGAGGGTGTTGTAGGCCGATGGAATTCTTGCTACGATGAATTCCACCGGCAGTGTCAGCGTACGGTTGGTTTCCCCGACGTTGAACTGTAGAGTGATTACCCCTTTCGCCGGGATGGAGTGGTTGGTGAATCCTGAGAGGACGTGGGAGGTCGGCCTCAGGTCTGCCGAGTAGAGCCCCATACACAGGAAGCAGTCGTGGAAGAGAATGTCTGCTGAGCTCCCCGAGTCGACCAGGATCGTGTGCACCTTGTATTGATGGACTCGAGCCGTAATCACCAGGGGGTCGTTGTGGGGCAAGGATATGCCGTGAAAGTCCCCATCATCAAAAGTGATCGGCTTGGTCTCCCTTGACCTCTTCGTCGGTCAGCTGTCGGCCTCCGCGGCTGGCGCGGGGTGCCGAGTCTCGTATGTACTCGACGTACCCCCGGCCGTCATGACCACGACTTTCGACGTGCTTTGGTTCCCTTTAGTGAGGTTCCTAACACCCCCGGTAGGGTTGTTTTTGAGCTGCCATGGAGAGTCTCGCGTGCGCGACCCCGTTGTGAGAGCAGGTGCCGGTCGTGCATGTAAACAGGAGAGCTGACCGCCACCGTCTCGGGAGGGACAGGGGTGCGACGAGACTCGGGGCGAAACTATCTAGCGTAAGACCTCGAAGCCAAACTTAGCGGTGCCCACCGGGTTTTCGCGTACGTCGGCCCGAGGAAACTGCGGTTGCCAGAAATGATGAAGCGGCGGTCGGCAGTGCCTACGCGGACGGAGTCTTCTTTCCCCCTGTAGGGGTCCTAGTCCCGAGACGGGAGAGCGGCGATTTGGTGATCTTGCCCTGCCGTTTGTATGCGGATCAACGCCTCCACTACAGAGGCGAGTCGGTCTATCCGACCGGCGAGGGCGTTGATGGCATTCGGCGGAGGAGGTTCGTCCGCACCTCCGTTGAGGGGGAAGCGACGGTTGGTGCTTGGATCATCGTGATGATCGCTTGACATTAGGTTGAGATCGGAAGGCGAACTTTTGTTTTCGTGGAATCAAGAACGATTCCCACAGACGGCGTCAGCTGACGCGACCTGGATCGCGCCAAGATGTTACCTTCCGTTGATCTGCTGATGGCGGCGATGGGTGGCTGAGGTTGGATCTGGTGGCTGTCGCTCGTGAAGCGTGTGGATCTCAATGGGTTTGGAGTTGTGGTTGCCGAGCTACCTGCAAGGGCCCGGGATGGTTGTACCACCGAGGAACCTCCGACGATCAAGTTAGACTAGAGATCCGAGCAGAGTAACGGCTTAGTGGAGTAAAAATGGCTTACTTGAACCGTATGAAGAAGGGGTTTATATAGCGGTGGCAGCAAGCGAGGCAGGTGCGAGAATCACGCCGGCCGTTACGCTCCCGACGTCACGCCCGCGTGATGAGCGGGACCTCCCATTAATGGCGAGACAGGCTCGTTAATGGGAGATCGTGGTGGTGTGAAACGTGGGATGTGGCCGGCGGAGATCTCGCGCATGGCGAGATTCGCGGGATGGCGGTTACGCCTGCAAGCACGGTCAATGGGACCGAGGAAGATGACCTCGGCGGGAGAGCTCGCGGAGGAGCGGGAGAGCCGAGGTATCTTGGTTCTACTCGAGCCCGGAGGCGAGCTGGGGGGGCCGAGGAGGCTCGGGCCTGTGATAGCTCGAAGACGAGCTGTGGGGCTGAGGAGGCCAATTGTGCTAGGGGCTCGGAGGTGAGTTAGCGTTTGCTTGTAGGACGGGCACAGGAGTGGTCTGGTCGACCACTGTAGGTCCTTTCTTGTGAGCCCTGGGACACGTCATCTGCCACGTGCCCTGATCTGGAAGATCACCGATATCGAGCATCATCAGGGAGGGATGGCGAAAGTTTTAGACCCGAGAGGTCCGACAACGAAGGAACCTGTGTTGATTTTATAGGCGACAACTTTAGTTATATTCCTTTTGGTGGTGGGAGAAGAATATGCCCGGTACGACATTTCCGGCGGCTAATGTAGAGCTTGTTCTCGCTCTTCTTCTGTTTTATTTCGATTGGGAGCTTCCAGATGGGATGAATCCTGAGGATCTTGACATGATGGAACTGTTCGGATCAACACTAGGAAGGAGAGCTGATCTGTGCTTGGTTGCCAAACCTCACAATTTATCGTTGCCTATTTTCTAGTATTCTTGTGTATGATAATATACACTACTTATTACGTATGATAATTATCTATTCCTAAAGTTTTAGTAGGAGGCATCATAATCAAAACACAATATGAGGTGTTGTTACTTAGTGGTATATATTGATCAAATTGTTTCTAAAGCATTTGCAATCTAAATACAAAGGATCCTCTCAATATGTCATGTTAGATAACTTCTTTTCTTTTGGTTCTAGATATATATACCTCCTTGTATATTATGTTTTGCCATGTAGAAATTATTCGGAATGCCGGGCACCGGGTAGAAGAGAGAAAGAGATGGAAAATTTCGAACACATTTCGAGCTTGGTGGAGTTTGTGGTCTTATTTCTTTTTCTTTCATGACCTGACATATTACGGGCATGGCACACTGTAGAATTTTTCATAGTTTAGGTGGGCATCATCTTTTTTTTTGGCTTTATTCCTAGAAACTATAGTTAAAATTATGGTAAATTGTAAAAAAAAAAACCGGCAAAGTTTTCCGCTATTAAAATATTCCTGGCCCAAAGAATCTTGTAAAAAGAAACCCTAGGATAGTTTTCCGCTGTCAAAAACCACCTGCATGCAATATTTGTAAAGTCACTTGCAAGATGTATGTACTTAACTGACATATCTGTATAGTTTTCTACAATATGTATGCACTAAGTCATTGCAGAGAGCGAGTTTTTGGCAACGGAAAACTTTTCCTGGAGGGTTTTTGTTGAAATCCTTTGGGCCAAGGGATTTTTGACAGAAGAAAACTGTCAGGGTTTTTTGATAATTTTCTCTTCAATAGTTATTGGCAAAACGATGTATGAAGATATACACACCTAAGTCGGAAAATTGTAGGATATAACTTCTCCCGACAATTTTCTAGGATCATAGCCTTCAAATTCAAAGCTAGATAATGCAATCCAGTTAGAACTTTATAATTTGCTAGAATAGCAAGCACTATATATATATATATATATATATATATATATATATAAACAAAAAGGCCCTTAATAGATGCATTTATCTATAATATCTAATCCGAGAATTCCTTTAGAACTTGGATAACACATTCAAAACAACTTCCAAATCACAATTTATATCTCAAACACAAAACTTAATTATGATTTCAATCACAGTTCTACAACAAAAACAAAAACAATGGTCTTCGATCCATGAAAAAATAACGAATATTCAAGAGTCGGGAGTTTTATAATTAACAAAACAACATTTACACCTCAGCTCAAATAATTAAATGCAAACATTAAACAACGACTGAAAATACCAAGAATCTCTTGCCGACCATTATGATAATGGCGGGTTAATGATAAAAACGAATTAAATGAATATCCTGAGCGTACAACAAACGAAGACATCTTGAAAACACGAAGGCTGATATAGTTACAGGAGATGTCATGTCCTCCTCTCTCTCTCCATTTTTCCCCACGGTTAAAACACAAACTGAGCAAACTCACCGGCTAGTTACAAATCCATGTCTCGATTGGATGAGATGACGTCTAAAAGCGATTGATGAATAATGATTCTCTATCGTCCCGTTTTAGGTCTCTTCATTCCACTGTTACCGAATGGGGAAACACTGCCACTAGGATGCGGGCTATCTTCTCTAATTGCTGAATTCAACATAGCTAGCTCTCGAAGTTGTTGCCTCTTGTAGAAATCTTGTGATTCATCCTGAAATAGAAAAGAAAATCCTTAACAGTGTAGAACGGCAGTGTGATGGTCACATCTCCATTCGGTTAAGCTTGAACCATTTGTGCAAAAAAATTCGACATATCATGAATAACAAGTCGAACTAGGCCAAAGCATAAACATCCTACATATGCATCCACCATAAATATTTTATAAAAAAAAAACTACTTTATCCTCATATGCGGTCGAATGTATTCGTAAATGCATATATTGATGGTTGCGGTGTTTATTTTTTTGAGATATTTAATACAACTGGTATAATAGTGTGTGCCAACAAGTTGGTGCCCTTTTCCCAAGGGGCCGGAACTTGTCGATGAAAAGATCCTCCATACCAAGCCACTTGGCAAACCAAACCCAAAAAATGTGTTCCGGAGGAGAGCCCCTACCTGAATTTATATGTACCCGACTTGCGAAGGAGAGGTGTATATAAAAAGGGTTTAACAAGCCCCCCCCCCTCTCTCTCTCTTGCACGCGCGCGTGCACACACATAGGGTTTCCGCCGCATATCCAATGACATGGAGACCGGAAACGGCTGTTTTGGGATCGGATGCTGATGAGGTAGTGTTGGATCCGGCGCCAAGGGGGCGGGATTCGACATTGTAGAACCGAGGTTGGGATCAACATTATAGGTAGGATCCGACGATGTAGGGACTGATATGATGATGTAGGGGTTTGGGCATAAAATGTCGATTTTCGGAGTGGAGAGCGAAGGTTATGGTATGTGATCCCGATTTGATGACGAGAATATCCTAGCCAAGGATGGTCATTGTTAGATTTGGCCATGAGCTAAGGCCGAGAGGGGTCACGTGACCCCCTGGATTTTGAAGGGAAAAACCCGCTGCTATTATTACTCTCATCCCATTTGGCCCACAACCTCCCCCTCCCTCCCTCCTCTTTTCCTGAGACAAGAAGAAATCTCTCTCTCTCTCTCTCTCTCTGTGTGTGTGTGTGTGTGTGTGTGTGTTTCACTGCAACAAACAAAGCCCTTGAGTTCCAACTCGCGAGCGATCTCACCTCCACAGCTCCGCCGTCTCTTGGCTCCGATTTCCCGCTCGTCTCCGACAACTTCAAGACCTTTTTGCAGCTTGAGGTCCTCGATGACAATTGATCCCAAATTAGGGTTCTTTTTATTAAATCTTTCTTGAAAATTCATAATTAAATCATGCATATATTTATTTTAGGGTCATCTCTAAATCTATTTGGGTTGATCTGTTTAAATGATTAAATGTTTAATCGTAGGCTTAGGGTTTTTTAAGGGTTTCTCTTTAACCAATAGGAAATTAGGTAAGGAATTGGGATGGTTTCTTTTAACCCTTTGCAGACGGTGAAATGAAATTATGATTATCATTTTGATAATTGCATTTTTAAGGTAAAATTATACTAAAATACAGTGTACTTTTCTTTTTTAGATAAATATAATGCATCTATGACTTTGTTAAATGCATATGGTTCCCCCTCTGACAAAAAATCTTAGGTCTGCCACTGGCCATGAGTATGATCCGGTGTAGAGAGACCTGATCGAGCATGTGGAGCCGATCCGGTGAAAAGAATGCCCAATCGAGGACATGAGGTGCAATCCGGCGAGAAGGAACGATGCCCAATTGAGGATGTGGACTCCGATCTGACGAGAAGAAAGAGTGATCGAGGACATATGAGTGGGATTTGGCGAGGTTGGCCCGATCCGGCTAAAGGAGGCCCGATCAAGGACGTGGCGTTCGATCTAGCAAAAAGAGGACAATCTACGACGTGGAGTCCAATCCGGTGAAATAGAGTCCCGATCAAGCACATGGAGAGATGTTATGTTATACAACGGAGGGTACTCGTCAAAGAGATGTTTTTTTTTTCCTTTTTCATTGTACTAGTTTCGTTAAAATTTCATAATTTTCATTTAATGAAATGCGGGGTATTTACATAATTACATTCGTTTTAGTCCAAAAAAAGTTTCTTCTTTTAGATCATATAAGCTTCATTGCGGCCTCCATCTTGGACTTGGTTCGGTTTGACTAAACTATACATTAAAATTGTAGGAAATTTTGGATAGATGGAAACGGAAAATAATAGTTTAATAAAATAATAGAAGGCTTCAAGACGTATGGAGTACTGCTATCTTTAAAGTGTTCATTGCCCCTCACTCAGACTGATTTTGCTAATTGTTAACAGAGCAATACACTTCCAGGATAAAACGAAGCCTATGAAGCCTGCAAATAACACTCGACTAAACTCACGCTCACAAGATCCTTACAACTCTTGTATTAATAGAAAATAGTGTTGTTTTATAAAAATATAGTTTGATCACAATTAATCTAAGACAAGTGAGAATATATATAATTTATTGAGTTGAAAGGTTACTTTTAAAACCTTTTCACTATCATGAGCCTTCTAAATAATTAACAAATTACAGAGCTCCTCTGTTAAAAGAAACCTTTAATCCAAAAAACATATATTTTGGTGAAATTAAAAATTATTTTGTAAATCAATTCTCTTTAAGGAAAGTAACATTGCGAATGGATGCTAATAGCTATTGCCAATGGCTATCCATGCCTAATATTTCAAACCCATTCACCAATGGTCAAAAGTCAATCTAAGTCAAACTTGGTCAAACCTCCAATAATACAAAATATGTAATCGTTTTTATTTTATTAAAATATTTTCAAATACCAACAATTCTTTCCTATTTGAAATATAGAATAATATTATAACATAATGTTATATAACAAAAGTTGCATGATAATTTGTGACTACATGAAGGTTCCGTTCGGTTTAAACATGATACTTAGTATAATCACCTCAAAGTTAAAACTAAGTCACTGGTGGTCGCAGTTTTACACCACGATTTCCTATGTAATCTAATCAGAGATGAGATACACATTTCATCAAGATCCAACTTGATCACGTTAGCAGTATTTCTGGCCATATGGACTTAATGAACGCTCCCAAGAGTAACCTCCAAACTCTAATGAGAAGCAGCACCATTTCTACATTCATATAGGCAGATTCCTAAGCCCCTGTTATAATTTGACTAAAATATCTTCTATATTGGTCTTATATTGGTCTTTGATTAAATAGATAAGTTTGGTTAACTCAATCACTTTGCATTGGAAAATTATTTTGAGAAAATAATTTATATAAACCTGTGTGTGTATGAGAATAATGAAAAAATGAAAAAAAAGATGTTTTTTCGTTAGGTGGCGTCAAATGTCTATATGCTCCACTATTTTTTTCGACGGCCAGCACCCATCATTATCATCTTTATTATGTAAGATGTGGATAAACCAAATTTCATGTGATTCCACCGCTTTTCCACCGTTGAATTAGCGATGTAAGAAATTCTATTGTCAGTAAACTGTTAACTTTACACCAACTAAATCAACGGTGAAAAAATGATGAAATCACATGAAATTTGGTGTATCCATATCTTACATGATAAAGATGATGGTGATGGGTGCCGATTATCGAAAAGAATCATGGAGGATGTATTTTTCGACGTCATAGAAGGAAATTCCCTCCTATGGCACCTTTCCTACACACACACATGCTAGTATGGAATTTTACTTATGGATTTTAGAAGGCCTAATATAGCATATGGTATAGGTTGATTGCTTAAATATGCTAGCAATGGTTGTATGATTTACAAGTGCAGGAATATTAGTTCCACAACTAGCTGGGTATTTAGCTGATATGCAGAGTTGTTTTTGGGTATTCATGAAATAGACATAAACATAGGTATACCTATATGGTATAAGTTTACATTTTGACTGATGTATGGATAATGACATCAATGCCTGTTGTATTTGAATATGTTGATAGTGTAGCCACGCTATCGATAAGATGTCCAAGCATGTAAGTCCGAGACATGTGCCTTGGCTGAGGCACGGATAGAGACAAAGATGACTATTATAGCTGCATATGTTGATAGTGGGTCACACTATCGAACGGTAAGTCCAAACATGTTGTTTGAGATATGTGAATGGTACACGCAATCACGGTTGTGTTATGATGTCAAGTAGCAACTTGACAGACCCTTTCATTATGGAATCCTTTCTGAGTTGGTGAAAATGATATGTAATCTCAAGAAATGGGATTGGGCCCTACAATAATTTCACACATAACGGGAATCCAATCTATTCTTAGGAAACGACTAGCAATAGATTTAATGCGGTAAAAAGAAGTTAATGATAAGTGATAGTAGAAGCAATGATAACATCTATATAGTCCTGTTTGAAGTTATCATTGCGGACCGTTGTACGATTTCTAAGATGAGTTTCGACTCTTATTCATATCCACATGGATGCTATGTCTACTTATAACGGGGACATAAGAATTTTCATATATGAGTGTAGAAGTGGTGCCTTTTCTCACTAAAGTATGGGGTTAATCTTAGGAGCGTTCATGAAGGCCGAGAAAGCACATGACCAGAAATAGTGTTAACGATATTGATCTTGTTGGATCTTGATGAGATATGTGCATGTCATGTCTAGTTAGATCATATAGAAGATCCTGGTTTAAAGCTGCGGCCAGCAATGACTTCGATTTAACATTTAAGTGATCATACTAAGTGTTAGGTTTAAACCGAACATAACCTACATGTAGTCACAAATTATCACGCAACTCTTGTTATATAATATTATATTGTATATTATTCTATATTTTCAAATAGGGAAGAATTGTTGGTATTTGAAATTATATTTAATAAAATAAAACAAATATATATCTTGTATTATTGGAGGTTTGACCAAGTTGATCAAATTTGACTTGGGTTGACTTTTGACCATTGGTGAATGGCTTCGAAATATTAGGCATAGATAGCCATTGGCAATAACTACTAGCACTCGTTCAAAACGTTACTTCTCTTGGAAAGTATTGATTTACAAAATGATTTTTAATTTCACCAAAATACATTTTTTTACATTAAAGATTTCTCTTAACAGAGAAGGGTTCCATAATTGGTTAAATATTTAGAAAACTCTTGGTAGTGAAAGGGTTTTACAAGCAACCTTTCAACTCTAAAAATCATATTTATTCTCGCTCATCTTAGATTAATTGTGATCAAACTATCTTTCATAAAACAAAATATTTTCTATTAATACAAAATTTACAAGGATCTTGAGATCAGGGGTTTAGTCAAGATTACTACTTGTCGGTTCCATAGGCTTTGTTGTATCTTGGAAGTGTATTGCCCTGTATCCCATTAACAAACCTTGTCCGAGTGGAGGGACAATGAGCACTTTAAAGATAGCAGTACTCCGCACGTTTCAAAGCCTACAAAGTGTTTACTTATTATTTTATTAAATTACTATTTTTCATCGCCATCTATCCAAAATTGCCAACAGTTGGGCCTACTGTTCCTATAATTTCTCCTTTTTAATTCATAGCATGTCCCTCATCAACATAAAATTTTGAGCCAAGGGGTTATAGTCGACATTATAGAACAGAATTGGCTTGTTTCCGTCCCTGCATAATATGCTATAATATGCTTATAGACTGCGCCAACCTTCCCATATATGTTGGATGAAAACTTAATTGTAGACTTGTGCTTCTAAATGTATAGGGAGATCGAGAAAGGAAACAAGTCCTTGTTGACTTACAATTGATATCTGGCAAGATGGTTCCTTGCTTATTATTCAATTTATATAATCCATTAATGTCTGTACGAAATGAATACCAAGGCCCTCTGTCCGCCTATGTAATTGATTATATACCTAAGAAGTAAACTACAGATTGCTTCATCAGAACCTCAGCAACTAATGGATACCAGCATTGATAGAATTCCACATCGCTGTCATCATCTAAGCCTTTTTCTATCAAAACGGGGTAGCAATAAATAAAAGAAGAGTCGATGAAGGATGTGACAAAACTTTACAATCAGCTCTTGATCCAATATCAACCATCTCTTAATACTGCACGATTTCTAGACAAGAAAACTATGGACAAGAGAAGGGCCTCCATAATTCTAAATGACCAACTGACATCCTCCAAATTCTTCTAAACATGGAACAAAATCTAAATGAAGGATAAATGCTGCAATCTTGTGCATGAATTTATCTTGAACCCAAAAGCGTATATAAAGCCAAGAGCAAAACAGAACACTTTCCCACATAATTTGTACCAGCCTTCATACTAGTAGATCTTTTGGGGGAAATGCAAGATGGGGTTTGCTTGTTTATGAATGCATTTGAGAAGTATAAAACATAACAACACTAACAATAACTATGACTGCAAGCTTTAATTTAGTTTTGGGGTTGGCTAGATGCTCCCTTTTCTTTCATTTTACATTTTAGTAAGGGATTACAAGGAAGATTTGAAGGAACAATCCTTCATATAAAATAGCCTTTCTTGTATACAAAAACTCAATTGAAACTTCCATTGATGCTAATATTGATACCCACTAAAACCCACATGCATCTATTCTATAGTTGTCCGATACTGAAAAAAGGGTCTAAAGACGGTAAATGATGAACTTAAAGAGAGCCAAACAACATTTGTTTTATCGTCACTACAATGTCAAATGTCAGATATTTCCATCTTAAAGAGAGCCACACAAGACAAACAATGGAGTTTACTCCAGTGTCATATTGAACTAAAGTTGAAGATAAAACTGTTTAGGTGTTGCAAAATCTACATCAGATCTTGTCACATAATAAGGTCCCAGTGGGGGCCCAAAGCCGCTAAGGTATTGTTTTGGCATGTTGGGACCATGGATCAAAAAATATATGTTACCTAATGAGTTTCACCTTTTGGAATCCATACATCAGTTAACACAATAACTTTTGTTAGAAACCTAAGATAAAATAATCTACTACACACAACAATTTTCTTGGACGATTTCCGAGGCGTAAAGGATCTGACACGGTTTACAAAATCTTAGTTGCATGTTAATATTTGTTCATGACAAACCTGACAGGAGAATGTGCTGCATCTAAATGTAGTAATATATACATGGCGTATATGGAAGCAATATGCACAAAGAAGGAAAAGGGCAAACATCTAACGAGCTATTTAAATTGTGACCCATAAAATTAATCTAGGTCTTCAATCTGTGTCTTGAACGAACGAACCAAATACTTCTTTGGTCTATTCATTTTAAGTTTTCGATTTGAACTCTTTCAAGTAACAATCTACATGATTTTGTCAATTTCATGACCTAAAAAGCTATCATATGATTTTCTTTCCATACAAACGAAACAGATGGTGTGTGTTTATAATTGAAAAATATGGCTCTAATGAGCAATCAATGTACCTAGGAAAAAAGACTATAAAACCGCAGTATTTTGAGAAATACATACCACTGGCTTTAGTAACTCTTCTATAACTTCTTGGGCCTGTCTTAACCTTGTGTCAACAATATTGGCAGGTAATTCGGCCTCAATCAAAATGTGCAGCGGATCATCCAAATGCTCGTACCCTGGTCTTCCCCTCAATTTTTCCTCCTGTAACGTTGACAAGTATAGAGAAACTATTTTAACATGGAGAAAAATATATACTAGCAAATAGTTAACTGAAAATATTATTGTAAACAAATAGCCTTTGACCATATATAATTTTACTCTCTAATATCAATTTGTATGGTTTGCAAATAAATAAACAAGGTTTACTTACAAAATTAGGCTTATTTTGCAAAACTCCCTAGAGGTCTAGCGTTAGGCAAGAAACTACCAAAAAGTTATAATCTATAAAATAAATAAAAAACTCTCTTGCCTAATGATGCAACATCAGCACTAACAGTGCCACATCAGCACAATCAGTTAAGTTGCCACTTCATTAAAAAATTACAAAAATCCCAAAAAAAAACCTCTTGTTCATCCTACCAACTAACCCTAATTCTAATCTAACCTCGCCACCACCGCTTCCGGCACTGCCCTCCGCCGGAGCCCTCCCCATCATCATCATCATCATCATCATCTTCTTCTTCTTCTTCTTCACCAAACTCTAACCCTAACCCTAATTCTCCATTCCTCCCTCCACTCCCATCTCAGCCTCACCCCATTTCCTCCCCTACCAAACTCCACCCCGAACTCGATCCGTACTCACCTCCCTCCCCCACCCTCCACTTCCGCCACCATCTCCTCCACCTCCTCCATCTCCACCGCGTCCCACTGGCCTCCACCATCTCCATATTCACTTGCTCAACCACCGCCTTTTCACCCTCCACCCCCTCGACCCACCTCCTCCATCCATTATAGTTGATATTTAATTAAACATTATTTTAAAAAATTTAAAAAAATAATTGATAAAAATTTATTTGGGGAAAATTATTTCCCTGCCCAGTTTGGAGAAATGATTTATTTTTAAACCCACGAAGTTAAAAAATTATCAAAAAACCTAAAAGTATACCTTGATATTATTTTAAACCCAAAGTCTAATTTGTATACGTGTTTATGTATCAATTCCTATAATATCCTTTAAATATTTTTAAGATACTAGAGTATGAGATTTTTTATTTTGTACGTATCGTTTTCTATGGCTTCTTTATTATTCTCTTTATCATTGCTTGCCTTCATTTCTTTTCTAATCTAAACCCGCCTTTTTTCTAATCGCATCTTCTTTATTGTTGCTTGCCATCTTTATTATTGTTTGCCCTAGTCTTCGATTTTTTTATTGTTCTTTTTTGATTTTTAATTGTCCTAATTTCAACCATCATGAGAGTGAAGATACTATAAACAAGAGAGGAGATTGGGGGATTGAAGGCCTAGATAAGAGAATCGTGTTTTGGATCGAAAATTAGGGATTTGAAAGGGGAAATGCAGAAATCGAAAACGAAGATGGGGAAATCAAAGGAATTGGATTGAAGATGAATGATTTGAAAACAGAGATGCAGATTTTGTAAAATGTGATTGGGAGAAAAAATGGAAATTGAGACAGAAACACCGAGGAGGAAGAAGCGAACCATAGTAGTCACGAAAGTAAATCATATGATAATTTTTTGGAGAATAATCATGTGTATTTGATTAAAAAGAGCCAGAGTAAACCTGGATTTTTTTGCAAAAGTATCCTAAGTATAGTGTATACAATCTATTTTGAGCTTGAAACATCACTATTTTGTAAGTTTTGGGTTTTTCACGATTTCGAAAATACGTGGGTTTAAAAATAAGTCATCTCTTCAAATTGAGCTCGAAAACAATTTTCTCTTTAATTTAATTAATTGTAATTATCAAAAGGACAAAAAGGTCATTTGATATGCACAGTTAACATTGTTTAGCATTGACCGCGGTAGACGGTTGGTCAAGGTAGTTTTACTAGAGATTATGAATTTTTGGTAATTTTTTGCTGATGTTGTAACCATTAGGGTTTTTGCAAAAAAAAACCTAAATTATTGGTGGAACTACATGAAAGTGAAATAGAAAACCGCAATAAACAAGGGACTCCATATGCTCATATTTCCTCAAAAATTGTGTATTGTGTTCTGTTTTCTTTTGTGGAAAGTAGCAATTAATAGAAGTTGAGAAAAGAAAACTAATTAGCTAGAATGACAGTCATGAGGAAAAAATAAAAATCCATAACTGAAAAGAATTTGAGGGTTGCCAAAAAGATAATCCATGATCAAAAAAAGAAAACATAATTGTACCATATGGGATTCTGCGTCAATTGAAGGAGAAAATCCATTATTCGTACTCAAATTTTTCTGGTTCCATAATGATGGTGTGTCATATATTCTTCGTTAAACCATTTTTTTATATATCGTACTTGATATATAGTCAAGGAAAGATTGCATGTTGGTGGGAGTTGGGTTGAGATAATTTTTGCAGAGGCAAAGGTGAAAGTCACCTCATCTTCACCACATTATTTTGAGCAAAGTTTAAAATCATGGCAGCAGTGCTGTCCTGGCGTTAGACAGTCATCTTTTGGGACTTGAATCGGCCATATCGGTACGGTAGTATCGGTTATCTCATATCAAAAAAAAAATTGGGTTACCACTTAAAAAAGAATTTTGTACATATTAGTAAAAATTTTAATAAATCGTAAAATTAACTATTAATATTTTGATATATTCTTCGGTAATTAATGATACCTAATATAGTGAGGGAAAAAACTATCAAGTCTAGATGCCTAAGCAGTGCGTCTAGGCATTTTTATGGCATTGACCGCTCCATCTTGGCCCATTATAGCGAATTGTTGTGCTTGTCTCACTCCTCCCCTTTTATAAAGGTTATACTTTGAAGTATAGTACCATAATTTGTACAAACAAAAATTATTACCGCTTTGTTCTTATTTATAATTGTTCACTATAATTTGGCTTATAAATAGTAATTTCGACTGAGATAAGCTTGAAAAGTGGCTTAATGAAAAGAAAGTCTTTACCTACATCTCTTTGCAGAACTTACCATCACTTGCCCTCTGATGTTGGTGACCACTTTTTACTTCACTACTTCCACAGCTTAGTCAATGTTAAAAAGGATATCTGTATGACTTATTTACTGTGGTTATTTAGAAAGAACTGGACCAATGTCTGAACTTACAATTTCATGATTTACATGCTATTGGTTTATTTATAATTTCAAAGAACCTTTAGCTAAACTCCTAAATAAGATGCTGCATATACCTAAACCATAACCACCAGAATGGAAGATTATTATCTATTTTAAGGATCAAACTGCTTTGAAGAAGATAACTAAAGAAGCATGGATACATATGCATAGGAGAAATATGCATATTAGATTATGCAGATAGTTTGTACGTATGTGTTTAAAGCCCCGCTCTACATATCTTAATCCTTCAAAGTAGAACACTAGTCTTCATATGCAAGATATCATCATCATAGTCGTGGTGTTACCATTTTTAAGTTTTTAACAACTTATAGATGTTGAAAACTCAAAATTATCCTTGAACATCTCGATGGTGTAAAGCAATTATCGATTTGTGAAGCTTGTGGCTATATTAGCATAGAAGACACATATATAGGCATATGATCCACTTTATAATATCTTTATAATATGTCCAAGATTTTTCCACATAATCATATCATGTGCATACGTATGGTTGTACATGTATCATCACAACATAGAGAGAGCTCCTTGTTAATTAACTCATTTATTGAGATAATTAGCAACTTAGACCATGCTGATTAGCATCCTGAAGGTCATGGCAGATCCTAGCACACCATGTGCACAAGAGGCACATTACATGTATGCATTAGAAAAGCATGCAGAGAGAGAGAGAGAGAGAGAAAGAGAGAGAGATGTCTTTGTTTATAGCATGTCCATTATCACGGATAACAGTAATCTAATAACAGGAAGATTTAGATTGCGTACTGATATTGCCAGTAAATAGTAAGCTTCTGTTACCTTGCCAGGATCTTTAATCGAACCTTTGCCTCTGATGAAAACTCGACAGCCTGTCGATGCTTCAACCCGTTTCAGTGAGTTACCCCTGGGCCCAAGAAGGCGGCCTACAAAGTTGAACTGGGTCCATATAAATGAGTAAATTAAAATACATGATGAGCCTTAAATAGATGTCTTTTTGCTAATGTTTAAATTTGCTAATGGAAAATCTACATGATCGTTTTTGGCAAGTCGGCTAAACTACTGGATGTTTTCTCCCTTTTTGGAAAAATGGTCCCAAATTTGTTGTTTTCCTATGAAGCGACAAATCTTCCTGTTTTTCTAAGGGATTTATGTTGTAGGGCTGATGCTTCAGAGTTTAGAATTTGTAAATTTTTTAAATATAAGACTTTGTACTTGAAATTCTGTTTTAAACATGGGCTTACGGGGCCTGCAGCGTCCCTGCAGGCCCCGCTACAGTGGCCTCACCCATTCATGGGTGGGGCCCAGGGGCTTCATTACAAAATTGCCCTTGGGCCCCATCCATGAATGGGCGAGGCCACTGTAGCAGGGGCCTGCATGGACGCTGCAAGCCCCTAAATGCCTTGAAACATATGTTTTCTTCTTTCGCAAGGAAATGTATTGCTCCATTTAAGATCTTTTTTTTATGGATTAGTCGGAGAATGTTTTTTGTTTTTGAAAACTATCTAATAAATCAATAAGAATTGCTCAAGTTTTTAAGTAAACATTTGTTTTCTTCATTCCTGTTTTTTTATTTTCTTTTCATATTATCTTAGTCTTGTCTGAATAACACTAGGACTTTCGACCCAAGGCTGGGACTGTAGTCAATTTATCTTCACTAATTTACAGATGGTTTAGATTTTGGGTTATCGGAAACATAAAATGGGATAACTTGAGTTTGAATGTGAGAGTGCTGTTATGGAGAAATATTCTACTTTTGAATTATGTAACATTTGATAAGTAATATAGACAACTGAAATGCTCTTTTTTTTTATTTCTTTTGTTTTTCTCAAAAGAGTGAAAAAGGGTACATACATTTGGATAGCTGTCCACTGGAATTTCCAATCTTAGAATCTTCTTGACAAAGTATGAACTCGGGCTTGCTGGTGCTCCTTGCCAATCCATTGTCATTCCTTGAGGAAGGCCTAACCTCTTTCAAAGAGAAGAAAGAAATGAATAAGAGCAATATAATCACTGCAATGAGTACAAAACCTAACACATAATATCCTTTTTCATAAATTGTGGTGCCTGATTGGTGAAACAACAAACTTTCGTTTTCTCTAAGAAAACCAAAATATATATATCTCAACTCTCATTATAGAGTTTTCATGCAATAGCAACAGTAAAGATGGTATCAGAGCAACCCAGGTTTCGACCCAATAAAAGACGCTCAACCAGTGGCGGTGTGTTAGAATATCAAATATATCGACCCTAATCATAACTCGGGTGATTTGGTGCAAAGCCGCGAATGGTCCTTAAGATGTTCTATATTGAGCAAACTTATATATATATATATAATGAAGGAAATGTGCCATAGGAGGGAATTTACTTCTATGGTGTCGAAAAAGTATATCCTCCAAGATTTATTTTGACAATCGGCACCCATCATCATCATCTTTATTATGTAAGATGTGGATACACCAAATTTTATGTGATTACATCACTTTTCACCGTTGATTTAGTGGGTGCAAAATTAACGGTTTACCGACAATATAACTTTTTACATTGCTAATTCAACGGCAAAAAATGGTGGAACCATATAAAATTTGGTGTATCCATATCTTACATCATAAAGATGATGATGGGTGTCAATCGTCAAAAATAATCGTGGAGTATATTGATATTTGATGCCATCTAACGAAAAAGGCTCTTAGGGCCTCTTTCTTCATTAATCTCTCTCTCTCTCTCTCTCTCTTCTCTCTCTCTCTCTCTCTCTCTCTCTCTCTATATATATATATATATATATATATATATATATATATATATAATTCCGAAAAAAATAAACCTTTTAGCTAAAATACGATAAACTCCCAAATAGTTTCGAAATTACGAGAAACCCCAATGGTATGTAGTTTTGTGTTATTTATTGCTGACATCGCACTGATTTTTAGGGGTTTCTCGTAGCTTTTGTAGTGGTATCTTGTTTATTTTGAAAGTTTTGCGGTAGTTTCATGTGTATTTTAAAACTATTTGGGGGTTGCTCATATTTTAGCTAAAAGTTTGGGTTTTTTGGAATTAAACCATATATATATATAATGTAGGAAAAGGTCATAGGATGTGATTTCCTCCTATGGTGTCGAAAAAATACACCCTGCACCATTTTTTTTCTGACAATCGGCATCCATCATCTTCATCCTTATCATCTAAAATGTGGATGCACTAAATTTCATGCGATTCTACCGCTTTTTCACCATTGATTTCGTGGGTGCAAAATTAATGGTTTACCGATAATAGAACTTTTTACATTGCTAATTCAACGGTGAAAAAGTTGTAGAATCACATGAAATTTGGTGTATCCACATCTTTTATGATAAGGATGAAGATGATTTGGAGGATGTATTTTTTTGATGCCATAGGTGGAAATTCCCTCATATAGCACCTTTCCTCCATTATTCTCACACACACACACACACACATATATATATATAACTTGGCATAAAACCAGATACAGGATATATATATTAGATGTACGTAACTTGGTGTAAAACCAGATACAGGAGGGCATTTCAAGATCGTTATTTACCTCTTGCTGTATCCCATTCCAACCCCCTAAAGCAGTCCCTCCATTGTTTGAGATGTGGTTCGGAGAAGCCATGGAACTTGGACTGGGGCTTCCTTGTTGCAGCCTTTCGTAGTCACCAAGTCCATGGTTGGGACCAATACCTGAGACCCGGATAATTTCTACAAAACCAAATGATACTGAGGTAAATAAAAAAACCAAATGATAATTTCTACAAAACCAAATGATAAATAAAAAAACAATTTAAAGAACTGAGGTAAATTTATTCTTAAAAATTAAACCCATATCTATAACTTAAGAGAACAAATATAAGCCAAGCATAAAAATGGACTAAATTTATGGGTAGAAGAGGTAGAATTGCACCATATATATGGCCTTAAGTTGAGGGCAAGGCAATATTTGATAGTTATAGATATTATAATTCCATCAATTTAGTCCTTCTTCCACTGTGTCTTCATACGTAAATTTTGTTTCCAATTTTCTCATCATAATTATAAGACAAACCTTTCCTACATCTTCCTCTACTTAAACGGAAGTCAATTTCTTCAATTCTAGAGTGGAATTTCTAGTGTTATTAATAGAAATTAAAGAATTTGACTCCGTACTTAAGAAAGTAATATGACAACCAGAGTTAATTCTATCTTCATAAATTATAAAGTCTAATTGCAGTAGCCAATATCGATGAAGATTTTTATCTGCAAGTTTATGTATTCGATATATATTATCTTTAAACTAGGGTTACAATTTATGAGAGAGGAAACCACTTTTTGCTGAGATTTGGGTGTATACGGGATTGGGCTATGAGAGACATTACACCACCATTGTACTCCTCACAATTTCCGATATAGTAGATATGCTCTTGCTTCGCCCGTGGACATAGGCAAAGGTTGAACCATGTTAAAATCTCTGTCTCTTTGATATTCTTGAAATTGTTTGTGTTAATTTGTGGTTTTACTATAATACGCTTCTAAAGGTTCTGTAAATTCTGCCCAACATAATAAGGCATCTATCATCCATCAAAAGATCCAGTTTCCTTTTTCTCAACAAAAAGAAAAGAAAAAGATATGGTTTCCTTGTACAAGTTTACATCCCACCCAATAAAATACTAATTTTTAGACCTTTAGTTACATAGGTAAGGTTGCTTTCTGGAGAGTCTCTTATTGGGCATGATTGTTTAATGCTTACAATAGCGACATTCGTATTTAGTATAAATTCTTTGAACATTCATATTTAGTTTAATGGTTAATGATTTAATGCATGTGACTGAGGCTTGACTTCTCTCTTTGCATCCGTTAACTTGTCGATCACATCATTTATAGAATGCTTTCCACCACTGGATAATCGACTGCTATGATAACAAAGATGTGTGATTTTTTTCTGAAGAACCGTAGGAATGACATCAAAGCAAGAATATTTAAGATATTATTGGAATATAACAATAGACGTCTTCTCCAATGGAGCCTCCTCCTAGATAACCCAGCTTATATTCGACTGAGTGTAACTTCTTAAAAACAATTCTTTAGATAACACCTTAAATTCCACTCTCTTGCGCACCTTCTCTTTAATTAGAAAATAAATATAAAACTATTCAAGGTATATATAAACTACTTTACAAGACACCACCGTTTTCCCATGGCACAAAGAGAAACTACCCTACATACTATTAAACGAGAGACTTCCTTCCCACAAACACCACCCTTAAGTGACATTTAATTATTTATAACTACATAACATTGAGCTACCATTGATTTCAAAAATTCCTGAATAGATGTATGGTGACGACACAGCTAAACCCATTTTAGAAAATAAAATGGGAAAATAAATCTGGTGGAAAACGCTAAATCCAAATTAAATTGCAACTTTGTCATCAGTTCTTCAATCGTGTTTTTCAATGTCATTTGTTAATATTATGCACTAAATACACTATTTGGACCCTAAGATGCATATGGCATTTCCCTAGAAAAAGTAGTAGAGATGTTTGTGTGTGTGCTTTTATATGATTGTTTTGCTTGAATTCACGTCTAGGAGATATAAAAAGTTTGCCTCTCTGTAGTATTGTCACTATTGTCTCATGACATTTGTTTAAATGTATTTAACTGGAGTGAATTCCCTAGAAATCAGCCAAGTAGCTCGATAAATAATTTCCGGACTCATGGCAAATATTTCTATAGTGTTTTGTTTCCATGTTGAATTCCTTTATACAATGTTTGTTACTTTAGATAAGAAACTAATTTCTGCGGAAGCATATCACCTTGTTCATGTGTGGATTTCAATGTCACTGTCACATGTATGATTTTCACCCTGTGATCTATGTTTACCTGGAAAGCGGAATGTTTCGATATGCGGAATGAAAACGGGAACTTGGAACGCTACTTGTCATGGAACGCGGTATGATGAGAGTAGTTTTTTCGATACATTTATACATAACAGTAAATGTAGCTCTAGAATATTGACTGCTTTATGGATCGTTTGTGTGTGTGTGTGTTTCTTTGATACCTTTATACATAACAAAAAACATAGCTCTATTAACACGAAGCTGACTTTATGCCTATTTTTAGATTGGAAGACGATTCTTCCGATCCGGATTGCTAGTGTTCCCTGATTAGGAATGACAGTTCCAAATCGCAAATCACTAATGGTTTAGCGATTGATGGTAACACAGCCTGTGATTCTCAAATATAATACCCAATAACTATTTGAAACATACATAAACCATATCAAATATTCGATCGCCGTCATTTTGCTCTAATATTTTCACCTTCAAAATGAGGTCGGTCAGCTATAAGCAAGGTTCCATGCAAGATGTGACGAATTTTATCATGACCGACCATCGTTATATGCAAACCTTATTCTATTAATTACTGCCAAATTCCTGCCTAGAAAACTAGGGCATGAGCGGCTTGCCATAATCCTAAATGACCAATTCGTGTCCTTTCAGATTTGTTACATTCCCCTAGTTTCCCATAATAAAAAAATATCACCAACGAAATCATCGGAATCATCAAACAAACACAATGTTACAACAGCATACATGACTTCAAGACTTCAGTAGACACCCCATCTACAAATTCATCCAACAAAACCACCATCATTCAATCCAAAAATATCCACTCAACCCCCATCCACAAAACCACAACCATTCTATCCCTAAAACAACAAGCAATATACACATCAAACTCACAAAAACAAATAAGAAACCCAATGAACCCTAATAAATCTAAACACCCAGCACCTATAATTCAAAGAAAGAAAGAAAAACACTCACCTTGATTCAACAAACGGCTGCATATGGGCAGGACCTGCATGAAAGGAATAAGCTTCTGATGCTCTGCCAACAACTCTGCCAAGTACTGGCTATAACAAGAAAACACAAAAATCAAAACTTTTATTCAAAAAAACAAATCAAAAAGAACCCAGATTTTTCAATCTCTACTAATGATACAGATACCTTTCAATATCTGATGTATCTCTTATCTGAGGGGAAGGGGCTCTTGCTGGAGAGAAGCTGTAAGAATACAACCCTGACATGGTTTAAGATTTTGAAAGGTGTTCGTTTGTTTACAGAGAGAGAAGAAAAAAGGGATTCAAGAAAACGAGAGAAGAAAAAAGGTGATGAACTGAGTGAAGAAATGAAAAGGGTTGTGTGTTTTTTTTTGGCTGCAGGAAAAAGGGCGGTTGTTTCCCCTTTCATTCACAAGGTGGGCGGCCCTTGGAAATTAAATAAGAAACATGAGGAGGAAAAAGAAAATATTTTATACAAGGGGAGAATGAGTGGCTCTATGGGTTCAAGGGGGGCTTTTTGTTTCTTACAAAGATCCTCTGTTATTCCCATTTGGTATCTTGATATTTTACGGTTGACCATGTGATAACGGATAGTTAAGGTTTAGTAAGAAAAAAATTCTTAAGATTTGGATTTTCGTTCAATCTCAGCACTCTGTATGTTACACAATTTATGATGGATAAATCGCTTCATTATCCAGTTTTCTACGGGAAGAGAGAGAAAAGGACAAAATTGTAAGTTTGGAAAGAGAGAGAGTGTGAGGGATTCGAAGTGGTTGCTATTACTGTGATAATAGCACCCATGCTATTGCCATAAACGGTCCAGATTCATCCAAAATCTGGATCAACGGTCGAGATTTGTGTCAAACAGTGGGTGTTTGGTATTGGTGTATCATATATGCTTTGCACGTAGAATTTATGATCCAGATCCAAACAGAGCACCCAATTTGTGGCCCAGATCCAAACAGAGAAACTGCTATTATTCTTTCCAAGCAGCCACTCCTTTTCTGAGTGTGAGGGGGCTGGATTTTTGTCGTATATGCTGTGCTTCTTGCCCAACAAAAAATACGGTATGGGTAACTTCTAGATATGGGTTACTTCTAGGAGCTGGAGTGTTGGAAATCAATGGGCCGGTATGCTAATTTGTCGCCATCAATCCACACTAGAAAGCAACAAGCTGGCTTGACAACCTCTTAATGATGAAAATGAATGCTATTTGACAAGAGGGCAGGAGAAAATATGCTTTAAATGTATATTGAATAATATAATAAATGCTTTATTTAAGGTCTTTCCACTGTTTGAAGTTTGGTACCCGTATCTATCGATATATCTATATATCTACTATTATAATGTAAAGAGGAGGGGCGGTACATGTGGTATTTTCACCTCTATTTTAGATTAATTCTTTATTCTTAGATAATCCGCATCATCTATTTTTGCACGTCTGACGCACGTTGATACGTATTACCATTAAACAACCAAGATTTAAAAAGATTTTTAATGACTTATAGTTAAAATAATATATACATTGAAAACTTTAAGTTAAAAATAGCGAAAATATCAATATCGATCCTTGAAATAATAAATAAGTAAAAAAAAAATTACAATTCTTATGCTTTTGAAAAAAGTATCCACATTGAATGAAAATATTCACATCATTGAAGAGTTGGGTTCTGAGCCTCAGACGAACAAGGCGGCAAGGGGGATATCGTTACGTCAAAGGTCGCTCAGCTGGAAGATTGTGACAGGGTGGAAGAGACTCTGTTTAGAAGCTCTTGTGCGTCAGATGAGGTGAAAGGAGGGTTAGAGAATATCGAGACTACTGGGGTAAATGACAGCGCAATTCTAAAGACTGTTGAGAAACCGGAGGCTAGAATTCTCAGGAGAATCAATAGACATGGAGGGGAGATTCTCAGTCTGAACGTATGCTGGCGAGCAATAGTGAGAGAAAGAACTACATCCGGATCTCAAGTGATCACTTATCCTCTCTTTCAATTTTCGGCTCTATACCAGATGAAACTCTTCTTTTACTGTCAAATTAACTAGATGGGTGTCTAGGGATGAGTTTGGTAGATGCTTTTGCTTGTTTTAATAACGATAATATTTGGGAAGTTAGCAACGACCTTCTTAACTTATTAGACTCTAACGAGATCCTTTGTTTGTTGTCCGATGAATTGCACCTTCTGGAATGTTAGGGGTGTGAGACTGCCCCACAAACGAAGAATGATTAGGGAGGTGTTAGGGGATAATAAATCGTACGTGGCTTGTCTGTCCGAAACAAAGATGACGAAACTGCTTGATTCTGTATTAAATTTCGTGGGGGGGTAATAGAGATATGGTATGGAGATATAAGAACTAAGAAGGAGCTTTGGGGGGATACTGGTAGGAGTTAACCAGTATGCATTATTGGTTCATTCACAGTCTCTGTGGTAATAAAATCTATACATGGGGGTATGCACGAAATTGTAACCTGAAAGGGGGTTGTGCTCACACTATCATAGTTGTGGCGAAGCGGAATGTGCAAAAACCAAAATTAATGCAAGCACAATCAACTATATATCCAAAATTCATCCACAGGCTTAAACTAACAAAACCAAGATAACCAATCTACTCGGTTAATGTTACAAATTTTGTAAACGTGTCCTTCGGATCTTCAAATCTCCTTTTCTTTAGCTCGTAGGTCTTCTTGATCGAGCATGCAAGTTGGTCCTCTTGATGTCGAAGATGATCCACCCGAGAGTATCGGTTCAAGCTCTTGCTTCAACTAGTGGACTAATGAAGTATCTAAAGATCATAGTTTACTAAGAGATGATGCTTAGTGATGTATAGAGTGTTTGTGTTATTAATCTATCTCTTAATCCTCTTTTTTCTCAACTCATGAGAGTGTAGAAGAAGAAGCTCTTGAGAGGAGAGAGAAAACTCATATGAGAACGAGAAAAGAATTATAGAGGAAATAGCTATGTATTTTTCATTTCCAAAAATCTTTACATTAAAATATAGCAGCCATACTTCAATAGTAAATAGTAAATACAAATGGAATTAAAAATTACAAAACCATACCTCTCACCATTCTATATGCTACATAACCCCTCCATCTCATTTCTAATTTTGTATAAATAGAAAATCATAATATGAGCTGTCCTTCTTCTAAAAGCAATTTTGTATAAATACATGAATACTAAACTGTTGGATATATGTATGCCCTAGAGGCCATTATTTGATAGTGGATGAATTTATACATGTATATATATTCAGAGGACATTCTTGCTCGACATGATAGTATGCTATCTGATTACTCTTTATCTGACATGTTCACTTGATCATGCTTTTATTCATTTGTAGATGCTGATAAAGCCCTGAGGAGATTTGCTTCACTACTGTGATTATGATGTAGATCATACTAGTGGGACATGTGTAGTTTATAAGTATATCCTGAAATGTCCTTAGTCATGGGTGTATCGAGACGGGGCATCGATATTCCAGAGTAGACTAGCGTATATTGTAACACCCGAGCCCAATGCTACTAATTTCAGTTACCGTTCGAACGTAGTGTAGCACTTATTTCATTTATCTTGCTTGATGGTTAATTATTGTAAATTCTACCCGGAAATTAATTTCTGCATATAACAATTTTTGGCATCTAAAATAAAATTAAAAATATTCATCTTGGCCTGCTTGACACCCCTAACCCTGTTGTAGCGTCCGTGCATCGTGTTCTCGTCCCGTTCAGTGAAACGGACGAGTTTGGACCGGCTACGTGCACGTACGTGTGTCCGTTTTGGGGGTATGCTTTTTGATCATAAAATACTTCATTTTAAATTTTGGATCCCGCCTAAAATTCTATTATTTCAATTTCAAATTTTTGGACCCGACCCGGGCGCGATTTGAAAATGTTTTACTTTGCGCCAAAATCTCAGATTTTAATATATTTAAACCATCATATATAATTTAGTTAACCATATAATATTTTTACAATCTTTTATATCCTTCTCAATTTATTCTCTCAGCCAATCGCAACCTCCCCTTTAACCCCGTGGGCCCCACTTCTCTCTCTCTCCATTTTTTCTCTCTCTTTCTCATATATTCTCTCGTACTTCTCTTTATCATTCTTTCTCTTCTTGCTTCATGTCTCGTTTCTCATTTTTTTTAACTGTTCTTTTGTTGCCGGAATTCCGTCGTGCCGGTGACGCTTCACGATGTTCCAGCGAGGTACCCCGACCCGTGTGGTTCCTTTGTTCGTCGTTTGGGTTCATTCCGTGAACCGTGCGCCCGTCGCGAGTTTTCCCTGCCGACGGTTAACGTTCCGTTTTCCCGATACACGACCCATCGAGGCAAGTTAATCTTGCTACATGCTATATAATTCATTTTATACCTATTTAAATAAATACCATACCTGTAGTTTAAATCTAGTACCCCATGTTTAATTTTATAACGTTTCGATGTTCCGTTTGCATCCGTTTATATCATTTTAAATCTAGATCATGAAAACTTATCCTGTGACATACTAGATTACATTATACTGCAAGCATATCATTTAAAATATATATCATCATAATATTTCTTATTATTATCTTTAATTAGTTTATAATCTTCATTTTATAATGTTATGCATTTGAAAATCTTATAGTTTACACATGAAACGTCGTTGAAAAATCGGATATGACAAATCTGAAATTTACTGTACACCTTACCTTATAAAATTCATTATAAATTATAGAAAAATCATTAGTATACGTTCTTTAGTTCGTTACGAAACTAACTCAGAATACTATAACTCTATGAAATATTTACGTGCAAAATAAATTGTCTAAATAACGTAAAATGCAAATGAAAATGTCTCCAAACTGCTGTCCAGGGAAATTCCAGCAGCAAATTTTCAACTTCGAATATTTATAACTTTTTGTAGGGACAACCTGAGATGCTTATACTTATAAAACTGAAAACCTTATTGAATTATCTTTGTTTTGGTATAATACATGTCCCTTTTGGAGAACGTTTGTTATTTTTAAGCTATTTTACAAATTAGGGTGACGCTGAATTTCTGAACGGAACTTTCTTTTGCATGGTTAATCAATACCACTTTTATAGTTATTAATCGCTTTGAATATGCTATCCATATTAATATTATTATATCAATATTTATATCACATATTGCTGTTGAGGTAAAAATTTACACCCCCGTTGACCGAGTCAAAGTCAAGGTCAACCCCAAGCCAGGTGGGCCCAGACCCAGGTCAAGCGGGCCCATACCCAAGTCGAGCCCGCGGCCAGCCTCTTCCATGCCAACAACAAAAATCATGTAACAAATAATTTTTATGTAATTTTTTTGTATGCATGTATGCAAAATGGGCATAAAGCCAAATTTTTGTAAGCTCATGGCTTATGTGCAAAAACAAATGACACATAAGCCATGGGATAGGCAAAAAGCCATTTTGAAAAGCCCAAGGGGCTATATGTAAATGTGTAAGCCTATAAAAGGCAACATGATGATGAATAATAAAAGAGACTTTTTTCATTCCCTCAAAAACTAGGGTTTGTTCCTCCACTCTCTCTTTTTCAAGTTCTTCCTCTCCCTTTTTATTTTCCAAATAAATCAAGAGCTTAGCTCTCCTTTTTTTAAAACTAAACAAAGTTTTACCATAAACCCATCTCTAAAAACTCCATCAAGAGAAGAAAAAGGGTCTCTTTTTTTATCATCCAAGATCTAGATCTTGGAGTTTCAAGAGAACCCATTTTGGGTTTCTTCTCAAAGGAGAAAGGAGAAATTTTTTTGGAGTTCAACTCCACAAATAAAATTCTTTTGGAGTTCAACTCCACCACCAGGAAAATTATTTTGGAGTTGAACTCCACTACAAAAATTCTTTTGGAGTTTAACTCCACAGTAAAAATCTTTTGGAGTTCAACTCCACAGTAAAAATCTTTTGGAGTTCAACTCCACAAATAAAGTTCCTTTGGAGTTCAACTCCACAAATAAAATTCTTTTGGAGTTTAACTCCACTGCAGAAATACTTTTGGAGTTTAACTCCACAAAAAAATACCCTTTTTTGGGGAGTTTAACTCCACATTATAATTTTTTTGGCCATGTAAAATTCTTTTCGAGTTGAACTCCAGGTTCAAAAAATAATAATAATAAAAAAATAAAAAATAAATAAAAAAATTAAATAATAAATAAAAAAATAAAAAAATAAAAAAATTTGCGGTCACATGCAAAGCATGTGACCAAACCGGGTCACATGCACAGCATGTGACCGGGTCACATGCTTAACATGTGACCGGGTCACATGAGGGGTCACATGTTAAACATGTGACCCCCTCACATGAGGGGTCACATGCTAAACATGTGACCGGGAAGCATGTGACCCCCTCACATGAGGGGTCACATGTTTACCCCTCACATGGGGGGTCACATGTTAAACATGTGACCGGGTCACATGCAAAGCATGTGACCGGGTCACATGTTTAACATGTGACCCCCTCACATGAGGGGTCACATGTTAGCATGTGACCCCCATTTTTAAAAAAAAATAAATAATAAAATAAAATAAAAATATTCTCTTTTCTTCTTTCTTCCTTCTTTTTTTATTTAAAATAAATATTAAATAAATTATAAATAATATTTAAAAATAAAAAAAAAACATAATTATTTTCTTTTCTTCTTTTCTTTATTTAACCCCTTTTCCTATTTAAAAAAAAAATATTAAATAAATATTAAATAAATAAAAATAATATTTTTAAATTAAAAAAATATTTAAAAATTTATTAAAAAATAAATAAATAATAATTCTCCAAATATTTATTTACTTATTTATTTTCGTTTTTTATATATAGAAAATATATATATATGTATATATCTCTTTTTACAAGTGGAATAAAACAAGGAAAAAAATACACACACCAACACACTGCATATTGAGTTCGCATGACCAGTTTAACCCGTCAATCGGAGGTTCCTTCGCTCCAAATGCGAGGGGTAATTAACGGCAGCTTAGTCCGCGGCTGCCGGAGATTCGGATCCCCACAATCATTAAACCCCGGCCTACCCTAGGCCGGGGGAATCTGTAATGCGCCTGACCAGCACGCGCGTATTCCCATCTCAATGGGGTGACGAAAAACACCCTACAGATTCTGGCACGCCCGGTGGGACCATCTCTCCTCCTATATTTCGGGTTAAATGTTCATGCGAACTCAATCAATATACATATCGATTGCCTATACTGAAATAATGTTTCTATTTGCAGGGTTAACAATTTCCAATTGCCATATTCGATGCAAGTCGGTATTTGAACGATTTTTCTTGGCCCCAGCTGGGGGCAAGGCCATCAACACTGACAAAGTAATAAGTCATCTCGGGCAAACTCCAGCGGTACCCCCGACAACTACCCAATCAGGTATCTTCTATGACCTCTAAGTCGTTAAACTGGAAACAGATGACCTCTACGTCTTTAAACTGGAAACAGATGACCTCTAAGTCTTTAAACTGGAAACAGATGACCTCCATGTCGTTAAACTGGAAACAGCAGACCCCTAAGTCTTTAAACTGGAAACAGATGACCTCTAAGTCGTTAAACTGGAAACAGATGACCTCTAAGTCTTTAAACTGGAAACATATGACCTCTAAGTCTTTAAACTGGAAACAGACGACCTCTAAGTCTTTAAACTGGAAACAGACGACCTCCAAGTCGTTAAACTGGAAACAGACGACCTCTACGTCTTTAAACTGGAAACAGATGACCTCTAAGTCGTTAAACTGGAAACAGTAGACCTCTAAGTCTCTAAACTGGAAACAATCGACCGCCACGTCATAAAACTGGGAACAACAGACCACCAAGTCTTTAAACTGGGAATAATCGACCACCATGTCATTAAACTGGGAAACAATCGACCTCTAAGTCGTTAAACTGGGAATGTAAAAAAAATGTAAATAAAAAAAAACGTGTACATAAAAGAAAAATAAAGAAAAGCCGAAATGATGGGGCAACTCGCAATAAAAATCAGCGAGTAAAAATAAAAATGAAAATAAAGCCGAAATGATGGGGCAACCGTGAATAAATAGCCGAAATGATAGGGCAATCGCGACCTTCGCGATAAGAAAAGCTGAAATGATAGAGCAATCGCGGTAAAAAAAAAAAAAAAAAAAAAACTTGGGCGGATGATGAGTTGCTCCTGGCATTATTCCAGTGCAGCAATGCAGACGCCAAACAAAAATCCAATTTCCCAAAATTCTTTCAGCCCTACGGCCAGTCCCCAAATTGACTACCGTATACAATCCACGGGCTCAAATAATTCTCAGCATACCCATGCCCCACCGCAACCACCAGTTACGCGGCTGGTCTCCGCCTTTGGAATTATGCTTCATTGGAAAGACCCACTCATGTGTCCTCACGATGCATGAGGAGAACAAACCTTCGTGAGATCCTTACGACTCACCAAGGAAAAACACACTTAGGAGTCCTTACGACTCTTAAGGAGAAAATACACCTGCGGGATCCTTACGACTCGTAGGGAGAAAATGCTTTTATGGGACCCTCACGGCCCATAAAATTGAAAAGTCTTAGGTGATAGGAATCCAAACCTGTCTCCTAAGCCATCGCTCCCCAATCCCCAAGTGGCGAATGATGAGTCGCTCCTGGTACCATATTCCAGTGCAGCGATGCAGACGCCAACCAAATTCCAAATCCCAATCCCCAACAGCGAATGATGAGTCGCTCCTGGTACCATATTCCAGTGTAGCGATGCAGACGCCAACCAAATTCCAAATCTCATACCAACGGCGAATGATGAGTCGCTCCTGGTACCATATTCCAGTGCAGCGATGCAGACGCCAACAAAGTCCTGAAATGTTTCTGGCCCTACGGTCTGGATCATACATCCTGCAAAACCGTATACAATCCACGGGCGTAAAACGATCCCAATCTCTCCCAAGTCCTACCGGCGAGACCACATTCAAAGTCCCACCGGCAGGAAAGATTCCAAAAAAAAAATGAAAAAAAATGAAAAAAAGAGAAAAAAAGGAAAACAAAAAAAAAGAGAACGGTATGTCCACAAGCAAAATGGGCACGGATGAAAACCCGAAAGGGCTCCGTGAGTAAAAACAGCAGGACTGCCGGCGAGTTTGTGAAAACCCGAAAGGGCGCAAACTCGTAAAAAAAAAAGAAGAAATGAAATGCACTCGCAAAGTCCTCTCGACTTTGTGAGGAGAAAATTCCCGCGTGAGATCTTTACGACTCACAAAGGAGCAATACACTTAGGAGTCCCCATGACTCCTAAGGAGAAAATACACCTACGAGGTCCTTTCGACTCGTTGGGAGAAAATGCTTTTATGGGACCCTCACGGCCCATAAAATTGAAAAGCCTTAGGTGACAGGGATCTAAACCTGTCTCGTAAGCCACCAATTCCCAAATCCTCTCGGGGCACATGATGAGTTGCTCCTGGCATTATTCCAGTGCAGCAATGCAGATGCCAAACAAACCAAATCCAAATCCTCTCGGGGCACATGATGAGTTGCTCCTGGCATTATTCCAGTGCAGCAATGCAGATGCCAAATAAACAAAAACCAATTCCTAAATCTTCTCGGGGCAAATGATGAGTTGCTCCTGGCATTATTCCAGTGCAGCAATGCAGATGCCAAAACAAAACCAATTCCTAAATCCTCTCAAGACAGATGATGATTCGCTCCTGGTACCATATTCCAGTGTAGCGATGCTGATGTCAACACCAAATCAAATCAAACCAACAACCTCTACGGCGGAATCACGCTTCGTCCCAGAATTTACCCCGTGTCGAAATCATGCTTCGCCTCGGGATAACGACCTCCTCGTTGGAATTATGCTCCGCCTCGGAATCAAAATCAACCAGTCAACTTCCACTCTGACACCGCAGAAAGCGGAGTAAGTCAGAATCCAATCTCGACACCGCGAGAAGCGGAGCAAGTCAAGTCTACCCCTGACACTGCAAGAAGCAGAGCAAGTCAAATCAAGTATCGACCGTCTATGTCGCAAAAAGGGCAGTGCAGGCTCCCGCAAATTAGGAACCCAAATCGCTCCGTAACAGAGCGTCGACCGTCTATGTCGCAAAAAGGGCAGTGCAGGCTCCCGCAAATTGGGAACCCAAATCGCTCCGGATCAGAGCGTCGACCGTCTATGTCGCAAAAAGGGCAGTGCAGGCTCCCGCAAATTGGGAACCCAAATCGCTTCGTAACAGAGCGTCGACCGTCCATGTCGCAAAAAGGGCAGTGCAGGCTTCCTACAAAGCAGGAACCAAATCGCTCCGGGCCAGGGAAATGTCTACCACGGACACTCCGTCTCGGAGGCGCGTTAAGCGTCGACCGTCCATGTCGCAAAAAGGGCAGTGCAGGCTCCCGCAAATTGGGAACCCAAATCGCTCCGGATCAGAGCGTCGACCGTCCATGTCGCAAAAAGGGCAGTGCAGGCTTCCTACAAAGCAGGAACCAGATCGCTCCGGGCCAGGGAAACGTCTACCACGGACACTCCGTCTCGGAGACGCGTTAAGCGTCGACCGTCCATGTCGTAAAACGGGCAGTGCAGGCTCCAAGAAATTGGGAACCCAAATCGCTTCGGATCAGAGCGTCGACCGTCCATGTCGCAAAAAGGGCAGTGCAGGCTTCCTACAAAGCAGGAACCAGATCACTCCGGGTCAGGGAAACGTCTACCACGGACACTCCGTCTCGGAGACGCGTCAAGCGTCGACCGTCCATGTCGTAAAAAGGGCAGTGCGTCCCAAAAAGTGGGAACCAAAGCAAGTCGCCTCCACGTGAAAGAAGATCCATCAATTTCATGCACACGACTCATATATGCTGTGTGCATTTATTGATGGGGGGCACTTTGTTGAGGTAAAAATTTACACCCCCGTTGACCGAGTCAAAGTCAAGGTCAACCCCAAGCCAGGTGGGCCCAAGCCCAGGTCAAGCGGGCCCATGCCCAAGTCGAGCCCGCGGCCAGCCTCTTCCATGCCAACAACAAAAATCATGTAACAAATAATTTTTATGTAATTTTTGTGCATGAATGTATGCAAAATGGGCATAAAGCCAAATTTTTGTAAGCTCATGGCTTATGTGCAAAAACAAATGACACATAAGCCATGGGATAGGCAAAAAGCCATTTTGAAAAGCCCAAGGGGCTATTTGTAAATGTGTAAGCCTATAAAAGGCAACATGATGATGAATAATAAAAGAGACTTTTTTCATTCCCTCAAAAACTAAGGTTTGTTCCTCCACTCTCTTTTTTTCAAGTTCTTCCTCTCCCTTTTTATTTTCCAAATAAATCAAGAGCTTAGCTCTCATTTTTTTAAAACTAAACAAAGTTTTACCATAAACCCATCTCTAAAAACTCCATCAAGAGAAGAAAAAGGGTCTCTTTTTTTATCATCCAAGATCTAGATCTTGGAGTTTCAAGAGAACCCATTTTGGGTTTCTTCTCAAAGGAGAAAGGAGAAAATTTTTTGGAGTTCAACTCCACAAATAAAATTCTTTTGGAGTTCAACTCCACCACCAGGAAAATTATTTTGGAGTTGAACTCCACTACAAAAATTCTTTTGGAGTTTAACTCCACAGTAAAAATCTTTTGGAGTTCAACTCCACAAATAAAGTTCCTTTGGAGTTCAACTCCACTGCAGAAATACTTTTGGAGTTTAACTCCACAAAAAAATACCCTTTTTTGGGGAGTTTAACTCCACATTATAATTTTTTGGCCATGTAAAATTCTTTTGGAGTTGAACTCCACGTTCAAAAAAAAAAAAATAATAAAAAAATAAAAAAAAAATAAAAAAAATAAATAAAAAATAAAAAAATAAAAAATAAAAAAATTTGCGGTCACATGCAAAGCATGTGACCGGGTCACATGCAAAGCATGTGACCGGGTCACATGAGGGGTCACATGTTAAACATGTGACCCCCTCACATGAGGGGTCACATGCTAAACATGTGACCGGGAAGCATGTGACCCCCTCACATGAGGGGTCACATGTTTACCCCTCACATGGGGGGTCACATGTTAAACATGTGACCGGGTCACATGCAAATCATGTGACCGGGTCACATGTTTAACATGTGACCCCCTCACATGAGGGGTCACATGTTAGCATGTGACCCCCATTTTAAAAAAAATAAAAAATATAAAAAAATTCTCTTTTCTTCTTTCTTCCTTCTTTTTTTATTTAAAATAAAAATAAATAAATATTAAATAAATTATAAATAATATTTAAAAATTAAAAAAAAACATAATTATTTTCTTTTCTTCTTTTCTTTATTTAACCCCTTTTCCTATTTAAAAAAATATATTAAATAAATATTAAATAAATAAAAATAATATTTTTAAATTAAAAAAATATTTAAAAATTTATTAAAAAAAAAAATAATAATTCTCCAAATATTTATTTACTTATTTATTTTCGTTTTTTATATATAGAAAATATATATATATGTATATATCTCTTTTTACAAGTGGAATAAAACAAGGAAAAAAATACACACACCAACACACTGCATATTGAGTTCGCATGACCAGTTTAACCCGTCAATCGGAGGTTCCTTCGCTCCAAATGCGAGGGGTAATTAACGGCAGCTTAGTCCGCGGCTGCCGGAGATTCGGATCCCCACAATCATTAAACCCCGGCCTACCCTAGGCCGGGGGAATCTGTAATGCGCCTGACCAGCGCGCGCGTATTCCCATCTTAATGGGGTGACGAAAAACACCCTACAATTGCTTAGTTGTACGTCCCACATTACCATTTTATAGTTTTATAACCTTTCGGATACCCGTTTGCATCCATCGTATCTAAGATACATATAATTGCATCCATATATCACATTACTACATAATAATGTAATATTAACACTCCATGTTTAATAAATTGCATCCTAATTAATATTGGAACTATAAATGTAACCCTAATCGATAGCTGTGCATCCATATCCTTGAAATTATATCTATTTGCATATCATATTACATGTTCCAGTTTATTGTTCTGATAGTACTCATGCTTGTTTATTTATACACATGCTTATGTTAGTTTCATTATGAGCACCCACATGACATCTTGTGCTTCCTGACATGACCTGTTACACTTCCTACTTGACATGACATGGTACCGTACACCCTTGACATGACATGACACCTTTATACATTACCTGGCTTGACCTGATGTACCATGGCTTTACCTGTTACCTGATCTTGTGTCTAATGCCAACAAACATAACATGTAGTCCTCATGGACCGTTCCTGTTGTCTATCCAGACAAACCTGTTTACCTGATCCTGTGTTGGCATTAGTTTCTTGATTACTGGATACCTGACTTAACATACACACATAACTTGGGGGTATGGGGAAATCAAAGGTGAAACCTGACTTGTAACTCAACAGTTCGACACCTGTTCTGATCAGTCTTACGGGCTAGGCCAGCCCCGGAGTGATGATGCTGACATCACTCGCCCATCCTGCTACCTGTTACTGCCTAGCGGCACGTCTCGGATTCAGCCCGAGAGTCTTGACCGTGGTCCTGGGCATGCACGGGATACTATTGAGTTACATCGACGATTCATCAATTGATTTTAAAGACTCTAGAATAGAAAACCTGATATAACAGTTTAGTTTACCTACTGCACACTACCCTGTACTGCTCTGATTTATATTATTGTTACCATTGCTTTATTCATGTTTATATTCGCATTGCCTGTTTACTATGTTATTACTTGATGACTTGACGCGCTGACGTCTGGGTTTTGCATGACCCAGATTCTTCTACCTTGCTGCAGACTGATTAGGAGTTTTGCCGCTGTTAGACGAGCGGTGAGGTTCCTGTCGGTACGTAGTTTCACTCCAGGTGTTTCATTTATTGTATCTTTTGGCTTCCGCATATTGTTATCACTTGATTCTTTTACTCTGGCTTATGGACATATACTAGATAGTTAGTTTACTTTCCTGTTCTTGATATCTCCATAGCCGTAATGTGACTGTGGAAGGATTTTTCCTATCCACAGGTAGCATGGTTGGCTATGTCACGTGCCCACTTTAGCGTACTTTGGGAAGCGGGGCGTGACATGGTTCTTTTGATATCAGAGCCATAGGATAGTCGGGTTGATTCTTTTGTAGTTGGGTGTTGTACCCAATACACGAATCAGAATACCCGTGTTTAGGAAACATGTCCTGCCACCTTACCGTTTACCATTCTTGAATCACATTCTTCCTGATTATATCTTTTACGATATGCAAACTTCCTTTGCATATCGACTCGAAACCTGATTCCTTGTTATCTCTAGGACTTAGGCGACTTGGGTAGAGTTATGTAATTGTGGCTATGATACCGCGGCATAGTTACAATGCGGCACTCTATTTAAGTATCTTGGAGTTCTAGCCTTGATCTATATTCAGAATCTATCATCATGCTAATGTTGGGTGTTTTAAGTTCAGGAATATGGTCGGTAAGAATTTAAAGACGTACCAAGGCGTGTGGACGAAGCCGCCATGCTTGGAGTGATAAGGGGAATGCTGGAGAATCAAAAGAAACAGACCGAGCTGATCCAGCAGCAAGCGGACTCGTTTCAGGAAGGTTTGCAGATCGTTCAGCAGTCTGTGAACAATGTTGGAGCTAAGCCAGTTGACCGAGTAGGGACAGTAGCAGATTTCAGACGTTTGGGTCCGTATACATTTACTGGATTGGAGGAGCCGTTGCTAACAGAGCAGTGGCTAGTTGACACAGAGAATTTACTTATTGCGGCACAGATTCCAGATGAGAAAGAGTTGATGTGGTACGCATTCAGTTAGTGGATTACGCCCGAGAATGGTGGCTTGTAGAAGAGAACCGTTTGCTCAAGCCGATCAAGTGGGCGGATTTTTCGAAGAGTTTCCTGGAGAAGTTCTTCCCGCGGACTGCACGGGAGGAAATGGAAGAGAAGTTCATCGGACTAAAGCAGAAGGGAGCACCCGTAGATGTGCATGCAAAAGAATGGACGAGACTCAGTAGTTTCGCTGGACCTTTAGTTGCCAACGATGCAGACAGGGCACGGAGGTTCATGCGCAGCCTGGACGTGGACATCCAGAGGCAGATTGTCTCCCTGGGTTTGACCACTTTCTCACAAGTACTTGCGGCAGCCGAGAGCAGCAGAGTTTATCTGGGATGAAGGGGAGTTTTTCTGTCGGGCCAGTCGAGTTTAGGGCTAGGCCGACAAATAATATTCTTGCATCAATGGAAGTGATGAAAGTGAAGCGCCGGCAGTTGTTCGTGATTTTATGGACGTGTTTGAAGATATATCGGGTTTACCGCCAAAGCGAGACGTGGAGTTCGCAATTGATCTTATTCCTGGGGCAGCGCCAGTATCCGAAGCGTATTATCCAATGGCGCAAGTAGAATTGGAAGAAGTCAAGAAACAGGTTGCAGAATTGCTTGAGAAAGGTTGGATTCGAAGCAGTAACTCGCCTTGGGGAGCTCCAGTTCTTCTAGTAAAGAAGAAGTATGGCACAAGAAGGATGTGTATCGACTATCGAGAATTAAACCGGGTGACTATTAAGAACAAGTACCCGATCCCTCGCATTGGCGAACTTTTCGAGCAGTTTAGTTGCGCGAGGGTATTCTCGAAGCTGGATTTGCGATCCGGATATCATCAGGTCCGAGTGAAAACAGAAGATATTTGCAAGACGGCGCCCGAACTCGGTATGGACATTACAAGTACTTAGTGATGCCCTTCGGAGTAACGAATGCGCCGGCAGTATTCAGGGACTTGATGAACCGAATCTTTTCACCGTTCTTGGACCAGTTTATCGTGGTTTTTTTTATTAACGATATTCTGGTTTATTCGAAGAGTTTTGAGGAACATTCTGAGCATTTGAAGATCGCACTGCGGACGTTGAGACAGGAGACGTTATATGCGAAGATGAGCAAGTGCGAGTTTTGGCTGGAGGAAGTAAAGTTTTGGGGAATGTTATGTCTGGCGATAGAATTGTCGTCGATCCAGAAAAGATTGCAGCAGTTCTTGATTGGCCGATTCTAAAGAATGTTGCGGAGATAAGAAGCTTTCTTGGACTCGTCGGGTATTACAGAAGATTTGTGGAGAACTTTGCTCGTCTGGTGGAGCTGTTAACCAAGCTTACACGCAATGAGGTACCTTTTGTACGGACGGATAAGTGTGCGTTAGCTTTCGAGACGTTGAAGCAGAAGTTGATAACCGCCCATATTCTGACCGTGCCAGACAATTCCGGAGGATTGGTGTTTCACAGCGACGCATCTGGGAAAGGATTGGGATGTGTTTTGATGCAGCATGGGAAGGTTGTAGCATACGCATCGAGACAGTTGAAGACCCATGAGAAGAATTACCCAACTCATGACTTGGTACTTGCGGCTGTGACTTTCGCTTTGAAGGTTTGGAGACACTACCTTCTGGGCGAAAGGGTCGAAGTTTTTTTACTGATCATAAGAGGTTGAAGTATGTGTTCACACAGAAGGAGCTTAATATGAGGCAGCGTAGATGGTTGGAGCTGATGGCTGACTACGATCTTGATCTTAAGTACCATCCGGAGAAGGTTAACGTCGTGCCGGATGCGCTTAGTCGGTTACCAGCAATTCAGGTGTTAACTACGCAGAAGGAGATCGTTGAAGATTTTCGAAGATTTGACTTGGAGGTTGTGCTATCGCATTCTACGGGACAGTTGATGCAGCTGCAGGTACAGTCATCATTGATCGAGAATATTAAAGCAGCACAATCGCAGGACCCTAGACTGCAAAAGTTTCGAGGACAGGTTGAAACCGGACTACGAACAGATTTATTAATCCCCGAAGATGGTTCGTTAAGGTTTGGTACCCGTTTATGTGTGCCAAAGGGAGATATTCGTGAAGAGCTTATAAAGGAGGCACACAGTTCAGCTTATTCTGTACATCCAAGAGGCACAAAGATGTACCGAGATATTCGACAGCATTTCTGGTGGGAAGGCATGAAACGGGAGATTGCTCGCTTTGTGGCAAAGTGCTTGGTGTGTCAGCAAGTTAAGGCTGAACATCAAAGGGTTGCTGGTTTATTGCAACCACTTCCGATTCCTCAGTGGAAGTGGGAACATATAACCATGGATTTCGTGACGGCTTTACCGCAAAGTCCAAAAGGCAACCATGCTATATGGGTGATTGTTGACCGATTGACCAAAGCAGCTCATTTTATTCCTTTTCGGGTTGGTCAATAAACAGAGATTTTGGCAGAGTGGTACATGCAAGAGATTGTAAGATTGCATGGAGTACCGGTGAGCATCGTGTCCGATCGGGACACTCGGTTCTTATCACACTTTTGGCGGAGTCTACAGGAAAGTTTGGGGACTCGATTGAAGTTTAGCACAGCTTATCATCCTCAAACTGATGGTCAGTCGGAGAGAACGATCCAAACTCTTGAGGATACGTTGAGAGCATGCAGGTTGGACTTCAAGGGGTCTTGGGAGGATCATCTACTTTTGGTGGAGTTGTCTTACAACAACAGTTTTCAGGCAACTATTCAGATGGCTCCATTTGAAGCTTTGTATGGTCGTAAATGCCGTTCACCTGTTTGTTGGGACGATGTCGGTGAACGAAGATTATTTGGACCAGATTTGGTTGTGCAGACAGTTGAGAAGGTTAACCCTATCAGAAATCATATGAAGGCAGCACAGGACCGACAGAAGAGTTGGGCAGATACGTCAAGAAGACCTCTAGAGTTCGCCGTGGGTGATTTGGTATGCTTGAAGATATCACCGACTAGAGGGGTGATTCGTTTTGGAAGTCGAGGAAAACTTAGTCCTCGATTCGTTGGACCCTTTGAGATCTTGGAGCGTGTTGGTGAGGTAGCGTATCGTTTGGCGTTACCGCAGTCCTTGGCGAATGTGCACGATGTGTTTCACGTATCTCAACTCCGTAGGTATGTTCGAGATGAAACACACGTATTGGATCATTCGGAGCTAACAGTACGAGAAGACTTGACTTTTGAGGAGCGACCGATTGGAATCGTGGATCGAAGGGAAAAGGTTCTTAAGAATAAGGTAATCCCTCTTGTGCTTGTTTCTTGGGGAAATCACTCGCATGGAGAGTCCACTTGGGAACGAGAAGATGAAATCCGGCAGAAGTTTTCTCACCTTTTCTTGTAGTTATCTATCTTTGTATTCTTGGAATTTCGAGAACGAAATTCTTTTTGTAGTTGGGTATAATGTAGCACCCGAGCCCAATGCTACTAATTTCAGTTACCGTTCGAACGTAGTGTGGCACTTATTTCATTTATCTTGCTTGATGGTTAATTATTGTAAATTCTACCCGGAAATTAATTTCTACATATAACAATTTTTGGCATCTAAAATAAAATTAAAAATATTCATCTTGGCCTGCTTGACACCCCTAACCCTGTTGTAGCATCCGTGCATCGTGTTCTCGTCCCGTTCAGTGAAACGGGCTAGTTTGGACCGGCTATGTGCATGTACGTGTGTCCGTTTTTGGGGTATACTTTTTGATCATTAAACACTTCATTTTAAATTTTGGATCCCGCCTAAAATTCTATTATTTCAATTTCAAATTTTTGGACCCGACCCGGGCGCGATTTGGAAATGTTTTACTTTGCGCCAAAATCCCAGATTTTAATATATTTAAACCATCATATATAATTTAGTTAACCATATAATATTTTTACAATCTTTTATATCCTTCTCAATTTATTCTCTCAGCCAATCGCAACCTCCCCTTTAACCCCGTGGGCTCCACTTCTCTCTCTCTCCACTTTTTCTCTCTCTTTCTCATATATTCTCTCGTACTTCTCTTTATCATTTTTTCTCTTCTTGCTTCATGTCTCGTTTCTCATTTTTTTTAACTGTTCTTTTGTTGCCGGAATTCCGTCGTGCCGGTGACGCTTCACGACGTTCCAGCGAGGTACCCCGACCCGTGTGGTTCCTTTGTTCGTCGTTTGGGTTCATTCCGTGAACCGTGCGCCCGTCGCGAGTTTTCCCCGCCGACGGTTAACATTCCGTTTTCCCGATTCGCGACCCATCGAGGCAAGTTAATCTTGCTACATGCTATATAATTCATTTTATACCTATTTAAATAAATACCATACCTGTAGTTTAAATCTAGTACCCCATGTTTAATTTTATAACGTTTCGATATTCCGTTTGCATCCGTTTATATCATTTTAAATCTAGATCATGAAAACTTATCCTGTGACATACTAGATTACATTATACTGCAAGCATATCATTTAAAATATATATCATCATAATATTTCTTATTATTATCTTTAATTAGTTTATAATCTTCATTTTATAATGTTATGCATTTGAAAATCTTATAGTTTACACATGAAACGTCGTTGAAAAATCGGATATGACAAATCTGAAATTTACTGTACACCTTACCTTATAAAATTCATTATAAATCATAGAAAAATCATTAGTATACGTTCTTTAGTTCGTTACGAAGCTAACTAAGAATACTATAACTCTATGAAATATTTACGTGCAAAATAAATTGTCTAAATAGTATAAAATGCAAATGAAAATGTATCCAAACTGCTGCCCAGGGAAATTCCAGCAGCAAATTTTCAACTTCGAATATTTATAACATTTTGTAGGGACAACCTGAGATGCTTATACTTATAAAACTGAAAACCTTATTGAATTATCTTTGTTTTGGTATTAGACACGTCTCTTTTGGAGAACGTTTGTTATTTTTAAGCTATTTTACAAATTAGGGTGACGCTGAATTTCTGAACGGAACTTTCTTGTGCATGGTTAATCAATACCACTTTTATAGTTATTAATCGCTTTGAATATGCTATCCATATTAATATTATTATTTCAATATTTATATCACATATTGCTTAGTTGTACATCCCACATTACCATTTTATAGTTTTATAACCTTTCGGATACCCGTTTGCATCCATCGTATCTAAGATACATATAATTGCATCCATATATCACATTACTACATAATAATGTGATATTAACACTCCATGTTTAATAAATTGCATCCTAATTAATATTGGAACTATAAATGTAACCCTAATTGATAACTGTGCATCCATATCTTTGAAATTATATCTATTTGCATATCATATTACATGTTCCAGTTTATTGTTCTGATAGTACTCATGCTTGTTTATTTATACACATGCTTATGTTAGTTTCATTATGAGCACCCACATGACATCTTGTGCTTCCTGACATGACCTGTTACACTTCCTACTTGACATGACATGGTACCGTACACCCTTGACATGACATGACACCTTTATACATTACCTGGCTTGACATGATGTACCATGGCTTTACCTGTTACCTGATCTTGTGTCTAATGCCAACAAACATAACATGTAGTCCTCATGGACCGTTCCTGTTGTCTATCCAGACAAACCTGTTTACCTGATCCTGTGTTGGCATTAGTTTCTTGATTACTGGATACCTGACTTGACATACACACATAACTTGGGGGTATAGGGAAATCAAAGGTGAAACCTGACTTGTAACTCAACAGTTCGACACCTGTTCTGATCAGTCTTACGGGCTAGGCCAGCCCCGGAGTGATGATGCTGACATCACTTGCCCATCCTGCTACCTGTTACTGCCTAGCGGCACGTCTCGGATTCAGCCCGAGAGTCTTGACCGTGGTCCCGGGCATGGACGGGATACTATTGAGTTACATCGACGATTCATCAATTGATTTTAAAGACTCTAGAATAGAAAACCTGATATAACAGTTTAGTTTACCCACTGCACACTACCCTGTACTGCTCTGATTTATATTATTGTTACCATTGCTTTATTCATGTTTATATTCGCATTGCCTGTTTACTATGTTATTACTTGATGACTTGACGCGCTGACGTCTGGGTTTTGCATGGCCCAGATTCTTCTGCTACCTGTTACTGCCTAGCGGCACGTCTCGGATTCAGCCCGAGAGTCTTGACCGTAGTCCCGGGCATGCACGGGATACTATTGAGTTACATCGACGATTCATCAATTAATTTCAAAGACTCTAGAATAGAAAACCTGATATAACAGTTTAGTTTACCCACTGCACACTACCCTGTACTGCTCTGATTTATATTATTGTTACCATTGCTTTATTCATGTTTATATTCGCATTGCCTGTTTACTATGTTATTACTTGATGACTTGACGCGCTGACGTCTGGGTTTTGCATGGCCCAGATTCTTCTACCTTGCTGCAGACTGATTAGGAGTTTTGCCGCTGTTAGACGAGCGGTGAGGTTCCTGTCGGTACGTAGTTTCACTCCAGGTGTTTCATTTATTGTATCTTTTGGCTTCCGCATATTGTTATCTCTTGATTCTTTTAGTCTGGCTTATGGATATGTACTAGGTAGTTAGTTTACTTTACTGTTCTTGATATCTCCATAGCCGTAATGTGACTGTGGAAGGATTTTTCCTATCCACAGGTAGCATGGTTGGCTATGTCACGTGCCCACTTTAGCGTACTTTGGGAAGCGGGGCGTGACATATATGATACTAGACCCATGTGATGGGCGATGGATGTTCTCACATCCATTGATGTTTGACATCGTGATCATATACGGGTGCTCAGTGGAGACTGGGTACATTAGGCGGACCCGTTGAGAACTCCTATATGGTATTATATCTATCGTCGAATAGCAGTTCTCAGGTGACACTGGTACAGGTTAGTCTATAGACCCGAGATCGTCATAGAGTCTTATGTGTTCTCCCACTGTACTTTGATTACCACCCTACCACGGCTCTACCGAGTCGTGCAAACAAGTGGCTTTTGGGTACAGTCCCGAGACACATGGAGGTAATGAGCGATATGAGGGGTTTCGTCTCTCCCGGTATTGGGGGTTGATGTTGCGCTGTGCTCGATTGGCTATATCAGCAAGTCCCTGGCCGAGGCTGATGAGATTTACTGATAAGTGTTATCAGTAGTTTCTCGAACTGATTATAGGCCATACATCGGCATGACTTATTGAGTTATTGGGATCGACGATGCCATCCCTAGACATGATATGCAGCATATCTGACGAAGAGACCGGACTGTACGGTAGTGTTACCAGTTGGCTCGACGGGAGTTTTGACAGGTTCGCTTGTTTTCTTCTGATCGCTCAATACCCGGGTGGCCGTTACGTTTAGCTGAACTCTTGCGGCTCGGGGGTGCTTGATATGATCATCACCCACTGCCGGCGTATTGACGAGTTTTAGAGTCCCATAGAGGAGTTTCTTAGCCCAGGCGAAACGATGTGGTGTACATATGAGATATGCACGGGGACCCGATTAAATGCGTGTATGAGATACCGTATATTAATCGGGCGGTTTACTATTGGTCAGGTCGTATGAGATATGACCGGTTTGTTAGGCACTTCTAGGCCCCTTCCCGGCTACTGGATCACTCCAGTGCTTCGGGTACTACGGACCCTCAAGTGTTGATTTAACATTGACTTTTAGCTCACTTTGTTTAAACCCTTTTCTTTTGTTATATGCATGCATGTATGCATATGTTTATGTTGATGCACATGTTGATGTGCATGCACACATACATGCATACACTTGTGTGTATCATGGTTGTTGATACATTTGTGGTGGCAATACAAGACTCACATGGAAGTATTTATCTATATATTTATTTTTGAGTTAATACAAATAGAATTAATTCATGGTTGATATTTATCTCTTCACTTAACCTTGCATTAACCATGAGTTATTATTCTATGGCTCTCATTACTCCAAAATAAATATCTAGATATTTATTAACCCATGGTTACAAGTGAGAATGATTTAATATATATATATATTATATTTTCATTCTCATTTTTTCTATCATAATTATCTTTTTGAGCTCTTGAGTTGCCATCATCTTCTTCCTCCTCTCTCTTGCTCTCTTGATCTTTGTAGTGAGTAAGATAGTGATAAAGATATGGTTTTGAAGTGAGAAAACAAACCACATCATCATTCTACACTAGTCTGACCAATTAGTTTAGAGTGTTGGCTTCATCTTCATCTTTTGATCAAGTGGAGCTAAGAGCTTGGACAAAGAGGACTCCGGGTGGATCATCGTAGACTTGGAAGATCATTAGCAAGCCCGTTCAAACTCTCAAGGAGCCAAAGAGTCAAGTAAAAAGAACTACAAAAGTTGTATTCTGTTCACTTAGTGTTATATTACTTGTAGTATACGATACTACTTCATGTTACCCTAGCTTTCTAGTTCGATCCTAGGTTAGATTCTTTAGCACCATCTAATTTTTAAATTGTGGAATGTGTGATGCTATCAAACCCTTGTAGTGGTGCTAAGGAATCCCTACAGTGGTATCAGAGCCAAACTAGAAACCTAGACGGTGTTAAGATAATACGAAACTGAAACAACTCCGCAAAATACGATTTTAGAAACCCTAGATTTTGCTCTCTGGAATTTTTTTGAAAAGTTGTTTAAAAATTATTTTAGCAACTGCAGAATAGTGTATGTGATACAAGAACACAGGTGAAATACGGGGGCCTGTGCTCGGTTTTGACCCAAGCACCAAGCACAAAATTCCGGCGATGCCCGCCTTAGTTGCTCCAAACCCCCTCGTATTGCACCAGTGCTCTGTTCTGTAGGATTTGGGATTTCTGGTATTGTTTGTTTAGTCCATATTTTCATGTGATGATCATTTGGTTATGGGCTAATTGTGGAGTATTTCGTAATCGTATATTTTAGCATTGTATTGGTAACCTAGACAATGTTTAACAGGTCGAACAAACTTCAAACACCACGTCAAGATACCCCACTGAAATTTTCAAGAGTTGAACTTTTCTAAGTTAATTATATTCAATAGTCATGCAAGTAACTCTATGGACTCTCTAGAAGAACAAAAACCTTAACTCGATTCTATGCCCTCGGAACCGCGGCTTGAACCCTAGGGTTTGCCGCAGTTCCGCGGTGTCATATGTGAGGCATTGGTTTGGCCCTTCTACAGCTGGTTCATAGGCACCGTGGCACGTTTTGGGTACTTTAACTTTGCTCAAGTGTTGAGCTAATCGGGTGATATGTGTGTTGGTTGATTCAGTCGAAACGTTTAACATGGTTTAGTATATTGTGATACAATAATTGGAATCTACATTTATATGTTGCGTGTAAATCTAGCATTTCGGTCTCGAGAATAATCGGAAATCTTGTTGAATTATCCGACTTATTTTGAAAAGGTATCTTCATGGATGAGACCTAAAAGCGAGACTTACATTGTTAGGCATGAAATCTTGGATATGAGATATCCCGGGTTTATGATGTCTAAGGGCAATGTCGATTCCAATTGTTGTAGTTTTTCACTTTCTTTTCTGCAACTGTAAGCGTAGTATGCACTTTCTTTTCTTCGACTGTAAGCATAGTATGTGGTGTATCGCCGGTTTCGTTGCTATACATCAACGACAATTGGGGTACGTATACTTACTTACGTTGATGACATGTGATGTTATGTGTTGCTAAGATATGATGTATAGGATCGTCGTGATTGAATGGCCAGGGGTTTTATGTGAGATGAGAATTTTACTTTTCATTCATGTAAAATTCATTGTATGTAATATTCTTTTATTGGGGCACTTCCGGGTTAAGGATGATGTCACCTTTGTTGTATATTATTTACTTTTCCGCATTAGGATAGACCCAAGGTGGGGAGCACATGTGACCGGGTTCTGGGGTCCAGGGGTGTGGGATTGGCTATTCATCATGACCATGGAATCCGTATTTTCTATTGTTGGCTAAATACAAAATACAGACATTCTAGCATATCCTATATTTTCATATATGTGTTTCTACTGCTTATATTCTGTGATGTGATCACTTGATATACCTGAGAAGAATGAAATATTATATATATGAGATATATAGTAGACGTTGCTTATGTTTTGCACCCGCGCTAGTCCCGTCCCGGTATGCCGTTAGTTAAGTAACCTAACGGTGCATAACGGAACATTGTGGCGAATGCGGATGGTATAAGCGTACGTTGTATTTTCGTTTCTTTTCTGTGTTTGGCTTAAGGACTTAAATGATGGGACTACATTAATGAGATTAATGTAAATAAAATAAACCTAAAAGATGTTGTAGAATCGAATTTGAAACCCACTCGGCTTTTTACGAAAAAACTACATTTCAAAATTGCGGAGCTTAAGCCACTCCTTTGGAAAACCATTTGATTCTACGATGATATCAAGTTCAAAGCGTTAAAGGTTTTCTTAAAAACCATCTGCAACCCTTCGTCATTTTAGAAAGTAGAGTACTTAGTATTCGTGCTACGTTTGTTGACTATAGTTAATACATAGTGTACGATAGCTAAGTGATGTCTTCCTACACTGCATATGATGCAGATTAATTAGGACATTCATATGACTTTGTTGACCATAGTTAAGGGTCATGTGGGTGGGTCTAATTAATCATGAAATGACGGATAGAACTTGACTAGTGTTTATGATTTGTTGACGATAGTTAAGGTCATGAGTACTAGGGGTAAAAACCTTATCGGGAGTTTCAAGAGTTGAAATTTGCAATGGGATTGCATACCTTCCATATGATGGTTGGATCCCGATCCCACTGTGAGCAAGAGTTGCTCCCAGGAGAGTTTTGCACTTTATAATTAGCTAACCCATTAGGTGTCTAGAAAGGTGTTAACGGGGCTACGTCTCTGAGAAGACGAGATTTATATTAATTAGGTCCGTACCAAAGCACGGGGAACCTCCCTCAAGTACCGACACTGGCCTGGCTGAACGATTAGCGAAGTTGTAGACTGTAATAAATCCTGGCTAGTTTTCCTTTTAAGATTTGAAGGAAAATTTGATAAAAGCGGTGGGAGACATCGATTAGATAAGATAATAACCAATCTGATCTTTACAAGAGCTTTCGCTGAGTGTATTCTTTTCTCTCACTTAATGGCAGATACCAATGACAGGACTCAAGCTTCTACTAGATAAAAATAAACTGAATGGGACCAATTATAAAGACTGGCTGAGGAACATTAATATTGTCTTGACTTATGATAAGGTATCATATGTCCTCACGGCCCCAGACCCGCCCGTCCCAGGTCCTAAATCTTCAGTTGCGGATAAGGAAATCCGCAAGACATGGGACGCTGATTGTGCCACGGCCAAATGCCTCAGGCTTGCATCGATGTATAACACACATCAAAAGCAGCATGAGCAGATAGATGACCAATCCATATTTCTCCATACAAAAGATTTGTATGGGGAACAATCTCTTGTCCTACGATACGAAGCATCTAGAAAGCTGTTTCAGATGCGGATGGCTCCTGGCACACCAGTAGGTGACCATGTTCTGAAGATGATAGCTCTTATAGAGGAGCTTGAGGACCTTGGATGGACAATGGAGAACGAACAATATGTTGATATTATTCTGCAGTCTCTCCACCTTGCTTTTGATCAATTTGTAGTTAACTTCAACATGCACAATATGGAGAAGTCGCTGCCTGAACTCCTCAATATATTGAGAAGTGCAGAGAGCACGCTCAAAGCAGTGAAAACTCCCGCTTTGATTGCTGGGCCATCTTCTTCTTCTCGCCCAAAAGCCAAGGCCAAGGGAAAGATGAAGAAGAAACCCACCATGCCTAGAGGTGGAGTTAAAAAGGCTAAGGGGAAAGACAAGTCCAAGGCTGGGGAATCGGGGAAAGGGGAATGTTATTACTGCCACAAAGCGGGACACTGGAAGCACAACTGTGCTGAGTACCTGGATCTCAAGAAGAAGAAGTATGGTGATGCTTCCGCTTCAGGTGTGTTTGTGACAGAAAACTGTGTAAATTACCGGTCCCGTCAATAAAATTTTCCCCATATTTCTCGAAGCCCCCTTGAATGTCTTCTATTTTTCTTCGCCTTTGTGTTTGAATTGAGATGCTTATGGTTCAAATATTAAAACCTTCTTAAACCAAAGAAATAATAAAGCCCAAAAGGAAAAAAAATAGATATATAAATGAACCCCTAACTCCCGGCCCAACCCTTTTTTCCCAGGCCCATACCTTTCCAATGCCCGACCCGTACCCGTACCCGTACCTGACCCGTTATCCCCCTCTTCCCCACTCCTTTTCATTTCCCGCCTCTTCGTCTTCCTCCTACGTCGCCCCACGCTCCATGCCGCTCCCCCATTCGTCGCTCCACGTCCCCGTGCCTCTACCCACGATATCGCGTGCGCCGCTCACCCATCTCGACCTCGTCTCTCTAACTCTCTCCTCCCCCTCACTCTTGTTAGTGTTTATGCCCTAGAGGCCATTACTGTATCATACTAGTTTGTATATTACTTAATGGAAGCTTGGAATATTCACAGTTGTATTGACAGTCTTGCTAAAAATGTTAGTATGCTACTTGGTTTGTGTCTACTTTAATATGTGCATATATTTCTTTTAACGTATCGCTTATACATATTAGTAGAGCCCTTAGGATCTTTGCTTGATTACCAGCGTCGTGATGGCAGTCACACTAGTAGGGGCTAGGTAGCCTATAAGCAATATCCTATACAGGTCCCTGGTCGTAGGATTATCGAGACAGGGCATCGATACTCTGGAGTAGACCGGTGTATATGCTTCTCATCCCAGCATAGGGAGATGGTCTGTCCCACAGCCATCAGTACGTCGTACTGGAGATAGTATGCAGGTGCTCGTTAGGTTACGGGTATACCGGACAGGACTCGCCGGGAACTGCAGGTTGGTTTTATACCCATCGTCAGATAGCAGTTCCCAGGTGACATGAGTACAGCTTAGTCCGTCGACTTGACACTGCTACTTCGCCTCGGGTGTGTTCCCACTGTACTTAGATTACTACCCTACCATGGCTAAAAGGAGTCGTGCAAACAGGTAGTAGTTGGGTGCAGTCCCGAAGCACTTGGAGACAGTGGCGGTTAGACAGGATTCGTCTCTCCCAGTATTGGGGGTTGATATCGCGCTGTGTATGGAGAGCCATTACGCAAAGTCCCTGGCCAGGGCAAACGAGATTTACTGGTAGGTTCCAGTAGTTTCTCAAAGTGTAATGGGCTTCACTCCGACATGACTTATACTGCTATTAGGGTCTGACGTTTACCGCCCGCTAGGCCCGATATGCGATAGTCTTAGACGAACAGACCGGACTGTACGGAGATTGTCACATCAGGCTCAGTTGGAGTTCGGATAGCTTTCCTCATCGTCCTTCTTATCGAAATCTACCTGGGGACCGTTACATACAGCTAGTACCGCTTGCGGCCTGTGGTTAAACCCACTACCAGCGTAGTGTCGAGTCTTTAGAGTCCCACACAGAGAGTTTCATTGCACCGGGCAAAAGGTGTAGAGGCCGTATGGTTTTACGGCAGGGCCGCGATCACTTACATACACTTATGCACGTATTATGATCAGGCAGATAATACTAGCGGGCTTTGGTTTAAGCCAGATTCTAGTATTATACAGATGGATTTATTCAGTCAAAGATTATCCGTGTTTTTCGGAAATACGGATGGGAGGGGCAGTCTCGTAATTTGTCGGGAAGCTTCTAGAAGAAGATGACTCATTTGTATTTATTTCTTTTTAGATTAAACACAAATGAGGTGGAGAGATGAGTTGTAAGTTTTCATTAAATGCTTAATGACTCATGAGGTGATTCACCATTTAGGATTAAATGAAGCTTACAAGATATTTCTAGATATTTATCAAACAGATATTTGTATGCTTGATATTATTCTTTCATGAGTTATTATTCATATTATTATCACAAAATCTTTCTCTCTCCTCAAGTCTTCATCTTCTTCCTCAAACCCTAAAAGCTCTCATGAGTTGAGAAACCAAAGGTTTAACTGACTAAGTAATCCATCTAAATACTCTACACCCTCTAGGACTTCTAGATTAGCGATCTAGAAGCCGTAGTTATCTCAGATTCGAGATAGGAGCTCGGACTATAGACTCTCGGGTGGATCGTCTTTGACTCGAGGAGGCCGTTGAGGTGCCCATGTTCCTTAGAGCCTACGAGGTGTGGAGGATAGCGATGAAGACCCGAAGGACAAGTAACGTGAGGTATAACTTCGAATCCGAGTAGTTAAACCTCTCGTAGTTTGCTAGTAATGGTTTAGACACGATCCGTGTGCTCAAGTCCGTGTTACGAAGCTTTGATAATTGTTTTTCATATATTCCGCCTCCCCGCAAGCTCGTGGGGTGCGTGACATGGACTGACAGTGGTATCAGAGCCTACTAAACCTTTACTAGCTTGTTAGCAACTAATTAGAACTTCGATCGTCGGAAAAACACGAAAACTTAACCCCGGACCTCTCAAGTTTCTGTCGATTTTAAACGTGTCGAATTTTTTTTTTGATATGTATGAAAATTCACAGCAGGGAATTCTAAGAATACTGGTGAAATACGAAGTCCCAACTCGGTAAGAACGCCACGGAAGCGCGGCGGATTAGTGCAATCCGCCGCGGATTCGCGGCCGAGTCAACTCAGGGTTGACTCGTATTTGCATAGTAACTCTTATTTTGTGGTGTTTTGTTTTCCTGTATATTCTGTTTCTGTCCAGGTTATTTCAGTGCTGGCTTGCATTTGGGGTAGACTCGGAAAAAGGTTGTCGATCGAAATTCTAAGTTATTTGCTAATCAAGTTTTATCTGTGATGTTTAATGTGTTCGTAAACCTCCCCTAATTGCTAGTATGTCGGTTAGCAGGGGGTTGCACATTTCTGTAATGGTTTTTACTGGTTTGTGTATATGAACTTCATTGGATCGTTGTGATGATTAGCCGGGGTTTGAGATGAGTTTTTATATTCATTCATTCGATGTAAATTGTAATATGATGTAATATTCTTTTGCGGGGCACATCCGGGCTGAGGTTATAGCCACCATTGTATTATTTCATTTACTGTTTTTTGCTCCTAGGATAGACCCAAGGTGGGGTACACAAACTACCGGGTACTTTGAAGTGTTTAGTGGCCTGCTCACGTTATTGAGGGAGACCGCTTCACTTCGGGTACTTGGCGGGTAGTTTGCCGTACTCGTAGGGGTCTAGGGTGGGGTAATGGCTATTCATCACAACTGTGTAATCCGTCTTTCGTTGCAGGCTCAAAGGAAACGCGGATTGCTTGTATATCCAATAATGTTCATCTGTGATCTGGAATGCCTATTATTGCGTCTGACAAATGTACAATATCTATATATGATATCTAGTAGGCGTCACTTGTGTTTTGCACCCGCGCTAGCCCAGCCCCCGCTCTGTCGTTAGTTGAGTAACCTAACGGGTGAATGACGAGACCCAGTGGCGAATGTGGATGGCATAAGAGGACGTTGTATTTTCGTTGTTTTCTGCAATGATAGGTTAATTGATGGGACGCATTATTTTAATGCAAAGAAAACAAACCAAAGTTGAAATCGTTGGAACAGTTTAAAAGAAACCACTCGGTTATTTTAAAAAGAGCAGAATTTTTAATTGCGGAGCTTTAACTACTCCTTTTAAAAAAGGCTATCAGGTTCCTTCAGTTATATCAAGTTCACTACGTTCACGGTTTCGCCAAAACCAGTCGTAGCCCTCCGTCATTTCATATGAATGGTCAGTAGCATTCAAGCTATGTTTGTTTGGCCCTTAGTCAAGACATAGCGATTGGTAGTTGCTGGGGTGTTCACATGTAGCATAGATAGATGCGTTGGTTTGGGACAGTCGTATTACTTTGTTTGGCCATTAGTCAAGAGTATATACGGGTGGGTTTAAATTAACAAGATAATGATGGGTAGAACTTGACATGTGACTTATGATTTGTTGGCCCTTAGTCAAGGTCATAAGAGCATGGGGCAAAAATCCACATCGGGAGTTTCTAAAGAAACTGAAACTTGCTAGTGTTGCATACCATTTGGAGTTTGATGAATGTTGGTAGAATTCCTTCAGCATTATCACACGATGATATTTGGATCCCGATCCTATTGTGAGTATCCGCTACTCATCAGGAGATTCGTCACTTAACGATCAATGCTATAAACCAAGTAGGTGTCTAGAACAGTGTCAGCGAGAATACGCCTCTATAGAAAAGAGGTTATTTAATTAAGGAACTTCGCGAAAGCGTCGTAAAACCTCTCTCGAAGTACCGACACTAGCCTGGCTGAACGATTAAGCAAGTATTGTACGGTAAGATCAGTTCTGGCTAATTCTTCTTTTATGGTTTGAGGAAGGATTCGAGAAACAGTGGGAGCCATCCAGTTTAGATAAATTAAAAACCACTCTAAACTTGCAAGAGCATCATGCTAAAGTGTTCCCTCTCTCTCTCATTGCAGCGACCTTATGACCATGACTAGGTTACATCTAGATAACAAAATGACTGAATCTGACTTTTATGATTGGCAAAGGTCTGTCCAGATGTCCATTGCCTATGACAAGCTGGACCACCCTATTACTACTTAAGCCCCCACCGTCCCAGGTCCAGTTTCCACCGTCACGGATATGGATATCTGTCAGACAAGGGAAAAGGATAGTGCGAATGCCCAGTGCCTCGTGTTGGCTTCAGTTGATGGTGTATACCAGAAGCAGCACGAGAAGATGGACTTAGTTTCCATCTTTATCCATAACAAAGATTTATATGGAGAGCAATCTCGTATCACAAGATATGAGACCTCGAACGAATTATTTCAAGCGAGGTTGGCTGTCGGGTTATCTGTAGGGGACGACGTCCTTACGATGACTAGCTATATTGATGAGCTCAAAGACCTGGAGACCATGTTGGGAAACAGGTCATGCGCTGACTTATTTCCACAGTCCCTACCCTCTACTTACACCCTGAAAGAAACCAGGGAGATACCCGCTCTGCTTAATGGAGGACATTCTTCTTCTGCATCCAGGGCGAAAGCAAAGGGTAAAAAGAAGAAGACCTCCACAAAGCCGATATACGGTATCAGTGAAGTAGAAGGAAAGGGGAGAGCAAAAGTTTTGGGACTTGGTGTAGGTAAGGAGGGATGTTCCTATTGTTATGGGATTGGGCATTGGCAGAAAGATTGCAGGGCTTTAGAAGCCAGTAGCCAGGATACGAAGCATGTTGTGGCTTCGGCCTCAAGTGTGTATGTAATTGAGAACTGTTTGTCAATTAACTTTACTTCCTGGGTACTAGATACCGGAGCAGGATCTCATATCTGTAATTCATTACATGCTTTGAGAAACCGTAAAGTTATCAGGGTAGGTGATTTGTCTCTCAGAGTTGCAAACGGAATGAGCGTGGACGCTAAATCCGTGGGAGAATATCGCCTAGGTTTGACAAGTGGCAGATATTGATTCTACGTAACTGTCTGTATGTACCTAGTTTGACTTGTAATATCATATCAGTGTCCTCACTTTCGAGACAGGGATATGATTTTACATTCGTAAGCGATGTAGTTCACATCCACCTAAATCAAGTTCTGATTGGGTCCGGTACATTAGATGACAGTATATACGTATTGAATCAAGCTCAGGTTTTCAATATCCAGAACACACTTAAAAGAAAGTCTCCAGAAATAAATCAGGCTTTCTTATGGTATTGTAGACTAGGTCACATCAATGAAACACGGTTGACTAAGTTACATAGAGAAGGATATTTAAATCCGTTCGAATATCAATCTTATGCTACTTGTGAATCTTGTCTCATGGGAAAGATGACAAAGACTCCGGTTACTGGACACGGAGTAAGAGCAAGCGAGCTCTTGGGACTCATACACAGCGATGTGTGTGGTCCATGTCTACACATGCGCGAGGTGGTTATTCCTACTTCATTACTTTTACGGATGATTTCTCTAGGTATGGACATATCTTCTTGATGAAGCATAAATCCGAGGCCTTTGAGAAATTCCAGGAATACAAGAATGAAGTGGAAAACCAAACAGGCAAAAGTATCAAGACACTGAGATCTGATCGAGGTGGTGAATACTTAAGTGCCGAGTTCCTGGGTTACTTAAAAGAGAATGGAATTCTCTCTCAGCTTACTCCTCCATACACACCACAACACAATGGTGTATCAGAAAGGCGGAATCAAACCCTATTGGATATGGTTCGTTCCATGATGAGTAAGGCCGAGTTACCGCGATCTTTCTGGGGTTATGCACTAGAATCAGCTGCATATCTTTTGAACCAGGTTCCAACCAAGACTGTGCCTACCACACTATATCAGATGTGGAGTGGGAAGAAACCCTGTCTTAAACACTTTAGGACATGGGGATGTCCGACTTTTGTAAAAAAGCAGCATCCGGACAAGCTCGAGGCACGCTCAGTACAGTGTAAGTTTATGGGATATCCAAAGAACTCCAAGGGGTATTATTTCTATTACGCAGAGGAACAAAAGGTTTTTGTTTCTCGTCATGCCCACTTCTTGGAAGCTGAATTTTTAGAAAATCAGAAGAGTGGGAGCGCAATAGAACTGGAAGAAATTCCAGAACCACAAGCTGTTACTGAAAGTATGGTAGAACCAGAAGTTTCAGAAGAAAGGGACATACCAGTGAGTAGGCAATCTCATCCGTCCGAGAGATACTACTGTTTTCTCATAGACGGGGATCGAGAAGATTGCATCATTGATAATGATGACCCTACTAGCTTCCAGCAAGCCATTCAGAGCGGCGACTCGGTAAAATGACTGGATGCAATGCGGACCGAAATGGAGTCCATGTACACTAACAAAGTATGGACTTTGGACATTGCTCCAGATAGGGTAAAACCCGTAGGATGCAAGTGGATCTTCATAAAGAAGATTGGTGTAGATGGACAGGTTGAAACCTCTAAGGCTAGACTTGTTGCAAAGGGTTTTCGTCAAAGACCTGGTTTGGACTATGACGAAATCTTTTCTCCAGTGGCTATGCTCAAATCCATTCGGGTCCTTCTTGCCATTGCTGCCTTCCACGACTATGAGATCTGGCAGATGGACGTAAAGACGGCCTTTCTAAATGGTAATTTAGAAGAGTGCGTCTATATGGATCAGCCAGAGGGATTCATTCAGAGTGGGAGCAGCGGTAAAGTGTGCAAGTTGCTTAAGTCCATTTATGGACTAAAGCAGGCATCGCGGAGTTGGAACATCTGTTTTGATGATACTGTCAAAGAATTCGACTTTATCAAAAATCCAGATGAACCATGCATATACAGTAAGATTGTAGGGAGAGTTGTAGTATTCCTCGTCTTGTACGTGGATGACATTCTCCTAATAGGAAATGATATTCCTATGCTACAGTCAGTCAAAGGATTCTTGTCACAGAAGTTCTCCATGAAGGACTTGGGTAATGCCACCTACATTCTGGGGATCCAGATCTATCGTGATAGATCAAAGAGGATGTTGGGACTTTCGCAGTCCAGGTACATAGACACCATATTGAAAAGATTCAGTATGGAAGATTCTAAGCGCGGTAACCTATCGGCTTGTCACGGAATCAACCTCTCCAAAGAGATGTCACCCAAGACTGATTTGGAAAGGTGTCGCATGTCGATTATACCCTACGCTTCTGCGGTAGGCTCTATAATGTATGCGATGTTATGTACCAGACCAGATGTAGCATACGCATTGAGCGTTGTAAGCCGGTATCAGGCAAACCCAGGAGAGAAGTACTGGATAGCAGTAAAGAACATTCTCAAGTACCTGAGGAGGACTAAGGAGATGTTCTTGGTGTATGGCAGAAAAGACCTCCAGATCGAGGCCTTTGCCGACTCCAGCTTCCAGAGTGATAAGGATGACTCCAAGTCCATATCGGGTTATGTTTTTACCCTCAATGGAGGGGCGGTCTGTTGGAAGAGTTCCAAGCAGGACACCGTTGCTGACTCAACGATGGAAGCGGAGTACATAGCTGCTTGCGATGCCGCAAAAGAAGCTGTTTGGACGAAGAAGTTCCTCACAGAACTTCAGGTGGTTCCTACCAGTGTTAATCCAATACTTCTGTATTGCGACAACAACGGCGCTATAGCTTTAGCGAAGGAACCCAGGTCCCATCAGAAGTCCAGACACATCTTAAGGCGGTGTCACCTGATCAGGGAGATCGTAGATCGCCGGGAGATCGAGGTAAAGAGAGTAGATACAGAGAATAACACTGCTGATCCATTCACAAAGGCCATTCCTCAGACGCAGTTCGAGAGGCTATTCGAGATGATAGGTCTGCGATATGCCAGTACATGGCCCTAGTGCAAGTGGGAGATTGTTATTGTTTATGCCCTAGAGGCCATTACTGTATCATACTAGTTTGTATATTACTTAATGGAAGCTTGGGATATCCACAGTTGTATTGACAGTCTTGCTAAAAATGGTAGTATGCTACTTGGTTTGTGTCTACTTTAATATGTGCATATGTTTCTTTTAACGTATCGCTTATACATATTAGTAGAGCCCTTAGGATCTTTGCTTGATTACCAGCGTCATGATGGCAGTCACACTAGTGGGGGCTGGGTAGTCTATAAGCAACATCCTATACAGGTCCCTGGTCATAGGATTATCGAGACAGGGCATCGATACTCCGGAGTAGACCGGTGTATACGCTTCTCATCCCAGCATAGGGAGATGGTCAGTCCCACAGCCATCAGTACGTCGTACTGGAGATAGTATGCAGGTGCTCGTTAGGTTACGGGTATACCGGACAGGACTCGCCGGGAACTGCAGGTTGGTTTTATACCTATCGTCAGATAGCAGTTCCCAGGTGACATGAGTACAGCTTAGTCCGACGAATTGACACTGCTACTTCGCTTCGGGTGTGTTCCCATTGTACTTAGATTACTACCCTACCACGGCTCAAAGGAGTCATGCAAACAGGTAGTAGTTGGGTGCAGTCCCGAAGCACTTGGAGGCAGTGGCGGTTAGACAGGATTCGTCTCTCCCGGTATTGGGGGTTGATATCGCGCTGTGTATGGAGAGCCATTACGCAAAGTCCCTGGACAGGGCAAACGAGATTTACTGGTAGGTTCCAGTAGTTTCTCAAGGTGTAATGGGCTTCACTCCGACACGACTTATATCGCTATTAAGGGTCTGACGTTTACCGCCCCCTAGGCCTGATATGCGATAGTCCTAGACGAACAGACTGGACTGTACGGAGATTGTCACATCAGGCTCAGTTGGAGTTCGGATGGGTTTCCTCATCGTCCTTCTTATCGACATCTACCTGGGGACCGTTACGTACAGCTAGTACCGCTTGCGGCTTGTAGTTAAACCCACTGCCAGCGTAGTGTCGAGTCTTTAGAGTCCCACACAGAGAGTTTCCCTGCACCGGGCAAAAGGTGTAGAGGCCGTATGGTTTTACGGCAGGGCCGCGATCACTTACATACACTTATGCACGTATTATGATCGGGCAGATAATACTAGCGAGCTTTGGTTTAAGCCAGATTCTAGTATTATACAGATGGATTTATTCAGTCAAAGATTATCCGTGTTTTTCGGAAATACGGATGGGAGGGGCAGTCTCGTAATTTGTCGGGAAGCTTCTAGAAGAAGATGACTCATTTGTATTTATTTCTTTTTAGATTAAACACAAATGAGGTGGAGAGATGAGTAGTAAGTTTTCATTAAATGCTTAATGACTCATGAGGTGATTCACCATTTAGGATTAAATGAAGCTTACAAGATATTTCTAGATATTTATCAAACAGATATTTGTATGCTTGATATTATTCTTTCATGAGTTATTATTCATATTATTATCACAAAATCTTTCTCTCTCCTCAAGTCTTCATCTTCTTCCTCAAACCCTAAAAGCTCTCATGAGTTGAGAAACCAAAGGTTTAACTGACTAAGTAATCCATCTAAATACTCTACACCCTCTAGGACTTCTAGATTAGCGATCTAGAAGCCGTAGTTATCTCAGATTCGAGATAGGAGCTCGGACTATAGACTCTCGGGTGGATCGTCTTTGACTTGAGGAGGCCGTTGAGGTGCCCATGTTCCATAGAGCCTACGAGGTATGGAGGATAGCGATGAAGACCCGAAGGACAAGTAACGTGAGGTATAACTTCGAATCCGAGTAGTTAAACCTCTCGTAGTTTGCTAGTAATGGTTTAGACACGATCCGTGTGCTCAAGTCCGTGTTACGAAGCTTTGATAATTGTTTTTCATATATTCCGCTTCCCCGCAAGCTCGTGGGGGTGCGTGACATGGACTCACAACTCTCTTCCTCCCTCTCTCTCTCTCTCTTTCCCCGTTTTCTCTCTCGCTCCCCCTTGCTCAAACCCACGCCCACTTCGCCCTCACCTCCTTCCTGCACCGCCGACCCTATCCAACCGCGAGTGCTACCATCATCACCTCAACACCAACATAACGACGCCAGCTACTCTCCTCCCTCTCCAAAACCAACAACCGAGCTCCTCAACCCACCACCTCCGTGCACCCGCTGAGATCCCCTCAACGACAACACGCCGACGAACCTCTTCCCTTCTCCACATCGCCACCCCTCTGCAACTGAGCAACACCCCTCTTCTCACTGCCAACTTCTCCATCGCCCACACCCATCGCCCAAGCCAAGATCACCAACCTCGACCCGAGCATCATCATCATCATCATTGCCTCGTCCAACCGCCGACCAAACTCCAGCCGAGCCCAACTCCTACAGCCACTGTCTTCATCGCCTTCATCCTCCAAGACGAGAGCCTCTTCGAACCTGAATCCCTCAACTCCAGACCGAGCCAAGTCCCATCATCTCTCAAACCAAGATCATCGCTGCCTTATCGCTGCTGTGTTCATCGCTGCCGTGCTGCCGTACGTCATCAACGCGTCGTCAGGCAAGTACCCTGCTTGCTCCATGCTAATTCTATCTGTTACATTCCTAAATGACAATAAATACAGTACATACTTTACTTGCGAATCAATAACGTGTACGTGTTCGATGCCAAACTCGAGGGAAAAAACCCTGTTAAATTAACGGAAACTGATCACATAGGTTGGCCCGTATAGTAATGAACATCGTGTTATATTTTGATTGAAAAATACAGTCGTTACTACGTGAGCGATCATCCCCATTTAAGCCCGTTAAAACTGGAACTTTCCGCGTCTGAAACTTGTGAAAATCACAACTAATTGACTATAGATTGGAATGTTGCGTTCGAGGGCTCAAATCGAATCTGAATCGACGACCTAGAACCCCATAAGAGTTTTAATTTGTTTCTATGCTGAAAAGACAACGGAAACTGGTTCGGAGTGCGGCTTTAGACTGCAGTCCAGAGCAGCACTGGCTGTTGATTCTCATCATCTGAATCGACGACCTAGAACCCCATAAGAGTTTTAATTTGTTTCTATGCTGAAAAGACAACGGAAACTGGTTCGGAGTGCGGCTTTAGACTGCAGTCCAGAGCAGCACTGGCTGTTGATTCTCATCTTGTAATGCTTACCCTCTGCTGCTTGAACATGTTATATTGTGGAACCCTATACCTTAGCGAATATGAAATAGTTAGATAACTAATGAAAGTGATTTCATCCCTTTTCACTGTCGTTTACTATTTAAACTGTATTTTAAATGAACAGGACGTATAGCAGTCCTAAACAGGGACAGAACTTATACCACATTGTTGTACAGTACGTAACTTCTGACGTAGAGGCGCGATTGAGAATCCGTATGGTGCGTTGGAAACCCTATTAATAAACCTAAATTTCGTTCAACTATAGTGTCGCCAAATTTTATCCCAACAGGGTGAAAATTGTGTTACGAAATGGACATTCAGTTCAGGAACTGAATTTCCAACAGCGAACACTTAAAATGAAACGGCTGTAACTTACAAACCCGAAATCCGGTTGCCCTGAAATAAATTTTGTTGAATTGCCGACTGAGTTTTCTTGCTACCGCCTTTGTATAACTTTACTGAATTTTGAATGTATGATTTAAGGCAATTTTATAAGTTCATAAGATTCATAATAGCTCGTATTACACATGATTTGTTAATTGCATAAATGCACATATTTTACCCGACTGCCATATTTCTAGTGATAGTGCGCGTTATTATTCAGTTTATAATACATTGTCGTGCGTTAATGGTATCGGTTTAGGAGTTTTAAGTACGCCAGTGAAAAGTGAATGATTCGTGACAGTGAACAATACAGTGAATAAAACCGTATTATTGGTGCGTACTTGTACACGACTAGACCATACTCATAAATAGTGTAAAGCTGGGGAAAAAGGGGAAATCAAATTGGAAAGAGAATTGTATTTAGCGAGGACAGTGATTTAGAGGATGATCATTCGAACAGCGACTCTTATATATATTAGGTTGGACCTAGCGGTCCGGCTGACAGGGTTATGTCCCGGGCGATAGCGGGCCGTAGTCTCAGGTATGTACGAGACCCTCGTTAAACATGATCCTCTTTTCCACTACTCGATTTCAAAGATGACTTGGAGACTGATAGGGACACAGATCATACATTGCATCAGTTAGTGACATATTGACTACCTGCATTTTATTTCCACTGTTATTACTTTCTTTTCTTGTTTCTTGTCACTATTATAATATTGCTATTACGTCGCTCTGACGACCTGAGTATGCATGCTCAGACCTCGAGGAAGAACCAGTACAGGAGTCAGACTTGCCCTTTGAGCTTGCAGAGATTTAGTCGGGAGTGCCTCCATTACCTTTACTGCTTTCCCTAAAGAAACCTTGTATTCGCACTTGGTTAGTAGTCATTTTCCTTATTTTATTGTAAATTGTGAACAATGAAAGCTGATGTAATAATTTAGTGATGTATTTTCTTTACTTCTGTGCTTTGTTTACTGATTACCATGTAATGCTAGAAGCCGAAGTGTGACTACGGGTGGATTATTCCTTGACCGTAGGAGCATGGCTGGTCTAGTTATCCCTCGTTTTCCGTATTTTGGGAAGCGGGACGTGACAAACTGTTTTTCTATAAACTCTGCTTCCTGGGTATTAGATACCGGTTCAGGTTCTCACATATGCAATTCCATGCAGGGGTTGAGAAATAGCAAAGTTTTGAAGACAGGTGACCATACTCTCCGGGTTGGAAATGGTTCCAATGTACATGCGGTTTCAGTGGAAGAGTATCACCTGGGGTTGCCGTCAGGGTGTATATTGGTTTTGAACCCATGTTATTATGTACCTAGTATGCTTTGTAATATAATATCTGTTTCTTTGTTAGACAATGAAGGATATCATTTTGTATTGCAGAATAATATTATGAACATTAAGCTGAATGAAATGTTGGTTAGGTATGGTACACTTAATAACGAGATATACGTCCTAAATCAACATATAGTTTTCAGCATACAACACACTGCTAAAAGAAAATTTTCAGATATAAATGAAGCTTTTCTTTGGCACTGTAGACTTGGTCATATTAACGAAACAAGACTAAACAAGCTACACAAAGATGGATATTTAAATCCCTTTGAATATAAATCTTATGCGACTTGCCAGTCTTGTGTCAAGGGTAAAATGACCAAAACTCCATTTACAGGACACGGAGAAAGAGCTGCTGAGCTCTTAGGCCTCATACATAGTGATGTATGCGGGACAATGTCTACACAGGCTAGAGGCGGTTTTTCTTACTTCATAACTTTTACTGATGATTTCTCAAGATTTGGTCATGCGTTTTTATTGAAGTACAAGTCGGAAGCTTTCGAGAAATTCATTGAGTACAAACTTGAAGTAGAAAAACAAACCGGATTGAGTATCAAGATACTTCGATTGGATCGAGGTGGGAAGTATCTCAGTACAGAGTTTGCAGATTTTCTAAAAGAGAATGGGATTCTTTCTCAGCTCACTCTTCCTTACACACCACAGCACAATAGTGTGTCAGAACGTCGGAATCGGACCCTATTAGATATGGTTCATTCCATGATGAGTGATACTGAGTTACCTGTCTCATTTTGGGGGCATGCATTGGAGACTGCAGCGTTTTTATTGAACAGGGTTCTGACCAAAACCGTGTCTACCACACCATATGAGATATGGCATGGGAATAGACCATCTCTTAAACGAATTAAGATTTGGGGTTGTCCGGCCTATATTAAAAAGCAAAATCCGGACAAACTATAGACACGGTCAGTCATGTGTAAGTTTGTGGGATATCCAAAGAACTCATATGGATATCTATTCTACCACAAGGAGGAACAAAAGGTGTTTGTTTCTCAGTATGCCACATTTTTAGAAAAAGAATTTTTTTACAAATAATACAGATGGCAGTATGGTAGACCTAGAAGAGGTTCTAGAGACACAAGTTACAAATGACGACTTGGTTGAACCGGCTGTTGTAATAGAAACTAATGAATCTCAACCACTCCGTAGATCTGGTAGGACTTCTCGCCCACCGGAGAGGTACTTCGGTTTCCTCATTGATGGTGATAGAGAAGATTGCATCATGGAGGATGATGATCCTACCAGTTTTCAGCAAGCTATCACGAGCGGAGACATGAGATCTGAAATGGAGAGTATGTACACCAACAAAGTATGGACTTTGGACGTTGTACCCTCTGGGGTAAAACCCGTAGGGTGCAAATGGATCTTTAAAAGAAAGATTGGTGTAGATGGGCAGGTGGAGACCTATAAGGTAAGACTTGTGGCGAAAGAATTTCTTCAAAGACCAGGTCTAGACTATGACGAAACTTTTTCTCCCGTAGCCATGCTTAAATCCATTCGGATCCTACTTGCTATTGCTGCTCACTACGACTATGAAATCTGGCAGATGGACGTTAAAACCGCTTTTCTAAATGGTGATTTAGAAGAGTGCGTTTATATGGATCAGCCAGAGGGCTTCATTGACAGTGGGAGCAGCGGGAAAGCATGTAGATTGCTTAAATCCATTTTTGGATTAAAACAGGCATCACGGAGTTGGAACATCTATTTTGATGATGTTATCAAAGAGTTTGATTTCATCAAAAATCCAGATGAACCTTGTGTTTATAAAAAGGCTGTAGGGAGAGCTGTCACATTCCTCGTATTGTACGTGGATGATATTCTTCTGATAGGAAATGATATTCCTATGCTACAATCGGTCAAATTATTCTTATCACAAAGGTTCTCCATGAAGGTCCTGGGTGATGCCACGTACATATTGGGCATTCGGATCTATAGGAATAGATCCAAAAGGTTATTAGGATTGTCCCAAACCAGGTACATCAACACCATCCTAAAGAGGTTTAGTATGGAAGACTCCAAGCGGAGCGTCTCACCCGCTTGCCATGGAACCACTTTCTCTAAGGACTTTTGCCCAAATTCCGATGAAGAGAGAGCTCGCATGAGAATTATTCCCTACGCTTCTGCCGTAGGATCTATAATGTATGCGATGTTGTGTACACGCCCTTGTTTACCGCCGAAAACTGGGAAGACTGACGTCTTGCCTGAATCTGGGGGCAGATGCTATTTGGTTTTATTCGTCCATCTCTCCGAAGATGCCAAGTTAATTTATGGCACCATGTATCGGAGGTTTATACGGATGCGGCCGATGTAGCAGACTTCGTCAGATTCCCCCTCATTTGAGGGGGTTTTTTTTATTGTGGGGACGCTCTTCTCTGCAGGCGTAAGCCCCTGCAGTTAATTACGCTACCGCATCGCGGTAACCACTTTCTCCTTCTCCAGATGGTCACTTCGTGTCGTGCATGTTTGTTTTGTTTTTGGTTGCCCGTGGATTGTATACGGAGACTAATTTATGTTGTCGCCCGTAGGGCGGGGATTACTACAAATCCGTATTTTCTTAGATTTGGGTTTGGGTTTAAGGATCGTTAATCTCATTTGAGACTAAGATCAACTTAAACGTTTGTTAAGGATACGTTAGTCTAATTTTAAACTAAGATCTACTTAACAGAATCATTTATATCCAACAAAAGAGCATTTGGGCTCTATTGTTTTAGTTTAGGGACTTTGCGGTCCAGTGAGTGTCTGATTGCCGGGACCCGCCACCTCCCTGAAGACATTGAAGAATTACAACGACATATATCAGAGGTGTGAGGAGATGTACTCATGAACCAGTGTTAGTTGAGGGATCTGTAGTTGGATTGATTTAAGGCCCGTTAATCTCGTTTGAGATTAAGATCAACTTAAGTGGTTGTTAAGGATACGTTAGTCCCATTTTAGACTAAGATCTACTTAACATGATCATTTAGATTCAACAAAAAAGCATTTGGGCTCTATTGTTTTAGTTTAGGGATATTGCGGTCCATAATTAGTTTAAGGACATTACGGTCTAGTTTAAAGACATCATAGTCTACAAAGTTTAAAGCCATCATAGTCAATGAGTTTAGAGACTTCACAGTCCATAAAGGTTAAGTACATCATAGTCCGTGAGTTTAAGGACCTCATAGTCCATAGAGGTTAAGGACATCTTAGTCCATGAGTTTAAGGACCTTATAGTCCATAGAGTTTAGTTTAGGGACATTACGGTCCAGTTTAAAGATGTCATAGTCTGTTTGGTTTTGATTCAACTGTTTGGGGATGCACCAAAAGTTATCGGTTATCGGGACCCTCCATCTCTCTGAAGACGCTGAGGAATTACAACGACATGTATCAGAGGTATGAAGAGATGTACCCTTGAACCAATGTTGGTTGAAAGGCTCTGGGTTTTGCTTTGAATGTCATATGAGATGATCAATTTTGGAAGACAAGAGTGTCATTGAGGTTTGTTCCCCTCCGAACGGCGGCGACGACGTGAGGACGCCTTGCCTGATATTCGGGGCAGATGCTATTTGGTTTTATCCGTCTACCTCTCCGAAGATTCCAAGTTGATTTATGGCACCATGTATCGGAGGTTTAGACGGATGCGGCCGATGTAGCAGACTTCATCAGATTCCCCCTCGTTTGAGGGGGTTTTGATTATGGGGACGCTCTTCCCTGCAGGCGCAAGCCCCTGTAGTTAATTACGCTACCGCATCATGGTAGCCACTTTCTCCTTCTCCAGAATTTCACTTCGTGTCGTGTGTGTTTGTTTTGTTTGTGGATGCCCGTGGATTGTATACGGAGACTAAGTTATGCCGTCGCCCATAGGACATGGATTAGTCCAAATCCGTATTTACTTAGATTTTGGGTTTGGTGTTTTAGTTTAAGGATACGTTAGCCATATTGACGCTAAGATCAACTTAAACGTTCGTTAAGGATACGTTAGTCTGATTTGAGACTAAGATCAACTTAACGGGATCGTTTGGATCCGACAAAAGAGCATTTGGGGGCTCTATTGTTCCAGTTTAGGGATGTAGTGGTCCATAGGTAGTTTAAGGACATTGCGGTCCATTGCCAGTTTAGGGACATGATGGTCCATTAGTTTAAGGACGCATAAGTCCGTGGGTTTAAGGACCCCGCGGTCCGTATCTTGGTTTAAGGACGCATAAGTCCGTGGGTTTAAGCACCCTACAGTCCGTGTTTTGATTTAAGGATGCATAAGTCCATGAGTTTAAGGACCCCACAGTCCGTGTTGATGTGTGGTTGTCGGGACCCGTCACCTCTCTGACGTCGTTGAAGGATTACAACGATAGGAATCAGAGGAGTTCGGAGATGTACCCTCGAACCGGATGTAAATTGATTTATGAGAGCCACCATGCTCAGTCAATTTAATTTGAGGACTTACGTCCATGATTGGGCTAAGTCCAGTTGAAAAATGTTCAACGCTTTTATTTGTCTTTGGCCTATTAGGCCTGTGCTAGGGCTTTACCCCTTTTAAATAATGCACTGCATTTCTTATTTTGTTTGGGCTCTGCCCTTTTATAAATGATGCAGAGCATCAATTTTGTTTGGGCTCTGCCCTTTTAATGCATTGCATTTTATTTTGTTTGGGCTCTGCCCTTTTATAAATGATGCAGAGCATCAATTTTGTTTGGGCTCTGCCCTTTTATTGCATTGCAATTTATTTTGTCCTACTAGGCCTTTTTGATTTGGGCCTAGCCCTTCAGTAAACAATGCAGTGCATTTGTCAGGCACTTTGCGCCAATCACTGAGCGCAAGCGCTTGTGGTGATGACACGTGTCACGTAGCGCAGTGCGCTGCGCCAGTACGCTGCGCTTGCGCTGCTGACACGTGTCGCGCTCTGGTGAGTTGCGCCAATTTCAGAGAGCAAGGCTCTATCTTAAAAGCGCATAGCGCAAAGGGTTCAAGTGCTGACATGTGACGCTCTCTGGTGGCTTGCGCCAACCCAAGAGCGCAACAGTGCAAATTTTACAAGTGCAAGGCACTGTTTAATTTCTTGATCCAATTTAGATCAAAGAAAACAAGTTTTTCTTGTTTTTTCTTGTTTTCAGAGAACCAGTGGTTCATAAAAAGTGCAAGATACTATTATTATTTGTTTTTTTTATTGAAGATCATTGATCTTCTTCTTAGATCAATGATCTATTAGAAGAAATTCTTCTATTTTATAAAGATTTTTACCTTTTTCTTGAATTTTCTTCAGAGTTCTCTCTGTTTTGAAGTTCTTGATCTTTCACAATGTTGATGATTTTTGAATTAGGGTCTAGGGGTCTTTATATAGTGCCCATAGATTTGTTAAGTTTGTTAAATAGATCATTCTTTGAGTGATTTGGGGAATTTTCCCCACCGTTGGATCTTTGATCCAAGGGCTTCTATTTTACAGAAGGCAATCTTCTTGTTTTAACAAGAACAGAAAGATCTTACTAGAATTTTAATTCTGTTTGGCGCAAACGCCTCAGCGCATGACACATGTCACGCAGCGCACAGCGCAGCGCATCTGCGCTGACACGTGTCGCGCAGCGCACGGCGCAACGCAACTGCGTTTGCGCTGACACGTGTCGCGCAGCGCAGCGCTTGCGCAACTGCGCTTGTGCAACTGCGCTGACATGTGTCGCACAGCGCAGCGCTTGCGCAACTGAAGCGTTGCTTCCTTTAATTTTGTTTTTAAATAGAGCCTTACTCTGATTGGGCGCGCTGCCTTAGGCGCTGCGTTGACGTATCAGCTTTTGACATGTGGCGCGTTGCGCGCAGCGCAAGGAATTTGAAGCGTTGCTTCAAATTTTGAATTTTTGAAATTCAAACAGAGCTTTGCTCTGATTGGGGGAAACAAGGTTCAGTCAAAAGGGGGTCCTGCCTCTGGAAGACTTAGCTAATTTAGGCTAAGATTGGATCGAATATAGTGTTAAACACTAGAGTACACTCGGCTATCACGTGCTCCCACATGATACACTTAGAATAGTGTTAAACACTAGGGATGAAGCGAACAAAATAGTGTTAAACACTAAAAAAAGAAGCGCTCGCATGGGGTCACGTGAGGCGCTTGAGTATTGGGCCAGACTTCCCTTATTTTATTCTCAGAATATGCAAATAAGTGTTAACCACTTAATCTTTATGACCATCACGTGTGAACACGTGATAGTACCCATGCATTGGGTATTAACTCCTCAGTTTTACCCCATTTTCTCTTTTTTTTAAAGGGGTGTTTGTCAGGGGTCACGTGGAGACACGTAAGGCGTCCAAAATCTGTTCTGCCCTTCTTATTTTGAGGAGTCTGTTCAAGGGTCACGTGGGAGCACGTGACCTAATCTTATTCATTCTCTTTTGATCCTTGAGGGGGAGAGTCACGTGTTGCCACGTGATCATGTTGGGTACTTGATCTTTTTATGTGCATGGAGAGATAAATCCTTTGTTTAAGAATTAAATTCTCTTATAGGGTTAAACCCTAATTTTGTTTAGAAGAATTAAATTCCTATATGTTTGAAAGAATTAAATTCTTTAAACTCAATTCTCCCTCTAAGTTTTGGATCTGCATGGCAGAATCTCCCCGATGAGAATTAAATTCTCAACTTATGGGGAGATCTGCTTCTGCAGATCTATTACCATGAAGAAGAACTAAGTTCTTATATTAGGGGTTAAACCCTATCTTTGTTGGAGGAATTAAATTCCTATGTGCTTTGTGGGAGAATAAAATTCTCTAAACTTAGGTCCTCCCTTAGGTTTTAGATCTGTATGGCAGAATCCCCCCGATGAGAATTAAATTCTCAACTTATGGGGAGATCTGATTCTGCAGATCTTCAACCAAAAGAAGAACTAAGTTCTTATTTAGAAAAGTTAAACTCTTAATTTGAGAATTAAATTCTCTTTTTGTTTTGTGGGAGCTTATAGAATGATCTATTTCCCTCTCTTACCTAGGATTTCTTTCTTTTCTGAAGAGATCTTCTTCTTATTGGAGAATTAAATTCTCTTCCTTTTTCTCTCTCTCTTGTTGTATCTCTCCTTTTTCTTCCTTCTTGGCTCCTATTTATAGGAGAAAGAAAAGAATCGGGTTGTTTAGTCAATCTTTCATTGAAAGATTTTGATTGATTTTGTAACCAACATGATCTTTTAGATCATTTGGTGAATTTTATTCACCATTGGATTTTTAATCTAAAAGATATTTTATTTGTTGTTCCTAGCAAATTTTAGGAAAATATTTCCTTGTATAGAATCTTTCTATAAATTGGTGATTTTTAATCACCATTGGATTTTTAATCCAACGGTGCTCCACTTTACAGAGCGCAATCTTTTTTGTTTGGAAAGATCTAGGGAAATATTTTTGCAATTAAGGCTTTTGATTCCTTTTAATTAGAATTTAATTATATTGTTTCAGAGGGTCTAGGAACCTATCACGTGTTGGCACGTGACCCATCTAATTAGAATTTAATTCTATTACTTCAGAGGGCTCAGGAACCCATCACGTGTTGGCACGCGACCCATCTAATTAGAATTTAATTCTATTAGTTCAAAGGGTTCAGGAACCCATCACGTGCTGGCACGTGACCCCATCGATTAAGCAATTAATTAGAATTTAATTCTATTCGCTCAGAGGACTTAAGAGTCCATCACGTGTTGGCACATGACCCCACCAGTTAGGCATTTCATTAGAATTTAATTCTATTATTTCAAAGGGCTCAGGGGCCCATCACGTGTTGGCACGTGACCTCACCTCCAATTGTGTATTTCAGCACCCATAACTTTGCTCATAGAAGGTCACGTGTCCCCACGTGATGTCCGATCACGTGTAGACACGTGATGCCCGATCACGTATGGACACGTGATGCTCCTCTTGGATATTTCCTTGCTGCTTTATTCAGTTCCCATGAGGGAACAAATGCCCCCACAGCGTTGTTCTCACGTGTTTGCACATGAGTGCAACGCTGTAACATTTGTGGCCATTTGATTTGCCTAGAGAACAGGTAAGATGAACCATTTCCTATCATGTCTTATAAATGCAAGGGTCTCTTCAGAAGCGCCTCCACTCCTTGATCTTCTTCCTTCCTCATTCTTGCCTTGAGAATTTAATTCTCCTTCCTCAGAGCTCAGTTATCTGTTCAACAAAAATCTAGAGTTTAACTCTGTCAACGAAAAAGAATCCTTTTTTAGGTAAGGATCTTGAATGGCCGATGAACTTTTTAATAGAAATTTTCTTCGGATTTTAAATCCACACCAAGGGTTTTCCCCTTTAATAAAAAAAACATCTTTCTAAGCTCTAAAAATGCATGATCTGTAGGTAGCAAGCCCCCGATGTTGGGCATTTTTTTTATCCAAGGGGAGTTTGATGATAGCACATAGTTTCTTCTGGAATTTAATTCCGTTCCAAAGAGATAAGCTCCAAAGATTTTCTTGGAATTTAATTCCTCTGTTAAAAAAAAGAATTTAATTCCTCAGAGAACTTAGTTCTAATAAGAAGACTTCTTGGGATTTAGATCTCCAGTTGTTCTTGGCAAAAAGTTTTTAGGAGAGATTTTGTTTGATTTACGCAGAGTTCATGATGGGGTTTTCCTTGGGGAATGTGTTGAGATGTTTGAGATCCACTTATCATTTATTGAGAATCTTCCTTTTGTTCTCATGATGATTGCTCAGCCTCATCATTAGTGAGCCGCCATATTGATTTTGTGGGGCCCATGTGTTTTGCAACTCATGGTCCCATGAAATAAGTAGCTTGTCATTTTCTTTCATTGTCTTCTTATATATATATATATATTTATAGATATATATATACACACACACGTGTGGGCTTCACTAACAGTTTTCCCTTCCTTTGTTTCAGGAACAATGGCTTCTCTTCTATCTTCCCTTTCACCCGTATGGAGGCTGCTTTTCCTCAGTCACCGTCTGACGAAGAGGTGATGGCGATGATTAGAGCTCATGACCCGGACTGCGCCAATCTACTTTTGTGGGGAGCCTGGTACGGTCATATCATCCGCGGTCGCCGAAGTTTTTTTTGCAAGGTGCCAACAGAACCTCTCTGTCCATTCTTGCCGATGGATCGTCCGCAGACTGCCTTTGCCGTAGAGGTGGCTGATTAGACTCCTACGGGCCGTCTTGAGCCGTCTACAGTTGGGATACCGCACCATCCTATGCCAGCCATAGATATCTTGGGGCGTCGTATTTGCCAAGGCGAAGCCCAGCCCTGGGGACAATTCTACAAGATAGGGCTTACTCCTCGCCATCCCACGGGCTATCTTCTCTGGGCTCGTTATATCCTGTCCGCTCATCGTGCGCGAATGCAGAAGATCGGGCTTTACCAGGCGGTGTACGCGTCTCTCTTCCATTATCAATCTCCCCATGTATGGTTGGTTAAAGCTTTCCTAAATCAATGGAATCTTCCCACCAACACTTTCTTGTTAGGGGATCGCGAAGTTTCGATCTCTTTGGAAGAGTTTTGAGAGGTCTCGGGTTTGCCGATCAGGGGAGCGCCTTACGAAGAATTGCTGCCTCCTGATGAGTATGCCTTCACGACTGTGCCCGCTACGCTTGACGGCTTGTCGACTGAAAATGCCATCCGTCACAAGTATCCAAGTCTAATCAAGACTCTGGGCATTTTTGAGAAGCTGTTCACCAAGTCAGAGGAACATGGCGTCACTTTTAAAAGCTTTATCGCCTGCTTCCTTCGTGGAGACGTCCTATCAAAGGAGGCTCCGAAGTTCGCGAATATCAACGACCCCTTCGGGTTTGGGTTAAATAAGCTACCAGCCAGAGAAGAAGATTTGCCACAGTTTTACATCCCAATCTTGCCGGCTGTACCTTTTGAGTCGATTGCAGCTCCCGGCGTGGATGAAGAAACTTTCTTCGTCGGTTTTATCAGCGTTTGGCTCAGTTGGTTCATCATTCCAACGCATCGTCGCTTTATGAGAGCCTCGGTCATTTACCCTGCTCATCGCATTGCCGAAGGGACGCGACTAGCCGTAGGCATTGCAGGGTTATCGCACTTGTACCACGGGCTGAGCACTGCAGCCAATACCTCAACCCCGGGTGTGAATGTGGTGAGTTTCTCTCTTCATTATTTTACGTCGTGTATTGAGATGCACGTATTAGGGGCGTTCGCTGCGCACCAGAGACCGGGCTTTTATGATGCTTATACCTTCTCGCAACTCATGAGGTTGGTGGATGCTTCTGCTCCTGACTCGACTCAGTTAGGGGTTCTTCATATGCTGCTTTATCCTTATGCCAATGAAGGCGGGATGGTATTTAATGACCGAATCCTCTCTGCGCCTTCGGGACCTATTCAACAACTGTTTGATTTATCGAAAGAAGGAACACCATCCTTGAAGCCCAAGGAAGCCATGCACTTGTATTCGATCAGGCCAGGTTATTTGGTGTTCCGCCGAAATGATACGGTTCTTTTTATGCGGTATAATCCTCACCGCTTCGCCCAACAATTGGGTATGACCAGGGTGTTCCCTTTGAAGCATTCATGGTGGAGCCTAGCTCTTCTTTGGAAGCTGTTCGTGACGCCACCCACCATTTCATGAGGCTGAACACCGGTTCTCATTTCATGATCCCCGAGACCGACTACATTCCAAGGTGTGTGGGGGCTTTCACGGGTTGGTACCGCCATCGAGTTAGTCCCATTATTGCTGAGGAGAGGAGGATACTTTTTGGACACAGAGCTCCCGCCCCGCTCCAGGCTATGGGAGTTCCGCCGCGACCGCAGACAACGGTTCGCCCTCCCTTGAGGGGTATTGGCGCCTTACTCATTCCTGAGGCGGTGGACGCGGGCCTGACTCCTCCCACAGTTGGTATGCCGATGCGCACTAGAGCTCAGGCAAGGGCTTCTGATAAGGCACCAGTAGCAGTTTCATCGGCTGTGGCGTCAGCAATGGCAGTGTCATCATCGATAGCACCGCCGAGAGAGGATACTGAAGGCGAAGTGGGTCAACGTCGTTCCAAAGCGCCGAAGAGAAGGAAGCGATCATCTTCCAGCGCTAGTTCCGGGTCGAAGCGGAGGAAGAATATGGTCACCGGTCTGCTCGACTTTTTAATGGAAGCCGAGCCCATCATTGAAGACGAACCAATATCCATGCAAGAGCCGGACGATGGTCTTCTTTTTCCAGGTTCATCTGCTGAGGAAGCCGCGCAATTGGTTGAGGCTATAAGGCACTCCCAGGACGAGACCGAGAACGTGCGCGTCTCGAAAAGTTCCTATCCCGCCATGATATTCTATGAAGATCCTCCATCAGTGCGGTGAGTATTTATAGGTCCTCTGGAGTAGGGAGGCGAGATAGCCCTCAAAAAGCCTATCTCTGTTGCTTCTGAAGATGAATTGTCTTTGTGGACCGGCGGCCATGAATCCACCTTAGAACCCCGGCGAGCATACCTTCTTAGGAAGGAACGTCGGCTTGAAAAAGCTATACTCGAGGTATCTTGGCGAATCGGTATGCACGTTTTCTGTATTTTTCCTTTGGCAAGTAATTTGTTTTGCTTTCTATGTCTTCTTATCTTCGTAAAACCTTGCAGGGACTTCGGCCATGGCAGAGAATCTGAGCTCGAGTAGCGTCTTGACTGTGGACTCTATAAATATCCCCGATGAGACACCAATAGATATGGAGGGGGACGCTACAGTTTCTATTCCTGCTGCAGAGCTTCCATCGGTGGCTTCTGTTTCCCTTGTGCCTGTTCACCCTGAAGAGGTGTCCCTTCGGGCTGTGGATTTAATGGACCTTTCCGGCGACGTCCTGAAGACGACGGAACGGATAATTGAAATTGCCGTCCCTTAAGTGGTGGCCGCTTCCCTTTAACTGATAGCCGTCATACCAGCAAGTGTCTCTAATGATGTGCCTGAGGGTACGGAAGAGGCCGCCGAAGCTGTTATCCCTCCTGTTCAAAGCGGGAGGAGTATCGAAGGTATTCTTCTATCTTTTGTTTTAATGATCTTTCATTATCTGAATCCTTCTGTCTTTTCAGAATTACGCGGATTTGCGGCGTCTATCGCAGATCTATCCCCCAGAAAGTCTTTCCAGCGTTTGCTCGAGATGGCCGCTCCGCAGGCAATATCCCCTCAACGCATCGTTCTCTCTTCTGGACAAGGTTAGTGTTATTTGTCCTCTTGATGGCATTATTATTATTTTGTATAACGATGCTGATGTCTCCTATAGTTCTGGAAGCTGACGATGAAGTCGAGATCCTTGATGGGCCTGGAGATTTTTTAGACCCTTCTTGCATAACTGTGGGTAAGTAAGGTTTTAACGCTGTTCCATCTGCTTTTTATTTGCAAATCTCGCTGATTTTTTGTATAAATCTTAACAGTTTTGCCAGTTCCTACCCCGTTGGAATCTCTCATTATTATGCCACCCGGCCCTTATGCTCTACGCGCATCTAAACGAATGGCGAAGCTAAGCCTTCACTCTTTGTCGGCTCTGATCGAAGACTTTCGTGCTGGTAGCTCGCTCACAGCCGAAGAATTTGCTGCCGAAGCCAACATTTCTCTCCCCTTTCTTGCTGCTTACCATGGTGAAACATTGGTGCATGTCTGGGTTGAGTTTTGTCATCAGGTAGAGGCTTGCCTACATAGTCTTGAGTGCTCGCTCCTTCCTTCAGTGGTTGTGGCAGCAAAGACGAGCTTGCGGGGGCTGACTGAATGGTGCGCCGTAAATATGCTGTCATGTGAGAAGAGGCTCAACCGAAAATTTTCGGAGAGGGAGCCGGCTTTAAATGCACTGGGGGAACTTCAAGCTGAACTTACGGCCAAGACCACTCGTGCGTATGAACTCTGGCGGGTGCTTCAAGAATTTATCAGGGAGGTGGTAGCTATTGATAAAGCCGTACTTTTTACTCGCAAGATGGTTGAAGCCCGCAAGGTTATTGAAAAGGAGCTTGAAGGCCGGCTCGCCTCATAGCAGGCCCAACAGTCTCAGTCGGAGGCCCGTCTTATCGCAATAACAAATTATGAGGCCGAAACTCAGCGGAAGAAGAATGAACTGACGAATCTACTGAATCGTCCGCCGGTTTGAAAAAATTGTATATGTTTCTTTTCATTCTCCTTTTGTACTTACTCCTGAATGAGAGTATTTTTTGATTCTTTTATAGATTGTACTTTGTATTCATTTTGGTTCATGAATAAAAGACATATTTTGTTTCATGACAGTGTGTCCCTTCTAGCAAATGCGTTTTGTGGATAATCTATTTTGATCTCCTTGTAGGACAGCGATGGCATAGGAGTCAGGTTCAGGTCTGCCTCCTAAGGCTTTCAAACTTTATGAGCTGTGAGGGTCTCATAAAGATTTTTCTCCCTACGAGTCGAGAGGTTCTCGTAGGTGCATTTTCTCTTTAGGAATCGTGAGGATTCCTAAGTGTGTTTTCTCTTGAGAGTCGTAAGGATCTCACAAGAGAATTTTCTTCCTTACAAGTCGAGAGAACTCATAAGTGTTTGATGAGTTAACCTACTCCTGAGTCAAAGCATTGCTTCGACGGGGAGGTCGAGGGTTGACTTTAGCCATACTGGGTCAGGATTGAATTTGGCCGTACGGGGTCAGGGGTTGACTTTAGCCATACGGGGTCAGGATTGACTTTGGCCGTACGGGGTTAGGGGCTGAATTTAGCCATACGGGGTCAGTATTGACTTTGGCCGTATGGGGTCAGGGGTTGACTTTAGCCATACGGGGTCAGGATTGACTTTGGCTGTACGGGGTTAGGGGTTGACTTTAGCCATACGGGGTCAGGATTGACTTTGGCCGTACGGGGTCAGGGGTTGACTTTAGCTATACGGGGTCAGGATTGACTTTGGCCGTACGGGGTCAGGGATTGACTTTGGCCGTACGGGGCCAGGGTTGACTTTGGCCATACGAGGTCAGGGGTTGACTCTCGATTGTCTGTACACCGCCGACTCCTGGAACTGGGAAATTTGTCGCGGCTCCGCTTTGCTGACGTTGCGCCTGTTGTAACGAGACGAATGTCGAGGTAGTCTCTAGGTTATCTATGAACCGTTGAGATCTGGAACTAGGGACTTTGTCATAGCTCCGTTGGTTGATGTCGCGTTTGCATCCTGCTGGAATGAGGAGGAACACCGTTGATGATCTCTAGGCTGTAGATGTCGCCGTCGAAATCTGGAACTAGGGACTTTGCCATGGCTCCGTTTGGCGGATGTCGCGTCTGTATCATGCTGGAATGAAGAGGAACGCCGTTGATGATCTCTAGGCTGTAGATGTCGCCATTCAAATCTGACTCTCCGTTTAAAAGAGCCTGGTGGGATGATATGATTCTCTCGTTGTTTGTCCCCTGGATTGTATACAGGGATCGATGCGATCTCATCTGTAGGGCAAAAAGTTTCATTTCATTTTTTTTTATTTCTTTCCGCGATGCTCTATCATTTCAGCTTTTTGTATCGTGAAAGTCGCTATTGCCCCATCATTTCGGCTATTTTGCGCGGTGCCCAATCATCTCGGTTATTTTTTTTTACTTGCTGCTTTTTATTGCGAGTTGCCCAATCATTTCGGCTATTTCTATATGCATATATTTTACTTGCTGATTTTGTTGCAAGTTGCCCTACCATTTCGGCTATTTCATATGCATTTATAGATCGCTAATTTTTGTTGCGAGTATTGAGTTTGGAATCTGATGCCAATCTCAGCATCAGCATCGCTACGACTGGAATATTGCCTGGAGCGAATCATCATTTGCCGTGAAAGGACTTAGGATTTGGTGCCGATTTAGGCATCAGCATCGCTACAACTGGGACATTGTCAGGAGCGAATCATCATTTGCCTTTGTCAATTCGAACAAAGGTGGCTTAGCAAATAGGGTTAGGATCCTGTTGACTAAGGCTTTTGACTTAATGAGCCGTAAAGGTCTCATAAAGATTTTTCTCCCTACGAGTCGTGAGGATCTCGTATGTGCATTTTCTCCTTAGGAATCGTGAGGATTCCTAAGTGTGTGTTCTCTTATAAGTCGTAAGGATCTTATAAGAGTGTTTTCTCCTTATAAGTCAAGAGGACTTATAAGGGTCGTTCACCGTGTGAGCATGTCCCTAGTCGCTGGTGGGACTTTGTTTGGGAGATGTTTATTCGTGCCCGTGGATTGTATACAAGGATCAATATTGAAACGCTTGTAGGGCAAAATCGGGGTGTATGACGGCTTAAGAACAGGTTCAGATCCCTGTAGCTTAAGGCTTTTGAATCCTATGAGCCGTGAGGGTCTCATGGGGGAATTCTCCTTACGAGTCTTGAGGATCTCGTAAGTGTGTTTTCTCCTCAGGAATCGTGGGGATTCCTAAGTGTATTGCTCCCTTATGAGTCGTAAGGATCTCACGCAGGTATTTTCTCCTTACAGGGTCGAGAGGACCTTGCAAGTGTCTTTTAACGAGATTGCGCCCTTTCGGGTTTTCACAAACTCTCCGGTAGTCCTGCTGTTTTTATTCACGGATCCCTTTCGGTTTTTCATCCGTGCCCATCTCGCTTATGGAAGTACCATTTTTTTTTGCGTCAGCCTTGGGATGCTGCAGTCCGTAGTAGTTTATAGACGTCTCGGTCAGTAACTAGTTTAAAGACATTACGGTCCATCGTTAGTTTAGGGACGTTTCGGTCCGTTGTTAGTTTAGGGTCATTTCGGTCAGTTGTTGCAACGGTTTCGTTGGCTACCACTTATAAAGTTTGGGCTTGGAAAGATAACGAGCGGACATAGGCGTCGTCATCTATCATTAACCCAGGCCGTAACTCGTCAGGCGTAGTATTTCTTTAGGAACCGACCGTTTATTGGCCTGAAGGGTCTTTCGCCATGTATATCCATGAGCAAGTAAGCCCCACCTTGGTAGACTTTGTCTATGATGTATGGGCCTTCGTACTTTGGCTCGAACTTCCCTCGTTTGGCACGATTGGGGATCATAGGTCTCTTTACTACTAGCATGAGTTCGCCTTGGCAGAATGTTCTCGGCCTAGTCAATCTCTCGTACGAGCGCGTCATCTTTGCTTTGTAAGCTTCCAAGTTTTGCTGGGCCATGAGCCGAGTTTCGTCGAGGGCATCAAGCTCCTCAAGCCGAAGATGAACATTCTCTTCGTCCGTTAGCTCGTAATGAACTGCCATTCGTAAGGAGGGTAACTCTATCTCCAAAGGGAGTACTGCTTCAGTGCCGAATACCAATGCATACGGCGTTGTGTTTGTGGCCGTTTTGAACGTGGTCCGATACGCCCAGAGAGCTTCATGCAATCTCTCGTGCCAGTCCTTTTTATTTCGAGACACCGTCTTCTTTATGGTCTTCGTCAAGGTCTTGTTGAAAGCCTCAGCTAGACCATTAGCTCGGGGATTATAGACCGATGAGTATCTCCAATCTATATTATGTTGCTGCGCGAAGCGGCTGATTTTGTGGCTTCTGTAGGTCGGCCCGTTATTGGAGACAATCCGTAATGGAGTGCCGAACCGATAGATGACGTGCGTCTTAAAGAAATGGAGGATGTTCTCTGTCTTCACTTCTCTTAGCGGTACTGCTTCTGCCCACTTAGAGAAGTAATCGGTTGTCGCCAATATGAACCGGTGTCCTCTAGATGACGCTGGTTCGATGGGCCCGATTGTATCGGTTCCCCATATTTCGAATGGCCAGCTAGCCACCGTCGGGTGTAGTGGATTTGGATGCTGGTGGATGAAGTCTCCATGAATCTGGCACGAATGGCATTGCTTCGCGTATTCAAGGCAGTCCTGAATCATCGTGGGCCAATAGTAGCCCATTCTTTTGATCTTCAGCTTCATCTTTGGCCCGGCTGGATAAGATCCGCAGAGTTCGTCGTGAGTTTCTTGGAAGACTTTCCTCGCTTCTTCTGGTCCCAGGCATCTTAGCTATAGAGAGTCGAACGTCTCTTATACAGAGTATCATTGACGAAGGCGAAGGATAGAGCTCGTTTCATGAGCTGATGTCTTGAGGATGCATCTTCAGGTGCTCGACGGGATTTGAAGTAGTCTATAAAGACTTCTCTCCAATCCTTAGCCCTTTCCTGGTCTTTTATTTGTAGGGCCGTTTGCTCGGTCGCTCCCTTTTCTTCGGACGGCTCAGGAGATATTTCTGCCGGTGCAAGAACCCGACGGCTTTGCACAACGATCCTCACATCATCGAGGTTTTCGTCAGCCAGTTCTTTAGCGAGCTTGGCTAATGCATCCGCCTTATTATTTTCCGCGTGCGGTATGCTTTCCAGGGCGTTGGAAGGGATCTGAGTCAGCAATTGCTGCAATCTCTCACCGTACTTTACCAACTCTGGTTTGCACGTTTGATAGTCGCCATTTACTTGACTAACGACCAGTTGGGAGTCTCCATATATGAGGAGGTCTTCAATTCCCATGTCGACAGCGATCTCGAGACCTGCTATCAAAGCTTCATACTCGGCTTCATTTTTTATCCTTGGCTCTGTTAGGGAGAAGGCAAAGCGCATTATCCCTCCTTGTGGAGTCACGAAAATGAGGCCTACCCCCGTTTTGATTATAGAGGTGCCGTGCTTTCGCTTCTTCATGGAAGATGCTCCATCGAAGTAGAGTTCCCATCGGATATCACTCCCTCCTCTCTCCCTGTCGATCGTGTCAAACGCGTGCTTGTCTGGCAATTCACAATTTAAAGGTGAGTAGGTAGGTATCGGATGCTCAGCGAGGAAGTCGGCGATAGCCTGGCCTTTCACTACCTTGAGAGGACGATATGTTATCGAGAACTCCATCAAGAGGAGGGCCCATTTAGCGAGCCGCCCTGTTAGTATGGCTCTTGACATCAAATATTTAAGAGGATCAACTTTTGATATTAGGTGGACCTCATGCGCCAAAGCATAGTGTCTGAGTTTCGTTATTGCGAAGATTCTCGCCAGGCAGTGTTTTTCAATGGGGTAGTAGTTGTTTTCTGCCCCTAGGAGAACTCGACTCAAACAGTAGAGGGCTCTCTCCTTCCCTTGGTCATTCTCTTATGCCCATAATGCACCTAGAGAACCCTCAAGGGCGGTTGTGTACAGAATGAGGGGCTTTCCCTTGACCGGAGTGGTTAGTACGGGCGGGTTCTGCAGGTATTGCTTAATTTCGTCGAATGCGCTTTGGCATTTGCGATCCCAGACGAAAGGGGTTCCCTTCTTCATCAGGTGACTGTAGAGACGACATTTGCCGGAGAGCTTAGCTATGAACTGTCGGATATACGCGATCTTTCCTTGGAAAGACCGCAGTTGTTTGAGAGTTCTTGGCGGGGGCATTTCCATGACCGCCTTGATCTTCGATGGATCTATTTAAATACCTCGATGTCGTACGATGAATCCTAGAAATTTTCCCGAGGAAACTCCGAATGCGCATTTCAGAGGGTTCATCTTCAAATTGTATTTCCGAAGACGTTGGAACACTATTTTTAGATGCTCTCAATGCTCCTCGTGTGACTTGCTTTTCACCACAAGGTCATCGATATAGCATTCGACGACTTCATGTATGAGGTCATCGAAAATCTTTATCATGGCCCTCTGATAAGTAGCGCCGGCGTTCTTCAGACCGAAAGGCATTACTTTGTAGCAGAATATGCCCAGAGGAGTCCGAAAAGCGGTATGCTTCTGGTCTTCGGGATGCATCTTTATTTGATTATACCCCGATGATCCATCCATGAAGGAGAAGACTTCGTGAGTGGACGTGTTGTCTATCATCAGCTCGGTGACCGGCACGGGAAAGTCATCCTTTGGACATACTTTATTGAGGTCCCGGAAGTCTACGCAGATGCGTACTGTCCCATTTTTCTTTATCACTGGGACAATGTTGGCGATCCAGTCAGGGTACTGGACCTCTTGGATGAAGCCGGAGTCGATTAGCTTCTTGACCTCGGCGTTGATGCTCATTTCAAGTTCAAGCCGCATTCTTCTCGGTGCTTGCTTGATTGGCTTGACGTCCGGAGATATTGCCAATTTATGCACAGCTATTGCTGGATCCAGCCCTGGCATTTCGGAGTAGTTCCATGCGAAATAGTCTTTATACTGTATTAGTACGTCTCTCAGCGTAGCCACATTTTCTTCAGACAACAGCTCACTGACGAACGTCGGTCGTGGGTCATTTGCTGTTCCCAAGTCGATTTTTCTGAAGTTATCTGCAGTAGTATGTATCCTATCTTCCAGCTCTTTTGGCGTCGGTGGAAACTCTGAGATCACCTCGTCGCTATCGTTTTCGAAGCACCAGGGGAGGTCAGCCATATCCTTGCCTATTCCTTCTTATGACAGCGTTATCGTGTGACAGGTATGAGATCGTTTCCAAGACCGATGTTGATCTGGTTCTACTCTCGCTGCATACATGGCTTTCGGTTCATGCTTTTGTGGCGGGGTTACCCTCCAATTGCTGGATAAAGCGAACCTGCCTTGCTGATACTGTTCTTCTACCCAGTCTTTGAATGTGAAGCAGTCTTCAATAGGATGCCCTATCGCTCAGCGATAGGAGCAATATTCCGGGTGATGGACTTCGTTTGCTTGTTCGGGACGCCTGGACTCCGGGGGTGTCATCATCCGATATTTCATGACAAGGTCGAATGTCTTTTTTGCCTTGTCTTGAGGGAAGGAGTATGCTCGACCCATCTTTTTTATAAGAGACGAATCTCGGCTGCTCAATTCTCGATCACGTGGCTTTTTGGACCCGCTTTGCCGCTGTCGGACATTTTTTCCGTTCTTCAGTTTGTTTTTGCCTTTGCGTCGAGTCTTCTTTGTGATGGGTGATTGGTAGGATTTTTGCGTGCTAAGTTTATTACCGCAATCAAGACGGTTTCGCTTGTAGCTAGCCGGTTGAGTACGGGTCGTCCGCAGGGAGATGGGAATCTTTTTCTATGTGCTTTAACGAGTTAAGTCCAAATGTCCAGGTTTATTTTGAGATTAACTATGTGCTAAAATGATATGTAAAGAGAGCTTGTTAGGGTTAGGATTAGGTTAGTTTGAGTTAGGAGACGCTCACTTCTTTCGTTGCCACTCTTAATATCGGTGTTACGGTAATCGGCAACAATGGGGATTAGCACGACTAGGAAGGAACTTGCGAGTATAAGCTAGGCTTTCCAACGCATAAGTTCTTCCTTTTGGTGCTTGTCCGTCCGTTCTTGGCTCTTAGCCTTAACCTCCGGTTAATTCAACCACAACCGGTCTCACTACGGAATCACCGCTATCATGTAGGATAGGGTGCCGTAGGGAACGGATTGTGGTTCAATTAACGGGAGTCCGATTTAAGATGTTGGGCAAGGAAAGAGTGAGAGAGATTTCCTTCTCTCAAATTTTCCTTATCCTACCTTAACAAGTATGGAAACTACTCACCCATTACAAGAAAACTGAAAATAAAAGAAAGGAGAAAGATAGAAAGAAAGAGGTTAGAAGATTACAACTAGCTATTTACGACCTCACCTCGGCAAGGATCATGCGTAAGCATCATGGTTGTTTAAGGATAAAGGAAAAGAGAACAAGAAAGAAACAAACAACAAATAACAACAACTAGATTAGCAAATGAAAATCACAAGCAATTATAATTAATCAAAAGAACAACACAAGCATGATAACAAAGAGAACTCTTTTATTCATTCTTCACTCATAAAAGCTCACCACAAGTTTTTAATGGAGAAGAGATGAGAAGAGGAAGAAGAACAACACATGTATTCTAAAATTCTAAATACAAGAATATCGACCCTTGGCTTTGGCAAGTTCTGGACTATTTATAGGCAGGAAACTGGAAACCTAGGGCAAAATTCTGCCTCTTCATGAAAAGTCCAAAGTACCCCTAAAAAATATACTTCTGAGGAGGCCGTACGGCCGCGGATCCGCGGCCTAGACCCCCTATTGGCCGCGAATCCGTGGCCCTATAGGGGAGTTGGGTCATCTGGGTTTTTGTGCTTCCCTGGTCTTCTATGTCCTTTAGTCTGGTATATGTTTTTTCTCAGAATTTCTTCACGATTTTTCCAGAATTTCTGTTGATTAAAATGTGATATGATGTGGATCTTTTGCCATGATTTCCTCGAGCTCCACGTAGATATGTTGGATCTTGTGTTGCCATTGAGCTTTGTGCATGAAAATGACATTGATTTGCCATTTTGTCTCTTAAACTGGTGTGCGGCAACATACGGATAGAGAGCGGAGACCCGTGTTTTATCTATGGTTGGCAGTAATCTGGATTTTGTCGTGCTTTTCCATGAATTTCACCGTTTAGAGCCGAGAACATGTATCCTGCAATTGACTAGCAAACACGGCTCAAGAGTACCTACCGATAAGCAATGTGATAAAAATTGGGCGGTATAAAAATGCAAAAATCTGATATGAACAACGGGCTGGCGACGAAGGGCATCGTCATTCTCCGTAGCCTGCTGAAGGGGCGCTGTGTCCTGGTTTTCTCGTAGATGGCCATTTCGCGACTATGATCATCCCGGACTTTTTGACCCGCTTCTCTTATTAGCTTGTCCATCTGTTCTTCAAACGACAGACTTGGCATTTTCATGGTGGGACCTCGTTTTGGTTCAGGGTTAGCGTCTTCTAACCGAGCATCTCCTTCTTCATCGAAGTCATGTATAACATAGCAGCCATAGAATCGCTTCCGTTTCTTGGACTGAATATATCCAAGCCCGATCGTTTCCATTCTCCCATTGGGTAACTTTCGCTGAGTTCCGGAGACGTTCCAGATCCTGTTGTAGAACTGAGCTTGTCCTGCGGTCTATTTAAAGGGCATGCCTTGGCATCTTAACAGCCTATTTAATCCTTCTGTGTAGTATTTAGACAGAAGGATGGGCTGGATCTTGTCAAGTGTAGAATCGGCACCATGCCAGATTTCTTTCTCCACTTTGGTTTCCGCGGATCGATAAAAGAGGATTGCTTTTTCATCTTTTCGCCTGGGAGGGACGTAGAACGTCTGCAGTTCCTGCACACTATAGGTATCTAGTGCGTCGAGCTCTTTGTAATGCTCTTGCGGAACCATGGCAATTTGCAAACTTCGTTCATCGCCAGTGAAGGCTTGTATTGATAGCCGAACAGAACATACTGTATTAATCTCATCTTCAGAGTCGCTGCCGAAGACCAGAATAGGGGTGGACGATCCCGGCTTGTTGCATTGGGACGGTCCTGAATAGACCATCTCTTCTTCCTCTTCGGTATCGCTCCTAAAGACCGGAATAGTGGTGATAGCTTTCTGCTTATTGTCCGGCTTACGGCACATTTCCGTGTCTTCGATGTCTGGCAAGAAATATTTTGTAACTTCGTATTTTCGGACTTCATTCACGGAGAATGGGTTCAGCTCTCCTGTCACGGTATACTCGAGACCATCCTTGAAATACTTCATACACTGATACTGTGTAGAAGGGACGATGTTGTACTTGTACAACCAAGGCCCGCCGAGCAAAGCGTTGTAGCAAGTCTTGGCGTCAATGATGTAACACTTGATATCCGTGACAAGCAGCCCAAAGCGCAACGTCAGTATCACAGACCCGAGCGTTCGTGATGACTGGGAGTCGAAATCGGAGATGGTGATCTTATCCCGAGCGAGGTGTCGAACGCTCATGCAAATCTCTTTCAACACTCTCACATTGAGAAGGTTGACGGAGGATCCATTGTCAACCAGGATTTTACCTATCTTGATGTCATGACAGTATCTGGTGACATATAGGGGACGGTTGTGCTCGCACGTCCCGAGGAGGAGGTCTTCATCGCCGAAAGTGATGTCAGCAGTGTGAACTTCTTCCAGTTCTTCCTTCATCTTTTCTTCGGCAAGAAAAGCTTGAAACTGTTCGGGCTCTTGTAGTGCCTTGATCAAAGAATATGTCGCCTCTTTAGATAGCAAAAGGGCGTCAAGAATGCTTAGCTGCGAGGGTATTTTCCTCAGGTGTGCCAGAACGTTGCAATCCACCTTGTTTTTCTTGGGCGGATCCTTGGCTGCCAGCTCTTCGACGACTCTATCATCGAGGGCGATATCCTCGGGGACTTTTTTTTTCCCTTATCCTTTTTGTTCGATCCCCTGTTTACAGGTCCGAGATTCTTTTCGGGTAACGTGCGATTGCGCGGCTGAATGTTCTCATAGGTCTTCATCTCTTCTGCTTCAGAGATGGATTCCTTGAAGAGAGGACCGATGGCTATTTCTTCATCCGAATCGCTCCCGAAGGTGAGAACTTGTGATCCCTTGCTATCAACCATGTGGCAGTTGCCGGCTGTTCTTTTTTGCTCATCAGTTATGCTTCTCTGTTCCCGACGAGCCTTACGCTTCATTTGCTGAACGTGTTGTCGGTGGGCAATATATCCTTGCCACCAGTTTTTAAAGGCCATGCACTCTTCGGTAGGGTGTGCAATCCTCTGATGGTATAAGCAAAAGTTAGGATGTATGTCTGCTTCATCAAGATGTATATTGCCAGGAGAATTTCCTCTGAACGAGGGCAATTTCATTCCCATTGACAGGGCTGTAGCGAACCTTTTCCTTGTCTTGAACCTGCTTTTGTCTCCGGCGAACGTGCTTCGATCTAGTTGGAGTGCTTCGACCTTTTCATTCAGTCGCCGGCGTTTGGCTTTTTCGAATATAGCCAGTTCGCGTTCTTGATCATCCTTGCTCTTCTGACGAGCTTCGTTCAGAAATTCATCAATCATCTCGTCAGACGGTTCCAAGGGTTTCAGCTCAGGATCTGCTCCCAGTTCCTCTACATCGGGAGATTCTTCACCATCTACTGACGAGTGAGAGATCACATGGCAGCTAGTCACATAATCCTCAGGTTCATCTGACGAGTCTTCTCCTTCATCTTTGTCGCTATCTCCATCTTCAAGAATGTGGTTGAGGAATTCTTGGAGTGTGACCGGAGTTCGCGCCTTCTGGTTATATTCTTCCAATGCGTCAATATGTTTTTGCAGGTATGTGCGCTTGTCATCAAGCTTCATGGGCTTTTAGGCCTTCTTCTTCTTCTTTGAAGACTTTGACGGCTGGGCATGGGCGTTTTGACTATCGCTACCAATTCTTGGAGTCAGGCATGGCTTCAGCATTCCATGGCTGCAACTTCATCGATGCGTTGCTTGTATTTGACCAGAGATTTCTCCATCGGGTAACACATTGAACCCAAGTCTCATTTGGTCTAACCCTTTCGTTGACCAGTGTCGTCACGGTAGTGCGTTTATTTACACCAGTGAATCTCTGACAAGAGGGCATCTCCATTTCGTTGAAGGTATTCATGGAGTCATTCGGGAGTTCCGCATACCATTTGAAGGCAATGCCCGCCAGACAGCCGATGAACTGTCAGAGGAGAAGTATATCAGTATTGCCGCACATGGGTTCAAATCGCGCAATGTGCCGATGAGAATTCTCAGTTCCTTTGTACATGTGGCACGTTGGAAGTGTGTACTCTGGCGGGCACTGTATTTAATTGTGCCATGTCGGATACGGTCGACCAATCTTGATTGATCTATTTGCGGCTTCACTGGCGTAGTGAGCTTCGATTTGCTGAGCGATATATTCGTTCAGCTTTGCTTTTAAGAATCATTTCCTCCTCAGCCATTGATGAGCTTCGCGGAGGATTTGAAATGTCATCCTTATCTTTAAGACCGACTACCGGCAATTCATCTGCCAGTGGTTCCGATTGAACCATCATTCCAGCCATATTCTGAATCAGAAGGGTCATCTGGTTCATTTTAGTGGACATTTCTTCCGCTTCTGCATCTCCCTTTTTCAGAGAGCGCTTTAGAAAATCAATATCCGACTCCTTCCCTATTCTTTCTCTATGTGCATCTTCGGGATTCGCCTTAGACGATGGATTAGCGAGTGGTGCCGCCTGAGCAAGCATCTCCTACAGCTTTTCACGTTACAGTTGAACTTTTGTTAAGGACCGAGTTTGAGGTTGGTGACTAGTAGAAGCTCGAACTTCGTCTTTGGAATTCACCATATAGACTATGTGAACTACCATGCCCCCAGGCTTGGGGTGTTTGGAGTTTTGGCCTTTGGAGTTTGCTTCGGGCACTTGAGCTTTATTGGGCCTCCTTTTTTATGAAAAGCCGCTTTGGTTTTGGGAGGAACCGCTGTATCAGGATCCGTCTTTGGATGAATCCCCTTGTATTTGAAAGAGGATTTGTCAGAATTTGGCTGACGTCTAGGGAAAGAGCCGCGTTTGATGACAGAGACCTTCACTTGCTTCCTCACTTTATATGTAGATGAAGAAAGTTGCTTTAGGGAGCGAACTGTTTTCTGCTCTCGTGGGATCTCCAAGGGCTGCGGAGATTTTTCAATATTGCGGTAGGAGAATTTTGTCTGACCCTTCGCAACAATTTGAAACTGTTTCCGGTTGGAACAACATTCACCACTGGGGTTGAAACAGAACCATAGGGAGAACTTCCCCCAGCTCATTTCGTATGATGCTGATATCGACGTCGACCATTTCTTACGGCCGGGATTTGATTAACCTCAGGATTTTGCCGAGCCTGCCCCCTGTTTCCTTTATGAGCTTAAATATTCTGCCCCCTGCGTCGACCTTGGTCCTTGGCAGGTGCCAGTTGTTTGAGGACTGATTCCGTCGGCAAAGCTGCTGCTTGGGGAACCAGCCTGTAGAAGACAGACTTCTTCTGGGCTTCCTCCTTCAACGTTGAGGCACCGAGGGTGGGAGGTGGGAGTATCGACCCAAAAAGAAGCCAGTTGATTTCTTGAAGAGCCGGATTGCTGAGATTTGAGGCTGCAAGTGGCCCATACTTGACTCCACCGGATATGACAGAGTCTGAGTTGCTAGGGTGGGAGCAAACGCCATTCTTCACAGAGACGAAATGCCGGCTTCAGTATCCACTCCCCTAAGAGCGACCAAAAACATACACACCGCGATTATTTGATCGTGGAAAAGCACGACACACGAAGTGTGGAGTGGAAAGAGGAAAAGGTTCCACCGGGCGTGCCAGAATCTGTTTACCGCCGAAAACAGGGAAGACTGACGTCTTGCCTGAATCTGGGGGCAGATGCTATTTGGTTTTATCCGTTCACCTCTCCGAAGATGCCAAGTTAATTTATGGCACCATGTATCGGAGGTTTAGACGGATGCGGCCGATGTAGCAGACTTCGTCAGATTCCCCCTCATTTGAGGTTTTTTTTTATTGTGGGGACGCTCTTCCTTGCAGGTGCAAGTCCCTGCAGTTAATGACGCTACCACATCGCGGTAACCACTTTCTCCTTCTCCAGATGGTCACTTCGTGTTGTGCATGTTTGTTTTGTTTTTGGTTGCCCGTGGATTGTATACGGAGACTAATTTATGTTGTCGCCCGTAGGACGGGGATTAGTCCAAATCCGTATTTTCTTAGATTTGGGTTTGGGTTGGGTTTAAGGATCGTTAATCTCATTTGAGACTAAGATCAACTTAAATGTTTATTAAGGATACGTTAGTCTAATTTTAGACTATGATCTACTTAACAGGATCATTTAGATCCAACAAAAGAGCATTTGGGCTCTATTGTTTTAGTTTAGGGACTTTGCGGTCCAGTGAGTGTCTGATTGCCGGGACCCACCACCTCCCTGAAGACGTTGAAGAATTACAACGACATATATCAGAGGTGTGAGGAGATGTACCCATGAACCAGTGTCAGTTGAGGGATCTGTAGTTGGATTGATTTAAGGCTCGTTAATCTCGTTTGAGATTAAGATCAACTTAAGTGGTTGTTAAGGATACGTTAGTCCCATTTTAGACTAAGATCCACTAAACAGGATCATTTAGATCCAACAAAAGAGCATTTGGGCTCTATTGTTTTAGTTTAGGGACATTGTGGTCCATAATTAGTTTAAGGATATTACGGTCCAGTTTAAAGACGTCGTAGTCTACAAAGTTTAAAGACATCATAGTCTATAAGTTTAGGGACCTCACAGTCCATAAAGGTTAAGGACATCATAGTCCGTGAGTTTAAGGACCTCACAGTCCATAGAGGTTAAGGACCTCAAAGTCCATGAGTTTAAAGACCTCATAGTCCATAGAGTTTAGTTTAGGAATATTACGGTCTAGTTTAAAGACGTCATAGTCTATTTGGTTTTGATTCAACTGTTTGGGGATGCACCAAAAGTTATCGGTTATCGGGACCCTCCATCTCTCTGAAGACGCTGAGGAATTACAACAACATGTATCAGAGGTATGAAGAGATGTACCCTTGAACCAATGTTGGTTGAAAGGCTCTGGATTTTGCTTTGAATGCCATATGAGATGATCAATTTTAGAAGACAAGAGTGTATTTGAGGTTCAGTCAAAAGAGGGTCCTGCCTCTGGAAGACTTAGCTAATTTAGGCTAAGATTGGCTCAAATATAGTGTTAAACACTAGAGTACACTCGGCTATCACGTGCTCCCATGTGATACGCTTAGAATAGTGTTAAACACTAGGGATGAAGCGCACAAAATAGTGTTAAACACTAAAAAATAGAAGCGCGCACGTGGGGTCACGTGAGGCGCTTGAGTATTGGGCGAGACTTCCCTTATTTTATTCTCAGAATATGCAAATAAGTGTTAAACACTTAATCTTTATGACCATCACGTGTGGACACGTGATAGTTCCCATGCATTGGGTATTAACTCCTCAGTTTTACCCCCTTTTCTCTTTTTTTTAAAGGGGTGTTTGTCAGGGATCACGTGGAGACACGTGAGGCGTCCAAAATCTGTTCTGCCCTTCTTATTTTGAGGAGTCTGTTCAAGGGTCACGTGGGAGCACGTGACCTAATTTTATTCGTTCTCTTTTGATCATTGAGAGGGAGAGTCACGTGTTGCTACGTGATCATGTTGGGTACTTGATCTTTTTACGTGCATGGAGAGATAAATCTCTTGTTTAAGAATTAAATTCTCTTACAGGGTTAAACCCTAATTTTTTTTAGAGAAATTAAATTCCTATATGTTCGAAAGATTTAAATTCTTTAAACTCAATTCTCCCTCCAAGTTTTAGATCTACATGGCAGAATCTCCCCGATAAGAATTAAATTCTCAACTTATGGGGAGATCTGCTTTTGCAGATCTATTACCATGAAGAAGAACTAAATTCATATATTATGGGTTAAGCCCTATCTTTATTGGAGGAATTAAATTCCTATGTGTTTTGTGGGAGAATAAAATTCTCTGAACTTAGGTCCTCCCTTAGGTTTTAGATCTGCATGGCAGAATCCCCCCGTTGAGAATTAAATTCTCAACTTATGGGGAGATCTGCTTCTGCAGATCTTCAACCAAAAGAAGAACTAAGTTCTTATTCAGAAGAGCTAAACTCCTAGTTTGAGAATTAAATTCTCTTTTTGTTTTGTGGGAGCTTATAGAATGATCTCTTTCCCTCTCTTACTTAGGGTTTCTTTCTTTTCTGAAGAGATATTTTTCTTTTTGGAAAATTAAATTCTCTTCCTTTTTTCTCTCCCTTGTTGTATCTCTCCTTTTTCTTCTTTCTTGGCTCCTATTTATAGGAGAAAGAAAAGAATTAGGTTGTTTAGTCAATCTTTCATTGAAAGATTTTGATTGATTTTGTAACCAACATGATCTCTTAGATCATTTGGTGAATTTTATTCACCATTGGATTTTTAATCCAAAAGATATTTTATTTGTTGTTCCTGGCAAATTTTTGGAAAATATTTCCTTGTATAGAATTTTTCTATAAATTGGTGATTTTTAATCACCATTGGATTTTTAATCCAGCGGTGCTCTACTTTACAGAGCGCAATCTTTTTTGTTTGGAAAGATCTAGGGAAATATTTTTCCAATTAAGGCTTTTGATTCCTTTTAATTAGAATTTAATTCTATTGTTTCAGAGGGTCTAGGAACCCATCACGTGTTGGCACGTGACCCATCTAATTAGAATTTAATTCTATTATTTCAGAGGGCTCAGGAACCCATCACGTGTCGGCACGTGACCCATCTAATTAGAAGTTAATTCTATTAGTTCAAAGGGTTCAGGAACCCATCACGTGCCGGCACGCGACCCTATCGATTAAGCAATTAATTAGAATTTAATTCTATTCGCTCAGAGGACTTAAGAGTCCATCACGTGTTGGCACGTGACCCCTCCAGTTAGGCATTTCTTTAGAATTTAATTCTATTATTTCAAAGGGCTCAGGGGCCCATCACGTGTTGGCACGTGACCCCACCTCCAATTATGTATTTCAGCGCCCATAACTTTGCTCATAGAAGCTCGCGTGTCCCCACGTGATGCCCGATCACGTGTGGACACGTGATGCACGATCACGTGTGGACACGTGATGCTCCTCTTGGGTATTTACTTGCTGCTTTATTCAGTTCCCATGAGGGAACAGCCTTGATGTAGCTTATGCACTGAGTGTAGTAAGCAGCTATCAGTCAAACCCAAGGGAGAAGCACTGGACTGCTATGAAGAAAATTCTTAAGTATTTGCGAAGGACTAGAGAATTGTTCTTGGTGTATGGTAACGGAGATCTCCAAATGGAGGCCTTTACCGATTCGAGCTTCCAGAGTGATAAGGACGACAACAAATCTATCTCCGGGTTTGTATTCACCCTCAATGGAGGGGCGGTAAATTGGAAGAGTTCCAAACAGGATACCGTTGCAGACTCTACGATGGAAGTTGAGTACATTACTGCAAATGATGCCGCCAAGGAAGCCGTCTGGATGAGGAAGTTCATCTCGGAGTTAGGAGTAGTTCCAACCATTATTGATCCAATACCATTGTATTGTGATAATAATGGAGCTATGGCGTTAGCCAAGGAGCCCAGGTCCGATCAGCGGTCCAGACACATCCTGAGGCGTTTTCATCTGATCCGGAAGATAGTTGATCTCCACGAGATCCAGATTAGGAGAGTAGACACAAAGAATAACACCGCAGATCCACTCATCAAGGCCCTCCCTCAGCCGCAGCATGAACGACTTTTTGAGATGTCGGGTATGAGATACGCCAATAACTGGCCTTAGTGCAAGTAGGAGATTGTTGGATATATGTATGTCCTAGAGGCCATTATTTGGTAGTGGATGTATTTATACATGTATATATATTCAGAGGATATTCTTGCTCGACATGATAGTATGCTATCTGGTTACTCTTTATCTGACATGTTCACTTGATCATGCTTTTATTCATTTGTACATGGGGGTGCTTGATATGATCATCACCCACTGCCGGCGTATTGACGAGTCTTAGAGTCCTACAGAGGAGTTTCCTAGCCCAGGCGAAACAATGTGGTGTGCATATGAGATATGCACGGGGACCTGATTAAATGCGCGTATGAGATATCGCATATTAATCGGGCGATTTACTATTGGTCGGGCCGTATGAGATATGACCGGTTTGTTAAATCAAGTGTTGATTTAACATTGACTTTTAGCTCACTTTGTTTAAACCCTTTTCTTTTGTTGTATGCATGCATGTATGCATATGTTTATGTTGATGCACATGTTGATGTGCATGCACACATACATGCATACACTTGTGTGTATCATGGTTGTTGATACATTTATGGTGGCAATGCAAGACTCACATGGAAGTATTTATCTATATATTTATTTTTGAGTTAATACAAATAGAATTAATTCATGGTTGATATTTATCTCTTCACTTAACCTTGCATTAACCATGAGTTATTATTCTATGGCTCTCATTACTCCAAAATAAATATCTAGATATTTATTAACCCATGGTTACAAGTGAGAATGATTTAATATATATATATATATATATATTATTTTCATTCTCATTTTTTCTATCATAATCATCTCTTTGAGTTGCCATCATCTTCTTCCTCCTCTCTCTTGCTCTCATGATCTTTGTAGTGAGTGAGATAGTGATAAATATAGGGTTTTGAAGTGAGAAAACAAACCACATCATCATTCTACACTAGTCTAGCCAATTAGTTAAGAGTGTTGGCTTAATCTTCATCTTTTGATCAAGTGGAGCTAAGAGCTTAGACAAAGAGGACTCCGGGTGGATCATCGTGGACTTGGAAGATCATTAGCAATCCCGTTCAAACTCTCAAAGAGCCAAAGAGTCAAGTAAAGAGTACTACAAAGGTTTTATTCTCTTCACTTGGTGTTATATTACTTGTAGTATGCGATACTACTTCATGTTACCCTAACTTTTCTAGTTCGATTCCTAGGTTAGATTCTTTAGTACCATCAATTTTTTAAATTGTGGCATGTATGATGCTATCAAACCCTTGTAGTGGTGCTAAGGAATCCCTACATAAACCGTATATACATATTTGTATTCGTACCAAAATACGAATACCGAAGAGATAGAAAAAAGCTACAAATATAATAATAGAGAATATACATATACATATATATATATATATTTATACACACACACATACACATACATACATATACATATATATACATATACATATAAACATACATATACATACATATATATATAGATAGATAGATAGATATAAATACATACATACAAACATACATACATATATATATATATACATATATATATATATATACATATATATATATATACATATATATATATATATATATACATATATATATATACATACATACATATATATATATATATATATAAATACATACACACACACACACATATATGAAAGTCTACCCTAGCATCACCATGAGGTTTTACTAGCATCAAGTATGCCAAATTTTAATTTTTATTAGATGCTAAGTTAGACTAACAAGATCTTTACTAGAAGATTAGGGTTTGCTATGATAATATAAAATACTAGAGAGAAGGAAAGATGGTTATACCCTCGTATATCGAGTCTTTCTCTTCTCTTGCTCTGGGTTGTGGTCCATGTGACTCCACTAGGCTCCTTTTCGAGTTGAACGGGCCTCCTTCGTGTTCTTCGCACCGAAGACGATCCACTCGAAGTCTCTCTAGCTCAAGCTACCTCTACACAAAACTCTTTTAGTGTAGAAAATATGCTACACTTGATCGCTAGTCAAGTGTAGAATGATGAAGTAGGGGTTTTGAAAGCTCACAAATGATCTCACAAGCTCAATGATTCACATCACATATGAGGGTTTTGAGCTTGGAGATGAGGTGAGAAAGATGTAGAGATCAAGAGAGAGCAAGAGCTCATGAAAGAAAATGGCTAAGGCATGGAAAATAACCAAGTGAAGAATGAATGATGAATATATCTCCTCACTTATTCAAACATGGAATAAAATTGCAATTCTAAATTGCAACCATATTTGAATAGTGAGTCAAGCCCAATATTATATCATAAAAACCCATACCTTAAACCATACCCAAAATATCTCCACATTTTACACCTCATTTTTCTATTTTCTCAAAATAGAAAAACAAGCCACGCTTCATATAATATATACATATATATACATACACACACACACACACACACACATATATATACACATATACATATACATATACATACATACATACATACATATATATATATATATTATGAAGAATAATTAGTAAGCTAATAATATTAGTTAAGATATAATTATATCAAATATAATATACATCACATTATTAAATCAACACCTGATTTAATAATCCGGTTATATCACATATAACCGACTAATATCATTTATCTGAGTATCACATTATCAAATCAACACTTGATTCGATAATCCGGTTATATCGCATATAACCTAACTTGATAACAGATAATTGCCAGATTACAATACAGTATCACATAGTCGTATTTAATCAGGCCCACGCACATATCAACAAATGTGCCCTACTTCGTTTCCCTTGAACCAGGAAACTTCTGTGTAGGACTCTAAAGACTCGTCAATACGCCAGCAGTAGGTGATGATCACATCAGTCACCTACAAGCCGTCAGCGGTACTAGCCGGACGTAACGGCTATCCGGGTATTGAGCGATATGAAAATCAACAAGCAAGCTCGTCCATACTATCCATGAAGCCTATCAGTAACAGTACCGTACAGTCAGGTCTCTACGTCTGATATGTCGCATATCATGTCTAGGGGTGGTAAATGTCAGACTCCAGTAATGTGATAAGTCATGCCGATGTCTGGCCTATAACGGTTCGAGAAACTACTGATAACTCTTATCAGTAAATGTCACGCCCCGCTTCCCAGAGTACGCAAGATTGGGCACGTGACATAGCCAACCATGCTACCTGTGGGTAGGAAGTATCCATCCACAGTCACATTACGGTTGTAAGGATATCAAGAACAAGATAATAAGCTAATCTAATACATGTCCAAATCCATAATAACAAGAATCAATAAACAATAAGTGCGGAAGCAAATGATCCAATGCAATAATAGAAAGGTACGTCCCGTAATGCGGGATCACACCTGGAAATAAAATGCAATAAATGAACTAACCACTACAGAACTCACAAATCAGCCTGCTGGCTGAAGTACTCCTGCTCGGTCGACGACAGTGGTACGGAATCTGGGCCATGCAAAACCCAGACGTCAGCGCGTCATGACATCAAGTATATAATGTAAACATGGTGATAAGCAATGCAAATATGAACATGAATAAAGCAGTACTAAGAAATAACAGAGCAGGGTAATGTGCAATGGTGACTAAACTGTCCTATCAGGTTTTCTACCCTATAGTCTTTGAAACCAATTGATGAATCGTCGATGTAACCCAATAGTATCCCGTACATACCCGGGACCACGGCCACAATATTCTCGGCGGCAGCCGAGACATGCCGTTAGGCACAGAATAGGAAGGTGTTAGTATCCCGTACATACCCGGGATCACGGCCACAATATTCTCGGCTGAAACCGAGACATGCCGTTAGGCACAGAATGGGAAAGTGTACACTCGGTATTACCCCGTACATACCCGGGATCACGGCCACAATATTCTCGGCTGAAACCGAGACATGCCGTTAGGCACAGAATGGGAAAGTGTACACTCGGTATTACCCCGTACATACCCGGGATCACGGCCACAATATTCTCGGCTGAAACTGAGACATGCCGTTAGGCACAGAATAGGAATGTGTACACTCGAACGGTAGTGAACTGTCGAGTTACAAGTCAGGTTCATCTTTGATTTCCCCATACCCCCAAGCTATGTATGTCAGGTCAGGTATTCAGTAGTCAAGGACTAATGCCAACACAAAATCCGGTAAGAGTAGGTCTGTCTGGCTAGACAGCAGGAATGGTCAGGTTTGTTGGTATTAGGCATGAGATCAGGTAACAGGTAAAGCCATGGTACATCAGGTCAACCAGGTAATGTATAAAGGTGTCATGTCATGTCAAGAGTGTACGGTACCATGTCATGTCAAGTAGGAAGTGTAACAGGTCATGTCAGGAAGCACAAGATGTCATGTGGGTGCTCATAATCAAACTAACATAAACATGTGTATAAATAAACAAGAATGAGTACTATCAGAACGATAATTGGAACATGTAATATGATATGCCAATAGATATAATTTCAAGGATATGGATGCACAGTTATCGATTAGGGTTACATTTATAGTTCCAATATTAATTAGGATACAATTTATTAAACATGGTGTGTTAATATCACATTATTATGTAGTGATGTGATCTATGGATGCAATTATATGTATCTTAAATGCGATGGATGCAAACGGGTATCCGAAAAGTTATAAAACTATAAAATGGTAATGTGGGATGTACAACTAAACAATATGTGATATAATAATATTAATATGGATAGCATATTCAAAGCGATTAGTAACTATAAAAGATGTATTGATTAACCATGCACAAGAAGGTTCCGTTCAGAAATTTAGCGTCACCCTAATTTGTAAAATAGTTTAAAAATAACAAATGTTCTCCAAAAGAGACGTATCTTATACCAAAACAAAGATAATTCAATAAGGTTTTCAGTTTTATAAGTATAAGCATCTCAGGTTATCCCTACAAAAAGTTATGAATATTCAAAGTTGAAAGTTTGCTGCTGGAATTTCCCTGGACAGCAGTTTAGAGACGTGTTCATTTGCATTTTACGTTAATTAAACAATTTATTTTGCAAGTAAATATTTCATAGAGTTATAGTATTCTGAATTAGCTTCGTAACGAACTAAAGAACATATCCTAATGATTTTTCTATGATTTATAATGAATTTTATAAGATAAGGTGTACAGTAAATTTCAGATTTGTCATATCCGATTTTTCAACGACATTTCATATGTAAACTATAAGATTTTCAAATGTATAACATTATAAAATGAAGATTATAAAAGTATATAGCATGTAGCAAGATTAACTTGCCTCGATGGGTCGCGAATCGGGAAAACGGAACGTTAACCGTCGGCGGGGAAAACTCGCGACGGCGCACGGTTCACGGAATGAACCCAAACGAGGAACAAAGGAACCACACGGGTCGGGGTATCTCGCTGGAACGTCGAGAAACGTCACCGGCACGACGGAATTCCGGCAACAAAAGAACAGTTAAAAGAAATGAGAAACGAGACATGAAGCAAGAAGAGAAAAATGATAAAGAGAAGTACGAGAGAATAGGAAAGGGAGAGGGAGAGAGAGGAAAAAGTGGAGAGAGAGAGAGAAAGTGGGGCCCACGGGGTTAAAGGGGAGGTTGCGATTGGCTGAGAGAATAAATTAAGAAGGATATAAAATATTGTAAAATATTATATGGTTAACTTAAAGATTTAAAAGATAGGTAATGAACAGTAAGATATCGAGTTAGTTAGAAAAATATATGCGATGGTTTTAATAATATTAAAATTTAGGATTTTGGCGCCAAATGAAACATTTCCAAATTGCGCCCGGGTTGGGTCCAAAAATTCGAAATTCAAATAATAGGATTTTAGGCGGGTTCCAAATTTTAAAATGAAATGTTTTATGATTAAAAAGCATACTCCCAAAACGGACACACGCACGCGCACGTAGCCATCCAAACTCGCCCGTTTCACTGAACGGGACGAGAACACAATGCACGGACGCTACCACGAGGCTAGGGGTGTCAAGTAGGCCAAGATGAATATTTTCAATTTTATTTTAGATGCTAAAATTTGTTATATGTAGAAATGACTTTGCCGGGTAAATTTTACAGTAAGCAACAAACAAGCAAATTAAATGAAATGAGTACCACATTATGCTCAAACAGTAACTGAAAATAGTAGCATTGGGCTCGGGTGTTACATTATACCCAACTACAAAAAAAATTTCGTCCTCGAAATTCCAAGAATACAAAGATAGATAACTACAAGAAAAGGTGAGGAAACTTCTGCCTGATTTCATCTTCTCGTTCCCAGGTGGATTCTCCATGCGATCGATTACCCCAAGAAACTAGCACAAGAGGGGTAACCTTGTTCTTAAGAACCTTTTCTCTTCGATCCTTGATTTCAACTGGTCGCTCCTCAAAAGTCAGGTCCTCTCGCACAGTCAACTCCGAATGATCCAAGACATGAGTCTCATCACGAACATACCTCCGTAGTTGAGACACATGAAACACGTCGTGAACTCCTGCTAATGACGGTGGTAACGCCAACCGGTACGATACCTCTCCAACACGCTCCAATATCTCGAAGGGTCCAACGAATCGGGGACTAAGCTTTCCCCGACTTCCAAAGCGAATCACTCCTCTAGTCGGTGATATCTTCAGGAATACCAAATCACCCACGGCGAACTCTAGAGGTCTTCTTGACGTGTCGGCCCAACTTTTCTGTCTGTCTTGAGCTGCCTTCATATGCTTCCTGATTGTATTCACCTTCTCGACTGTCTGCACCACCAAATCTGGTCCTAGTAACCTTCGTTCACCAACATCATCCCAACAAACAGGTGAACGGCACTTGCGACCATACAGTGCTTCAAACGGGGCCATCTGAATAGTTGCTTGGAAGTTATTGTTGTACGAAAACTCCACCAGGTGTAGATGATCTTCCCAAGAACCTTTGAAGTCCAACATGCAAGCCCTCAACATATCTTCAAGGGTCTGGATCGTTCTCTCCGATTGTCCATCAGTCTGAGGATGATAAGCTGTGCTAAACTTCAATCGAGTCCCCAAACTTTCTTGTAAACTCCTCCAAAAGTGCGACAAGAATCGAGTGTCCCGATCGGACACGATGCTTACCGGCACTCCATGCAATCTAACAATCTCCTGCATGTATCGCTCTGCCAAAGTCTCTGTCGATTGACCAACCCGAAAAGGAATAAAGTGAGCTGCCTTGGTCAACCGATCGACAATCACCCATACAGCATTGTTGCCCTTTGGACTCCGCGGTAAAGCCGTCACGAAATCCATGGTTATATGTTCCCACTTCCACTGAGGAATCGGAAGTGGTTGCAACAAACCAGCAACCCTTTGGTGTTCAGCCTTGACTTGCTGACACACCAAGCACTTAGCCACGAAGCGAGCAATTTCCCGTTTCATACCTTCCCACCAGAAGTGCTGTCGAATATCTCGGTACATCTTTGTACCTCCTGGATGTACAGAGTAAGCTGAACTGTGTGCCTCCTTCATAAGCTCTTCATGCACATCTCCTTTTGGCGCACACACACGGCTACCATATCTCAACGAACCGTCTTCATGGATCAGTAAATCGGTTCGTAGTCCAGCCTCAACCCGCTCTCGAAACTTCTGCAGTCTAGGATCCTGCGATTGTGCCGCTTTAATCTTCTCTCAACCAAGGACAACTGTACTTGCAACTGCATCAACTGTCCCGTAGAATGTGGTAGCACAACTTCTAAGTCAAATCTTCGAAAATCTGCAATGATCTCCCCCTGTGTAGTTAACACCTGAATTGCTGGTAACCGACTAAGCGCATCCGGCACAACATTAACCTTCTCCGGATGGTACTTAAGATCAAGATCGTAGTCAGCCCTCAGCTCCAACCATCTACGCTGTCTCATGTTAAGCTCCTTCTGTGTAAACACATACTTCAAGCTCTTATGATCTGTAAAAACTTCGACTCTTTCCCCAAAAGGTAGCGTCTCCAAATCTTCAGAGCGAAAATCACAGCCGCACGCTCCAAGTCATGAGTTGGATAATTCTTCTCATGGGTCTTCAACTGTCTCGATGCGTATGCTACAACCTTCCCATGCTGCATCAAAACACATCCCAATCCTTTCCCAGATGCGTCGCTATGAATCACTAGTCCTCCGGAATTGTCTGGTACGGTCAGGATAGGGGCGGTTATCAACTTCTGCTTCAACGTCTCAAAAGCCAACGCGCACTTATCCGTCCATACAAAAGGTACCTCCTTGCGCATAAGCTTGGTCAACGGTTCTGCCAAACGAGCGAAGTTCTCCACAAATCTCCTGTAGTATCCGGCTAATCCAAGGAAACTTCTTATCTCCGCAACATTCTTTGGAGTTGGCCAATCTCGAACTGCTGCAATCTTCTCGGGATCGACGGCGATTCCATCGCCCGACACGACATGCCCCAGAAACTTCACTTCTTCCAGCCAGAATTCGCACTTACTCATCTTCGCAAATAACTTCTCTTGTCTCAGCGTCTGCAGTGCGATCCTTAAGTGCTCAGCATGCTCTTCTGGACTCTTCGAGTACACCAGAATATCGTCAATGAATACCACAATAAACTGGTCCAAGAATGGTGAAAAGATCCGGTTCATCAAATCCATGAATATTGCCGGCGCATTAGTCACTCCGAAGGGCATCACCAAATACTCGAAATGTCCATATCGAGTTCGAAACGCCGTCTTGCAAATGTCTTCTGCTTTCACTCGGACCTGATGATATCCTGATCGCAAATCCAGTTTCGAGAATACCCTCGCGCCACTAAGCTGCTCAAAGAGTTCTCCAATGCGAGGGATCGGGTACTTATTCTTAACAGTCACCCGGTTCAATTCTCGATAATCAATGCACATCCTTCTCGTGCCATCCTTCTTCTTTACTAAAAGAACTGGGGCTCCCCAAGGCAAGTTGCTGCTTCGAATCCAACCTTTCTCGAGTAATTCACCAACTTGTTTCTTAACTTCTTCCAATTCCACTGGTGCCATCGGATAATAAGACTTTGATACTGGCGCTGCACCAGGAATAAGGTCAATCTCAAACTCCATATCTCGCTTCGGCGGTAAGCCCGATATATCTTCAAATACGTCCATAAAATCGCGAACAACTGCCGGCTCTTCATTACTATCAACTTCCATAGCTGCAAGAACACTGTTTGTCGGCCTAGCCCTAAACTCGACTGGCCCGACAGAACTGCTTCCTTACCGCAACTGCTATCTACATTGTTGGCCACGAAAGGTCCAGCAAGACTACTGAGTCTCGTCCATTCTGCTGCATGTACGTCCACGGTTGCTCCATTCTGCCTTAGTCCGATAAATTTCTCTTCCATTTCCTCCCGTGCAGTCCGCGGAAAGAACTTCTCCAGGAAACTCTTAGAGAAATCCGCCTAACTGCTTGGCTTGGGCAAACGGTTCTCCTCCACAAGCCACCACTCTCGGCGTAATCCACTAGTTGAATGCGCACCACATCAACTCCTTTGTCCTCTGGAATCTGTGCCGCAATCAGCGAATTCTCCGTGTCACTAGCCACTGCTCGGCTGGCAACGGCTCCTCCAGACCAGTGAAAGTAGACGGACCCAAAAGTCTGAAATCTGCTACAGTCCCTACTCGTTCGACTGGTCTAGTTCCATCGTTGTTTACAGACTGCTGAACGATCTGCAAACCTTCCTGAAACGAATCTGCTATTGCTGGATCAGCTCAGTCTGTCTCTTTGATTTCCAGCATTCCTCTTATCACTCCAAGCATGGCGGCTTCGTTCACACGCCTCTGGTAAGTCTTCAACTTCTTACCTGTCATAATCCTGAACTCAAAACACCCAACATTAGCATGATGATAGATTCTGAATGTGGATCAAGGCTAGAACTCCAAGATACTTAAATAGAGTACTGCATTGTAGCTATGCCGCGGTATCATAGCCGCAATTACTTAACTCTACCCAAGTCGCCCAAGTCCTAGGGATAACAAGAAATCAGGTTTCCGAGTCGACATGCAAAGTAAGTTTGCACGTCGTAAAAGATATAATCAGGAAGAATGTGATTCAAGAATGGTAAAACGGTCAATGTGGCTGGACATGTTTCCTAAACACGGGTATTCTGATTCGTGTATTGGGTACAATACCCAACTACAAAAGAATCAACCCGACTAACTTATGGCTCTGATACCAAAAGAACCATGTCACGCCCCGCTTCCCAGAGTATGCAAGATTGGGCACGTGACATAGCCAACCATGCTACCTGTGGGTAGGAAGTATCCATCCACAGTCACATTACGGTTGTAAGGATATCAAGAACAAGATAATAAGCTAATCTAATACATGTCCAAATCCATAATAACAAGAATCAATAAACAATAAGTGCGGAAGCAAATGATCCAATGCAATAATAGAAAGGTACGTCCCGTAATGCGGGATCACACCTGGAAATAAAATGCAATAAATGAACTAACCACTACAGAACTCACAAATCAGCCTGCTGGCTGAAGTACTCCTGCTCGGTCGACGACAGTGGTACGGAATCTGGGCCATGCAAAACCCAGACGTCAGCGCGTCATGACATCAAGTATATAATGTAAACATGGTGATAAGCAATGCAAATATGAACATGAATAAAGCAGTACTAAGAAATAACAGAGCAGGGTAATGTGCAATGGTGACTAAACTGTCCTATCAGGTTTTCTACCCTATAGTCTTTGAAACCAATTGATGAATCGTCGATGTAACCCAATAGTATCCCGTACATACCCGGGACCAAAGCCACAATATTCTCGGCGGCAGCCGAGACATGCCGTTAGGCACAGAATAGGAAGGTGTTAGTATCCCGTACATACCCGGGATCACGGCCACAATATTCTCGGCTGAAACCGAGACATGCCGTTAGGCACAGAATGGGAAAGTGTACACTCGGTATTACCCCGTACATACCCGGGATCACGGCCACAATATTCTCGGCTGAAACCGAGACATGCCGTTAGGCACAGAATGGGAAAGTGTACACTCGGTATTACCCCGTACATACCCGGGATCACGGCCACAATATTCTCGGCTGAAACCGAGACATGCCGTTAGGCACAGAATAGGAATGTGTACACTCGAACGGTAGTGAACTGTCGAGTTACAAGTCAGGTTCATCTTTGATTTCCCCATACCCCCAAGCTATGTATGTCAGGTCAGGTATTCAGTAGTCAAGGACTAATGCCAACACAAAATCCGGTAAGAGTAGGTCTGTCTGGCTAGACAGCAGGAATGGTCAGGTTTGTTGGTATTAGGCATGAGATCAGGTAACAGGTAAAGCCATGGTACATCAGGTCAACCAGGTAATGTATAAAGGTGTCATGTCATGTCAAGAGTGTACGGTACCATGTCATGTCAAGTAGGAAGTGTAACAGGTCATGTCAGGAAGCACAAGATGTCATGTGGGTGCTCATAATCAAACTAACATAAACATGTGTATAAATAAATAAGCATGAGTACTATCAGAACGATAACTGGAACATGTAATATGATATGCCAATAGATATAATTTCAAGGATATGGATGCACAGTTATCGATTAGGGTTACATTTATAGTTCCAATATTAATTAGGATACAATTTATTAAACATGGTGTGTTAATATCACATTATTATGTAGTGATGTGATCTATGGATGCAATTATATGTATCTTAAATGCGATGGATGCAAACGGGTATCCGAAAAGTTATAAAACTATAAAATGGTAATGTGGGATGTACAACTAAACAATATGTGATATAATAATATTAATATGGATAGCATATTCAAAGCGATTAGTAACTATAAAAGATGTATTGATTAACCATGCACAAGAAGGTTCCGTTCAGAAATTTAGCGTCACCCTAATTTGTAAAATAGTTTAAAAATAACAAATGTTCTCCAAAAGAGACGTATCTTATACCAAAACAAAGATAATTCAATAAGGTTTTCAGTTTTATAAGTATAAGCATCTCAGGTTATCCCTACAAAAAGTTATGAATATTCAAAGTTGAAAGTTTGCTGCTGGAATTTCCCTGGACAGCAGTTTAGAGACGTGTTCATTTGCATTTTACGTTAATTAAACAATTTATTTTGCAAGTAAATATTTCATAGAGTTATAGTACTCTGAATTAGCTTCGTAACGAACTAAAGAACATATCCTAATGATTTTTCTATGATTTATAATGAATTTTATAAGATAAGGTGTACAGTAAATTTCAGATTTGTCATATCCGATTTTTCAACGACATTTCATATGTAAACTATAAGATTTTCAAATGTATAACATTATAAAATGAAGATTATAAAAGTATATAGCATGTAGCAAGATTAACTTGCCTCGATGGGTTGCGAATCGGGAAAACGGAACGTTAACCGTCGGCGGGGAAAACTCGCGACGGCGCACGGTTCACGGAATGAACCCAAACGAGGAACAAAGGAACCACACGGGTCGGGGTATCTCGCTGGAACGTCGAGAAACGTCACCGGCACGACGGAATTCCGGCAACAAAAGAACAGTTAAAAGAAATGAGAAACGAGACATGAAGCAAGAAGAGAAAAATGATAAAGAGAAGTACGAGAGAATATATAAGGGAGAGGGAGAGAGAGGAAAAAGTGGAGAGAGAGAGAGAAAGTGGGGCCCACGGGGTTAAAGGGGAGGTTGCGATTGGCTGAGAGAATAAATTAAGAAGGATATAAAATATTGTAAAATATTATATGGTTAACTTAAAGATTTAAAAGATAGGTAATGAACAGTAAGATATCGGGTTAGTTAGAAAAATATATGCGATGGTTTTAATAATATTAAAATTTAGGATTTTGGCGCCAAATGAAACATTTCCAAATTGCGCCCGGGTTGGGTCCAAAAATTCGAAATTCAAATAATAGGATTTTAGGCGGGTTCCAAATTTTAAAATGAAATGTTTTATGATTAAAAAGCATACTCCCAAAACGGACACACGCACGCGCACGTAGCCATCCAAACTCGCCCGTTTCACTGAACGGGACGAGAACACAATGCACGGACGCTACCACGACGCTAGGGGTGTCACGTAGGCCAAGATGAATATTTTCAATTTTATTTTAGATGCTAAAATTTGTTATATGTAGAAATGACTTTGCCGGGTAAATTTTACAGTAAGCAACAAACAAGCAAATTAAATGAAATGAGTACCACATTATGCTCAAACAGTAACTGAAAATAGTAGCATTGGGCTCGGGTGTTACAGTAAATCTCAGCTGCAGCCCTGGTCAGGGACTTCCAGTTATAGCCAATCGAGTATAGCGCAACATCAACCCATAATACCGGAAGAGACGAAACCCCTCCTATCGCTCATTGCCTCCATGTGACTCGGGACTGTACCCAAAATCCACCTGTTTGCACGTCTCCTTTGAGCATGGTAGGGAGGAAATCAAAGCACAGTAGGAGCCACACAAGACTCTATGACGATCTCAGGTCTACAGACTAACATGTACCAGTGTCACCAAAGGACTGCTATCTGACGATAGGTATACTACCAACCAGGAGTCCTCGGCGAGTCCTGTTCGGTGTACCCATTCTCTAATGAGCATCTGCGTACAATCTTTGATGTCACACACCAATGGTTTTGGGATCAACCATCGCCCTCTAAGGGACAAGAAACGTACGCACTAGTCTACTCTGGAATATCGATGCTCTAGTCTCGATATTCCCTCGACTAGGAACTGATTAAAGGATGTACTTTTAGACTACCCTGGCCCCACTAGTATGATCTCATCATAATCCTGGTAGTCAAGTACATATCCTAAGGGCTTTACCAACATGTGAGAGAAAGACAGTAAAGAATACCAGTCAATATATTAAGATAAAGAGTAACTAGATAGCATACTATCATGTCGAGCAAGAAAGTCCTCTATATATATGTCCAAGCATCCACTATAATAAACATCAATGTACAATAATGGTTCTACGGCATACATATTCTCAACAATCTCCCACTTGCACTAAGGCCATGTGTTGTAGTATCTCATACCCAACATCCCAAAAAATCTCTCAAACTGCATCTGGGGGAGGGCCTTAGTGAGTGGATCCGCTACGTTGTCCTTCGTGTCAACTCTACTGACCTCGATCTCCCGACGATCTACTATTTCCCTGATCAGGTGATATCGCTTAAGAATATGTCTGGATCTCTGATGGGACATAGCTTCCTTGGCCAAAACCACAGCTCCATTGTTATCACAATACACAAGTATTGGATGCTCAATGGATGGAACCACACCAAGCGCAGCAATGAACTTCTTCATCCAGACAGCCTCTTTAGCAGCATCGTTGGCAGCGATGTATTCAGCCTCCATCGTTGAGTCCGATACGGTTTCTTGCTTGGAACTCTTCCAACACACCGCCCCTCCGTTGAGGGTAAAGACAAAGCCCGAGACCGACTTACTGTCGTCCTTATCACTCTGGAAGCTCGGATCGGTAAAGGACTCCACCTGGAGTTCACCGTCACCATACACAAAGAACATTTCTTTAGTCCTTCTCAAGTACTTAAGAATGTTCTTCACAGTTGTCCAGTATTTCTCCCTAAGATCTGATTGATACATGCTCACTACACCTAGTGAGTAAGCTACATCCGGTCTGGTACATAACATCGCATACATGATAGAGCCTACCACTGAAGCATAGGGTATCTCTTGCATGCGAGCTCTCTCCAAATCAGTCTTGGGAGACATATCTTTGGAGAGAGTGATTCCTGAGCAAGAGGGTAAATTACCTCGTTTGGAATCTTCCATACTAAACCTCTTTAGTATGGTGACTATGTACCTGGATTGTGACAATCCCAACATCCGTTTAGATCTATCTCTATAGATCTTTATCCCCACAATATAGGAGGCATCACCTAGATCTTTCATGAAGAACTTATGTGATAAGAAGAGCTTGACCAAGTGTAGCATAGGAATATCGTTCCCTATCAAGAGTATGTCATCCACATACAATACGAGGAAGAGCACCTTACTCTCTACAGCCTTCTTATATATACATGGTTCATCTACATTTTTGATGAAGTCAAACTCTTTGACAGCTTCATCAAAATAGATGTTCCAGCTCCGCGACGCTTGCTTCAATCCGTAGATAGATTTAAGCAGCTTCCACACCTTTCCGCTGCTCCCACCGTCTATGAAGCCCTCTGGCTGTGTCATGTGCATGCTCTATTCTAAATCACCATTTAGAAAAGCGGTCTTGATATCCATCTGCCAAATTTCGTAGTCATGGTATGCAACAATGGCAAGTAGGATCCTGATGGACTTAAGCATAACGACAGGAGAAAAGGTTTCATCATAGTCGACGCCAGGTCATTGACGAAAACCGTTTGCTACAAGTCTAGATTTGAAAGTCTCAACTTTTCCATCTACACCTATCTTCTTTTTGAAGATCCACTTGCTCCCGATGGGTTTTACCCCTTCAGGAGCAACTTCCAAATTCCATACTTTTTTGGTGTACATGGATTCCATCTCAGATCGCATAGCATCCAGTCATTTTACAAAGTCTCCACTTGTGATGGTCTGCTCGAAACAGGGTCATCATCTTCCATGATGCAATCCTCGCTCCCACTGTCTACGAGAAAACCGTAGTATCTCTCTGGAGGATGAGGAACTCTACTAGATTTGCGGAGTGGCTGGGGTTCGTTGGGCACTATTGGATCTTTCGGTTCTACTAAATTGTCAGTCGTAGTTTGTACTGCTGGAACTTCTTCCAGTTCTACTTCATTGCCACTAATTTCTTTTACAAGAAATTCCTTTTCTAAAAAGGTGTCATATTGAGAAACAAACATCTTTTGTTCCTCAGTGTGGTAGAAGATATATCTTTATGAATTCTTTGGATATCCTATAAACTTACATAGAACTGATCTTGCCTCAAGCTTGTCCAGATTTTGCCTTTTAACATAGGCCGGACAATCCCATATCTTAACTCGTTTAAGATACGGCATCTTTCCACTCCATATCTCATATAGTGTTTTAGGCACATATTTTGATAGAATCTGATTCAATAGGTATGCAGCTGTCTCAAACGCATAACCCCAAAAAGAAATAGGCAACTCAGTAGTACTCATGATAGAGCGCACTATATCTAATAGGGTGCGATTTCTCCGCTCCGATACACCGTTGTGCTGTGGCGTATACGGAGGAGTAAGCTGAGAGAGAATCCCATTCTCTTTTAGATAATCACGGAATTCCGTGCTCAAGTACTCTCCTCCCCAATCTGATCGAAGGATTTTAATACTCTTACTTGTCTGGTTTTCAACCTCGCACTTGGATTCCATGAATTTCTCAAAAGCTTCAGACTTGTGTTTCATTAAGAACACATGTCCGAACCTTGAGAGATCATCGGTGAATGTAATGAAGTACGAGAAACCATTCCTAGCATGTGTAGACATAGGATCGCATACATCACTATGTATCAGCCCCAAGAGTTCAGTAGCTCTTTCTCCGTGTTCAGTAAACGGAGTTTTGGTCATCTTGCCTTTGAGACATGACTGGAAAGTTTCATAAGATGAAAATTCGAACGGATTCAAATATCCATTTTTATGCAACTTATCCAGTCTTGTCGCATTGATGTGACCTAGTCTACAGTGTCACAAGAAGACTTCGTTCATTTCTGAACTTTTCCTCTTGTTTGTGTACTGTACGTTAAGAACTGTACTTTGATTAAGAACGTATATACCGTTACATAACGTACCAAATCAAATCAACACTTGATTTTTGAAAATGTCCATAACATTATTTTCTAATGTGAAATTATATCTTCTTTAGTTAGTAAAGAAACTGATATAATGTTGCACATCATCTTTGGTACGTAGTAACAGTCATTCAGAATCAATGTATTTCCTGTTGGTAATACAATGTGATATTCACCAACTGCCTTGGCTGCAACAATTGCACCATTCCCTACTGTTAGGGATTTATCAGCCTTTCCCAGTTCTCCACCTTTCTTTAGCCCATGTAACAAATTATATACGTGGAATCCTGATCCGGTATCCAATACCCAGGACGTAGAACAAACTGAGAAACGGTTATTGGTAACGAACACACCTGAAGAAGATGCATCAACATGTTGTTGCTTTGTATGCGTTGCGTGGGAATCTTGATGTTCCCCTATTCCTACGGAACCAACGTTCCCTAGCTTAGTATAATAAGTGGGTTCGGTCAATACATCCATATTATTATCTTGATTAAGGCATGACATTGGTTGCTGCCTGGAGAGAGAGAGAGAAGGAAACGCGTTAGCGTGCGCTCTTTGCAAGATTAGATTGGTTATTATCTTATCTAATTAGGATGGCTTCCACTGTTTTTATCAAATCTTCCTTCAAACCATAAAAGGTAAGATTAACCGGGATTAGTTACACCCTACAGGTTCGCCAGTCGTTCGGCAAGGCAGGTATCGGTACTCCGAAGGAGGTTCCCCGTGCTTTCGCACGGACCTAATTAAAATAAACATCGTTTCCCTATAGGCATAATCCCGTTGACACCTTTCTAGACACCTACTGGATTAGCTAATTGTAAAGTGCAAAACTCTTCCAGGAGTAACTTTTACTCGCAGTGGGTATCGGGATCCAACTATCATATAGAAAGTATGCAATCTCATTGTAAATTTCAACACTTGAAATTCCCAATAATGGTTTTTACCCCTAGCCACTTATGAGCTTAATATAGTCAATAAATCATAAGCCCTAGTCAAGTTCAACCCGTCATTTCTTGATTGGATTAAACCCACCCGTACGACCCTTAACATAGTCAACAAAGTCGTACGACTACCCTAATCCAATCGCATCATATGGTTACAGATAAGTACTAATCAGCTACCGCACACTACGCCTTAACATAGTCAACAAATGTAGCACAAATACTAAATGACACTTATCTGAAATGACGGAGGGCTACGGCTGGTTTTGAGAAAAACCTTTAACGTAATGAACTTGATATCGTTGTAGAATCTAGTGATTTTGAAAATGAGTGTTTTTTAGGCTTTTCTAGCTTCGCTAAAGAGGTCAGTCCCGGTGAAGGGATCTCGGCTCTTTCCTCATCGAATGAGGTGCTGGATATTCATCAAGGAATACCACTATGCAAAGCAAGAACTAGAGAAGCTTATCAAAAACAAAACCGAGTGAGTTGTAGCATTTGCTAGTTTCGCTAAAGAGATCACTCTCGGTGAAGAGATCTCGGCTCTTTCCTCATCGAATGAGGTGCTGGATATTCATCAAGGAATACCGCTATTCAAAGAAAAAGCTAGAGCTGTCCTTTTTGAAAATTTGATTCTACAGCATCTTTAGGTTTCTTTCTTTTCATTAATCTCATTAATGAAGTCCCATCATTTAATGTTTCCTAAAAATTATAGAAAAATGAAACGAAAATAGAACGTACACTTATGCCATCCGCATTCGCCACTGGGCCCCGTCATGCACCATTAGATTACTTAACTACCGGCAGAGCGGGGGCTGGACTAGCACGGGTGCAAAACATAAGCAACATTTATTATATATTATATATATAATATAGCATTCGTCTCACACAGTTATTGTTGGATATGTATGCCCTAGAGGCCATTATTGTATATGTATACATATGGATGCTTGGACATATATATATATACATGACAGTCTTGCTCGATATGATAGTATACATCTAGTTTGTATTTATCTTAACATGTGCATGTTTTACTTGCTATTACATATCTTTTATACATGTTGATAAAGCCCGTAGAATCATTGCTATACTACCTGCATTATGATGGCAATCATACTTGTGGGAGCTGGGTAGTCGGTATGCACATCCTTAAATGGTCCCTAGTCGTAGGAGTATCGAGACTGGGCATCGATATTCTGGAGTAGACTAGTATATACATTTCTAGACCCTGATGAGGGGTGATGGTATGGTCCCGCAACCATTGGTCTTTCGCACCTAAGATCGTATACAGGTGCTCACTTGGGGTGAGTACACCGGACGGACGCGCTGAGAACTTCCAGATGGTACTATACCTATCGTCAGGTGATATGAGTACATGTTAGTCTTTAGACCTGAGATCGGCATTTGTCTCGTGTGAGTTCCCACTGTGCTTTGATCACTACCCTACCACGGCTCTACTGAGTCGTGCAAACAGGTTTTGGTTAGGTATATTCCCGAGCCACATAGAGGCAGTGAGCGATTGTTAGGGATTCATCTCTCCCGGTATAGGGAGTCGATATCGCACTGTGTTCGATTGGTCGGGACCATAAGATCTTGGCCAAGGCAGTTGGGATTTACTGATAAGCTGATCAGTAGTTTCCCGGATTGGTCATGAGCCACATCAGCACGACTCATCGAGTTATTAGGGTCTGGCGTTTACCACCCCCTAGACCCGGTATGCGATACTCTCAGACAAAGAGACCAGACTGTACGGAGATTGTCACAGATAGGCTCAGTAGGGATCCGAATGAGTTTGCTCGTCGGCCTTCCTTTTCGACAGGTACCCGGGCAGCCGTTACGTATAGCTAGTGCCGCTGACGTGCTTGTGGTTATGGATTTATCCAGTAACTCACTGTCGGCGTACTGTCGAGTCTTTAGATTCCCATACAAAGGGTTTCCTTAATTCAGGCGAAATGATGTAGTAGCCGTATTGGATACGTGCAGGGTCTCGATCGATTGATGTACTTTGTACTCGGACTTTCTATCGAACAGTTGGTAATACTAGCCGGCTCGGGTTTGAGCCGGATTATTAAATCAGGTATTGATTTAATAGTTTACATATATGTATTTCGATATGTATATTCTAGTATTACGTTCTTCATGTTATTCTATCTCTTTGGGCATTCGTGCTTTTATCCGAATGCAGGTATGTATATACATCAGACTATAATCCGTATTTATTACAGATTACCTTTTAGAAGGTGGACACCTCATTATGGACTTTTCCATTTATTGATAAATGGAAATGAGGTGGAAATTAAGAAGAGGGAGGCATGGTGGATGGCATGGCTTCAATAGTTCACAAATGATTTCTTTATTCATTTGTGGTTACTATTGAAGCATGGCTACACTTGTTTATTCAAGAAATTAATACACAAAACCACTGTGTTGATTTTCTCTCACTTGGATGCTTCATTATTTTCTTGAGCTCCCATTTTTCATCTCCTCACTCCTCTTGAGTTTCCTCCACCTTCATCGTCTTCCTCTTTACTACTCTTCTCATGAGTTGAGAAACAAGTGAAGAGGCAAGAAACGGATAGCAAACACTTAGATCTTCACACTACATCCTAGATTACTTGGTTTAGCAACCCAAGTTCTCTAGTTGCTCCACTTGACATATTGTGAGGAGCTAGTGCCATGGATCATATCCCTCAGGTGGATCATCTACGACAAAGGAGGACCAGAGAGCAATATCGATCGCGGAGAACCAAAGGAGCCAACAAAAAAGATCAAGCATGTTCAAAGTGGCCACTTGGAGCTAAAGATGAGGAAAGAAGACTGAAGGACTTGGTTCGTTTGGTGAGATTTCTTCATCATAGTAGATATCTCTATTTATTTAGCTAGTTAGGTTTATGGTAAGATCCGGGTTAAAAGTTATTCTAGTGCCATGTTCTAATCGTTAGAAAAAAATTTGTTCCGCATTTGGTCACGGTAGTTGGCCGTGGCACTAGCGTAACCTTTCAGTTATATGATCACATCACAGAATCAAGCATCGGAAGCAACATATGAAATATTGGATATACTAGGATTTCTGTGTTTTAAATTTAGCCAGTAATGTAAAACACGGATTCCACGGTCGTGAAGAATAGCCAAACCAACATCCCTAGACCCCTCCGAGAGCGGCAAGTAACCCTACCAATTCTAAAGTTAGGAGGCCTGGTCTCAACTCCTTGAGATGGTTTCCTACTAGACTCTAGAACCCGGTTATTTATGCTCCCCGCCTTGGGTTTATCCTAATGCGGAAAAATAAATAATATACATCAGTGGTGACATCATCTTCAACCCCGAAGTGCCTCAATAAAAGAATATTACATACAGATTTTACGTGAATGGAAATAAAAAACTCTCATCTCACATAAAACCCCCGTCTATTCTTACACGACGATCCAATAAATCATATCAACAGCAACACATAACATCACATGTCATCAACGTAAGTAAATAAGCGTATCCCGAAAACTCGTTGATATATAGCAACGAGATCGGGATACCCCGCATATTACACTTACGGTCGTAGAAAAGAAATGGAAAACTACAATAATTAGAATCCATATATTCTTAAACATCATAAACCCGAAATATCTCATATTCCCGATTTCATGCCTAATCTATAAACCTTGTATTTTAGTCTCAAATTGAAAACACTTTTCAATTACTTTAGTCGAGTAATTCAACAAGATTCCCGACTATATTATCGAACACTCGTCGGAAACTTCAGCAGATGGCCGCACTCCCGATACCGTCGACGAAGTGAACTAAGGTGGAACACTATGGCCGCAAGCACCCGAGTGGGTGCTTTTGGCTACGGGGTTCTCCTACAGTCACTTGGTCGCGGCTATGGGGCATGACTGTCTACTAGAGTTACCCGGCGAGTGTTTGCGTACAATACGCGATTGCGACGGAGTTTTGATCCGAATCAAAACTCTGTGGCAACCGATTAACCGAGACTAATATACTAGGTTTATAATATACTAACTAGTTTTCACAAAACTAATTATTTGGATTCTAATAATTGTATCACATATCATAAAGATCTATACAACGTTAAACTTCTCGATCGGTTTAGCAAACACCCACAAAATCTAGAAATCTTAACAACTTGAGAATCATTATAAATACCCAGAGAGTGCAAAATAAAGAAATGGAGCAGCACAGAGAAAATGAGAACACAGCCCCTCAAAAGTGCGGCGGAACCGCGACCAAACAGGGGTTTGGGCCACGGTTTCGCGGTGGTTTGGGTGAGTTGGGGTCTCAAATTATCTGGGGCTCCATAAAATACCCTGCACGATTTTTTGGATATTTTTAATTACGAAAATTCTAACGTTTGAAAAATTCGACAGAAAGTAGTAAATTTCAGGCGTTTCGAAACCGATCGAACACTTTAGCATCGTAAAGATCTACCCAAATGTTCTAGCTTGGCTTTGATACCATGAAAGTCTACCCTAGCACCATCATGAGGTTTTAGTAGCATCAAGCATGCCAAATTTTAATTTTTATTAGGTGCTAAGTTAGACTAACAAGATCTTTACTAGAAGATTGGGGTTTGGTATGATTGTTAGGAATATGTATGCCCTAGAGGCCATTATTGTACATGTGATATATATTATAGTGGATGCTTGGACATATATATAGAGAGGACTTTCTTGATCGACATGATAGTATGCTATCTGGTTACTCTTTATCTTAACATGTTGACTGGTATTCTTTACTGTCTTGCTCTCACATGTTGATAAAGCCCTTAGAATATGTACTTGACTAACAGGATTATGATGAGATCATACTAGTAGGGCCAGGGTGGTCCAAAAGTACATCCTTTAACAGTTCCTAGTCGAGGGAATATCGAGACTAGGGCATCGATATTCTAAAGTAGACTAGTGTGTACGTTTCTTATACCTTAGAAGGTGATGGTTGATCCCACAACCATACCATTGGTGTGTGACATTAAAGATTTTACACAGGTGCTCATTGGAGAATGGGTACACCAAACAGGACTCTCCGAGAACTCCTAATTGGTATTATACCTATCGTCAGATAGCATTCCTCTGGTGACACTGGTACAGGTTAGTCTGTAGACCCGAGATCTTCATAGAGTCTTGTGTGGCTCCCACAGTGCTTTGATTTCCTCCCTACCACGCTCAAAGGAGACGTACAAACAGGTGGATTTTGAGTACAGTCCCGAGTCATATGGAGGCAATGAGCGATATGAGGGGTTTCATCTCTCCCGGTATTGGGGGTTGATGTTGTGCTATGCTCAATTGGCTATAACTGGAAGTCCCTGGCTAGGGCTGCTGCTGAGATTTACTAATAAGAATTATCAATAGTTTCTCGAACCGTTAAAGGCCAGACATCGGCATGACTTATCACGTTACTGGGGTCTGACGTTTACCACCCCTAGACATGATATGCGACATATTAGACGAAGAGACCGGACTGTATGGTAGTGTTACTGATAGGCTTCATGGAGAGTATGGACGGGCTTGCTTGTTGATCTTCATATCGCTCAATATCCAGGTAGCCGTTACGTCCAGCTAGTAACGCTGACGGCTTGTAGGTGACTGAAGTGATCATCACCTACTGCCGGCGTATTAACGAGTCTTTAGAGTCCCATATAGAAGTTTCCTGGTTCAAGCAAAACGAAGTAGGGCATATATTTTGATATATGCGTGGGCCTGATTAAATACTAGTATATGATACCGTATTGTAATCTGGCAGTTATCTGTTATCGGTTAGGTTATATATGATATAACCAGATTATCGAATCAAGTGTTGATTTGATAATGTGATAAATAGATAAATGATATTAGTCGGTCATATGTGATATAACCGGATTATTAAATCAAGTGTTGATTTAATAATTTGATATAAATTATATTTGTTATAATTATGTATTAACTAATATCATTAGCTCACTAATTGCTTTAGTAATATATATATATATATTAATGTATATTAATGTATATTTGATATATATATATTATTATATGAAACATGGCATGTATTTTCTATTTTTGGAAAATAGAATAAAAGGTGGAAAATAGGGAGACTTTGTAAGGCATGGGTGAGGAATGGGCTTTATTATTTGTTAATTCATCTTGACTCACTATTCAAGTTTGGTTGTAATTTTATATTGCAATTTATCCATGCTTGAATGAGTGAGGGTCAAGAGGTTGCCATTCACACTTACCTCATTCTTCACTTGTGATTTTCTTTTGCTCTCTTGAGGTGAGCTCTTGCTCTCCAAAAATTCTCACCCCATCTCCAAACTCAAAACCCTCACATGTGATGTGAATCATTGAGTTTGAGAGATCATTTGTGAGCTTACAAAACCCCTACTTCTTCATCCTACACTTGACTAGCAATCAAGTATAGTGTGTTTGCTACACTAAAAGAGTTTAGTGTAGAGGTAGGTTGAGCTAGAGGGACTTCGGGTGGATCGTCTTTGGTGCGAAGATCACGAAGGAGGCCCGTTCAACTCAAAAAGGAGCCTAGTGGAGTCGTGTGGACTACTACACGGAGCTAAAAAAGAGAACGACTCGATCTATAGGGTATAACATCTTTTCCTTCTTTCTAGTTTTACTTGTTATCAAACTAAAACCCTGATAATCTAGTTAAAAGATCTTGTTTAGTCAAACTTAGCATCTATAAAAATTTGAATTTGGCATGCTTGATATCACTAGAACCTCATAGTGGTGCTAGGGTAGACTTTCATAATATCAAAGCTAAAACTAGAATATTAGACGATGTTAATAGAAACACGAAACCGAAACAACTCCGAAATTGTAACTTGAAACCCCAATTTTCTATCGATTTTTAAATGATCTCAGAAATTTTTTTAAACAACTGCAGAATGTTGTATGTGATACAACTAGAACACTGGAAAAATTCGAGGCCAAAACACCAAAAAAGACCCGGCAAGAACCCCCAAATTCCCGATCTCGCCGGCCCCTTCTTCATCTTTTTGGCTCGAAATTTTTTGGTGTTCTGTGAGCTTGATTTTGGGGTTTCAGGTATTGTTTGATTAGTCCAAAATTACATGTGATGTTAATTTTGGTAAAGGGCTAATACGGAGTGTTTCGTAGTCGTGTTTTTAACATTGTTTCGGGTTTAAGTTTGATATAGATGCAGTAGTTGGAATCCACATTTAATTAGTTTTGTGAAAACTAGTTAGTGTTTATAAATCTAGCTTTTTAGTCTCGGTAGATCGATTGCCAAGAAGTTTCGATTCGGATCGAAACTCTGTCGCAATCACGTATCGTACGTGAATACTCATCGAATAACTTTACTAGATAGCCTCGCCCTATTGCCCCAACCAAGTGACTGTAGGAGAACCCCGTTGCTAATAGCACCCACTCGGGTGCTCACGGCCACGGTGTTCCGCCTAAGTGCACTTGGTCGACGGCATCGGGGGTACGACCATCTACTATAGTTTCCGACGCATATTCGATCAGGTAGTCGGGAATCTTGTTGAATTGCCTGACTAAATTATTGAAAAGAGTTTTTGATATGAGACTAAAATGCAGGGTTATAGAGTTAGGAATGAAATTCAGAATATTAGATATTCCGGGTTTATGATGTCTAAACATATATGGATTCTAATTATTGCAGTTTTACATTTCTTTTCTGCGAACGTAAGTTCAATACGTGGGGTATCCCAAATCTCGTTGTTATATGTCAACGGAATTTGGGATACGCGTATTTACCTACATTGATGATATATGGTATTATGTGTTGCTGATATGTTTTATTGGATCATCGTGATTGAATAGTCGGGAGTTTTATGTGAGATGAGAGTTTTTCAATTTTCATTCATGTGAAATTTGTATGTAATATTCTTTTATTGGGGCACATCTGGGTTGAGGATGATGTCACCACTGATATATATTATTTACATTTCCGCATTAGGATAGACCCAAGGTGGGAAGCATAAGTAACCGGGTTCTAGAGTCCAGTGGGAGACCATCTCAAGGAGTTGAGACCGGGTCTCTTAACTCTAGAATTGGTAGGGTTACTTGCCGATCTCGTAGGGGTCTAGAGATGTGGTTTTGGCTATTCATCATGACTGTGGAATCCGTGTTTTACATTACTGGATAAATTTAAAACACGGAAATCCTAGTATATCTAATATTTTATATATTTCTTCTGCTGCTTGGTTCTGTGATGTGATCATATAACTCCGTGAGACGAATGCTATATTAAATATATGATATATAATAAACGTTGCTTATGTTTTGCACCCGCGCTATTCCAGCCCCCGCTCTGCTGGTAGTTTAGTAACCTAACGGTGCATGACGGGGCCCAGTGGCGAATGCGGATGGCATAAGCGTACGTTCTATTTTTGTTTCACTTTTCTGTGATGTTTAGGAAACATTAAATGATGGGACTTCATTAATGAGATTAATAAAAAGAAAGAAACCTAAAGATGTTGTAGAATCAAATTTTCAAAAAGGACAGCTCTAGTTTTTGCTTTGCATAGTGGTATTCCTTGATGAATATCTAGCACCTCATTCGATGAGGAAAGAGCCGAGATCTCTTCACTGGGAGTGACCTCTTTAGCGAAACTAGCAAATGCTACAACTCACTCGGTTTTGTTTTTGATAGCTTCTCTAGTTCTTACTTTGCATAGTGGTATTCTTGAATATCCTGCACCTCATTCGATGAGAAAAGAGCCAAGATCCCTTCACCGAGAGTGGCCTCTTTAGCGAAGCTAGAAAAGCCTCAAAAACACTCCTTTTCAAAATCACTAGATTCTACAACGATATCAAGTTCATTACGCTCTTGATTTTCTTAAAAATCTGCGTAGCCCTCCGTCATTTCAGATAAGTACTATTTAGTATTCGTGCCGCGTTTGTTGACCTCCGTCAAGGCGTAGTGTGCGGTAGCTGATTAGTGCTTATCTTCCGCATGTGGAGCGATTGGTTTAGGGTAGTTGTACGGCCTTGTTGACCTCCGTCAAGGGTCGTGCGGGTGGATTTAATTCAATCAAGAAATGACAGGTTGAACTTGACTAGCGGCCTATGGTTTGTTGACCTCTGTCAAGGTCATAGGGGGTTAGGGGTAAAAACCATTATCGAGAATTTCAAGTGTTGATATTTGCAATGAGATTGCATACCTTCTATATGATAGTTGGATCACGATACCCACTGCGAGTTAGAGTTACTCCTGAGAGAGTTTTGCACTTTACAATTAGCTAATCCAGTAAGTGTATTGAAAGGTTTCAACGGGGTTATGCCTCTAGGGAAACGAGATTTATTTTAATTAGGTCCGTGCGAAAACATGGGGAACCTCCCTCGGAGTACCGATACCTACCTGACCGAACGATTGGCGAACCTTTAGAGTGTAATTAATCCAGGCTAATCTTACCTTTTATGGTTTGAAGGAAGATTTGATAAAAACAGTGGGAGCCATCCTGATTAGATAAGATAATAACCAATCTAATCTTGCAAAGAGCGCGCGCTAATGCGTTTCCTTCTCTCTCTCTCCAGGCAGCAACCAATGTCACACCTTAATCAAGATAATAATATGGATGTATTGATCGAACTCGCTTATTATACTAAGCTGGGGAACGTTGGTTCCTTAGGAATAGGGGAATGTCAGGATTCCCGCGCCACCCATACGAAGAAACAGCATGTTGATGCATTTTCTTTGGGTGTGTTTGTTACAGAGAACCGTTTCTCAGTTTGTTCTACGTCCTGGGTATTGGATACCGGATCAGGATCCCACGTATATAATTTGTTACATGGGCTAAAGAAAGGTAGAGAACTTGGAAAAGGTGATAAATCCCTAACAGTAGGGAATGGTGCAATTGTTGCAGCCAAGAAAGTTGGCGAATATCACCTTGTATTACCAACTAGTAATACATTGATTCTGAACGACTGTTACTACGTACCAAAGATGATGTGTAACATTATATCAGTTTCTTTGCTAACTAAAGAAGAATATAATCTCACATTAGAGGATAATGTTATGAACATTTTCGAAAATCAAGTGTTGATTGGATTTGGTACATTATGTAACGGTATATACGTTTTTAATCAAAGTATAGTTCTTAACATATAGAACATAAACAAGAGGAAAAGTTCAGAAATGATTGAAGCCTTCATGTGGCACTGTAGACTAGGTTATATCAATATGACAAGACTGGCTAAGTTGCATAAAGATGGATATTTGAATCTGTTCGAGTTTTCATCTTCTGAAACTTGCCAGTCATGTCTCAAAGGCAAGATGACCAAAATTCCGTTTACTGGATACGGAGAAAGAGCTACTGAACTCTTGGGACTGATACATAGTGATGTATACGATCCTATGTCTACACATGCCAGGAATGGTTTTTCGTACTTTATTATATTCACCGATGATCTTTCAAGGTTCGGACATATGTACTTGTTGAAACACAAGTCTGAAACTTTTGAGAAATTCAAGGAATATAAGTGCAAAGTTGAAAATCAGACGGAAAAAGTATTAAAGTTCTACGATCTGATTGGGGTGGAGAATACTTGAGCGGGGAATTCCGAAAGAGAATGGGATTCTCTCTCAGCTTACTCCTCAGTATACACCACAATACAACGGTGTATCGGAGCGGAGGAATCGCATCCTATTAGATATAGTGCACTCTATGATGAGTACTGTGAGTTGCCTATTTCGTTTTGGGGTTATGCGCTTGAGACGGCAGCATACTGTTCACATCATAATATTGCAATTCATACGCCCCACTTTCGTGCATTTTATAAGTAAACAGATGCTTTTGACGATCGTTTGTTGCATGTTACAGGATACAGGTTTTTGGAGCAAAATACAGTGAAAAAGACACAAAACAACAGAAAAGGGACTTTTGACCAACATTTAGACGGATCCTAGTCAAGCCGAGACGAAGAACAGTGCAAGGTTCAAAAAAAAAAGTCAAGAGAACGGCCAAAAGATACGAACAAGCTTTCACTGAAGATCTGGAGAAGACCTAGAAGCCCAAAGAAAAAAATACATATGAAAATAGGAAGCCCAAGAAAATACAACCCAAGTGCAGCAAATTGGTGGACCCAAGCCCACCAGAGGGTCGCGGATCCGCGGCCCAAGCCAACATTTGCCGCGGATCCGCGGCCATTAAGAGCACGTGTCGGCACCGACTTCTTTTGTCGGTGCGACGGTCCAGATGTTAGGATTCTCAGGGGTCAAATCTGTAATTTAACATGCTCGAGACTCTGAAACCCTAACTCTTCTGTTTACTTATAAATTGTAATCTAGATCTAAAAAATGTATGCCTCTTTTCATTCAATAAAAGTGAGATTTGTTGGAGAATTCAGAGCATCATCTTTTACTGTAAGTTCTTTAAATTCCTGCTTTAGTTTAATTATTTTACTTGCCCTAGTAATCCACTGTTAGCTGTAGTTCACTAGTTAGCTTTTTTTTAATCTGTCGTAAGGTAATTATTTTAAAACATAAACACAAAAATGTCTCGTTGTAATAATTCCCTAATGAGCGAGTAAAATCCTCGCTCGTTAGGGTTAGGAACAAGAGAGTAAGTGAGAGATGGATGTCTCTCACTTCCTTCAATGCCAACTTATTTTTAAAACGAAATCTTCATGCACGCATATACGATCCGCCCCCTACGGCACCCTACCTACAAGGTAACGGTGAACCGTAGTATAAAAGGCCGGACTTATATGACGTCCATGAAGATCACATCAATTAATAGGAAAAGACGGACAAGGATCTAGAGGAAGAAACTTTGTTTCTTCCCGATCATCCTAATCCCTTTTGCTAATAATTGTTGTGATTTTTCTAAAAAGCTTAAATCATGGTATTGAAAGAGGTGAACACATTGATCTCAACACCCCTATCTTCGACCTAACCCTAACGAGTCCTTTCTTATCACATAACTTCGTCTTTAATTCAACCGATAAAAAACCAAACAACAATTTGAATCAACTCGTTATAACACAAAAACAGAAACTAACACATCCCTGCGGATCGACCCGTATTCACCGGCTAGCTGCAAAGCGACGCCGTTTCTGATTACGGTAAACTACAAATTTTTGGATTAATCACATACCTATTGAATAGAGTTCCGACCAAATCTGTGCCTACCACTCTATATGAGATATGGAATAGGAAGAGACCATGTCTTAATTTCATTAAGATATGGTTGTCCGGCCTATGTCAAAAAGCAAATCCGGACAAGCTTGTGGCAAGGTCAGTTCTATGCAAGTTTGTAGGATATCCCAAACATTCACGATGGCATATCTTCTACCAGACTGAAGAACAAAAGGTGTTTGTTGCTCAACATGCCACCTTTTTAGAAAAGAAATTTCTTGTAAAAGAAATTAGTGGCAATGAGGTAGAACTGGAAGAAGTTCCAGCAGAACAAACTACGACCGATGATTTGGTGGAACCGGAGGATCCAATAGTACCCAACGAACCCCAGTCACTCCGCAGATCTAGTAGGGTTCCTCATCCACTAGAGAGATACTACGATTTTCTCGTAAACGGTAGGAGCGAGGATTGCATCATGGAAGATGATGACCCGACTAGATTCGAGCAGGCCATCACAAGTGGAGACTCTGTGAATTGGCTGGATGCTATGCGATCCGAGATGGAATCCATGTACACCAACAAAGTATGGACTTTGGAAGAGGGGTAAAACCCATTGGGAGTAAGTGGATCTTCAAAAAGAAGATAGGTGTAGATGGAAAAGTAGAGACTTTCAAAGCTAGGCTTGTAGCAAAAGGTTTTCGTCAACGACTTGGCGTCGATTATGATGAAACCTTTTCTCCTGTCGCTATGCTTAAGTCCATCAGGATCCTACTTGCCATTGCTGCATACCATGACTACGAAATCTGGCAGATGGACGCCAAGACCACTTTTCTAAATGGTGATTTAGAAGAGAGCGTGTACATGACACAGCTAGAGGGCTTCGTAGACAGTGAGAGCAGCGGAAAGGTGTGCAAGCTGCTTAAATCTATCTATGGATTAAAGCAAGTACCGTGGAGCTGGAACATCTGTTTTGATGAAGTTGTCAAAGAGTTTGACTTCATCAAAAATATAGATGAACCTTGTATATATAAGAAGGCTGTAGAGAGTAAGGTGGTCTTTCTCGTATTGTACGTGGATGACATACTCTTGATAGGGAATGATATCCTATGCTACACTCGGTCAAGCTCTTCTTATCACATAAGTTCTCCATGAAAGATCTAGGTGATACCTCATATATCCTGGGGATAAAGATCTATAGAGATAGATCTAAACGGATGTTGGGATTGTCCCAATCCAGGTACATAGACACCATACTAAAGAGCTTTAGTATGGAAGATTCCAAGTGAAGTAATTTACCCGCTTGTTCAGGAATCACTCTCTCCAAAGAGATGTCTCCCAAGACTGATTTGAAGAGGGCCCACATGCAAGGGATACCCTATTCTTCGGCAGTAGGCTCTATCATGTATGCGATGTTATGTACCAGACCGGATGTAGCTTACTCATTAGGAGTAGTGAGCAGGTATCAATCAGATCCTGGGGAGAAATACTGGACAGCTGTGAAGAACATTCTTAAGTACTTGAGAAGGACTAAAGAAATGTTCTTGGTGTATGGTAACGGTGTACTCCAGGTGGAGTCCTTTACCGATTCGAGCTTTCAGAGTGATAAGGACGACAAGAAGTTGGTCTCGGGTTTTGTTTTTACCCTCAACGGAGGAGCGGTGTGTTGGAAGAGTTCCAAGCAAGACACCGTAGCAGACTCGACGATGGAGGCTGAACACATCGCTGCTAACGATGCTGCCAAAGAGGCTGTCTGGATGAAGAAGTTCATTGCTGAGCTTAGTGTGGTTCCATCCATTGAGCATCCAATACTTGTGTATTGTGATAACAATGAAGCTGTGGCTTTGGCCAATGAACCTAGGTCCCATCACAGATCCAGACATATTCTTAGGCGGTATCACCTGATCAGAGAGATAGTAGATCGCTGGGAGATCGAGGTCAGGAGAGTTGACACGAAGGACAACGTAGCGGATCCACTCACGAAGACCCTCCCCCAGATGCAGTTTGAGAGACTTTATGGGATGTTGGGTATGAGATACTACAACACATGGCCTTAGTGCTGGGTTCCATAGCACCCTAACTAGGATTTATGGGGCATCAAGTATGCAATTTTAAAAAAAAATAGAGAGCTATGCAACCCATGACAAGAATCTAACTAGAAAATTAGGAGTTAAACTAGTATGTAATCAAACATTACACTAAGTGAATTAGGAATACAATCTTTGCAGACCGGTCCTTCACTTCTAAAGCTCCATGTAGCAGTCTCTTCGCTCCATGTAGTGATTTCCCGGACTCTAGTAAAGGTTCACAAGGCGAAACGAACAAGCTTGCTTGAAGTCTTCGAGGCCAAAGATGATCTACGTCGAGGAAACTCTAACTCAAGCCACCTCTTCTCTAATTGGGAATTAGTGAAGCAAACAACCTAAACTAAATGGCTAATCTAGTATAGGTTGATGAAGTAGGATTTTTGCTCATTTTAGAATAATTTTTCTCACTATATTTCTTCACTTTCCAAAAAGCTAGAGAGCTTTTGGAGATGAAAAAGAAGATGAAGATGAGAATGGGTGAGAATAGCAACCATGGGTGAGTTAATATCATATACTAACTCATGTAGAGACTAAACTATGGCTAAAGATAATGGTTGGGTTAATAAATATCTCAAGTAAAACAAAATTAGTGGACTAAGTCAATGAGTTCTACAAGCTTCCACTAAGCATCAATCATGACTAATTTCCAACCAATTTTGAATTACTTTAAATAAATAAAACCCTTTAATTATCTAAAGAATAGTGTAAGTCCCATACACCCATGTTGCATGTATCAACTAGCATGACACAATAACATATATCACATATATATTAAATGTGCACAAATGAGAAAAAGAAATACTTAAGTGAGCTAATATTAGTTAATGTACATTAATATATCAAATATATAATTATATATTAAATTATTAAATCAACACTTGATTTAATAATCCGGCTATATCACATATAACCGACTAATATCATTTATATCAACTTATCGAATCAACACTTGATTCGATAACCCGGCTATATCACATATAACCGATCGATATCACATATCGCGATATTAGAATACGGTATCATATACACGTATTAATCTCGGTCCTGCACATATCACATATGCGCTCCTACTTCGTTTCGCCTGAGCCAGAAAACTTTTGTGTAGGACTCTAAAGACTCGTCAATACGCTAGCAGTAGGCAGTGATCATATCACATACCCACAAACCGTCAGCGGCACTAGCTATACGTAACGGCTCCCAGGTATTGAGCGATCAGAAGATCAATAAGCAGGCTTGCTCATACTCCTGTGAATCCAATAAGTAACACTACCGTACAGTCCGGTCTCTTTGTCTGATATGTCGCATATCCAACCTAGGGGTGGAAAACGTCAGACCCCAATAGCTTGATAAGTCATGCCGATGTGAGGCCCATAACGGTTCGAGAAACTACTGATAACACTTACCAGTAAATCTCAGCAACCCTGGCCAAGGATTTCTTGTTATGGCCAATCGAGCACAGCGCAACATCAACCCCCAATACCGGGAGAGACGAAATCCCCACCTATCGCTCATTGCCTCCATGTGACTCAGGAATGTACCCAAAAACCACCTATTTGCATGACTCAATAGAGCCGTGGTAGGATGGAAATCAAAGCACTGTGGGAGACACACAAGACTCTATAACGATCTCGGATCGACAGACTAACCTGTACCAGTGTCACCAGAGAACTACTATCTGACGTGAGGTATAATATCATCTAGGAGTTCTCGGCGAGTCCTGTTCAGTGTACCCAGTCTCCACTGAGTACCCGTATACAATCTTTGATATCAAACACCCATAGATGTGGGATCATCCATCGCCCATCATATGGGTCAAGAAACGTATACACTAGTCTACTCTGGAATATTGATGCCCTGTCTCGATACTCTCACGACTAGGAACAATTAAAAGATATACACACAGACCACCCAGACCCCACTAGTATGATCTTTATCATAATCCTGGAAGTCAAGTACACATCCTAAGGGCTTTATCAACATGTAACAGAGAGACTATGAGTGTACATGTCAAGATAAAGAGTAACCAGATAGCATACTATCATGTCGAGCAAGAAAGTCCTCCCTATATATGTCCAAGCATCCATTATAATATACAATTATGTACAATAATGGCCTCTAGGACATACATATAACTAACACTTAGTGCAAGTGGGAGATTGTTGGGAATATGTATGCCCTAGAGGCCATTATTGTACATTGATGTATTATAGTGGATGCTTGGACATATATATAGAGGACTTTCTTGCTCGACATGATAGTATGCTATCTGGTTACTCTTTATCTTAACATATTGACTGGTATTCTTTATTGTCTTTCTCTCACATGTTGGTAAAGCTCTTAGGATATGTACTTGACTACAAGGATTATAATGAGATCATACTAGTGGGGTCAGGGTGGTCCAAAAGTACGTCCTTTAACAGTTCCTAGTCGAGAGGATATCGAGACCAGGGCATCGATATTCCAGAGTATACTAGTGTGTACATTTCTTGTCCTTTAAAGGATGATGGTTGATCCCACAACCATTGGTGTGTGACATCAAAGATTGTACACAGATGCTTATTGGAGAATGGGTACACCGAACAGTGAGCTAATGATATTAGTCAAGATATAATTATATCAAATATAATATACATCGCATTATTAAATCAACACTTGATTAAATAATCCGGTTATATCACATATAACCGACTAATATCATTTATCTGAGTATCACATTATCAAATCAACACTTGATTCGATAATCCGGTTATATCGCATATAACCTGACTTGATAACAGATAACTGCCAAATTACAATACGGTATCACATACTCGTATTTAATCAGGCCCATGCACATATCAACATATGTGCCCTACTTCGTTTTGCTTGAACCAGGAAACTTCTGTGTGAGACTCTAAAGACTCGTCAATATGCCAGCAGTAGGTGATGATCACATCAGTCATCTACAAGCCGTCAGCGATACTAGCTGGACGTAACGGCTACCCGGGTATTGAGCGATATGAAGATCAACAAGCAAGCTCGTCCATACTTTCCATGAAGTCTATCAGTAACACTACAGTACAGTCCAGTCTCTGCGTCTTATATGTCGCATATCATGTCTAGGGCTGGTAAACGTCAGACCCCAGTAACGTGATAAGTCATGCCGATGTCTGGCCTATAACGGTTCGAGAAACTAGCGATAACTCTTATCAGTAAATCTTAGCTGCAGCCCTGGCCAGGGACTTCCAGTTATAGCCAATCGAGCCTAGCGCAACATCAACCCCCAATACCGGGAGAGACGAAACCCCTCCTATCGCTCATTGCCTCCATACGACTCAGGACTGTACCCAAAATCCACCTGTTTGCGCGTCACCTTTAAGCGTGGTAGGGAGGAAATCAAAGCACAGTGGGAGCCACATAAGAATTTATGACGATCTCGGGTCTACAGACTAACATGTACCAGTGTCACCAGAAGACTGCCATCTGATGATTGGTATACTACCAACTCGGAGTCCTCGGCGAGTACTGTCCAGTGTACCCATTCTCCAATGAGCACCTATGTACAATCTTTGATGTCACACACCAATGGTTGTGGGATCAACCATCGCTCTCTAAGGGACAAGAAACGTACACACTAGTCTACTCTGGAATATCGATGCCCTAGTCACTGTTCGTCGCCGAAAGACGCGGGAAGACAGACGTCTTTCCTGAATTTGGGGGCAGATGCTATTTGGTTTTATCTATCCACCTCTCCGAAGATGCCAATGTAGGGTGTTTTTCGTCACCCCCTTGAGATTGGAATGCGCGTGCGCTTGTCAGGCGCATTACAGATTCCCCATGCCTAGGGTAGGCTAGGGTTTATTGATTGTGGGGATCCAAATCTCTGGCAGCCGCGGACTAAGCTGTTGTTAATTACCCTTCACCTTTGGAGCGAAAGAACCTCCGATTGACGGGTCAAACAGGTCATGAAAACACAATCTGCAGTGTTGTGCTTTGAAGGGGGTTTGGATATATCGGGGTCCCCGCAGAGTTTTTACAGGGGTCCTGCTACCCGGATAGCGGGCTGGGGGTCAAGGGGGCTAGCAGCCCCCTTGCGGGGGTGTGGAGCAGTGCCCCGTTAGAAATTTTTTTCTAACGGGGGAGGTGTTTTTAGTGTGGAGTACATGTAAAATGAAGGGGAAAATGTGTCTAAAGGACGTGTGAACGCCAGCGCTTGGGTTAGAGCTAGGCGCTTGGGCGCTGGCACTAGCGCTTTGGGTGCAAGTGCCTCATGTGCCCGGTACGTGGGCGCTCGAGCGCTAGCGCTATGGGCGCTCGGGCGCTAGCGCTTTGGGCGCTCGGACGCTCGGACGTGGGCGCTCTGGGCACTAGCGCCTCACGTGCCCGGCACGTGGGCGCTCAGGCGCTAGCGCTTTGGGCGCTAGCGCCTCACGTGCCCGGCACGTGGGCTCTCATGCCCTATTGCTTTGGGCGCTAGCACCTCACGTGCCCGGCACGTGGGCTCTCGTGCCCTATCGCTTTGTGCGCTCGGGCGCTAGCGAAAGGAGGGTTTTTTTTACCCCAAAAATAGGAGTTAAACTCCAAAGGGAGGATTTTGAGTGGAGTTAAACTCCTGAAGGTCTGGATTAGGAGTTAAACTACTTTGAGGATTTGGGTCTTAGAGTTGAACTCCCTAAAATCTTCAGAGGTTCTTCGCTCTTAAGCCCAGAATCTTCTCTTGAGCCTTGGATCTTTTCCAAAGTGGGATTTTCGGAGATGGGTCTCCTTCTTCCTCCTCTTTGTTGGCCGGTTCTTGAAGAACAAGTGGGGTGAGATCTTAAAAACCTCCCCTTTTTGAGATCTAATGGAAGATCTGAGCTCCCCTTTGTGGGTTTTGTGGTGAAAAACTATTTAGTTTTGGAAAAGAAAGAGTAAAACTCTTGATTTAATTCAAAAGAAAGAAAAATGTTTAGAACCTTGAGGAAGGAGAAGGAGGCACAGACCTTGATTTTTTTTAGAGAGAGAAAAAAGATCTTGAGATATTTTCATTATTTTTGCCTTTATAGGCTATACACTTTACATATAGCCCCCCGGGCTTTACAAAATGGCATTTTGCCCATCCATGCCTCATGTGCTATTTCTTTTTGCATATAAGCCATGGGCTTTACAAAAATTTGGCTTTATGCCCATTTTTCTTACATTTATTCAAAAAAATAAAAAAGGAATACACCAAAATTATTTATTAAATTTTTTTTTATTTTGGCATGGCGAAAGGCCGGACGCTTCGTGTTCGGGCTCGACCTGAGTATTGGCCCATTTGACTTGGGCTTGGGCCCACTTAGGTTGGGGTTGACTTTGATTTTGACTTGGTCAACCGGGGTGTAAATTTCGATCCCAACGAAGTGCCCCATCAATAAATGCACACAGCATATGTGGGTCGTGTGCATGAAATTGATAGATCTTCTTTCACGTGGAGGCGACTTGATTTGGTTCCCACTTTTTTAGGAAGCTGGCACTGCCCTTTTTACGACATGGACGGTCGATGCTTGACGTGTCTCCGAGATGGAGTGCCTGGTTGACTTGATTCCAAGCCGGAGTATAATTCCGAAGAGGAGGTCGTTGCTGCCCTTTTAGCGACGTGGACGGTCGGTACTGCCCTTTTAGCGACGTGGACGGTCGATTCTGCCATTTTAGTGACTTGGACGGTTGGTGCTGCCCTTTTTGCGACTTGGACGGTCGGTTCTGCCATTTTAGCGACTTGGATGGTCGGTGCTGCCCTTTTTGCGACGTAGACGGTCGATGCTGCCTTTTTGCGACGTGGACGGTCGATGCTGCCCTTCTAGCCACTTGGACGGTCGATGCTGCCCTTTTTGCGACGTGGACTGTCGGTGCTGCCATTTTAGCGACGTGGACGGTCGGTTCTGCCCTTTTTGCGACTTGGACGGTCAGTGCTGCCATTTTAGCGACATGGATGGTCGGTTCTGCCCTTTTTATGACTTGGACGGTCGGTGCTGCCCTTTTATCAACGTGGACGGTCGATGCTGATTTGATGTGAATTGGGTCGACATCAGCATCGCTATACTGGAATATGGTACCAGGAGCAAACCCCCATCTACCATGACAGGACTCGGGGATTTTGTTTTTGGTTTGGCATCAGCATCGCTGCACTGGAATATGGTACCAGGAGCGAATCATCATTTGTCATGAGGAGATTTCCCTCGTTCCCATTTTAACGACTTAGAGGTCATCTGTTCCCAGTTTAACGACTTAGAGGTCATCTATTCCCAGTTTAAAGACTTAGGGGTCTATTGGATTGGAGTTTGGAATTTTGGTCTTAGGGTAGGCATCAGCGTTGCTAACACTAAAGCACATATGCCAAGAGCAATTCATCATTTGCCTTTTCCTATTGGTGAGTGATGGCTTAGGAGACGGGTTTAGGTCTCTATCACCTAAGGCATTTCAATTTTATGAGCTGTAAGGGTCCCATAAAAGCATTTTCTCCCTACGAGTCGAAGGGATCTCATAGGTGTAATTTCTCTTTAGGAGTCGTGGGGACTCCCAAGTGTGTTTTTCCTTTGTGAGTCGTAAGGATCCCACGAAGGTGTTTTCTTACGAGTCGTGAGGATCCTGTAAGTTTGTTCTCCTTATGTATCGTGAGGACACATGAGTGGGTCTTCCTAAATGGAGCATAATTCCAAGGGCGGAGACCAGCCGCGTAACTGGTGGTTATGGTGGGGCATAGGTATGATGAGAATTATTTGAGCCCGTGGATTGTATACGGTAGCCAGTTTGGGGACCAACCGTAGGGCTGGGAGAATTTTGAGAAATTGGATTTTTGTTGGTGTCTGCATCGCTGCACTGGAATATGGTACCAGGAGCGAATCATCATTCGCCGTTTGGGGACTTGGAATTTGGATCTTGTTTGGCATCAACATTGCTGCACTGGAATAATGCCAGGAGCAACTCATCATTTGCCCCGGGAGGACTTGGGATTTGGTTTTTGGGTCGGCATCAGCACCGCTAACACTGAAGCAATGCCAGGAGCGACTCATCATTTGCCATTGGGAAAACTTGGGATTTGGGTTTTTGGTCGGCATCAGCACCGCTAACACTGAAGCGAAATGCCAGGAGAGACTCATCATTTGCCGTTGGGAAAACTTAGGATTTGGGTTTTTGGTCAGCATCAGCACCGCTAACACTGAAGCGAAATGCCAGGAGAGACTCATCATTTGCCGTTGCCCGTTGGGGAGCGATGGCTCAGGAGACAGGTTTAGATCCCTATCACCTAAGGCTTTTCAATTTTATAAGCCATAAGGATCTCATAAAAGCATTTTCTCCCTACGAGTCGGGAGGATCTCGTAGGTGTATGTTCTCCTTAGGAATCGTCGGGATCCCTAAGTGTGTTTCTCCTTTGTGAGTCGTAAGGATCTCATGCGGGGATTTTCTCCTCACAAGGTCGAAAGGACTTTGCGAGTGTATTTTATCTCTTTTCACGAGTTTGCGCCCTTTCGGGTTTTCACAAACTCGCTGGCAGTCCTGCTGTTTTTACTCACGGAGCCCTTTCGGGTTTTCATCCGTGCCCGTTTGCTTGTGGACATACTTTTTTTTGCCGCTGGTGGGACTTTAAAAGTAGTCTCACCAGCAGGACTTGGGAGAGATAGGGGTCGTTTATGCCCATGGATTGTATACGGTTTTACAGGATGTATGATCTAGACCGTAGGGCTGGTGTGCTCAATTCGCCTGCGACTTGGAGCATTCACGCGTAGTATTTCTTGAGATATCGGTCATTGATGGGTGGCATGGGCCTTTCTCCCTCAGAATTTATCAGTTGGTAGGATCCTCCGTCAAACACTTTCTCGATAACGTATGCTCCTTCCCAGTTTGGTTTGAATTTTCCTTTGGCATGTCCATTGGGGATGATCGGTCTTTTGAGGACCAACATCAATTCACCTTTCTTGAAAGCGCGGAGACGGGTTATCTTGTCATAGGCCCGTGACATTTGGGCTCGGTATAGCTCTAGATTTTGCTGCACCGTGAGTCTCTTTTCTTCGAGGGCGTCGAGCTCTTCAAGCCGAAGGAGCACGTTTTCCTCCTCCGTCAACTCGTGCTGAACGGCCATTCTTAAGCTTGGAACTTCGACTTCGAGGGGGAGGACCGCCTCCACTCCGAAGAGCAATGAGTATGGAGTGGACTGAGTTAGAGTACGGTGCGTGGTACGATATGCCCACAACGCCTCGTGAAGTTTGAGATTCCAATCTCTCTTGTTGGCTGAAGCATTTTTCCTCAGGAGCTTGCATAGAGTCTTATTGAAGGTTTTGGCTAGCCCATTGGCTCTTGGATTATAGATGTAGGAATATCTCCAGTCTATCTTGTGCTGAGTAGCGAACCTTGAGACTTTGAAGCTCTTGAAAGAAGGCCCGTTGTCAGAAATGATTCTTCTTGGCGTACCGAAGTGGTATAGAATATTATGCTGGAAGAATGTCAGAATATTTTTTGTCTTGACTTCTTTTAGCAGGACAGCTTCAGCCCATCTGGAGAAGTAGTTTGTTGCAGCCAGTATGAACCGGTGATCTTTGGATGACGGAGGATCAATTGGACCAACTATGTCGGTGTCCCAAACTTCGAAGGGCCACGACGCCACCGTAGGATGCAACGGATTGGGATGCTTGTGAATGAAATTACCTTTGATTTGGCAGAGATGGCATTTCTTTGCATGCTCTTCGCAATCCCTTATCATGGTGGGCCAGTAATATCCCAGCCGTTTGATCTGAAGCCACATTTTGGGGCCGGACTGGTGAGCCCCGCAGACGCCTGAGTGAACTTCTTTCATGACCTTTTGGGCTTCAGCCAATGTCAAACACCTGAGCCAGAGTTGGTCATATGACCTGCGGTATAGCGTGTCATTTACAAACACGTATCGGAGAGCTCTCTTCGTCAACTGAATACTCGCAGATTTTCCTTCGGGCAGCTTGTCTTATCGGAGGTACTCTATGAAGGGTTCTTTCCAATCGGGCTCGTCTTGGATGATCGAAGCTTCTTCGGCAGGAGTGTTCTCTTGTTTTACGCTTTCTTCTTCACGCAAAGTGGCTGGAGGCAGAATTTGCCGGCTTCTGACTGTGATTAGAATTTCATCCATGTCAGGATCAGCCAGCTCTTTAGCTAGGCGAGCGAGTATGTCGGCTTTTCCGTTCAACGCTCTAGGAACTCTCATTAGTTCAATGTGAGTGAACCGTTTTATGAGTTCCACCACCCGGCTTCTGTACCGAGCTAACTCGGGTTTGTATATCTTATAGTCGCCGCTTACTTAGTTGAAGACAAGCTGGGAATCACCGTAGACTCGTAGCCGAAGGATTTCCATTTCTATGGCGAGCTCCAAACCAGCTATCAGAGCTTCATACTCGGGCTCATTGTTTGTGCGAGGCTCGGTGAGAGCAAAAGAACGCCGTAGGGTTCCCATTGATGGCGTGATGAACACTAATCCTATCCCTGCTTTTATCTCTGGGACGCTTGATTTGCTGGAGGTCCTCATTGATGAGGCTCCATCGAAATAGAGCTCCCAACATGGCTCATCTTCCTCGAGGTGCAGCACTTGTTCGTCGGGTAGCTCGCAATTAAGCGGTGACCCCTCTGATACGGGATGAGCAGCAAGGAAGTCTGCGAGAGCTTGCCCTTTTACTGCTTTCTGAGGAGTATAAACTATGTCAAACTCAAGCAGCATGACAGCCCATCTTGCCATTCTGCCGGCTAGGCTTGCCTTGGTCATTAAGTGTTTGAGCGGGTCGAACTTGGAGATCAACATAACCCGATGAGCAAGCAGATAGTGCCTCAGCTTCTTCACAGCGAATATCAGGGCCAGGCATTGCTTTTCCATCAGGGAATAGTTGTATTCCACTCCAACTAAAGTTCGACTGAGGTAGTAGAGGGCATTTTCTTTTCCCTCTTCGTTGTTCTGGGCAAGGAGCGCACCGAGTAACTTATCTAGCGTGGCAGTGTAGAGAATCAGCGGTTTATTTGGAACGGGAGCGGCCAACACTGGAGGGTGCAACAAGTACTGTTTGATGCTTTCGAACGCTTCTTGACATTCGGCATTCCAGACAAAAGGAGCTCCTTTCTTCATGAGCTTTGAGAAGGGCTTACATCTCCCCGATAAATTTGAGATAAACCTGCGTATATAAGCAAGCATGCCTTGAAAAGATCTTAGTTGCGTCAGACTCTTTGGGGGGGGCATCTCCATGATGGCCTTTATCTTTGATGGGTCAATTTCGATCCCTCGATGTCGGACTATGAAGCCTAGGAATTTTCCCGATGACACGCCAAAATTTTACTTTAGAGGATTCATCTTTAGATCGTATTCCCTCAGTCTGGTGAGAACGGTCCTAAGATCTTGGATGTGGTCGGCCTTGGCTTTAGTTTTGATGAACAGGTCATCAACATATCATTCGACGACTTTATGGATTAGGTCATCAAAGATATTGGTCATTGCCCTTTGATATGTAGCACCTGCGTTCTTCAGTCCGAACGGCATCACTTTGTAGCAGTATATTCCGATCGGGGTTCGAAATGCTGTGTATTTCTCATCCTCAGGCGACATCTTGATATGATTATATCCAGACGAGCCATCCATAAAAGTGAACAGCTCGTAATTTGAGGTGTCATCGACCATCATTTCCATGACCGGTAGCGAGAAGTCGTCTTTAGGACAAGCCTTATTGAGGTCCCTGAAATCGACACAAACTCGGATCTGCCCATTTTTCTTCTTCACTGGGACTATGCATGCGATCCAGTCCGCATATTTCTCTTCCCTGATGAAGCCGGCATCGATGAGTTTCTTGGTTTCCTCGATGACCTTTTCTTCTAGTTCTCTTCTCATTCTTCGAGGAGCTTGTTTGACTGGCTTGACATCTGGAGAAATAGCCAGCTTATGCACGGCTACCTCAGGGGAAAGGCCAGGCATTTCTTTGTATGTCCACGCGAAGCAGTCGACGAACTCATGCAGTAGGGCAATTATCTGCTCGTTCATTACCTCTGACAAGAGTGAGCTGATGTAGGTCGTCCTTGGATTATCGGGCGTTCCTAAGTCAATCTCGGTTAGCTCGTCAAAGGTTGCTTGTCCGCCATCTTCGAGCTCTTGAGGAGCTTCTTCTGGCTCGGCTATCTCGTCATCATCATTTGATCTTTCACTAGCTTCATCAACATGGATCATATGGCATGCTTTGGAATCAGGTTGAATGAAGTCTATGCCCCGTCTATCTGGAATCCGTCCATTGATCAGTGCTCGGACCTGGGGCGGATGCCATAGCCCTTCATAAAACTTTGCTTCGCACTTCGTTTGATATAACCGGCATCCGCACCTTTTGAAATATTCCCGCATCTCGGGTGCATAGTATCTGGGATTGAGGACAGCTCTTATGCCTCTCTCATAGGAAAGGCACGCGACAGACAAATCGTCCGGGTGCAGAACAGGGTTTGACCGATAAAACAGGATGCCCTTCTGTCCACTTTTCCTCCCAGGAAAGTAGAAAGTTTTCATCTGGTTCACGATAGAGACTGACAATGCATCGAGCTCTTTGCACATCCGTTCCGGCACCCTTGTGATGGCCAGGGACCTTTCTGCAATTTCGAAGGTCTCTCGTAGTTTCGCTTTCTGCATGGGGGTCCAATCTGCACAGCTGTTGCACGGCAGGTCCTCTTCCTCCGACTCTTCAGTGTCGCTGCCAAGATGGGGGCGGACTTTGCTGCTAGATGGGCTTTCAGTATCGGATTCGTCCGTATCGCTATCGAAATGAGGGCGAGTTTTACGGAAGGACAGACTTCCAGCGTCGGACTCATCAGTGTCGCTACCGAAACACGGGCACGCTTGGGTGTTTTTGTTTTTGAAAACGACAGCCGGCTCAGATTTGCTTTTGAGTCTTGGGGCCGTTCTATCCTTAGTCAGTTGTGTCTTAGCATTTTGGTGGTTCATGAAGTACCGAGAATCTTCATATCGGACTTCATGCACACCAAACGGCTGGATGTCTCCGTCAATGTGTCTTTCTTCGCCATTTTTAGTATACTTCATGCATTGATGGAGAGTTGACGGTATGATGCCGTAATCGTGGAGCCACGGCCGTCCCAAGAGAATTTTATAAGACGTATCAGCGTCGATCACGTATATCTTAGCTTCAGTTTGCAGATCCCCAAATTTGATTGGCAAAGCTATAGACCCCAGAACTTGCTGGCAGTTTTGATTAAAGCCTTGAATGACAATCCTTTCCCTTGATAGGTGTTTACCCCAATCAGAGCAATGGTCTGTTCAAATTCCAAGGCGGAAAACGAAGCAACACTTCTGTTTCCCCCAATCAGAGCAAAGCTCTGTTTTGAAAATTAAAGTGAAAATTAAAATTAAAATAAATGAAGCAACGCTTCAGATTCCCTGCGCTGCGCGCAGAGTGCCACGTGTCAAAATCAGACACGCCAGCGCAGCGAGTGCAGCGCCCAAGGCAGCGCGCTCAATCAGAGCAAGGCTCTATGAAAGAAGCAACGCTTCAGCTGACTTGCGCTCTGCGCTGCGCGACACGTGTCAGCACAGTTGCGCCAGCGCAGTTGCGCTGCACTGCGCGACACGTGGCAGCGCAGTTGCGCTGCGCTCTGCGCGACACGTGGCAGCGCAGTTGCGCCAGTGCAGTTGCGCTGCGCTTTGCGCTGCGCGACACGTGTCAAGAGCAGGTGCGCTTGCGCCAAACAGAATTAAAATTCTGAAAGATCTTTCTTAATCTTGTTAAAAACAAGAAGATTGCCTTCTGTAAAACAGAAGCCCTTGGATCAAAGATCCAACGGTAGGGAAAAATCCCCAAATCACTCAGAGAAAGATCTCTCTAACCAATTCAACAAATCATGGGCACTATATAAAGGCCCCTAGACCCCAAGTCTAAAATAGAGGAAAATACAGATATACATCAACACAGAGAGAACTCCTCTAAAGGAAATTTTGAGAAGAACTCAAAAAGAGAAAAAGGTAAACCCTTTGAATAAAAAAAAGAAGAATTTCTTCTGGGAAGATCATTGATCTAAGAACAAGATCAAGGATCTTCAATAAAAAAATAATAATAACAAAGGCATTGCCTTTTTTTTATGAACCATTGGTTCTGGAATCTTAAAGATCCTTTTCTTGAATCCAAAATTGGATCAAGATATTAAAACAGTGCCTTGCACTTGTAAATCTGCACTGTTGCGCTCCTGGGTTGGCGCAAGCTACCAGAGAGCGCCACGTGTCAGCTCCAGAACAGCTTGCGCTATGCGCTTTTAAAACAGAGCATTGCTCTCATGAATTGACGCAACTCACCAGAGCGCGCCACGTGTCAGCAGCGCAACAGTGCAGCGCACTGCGCTTGCGCTCACCGGAGCGTGACACGTGTCACCTCCACATGGATTTGCGCCTTGCGCTCCTCAATTGGCGCAAAGCGCCCGACAAGCCACGTGGCGCTCTGTCAGACTAATTAATGCAGCGCATTATTAAAGGGCAGAGCCCAATTAAGAGGCCCAATGGACCAAAATAAATGCTCTGCATTATAAAAAGGGGACAGAGCCCAACTTAAAAGGCCTAACAGGCCAGAATAAAATGCAGTGCATTATTAACAGGGGCAGAGCCCTAATAAAGGCCTACTAGGCTAAATATAAATTAAAATGTTGAACATTATCAATTAGACTTAGCCCAATTCTGGCCGTAAGTCCTCAAATTAAATTGACTGAGTATGGCTGCTCTCTTAAATCAATTTACACCTGGTTCAAGGGTACATCTCTGACCTCCTCTGACACCTGTCGTTGTAATCCTTCAACGTCGTCAGAGAAGTGATGGGTCCCGATGGCCATACATACAATGGAGCACTATGTCCCTAAACTGGAATATGGACCACTATGTCCCTAAACTGGAACATGGACCTCTATGTCCCTAAACTGGAACATGGACCACTACGTCCCTAAACTGGAACAATAGAGCCCCCAAATGCTCTTTTGTCGTATCTAAACGATCCCGTTTAAGTCGATCTTAGCCTCAAATATGGCTAACGTATCCTTAAACCTTCAAACAGACTTTAGTTCCAAATTGGACTATAGATCCCCTCCAATTGACTTTGTTTCAAGGGTATATCTCTGAACTCCTCTGACACCTATCGTTGAAATCCTTCAACGACGTCAGAGAGGTGACGGGTCCCGATGGCCATGCACGCAACGGACCGCTACGCCCTTAAACTGGAGCAATAGAGCCCAAATGCTCTTTTGTCGGATCTAAACGATCCCGTTAAGTTGATCTTAGTCTCAAACTGGACTAACGTATCCTTAACAAATGTTTGAGTCGATCTTACCCTCAAATATGGCTAACGTATCCTCAAACCAAAACACCAAACCCAAATCTAAGAAAATACGGATTTGGACTAATCCACGTCCTACGGGCGACGACATAAATTAGTCTCCGTATACAATCCACGGGCAACTACAAACAAAACAAACACCCACGACACGAAGTGAAATTCTGGAGAAGGAGAAAGTTGTTACCGCGATGCGGTAGTGTAATTAACTGCAGGGGCTTGCGCCTGCAGGGAAGAGCGTCCCCACAATCAAAAACCCCTCGAACGAGGGGGAATCTGATGGAGTCTGCTACATCAGCCGCATCCGTCTAAACCTCCGATACACGGTGCCATAAATCAACTTGGCATCTTCGGAGAGGTGGACGGATAAAACCAAATAGCATCTGCCCCGAATCTCAGGCAAGACGTTCCATGTCTTGGCCGCCATTCGGAGGGGAACATATTCTGGCACGCCCGGTGGGACTTTTTCCTCTTTCCACTCCACACTTCGTGTGTCGTGTTTGCGAACAAATCACGGTTTGCTGTGGTTGCCTGTGGATTCGAGGTACTAAGATTTGGTGTCTTGCTCCGTGCAGAAAACAGAAGATCAATGGCTTCAAACTGCACTGCCTGCAACTGCAACTCTCACTCGGTCCTTGCGGGAGGAGTGACCAAGCGGCCTCCCTTTTCAAGATGCCAGTGAAGAAAGTAACTCAAGCCACCACTGGACTATTCTTCGGGACCATGCTCCCACCGATGAGCTTCAATGCCCCAATGACGTTGCAAGAAGCCCCAAAGAAGTCGATCTTTGATCGACTTACCACTACCGCGGCCCCTCTCAACGGGTCGCCCAACTCCAATACTTCAGTTTTCAACAGACTGGGCCAGAACGTTTACAAGCCCGCGATATCCAAAGCGGCCATCCCAAAGCGGATAGCCATCCCGGCTCAAGCGGACGAAATCATTGGAAAGGCTCCTCCTTCCAAGGAGTCAGTTTTTACAAGGCTGGCTGTTCCGGTTGTTGCTCCAGACGAAGTCCTCAAAGCTGTTTCCCCTGCCCAGAGGGGGCATGAAGAAGCTTATCCAACAACGGAGGTGATCTCATCCGCACGACATGCTCGACGTCGCCACTGGCGCCGAGTGAAGAAGGCTGGGGGCAACTCCCCCTCTGGGATAACTCCGCCAGCTCCAACGGTGGGGATCGATGCTGCTGTTCCAACCGGAAACAGCTTTGAATTGTTGAACACGGTGCGCAGAAACTCTCTTACTGCGGTGCTGAAGCGAACTCCTTCACCTGTGGAGAATACTCCAGAGAAGAAGCTGGAGCAGCCCCCTCAACGGCTGTCCTCTAAAATTTACAAGGTCTGGCGACGGGTCCAGGAGTCAGTGATTGATCAAGACTATCTCCGCCGACAGAAAAAGATGAAGGTTCGGCAAGAAAAGGATCACCCCGTCAAGCCACAGAAGGCGATATCTACTTGGGTGCCCACTTCAACGGCCCCTTTAACTTCAACCACTCAAAAGAAAAGGATGCCGCAAAAGGCTCATGTAAACATGGCGAACCGTAAACGCGCTAAGCATAAACACCCCAAGTCTGGGGGCATGGTGGTGCACTGTCACGCCCCGCTTCCCAGTGTACGGCGAAGGGGACGCGACCGGTCCGCTACGTATATACTCAGAAGTACATACGCTAAGCGTATCTAAGCAAAATAAAATAAGTGCACAAGAGACAAGAAATAAAAAGAACAGCAACTTTTATTTATTAACATTCTTTGTACAATACATGAAGGAAATACAACTGAAATAAAAAGATACCTAAACAGTAGCATAACAGGAAATGTAAAGTACTGAATGGAAAATTGTACAATGAACTAAAGTGCAGGGTCTTCGGCAAACTGCTCCAAGTCTTCTTGAGATGGCTCGATCTCCGCCGGGTCCAAACCGCCTGACGACATTCAAAGAAGAAAGAAATAGAATGTCGTCAGCGAACAGGTCACTCAGTAAGTCCCAAAGATAGGGGAGAAATAGACAAAGAGTAGGAGAGAGAGAGAGTAGCTTTTAATGTTGTATTGTATTGTTGTAATGTTGTATTAACGCTGTTGTTTGTAGCTTGGTACAGAAGAATGCCAGTGTATACGAGAGGGGTCTCTATATACCAGAGACCAGAGGCAAACGGAATATAGAGTACAAGGCTCCATTAGAAGGCCCGGAACAACGGCAATTGGATTCATGTTAGGTGTCTTAAATCTGACCGTCTCCTGCCACTTTTTACATCTTCCGTACCAATCTACCCCTTAAAACCCTGCGATATCTTGTTTGTATTGTTATCTTGTAAATTGTATTGGTTGTATGATTGATTGACTGACTGACCGAAACCATGATATCAGGAAACGGTTATAACCATAGAGTCATGTAAATGGAATACTGAGAATCATGTAAAAGGGATATATATCCATGGTTCGGTTCAGTCAAATTGTATTGATAATTGTATGCATGGATTCATGTGTTCATTTTGAATTGGAATCTTGTAGATTATAGAATGACTTGAATCATATTCAAGTCAGATTAATCAGACTCAAACCCGAGTCAGACAATCAGAATTGTGAATCGAAGTCTTATAATTGTTAGGGTCCTTAGGGTAATTTATAAAACTTGAGGGGGTTTTATGTAAAAATACTTTTTATACTTTTCAAAATACGTCTCAAGTATTTATTGTTCGTCTTTAGAGTTGTAATGAGGGTGGATTTTATGTTGTGACATTTATAGTGAAAATATCCTAGTTTTATAAATAAGGGTATTTATCTGTAATATTGATTATTTGAAGTTCATGGTATTTTAGTGTAAAATTTAGTATTGTGATTTTATTAGGAAAAGGTAGAAAATTTATATTATAATAAAATAGATCTTTAAATGATAAACATACATATGTTTATACAAAAAATAATTTTATTAAATATTTTATATTCCAAAAATCTCATTTTCCTAAGATGTCGTATTTTAAACCTTTCGAAACCGAATGCTCCTTGCGGAGGTCTGAATCTCGCACTACTAGGCCCGAGGGTGCACGATAAACCGTACTATCCCTAACGGGTTCCCTAAAGGTGGGTTGTAGCGGCGCTTTGCAAAGATTGTAAAATACTAATCCTTTAGAAAACGGTTTTATAAAGTAAAAGGTATTTATTTGCAAAGTGTAATTTTCCGTATTTTAGATTCTAGGGTTTCCTAAGCCAACTAGCCTATTTCTAAATGGTCTAAACGACAAGTCGTTAGAAGCCTCAAATCGCCTCTTCACCGCCAATTGTGGCCAGGTAAGTACAAGTGAGGAAGGAGGGATCCGCTCACGAATCGTGAGACGAGCCTTTTAAAGTTACTTTTGCTCACTTGCCTAACCTAGACACCACAAAGTCAGGTTTAGATAAACGATCGATGTCCACAACTTATCGTGTTTTCCTAATAAGAGGTATTTATTTAAAAGTGTATCAAAACTAAACTTTTAGAATTGATTTTATTAAGAATATAGTATTTAAATGAAAGTATTGTTTTATCGGATTCTAAGTTTTGATGATATCGTTTAGGGTTGTATTTGCGTGTGTGTGGAGGTAGGTCATTATCTCGTGCTCTACTTTAAATGTATAGTAAGGTTAAGGGGTTAAAATGTGAAATTGAAACATGATGGTATTAAAGTGAAAAATACGGTAAATTGGAAAGGTTATCATTTCATGTGAGAAAACTTGTTCAAATTGATTTTTAAAAGTTTAATAGTCAAGATAAAGATGTTTAGGCATGAATGTATTGGTTATAAGTGAAATTTTATAGAAAACCGAGTCGCAAATCGGATTTGTTCTAATTCCGTCGGGTTTCGTAATTTCGTATTTTAAAGAAATAGAAAGGGGGATAGAATGGGACTTACGGGTTTTGATTTATACAAAGGAGTGAGGGGGGACTAAAGGGGTTACCGATGCGTTGCTTCGTCGCCGGTTGTTCCTAAAAATGTCGCTGGAATTTCCTCCGGAATTTCGCCGCGAACTTGTTTTCAAAGTACATAACTCTTAGAAAATTTTGAGAGAGTGAGCTTAGGATTTTTGGGATGAGAGGGTAGAGGGGAGGGGATGTATTTATAGGGTAGGCTAGGGGTAGGGTAGGTGAAGGGTTTTTAAATAAAAATGTAAAAATGTATAAAATCATTAAAAGTTGGAGTAAATAGGGTATATGAAAGGTTTTAATGTAAAAATGTATAAAATCATTAAAAATTAGAGTAAATAGGGTATATGAAAGGTTTTAATGTAAAAATGTATTAAAAAAATCATTAAAATGGAGTAAATGGGGATTTCAAAGGTCTCTGAAACCGATCTAGGAATTTGAAGTGTACATGGGGGTTTAGAAGATGAAGAGACACAATATTGAAGAAAAATTTAAAACAAAATAAATATTAAAAATAATGTGGGGCTTAGGATTTGAACTTTGGTGGCTTGGTTCAGCAATGCAAGGTATTACCAATGAGCTACAAGCTCCTTCTTGTAATTAAATTGCTAATCAATTACTTAAGTCTTGTGCTTAGGCAATAAATACCCTTTTAAGGATTTTGAAAAATAAACAATTTAAAAAAATTTGTATGGAAAAAGTGTATAAGAAAATTAGGGTTGTTACATGCACACTGTCTATATGGCATCTGGAAAAGAGGACAGCCGCGCTGCGACGGGTCACCGACCACTCACCCGATCCGTGACGAAAGCTCAAGAACAGCAACAGTAGAAGCTTCAACAGATGCTGAGTACAATAGCCGCACTTACCGAGCCAAAAGAAAGCCCGGAGGCATCATCAGAACAGCGTCACGAACAAGAAACTGACGCTGACTTCCTACGTAGAGTCCTCGAAAAGAAGGACAGAGAAGCGGCAGAACAAGCTGCCAACACAAAACGAATGACGCTTCTCTTCCAAGACATGGTCGGGATGATGTTACAGCCGGATTCCCCAGCTGAAGACCCTCCGATCATTATTGAAGACGATAGAGGGGAGACATCGAACCCTCCTCCGGCTCTTTCAACAGCCAAGGAGGAAACCATCTCAAAAGCCATGCTTGATGATTACATCGCTCAGCAAATACGAGTTCATCAGGCGAATGAAGCGGCTGGACAAGTCGTTAAAACTGGGAGACCATATCCAGGCTGGTATGATCAAATAAGTTACCCGCTAGGATATACGATCCCCAAATTCCATGTGTACAAGGGGACAGGCAATCCCCATCAACATGTCGCTCAGTTCAGGGCTCTTTGCGGCAATACTGAAGGTGACGATAAACTTCTACTTCGCCAGTTCGTCGGTAGTTTAGCAGAAACAGCTTTTGAATGGTACTCGGAGCTTCCCGACGACTCCGTCAAAACGTTTACAGAAATGGAGTTGCTATTCACTCAACGGTTCGCAAGCGCCAGCAAACGCACCCCGATCACGGCATTGATCAATGCCAGAATGAAGCCGGGAGAGACGTGGGTGCAATATGCAATCCGGTGGCGGAACCTATGGTCGAGATGCGAACACCGCATCGAAGAAGCTCCTGCCGTGGGCATGTTCATGGGTACTCTCGACCCGCATGCGACTATATCCCAATTCATGATGTTCTTCAGGCCGACCACTTTCCAGGCCTTGATCGACAAGCTGGCCCAAATGGACCAGATGGGCCATGGACCGTCTCCTCCAAAACCGGACTCTCGAAATGAGAAGGGGAAAGGAAAAGCGATCGTCGTCGCCAATACTCAACAACAGCCGAGCAAATCAAAGCCGGTTGCTCGCCAAAACAACGTGCGTCCACGCCCATCCCTCGAGGAGAGACTGGGATGTCCTTACTCGTTTCCTCAGAATAAAACAAGGAAACTGTTCGAGATGGCCACGCGCAACGGACTCATCAATCTGCCGAGTCCAAAATGTCTGTTGCAGCCAGGCGATCTCAATAATCCCGATTATTGCCCTTACCACCACACGGTAAGTCACCCGATCGAGGACTGTTTAGTCTTTAAGGGATGGATCGAGGATCAATACCTACAAGGCAAGTTCGCGCTGTCTGAAAAGTGGGAAGTAAACCCACCACAGCCGCACACTTCAAAGAAGACGGACATGCCGGGGGCAACTTGTTCTTTTGTTGAGGACGAAAACGATAGAGAAAGCTCATCATACGAATCCGAAGACTACGTAGCGAGTTGTCATGTGATCTCTCACTCATTGATAGATGATGAAGAGGCTCCTTGCACCGAGAAACCGAGGGCGGACCCTAAACCAGAAATTCTGCGGCCGTCAGACGAGATGATCGATGCCTTCCTGAATGAGATTCGTCTGAAAGTTGAAGCCAATCAAGAGCGTGAGATGACCATACTGGAAGGAGCCAAACACCGCTGACTAGACGAAAGAGTCGAGGCACTCCCGTCAAATCAAAAGACATCCACTGCCGATAAAAACAAATTCGAGACAAGGAAAAGGTTTGCTAAAGCCATATCAATGGGAATGAAGCTACCATCCTCTGAAGAAAACACTCTCGGTGGAGTAGAGATGCACCCTAACTTCTGCTTATATCATCAGAAGATCACACATCCTACTGAAGACTGCGACTCCTTTAAGTGTTGGTGGCAAGGGTATGTCGCTCACAGGCAACACTTCAGCGGGACAAAGCATGAAGCTCGTAGACAGCGGAAGAAGGCGACAGATGAGCATAAAAGAGTTGTCGGCAATTGTCATAGGGATGATCCCGGGGGATCACGAGTTCTCACCTTCGGGAGCGATTCCGACGAAAAAGTAGCCCTCGGCCCTCTCTTCATGGAGCCTATCTCTGAAGAATTAAGGAATTGCGAGAGCATTCGGCCGTACAATTGCACGATACCCAGAGAGAATCTCGGACCTACAAACAACGGAGCGAACAAAAAGGTTAAAGGAAAGGAGAAAACGCCCTTCGTCGCCAACACTCAACAACAATCGAGTGGCCCTAAACCGGTTGTTCGCCAAAACAACAAGCGGCAACCCCTCTATGAGAGGTTGAAACGTCCTTACTCATTTCCCCAGGATGAAACAAAGAGGCTATTCGAAGCGGCAATGCACAACAGGCTTATCACTTTACCGGAGCCGAAACACCAGCTACAACTGAATGATGTCGACAATCCTAATTACTGTCCTTACCACCGAGTGTTGGGCCATCCAATCGAAAACTGCTACGTTTTCAAAAACTGGGTCGAAGACCAATACCAACAGGGCAAGTTCGCGTTGTCCGAAAACTGGAAGGTGAGCCCGCCACAACCACATGCTCCGAAAAAGATGGATATGCCGGGAGAATCATGCTCAGGGAAAGCCCCATAGACCGAAAACTCAGTAAACTAGAGATTCGCCTCAAATATGGCAACGACGGACCGAAATGTCCTTAAACTAATGACGGACCACTACGTCCTAAAACTGGCTGACGACCGAAACGTCTTTAAACTACTACCGTAGCATCTTCAGGGTGACGAGATAAAAAAAAGATAGAAAAAAGAATAGAAAAAAATATATAATAAAAAAAACGGTATAGCCATAAGAAAAATGGGCACGGATGAAAACCCGAAAGGGCTCCGTGAGTAAAAACAGCAGGGCTACCAGCGAGTGTTTGTGAAAACCCGAAAGGGCGCGACCTCGTTAGAAAAAAAAAGGGGAATAAAAAAAAACGGTATGTCCATAAGCAAAACGGGCACGGATGAAAATCCGAAAGGGCTCCGTGAGTAAAAACAGCAGGACTACCGGCGAGTGTTCGTGAAAACCCGAAAGGGCGCAACCTCGTTAAAAGACACTTACAGGGTCCTCTCAACCTTGTAAGGAGAAACCACCCACGTGAGATCCTTACGACTCACAAGGGAGCAACACACTTAGGGATCCTCATGATTCCTAAGGAGAAATTACACTTGTGAGATCCTCACGACTCGTAAGGAGAACTCTCTTATGGGACCCTCACGGCTCATAAGATTTGAATGTCTTAAGTTACAGAAACCTTAACCTGTTCTTAAGCAACTCCCACAACTTTCAATATTGCCCTACAAGCGGCTCGACACTAACCCTTGTATACAATCCACGGGCACAAATAAACATTTTCCTAACCAAGTTCCACCCGTAACTAGGGATATGTTCGCACGGTGAACAACTCTGGTAAGTCCTCTCGACTTATAAGGAGAAAACCCTTTTGTAAGATCCTTACGACTTACAGGGGAACATACACTTAGGAATCCCCACGATTCCTAAGGAGAAAACACATCTACAAGATCCTCACGACTTGTAGGGAGAAATACCTTTGTGAGACCCTTACGGCTCATGAAGTCAAAAGCCTTAGTCGACAGGACCCTAACCCTGTTCACTAAGCCGCCTTTGTTCGACATCGACAGAGGCAAATGAAGATTCACTCCTGGCAATATCCTAGTTGTAGCGATGTTGATGCCTAAGCCGGTATCAAATTCCAAGTCCTTTCATGGCAAATGATGATTCGCTCCTGGTAATATCCCAGTTGTAGCGATGCTGATGCCTAAATCGGTGTCTAATTCCTAGCTTGCAGCGAAAAGCCAACGAACCACACATGCATACGAAATAGCCGAAATGATGGGGCAACTTGCAACAAAATCAGCAAGTAAAAATGTATGCATACAAAAACAGCCGAAATGATTGGGCGACTCGCAATAAAAAGCAGCGAGTAAAAATAAAATAAAGAGCCGAAATGATTGGGCAACTCGCAATAAAAAACAACGAGTGAAAAATAAAATAAATAGCCGAAATGATAGGGCAACTCACAATAAAAAAACAGCGAGTGAAAAATAAAATAAATAGCCGAAATGATTGGGCACCGCGAAAAATAGCCGAAATGATTGGGCAATCGCGACCTTCTCGATATAAAAGCTGAAATGATAGAGCATCGTGGAAAGAAAATAATAAAAAAAATGAATGAAACTTCTGCCCTACAGGTGAGATCACATCGATCCCTGTATACACTCCAAGGACACAAACAAAGAGGGAACCATACCTTCCCAACAAGCTCCACCAGAGAGCGAAGCCAAATCTCGACGGTTCATGGACAACCTAGAGACAATCTCGACATTTGTCGCAATATTGCAGACACAATATCAACAAATGAAGCAAAAGAAGATCCCTAGCTTCAGGGTCTCGACGTCGATATCGACAACTTAGAGATCGCTAACGGCGTTTCTCCTCACTCCAACCAGATGCAGACATGACGTCAACAACCGACCTCAGAGTCGCAATGAAACGGAGCCATGGCATAATCCCTAGTTCCAAATCTTAACGGCAATATCTACAGCCTAAGAATCGACAAAGGCATTCCTTCGCAGTCCAGCAAGATGCAGATACAACGCCAACAAAAGACCCCATGGTCAGTAAAGCGGGGTGACGGCAAAATCCCAACTCCACCTCAGCATTCGTCTCGTTATAGCAGACGCAATGTCAACAACAATGTCCTTCCTCCAACAGGATTTGGATATGACAAAACAAACGAAGCGAAGGCCAACTTCCTAGCTTCAAGGTCTTAACGGCAAGTTATATAAAGCCTGAAAGACAATCGGAGATCAGCTTGCACCAGTGCAGAGTGGTCACCACCTCGACGTTCGTCTTGATACAGCAGACGAGATGTCACCTCGGCGTTCTTCCTCCAACAGGATGCAGACGCAACATCATCAAATAGCGGAGCCATGGCAAAGTCCCTAGTTCCAAACCTCGACGGTTCACCAACAACCTAGAGACAACCGCGACATTCGTCTCGATATAGAGGACGCAATGCCAGCAAACGAAGCGAAGGCCAAATTCCTAGCTTCAGGGTCTTAACGGCAAGTCATATAAAGCCTGAAAGACAATCGGAGATCATCTTGCACCAGTGCGGAGTGGTCACCACCTCGACGTTCGTCTCGATACAGCAGACGAGATGTCACCCCAGCGTTCTTCCCCCAGCAGGATTCGGACGCGCCAAAGCAAACGAAGCGAAGGCCAAATTCCTAGCTTCAAGGTCTTAGCGGCAAGTCATATAAAGCCTGAAAGACAACCGGAGATCATTTCACACTAGTGCGGAATGGTTACCACCTCAGCATTCGTCTCATTACAGCAGACACAATGTTAACAACAGTGTCCTTCCTCCAACAGGATTCGGACATGACAAAGCAAACGAAGCGAAGGCCAAATTCCTAGCTTCAAGGTCTTAGCGGCAAGTCATATAAAGCCTGAAAGACAACCGGAGATCATTTCACACCAGTGCGGAATGATTACCATCTCGACGTTCGTATCGACACAGCAGACGCGACATCATCAAACAGCGGAGCCACGACATAGTCCCTAGTTCCAAACCTCGACGGTTCACCAGCAACCTAGAGACAACCACTACATCCGTCTCGATACAGCAGAAGCAATGCCAGCAAACGAAGCGATGGACAAATTCCTAGCTTTAGGGTCTTGACGGCAACTCACATAAAACCTGAAAGACTATCGGAGATCATCCCACACCAGCGCGGAGTGGTTATGACTCATCGGGGCTCTCCAAAATGAGCCTAACCTCAAGTAAAAAGTGACATGGAATATCCCTACACTTGCCCTTTCGATGGTAATACTACCTGGAGGATTACTTGAAGACGTCTTGTCCAGCCCCCGAAGGGATCAGAGACACGGCAGTCGCAGGGCTACTCGAACATCACGATTGCCTATCGAGGAATATATCAGCTGATGCGACGGTACGACGAACAAACCCTAAGTACCACAGACCCTAACGGAGCTTTGTCGTAAAGAGCAGAGGTTAACTGTGACGTTAGGATATTCTTGCGAGAAATGCTCGATTCGTCTCGACTCGTGAGGAAATTGATGTCTTTGCGAGAACTGCTCGATTCGTCTCGACTCGTGAGATAAAGCCTTAGGCAGTAAGGATTAAAAAAAACTTGTTTCCTAAGCACTGAGATCCTGCAAGTCGGCCCTAAATGATCTCTTGCATACTATCCACGGGTCTCACTCTCCAAAGTCGAATCTCGACAAGGAGGGAAACAACCGCTTACGGGTCCTCTCGACTCGTAAGAGGGTAATTCTCTTGTGAGATCCTTACGACTCTCAAGAGAAAACGCACTTAGGAACCCTCACGGTTCCTAAGGAGAAAACACACCTACGAGATCCTCTCGACTCGTAGGGAGAAAAGTCTTTATGAGACCCTCACGGCTCATGAAGTTGAAAAGCCTTAGGTAGCAGATCTGAACCTGCTTCCTAAGCTATCACTACTCCCCTAGATGCTCAAGACAGAATGTTCTATATCGTTTACAGGCTATGTTTATTTAAAGAATGTGCCAGTAACAAAGCAGAAAATAAAAGGAATGAGGCAAAAGATTTGTCATTCATACTTGGAAAGTTTTTACATCAATAAAGGCAATAAACAACAACATTATTGAAATGTTTATAACGGTATAACCTCGGACCCAGGACATGGGTTGAGGAATTCGACAGTAACCTTATCTAAGACTTTCCAAGCCTGGCGAACCATCCTAGTGTGCTTTCTTTCGCGAGCACAAGCGTCGGGGTCCCCACTGATGTCCTCCTCCCTCCAATAAGCAGCGAGTATGGCAGACTGTTGGAAGGCCTGGTGCAGGAGATCGACAAGATTGTCTCGCCGTCTCTTCGAGATTAAGTTCATCAGGTACACCGAGTGCACCTTATCCTCGGCGGCATCCAACGCCCTAAGCGGCACACCGGAACAGAATAAGGGAAGCGCCTCCCAGACGGCTCCCACGATAAGCTTCAGAAGAGAGGAACGTCGGGGAAGCAGTTGACCGTTGTATGCGTCGAAGCGACTCATGATCCCGGCACACTCGGCGTTAGTAAATTCTCGATTTTGAGAACGGCCGAGTCGGCGGATGTCCCCATAAGAGATAATCTCGTCGAGATCGTACATGTGGGTGTCCATCACTCCTATAAAAGAAAATCGACAAAAATTAGCAACTCTTAAGAGTTCTGCTATATGATTTAAAATTAGCAAAGCTCCATTAATGAATCAAGAAATTATAAATGAAATCTTTCAGAGAGCAGGACTCTATTGATGGAATCCTAACATGGCTCTCCTTAGTTCTCTTTGGACCCCTTTAGAGCAAAGCTCTGCTAAGTGAAACCCTAAATGGGTTTTCTTTAGATCAGAGATCTATTGAGAGCAAGGCTCTGTCAATGAAAATTAATTTAATTTAATTTAAATTTAAATTTTTACCTAAAAAGTGTTTTCTAAAGAAATTCTAACTCTTGGAGTTCTTGAAAGCAAGAGCAAGGCTCTGAAGTTTTGAAAGTAAAAATCTTAAAAGATGATGATCATCTGTTGAGGACCAAAGGTCCTATTTATTGGCATCAAATGCCCTTTCAACTTCCAAGAGTTGCCGCGACGGTTAGAATTCTGCCACCGGTGCGCTCATGTTTGGGGGCCATGTAAGAGCAACGGTGGGGGGGCATTTGTTTACCCCAATCAGAGCAATGCTCTGTTCAAATTCCAAGGCGGAAAACGAAGCAACGCTTCTGTTTCCCCCAATCAGAGCAAAGCTCTGTTTTGAAAATTAAAGAGAAAATTAAAATAAATGAAGCAATGCTTCAGATTCCCTGCGCTGCGCGCAGAGCGCCACGTGTCAAAATCAGACACGCCAGCGCAGGGAGTGCAACGCCCAAGGCAGCGCGCTCAATCAGAGCAAGGCTCTATGAAAGAAGCAACGCTTCAGCTGACTTGCGCTCTACGCCGCGCGACACGTGTCAGCGCAGTTGTGCTGCGCTCTGCGCTGTGCGACACGCGCCGGCGCATTTGCGCCGGCACAGTTGCGCTGCGCTCTGCGCTGCGTGACACGCGGCAGCGCAGTTGCGCCAGCGATACGTGGCAGCGCAGTTGCGCCAGCGCAGTTGCGCTGCGCTCTGCGCTGCGCGACACATGTCAAGAGCAGGTGCGCTTGCGCCAAACAGAATTAAAATTCTGAAAGATCTTTCTCAATCTTGTTAAAAACAAGAAGATTGCCTTCTGTAAAACAGAAGCCCTTGGATCAAAGATCCAACGGTGGGGAAAAATCCCTAAATCACTCAGAGAAAAATCTCTCTAACCAATTCAACAAATCATGGGCACTATATAAAGGCCCCTAGACCCCAAGTCTAAAATAGAGGAAAATACAGATATACATCAACACAAAGAGAACTCCTCTAAAGAAAATTTTGAGAAGAACTCAAAAAGAGAAAAAGGTAAATCCTTTGAATAAAAAAAAAGAAGAATTTCTTCTGAAAAGATCATTGATCTAAGAACAAGATCAAGGATCTTCAATAAAAAAATAATAATAACAAAGGCATTGCCTTTTTTTTATGAACCATTGGTTCTGGAATCTTAAAGATCATTTTCTTGAATCCAAAATTGGATCAAGATATTAAAACAGTGCCTTGCACTTGTAAATCTGCACTGTTGCGCTCCTGGGTTGGCGCAAGCCACCAGAGAGCGCCACGTGTCAGCTCCAGAACAGCTTGCGCTATGCGCTTTTAAAACAGAGTATTGCTCTCATGAATTGGCGCAACTCACCAGAACGCGCCACGTGTCAGCAGCGCAACAGCGCAGCGCACTGCAAGATTCTTCGCTGTTCCTGCAAGATACAAAAGATAAACCCTTCAAACAGATAAAAATTGATAAAATTTTTTGTATTTTTTCTATTTTCAGATTTTTATGATTTTAAAATTTATATCAACCCGAAATTACAAATAGGAAATTTTTACGCCATCCCCGGCAACGGCGCCATTTGATTGTAAGAGATTTTACGATCACCAAAAATATTTTACCGCAATCAGAAACGGCGTCGCTTTGCAGCTAGCCGGTGAATACGGGTCGGTCCACAGGGATGTGTAATTTTCCTAAGTGTTCTTACGAGCTGATTCCAATGGTTGTTTGGTCTTTTGATTGAATCTAACAAAAAAACTAAGTTGTACGATGATCAAGAGACTTGCTAGGATTAGGTCTAAGGTGAGTTTAATAAGATTAATATTAACGCCTCTTTCAATGCCTTCGATTAAATCTTTTTAGAAGTTATAACAATTATTAGTAAAAGGGATTAGGATGATTGGGAAGAAACGAAGTTTTCTTCCTCTAGATCCTTGTCCGTCCTTTCCTACTAATTGTTCTAACCTTCATGAAAGTCATGCATGTCCGGTCCTTTATACTACGGTTTCACCGTTACCTCGTGGGTAGGGTGCCGTAGGGAGCGGATCATGCATGCGTGCATGAAGTTCTAGTTATTACAAATTAATGGGCTTGAAAGAGATGAGAGATATTCATCTCTCAATCCCTCCCTTATTCATAACCCTAACAAGCGAGGAAATTACTCGCTCATTAGGGGATCTATTAAAAATAACATTTTAAAATCACTTATCTACTGTAGTTTAAGAAAGATTACACTAGATTAAACTAGGGCAATGGAAGGATTTATCTAAGGCAAGAATTAAATTAGAAAGCTAGGGCAAGAAATTAATTTTAAACTAAGGCAGAAAATTAAATTAACTTACAAGAAATGATGCTCTTCAATCCTCAGAAGAATCTGAATTTTTATTAATTGAAAAGAGGCATCCCTATTACAGTATTTTGATTACATATTTATAAGGAAATAGGAAAATTTAGGGTTACAGGATTCGCACATGTGCGATTACAAAAATACCCCCGAAAAATCCCAACCTTCGCACCGACGCACCGACGGAAGAAATCTGCACCGACACGTGCGTCAGATGGCCGCGGAACCGCGACATTAGTGGGGGTAGGGCCGCGGTTCCGCGGCCCCTTGGTGAGTTCATATGCTCAAAATTTGTGGTAAGCTTCAGGGTCTCTTTGGGAATCTTATTCTTTGGTTCTTTTATCCATTTGGCTTCTGAGTCTTCTCCAGATCTTCAGTGAAAATTTGTAATGGTCTTTTAACCGTTCACTTTGACATTTTGGACCTTGCGTTGCCTTGTACCTTTGTGAACTGTTCTTCATCTAGGCTTGACTAGGATCCTTCTATTTGTTGGTCAAAAGCCCATTTTTGTATCGTCTTTTGTCTTTTTCACTGTTTTCGCTCCAAGAACCTGTATCCTGTAATATGTAGCAGACATGCGTCAAAAGCACCTGTTTATTTATAAAACGAATAAGAATGTGGAATATAATAATGCAATATTATGGTGTGCACAAATATCCCCAAACTTATCTTTTGCTCGTCCTCGAGCAAACTTATTATTTTATTCTCGATAAAACCTAACCGCACTTTCGCAGGGAAACGCGATTGCACTGAGCACGTGCAACAAGCCGTTAAACCTCTAGGTGTCCCTAGTAGGAGTGTTGTCTCCTGAGGGTTTTCAGCGGATACTACCAACAAAATCCTATCAATTAGGCCCACTGACTTTAATTCTCCAATTAGGTTTCTAACAAGGAATTCTATTATCATTGACTCGTAAATTTCCCACCCATATTCTTCACACTTCCTCATCATTTAACTTAAGATTATATATGTTTGATAGACTCACTCAGCTTTCGGCATTTCTTAAGTTTTTCTTCTAAGGTTCCATCTCCACTTAGGAATTTTTCTATCAACTCTACTAAAGATACAAGTTTTATTCTTCATTCCTTTCTCTTATCTCAACTCTAATCATATATCCCCACGTGTGTGTATAAATCACCCCTACACTTGAAAGTTCAAATCAAGCAATCATACCCTTGTCCGTTGTTCAAAGCACTTATTAATTGGTGAATTTTGCTTACACATCCTTCATGCGACCGTTAATACTTCTTGAGGTACCAACGACCGATTACAAGATGTGTTTGCACATTAAAGCGTACTTCCTAGTCTTGCAACACCCAAAGCTTTAGCAGTGACTCCCAAACCAGTTGGTCTAAGGCACTAGGTGATGAAGCACCCTCGCTAATATTTTTCTATTTTTGCAGCCTTGAGTAATCACAAAAACCAGTGTCCATTTTTTTCTTTATTCACCTTTTTTTTCTTTTTTTTTCTTCGTACTAAAAACTTTAGACAAGAGCATTTTAAGGTCTCCTCTACTATTCCAAGTTTCAAGGTGCGTGATTGTGCAATTTGTAGGGTATACATTTTCAGAATCTAGACTTAAGCTAGGAATTATTTTTCAAACTTATACTCTAATAAGAATATCAATATTTTTCCTTTATTTCAACTTAGTCCAAAAAGTGAACTCAAAATTTGCCTAGTTCTAAATAAACTACAAAGACATATACTTTCTACAGTTAATCTTTAAAGAAGGTTATTTTTAGGGTTTTCAACTTACTAAGTCTAAGATCTAGTTGTTTGTAGCCAGTTAACCTAATTGTCAAACTCAGTTCAAATAAGCCAAAATTGAATACAATAAATTTTTATAATTTTTGAATTTTTTCAATTTTTATGGGTTTTCAAATAAATATGCAAATGCAAAAATATGTACATATGAATGCAAAGGAAGAAAACGTACCGAGCATACCCCCAAACTTAAACTTGACAGTGTCCTCACTGTCATGCTGCACCAAGAGGGTCAAAATGTCGGCACTCCCCTGTTTATTTATTTTTTATTTATTTTTATTGTTAAAAGAAAAACAAAAATATATACAGAAAGGCCCCCCAAACTACAGTGAAACAATGTTAGACATTACTGCCAGACTTTGCACAGACCAAACATCAACACCAACCAGTCGAAAAATTTATCTGTAAAGAGTGTCGGTTGGTAGAAGAACATGTTGTACCGATCCAAAAAGAATTGGGGAAGATAGGAGTGATGGTAGGGAAAGTATGGAAGTGAATAAATATGATGTGGTGATGAATCAAAACGAGAATGAGAATGATCAGTAGTCAGTGGAATATTGGCATTCTCATAGCTTATTAAAAGAAATGGTGGTGGTTCAACTTCTAAAGGAGGAGGTTGACTCACCACAATACCCCCAAAATGTTTTTGTGGGTCCTTTATTGACTTGGCATCATCCATCAATTGCATATGATATTCAATTATGAGGGAACTAATCTCCTCGATGTCCGCCATAGTCCAACCAAAAACTTGCCGCCTATCTTATAAGACCTTTAAAATAGCGTTCTCTTGCTCGAAGGCTAGAGAGGCTGATATTATAATGGGAAAGGTCTCATTCTCACCTATGTAAGCATATTTAAGGTGATACGGCAAGGACATGAGTTCGAGTTTCGGAGGCGAAAGAATCATTGCGGAATCTACCTCAAACTCAAAGGACACCAACACAGGTTCGAAATCACTGTAAACAACTGATTCGGCTGGTTCAACTAACTCATCTAAAAATTCAAAAGACTCATATTCGGGCTGTGAGTCGTCATCATCCGAAAAAGTGAAACTTTCATAATCAATATCGGTTGTGTCAACTGTGGTAGGCTTAAGGAGGGACGCACTAGTGGCGTCAAAACTGTTCTCATCAAACAAGAATCTTTCAAACTCGCAGTCCTCCTGCGTGATTTCGTGAATAGAGCAAACTTCTCGTGTGCTAGTATTAGGCACGGGGGGCAGACTTCCTAACTTGTAAATATTGAACTCACTAGACGTCTTTCCGAAGGATAGAGTCATGGAGCCATTGCGACAGTTTATTACAGCATTGGAAGTGGCCAAAAATGGTCGACCGAGGATCACCGGAATTTGGTTCCGTCAGTTAGCAACAGGTTGTGTGTCCATAACAATAAAATCAACTGGGAATATGAACTCCCCAACTTTGATCAACACATCCTCTAGCTCACCCCTTGGATGGGTGATTGATCGATCAGCCATTTGGAGAGTACAGTGAGTGGGCTTAAGCTCTCCAATGCCTAATTGCTCGTACACAGAAAAAGGTAGCAAATTGACACTAGCACCAAGATCTAGTAGTGCTTTATTGATGTTCTTGTCCCCAATTGTTATCGAAATAGTAGGACAACCGGGGTCCTTTTGCTTTTGGGGTAAAGAATTGACAAGAGCATCGCTAATAGCACTAGCCACAAAAACTTTCTTTGGTACTTGTGACTTCCTCTTTTTGGTGCATAAGTCCTTTAAGATTTTTGCATATGAAGGAACTTGTTGGATTGCATCCAAAAGAGGGTTATTTATGCTAACCTGTTTGAACAGCTCAACAATCTTCTCCATTTGTGGAGTTGGTTTATTGGATCTCAACCGGTTTGGAAAAGGAGCATTTTGAAATGTTGTTGAGTCCAATTTTTGCGGATCAGATTGTTGAGTTGGAATGGAACCCCGTGTAGATGTGTTCATGTTGTAAGAAGTGGGTCCATTCGAGCTAGAAGGAGTAGAGCCTTGTGAATGATGGAGAACAGGCTCTAACGAAGAAGAAGAAGGTGAAGAAGAACCACCGGCAGGGGTGTCATCGTGAATACCCACATTGTTTTGCAACATTTTTCCCGATCTCAATGTGGTCACAGCGTTTACGTTATGAGTTTGCTGTTGATATGCAGCATGTGCGTGACCGGGATTTGGCAGTGGTTGAGATGGGAGCTTTCCTTTTTCTCGCTCGCTCAATGCTGCATTGAGTTGTGCAATGTGTGCCTCAATAGATTTGATGCTTTGATCGTGTGAGGCACTATTTTGCACCAAAGATTGAATAGAAGTCTCTAATCTTGTTGTAGATTGTGTAGATTGCTTTAGGAACGCATCTAGACTTCTTTCGAGCGAGCTAACCTTGTCATTGTTAGGTTGAACAAAATTGTTTGGCGCGTAAGAATTATTAGGCACAAAATTGTTCACTTGATTAGGGTAAGGTTGCTGTTGGAAAGGTTGTTGAAATTGAGTTTGTGGGGGTGCTTGTTGTTATTGTGGAGGAGGCCCTTGAAAATTGTTATTTCCTTGGAATTGTTGATTTTGGTTCCAAGCTAAATTTGGGTGACTCCTCTACCCCGGATTGTATGTCGAAGAGTATGGATCGTTTCTCTGTCGTTGCTGAAAGGCAGCATTGACTTGATCCTGTCCTTGAGTAGATGCATTGTAAGGACACTCTTCGGTGAGATGTGATGGAGCCGAACAACATGCACAAACAGTTCGTGGAGGCACAACAGGGGCAGGAGAAGACGATGAGATTTTGGTCTCAATTGCTTCCAGCTTTTTCGTAAGAGCGGCCATCTCGGCCTTCATGTCAATCGACATCTCTACTTGATGTATGTCTGCCCTAGATTGACCACTAAAAGAAGATGATGTGGTCTTGGTGCTCTTCCACTGAACTGTTTGTTCACTAAGATCCTCAAGAAACTGCCACGCTTCCTCACTAGATTTGGAGAGAAAGTGACCTTGACAGATGGTTTCTAGCAACTGCTTCGTTGCCGAGTTCAATCCCTCGTATAATGTTTGGCAAAGTTGCCAACTTTCGATCCCATGATGAGGGCATTGAACGAGTAGGTCTTTGAATCTTTTAAAACACTTCCAAAATGGTTCGGAAGGAAGCTGTGAGAATTGTATAATCTCATTACGGATTCTAGCAGTTTTGTGGTGAGGATAAAACTTTTTAAGAAAAGCTTTCACAAACTCGTCCCAATTTCTAATTGAATGTGATGGGGTGCTGTATAGCCACTTCTCGGCTAGGTTACATAAGGTGAAAGGAATGACTCTTAGCCTTATAGCGTCATCACTTAATTGGGTAGTTTTCATCATAGCGCAAACGTTTTGGAATTTATTAACAAAAATATACGCATCTTCTGATTCCAAACCGTGAAATTTTGGCAGCATATTGATGAAATGTGGTTTTATTTCAAAATTGTCCCCATTTGCAGGTGGGGGTGAAAGACAGGTAGGTAAAGAAGTGCGGACAGGGTAGAAGAGATCCTGGAGCGCGACTCGTGCGGGCGCTTCAACAGGCAGTTGATTCGGATTATTCGCACCTAAAGGAGGTGGAATCATTCCCGTCGGTAAGGTATTGTTGGGGTTGAATCCCGACATGCCTTCGGAGGAAGAATTTGAAGGTGGAGGTAAGAAAGTGGACGGAATTTCGACTTCGGTGTCGAAAGGTTCGCCGGTCGGTACCAACGAAACACGGACTAATCGGGCGTTAGTGTCCCTAGTCCAAAGTGACATACACTAAAGGGGTAGTGTAGTTAGAAAAAAAATGAAAGACAGAATGTGGAGGTAAGAAAACGCCAATGAAAAGAAGTGGTGTAAGTGAGTTGTAAGGTTTCTTTAGCGACAAGTTGCAAGTTTTGAAAAGATTTTTTCTTTTTTTATGTGAAATTTTTGCAAAAAGATTTTTTGAAAAGAGACTTGTGACACAATTGCGATCAACCACACATGCACAATCAGGCCTAGATCTAGGGTCACCTAGGTCAGCTAGACAGCTCCTAACTAGGATTAGAAATAGGACCTCAAACCGCCTCTTCACCGCCAATTGCGGCCAGGTAAGTGCCAGATAAGTGGGAGGCTCCCCGCTACAAGTAGTGGTCCTAATTAAGTAACCACTTGCCTTGACACACTTGCCTAGACACTGCAAAGTCAGTTAGGATAAACGGTCGATGCCTATGTCTAGTCCTTTGTCCTATTGAGCTCGAAGTTCTTAGGGCTGAGTCTAGTATTTTTTTAATTAAAAGTGGTCGATGCAAATGCTTTAAGTGTTTTCTGGGATCCTGGGAAGGGTGATGAAATCTCCACCCAATCTGAGTTTGGTCAATAGCCCCTTAAAGTTCGATTAAATTATGCAAGACTGTAAATTCACTTGCAATCAATTATTTTTAAGCGCGGTGCAAAGAAACCTGTAGAAAATCTGTTATTGAGAAGGGGGAAGAAGATTTTTTTTGCGCAAAGAAATCCTGCAGAAAAATTCACAAAAGATATATGGAAGTTGGCAGAGGGGAGAATGAGGAAACAAACCACAAAATTTCGCGCACTGACGACCCAAAACGACCGCGGTTCCGCGGTTTTAAGCGTGTCAAGGCCGTGGTTTCGCGGTTGTCCTGCTGGATCGGTTCCTGAAAAAAATTGTACGGCTCTGTTGTGGCAATCTCCCTCTGTTCTGATGTACGCTTTTCTGTTTCACCTTCTGTAAATTTCCATATCCGAGATTCTTCGATGTTCCTGCAAGATTCAAACGATAAACCCTTCAAACAGATAAAAATTGATAAATTTTTTTGTATTTTTTCTATTTTCAGATTTTTATGATTTTAAAATTTATATCAACCCGAAATTACAAATAGGAAATTTTTACGCCATCCCCGGCAACGGCGCCATTTGATTGTAAGAGATTTTACGATCACCAAAAATATTTTACCGCAATCAGAAACGGCGTCGCTTTGCAGCTAGCCGGTGAATACGGGTCGGTCCACAGGGATGTGTAATTTTCCTAAGTGTTCTTACGAGCTGATTCCAATGGTTGTTTGGTCTTTTGATTGAATCTAAAAAAAAAAACTAAGTTGTACGATGATCAAGAGACTTGCTAGGATTAGGTCTAAGGTGAGTTTAATAAGATTAATATTAACACCTCTTTCAATGCCCTCGATTAAATCTTTTTAGAAGTTATAACAATTATTAGTAAAGGGGATTAGGATGATTGGGAAGAAACGAAGTTTTCTTCCTCTAGATCCTTATCCGTCCTTTCCTACTAATTGTTCTAACCTTCATGGAAATCATGCATGTCCGGTCCTTTATACTACGGTTTCACCGTTACCTCGTGGGTAGGGTGCCGTAGGGAGCGGATCATGCATGCGTGCATGAAGTTCTAGTTATTACAAATTAATAGGCTTGAAAGAGATGAGAGATATTCATCTCTCAATCCCTCCCTTATTCATAACCCTAACAAGCGAGGAAATTACTCGCTCATTAGGGGATCTATTAAAAATAACATTTTAAAATCACTTATCTACTGCAGTTTAAGAAAGATTACACTAGATTAAACTAGGGCAATGGAAGGATTTATCTAAGGCAAGAATTAAATTAGAAAGCTAGGGCAAGAAATTAATTTTAAACTAAGGAAGAAAATTAAATTAACTTACAAGAAATGATGCTCTTCAATCCTCAAAAGAATCTGAATTTTTATTAATTGAAAAGAGACATCCCTATTACAGTATTTTGATTACATATTTATAAGGAAATAGGAAAATTTAGGGTTACAGGATTCACACATGTGCGATTACAAAAATACCCCCGAAAAATCCCAACCTTCGCACCGACGCACCGACGGAAGAAATCTGCACCGACACGTACGTCAGATGGCCGCGGAACCGCGGCATTAGTGGGGGTAGGGCCGTGGTTCCGCGGCCCCTTGGTGAGTTCATATGCTCAAAATTTGTGGTAAGCTTCAGGGTCTCTTTGGGAATCTTATTCTTTGGTTCTTTTATCCATTTGGCTTCTGAGTCTTCTCCAGATCTTCAGTGAAAATTTGTAATGGTCTTTTAACCGTTCACTTTGACATTTTGGACCTTGCGTTGCCTTGTACCTTTGTGAACTGTTCTTCATCTAGGCTTGACTAGGATCCTTCTATTTGTTGGTCAAAAGCCCCTTTTTGTATCGTCTTTTGTTTTTTTCACTATTTTCGCTCCAAGAACCTGTATCCTGTAATATGTAGCAGACATGCATCAAAAGCACCTGTTTATTTATAAAACGAATAAGAATGGGGAATATAATAATGCAATATTATGGTGTGAACAGCTTGCGCCTGCAGGGAAGAGCGTCCCCACAATCAAAAACCCCTCGAACGAGGGGGAATCTGACGAATTCTGCTACATCGGCCGCATCCGTCTAAACCTTCGATACACGGTGCCATAAATCAACTTGGCATCTTCGGAGAGGTGGACGGATAAAACCAAATAGCATCTACCCCGAATCTTAGGCAAGACGTTCCATGTCTTGGCCGCCATTCGGAGGGGAACAATAGGTGTCGAACGTCCATTGACGAACTCTTCAGAGTCTGCAAGTTCATGATATTCACTGAGGATCCCGGATCAATCAATATGCGATTAATCCGATCTCCATCACTGTACCCGATCACGTAAAGCGGCCGATTATGGTCAGCCATTCCCAGTAGTAAGTCTTCATCCATAAACGTGATTGCGGCGGCATGTAGAGCGTACTGGGCTTCTTTCATATTAATTTCTGCAAAGCGAGCCTGATACCGCTCGGGGTTTTGTAGAGCGTGAATGAGAACATCTCTAAGCTCTTTAGATAGAACTAAGGCATCGTAGATGCTCAGGAGAGACAGGAGCTTTCGGAGATGAGCCAAGACATTGTAGTCCACTGAGGAAGGACTTGAGTTTTCATTAGCCGGCTCTCTGCCATCTTCCTTATTAGCCACCTGTTTTTCCTTTCTTTTTGGGGCGTTTTCCTGATTTGGCGGTAGAGCCCTGCCGCTTCTAAGCTGGATTTGGTTGGCCTTTGTGGCGAGCTTCTCGTCTTCTTCGGGAAAACAGATCTCCTCCTCAGAGTCGCTGCCAAGATGGATGGCGTAGCAGGTCACTATAGGGATCTCTTCATTGGAGTTTTCTTCTAACTCCTCTAGAATTTCAGCCGCTTCTACAGGGAGGAACTCCTTCAATTGAATCAGAGTTCTTTCCTGATGTTCATAGTCTTCGAGGGAATCGATATATTTTTGAATGGTCGATCTCCCTGCAGACTCCTTTTCGCATCGAGCTGCACTTTTCTTCTTCTTGAGCTTTTTGGATTTTGAGCCTGATTGGGCCGAATTAGCAGGTGGAATGGTGGGCTTCTTCTGCCCTTCCCATTCCGTCCTGGTCTCGTTTTGAAGTAGCTTTAGCATCTTCTTCGTCTTATTAGATATGTGCTTACTCCAAGGAGGCTGCGGTGAGTTGGTTTCATTTCTCAGGGCAGCGGGTTCAGCTGTCTGCTCCCAGAAGGCTTCAGCTTCTGTCTGTATAAAGTTAGTGGTTGCAACTTGATTGTTCACCAACACACTTTTGGACAGCTCGATCTCTCCAGCCTTGTACTGCTTCTCGATGCAGTCCTTGAAGATATAGCAATCCCCGATCGCATGGCTCACTACTCGGTGGTATGGGCAATACATGGGATTGTCGGTCATTTTTGCTTCTTGAGGTCTTTTCGACTTCGGCAATTGTAGACCGTTGTTCAAGGCATCTTTAAATATCTTGCGGACCTTATCTCTTCTGAAAGTGTAAACCTTGTTCTTTTACTCCTCTAGGGAAGGCCGATCTCCTCCCAGCAATGGCTTTCGAGACCGGTTGGTTTTTGAATCGCCTGCCCTTCGCTTGTCTTCATTGTCGGACGCATTGAAGACATCGGTACTGCTGGAACTCCCATTTCTACGGTGGTCGTCCCGCTTGCTTTTCTAAGTCTTGTCTCTCTGAGAGTCCGGGGTAGACTCTTACTTCGAGCGTTCCAGCATTTGTACTTTCTTGGTTTGCTCTTGAAACGTCTTGAGGCCTGCTGTACACAAGAATGGGACCATCCAATTGCTGAGGTTCCCAATGAGAAGGCTGAGGACTGGTCCTGCTCCAGCGGCGGTTCGCACTTGACTGTGAGATTACGCCATCGGGCGATAAAGTCGGTGTTGCTTTCATTCTTCGCCGGCTGGGTCCTCACAAGGTCAGCAATGGAGATTTTATCATTGACACTCATGAACCTTTGTCGAAACAGAGACTCCATTTGGGCAAAGGTAATAACGGACCCGTCTGGTATACTCGCGTACCTGTCGAAAGCGACACCGGTCAAGCTGTTGACAAACTGACGAAGAAGGAGCGCATCATTGCCCCCTGTATTTCCGTACGATACTTTAAAGTGGGCGACGTGCTGATTTGCATTTCCCGTCCCGTCAAATCATCCGAACTTAGGAATGACGTAGCCACTCGGGAACTCGATCAGATCGTACTGTGCGGGATATGGCCGCCTACTACTACCAATTTCTTTCTGAGCTTCAACTTCGGCCACCAATATTTTAACCTTGCTGGTGACCAAATCTATTATCCGGTCTCGTGTTAGCGGGATAGTGTTATCTGGGGCCAAGGCATCCCCAGAAGCGGAATGTGGCCGGCTTTCATGCGGATCAACCAATCTTGGACCCAAAGAGACAGGCATCGGCCGCTTCGGATTGTCATCATCCGGCTCATGAGTAGCGACTTGTGCTTGATTGGGTGGCGCTCGAGCAATTTGAGCCGTAAGCTGCATCACAACGTTTATTAGGTCGTCAATTTTTGAATAGAGCTTGGCCATCTCTTTGTCTTTGCTCCTGAGCTGTTTTCGAAGCTCTTGAAGCAGCTCTTGCTCCGCGGTCCTGGGGCGGAAAGTCGGCTCTTCCTCGCTGTCCAAGCTTGACTCTGCATGGACTGAGGGGTCTTTCTGCCTATCATCCTCATCGAGAGTGTTTTCATCATCCAGCGGAGGCGGCTGTTCTTGGGAAGCAGCAACCACATTCAAGCCAGATTGGGCTTGGGATATGGTGGCCCCATCCTTGCTTTTGCTGCGAAGGTTGTCGCTGGGGCGCCCGCCCGCCATATAGACTGTATGGATAATATATCCAGCCTTCTTTTTACTATCGGCGGCTGATTTCATGGATCGCTGTCTTGACCCCTCTGTTTCGGTAACGGGCAGTCGATTGAAGGCGGCTGGCCTGGCCGGATTCTTGAATGGTGCTGACGCTTCCTTTTTGGTTTTGCCCTGCTGTTTTTGCGCGGCACAGAGCGCCTGATAGATTCTTGAAGAGACAGTGTGATACTTTTTCTGTTGGGGCCGGGACACGTCTCTTCATAGCAATGTTCGAACCGCTGTCTTCTTGATTCTGGCGGTCATAGCATTTTTCTGAACCCACTTCAGAGGTTCGAAGGAATTGCTGATTTTTACGGCCGCTGTCGCGGAGTAACCCTGCTCTTGGAACCTCACAAAATTCTACATGGCCGAAGTCTTGGCCCTCTTGTTGGCTCGATACCTGAGCCGCTTCTGCCTTAACTTTTCTGTTTTAAGCACTTGGTAGACTTTGGCTCTTCGGGAAGACGCCGTAGACCGAGTGGTAGATAGGCCAGAAAAGACGTCCAATCGTGCATTTGTTGGAGTCATCGCCTGAGCTCGTCCACAACGTTTGATGTTGCCCTTTGTACCGGAAGTCTTGCCCCCAGCTGGAGCACTAGAGAGTCGTTCAGACACCGTCTTAAGTTTCGGTTGTGGTGCCTTAGCGATCACAACATTCGGTCTCTTGCCCCTTGAGACTGGCTTGGCTACCTGTTTTTCTGGGATTTCTGCCAGATGAGCGCTTCCGGCGGAGTAGATGATGACGGAACCAAACTGGCGGGGCAGTTCCTCCCACTGTCGACTGAGGCTTGCGGGGAGAACCACACGAGTATTGATCTTGACCACGTACGGAATCGGAGGTAGGATCCATCTTAGGAGACATTGTCATTGAAAGTTGATTGCTGCATGGAAAAAAGATTATTTCAGTACAAACATCGGCATATATGTTAAATGAGTTCGCATGAACACTTGACCCGAGATATGGGAGGAGAGAAATGTCTCACCGGGCGTGCCAGAATCTGTAGGGTGTTTTTCGTCACCCCATTGAGATGGGAATGCACACGCGCTTGTCAGGCGCATTACAGAATCCCCCTGCCTAGGGTAGGCTGGGGTTTATTGATTGTGGGGATCCAAATCTCCTGCAGTCGCGGACTAAGCTGCAGTTAATTACCCCTCGCCTTTGGAGCGAGAGAACCTCCGATTGATGGGTCAAACAGGTCATGCGAACTCAATGTGCAGTGTTGTGCTTTGAAAGGGTTTTGGATATATCGGGGGCCCCACAGAGTTTTTACAGGGGTCCCGCTACCCGGATAGCAGGCTGGGGGTCAAGGGGGCCAGCAGCCCCCTTGCGGGGTGCGGGGCAGTGCCCCGTTAGAAATTTTTTCTAATGGGGGAGGTGTTTTTAGTGTGGAGTACATGTAAAATGAGGGGGAAAAGGCGTCCAAAGGACGCGTGAGCGCCAGCGCTTGGGCGCTTGGGTTAGCGCTAGGCGCTTGGGCGCTGGCGCTGGCGCTTTGGGTGCTAGAGCCTCATATACCCGGCACGTGGGCGCTCGAGCGCTAGTGCTCTGGGCGCTAGCGCTAGTGCCCGGCACGTGTGCGCTCGGGCGCTAGCGCCTCACGTGCCCGACACGTGGGCGCTCGGACGCTAGCGCCTCACGTGCCCGGCACGTGGGTGCTCGGGCGATAGCGCTTTGGGCGCTCGTGCGCTAGCGCCTCACGTGCCCGGCACGTGGGCGCTCGGGCGCTAGCGCCTCACGTGCCTGGCACGTGGGCGCTCGGACGCTAGCGAAAGGAGGGGGGTTTTTTACCCCAGAAATAGGAGTTAAACTCCAAAAAGAGGATTTTGAGTGGAGTTAAACTCCTGAAGGTCTGGATTAGGAATTAAACTCCTTTGAGGATTTGGGTCTTGGAGTTGAACTCGTTAAAAATCTTCAGAGGTTCTTCTCTCTTAAGCCTGGGATCTTCTCTTGAGCCTTGGATCTTTTCCAAAGTGGGCTTTTCGAAGATGGGTCTCCTTCTTCCTCCTCTTTGTTGGTTGGTTCTTGAAGAACAAGTGGGGTGAGATCTTAAAAACCTTCCCTTTTGAGATCTAATGGAAGATCTGAGCTCCCCTTTGTGGGTTTTATGGTGAAAACCTATTTAGTTTTGGAAAAGAAAGAGTAAAACTCTTGATTTAATTCAAAAGAAATAAAAAGGTTTAGAACCTTGAGGAAGGAGAAGGAGGCACAGACCTTGATTTTTTTTAGAGAGAGAAAAAAAGATCTTAAGATATTTTCATTATTTTTGCCTGTATAGGCTATACACTTTACATATAGCCCCCCGGATTTTACAAAATGGCATTTTGCCCATCACATGCCTCATGTGCTATTTCTTTTTGCACATAAGCCATGGGCTTTACAAAAATTTGGCTTTATGCCCATTTTTCTTATATTTATTCAAAAAAATAACAAAAGGAATACACCAAAATTATTTATTACAAAATTTTTTATTTTGGCATGGCGGAATGCCGGACACTTCGTGTTCGGGCTCGACCCGGGCATTGGCCCACTTGACCTGGGCTTAGGCCCATTTGGCTTCGGGTTGACTTTGATTTTGACTTGGTCAACCGGGGTGTAAATTTCGATCCCAACAGCCAAGTTGATTTATGGCACCGTATATCGGAGGTTTAGACAGATGCGGCCGTTATAGCAGACTTCGTCAGATTCCCCCTCGTGTACGAGGGGTTTTTGATTGTGGGGACGCTCTTCCCTGCAGGCGCAAGCCCCTGCAGTTAATTACGCTACCGCATAGCGGTAACCAATTTCTCCTTCTCCAGATGGTCACTTCGTGTCGTGTGTTTTTTTATTTTTGGTTTCCCGTAGATTGTATACGGAGACTAATTTATGTTGTCGCCCGTAAGGCGTGGATTAGTCCAAATCCGTATTTTCTTAGATTTGGATTTGGGTTGGTTTAAGGATCGTTAATCTTGTTTTAGATTAGGATCAACTTAAATGCTTGTTAAGGATACGTTAGTCTAATTTTAGACTAAGATCTACTTAACAAGACTTGAGGATCATATAGATCCAATGAAAGAGTATTTGGACTCTATCGTCTTAGTTTAGGGACATTGCGGTCCATAAGTTTAAGGACATCATAGTCCATGTTTAAAGACAGCATAGTCTGTAGAGTTTAACGACATCATAGTCTGTGGGGTTCTGGTTTAGCCAATTTGGGGATGGACCAAAAGTTATTGGTTATTGGGACCCTCCACCTCTCTAAAGACGTTGAAGATTTACAACGACACGTATCAGAGGTGTGGAGAGATGTACCCTTGAACCAGTGAATGTTCATCAAAGATTTAATAATCTTGTTTGGGAATAAGTCCAATAAAGAGCGCATGGGCTCAGTTGATTATGAGTTTGGCTAACTTGGGCTGAGCCCACTGAGTCTCTGTTATCTCGCTTCTTTTCTTTATAAAGTGCCAGACACTTGTTAGGACATAGTTCTTTCTCTGTGCACATACTGCTAAACATTTATTAGGGTACTGACACCCACTTTCTTTTTGTTTTCTATTGAGTGTTGAACATTCTTTATGGCGCTGGGCTTTATTTAAAGAACACTTTGTGTTCTCTCAGCGCACACGTGAGGAGAACGTGGTGCGCTTGGTGCTAAGCGCCAGACCTGGAGCGCTAAGGCGCTTCTTGTGAAATAGCACACACGTGAGGAGCACGTAGTGCGCTTCGCGCTGAACGTCAGACCTAGAGCGCTGAAGTGCTTCTTTTGAAATAGCGTACACGTGAGGAGCACGTGGTGCGCTTGGCGCTAGACTTGGAGCGCTGAAGCGCTTCTTATGAAATAGCGCACACGTGAGGAGCGTGTGGTGCGCTTGGCGCTGAGCGCCAGACTTGGAGCGCTGAAGTGCTTCTTTTGAAATAACGCACATGTGAGGAGCACGTGGTGCTCTTGGCGCTGAGCGCCAGAATTGGAACGCTGAAGTGCTTTTTGGCAGTTCTAGTCAGTTCTGTACTCTGAGAATTAAATTCTCGTTTATAAGAGACTTTGTCTCATGGATCTAAGAACTAAGTTCTTCTATGATCCCTTTTGTTTTTCTTTATGAGAGACTTTATCTCATGGATCTTAGAACTAAGTTCTTCTTTTTATGAAGAGATGCTATGATCTCTTCTGTTTTTGTGAGGGGTTTTGTCTTATAGATTTGTGATCTAGAAAAGAACTATGTTCTTATGATGTGAAAGTTAAACTCTCAAATATGGAGGAGATGTTATGATCTCTCTTCTTTTTCCTCACCTTGAAGAAGGTTCTTCTTCTTAGAGCTTGCTCTTCTTTTTTTCTTTTCTGAGAATTTGAAGTTTATGGAGGGTTCCTCCGTTTCTCTTTCTTTTTTTAGAAAGAATGATCATTGGTCGTTGGGACCCACCATCTTTCCGACGACACTGAGAGATTACAACGCCATATATCGAAGGTGTAGAGGGATGTACCCTTTGAACCATGTCCCATTCATCAGTGGGGAAGAACGGGTTGGAGTTTAAGCTTCTCGCTGCTGAAAAAGGCTTCTTTGCGTTTGCGCACGTGCGTCGCATGTGTTGGGCGCACATGTTTCCACGTAGCGCACATGGAGCTTGCGCATATGTGCATTATGGGGGGGCAGCTATGGCCCTAACTTGGAGAACTAAGCTCCTTTGAGGATTGAATCCTCACAGGTGGTGCGCACGTGCGTTGCACGTGGTGCGCACATGGCGGGACACGTGCGTTGCACATGGCGCACATGGCGCTTGCGTATATGTGCATTATGGGGGGTAGCTATGGCTCATTTGAGGATTGAATACTCGCACGTGGTGCGCACGTGCGTTGCACATGTTTGGCTCACGTGCGTTGCACATGCCGCGCATGTGGCGGGCGCACGTGCATTGCACGTGGCGTATACGGCGCTTGCGCATATGCGCATTATGGGATGCAGCTAAGGCCCTAATTTGGAGAACTAAGCTCCTATAGAGAACTAAGCTCCTTTGAGAATTGAATTATCTCACGTGCGTTGCACATGTCTGGCTCACGTGCATTGCACGTGGCGCGCGTGTAGTGGGCGCACGTGCATTGCACGTGGTGCACATGGCGCTTGCGCATATGCGCATTATGAGGGCCAGCTATGGCCCTAACTTGGAGGACTAAGCTCCTATAGAGAACTAAGCTCCTTTGAGAATTGAATTCTCATCATTTTCTAGGAGGTATCCCCTCTTATTTATATAGGAGTGGTAGAGAAGAGATCTCTCTTTTTCCCGATGTGGGACTAAAAATGTAACCTCCATGTAGTAGAGCATTACTTAGATTATACGTGCATAGCACATTTGCTCATAACTTTTGATCACGGACGAATTATGAGGTCTATAATATATCAAATCGAAGGATTTTTCGAGACGCTTTCGATACCATCAGAATTTAGCTGGTTCTCATTCGGGAGGTTGTCAAAGTATAGCTCAGAAAATACTGGTTTGCATTTTCTTAAGCTATCGCTGCCATTTGATACCTTGGGCTCTTTTGCGCAGAAATTTTTGGCGAGAACAAATGCCCCCCACTACTTTGCCCACGTAGGTATGCACATGGGTTAAGTAGTGCAAAGTAATACATAGTGTATGACCGGTTTCGGGCTGGTATATAACTTTTAGAATATTGGTCTGAGAAGTTAGCGAGCGGACACAAACGTCGTCATCTATCATTGACTCAAATCTCAACTCTTAAGGGATATAGTTCCAACCCTTAGGCCCATGAGCTGCACCCTTTTGTTTCTTTATGTCTTAATCTGGCGCAAAGTAGTTTATATACTCATTTCGGAGCTTATAGTTTATTCACTCATCCCGGAGTCTTTAATTTATGAACTCATTTCGGAGCTTGTAGTTTACCTCATTTAGGCTTGTAGGCAAACTTGTCATAACATTACAGTTAACCCCTGCTCTTTATGATAGAGGTCCGTTAGGGTCTGTGGTCCTAGGGTTTTTGTCCGTCGTACCGTCGCGTTGGCTTATGCATTCCCCGATATGTAGTCTTGCTGTTCGAGTAGCCGCGCGACTGTCGTGTCTCTGATCCCTTCGAGGCTGGACAAGACATCTTCAAATAATCTCCCAGGTCATATTACCATCGGGAAAGCATATTCTCCCTAGAAATTATGAGGATTTCTAAGTGTTCATCGCCTCCGTGAGTCGCAAGGATCTCACTCGGGTATTTTTTTCCTTACGAATCGTGAGGACCCGTAAGTAGCTTCTTCATTTCAGTGGCATGTAACTTCGGCGAATGTGGCCCGTAGATAATCCATCTTGACTTCCTTGTAGGGCAGTGATGGCTTAGGAAACAGGTTTGGATATGTCGCCTAAGACTTTTCAACTTTATGAGCCGTGAGGGTCTTATAAGGACTTTTCTCCCTACGAGTCAAGAGGATCTCATAGGTGTAATTTTTCCTTGGGAATCGTGAGGATTCCTAAGTGAGTTTTCTCTTGAGAGTCATAAGGATCTGACAAGAGAATTTTCTCCCTTACAAGTCGAGAGGACTCGTAAGTAGTTGTTTCCCACCTCGTCGATGTTCAATTTCGAAGAGTGCGGCCCATAGATAGTCCATCTTGACCTCCTTGTAGGGCAGTGATGGCTTAAGAGACAAGGTTAGGATCTGGCACCAAAGACTTTTCAACTTTATAAGCCATGAGGGTCCCATAAAGACTTTTCTCCCTACGAGTCAAGAGGATCCCGTAGGTGTCTTTTCTCCTTAGGAGTCGTGAGGACTCCTAAGTGCGTTTTCTCTTGAGAATCATAAAGATCCCATAAGAGAATTTTCTTTATGCGAAGGGACACTGATTTCCCTGGGGTCGAGACGAACCGAGAGATTCCTGCAAAGACATTGATTTCCTTGCGGGTCGACGCGAATCGAGAGGTTCTTTCCAAGGACGCTGATTTCCATGAATCGAGAGGTTTTTTCCAAGGACACTGATTTCCCTGGGGTTGAGACGAACCGAGAGATTCCTGTAAAGACACTAATTTCCTTGCAGGTCGACGTGAATCGAGAGGTTTTCGCCAAGGACGCTAATTTTCCTGAATCGAGAGGTTTTTGCCAAGGACGCTGATTTCCCTGGGCTCGAGACGAATCGAAAGATTCCTGCAAAGACACTGATTTCCTTACAGGTCGACGCGAATCGAGAGGTTCTCGCCAAGGACGCTGATTTTCCTGAATCGAGAGGTTTTTGCCAAGGACACTGATTTCCCTGGGGTCGAGACAAATTGAGAGATTCCTGCAAAGACACTGATTTCCTTGCGGGTCGACGCGAATCGAGAGGTTCTCGCCAAGAACGCTGATTTCCCTGAATCGAAAGGTTTTTGCCAAGGACACTGATTTCCCTGGGGTCGAGACGAATCGAGAGATTCCTGCAAAGACATTGATTTCCTTGCAGGTCGACGCGAATCGAGAGGTTCTCGCCAAGGACGCTGATTTCCCTGAATCGAGAGGTTTTTGCCAAGGACACTGATTTCTCTGGGGTCGAGACGAATCAAGAGATTCCTGCAAAGACACTGATTTCCTTGCGGGTCGACGCGAATCGAGAGGTTCTCTCCAAGGACGCTGATTTCCCTGTATCGAGAGGTTTTTGCCTAGGACACTGATTTCCCTGGGATTGAGACGAATCGAGAGATTCCTGCAAAGACACTGATTTCCTTGCGGGTCGACACGAATCGAGAGATTCTCGCTAAGGACGCTGATTTCCCTGAATCGAGAGGTTTTTGCCAAGGACACTGATTTCCCTGGGGTCGAGACGAATCGAGAGATTCCTGCAAAGACACTGATTGTCTTGTGGGTCGACGCGAATCGAGAGGTTCTCGCCAAGGACGCTGATTTCCCTGAATCGAGAGGTTTTTGGCTGACTTGTTTCTGAGACGGAGCGTTGATCCGGCGGGGAGGTCATTGGTTGACTTGTTTCCGAGACGGAGCGTTGATCCGGCAGGGAGGGGAGGTCATTGGTTGACTTGTTTCCGAGACGGAGCGTTGATCCGGCGGGGAGATCATTGGTTGACTCTAGGTTGTCTGTGGACGGTAGAGTTTTGGAACCAGGGACTTTGTCATGGCTCCACTTTGTTGATGTCGCGTCCGAATCCTGCTGGAATGAGGAGGAACGCCGTTGTTGTTCTTCTGGGATGCAGATGTTGCCGTCGAGATCTGACTCTCCTTTTGACAAGGTCTGGTGTGGAAATGTGGTCCCCCTTTTGTTTATGCCTATGGATTGTATACAGGGGTTAGTATGGACTTACCTGTAGGGCAGAAGCTTCATTCTTTCATTTTTTTCCTTTCCGCGATGCTCTATCATTTCAGTTTTTTATATCGCGAAAGTCGCGATTGCCCAATCATTTCGGCTATTTTTCGCAGTGCCCAATCATTTCGGCTATTTTTGTATGCATATATTTTACTCGCTGATTTTTATTGTGAGTTGTCCAAACATTTCGGCTATTTCATATGCATTTTTTTTAGTATGGAACTCCAGATCTGATACCAATCTTAGCATCAGCATCGCTACGACTGGAATGTTGCCAGGAGCGAATCATCATTTGCCGTGAAAGGACTTAGAATTTGATACCGATGTAGGCATCAACATCGCTACAACTAGGATATTTCCAGGAGAGAATCATCATTTGCCTTTGTCGACTTAAACAAAGGTGGCTTAGCAAATAGGGTTAGAATCCTATCGACTGAGGCTTTTGAGTTTATGAGCTGTAAGGGTCTCATAAAGGTGTTTCTCCCTACGAGTCGCGAGAATCTCTTAGGTGCATTTTCTCCTTAGGAATCATGAGGATTCCTAAGTGTGTGTTCTCTCATAAGTCGTAAGGATCTTACAAGAGTGTTTTCTCCTTATAAGTCGAGAGAACTTACAAGTGTCGTTCACCACATGAGGACATCTCGTGCCGTTGGTAGGACTCGGCAAGGACATGCTTATTTGTGCCCGTGGTTTGTATACAAGGGTTGGTACTGAACTGCTTGTAGGGCAGTCTGGGAAAAGTGATGGCTTAGGAACAGGTTCAGATCCCTGTAGCTTAAAGCTTTTAAATCTTATGAGCCGTGAGGGTCTCATAACAGGGTTCTCCTTACGAGTCGTGTGGATCTCGTAAGTATAATTTCTCCTCAGGAATTTTAGGGATCTCTAAGTGTGTTGCTCCCTTGTGAGTCATAAGGATCTCACCCAGGTATTTTCTCCTCACAAGGTCGAGAGGACCTTGCAAGTGTGCATAAATTTTTTAACGAGTCTGTGCCCTTTCGGATTTTCACAAACTCGCCGGTAACCCTGCTGCTTTTACTCACGGAGCCCTTTCGGGTTTTCATCCGTGCCCATTTTGCTCATGGGCGTACCATTTTTTTTGTCATGTCGGCTTGGGGATGCCGGGTTTTGTAGTAGTTTAAAGACGTTTCGGTCCGTAGCTAGTTTCAGGACTTTGCGGTCCGTTGTTAGTTTAGGGACGCTTCGGTTCGTTGTTAGTTTAGGGACGTTTCGGTCCGTAGCTAGTTTTAGGACATTACAGTTCATTATTAGTTTAGGTACGTTTCGGTCCGTCGTTCATCTTGTATGCACGTGTATTTGTCACGTGACGGGATACATAACGATAAAGTGCGATACACCCATTTAGGGTGTGATTTGGTTTCGTTTGGGTGTTTTGTGATCCATCCCTACCGCGACTTCTTCCACTTTACGTTGACGCCTGGCTTTTTCGAATATGGCCATTTTGCGTTCTCGATCAACTTTTCTCTTCTGACGGGCTTCGTTTAGCAGCACGTCAATCAGCTTATCGGACGGTTCCAAGGATTTTGGTGCCGATTCTGACCCTAGCTCCTCTATGTTATCTTCTAATGTTGAGTGAGCTTCTTCATCATTTAGTGACGAATGAAAGATCATATGACAAATTGCCACGTAATCCTCGGGTTCTTCTGACGAGTCGTTTCCCTCGTCATTGTCATCATCTCCGCCCTCAAGGATATGGTTGAGAACTCTTGGAGTGTGACTGGGGTTCGCGCCTTCTGGTTATATTCTTCCAACGCGTCAATATGCTTTTGCAGGTCCGTGCGTTTGTCGTCAGACTGCGCGGGCTTTTTGGTCTTCTTCTTCTTTTTCGAAGACTTCGACGGCTGGGCCTGGGTATTTTGCCCATTACTACCAACTCCCGGTGTTGGGCGCGGCTTCAGCATCCCTTCAATAATCTCAGGCTCCAGCGGGCTCCTCCACCTAATCGCCGGACATGCTTGTAAATCCTTCAGCATTCTTTTCGTTTTGGCTGAAAGGACAACTTCACACGGAGCTTCCTGTATGAATGAGCATGATGCCCCCGGCGTGTCTACCCTTTTAGGAGTGTGCTGTTGTGGCGGATTTACCTTCCAGTTTTCGGACAGCGCGAACTTGCCCTGTTGGTACTGGTCTTCAACCCAGTTTTTGAAGACGTAGCAGTCTTCAATCGGATGGCCCAATATTCAGTGGTAGGGGTAGTAATTGGGATTGTTGACGTCGTTCGGTTGCGGTGGGTGTCTCGACTCCGGTAGAGTGATGATCCCGTTGCGCACTGCCAATTCGAACAGTCTCCTTGTTTTATCCTAGGGAAACGAGTAAGGACGTCTCAACTTCTCATCGAGGGATTGCCGCTTGTTGTTTTGGCGAACAACCGGTCTTGGGCCACTCAGCTGTTGCTGAGCATTGGCGATGAAGGTCGCTTTCCCTTTCCCTTTTTCATTCCGAGGCTCCGTCTTTGAAGAGGAAGGCCTATGACCCATCTGGTCCATTTGGGCTAGCTTGTCAATCAAGGCCTGGAAGGTGGTTGGCTTGAAAAACATCATGAATTGGGATATGGTCGCCTGTGGATCGAGGGTTCCCACAAACATGCCTACTGCAGGAGCCTCTTCTATGCGTTGTTCGCACTTCGACCATAGGTTGAGCCATCGAATTGCATACTGAACCCATTTCTCTCCCGGCTTCACCCTGGCATTGATCAACGCCTTGATTGGGGTGCATTCGCTAGCGCTTGCGAAACGTGGGTGAATAACAGCTCCATCTCCATGAATGTTTTGACGTAGTCGTTGGGAAGCTCCGAATACCATTCGAAGGCCGTCTCCGCCAAGCTGCCGATGAATTGGCGAAGCAGCAGCTTATCGTCACCTCCAGTATTACCGCAGAGAGCCCGGAACTGGGCGACATGCTGGTGGGGGTTGCATGTCCCCTTATATACATGAAATTTAGGGATTGTGTATCCTGGCGGGTAATTAATCTGATCGTACTAGCTGGGATAGGGTCGCCCGGTTCTGACGACTTGGCCGGCAGCTTCGTTCGCTTGATGGGCTCGTATCTGTTGAGATATATAATCATCGAGCGCAGCTTTCGAGATTGTTTCCTCCTTTGTTGCTGAAAAGGCCAGAAGAGGGTTTGATGTCTCCCCTATACCGTCTTCAATTATTTCTGTAGGATCTTCGGCTGGAGGGTCTGGCTGGATCATCATGCCTACCATATCTTGGAACAAAAGCGCTATTTGTTTTATTTTGGCCGCTTGTTCCGCGGCCTTTTTGTCTTTCTTCTCGAGGATTCTGCGGAGGAATTCGGCATCGGTTTCCTGTTCCTGACGTTGCTCCGACGATGTTTCCAGGCTTTCTTTTGGCCCAGCGAGTGCGACCATCTTCGTTAGCATCTTTTGGAGCTTTTGCTGTTGTTGCTCCTGCGCCTTTGTCACAGACCGTGTGAGTGGTCGATGACCCGTGGAGATACGGCTATCCTCTTTTCCAGACGCCATGTAAATGGTGTGCACTATCATGCCCCCAGGCTTGGGGCGTTTGGATTCAGTGCCCTTGAGATTGGTCGCAGATACGGGGATTTTCTCTGGCCTTCTCCTTTTGTGGGCGGTCGAAGTTAAGGGGGCAGTTGCAGCAGGCACCCAAGTAGATGACACCTTCTGTGGTACGACAGGGTGGTCCTTCTCTTGCCGCACCTTCATCTTCTTCTGTCAGTGGGGGTAGTTTTGGTCAACTACAGAGTCTTGGACTCTTCGCCAAACCCTATGGATTTTGGAGGACAGCCGTTGAGGAGGCTGTTCTGACTTCGGCTTTGTAACGTTCTCCACAGGTGGAGGAGTCTTCTTCAGTGTAGCGGTTGGAGAGTTCTTGCGCACCCTCTTAAGTAGTTCAAAGCCGTTCCCAGTAGGAACAGCAGCATCAATTTCCACCATTGGAGCTGGCGGAGTCAGTCCAGAAGGGGAACTGCCCGCGAGTGTTAGGTCGTGGGTTGGTGTTCAGCCTTTTTATGTGATGATTGCGCATCGAGTGTAAGTCGAGTAACAGCCAAGTGTAGCAAGGTCGGTACCCTCCCTTTCCTCGGAGTCAAGGTGGCGATCGTTCATCCCACATGGACAAGCCAAACATGAGTATGTTCGGTGGCCTCTTGGTGAGGGATTTAGATTCTTAGCGTTGATGGGTAGGAAGCTACCCTCTAGGGATAGACCGGACATGAAACTGCTCGGTGGTCTCTCTATGGGGGCTTTAGATTCACAGCGTTTGTTGGGTAGGAATCTACCCGCTGTAGATGGGCCAGCAGGAAATTACTCGGCGGCCTCGTGAAGTGGGCTTTAGATCCTTAGCGTTGTTGGGTAGGAAACTACCTGCTAGGGATGGACCGGGCAGGAAGCTGCTCTGTGGCCTCGTGATGAGGGCTTTAGATCCTTAGCGTTATTGGGTAGGAAACTACCTGGTAGGGATGGATCGGGTAGGAAGCTGCTCGGTGGCCTCGTAATGAGGGGTTTAAATCCTTACCGTTGTTAGGTAGGAAACTTTCCGCTAGGAATGGACGGGCAGGAAGCTGCTCGGAGGCCTCGTGATGAGGACTTTTAAGACTCCCTTGGGCCCTCATGGGGTGTCGTTCCAACTTCCATGGGCCACATTGGCGGGCAGCAACTGGCATGGCCGACACGTGGCAGTTTTTTATCGGGAAATTAAGATATCCCGTGATTTGCGTCGCTGCGTGAGTAAGTTTCGGCCGCTGAAGCTATAAATAGCGAAGGTACGTTGGCTTCTTCTCCATCCTGCATTCCCTTGAAGATGTCTGGGCATATATTCCTCATCAGGGAGATCATCTCTCGTGATGATTTGTACCTGTACTGATTTGATCGCTCCGAGCACACGTACGAAGCGGTGATAGACCGCGTGGAGGGCCACTTTGGGCTCCTGCTTCCCTGGTTATCCGCCCTTCTCCAAGTGCTCATGTACGCGATCTGGAGGATGTCCCCGGGTCTGCATAACGCCTTATCTCCACAGCTAAGGGACGAGGCGCTCGACAAGGTGCATACGCTCTACCACCTTGGCCTGATCTCGCAGAGCGGGTGGGAGCGGTCAATGGGTCTTTTTCTGGAGTGTTTCCAGAAAAGGAAGATCGTTGCCTCCTGCGTGGCAGATCAAGCCCCCTGAGCTTTCATGGCATCCAGGGTCCACGAGCACCGGCAGAGGGAGAGGGCTGAGGAAGCTTGGGCTCAGCTGCAGGAGATTTCCTCGGAGTACCATCAGCGGTGCCTTCTTGATCCCCGCCCCCTATAGTGTAATTATTGTAAGCCTGGAGAGCCTATAATACCCTTTAATCAATAAAGTTTTTTTTTGGCAGTAGTGTGTTGTCTCCTTTTTGAGGTGTATTGTCTCTTTTTATCTCCTCAGTATATTTTACACAAATTTTAAAACAAACCTAAGGGTCTCGGAACCGAGAAAAGAAACAAAAGTTATGCAAAAGTTCTCCTTTATAAGAGGACCTAGCTTAGGAGATTTAATTCAACGTCAACAAGAATTATATTATTTCAAAAGAAGAAGGCATGCTTATTTGTACAATTTGAGTTTTTCGGCATTGTAGGGCCGAAGAAACTTACACCCCCCGGCGTCTTGTAAGCGATACGCTCCACCGGGCAATACTTCTGCTACGAGGAATGGTTCGTCCCATTTCGGGGAGAATTTATGCAGCCTTTCTTGGTCCACAAACTCGTTCCTTTGTAGGACCAAATCTCCCATCTTGAAAGCCCGATGTTTAACTCGGGCGTTATAGTAGCGATCGATTTGCTGTTGATAGGTGGTTGCTCTGATCTGTGCTCGATCCCACTTTTCCAATAATACGTCTAAGTTGGTCCGGAGTGCCGAGGTGTTCGCTTCATCATCGAAGTGTTCAAATCTATAACTGGTCAATCCGATCTCAGCCGGGACCATCGCCTCGGTACTATAGCAGAGGCTGAATGGGGTTTCTCCCATGGGTGTTTTCTTCGAGGTCGGCAATGCCCATAGCATCCACGGCAATTCGTCAACCCAGCTGTCATGTCTTCCTCTAGTGAGCCCTGAGTCCTCATATAACTCCTCGGTTTGCTACCTCGTCTTGTCCGTTGCATTGCAGATGAGTGACCGTGGCAAACTTCATTAGTATGTGGTAGTCGCTACATAACTTTGTCGTTTTCGAAGTTGGTCCCGTGGTCGGTAATGATGCACCTCGGGATTCCAAATCGAGTGATGATGTTGTTTTGCAGGAACTTTAAAGTAGAGGCGGCGTCTGGTTTTCTGATGGGCACAGCCTCTATCCACTTCATTAAGTAGTCTACCGTGGCAAGAATGTATTTGTGTCCGCCAGTGCCGGTGGGGAGTTGGCCCGCCATATCCATCCCACATTGTGCAAATGGCCAAGGGGAACTGATGGGTGTTAGCTCGGTAGCGGGGAGACGAGATATGTTGCCGTGGAGTTGGCAGTCCTTGCATCTTCTTGTAAGTCCACGTTGTTCATCCCGGTTCTTACGGGGTGGCGGAAACGACGAAAAACAATGATTTGGCGCAAGGCAACATGGACTTAAAGCATGGATCTTTGCTAAACTAGTAACTAGTAAACTACAAGAGGCTTTAACTACTATGCTGTAGAAAGTATACCTTACGAAACCGGTCCTTCGGGTCTTCATACCGCTGTCCCGCTCGTCCATCCAAGCTCCAAGCGTCGATCCGGATCTTGGGCACCTCCGCGGCCTTCTTGAGTCGAAGACGATCCACCCGAGAGATGTACACCGAGCTCCACCTCAAGCCGAGGCAACTAGGGCAAAGAGATTGCTAGTCAAGAAGCCCTAGGATGTGTAGAGGAGATGTGTGGATGTGTTTGTCTTGTGGAATCCTTTTTCTCTCAACACATGAGATCAAAGGAAGAATCAAGAGGAGGAGGAAGGAGGAGCAACCATGGAAATGTTTCTCATTTCTTTTCTATGAGAGAGAATGAGAATGAACAAATGAAAAACTTAACCAAGAGAAAAAACACAACCATGGTTCAATAATGCAAAACATTATCATTACTAATCCCATCAAGATAAAGTTGATGGCTACAAATGACATGACCATTATCATAACAAAAAGAAAAAGAAAACCAAAGAATACTTTAGACCTTTCAAGAAGATCCTAGTCAACTTTGGTCAAACGGTCAACAAAGTCAAGATGGTCAAATGGTCAATGTAATTAGCCATAACAAAATTATCAATAAATGGATTAGTAAATAATGTCCCCGGCTCATAATGGTTTTGACCAAACCAACTGTCAAAACCCTAATGAGGCACCTCCTCCTTCTCCACTCCGCAAATCTGTGCATACACACCCGCATCCGCATTCCGTAGAATGCGAATGCACAAAAGACAAAACAAATCCATCTGTGCAATACTAGAATCCGGCTTAAACCAAAGCCCACTAGTATTGCCTGCCCGAACAACATACGCACACAAGTGTACGCAAGTGATCGCAGCCCTGCCGTAAAACCATACGGCCTCTACACGTTTCGCTCAATGCAGGGAAACTCTCTGTGTGGGACTCTAAAGACTCGACACTACGCTGGCAGTGGGTTTAACCACAGACCGCAAGCGGCACTAGCTGTACGTAACGGTCCCCAGGTAGATGTCGATAAGAAGGCCGATGAGGTAAACCCATCCGAACTCCTACTGAGCCTGTATGTGACAATCTCCGTACAGTCCGGTCTGTTCGTCTGATACATCGCATGGCGGGCCTAGGGGGGCGGTGAACGTCAGTCCCCTAATAGCGGTACAAGTCATGTCGGAGTGTAGCCCAAAACACCCTAAGATAACACTGGAAACCTACCAGTATATCTCGCTTGCCCTGGCCAGGGACTACTCGTGTAATGGCTCTCCTAGACACAGCGCGATGTCAACCCCCAATACCGGGAGAGACGAATCCTGTCTAACCGTCACTGCCTCCAAGTGCTTCGGGACAGCACCCAACTACTACCTGTTTGCACGACTCCTTTGAGCCGTGGTAGGGTAGTAATCTAAGTACAGTGGGAACACACTCGAGGCGAAGCGACAGTGTCAAGTCGGCGGACTAAGCTGTACTCATGTCACCTGGGAACTGATAACTGACGATAGGTATAATACCAACCAATAGTTCCCGACGAGTCCTGTCCAGTGTACTCGTAACCTAACGAGCACCCGCATACTATCTCAAGTACGACGTACTGACGGCTGTGGGAAAGACCGTCTCCCCCGCTGGGATGAGAAGCGCATACGCTAGTCTACTCCGGAGTATCGATGCCCTGTCTCGATAGTCCTACGACTAGGGACCTGTATAAGGATGTGCTTATGGATTACCCAGCCCCCACGAGTGTGAGCACCATCACAACGCTGGTAATCAAGCAAAGATCCCAAGGGCTCTACTAATATGTATATAAGCGATATGCTAAAAGAAACACATGCACATATTGAAGTAGAGACAAACCAAGTAGCATACTACCATTTTGAGCAAGATTGTCTATACAACTGTGAATATCCCAAGCTTCCATTAAGTAATATACAAGATAGTATGATACAGTAATGGCCTCTATGGCATATACACTAACAATCTCCCACTTGCACTAAGGCCATGTACTGGCGTATCGAAGACCTATCATCTCGATCAGCCGCTCGAACTGAGTCTGGGGTAGGGCCTTCGTGAGTGGATCTGCAGTGTTATTCTCCGTATTTACTCTCTTCACCTCGATCTCCCGGCGATCAACGATCTCCCTGATCAGGTGGTACCGCCTCAAAATGTGCCTGGACTTATGATGGGACCTGGTTTCCTTCGCCAAAGCTATGGCGCCGTTGTTGTCGCAATACAGCGGTATTGGATCAACAATGGTAGGAACCACCTGAAGCTCCGTGAGGAACTTCTTCATCCAGACAGCTTCCTTTGCGGCATCGCAAGCAGCTATGTACTCCTCTTCCATAGTTGAGTCTGCAATGGTCTCCTGCTTGGAACTCTTCCAGCAAACCGCCCCTCCATTGAGGGTAAAGACATAACCCGACATGGACTTGGAGTCATCCTTGTCACTCTGGAAGCTGGAGTCAGCAAAGGCCTTGAGCTGGAGGTCTTTTCCGCCATACACCAAGAACATCTCCGTAGTCCTTCTCAGGTACTTGAGAATGTTCTTTACCGCTATCCAGTATTTCTCCCATGGGTTCGACTGATACCGGCTTACAACGCTCAATGCGTATGCTACATCTGGTCTGGTACATAACATCGCATACATTATAGAGCCTACCGCAGAAGCCTAGGGTATAATAGACATGCGATCCCTTTCCAAATCAGTCTTGGGAGACATCTCTTTGGAGAGGGTGATCCCGTGACAAGCCGGTAGATTACCGCGCTTGGAATCTTCCATACTGAATCTTTTCAGTATGGTGTCGATGTACCTTGACTGTGAAAGTCCCAACATCCTCTTAGATCTATCACGATAGATCTGGATCCCCAGAATGTAGTTGGCATCGCCCAGGTCCTTCATGGAGAACCTCTGCGACAAGAATCCTTTGACTGACTGTAGCATAGGAATATCATTTCCTATTAGGAGAATGTCATCCATGTACAAGACGAGGAATACCACAGTTCTCCCTACAATCTTACTGTAAATGCATGGTTCATCTGGGTTTTTGATAAAGTTGAATTCTTTGACAGTATCATCGAAGCAGATGTTCCAACTCCACGATGCCTGCTTTAGTCCATAAATGGACTTGAGCAACTTGCACACTCTACCGCTGCTCCCACTCTGAATGAATCCCTCCGGCTGATCCATATAGACGCACTCTTCTAAATTTCCATTTAGGAAAGCCGTCTTTACATCCATCTGCCAGATTTCATAATCGTGGAAGGCAGCAATGGCAAGAAGGATCCGAATGGATTTCAGCATAGCTACCGGAGAAAAGGTCTCGTCATAGTCCAAACCAGGTCTTTGACGAAAACCCTTTGCAACAAGTCAAGCTTTATAGGTCTCAACCTGCCCATCTACACCAATCTTCTTTCTGAAGATCCATTTGCATCCTACGGGTTTTACCCCTTCTGGAGCAAAGTCCAAAGTCCAGACTTTATTGGTGTACATAGACTCCATCTCGGCCCGCATTGCATCCAGCCATTTTACCGAGTTGCCGCTCTGAATGGCTTGCTGGAAGCTAGTAGGCTCACCATAATCCATAGTGCAATCCTCTCTATCCCCGTCTATGAGAAAACCGTAGTATCTCTCGGGCGGATGAGACTGCCTACTACTCCTGTGGAGTGGCGCTGGGATGTCCGGTTCTCTTGAAACTTCTGGTTCCTTCAAGCTTTCAGTAATAGTTTGTGGTTCCGGAATTTCTTCCAGTTCTATTGCGCTCCCACTTATCTGATTTTCTAAAAATTCAGTTTCCAAGAAGTGGGCATGCTGAGAAACAAAAACCTTTTGCTCCTCTACGGAATAGAAAAGATACCCCCTGGAGTTCTTTGGGTATCCCACAAACTTACACAGTACTGAGCGTGCCTCGAGCTTGTCCGCATGCTGCTTTTTTACAAAAGCTGTACATCCCCATGTCTTAAGGTACTTAAGACAGGGTTTCTTCCCACTCCACATCTGATATGGGGTGGTAGGCACAGTCTTGGTTGGAGCCTTGTTCAAGAGATATGCTGCTGTTTCTAGCGCATATCCCCAGAAGGATCGCGGTAACTCAGCCTTACTCATCATGGAACGAACCATATCCAATAGGGTTCAATTCCTCCTTTCCGATACACCATTGTGTTGTGGTGTGTATGGAGGAGTAAGCTGAGAGAGAATTCCATTCTCTTTTAAGTAGCCCAGAAACTCGGCACTCAAGTATTCACCACCTCGATCAGATCTCAGTGCCTTGATACTTTTTCCTGTTTGTTTTTCAACTTCATTCTTGTATTCCTGAAATTTCTCAAAGGCCTCGGATTTGTGCTTCATCAAGAAGACATGCCCATACCTAGAGAAATCATCTGTGAAAGTAATGAAGTATGAATAACCACTTCGCGCATGTGTAGACATTGGACCACACACATCACTGTGTATGAGTCCCAAGAGCTCGCTTGCTCTTTCTCCGTGTCCAGTGAACGGAGTCTTTGTCATCTTTCCCATGAGACAAGATTCACAAGTGGCATAAGACTGATACTCGAACGGATTCAAGTATCCCTCTTTATGTAACTTTGTCAACCGTGTTTCATTAATGTGACCCAGTCTACAATGCCATAAGAAAGCCTGATTTGTTTCCGGAGACTTTCTTTTAAGTGTGTTCTGGACACTGAAAACCTGAGCTTGATTTAACACGTATATTCCGTTTTGTAATGTACCTGACCCAATCAGAACTTGATTTAGGTGGATATTTACTACATCGCTTACAAAAGTAAAGTCATACCCTTCCTTAGAAAGTAAGGATACAGATATGATATTACAAGTCGCACCTGGTATATAAAAACAGTCACGCAGAATCAATATCTGCCCAGTTGTCAGTCCTAGATGATATTCCCCTACGGATTCAGCATACATGCTCATTCCGTTAGCAACCCTGAGAGTCATATCACCTTTCCTGATAACCCTACGGTTTCTCAGAGCCTGTAACGAATTACAGATATGAGATCCTGATCCGGTATCCAATACCCAGGAAGTAGAGTTAACTAACATACAGTTCTCTATTACAAACACACCCGAAGCCGAAGCCACAACATGCTTCGAATTTTGGCTGCTGGCTTTGCAAGCCCTGCAATCCTTCTGCCCATGTTCATTCCTGTAACAATAGGAACATCCCTCTTTTACTACATCCATTCCCAAAACTTCTGCCCTTCCCTTTCTTTCTACATCCCTGGTTTCCTTCAGGGTAGTAGGTAGGGACAGTAGAACTAAGTCAGCATCTGACCCGTTCTTCAACGTGGTCTTTAGGTCCGTGAGCTCGAAAGAGCTGGTCTCTGTAAGGACGTTGCCCCCTACAGATGACCCGATAGCTAATCTCGCTGGAAGCAATTCGTTCGAGGTCTCATATCTTGCGATACGAGATTGCTCTCCATATAAATCTTTGTTATGGAGGAAGATAGAAACTAAGTCCATCTTCTCGTGCTGCCTCTGGTATGCACCATCAACTGAGGCTAACACGAGGCACTTGGCTTTCGCGTATTCCTTTTCCGATGTCTCGCGGATATGAATATCCGTGACAAGGGAAACTAGACCTGAGACGGCAGGGGTTGGATCAGTCAAGAGGTGTCCCAGCATGTCATGGGCAATGGACATCTGGACAGACCTTTGCCAGTCATAACAGTCAGATTCAGTCATTTTATTATCTAGATGTAACCTAGGTGCGGTCACTGGGTCGCTGCAATTAAAAGAGAGAGAAGAAAACACTCAGCATGATGCTCTTGCAAATTTAGATTGGTTTTTAATTTATCTAAACAGGATGGCTCCCACTGTCTCTCGAATCCCTCCTCAAACCATAAAGGAAGAATTAGTCAGGATCAATCTCACCGTACAATACTTGCTTAACCGTTCAGCCAGGCCAGTGTCGGTACTTCGAGGGAGGTTTTCCAACGCTTTCGCGAAGTTCCTTAATTAAGTAACCTCTTTTCCCTGTGGGCGTAGCCCCGCTAACACCTTTCTAGACACCTACTTGGTTTATAGCATTGATCGTTAAGTGAGAAAGTTCCCGAGGAGTAGCATATACTCACAGTAGGATCGGGATCCAAATATCATCGCGTGACAAAACTGAAGGAATCCTACCAGAATCATCACACTCCAAATGGTATGCAGCGCTAGCAAGTTTCAGTACTTTTGAAACTCCCGATGTGGATTTTTGTCCCATGCTCTTATGACCTTGACTTTGGCCAACAAATCATAAGTCACATGTCAAGTTCTACCCGTCATTATCCAGGTTAATTTGAACCCACCCGCACATACCCTTGACTTTGGCCAACAAGGCAGTACGACTGTCCCAAACCAACGCATCTATCTATGCTACATATGAATACCCAATAGATACCAAACACTGTGCCTTGACTTTGGCCAACAAATACAGCTTGAATACTATTGACTATCCATACGAAATGACGGAGGGCTACGGATGGTTTTGGCGAAACCGTGATCGTAGTGAACTTGATATAATCGATGGAACGAGATAGCTTTTAAAAGGAGTGGTTCAAGCTCCGCGTTTAAAATGCTGGTTTTTTAAAAGAACCGAGTGGTTTTCAAAGTGTTCCAACGACTTTTACTTGGTTTATTTTCTTGCATTAGTTCTTTTAATGCGTCCCATCATTTAATCCTACCATTGCAGAAAACAACCAAAATATGACGTACGCTTATGCCATTCGCATTCACCACGGGGCCCCGTCATCACCCGTTAGGTTACTTAACTAACGACAGAGCGGGGGCTGGGCTAGCGTGGTTGAAAAACATAACCAACGCCTAAATAGTTATCATATATAGATATATAGCAATGATAGACATTACAGATCACAGATGAACACTTTGGATATACTAGGAATCCGCGATTCGTTCGAGCCTGCAACGAAAAGCGGATTACACGGTCGCGATGACTAGCCAAACCCCACCCTAGACCCCTACGGGTGCGGCAAACTACCCGCCAAGTACCCGAAGCGAAGCAACCTCCCTCAACACCGTGAGTAGGCCACTCGGCACTTCGAGATACCCGGTAGTTTGTGCACCCCACCTTGGGTCTATCTTAGGAGCAAAAACAGTAAAAAGAATTATACAATGACGGCTACAACCCCGACCCGGTTGTGCGGCCATACAAATAATATTACATCAATTTACAAATTTTACAATGAATGAAAGAAAAAGAAACTCTCATCTCACACCCATTCTCGGCTATTCATCCGCGACAATCCACCGAGTTCATATCCACAAACCATCAACATTACAGATCACAGATATGTATAACCCCCACTAATCGACTTATAGCGTAGACGTTCAATACATATATCACATCACAGATAATATCCATTAGCCAAAGTGTACGGAATACCGATCAAAATACGGATTTTTGACTACCCCAAAAGTCAATTTGCTCTCTGGAAAATCTGGGTAGAAAAATCTTGTATTAAAAATCCTAAAACAGCCAAACTAAAACACTGCACAAAACCCGATCCAGTGTCGAGTCAAAACGGCGGCGGAACCGCGGCAATGAGCATGTAATTGCCGCGGAACCGCGGTCGTTTGATCGAATCACTGGTTCGTTTTTCTGCAGTGTTTTCACAAAATCCTGAGACGATTTTTCATATATTTTAAATCACTTTTTGAGCAGTATGAAAATCGACAGAAACTTGAGGTTTTGCGGACGTGTTTTGCGACTTTTTCCGATCGATGTTCTAAACACTTTGCTATCTTACTAGTTTATGTTTAGCTAGGCTCTGATACCACTGTAAGTCCACGTTGTTCATCCCGGTTCTTACGGGGTGGCGGAAACGACGAAAAACAATGATTTGGCGCAAGGCAACATGGACTTAAAGCACGGATCTTTGCTAAACTAGTAACTAGTAAACTACAAGAGGCTTTAACTACTATGCTGTACAAAGTATACCTCACGAAACCGGTCCTTCGGGTCTTCATACCGCTGTCCCGCTCGTCCATCCAAGCTCCAAGCGTCGATCCGGACCTTGGGCACCTCCGCGGCCTTCTTGAGTCGAAGACGATCCACCCGAGAGATGTACACCGAGCTCCACCTCAAACCGAGGCAACTAGGGCAAAGAGATTGCTAGTCAACAAGCCCTAGGATGTGTAGAGGAGATGTGTGGATGTGTTTGTCTTGTGGAATCCTTTTTCTCTCAACACATGAGATCAAAGGAAGAATCAAGAGGAGGAAGAAGGTGGAGCAACTATGGAAATGTTTCTCATTTCTTTTCTATGAGAGAGAATGAGAATGAACAAATGAAAAGCTTAACCAAGAGAAAAAACACAACCATGGTTCAATAATGCAAAACATTATCATTACTAATCCCATCAAGATAAAGTTGATGGCTACAAATGACATGACCATTATCATAACAAAAAGAAAAAGAAAACCAAAGAATACTTTAGACCTTTCAAGAAGATCCTAGTCAACTTTGGTCAAACGGTCAACAAAGTCAAGATGGTCAAATGGTCAATGTAATTAGCCATAACAAAATTATCAATAAATGGATTAGTAAATAATGTCCCCGGCTCATAATGGTTTTGACCGAACCAACTGTCAAAACCCTAATGAGGCACCTCCTCCTTCTCCACTCCGCAAATCTGTGCATACACACCCGCATCCGCATTCCGTAGAATGCAAATGCACAAAAGACAAAACAAATCCATCTGTGCAATACTAGAATCCGGCTTAAACCAAAGCCCACTAGTATTGCCTGCCCGAACAACATACGCACACAAGTGTACGCAAGTGATCGCAGCCCTGCCGTAAAACCATACGGCCTCTACACGTTTCGCTCAATGCAGGGAAACTCTCTGTGTGGGACTCTAAAGACTCGACACTACGCTGGCAGTGGGTTTAACCACAGACCGCAAGCGGCACTAGCTGTACGTAACGGTCCCCAGGTAGATGTCGATAAGAAGGCCGATGAGGTAAACCCATCCGAACTCCTACTGAGCCTGTATGTGACAATCTCCGTACAGTCCGGTCTGTTCGTCTGATACATCGCATGGCGGGCCTAGGGGGCGGTGAACGTCAGTCCCCTAATAGCGGTACAAGTCGTGTCGGAGTGTAGCCCAAAACACCCTGAGATAACACTGGAAACCTACCAGTATATCTCGCTTGCCCTGGCCAGGGACTACTCGTGTAATGGATCTCCTAGACACAGCGCGATGTCAACCCCCAATACCGGGAGAGACGAATCCTGTCTAACCGTTACTGCCTCCAAGTGCTTCGGGACTGCACCCAACTACTACCTGTTTGCACGACTCCTTTGAGCCGTGGTAGGGTAGTAATCTAAGTACAGTGGGAACACACTCGAGGCGAAGCGACAGTGTCAAGTCGGCGGACTAAGCTGTACTCATGTCACCTGGGAACTGATAACTGACGATATGTATAATACCAACCAACAGTTCCCGACGAGTCCTGTCCAGTGTACTCGTAACCTAACGAGCACCCGCATACTATCTCAAGTACGACGTACTGATGGCTGTGGGACAGACCGTCTCCCCCGCTGGGATGAGAAGCGCATACGCTAGTCTACTCCGGAGTATCGATGCCCTGTCTCGATAGTCCTACGACTAGGGACCTGTATAAGGATGTGCTTATGGATTACCCAGCCCCCACGAGTGTGAGCGCCATCACAACGCTGGTAATCAAGCAAAGATCCCAAGGGCTCTACTAATATCTATATAAGCGATATGCTAAAAGAAACACATGCACATATTGAAGTAGAGACAAACCAAGTAGCATACTACCATTTTGAGCAAGATTGTATATACAACTGTGAATATCCTAAGCTTCCATTAAGTAATATACAAGCTAGTATGATACAGTAATGGCCTCTGGGGCATATACACTAACACTTCTGACGAGCTTCTCGGCTTCCTGGTGTAATAACCCTAATCTTTCTGTACAAATTTTTTTTTCAAAAATACAGAAAGGGGTACTTTTGCCTGAGCACAAGTTATAAGTTTGATTTACTTTTTAATAGCAAGAAGGAGCTTGTAGCTCACTGGTAGACCTTGCACTGATGAACCAAAGCAACAGTGTCACGCCCCGCTTCCCAAAAGAAGGAGAAGGATGACGTGGTATGGTCCGCAACCTAACTGTATTGAAGGTGGTCTATTCAATACAGTTACGTTAAGAGTATGAATATTTAACATGCAGGATGTGTACCAAATCAAAAATAATAAAAGCGAAAGGCATTTTATTTCCATTAACCAAACTTTATTACATCCCAAAAGAAAGAGTAAAATAAACTAAGTAGTTTAATTACATCAAAGGAGAAACAAAAGCCCTAAACTTGTGGGCAACAACAAAAATTAAATCTAGCTAATCTTCCATCGTCCAGTCTGCATAATCTTCATAAGCTGGCTTCACACCTTGATCCTTGCTATAATACTCATTCTTATCTGACGGACATTTCAAAGATAGAGAAAGAAAAGGAAGGTCCGTCAGCGAGTTATACTCGGGTAGGATTGCCTCATAAGAAAGTAAGGGTATAGAAACAAACAGGTGTATATAATGAATATGGTGTACATGTGTATAAAAGGTATGAGGGTATATACAAATGAGATATGTGAATATGAGTAGGTTGTGTAAGGTATATGTTTGGTAAAGGTTCAAGTCGAGTCAAACGGATATTCAGTCTAAGAGTTAAATCAGGTTAAACAAGGTGTGTATGGATGGAATTGACGGGTGATCATACTCGTATCCTTGAGGTATCCCATGACTAGCTGGAAGCAGTATGAGCTGGTGCTCGTGCCTGGGATGGCAATCAATGCGGTAGCGTGAACATCCCCGAAAGGTGTCCCATAACTACGATGGAGTTTTGTCTAGCGTGAATATCACTCAAGTGCATAGGTATTACCACCCTTCAGTTCCATAATAAACAACAAGTCTAAACTGGTAAAATATCCACATCCAAGATACTGAATAACTCATGTCTCATGAAGAAAGGTAGATAAGGTAACCGGTAGGTATATCACATGATGTGGGTTTAGTGTTGAGTATTGATCAGTCGAAAATATTGCATTTTTAACACATCAATTTTCCTACTATTTGCAATCATCTAAAGGTGTTCGGTATAAATTTAGCACATATTAGCAAATTGAATGAATGATTCTCGGTGTGTAGGTAGAAAAGTGTAAAGATCACAACCAAAGAAATTTGTAAACCGCAATCAATAACGGTGTCAATTATAGGTTCGTTAGCGAGTGCGGATCGTCCACAGGGAAAGTGTGATTTGATCGTAATTGTTTTAGTCGAGTTGAAAATTAAAGAAGAAAAGAAAATGATTCAAGAATTTTGAAATTTAGTTTCAAGAATTGTAAAGAACTAGATCTAATATCAAGAAATACTAAAAATCAAGAATCAAGAATCAAGAATCAAGAATTGTCCAAATCAAATGAATTATCAAGATTTGTAATGAGTCTCGTAGGAATCGATCGAATCGATAGTGAGGATGAAGACTTGTGATTACGTATTCTTATCCATTGATGATTTGTTGCTAGATCGATGACGATCAACGAGGTTTAGGGATCTCTTGAAGAAACTAGGGTTTCTTCATCATATCCCTTGCCCTTTCGTTGATTAGCAATCAAATTCTAGCCTCTAGAAAATTCAATCATCGATCGTTGATCTCTAATTAAGAGCGAAAACATTCAAGAAAGCATCTCGCTTGAAACTAGGTTGTCGATGATTTAATTTCCTAAAGTTTACAAAACTCATAAGACTTAAGAATCGTTCAAGAATTTAATCATCATCATCTATCTATTTTCTCGATTCCTCCACGAGCGGAGTTTTCACTCAAACATCATAACAAAGAAAACAATCAAGAATTGAGAACTCATCATAATGATCAAATGTAAAGATAAGCAAGATAAAGAAATTTCACCTTTTATTATTTAACAATTTCGTTACAATTTGCTCAAGACTACAAGAATTGAGGAGAGAACTCGATCGTCGAATTAGCTTCGCATCGTCTCCGTGAGTCGCGGATCGTCTTGGATCACTTTCTCGGTTGAAGATCGGCGTCGCTTCAAAAGGGCTTGATGGCTTCTTGCTTGATTTTGTACTTGGTGATCTTGAATTGGCTTTTGGGATTGGATTAGGGTTTGGATGCACAAGTTGTGTCACTCAACTTGTGGGTGAATTGATGTAGAATGATCAACAACTTTCAACAACCTTAGAATGAAGCCTTTGGGTCCTTTTTATAGCCTTCTCCTTTAGCTTCTCCTAGAAGCTTGATTAGGATTAGTTTCCTTTAGAAGCTAAGCTAGGTTTAGCTTCTCTTGCAAGCTTGGTAGTTATGAAGGAAGCTTCTAGATTTAGGTAGTTGCTAGCTTCCTTGAGAAGCTTAGATGTTTTAGGCTTGCACAAGAAGCTTGGCTGTTAGGACGGAAGCTTCTGGAGATCTCTGGAGTTTAAAGTGTCTTGAAGAAGTTAGGCTATTGAGAGGAGAAACCTGAAGAAGTATTCTACCGATATTGTCTCCACGTGGCCGCGGATCCGCCGCCAATAGGCCCCTACGGCCGCGGATCCGTGGCCCTTTAGAGGACTTGCTGCATGAAATTTTTAGGTAACTCTTCTGTTGGCTTTGTGGCCCTTTTCTGATGTCTGAAATATTTTTATAATTTCTTGTTCACTACCAGATCATAAGTCTTGGACTTGGCGTATTTTTATCAGCACTTTTAGCAGTTTCGGCTCTTTTACCTGGAATTTCCTGCACACATTCTCGAGACAAGTGTTTCGATATACAAAGATTATGCGTGCAATGATAAACACTCAATTTCCCTCAAAATGCCGGTTATAATGTATAACACATGTTATTTGGTATTTTACAGACAATTTGCTACTATGTGCTAAATTTATACCGAACAGCTTTAGATGATTGCAAATAGTAGGGAAATTGATGTGTTAAAAATGCAATATTTTCGACTGATCAAATTCCCCCAAACTTAATTTTGGTCGTCTCGAGCAAACTTGTTTTATTAAAAAGAGAAGGAGAAAATATAAGAAAAAAGAAAAACTAACTAGCACACTTTCGTAGGCAACACGATTGCACTGAGCACGTGCAACAAGCCTTTAAACCTCTAAGTGTCCCTAGTAGGAGGAGTGTTGTCTCCTGAGGGTTTTCAGCGGATTGCACTTACAAAATCCCATAATAAAAGGAATACCGTGAAAGTTACATGTAAAGATAAGAATTGTAAAAGAAAGACTTTGAAAATTAGAGTTTCCAACTATACTAGCTTTTCGGTTGTCATGAGCCCTATCTTAATAGTCATGAAAAGATGTTAGAAATCACATCATCCCTCAATAAAACATCGTCTTTATTCTTCATTCCTACCTTTCTTCCAAACATCGATCATATAACCCTACGTGTGTGTAAAGAACATCACTACACTCGGAGAATTCAATTCAAGCTATCATACTCTTGTCCATCTGCCTCAGTACTTTTTAATTTGATGAATATTTAGATGGATTTGCTCACACATTTTTCATGCGACCGTTAATACTTCTTGAAGTACTAACCGACCGATTACTCCTGTGCTTGCTTATTAGGTGTATTAGTATTTTCCTCGTCTTGCACCACCTAAGACTTAGCAGTGACTCCCAGACCAGTTGGTCTAAAGCACTAGGTGATGAAGCACCCTCGCTATATTTTTTTATTGCTGTCTTGGTGATAACAAAACTAGTGTTCATTTTTTTAACACCATTTTATCTTTTATTCATTTATTATTTCCTTCATACTTTGGCTTTTAGACAAGAGCATTTCAAGGTATCCTCTACTATCCCGAGTTTCAAGACGTGTGTAAGTGCGAATAGTAGGGTATCAACGTTCAAATGTTTGGCTTTCAGAATAGGAACTATTTTTCAGACTTATTTTTATCCTCAGATTAGTGACTTCTTCCATCTTACTAACCCTTAGGACAACGGCTCATAACTACTTATTACTAGTTTCGTTTAAGAAAACTTCTAATTTTCTTGGTTTTCTTAAATTTTTCCGATCTTTTGGATGTAATTTTTCACTATCTAATCTTTTATTATCTTATTTATGTACAAACTTTTTTTTTCATCTTTTGAAATTTTTTAAAATTTTTTATATGTTTTAAAAAAAATTTGCTTATGCAAAGTGATATGCAAATGATGCGAAAATAAGCACAAAGCTCCCCCAAACTTGTTTTCAACAGTGTCCTCACTGTTGCCATCCACTAAATCTCGAAAACCTGTAAATTTGGGAGGAAATTTATTAACAGGGGCAATAAATATGATCGTGAAAATCCTCCCCCAAACTTATTTTTGGCTCACAATTTTAAGTAAAAATTTTATTTTCAAGAGCCAGATTATACCCCCCCAACTTGAGTTAAACAATGTTTATCTTTTGAAAATCACAAGAGGGGGTCAAAGTTACTGGTCAATGCCAAGCTTTGCAAAGACCGAAAGTCAACACCAACCATTCAAAGATTTTATCTGTGTAGTGCACAGGTTGGTGGAAGAAGAAGTAGGGAAAGGGTAAGTGGTGGAATAGAATGTGTTTGCGTCTTGGAGAGACGACTCAGTGATTGTGATGGATTACTTGCATTCTCTTTACAGTCCAGAAGAAGGGGTGGAGGTTCAATTTCTTTGCTTGGGAGATGATTCATCTCAACACCCGTGTCTTTCAAAAATGCGAGTTCTTCAGCGAAAATTTCCTCAAAACTCTCATTGATACCCCGAAGAATAATGTCATCACAAAGTGCAGGGTGATCTTCAGACTCCAAAAACGGTTCAAAATCAGTGTTGGTTGTTGACCCGGACAACTCGGTGGAAGAGTCCGTATGTGTATGATATATAGTTGGGTCAAACAACAACATATGAAAAGAGTCTAGATCAGTATCATGAGGATCGTCAAATTCGCTGCTGTCGACATCCATTAATTCGACAGAACAGACCTGAGCAGTAGGTTCGGAGGGTACACTTCCCAACTTGTAAATGTTCAGCTCAATTGACATCTTCCCGAAAGATAGGGTCATAGAGCCATTACGATAGTTGATTATAGCATTGGAAGTGGCCAAAAAGGGGCGACCAAGGATCACCAGAATTTGATTCCGTGGGTTTGCTACAGGCTGTGTATCAAGTACAATAAAGTCCACAGGGAATACAAATTTCCCAATTTTTATCAACACATCCTCTAATTCACCCCTAGATTTGGTGATTGATCGGTCGGCCATCTGGAGAGTGCAGTGAGCTGGTTTCAACTCTCCGATCCCTAACTACTCATAAACCGAGAAAGGAAGCAGGTTAACACTTGCGCCAAGATCAAGTAGAGCACGGTTAATGTGTTTATCCCTAATAGAAATAGAAATAGTAGGATAGCCAGGATCCTTACGTTTCCTCGGTAATTGTTGGGGAAAAGCTGTGTCTACAGTTTTTGACATGAATACCATCTTTGGCACTTGAGTCTTCCTCTTCCTAGTGCACAAGTCTTTGAGAATTTTCGCATAAGCGGGGACTTGTTGGATAGCATCTAGGAGAGGGATGTTGATGTTAACATGTTTAAAGATTTCCGTGATCTTCTCCATTTGCGGACTTGGTCTGTTTCCCCTTAACCGATTCGGATAAGGAGCTTTAGCAATAAGAGCTGAGTCCAACATTGGAGAAGATCGTGTGGGTAGGAAAGATCCAAGAATAAGAGTGGGGATCATCTTTGGTGGACTAGAAGAGGTTTGCTGAGGTGTCGAGCCTTGGGAAAAACGGAGAATAGGCTCGGAAGAAAATGGTAGGGTAGACGAACTGGGGTTAGAAACAGAAGTAGAAGTGGAAGGAAAAGTCTCAGCCGGGGTATCATCGATTGATTCTTTATTATTATCAATCTCCTCACCAACATGATTGTCAAGCACTCTTCCAGATCTCAACGTGGTGATAGCGTTCACATGATGTGAATAGCCAGGATTGGGTAAAGGTTGAGCTGGAAGTTTCCCTTTTTCTCTCGCACTCATTTCGACTTTTAATCTTGCAATTTCTACTTCCATCGATTTAATACTCTCACCATGAGAGTCAGAGTTTTTCTGGATTTTATCAACGGAAGACTTTATTTCAGCCGAAACTTGCATGAGATTTGTCAGAAGCAAATTCATGAGTGAAGAGGATTCATCGGTACCGGTCAACTGCAAAGGATTATTTGGTGCAGGTGTGTTGACCGGATTTTGAAAGTTTTGTGATTGGTAGGGGTGCTGACTCAGCTGAAGTGGTTGCTGTTGTGGTGGAGGAGCCCTTTAGAAGTTGTTTTGGTTTGGAACCGTGTTTTGAGTTTGTGATTGGTTCCAAGAAAAGTTAGGATGAATCCTCCAACCCTGATTATAAGTGGAAAAATACGGATCGTTTCTAGGTCTTTGTTGGAAAGCAGCATTGATATGCTCATGACCTTGAAACGGAGAATTCAATGGACATTCTTCCGTGAGATGTGATGGATCATAACAGTATCCACATACAGTTATGGAGAGTGACATTTGATTTAGGGCGGCTGCTAAAAATTTATTTTCCATAGTTTCGAGTTTCTTTTGCATTGCTGACATTTCAGCTCTAACTCCTATGTAAATATCAGATTGGTTATTGCCACCCCTAGATGATGACTGGTTTACACCCTCCCACTGTAAAGATTTTTCAGCGAAATCTTCTAAAAATCTCCAGGCTTCACCATCATCTTTAGTCATGAAGGTGCCTTGACACATGGATTCAAGGGTCTGTTTTGTGGTAGGATTAATGCCCTCATATATGATTCTGCACAGATCCCATCTAGGGATTCCGTGATGTGGACATTGAACTAACAGATCCTTGAAGCGTTCAAGACACTTCGAGCATGGCTCATTTGGAAGCTGGGTAAATTGATTTATTTCGCTACGGACTCGAGCTGTTTTGTGATTAGGGTAGAATTTCTTTAGGATGCTTTTACGAATTCTTCCCAGTTTGAAATAGAATGTGCAGCTGTGTTATAAAGCCACTTCTCGGCTATATCGCACAGAGTAAATGGGAGAAGACGTAGACGCATAGCATCTACAGAAAGCTGTGAAGTACCCATCATAGCGCATACATTTTCAAATTTGGTGATAAAGACATATGCGTCTTCAGACTCGAGACCGTGATATTTGGGTAGAAAATTGATGTATTGGGGTTTGATTTCAAAATTGTCCCCGTTGGCTGGTGGAATGGTGAGACAGGTCGAAAGAGGACCTCGCATAGGATAACATCTCTCTTGGAGAGAGATGCGGGGTGGATTCTGCGCACCTGCGGACGGTGGCAGAGTAGTGTTAAAGAAGTTCGATGGAGAACCGTCCATCGAAGTGGGTGTGGTGGTGGGTAAAGAAGACGTAGACGTAGAAATACCGTCTTCTGAGTCGACAGGGGGAACGCAGACAAGACGGGCACTAGAATCTCGTGTCCAGCCGAGCATGTACTAAAGGGTTTAGCACAAGTGGCGGTGTTATGATAATTAAGGAAAATGTGAAGTGGTGTTTGTTTTGAAAAAGATACGGATTTTTGAAAAATTCAAATCACAAACAATGCACAAGCAACCCTAAATCTAGTGGTCACCTAGGTCAAGTCTCTAGACCGCTCCTAGACTTCCAGAAGACAAATTGCAGGATAAATCCTCTACTACCTCTTTGTCCCTCCTGTGGCCAGGTAAGTGCCAGGTAAGTGGGAGGTTCTCCATTACGTAAGTAGTGGGCCTAATTAAATAACCACTTGCCTTAGACACACTTGCCTTAGATACCACAAAAGAAACGCGGATAAGCAATAGATTACCCACGACCTCCTTCTGTCCTAAGTGAGCGCGACGGTCCTTAGAGTCATGTCTAGATATTTTTTAGTTAATGAGGGTAATGCGGATGCAGTTTTGTGATTTTCGGGGCTTAGGAAGGGTAATGAACTCCCCACCTAATCTGAATTTGGTCTTTGCCCCTTAATTTCCGTATTAAAAATGCAAACAACCAAGATCAAACACGCACAATTTTTCTTTTTGCGGCGCTGCGAATTTTTGCAAAGAAATCTGCAGAAATTGGTTAATGGAGGAGATAAGAAAGTGAGAATTATACCTGAGATATTTCGAACAGTGAAACCCTAAATATGCCGCGGAACCGCCGCGAGTAGTGCCCTATGGTCGCGGATGCGCGATCAGTTAATTTGATCACTGCACAAATCTTTCAGTAACTGTTCCTGTTCACTCACTGAGCTCTATGAAATATTCCGAGAATTTTTTCTCTCGCTCCACAGATTCCAGATTTCCTCGCAACAATTCACAACAAATCGTTTAGTGTTTGTGCGAATTTTGATCTAAAATTTTTGATGGAATAAATTTTTCAACTCAAATTTCAAAACCGAACAAATTAGCACACTATCTCCGGCAACGGCGCCATTTGAATGAATGATTCTCGGTGTGTAGGTAGAAAAGTGTAAAGATCACAATCAAAGAAATTTGTAAACCGCAATCAATAATGGTGTCAATTGTAGGTTCGTTAGCGAGTGTGGATCGTTCACAGGGAAAGTGTGATTTGATCGTAATTGTTTTAGTCGAGTTGAAAATTAAAGAAGAAAAGAAAATGATTCAAGAATTTTGAAATTTAGTTTCAAGAATTGTAAAGAACTAGATCTAATATCAAGAAATACTAAAAATCAAGAATCAAGAATCAAGAATCAAAAATTGTCCAAATCAAATGAATTATCAAGATTTGTAATGAGGCTCGTAGGAATCGATCGAATCGATAGTGAGGATGAAGACTTGTGATTACGTATTCTTATCCATTAATGATTTGTTGCTAGATCGATGACGATCAACGAGGTTTAGGGATCTCTTGAAGAAACAAGGGTTTCTTCATCATATCCCTTGTCCTTTGGTTGATTAGCATTCAAATTCTAGCCTCTAGGAAATTCAATCATCGATTGTTGATCTCTAATTAAGAGCGAAAACATTCAAGAAAGCATCTCGATCGAAACTAGGTTGTCGATGATTTAATTTCCTAAAGTTTACAAAACTCATAAGACTTAAGAATCGTTCAAGAATTTAATCATCATCATCTATCTATTTTCTCGATTCCTCCACGAGCGGAGTTTTCACTCAAACATCATGACAAAGAAAACAATCAAGAATTGAGAACTCATCATAATGCTCAAATGTAAAGATAAGCAAGATAAAGAAATTTCACCTTTTATTATTCAACAATTTTGTTACAATTTGCTCAAGACTACAAGAATTGAGGAGAGAACTCGATCGTCGAATTATCTTCGCATCGTCTCCGTGAGTCGCGGATCGTCTTGGATCACTTGCTCGGTTGAAGATTGGCGTCGCTTCAAAAAGGCTTGATGGCTTCTTGCTTGATTTTGTACTCGGTGATCTTGAATTGGCTTTTAGGATTGGATTAGGGTTTGGGTGCACAAGTTGTGTCACTCAACTTGTGGGTGAATTGATGTGGAATGATCAACAACTTTCAACAACCTTAGAATGAAGCCTTTGTAAGTCTACGGTAGCGCCCTGGCCGTCTGTCCGAGGCCAAAATGCGGAAACTAAAACTTTTCTTAAACTAGAAACCGGCGCTATCGTATACTTTAAATGCGGATCGAACCATTAACCTACAACCAGCAAACTAGAGAAGAGTTGGAAAGGCTATACTGATCGATCCGTGTCTTTCGGTCTTTGGCCACCATCCCAAGCTCCTCGCGGCATCTCCGATCTCGATCTCCTAGTCGGAAAGGGCACCACATCTTCGAGTCTTTTTACGGGCTCCCGCTTCGTCCGAAGCAACTCGGGCACGAAGTTCGCTAGCCGACGTGTCCAAGGTGATGTAGAGAATGTGTGTGACAACTTTGTCTCTTGCATCCATTGTATGGATGGAGGTTGAAAGTGAAGCCATCAATGGAGATTGTGAGCTAGAGGAAGAAGAAGAAGAGCAAGCCTTTTTCCTTTTGTGTTATCTTATGATGAAAATGAGAGAGTGAGAAGTAAGTAGGAAATACAAGAGCTAACCATGAGCTTATGGCTGCCCTCTCTCTCTCTTCTCATCATATCAACACAAAATCAATCAAATAATGTGACATTAGCCCAAGAAAAGAGACCATGAGTCACTAATGAAGTCTGTGTCACATTAAATGCACTAAATGATGATTTCTAGCTCATAATTTCCATTTGTAAACATTAACCCAAATGTTTACAACAATAAAAAGATACGGCAACATCTAAAGTAAACTCGTGACGGATCACAAGGATACCCCTCACCTGTATATACATACCTGTATCCGCATTCCGACTGAATGCGAATGCGATGAGACTAAAGTAATCCAACAAATCTAATACTAGGATCCGGCTTAAACCAAAGCCCACTAGTATGATCCGCCCGATCATGACCCGTGCACTACTGCACGTATATGATCGGACCCTGCCATATATCATACGGCCTCTACAACGTTTCCCCCGAAACTTGAGAAACTGTCTGTGGGGGACTCTAAAGACTCGTCAATACTTTGGCTGTGGATTTAACCATTAGCACGTCAGTGGTACTAGCCATACGTAACGGGCTACCAGGTATTGACCAAAAGGGAGGTCGATGAGCGAACTCATCCTGACACCCTACTGAGCCTGTCAGTGACAATATCCATACAGTCCGGTCCGTTCGTCTATGAGCATCGCATGGCGGGCCTAGGGGGTTGGTAAAATTCAGACCCCCAAAAGCGGTACAAGTCGTATCGGAGTGTAGCCCAGAACACCCTGAGATACTACTGGAATACCTACCAGAAAATCTCCTACCTTGGCCAAGGACTTCGTGTAATGGCTCTTCTAAACACAGCGCGATCTCACCCCCAATACCGGGAGAGACGAAACCCCTGCCGATCCGCTCACTGCCTCCATGTGGCTCGGGAATGTACCCAACTAAAACCTGTTTGCACGACTCCTTTGAGCCGTGGTAGGGTAGTAATCAAAGCACAGTGGGAACTCACACGAGACAAATGACGATCTCAGGTCGATGAACTAACCTGTACACATGTCACCAGGGAACTGCTATCTGACGTCAGGTATAATACCAACTAGCATGTTCCCGGCGAGTCCTGTCCGGTGTATTCATAACCCAATGAGCACCTGTATACATCTTAGGTGATCCAACTGACACTAATGGCTTGTGAGACCGGCCACCGCCCTTCGTCGGGGTCTCGACTGTATACACTAGTCTACTAATGGAGTATCGATGCCCAGTCTCGAAAGTCCCACAACTAGGGACCTTTTAAGGATGTGCTTATAGACCCCAGCTCCCACGTATATGATCGCCATCATACTGCTGGCCGTCAAGCAAGAATCCTAAGGGCTCTATCAACGTGCAAGAGTGATTTGTAAGGTCACCTGAAGCAGTGCACGATGATAAAGATAAACCAGATTGCATACTATCATCTTGAGTAAGACTGTCCTACCGGTATAGGTCTTCCCTCAATCATTGCAATCACGTGCCTGCGATCCAATAATTGACTCTGAGGGCACTATATCCAACAGCCTTTGGGTCCTTTTTATAGCCTTCTCCTTTAGCTTCTCCTAGAAACTTGATTAGGATTAGCTTCCTTTAGAAGATAAGCTAGGTTTAGCTTCTCTTGCAAGCTTGGTAGTTATGAAGGAAGCTTCTAGATATAGGTAGTTAGCTAGCTTCCTTGAGAAGCTTGGATGTTTTAGGCTTGCACAAGAAGCTTGGCTGTTAGGACGGAAGCTTCTGGAGATCTCTGGAGTTTAAAGTGTCTTAAAGAAGTTTGGCTATTGAGAGGAGAAACCTGAAGAAGTATTCTGCCGATATTGTCTCCATGTGGCCGCGGATCCGCCGCCAATAGGCCCCTACGGCCGTGGATCCGCGGCCCTATAGAGGACTTGCTGCATGAAATTTTTAGGTAACTCTTCTGTTGGCTTAGTGGCCCTTTTCTGATGTCTAGAATATTTTTATAATTTCTTGTTCACTACCAGATCATAAGTCTTGGACTTGGTGTATTTTTATCAGCACTTTTAGTAGTTTCGGCTCTTTTACCTGGAATTTTTTGCATACATTCTCGAGACAAGTGTTTCGATATACAAAGATTATGCGTGCAATGATAAACACTCAATTTCCATCAAAATGCCGGTTATAATGTATAACACATGTTATTTGGTATTTTACAGACAATTTACTAATATGTGCTAAATTTATAACGAACACCTTTAGATGATTGCAAATAGTAGGGAAATTGATGTGTTAAAAATGAAATATTTTCGACTGATCAAGTATCAATAGGTATTGTAAACGTTTTAGTTTGTTAAACAAGGGTCCGGATACTCGCGATTATTCCGTTGTGGCCACGGAACAACAACTGGAGAAGTAAAATGTACCGTTTCACTTCCCGGGATCATGATCGAGTAGTAGGGGAATCCGATTTCCGAATCTCCTTGCCTAATTAAACTACCCATCCCCGTGGTTCAGTATAAAGGTTTTGACGAATTAGAGTTAGTGTGTATACCTCTAGGCATGGAATTTCCACATTGTATAGTCGTCCACATCTTGGACTGTTCACACGGAATATCGGGATCTTCATATTTGTATAGTCGTCCACACTTTGGACTGTTCATCCGGAATATCGGGATCTTCATATTTGTATAGTCATCCACACTTTAGACTGTTCACCCAGAATATCGGGATCTTCATATTAAGTATTCCATACCTAGGTCCGCGCATTCTAACCATAACCATATTATGTTTTGTATATGTCAGGTATGTCATAAACTGGAAATTTATTTTTAAAAGTATTGATCTCGTTTAATATGGCCTTCCATAACCACTCGTTTTATTTTCTAGAGTTCGTAAAGTACTTCGTGTCATCTTAGGGAAAGCTTAGTTAAAAAGAATAATAGTGTTTAATTATCTTTTATTACTTCTAAGAAAAACCATGAGATTTGGGATATTTATTATTTTGGAAAAACATAATGTTTTACGGAAAATATCCTCTCGATAAAAGGTTGTGGTGTTTATTTGAAAATCTAGACTGCTCCTAACTGTTCCAAAAGGACAAGTTGTGAGGTCCTCAAATCGCCTCTTCACCGCCAATTATGGCCAGGTAAGCACAAGTAAGGAAAGGAGGGATTCGTTTACGAATCACCGTGAGATGGGCCTTTTAAAATTACCTTTCCCAATCGTCTAGCCTAGACACCACAAAGTCTGGTTTAGATAAACGACCGATGCCTACAATCTTTTCTTTGTCCTAGATTGGTGTTATTTTAAAATTACCTTTTAATAAGGTACTAAATTTTCCTTTTGAAAAGATATCGTTATACGGATTATGGTCCTTGTTGAAAATGGCCCTTCAATAAAGGTCGAGGTATTTAAAAGAAATTACTAATTTTATGAAATTATAGTGTTTTAGATTCGGGGTAATGTTTTAGAAAATATGTTCGTTTTGGAAAAACCATAACTCGTTATTTAAAATTAGTATTTTCTTTTTTAAAAAGGTTGAAGGGGGTTTAACAATATTATAGTAGTTGACGAAAAAGTGTAAATAAAATATACGTAAGTCGTATTTAAAATATTTATTTCACATATCTTATCTCTTATGGATATTTTAAACAAATATAATATTTTAATTAAACGAGGGTATTTTGTGGAAGTAACCTATTTCGAGATCATTTTGATGGTATGGGTAAGTGTGGGTATATCAGAGGTGAATTGACAATTCATGGGTTATGACATTAAGCATATCAGATTCCAGGTAGTATGGGAGTGCAATATATTTTTTTGTGTACAGAGGAAATTAAACACCGTTTTAAAATATGGGTTAACATTATCATTATTGATGGTACAAGGAATAGGTATGCACAAATATTATAACAACTTTTTAAATAGGGGTTGATGATTATAATTTGGAACTAGGTTACTGAGAAAGAAGGTGACAGGAAAAGGGGAGAGAGGCGGATCCTACCTTTGATTAGGGTTTAGACGTAAACAGTTGAAAACGTAGACTTGTGCAAAACTCCTCAAAAGCACCGCGCCCTGATTTTTCCTCAGCGATTGAATGGAGCCGCAGCGTCGGCGTCGGCGATACGAAGGCACCGGTATTTTTTTCAGAATTTTTGGAGTTCTGAGGTGTGAGAAATTTAGGTTTGAAGGTGTCTATTTATAGGGTTCAAATGGCAACAAGAAAATCCAAAAATTTGTTAAATCACACGGAAAATCACGCCGGCCAATGATTGCGAATCATTCTATTAATGATTGCGCCCGCCGCCACGAGTCGTGACTGTTGGATCTGCATCCAACGGCCCAGATAGCGCCGCAAAGTCACCGCCGCCTGCCACGTGTCGCGTGGCTGGGGATCACGCGGTTTCGCGTGATCCCCACCACGTGGCGCGTCGGTGGGTTCTGGGCCGTTGGATCGAGCATCCAACGGTCCAGGTTAAAGGGGAATTTAATTTTTTTATTTTTTTATAAAAATAATAACTGTTTATTATTTTAAAATTTGGATTTGGCTTTTAAAAAAATTGTTAAAAATAGTTAAAAACACGGGAAAATTATGGAAAAATTTCAGAAAATATATTTTATTATTATCTTTAGTATAAAAATAATTTTGGGCTAAAAACAAATAATATATCCATTTCTAAATTGTTAGCTAGTTATTATAATTATATAATATCTAGTTTATCTTTAAAATATTTTTAATGACTAATTAATTACTTTAATTAATAATAAAAATATGTAGATTATTTTAAGGCATTATAAAATTTTATTAAAACATTTTAAGCCTATAAAAACAATAAGTAGAATTTAGAAAATTCTTTTAACCCTATTCAATGTTCTGAAAATTATTAAAAACATTCTTTTACCCACAAAATACGTAAATAACCACTCGACTCTAGGAATTTAAAATAAAAGTTATTTTATTAGAAATCTCGACCGTTACAATCTACCCTCCTTAGAATAATTTCGTCCCCGAAATTCAGAAGGTAGGTCAAAAGGAGAGAGAAAAATTACATAAAGGAAGTTTCAAATAAGTGAGGATGTCGTTCTCTCATCTCGTCTTCTCTTTCCCACGTGGATTCTCCGGGAGAGTCCTTCCTCCACATGACCCTAACCAATCTGATCGTCTTGTCTCTCAAAATCTTTTCCTTCCAATCTAGGATCTCCACCGGCTGTTGTTCATAGGTTAGGTCAGTCCCCACGGTGATTTCAGAATGATCCAAAACGTGACCAGGGTCGCTGACATATCTCCTCAATTGAGAGATATGAAAAACGTTGTGTACGCCTTCCAGAGAAGGGGGCAAGGCTAAACGATACGCAACCTCTCTAACTCGTTCGAGAATATCGAAGGGTCCTATGAACCGTTGGCTGAGTTTTCCGCGTTTCCCAAAACGTATCACTCCCCGGTTAGGAGAAATCTTCAAAAACATGTGTTCTCCTGGTTAGAACTCTAGTGGCATTCTCTTTGTATCTGCCTAATGCTTCTGCCGATCTTGTGCTATGCGTAATTGTTCTTTGATGGTTCTTATCACCTCCACTGTCTCGACAATCATCTCGAGGCCTAGAAGTTCTCGATCCCCAACATCGTCCCAACTTAACGGTGACCTACACTTTCGTCCATACAAAGCGGCGAAAGGCGCCATGCCGATACTAGACTGGTAGCTATTGTTGTAAGCAAACTTTACCAAGTGCAGGTGATCTTCCCAAGATCCTTTAAAATCCAACATACAGGCCCAGAGCATGTCTTCGAGAATTTGAATAACCCTTTCTGATTGGCCATCGGTCTGAGGATGGTAGGCGGTACTGAAACTCAGATTCGTACCCAGACTCTCTTGTAGGCTTTGCCAAAACTGTGATCTGAAACGTGTATCTCGGTCGGACACGATGCAAATTGGTACGCCGTGCAATCTGACAATCTCCTCCATATACCTTTTTGCAAGGCTTTCGGTTGATTGACCCACTCGAAAAGGAATGAAATGCGCCGACTTGGTGAGTCGGTCCACAATCACCTCTACAACATCGTTTCCCTTAAAGCTGCGAGGGAGTGCGGTCACAAAATTCATAGTAATGTTTTGCCATTTCCATTCGGGTATTGGTTACGGCTGTAAAAGACCTGCCGTCCTGTGGTGTTCGGCTTTTACTTGTTGGCAAACAAGACATTTGGATGCACTCTTAGCTATCTCCCGCTTCATCCCATGCCACCAATAGTTTTGTCTGAGGTCCTTATACATCTTTGTTCCTCCCGGATGAACAGAGTATGGAGAACTATGTGCCTCTTTTAATAATTCCTTTCTCATCTCCCCCTTAGGTACACAGACTCTGCATCCATTTCTCAAAGAACCATCTTCGTGGATGATGAAGTCCGTCCGTAGATCTGCGTCCACTTGTTCTCTGATCCTTCGCAACCTCGGGTCCTCCATTTGAGCTGTCTTGATCCGTTCGACTAAGGTTGAGTGAATTTTCAAATTCATGAAGGATGTAAGCATTCCGGGCATTATCAGTGAGTTGTAGTTTGGCAATGTTCACCCACGCGTTCTTCGGAATTTGGGCTGCACCGAGGTCGTTGATTGTTCCCTTGAGCCATTCCTCAGCATTTAAGGGAGTTTCCTTCCCCGAAAAAGTCTTAGGGTGGAGTGATCTGAACTGCTTCACTCCCGCCGAATCTTACGAAACTGGGGTTAGTGCCTTACTTAATATCTCTGCTTGTTGCTGCCTACTTTCTCGTAGCTCCTGATGAAGGGCAGCTGTCTGTTGCTGATGTTGCTCCAGTAGTCCTTGCATCATTTGTAGCATTGCTGCGTGTTGAGCAGTGGCTTCATTGTCTCCGTTTCCCCTTCGGTTGCGGTGATGGTGTCGTCCGGCCATTGATGATCAGAATAGGTTAGGTTACAAAAAGGCTGAGGGATGAGACAAGATAATAGCTTGAATGGAAGAACAACAATCAATGCAAGAGAGACTAATAAGAAGAGCAAGAGACACAAGAGAGATTTTTGCTCGAAACTAAAATTTTATTATCCGACTTCAATATGGAGAGTACAACCGAAAAGTAAGGACATGCCCCTACTATTCTTACACCATTTTATTCGGCCAAAGAAAAGGAATAAGACTTATTAGTCTCGATTATAGGAATTCAACAAGTGGTGATAGGTCCTCGCACTAAGAAAGGTACGGCCATTCCCACGGTGCCTTGTGGGGACAACTGCCTAAGTTTCTTCGGTCTCGAGTTCGTTCTCACTCGAAACTTCGTCCTTCAGCTCATCCCTGGCAGGAGCCTCGCCCTCCGATTTCCCTTCTATATAGGATTTTGTCCCTTTGCAGGAACATCCTCATCTGGATCATATTCCATAGGATTCTCTTCCGCCGCAGGAGCCCCTTTTTCTGGCCCATCCTTTATATGCTCCTCTTCCACGGGATCTTCTTCTTCGTCTTCGAAGTCATTGGCCATCCCAGGCTCCGGAGTTGCAGCATCGACTTCTTCGTCTTTCGAGTCGCTGTCGGAAATAACCGCCTGAGAGTCTACGAATTCGTCGTCTGAATCTTCAATTGTAGCTTCAAAAGTAATATCGGACATGTCATCCTTGTCGAAAAGATTTGCCATGACTTGAAGGGAAAGTCATGGACAGGGTACAGAATGTCAAGGAAGGGACAAGGGACATAGGAAAACTATGAAATCGGTATAGATGGATGAGATTCACAAATATAATAAGTCAGTTAACGGTCTCATTTTAGTACACAAGATGACCTACATTAGCCACCACAAAAACCTGTCACGCCCTGCTTCCCAAAAGAAGGAGAAGGATGACGTGGCATGGTCCGCAAGCTAACTGTATTGAAGGTGGTCTATTCAATACAGTTACGTTAAGAGTATGAATATTTAACATGCAGGATATATACCAAAACAAAAATAATAAAAGCGAAAGGCATTTTATTTCCATTAACCAAACTTTATTACATCCCAAAAGAAAGAGTAAAATAAACTAAGTAGTTTAATTACATCAAAGAAGAAAAAAAAGCCCTAAATATGTGGGCAACAACAAAAATTAAATCTAGCTAATCTTCCATCGTCCAGTCTGCATAATCTTCATAAGCTGGCTTCACACCTTGATCCTTGCCATAATACTCATTCTTATCTGACGGACATTCCAAAGATAGAGGAAGAAAAGGAAGGTCCATCAGCGAGTTATACTCGGGTAGGATTGCCTCATAAGAAAGTAAAGGTATAGAAACAAACATGTGTATATAATGAATATGGTGTACATGTGTATACAAATGAGATATGTGAATATGAGTAGGTTGTGTGAGATATATGTTTGGTAAAGGTTCAAGTCGAGTTAAACGGATATTCAGTATAAGAGTTAGATCAGGTTAAACAAGGTGTGTATGGATGGAATTGACGGGTGATCATACTCGTATCCTTGAGATATCCCATGACTAGCTGGAAGCAGTATGAGCTGATGCTCGTGCCTGGGATAGCAATCAATGTGGTAGCGTGAACATCCCCGAAAGGTGTCCCATAACTACGATGGAGCTTTGTCTAGCGTGAATATCACTCAAGTGCACAGGTATTACCACCCTTCAGTTCAATAATAAACAACAAGTCTAAACCGGTAAAATATCCACATCCAAGATACTGAATAACTCATGTCTCATGAAGGAAGATAGATAAGGTAACCGGTAGGTATATCACATGATGTGGGTTTAGTGTTGAGTATCAATAGGTATTGTAAATGTTTTAGTTTGTTAAACAAGGGTCCGGATACTCGCGATTATTCCGTTGTGGCCACGGAACAACAACTGGGGAAGTGAAATGTACCGTTTCACTTCCCGGGATCATGATCGAGTAGTAGGGGAATCCGAGTTCCGAATCTCCTTACCTAATCAAACTACCCATCTCCATGGTTCAGTATAAAGGTTTTGACGAATTAGAGTTAGTGCGTATACCTCTAGGCATGGAATTTCCACATTGTATAGTCGTCCACATCTTGGACCGTTCACCCAGAATATCGGAATCTTCATATTTGTATAGTCGTCCACACTTTGGACTGTTCACCCGGAATATCGGGATCTTCATATTAAGTATTCCATACCTAGGTCCGCGCATTCTAACCCTAACCGTATCATGTTTTGTATATGTCAGGTATGTCATAAACTGGAAATTTATTTTTAAAAGTATTGATCTCGTTTAATATGGCCTTTCACAACCACTCCTTTTATTTTCTAGAGTTCGTAAAGTACTTCGTGTCATCTTAGGGAAAGCTTGGTTAAAAAGAATAATAGTGTTTAATTATCTTTTATTACTTCAAGAAAAACCATGAGATTTGGGATATTTATTATTTTGGAAAAACATAATGTTTTACGGAAAATATCATTTCGATAAAAGGTTGTGGTGTTTATTTGAAAATCTAGACTGCTCCTAACTGTTCCAAAAGGACAAGTTGTGAGGTCCTCAAATTGCCTCTTCACTGCCAATTATGGCCAGGTAAGAACAAGTAAGGAAAGGAGGGATCTGCTCACGAATCACCGTGAGACGGGCCTTTTAAAATTACATTTCCCACTTATCTAGCCTAGGCACCACAAAATCTGGTTTAGATAAACGACCGATGCCTACAACCTTTCCTTTGTCCTAAATTGGTGTTATTTTAAAATTGCATTTTAATAAGGTACTAAATTTTTCTTTTGAAAAGATATCATTATACGGATTATTGTCCTTGTTGAAAATGGCCCTTCAATAAAGGTCGAGGTATTTAAAAGAAATTACTAATTTTATGAAATTATAGTGTTTTAGATTCGGGGTAATGTTTTAGAAAATATGTTCGTTTTGGAAAAACCATAAGTCGTTATTTAAAATTAGTATTTTCTTTTTTAAAAAGGTTGAAGGGGGTTTAACAATATTATAGTAGTTGATGAAAAAGTGTAAGTAAAATATACGAAAGTCGTATCTAAAATATTTATTGCACATATCTTATCTCTTATGGATATTTTAAACAAATAATGTAACAACCGAGTTCAGTTATACCAATTTTGTTCCTTATTTATTTATCTGTGGTTTTTTTTATTGATTTATCTTGTTGGGTGCGAATGGAAGTTTACTTTTGCATTGCATTCGACCCGACCCGCTTGTTTGAACTGGTTGATTTATATTTATAGACTACCCTGGCAGGTTAAATAGACACGTGCATCTCATGGATACTGCATATTAACGTTTCACCTAGCATCGCGTATTTTTTTACATATAACATTTTTTATCACGTAAAATAAATTAAAATTGCATTTCATAGCCTGCTTGATACCCCTAACCCCGTGGTAGCATCAGCGCATCGTGTTCTCGTCCCGTTCAGTAAAACGGACGTGTTTGGATAGCTACGCGAACATACGTGCGTCCGTTCTTGGGGGTATGCATTTTAGTTACCTAATTATTCATTTTAAAATTTGGAAGCTGCATATAATTTTCGTATTTCAAATCTAAATTTTTAGACCCGACCCGGGCGCATTTTAAAATATTTTATACCCCGCTAAAAATCCAATTATTTAAATTTTAAATCAATTATAATATCTCTTTTAAACCGCTCAGAATATTTTTCCAACCAATATAAATCTTTTTTCAATTTTTTTAATATAATCAAATCCTATTATAACAACCCAGCTCTCTCTTTCTCGTGGGCCCCTATCCTCTCTCTTCCTTTCTTTTTCTCTCTCTCGGCCAATCAAATTACTCCCTCTAATTGTGCCGAACCCACCTGCTCTCTCTCTCTCTCTCTTTTCTCTCTTTCTCTTTCTCTCTCTCCTCGCAGTGTCTCTTTTTCTCTCTCCCCTTTCTCTCTCCTCTCGCGCTCTCTCTCTCACTCCTCTCGCGAACACTGTATATTTCTCGAGTCGGGTCACCGCCGCAAGCTTAGCGTCACCTCCCTTCACAGCACCCCTATATTTTCTTCTTCCTTCTTTTAAAAACCCCCGAGCTTTTCTTCCCTTTAACCCATCAAAAGCTCCTCTCCTCAAACCCTAACCCTAACTCCTTTACCCTCGACCTCGCTCCTCAACCTCATCTCCATCCTCTTCTCCTCCTCCTCATCTCCATCTTCTTACTCCCTCCAGAGCAGACCTGCACACCCACAGAAACCCCGAGAGCCCTACACACGCCCACCACCACCACCTCACCTCATCGCCGACGACCCTTTCACCTCGTCACCCTCACACCACCTCTCCTCTCTCTCCTCTGCTCTCCCTCCTACACCAAAACCCTGCACCCAAACCCCTAACATACATCAAAACCGAGCCCAAACCCTAACCTAACCCTAGCTCCTCAAAACCCCTTCACCGGCGCACCTCACCGCCGTTGATCTCGCCGACACCGCCAGTTCATCTCTCTGACCCAGTGAGTAACCCTCTTCTTCTCATTCCTCTTCTTCCTCTTCCTTTCTTCTCTTTCTTTATTTTCTTGCTTTTCTTTTCTTCAATTCTTGTTTTCTGTAGTTTGCCGAAATCCGGTCGTGCCGTCGACGATCCCGACGACCCAGCGAGCGTACCTGACCCGTGTGATCCCCTTGTACATTGTTTGGATTCGTTCCGTGTACCATGCGCGCGTCGCGACTTTTTCCGCCGACGTGTAACATTCCGTATACCCGTTTCTTGATCTGTCGAGGCAAGTAAAACTTGCTACATGCTACTTATATTATTTTATACTTATTTAATTACATGTTAAACCTGTAGATTTAATCGAATGTTACATGTTCCATTTTAACATTCGATGTTCCATTATATCATTTTAGATCTAGAACTTGAAACATATCATATTGCATTTTCGTTTATAATACGTGGTACCCACGTCCATATTTAAATCACATAATAATTATTTGCACAGCCCATGGTACCCTTTTAATAGTTTATACCCTATTGAACACTCGTTTGCATACATCTAGCCTAATATATATTCAATTGCATCCCTAGAACTTTTAATACATGTTAATGTGATTTTAACATTCCATATTCGATAAACTGTATTTAATTAATGTTGGAACTATCCCCTTAACCCAAATCGATAACTGTGCATCCATATGCTTTAATCTGTACTTATTTGCATATAACATCACAATGTTCCATTTTTATTGTTCCATTAGTACCCATACTTGTTTTGTATACCCATGCTTATTTTTTTAGTTTGATTATGAGCACCCACGTGATATGTTGTGCATCCCTGACATGACTTAATACACCTACTACTTGACACGACGTGATACCATGCACTTCTTGACATGACATGATACCTATATACTACCTGACTTGACATGAGGTACCATGGCTTTCTCTGTTACCTGATCTTGTTACTAATGCCAACAAACTTGACCTGTTGTCCCTGCGGACATTTCCTGTTGTCTATCCAGACACACCTATACTTGCTTGATCCTGCGTTGGCATTAGCTCCGGATTTATTAATCCCTGACTTGAACATATATAACTTGGGGGTATGGGGAAATCAATGATGAAACCTGACTTGTAACTCGACAGTTCGCTTACTTATACTGATCAGTTTTAGAGGCTAGGCCAGCCTTGGGATGATGCCGCTGACATCATTCATCTATACATATTTCCTATTTTAGAGGCTAGGCCAGCCTTGGGGTGATACTGCTGACATCACTCCTCGTTACATACTACCTTTTAGTGCCTAGCGGCATGTCTCGGCTTCAGCCCGAGAATCTTCACCGTGATCCCGGGCACGCACGGGATACTATTGAGTTACATCGATGATTCATCAAATTGATTTCAAAGACTTGAGAGTAGTTAACCCAATAGACCAGTTTAGATTACTCACTACACATTACCCCACTGTTCTTACTTATATCACTGTTATGCCTGTTTTATCATTTATACTCTTACCTGTATGCATTGCTACCCCTGTTTATAGTATTGCTTGATATTATGACGCACTGACGTCTGGGTTTTGCATGGCCCAGATTCCTTATCTTTGCTGCAGTCGGGGCAGGAGTATTTCAGTCAGCAGGCTGAGCAGTGAGGACTTGCTAGTAGTTAGTTCATTTTACTTTCGGTATTTTCATTTCTGATGTGAGCCCGCATTATGGGACGTACATTCCAGTTTATTCTTGTATTGGATCTTTTGCTTCCGCATTATTTTATTCTTGACTCATTTTATTCTGGCTTATGGACATGTGTTAGATAGTTTATTATTGTTCTTGATATCTCTACAGCCGTAATGTGACTGTGGAAGGATATTTCCTATCCACAGGTAGCATGATAGGCTATGTCACGTGCCTATCTTAGCGTACTCTGGGAAGCGGGGCATGACATGGTTCTTTTGGTATCAGAGACATAGGTTATAGGTTAGTCGGGTTTGATTCTTTTGTAGTTGGGTATTGGACCCAATACATGAATCAGAATACTCGTGATTAGGAAACATGTCCTGCCACCTTACCGTCTTACCATTTTTGAATCTTAACCTCCTCCTGATTATACTTTTACGATATGCAAACCTCCTTTGCATATCGACTCGAAACCTGGTTCCTTTTTGGTTATCTCTAGAACTTAGGCGACTTGGGTGGAGTTATGTGATTGTAGCTATGATACCGCGGCATGGTTACAATGCGGTACTCTATTTAAGTAACTTGGAGTTTTAGCCTTGATTCATATCCTTAATCTACATTTTGAATCTGTTATCATGCTAATCCTTTTGGTGCTTTGATTTCAGGAACATGGCAGATAAGAATCTGAAAACGTACCAAAGGCGTGTTGACGAAGCCGCTATGCTTTGAGTAATCCGTGGGATGTTGGAGAACCAAAAGCGACAGACCGAGCTGAACCAGCAGCAAGCTGAAGCTTTACCGGAAGGTTTGCGGACCGTTCAGCAGTCCGTGAACAATGTTGTGGCCAGACCAGTTGAACGTGTGGGTACCGTGGCGGATTTCAGGAGACTGGGTCCGTCTGTTTTTACTGGCTTGGAGGAGCCGTTGCCAGCGGAGCAGTGGCTGGTTGACACGGAGAATTTACTCATTGCGGCACAGATCCTAGAGGATAAGAGGGTGGATGTGGTACGCATCCAGTTGGTGGACTATGCCCGTGAATGGTGGCTGGTGGAAGAGACTCGCTTGCCCAAGCCGATCCGTTGGGCGGATTTTTCGAAGAGTTTCTTGGAGAAGTTCTTCCCGCGGACTGCACGGGAGGAAATGGAAGAAAAGTTCATCAGTTTGAAGTAGAACGGCGCACCTGTAGATGTACATGCAGCTGAGTGGACGCGGCTCAGTAGATTCGCTGGACCTCTGGTTGCCAACGATGCTGATAGGGCAAGGAGGTTCATGCGCAGTTTGGATGTGGACATCCAGAGGCAGATTGTCTCCCTGGGTTTGACCACTTTCTCCCAAGTACTTACAGCGGCCCGAGAGCAGCAGAGCCTATCTTTGAAGACTGGGAGTACACATCAGCCAGCAGTTACAGTATGGAAGCCGGCATTTGCACCGAACCGAGCACATGGACGCAGAGGTATTCCAGTGAACCGTCGTGGCGTAACACCTATGAAGAAGCCTGTTGTCGTTGATCAAAGAAGGAGCGTGATTTGTAACTACTGCCATTTACCCGGACATGTACAAAGAGATTGTCGAAGGAGGCAGGGACTCTGTTTGGTTTGTGGATCGGCAGATCATAATATCAACGCTTGTCCGTCGAAACTTCGCACGAAGGACGATGTTCAGAAGCCACCGCAGAAACCGTTTCAAGGACAGAAGCAACTGACTCAGGGACCCAATCAAGCTCGAGCATTTACCCTGACGGCTGAGGAAGCTAAGGCTTCAGGAGAAGTTGTTTCAGGTATTCTACTTGTTCATGGTTTTCCCACATTAGCGTTATTCTGGTGCATCCCATTGTTTTATGTCGTCCAAGTTTATTGCTACACACTCGATTACTTGCACGACCCTGTCTAGTTTCTGGGACATACACACTGGGAATGGGAAGATCATATCTAGTAGAGAATGTAAGGATTGTGCAGTTGTTGTTTGCAGAAGGGAGCTATTTGCAAATTTCTTGGTGATTGATACAGTAAGCTATGAAGTCGTCTTGGGAATGGATTTTCTCGGCACTTTCCACACTCACATTGATTGTAGGGCAAAGAAAGTAATTTTCCAGATTCCCGGACATCCAGAGTTTATCTTTACTGGAGGAAGCAGTTCTGTCGGGCCAGTTGAGTTTAAGGCTAGGCCGACAGATAGTGTTCTTTCGTCGATGGAGGTTGCTAAAGATGAAGCGCCAGTTGTTGTTCGAGATTTCATGGACGTGTTCGAGGACATATCAGGTTTACCGCCGAAGCGAGACATGGAGTTCGCGATTGATCATGTTCCTGGTGCGGCGCCAGTTTCTAAAGCGTACTATCCAATGGCACCAGTGGAGTTGGAAGAAGTTAAGAAGCAAGTTACTGAATTACTTGAGAAGGGTTGGATTCGAAGCAGTAACTCGCCTTGGGGAGCTCCAGTTCTTCTAGTCAAGAAGAAAGATGGCACAAGGAGGATGTGCATCGATTATCGAGAATTAAACCGGGTGACTATTAAGAACAAGTACCCGATCCCTCGCATTGGCGAATTATTTGAGCAGCTTAGTGGTGCGAGGGTATTCTTGAAGCTCGATTTGCGATCCGGATATCATTAGGTTCGAGTTAAAATAGAAGATATTTGCAAGACGGCGTTCCGAACTCGGTATGGACATTACGAGTACTTAGTGATGCCCTTCGGAGTAACGAATGCACCGACGATATTCATGGACTTGATGAACCGAATCTTTTCACCATTCTTGGACCAGTTTATAGTGGTGTTCATTGATGATATTCTGGTCTACTCGAAGAGTATGGAAGAGCATGCTGAATACTTGAAGATCGCATTGCAGACGTTGAGACAAGAAAATTTATATGCAAAGATGAGCAAGTGCGAGTTTTGGCTGGAAGAAGTGAAGTTTTTGGGGCATGTCATGTCTAGAGATGGAATCGCCGTTGATCTCGAAAAGATTGCAGCAGTTCGAGATTGGCCAATTCCGAAGAACGTTGCAGAGATCAGAAGCTTTCTTAGACTTGCCGGGTATTACAGGAGGTTCGTGGAGAACTTTGCTCGTCTGGCGGAGCCTTTGACCAATCTTACGCGCAAAGAAGTACCATTTGTGTGGACGGATAAGTGTGCGTCAGCTTTTGAGGCGTTGAAACAGAGGTTGATAACCGCTCCTATTCTGACTGTGCCAGACAATTCCGGAGGATTGGTGATTCACAACGACGCATCTGGCAAAGGATTGGGATGTGTTTTGATGCAGCATAGGAAGGTTATAGCTTACGCATCGAGACAATTGAAGACCCATGAGAAGAATTACCCAACTCATGACTTGGAGCTTGCAGCTGTGATCTTCGCTTTGAAGATTTGGAGACACTACCTATTGGGCGAAAGGGTCGAGGTTTTCACCGATCATAAAAGCTTGAAGTATGTGTTCACGCAGAAGGAGCTTAATATGAGGCAGCGCAGATGGTTGGAGCTGATGGCTGATTACGATCTTGATCTTAAGTACCATCCGGGGAAAGTTAATGTCGTACCAGATGCGCTTAGTCAGTTACCAGCAATTCAGATGTTGACTGCACAGAAGGAACTTATTGAAGACTTTCGAAGATTCGATTTGGAGGTTGTGCTACCGCATTCTTCGGGACAGTTGATGCAGTTGCAAGTACAGTCGTCGTTGATCGAGAATATTAAAGCAGCGCAGTCACAGGACCCTAGATTGCAAAAGTTTCGAGAACAGGTTGAAGATGGACTTCGAACAGACTTACTGATCCATGAAAATGGTTCGTTGTGTTATGGTAGCCGTTTGTGTGTGCCAAAGGGAGATATTCGCGAAGAGCTTATGAAGGAGGCGCACAGTTCAGCATATTCCGTACATCCAGGAGGCACGAAGATATACCGAGATATACGACAGCATTTCTGGTGGGAAGGCATGAAACGGGAGATTGCCCGTTTTGTGGCAAAGTGCTTGGTGTGTCAGCAAGTTAAGGCTAAACATCAAAGGGTTGCTGGTTTATTACAACCACTTCCGATTCCTCAGTGGAAGTAGGAACATATAACCATGGATTTCGTGATGGCTCTACCGTGGAGTCCAAAAGGCAACAATGCAGTTTGGATGATTGTTGATCGATTGACCAAGGCAGCTCATTTCATCCCTTTTCGAATTGGTCAATCAACAGAAACTTTGGCAGAACGGTACATGCAGGAGATTGTAAGATTGCATGGAGTACCGGTGAGCATCGTGTCCGACCGTGACACTCGTTTCCTATCACACTTTTGGAGAAGCTTACAGGAAAGTTTGGGGACTCGTTTGAAGTTTAGCATCGCTTATCATCCACAAACAGATGGCCAGTCGGAGAGAACAATCCAAACTCTTGAAGACATGTTGAGAGCTTGTATGTTAGACTTCAAGGGTTCATGGGAGGATCATCTACATTTAGTGGAGTTTTCTTACAATAACAGTTTTCAGGCGACTATTCAGATGGCTCCATTCGAAGCTTTATATGGTCGCAAGTGTCGTTCACCTGTTTATTGGGATGATGTTGGTGAACGAAGATTGTTAGGACCGGATTTGATCGTGCAAACAGTTGAAAAGGTTAACATTATGCGGAATCATATGAAGGCGTCACAAGACCAGCAAAAGAGTTGGGCAGATACATCGAGAAGACCTCTAGAGTTCGCCGTTGGTGATTTGGTATTCTTGAAAATATCACCGACTAGAGGGGTGATTCGTTTCGGAAGTCGAGGAAAGCTTAGTCCTCGATTCGTTGGACCTTTTGAGATTGTGGAGCGTGTTGGAGAAGTAGCATACCATTTGGCGTTACCGCAATCCTTGGCGAATGTTCATGACGTGTTTCACGTATCTCAACTCCGTAAATATGTTCGAGATAAAACACATGTGTTGGATCATTCGGAGCTGACTGTACGAGAAGATTTGATTTTTGAGGAGCGACCGATGTTGATTGTGGATCGAAGAGAAAAGGTTCTTAAGAACAAAGTTATCCCTCTTGTACTTGTTTCTTGGGGTAATCGCTCACATGGAGAATCAACTTGGGAACGAGAAGATGAAATCCGACAGAAGTTTCCCCATCTATTCTTGTAGTTTGATTGATTGCTTATCCCTTCTTGTTCTTGGAATTTCGAGGACGAAATTCTTTTTGTAGTTGGGTATAATGTAACAACCGAGTTCAGTTATACCAATTTTGTTCCGTATTTATTTATCTGTGGTTTTTTTTATTGATTTATCTTGTTGGGTGCGAATGGTAGTTTACTTTTACATTGCATTCGACCCGACCCGCTTGCTTGAACTGGTTGATTTATATTTATAGACTACCCTGGCTGGTTAAATAGACACGTGCATCTTATGGATACTGCATATTAACGTTTCACCTAGCATCGCGTATATTTTTACATATAACATTTTAGATCACGTAAAATAAATTAAAATTGTATTTCATAGCCTGCTTGATACCCCTAACCCCGTGGTAGCGTCCGCGCATCGTGTTCTCGTCCCGTTCAGTGAAACGGATGTGTTTGGATAGCTACGCGCACGTACGTGCGTCCGTTCTTGGGGGTATGCATTTTAGTTACCTAATTATTCATTTTAAAATTTGGAAGCTGCATATAATTTTCGTATTTCAAATCTAAATTTTTAGACCCAACCCGGGCGCATTTTGAAATATTTTATATCCCGCTAAAAATCCAATTATTTAAATTTTAAATCAATTATAATATCTCTTTTAAACCGCTCAGAATATTTTTCCAACCAATATAAATCTTTTATCAATTTTTTTAGTATAATCGAATCCTATTATAACAACCCAGCTCTCCCTTTCTCGTGGGCCCCTATCCTCTCTCTTCCTTTCTTTTTCTCTCTCTCAGCCAATCAAATTACTCCCTCTAATTGCGCCGATCCCACCTGCTCTCTCTCTCTCTCTCTCTTTCTCTTTCTCTCTCTCCTCGCAGTCTCTCTTTCTCTCTCTCCCCTTTCTCTCTCCTCTCGCGCTCTCTCTCACTCCTCTCGCGAACACTGTATATTTCTCGAGTCGGGTAACCGCCGCGAGCTTAGCGTCGCCTCCCTTCACAGCACCCCTATATTTTCTTCTTCCTTCTTTTAAAAACCCCCGAGCTCCTCTTCCCTTTAACCCATCAAAAGCTCCTCTCCTCAAACCCTAACCCTAACTCCTTTACCCTCGACCTCGCTCCTCAACCTCATCTTCATCCTCATCCTCTTCTCCTCCTCCTCATCTCCATCTTCTTACTCCCTCCAGTGTAGACCTGCACACCCACAGAAACCCCGAGAGCCCTACACACGCCCACCACCACCACCTCACCTCATCGCCGACGACCCCTTCACCTGTCACCCTCACACCACCTCTCCTGTCTCTCCTCTGCTCTCCCTCCTACACCAAAACCCTGCACCCAAACCCCTAACATACATCAAAACCGAGCCCAAACCCTAACCTAACCCTAGCTCCTCAAAACCCCTTCACCGGCGCACCTCACCGCCGTTGATCTCGCCGACACCGCCAGCTCATCTCTCTGACCCAGTGAGTAACCCTCTTCTTCTCATTCCTCTTCTTCCTCTTCCTTTCTTCTCTTTCTTTCTTTTCTTGCTTTTCTTTTCTTTAATTCTTGTTTTCTGTAGTTTGCCGGAATCCGGTCGTGCCGTCGACGATCCCGACGACCCAGCGAGCGTACCTGTACGTTGTTTAGATTCGTTCCGTGTACCGTGCGCGCGTCGCGACTTTTTCCGCTGACGTGTGACATTCCGTATACCCGTTTCTTGATCTATCGAGGCAAGTAAAACTTGCTACATGCTACTTATATTATTTTATACTTATTTAATTACATGTTAAACCTGTAGATTTAATATAATGTCACATGTTCCATTTTAACATTCGATGTTCTATTATATCATTTTAGATCTAGAACTTGAAACATATCATGTTACATTTTAGTTTACAATACGTGGTACCCACGTCCATATTTAAATTACATAATAATTATTTGCACAGCCCATAGTACCCTTTTAATAGTTTATACCCTATTAGACACTCGTTTGCATACATCTAGCCTAATATATAGTCAATTGCATCCCTAGATCTTTTAATACATGTTAATGTGATTTTAACATTCCATATTCGATAAACTGTATTTAATTAATGTTGGAACTATCTCCTTAACCCAAATCGATAACTGTGCATCCATATGCTTTAATCTGTACTTATTTGCATATAACATCACAATATTCCATTTTTATTGTTCCATTAGTACCCATACTTGTTTTGTATACCCATGCTTATTTTTTTTAGTTTGATTATGAGCACCCACGTGACATATTGTGCACCCCTGACATGACTTAATACACCTACTACTTGACACGACGTGATACCATGCACTTCTTGATATGACATGATACCTATATACTACCTGACTTGACTTGAGGTACCATGGCTTTCTCTGTTACCTGATTTTGTTACTAATGCCAACAAACTTGATGTCACGACCCGAAAGAGCACGTGACTGGCCTTTGAACCATATGAAGTCTATAGGACTCCATCTGATCCAAGTAAGCCAAAAGCCCAGAAATCTAAAACCAACTTAAGGATAAATAAACAACAAGCAATAAACTATACAACGCCGAAAGGCGAGGATCAAAATTCAAAGAAACCCAGATAAGCATGAAAACTGCAACACTACTAAGTGCGACTCTAAGGTCGAAATAATACATCACTAGTGTCTGAGTCTGAAACAATATACAAGTTTTGGTTGATGGAATTTCTAGATACAATGAATAATAAATGTACAACGGCGGTTCTGATACAAAGAACCCACCTACCAAGCAAATCACCCGCAAAAGAAAGCAGTGTGCCAGAAGTGCCGCTATGGAACCTGTACGGCAAGCCCTGCAAGAACTGTGGCACAACGGGGGTGAGTTGCCAACTCGTGAATAGAAAACATCTACAAGCAGAAATCGAATGCAAGACATAATCCTAAGTCAATACAATCAGTATATAATATAACCCTCGAGAGTAAGTCTGAAGCATGAAAATGTGGCAGTGTAACATCTAATCATGTAGGTAGTGCCAAGTACTCGTGCCAGTGCCTCAGATAATAACATGTCATAAATGTAAGGTATGTCTGCATGAAGTAAACATGATGAAGTATCAAATGGATATCAATACACATATATTAGCGTCCCATTCCACTAATATTGGTGTAAGGGTATATATAACAGCGCCCTCGTACCCTGTTATATATACAAATGAAGTATGATCAATGTAGTCAAGGTCTGTATGTAATCAATGTCTGTATAAACGTGGAACCCGTCCACCCGTCACCCAATGACAATAAGCATCATGTATGTAAATATGAGGATATAAACAAAATCATGGAAAAACATCATGAAACCCGTGCCTAGCATCGACACGTAAATCCTCGTCCATATGGGGCTCCGTCTGCGGTATCGGCCCTCGGCCCCGGCAGTACGGGTCAGCCTATGTCCATTTCTGGGTTCCGTCTGCGGTATCGGCCCTCGGCCCCGGCAGTACGGGTCAGCCTATGTCCATCTCTGGGCTCCGTCTGCGGTATCGGCCCTCGGCCCCGGCAGTACGGGTCAGCCCATGTCCATCTCTCAACTCTGGTCGGTATCCCCCGGATATCCGCCGAGCTCAAATACAATCACCGGTAGGTAGTAGTCTCTCTGCCAGGCTCACCGTCTACTACACAGCGAAACCGTTCTCACCCCGGGGTACCATACCGGGTCCACCATGTACCCGTAATCGGCCTCATCCAACTCCTCGATTCGGGTTCACATATATCACTCTCGCACCGAGAAAACACATGGTGGACGCACCGAAATATCATATCAAGGGAAACCGGGTTTTTAAATAATTAACTATTTTCTTTGAAATATCCACGGTTCCCCAAATCCAGAATAAACAGGGAAACAACATATCTCAATGCGTAATCTAAGCAAGTATGAAGGTATCAAGGTATGTGTACAAGTATGAGTATGTGACATCTAAATGAAATGCAAGTATAACAGTATATTATGCAACATGGAAATAATAGTATGCATATACAAGGTCATATCCTGACGCTATAATGCTACTGTGTAGTGACATGGCAATTATCGATGAAGAAGTGTGTGAGCCGGCAAGCAAGTGTACGTGGAACATACGCATCATCGATAATGGTGCTAGTGTCCTAGCAACATGATAGTAACATAGCAGTAAACATATGCAAAGCAATGTGAATAACAGGAATATGCGGAAATTGAATAATCAACGTAACAGTAAAGAATCTACACCCATATGTATATGTCATGCAGTTATGCCATTTGAAATAAGAATGACTCGGGTCTAGTCTAACATCTACTATGCAAACTGCAGATCTAAGTATCAATTCCATCAGGAGGGGTAAGGAGACCACCTAAGTCTGAGTCGATATATATATATAATAGTCAGTGATCCCGCCTCAATAGTATCGCGTACGATACAGTATATCATATACCAATCCTCATGTCATGAGTGCGGATCCATCATCAATATAGGCTCGTACGGTAAGTCGTCGTACGGCATCCCATTAACTGGGTACGGTCAATATCTTATTCCTCTCAACAAATATCAGGTATCACTATCATCATCTCACATACTCTGGGGTACTGATCTAAGTCTAGTACAACCGATACCATCTACAAAGTATGAATGCGGGGGTAAACACACATCCTAAGCCCGCAAGAATCACATGTCGTATCCCAAATACGAATCATATCACATCACCGATCTCGCGGCACAAAGCCCAATATCGTCGACTCATCTCCAAAGTCATCCAATATCATCATCAACACCGTGTAAGTATAGCGAATATGCAAGGGTGTGCGTGTGGGTGTAAACCTATTCTAGGGTTCGCGACTATGAACTATACTAGTTTACTTCTAACCCTAAGCTATCCATACTACACCTAACACAACATCCATGACACACTGTACTATCAAGCATAATATATAGTATACCAACTACGGACTGCGGGGGTGCTATACGCCATCCACCCGACTTCCCCCAGTAGATATAATCTACTCACCTTGTGTCTTTATTTGTGGATGTCGCCGCGCGCTTGCTTGTCATCCCGAAGTCTTCATGGGGTACCTACACATCAAAGTATCGTATCTGCGTATTAAAACCAAATCAAAGCTAACACGGCACACAAAACCCAAAACGATACGATAAGGGGCCTATAGGTCAGAACCTATGGGCACGCCTTCAAAACCATCAATCAATCCTCGATATCGTCGTATAAACGACAAATAGTCGAGGTAAAACACCATACACAATTTCAGAACTAATAATACGGAATACGGAAACACGAATCTAAAACAGCAACTAAGGAAATAGGCTCCAGATTTCACCCTAGGTCAAACTAGACAAATCTATGCATACCAGGGGTCTAAAATATACATGTAGGAGCTACAGAACAAACACGAGACAAAATGGTGGGACCCAGGCCGCAAATTGCGGCCAAACAGATTAAATCTGCGGCCTGGAAAAGGAACTGGGGGCTAGGGCTTTGGGGTTAGCTTCCTGGGTGCCTGCACATGTCACTGTCCATCCAATACAATTTTCAGAGTCTCGGGTTGATAGCAGATCTTAAGTAACCTTCACAGATTCCACAAACTTTCCGATATCGGTTTCTAAATCCATATTTCGGGTTTCAACTCTCAGATTAGGGTCTCAATTCATGCACTAGGGTGTTGGTGTAGTCTCTACTGAACTCAATTTCACATTACAACTCATAATTTTCTCAAACCCTAACTAGGTTTTCTTTAACTCCACAATATCCAACAATATCGGTTCAATCTAAACATGGGGGTATAAGTAATGCTAAAACTAAGCTAATGGTCCAGAAAATACCTCATTTGGCAACTCAAGAACTTTCTTGAGTTGCCCCTAGTGGCCAAAATCCTTGCTTCTTTAGTCCAATGTGTAGATCTTGAGCTTGTGCACACTTTTAATTTAAGGGGGATTGGGTTTTGGAGTTGTTTTTTGAGATGATTTGGGGCTTGAAGAGGGGAGGTGGGGTGAGGAGCAGGAGCAGCAGCAGCAACTTGAAGGAGAGGGAGGGAAAATGAATGAGGAATGAAGAGAATGGCCAAGTCTTGGTCAACACATCTCACCCTCTCATTCTCTCACTTGCCAATACCCAAATTATAATCCTTTCCCATTTCTTTTCTTTTCTTTTTCTCTCAAAATCCTTCTCCCAAGAATAGTAAACCCAAAGTGAACCATGGCAAGAAAATGCACAAGTGTGAGAAAAGATGATATGTGCATGTTTTGCACAAAAAGTTAGAAAAACCGATTAGCGATTTTTAATCGCAATTAACACTAATTTAGCATATAACTAATCAATTAAACTTAGAAATGGCATAATTCTCTAAATTACCCTATTTTAGAATTTTCCATAACTTTTCCAAAATTTTCCCTATTTATTTGGATTTAAATATACCGTATTATTAAAATATTCAATAAAATAATACTAAATTATAAATATTCCCTAAAATTAATATTTTTATTATTTTGAAATGTTACAATCTACCCCCCTTAAATAAATTCGGTCCCCGAATTTAAACTTAACTCCCAAGTACTAAAACATTCAGTCAAAAATCCAAATTGTTGGAGCTCCACAAACATCAATCCTAAGACGTAAATAAGAATACCCCGTGCGTCAGGTGCGCACGGAAAACAGAATCCACATAAGTACCATTCAGGTGCAACGGGTGTGCACACAACATCTGTCATAGGCAACGTGTGTGCCTGACAGCAAAACCAAGTGCATCTGACATGCGCAAGGAAACCCGATTTAGTGCATCTGGTGTGCACCAAAGTCGTACCTCAAAACACTAAGGGTGCATCCAAAGATAGCAGCGCAGGATATCTACTTGCCTCTTGCTCACGGCCTGGCGTCCTCTGTCTCTGGGTCCTTATCTTCTCTGTGGATTACCAATCTCACAATCGATCGGCTCATCGGCCCTGTCAGGTGTGCTAACGGGGACGATTCCGTTCTGGCACTTCTCTGGTCATCTCTCGGTCAATCCTCACGACCACTCGTAAAGCAGCATGTCACTGGCGTCGGCCTCTGGCTCTCTGAATGCACATCACACATCTGATCCTGGGTGCAAACATCATTGCAGCAATGTCCCGGAAGGAATCCTGCTCAAGGTCTCTTCCGATCTTGCCTATGCCGAACTGTACGAAGGCTGGCTCTCTTGCATAATCTCTTTTCGTTCAATAGACATCTGTGTCCTCAGCACAACATTTCTCAGAATCTGGTTGCATCCCAATGCCTCTGTAAGCATATTTGACCTCTGGTCTCGACGGGAAGTAATGACAGCTCGTCAGCGTCTCGTACGAACCTCTTGTCCGCTTGTCTGTATTTCCGTCCACTTCGACGTCACGGCATGCTATCTACGCACTGCACTGTTCTTGGCCACGGTCAATCTGAAGTCTTTCGCACGAACTCGAAATCGCGTACTCTGTAGCTTCACCATTCTATAGAATACGTCTGGCCGAACAGGTCCTCGGAAACGCGTCCCAACCATCGGGGGAATACTCAATACTCGTCCGTCCTTGATCAATCCGCAACGCATCTGGGTAAGGTCCTTTATCCGAACCTGGTCAACTACCTTGTCGACGATGCCGAACTCTGGCCTGCTGGTGTGCGCAATATGACCACTCCTGGGTCTAGGTCTTCTCGTATCGTTTTCCAGAAAGGTCCTGTCGAGGTTTCTCTCTCAAATCTCATTCTTGCCGAATTGCCCGAAAGTCATCATCCATTGCTGAAGCTAATTCTTATTCCGGAACGGCTGCATACTTATCGTGCCTCTTTCTGGAAAATATATCCCTATACAACGCCTCTGGTTGCGTATCACATCTCTGATGTCAGCGGTGTGGGACGTCATCTCGTCGAAATCCCTTGCGAACTCTTTTCTTCACTCTGCTTCAATGTCAACTGATTCGGACTCGTCTCATCGTGGCTGCATGGACTGTGCTCCAATGGCTATACTCGTATCTGGAGTCTTCCAAGCAAAGCATCCCACCACCTAGCATCCGAAGGAAGTCGAACCATTCAATCGATTTGTCAAAACCTCTTAATCCCCCAAGAGCTCAACATCTTGGGTACAGTTTAACAGCATCGAGTACATACCACAGCATCAATGATCCAGCTGTAGAAGGGCAAACCCAAGCCTCACTAATGGCGCCGCGGAACTGCCGCAAACCCTAAGGTTCAAAAGCTTTCACACGGTCATTAAGTCGAGTTAGGGTTTCATTCTTCTAGAGGGTCCATAGAATCGCTTGCATGTCTTTCCGAATACTTTAAACTTCGAAAATAGGCTCCTGACATTCGATCGTCTCAATTGACTCTCAACGAACCTGCATGAAGTCGTCTCTAGCTAGAATCAATCTATCTGATGACCTCTCATCTGGGTAAGCGAACGAATCACATGTTCTAGTCATTCATCCTCAGTGACTAGCGACTTTCCATCATGTCTCTAAGTATATACTCATGCTGCAGTAGCTCCAATCATCTGGGCGATATCTCGTCATTTGCAGCAACAACAGGCTCATTCGTCTGTACGCTGAACAGCGCCTCAATCCTCTAGGAAAGGCAATACATTGGCGGTCATCTCTAAATCGGTCTGCTCTTGATCTGAGTAAGACTCTCCGCACTGGAAATCTTCAACTCAACTGGGCCTGCTCCGGCGCATAAATCGGACGAATCACCTTCGTCTCTCAAATCGGGTAGACTAGCTATCATCTGTCTCATATCTGCCTGGAAGCTCCGGCGATCTCAGCTCGTAAGCTCCGGAAGCGACATCCTATGAATCTCAGCAGCCGCTGGTCCATCTGTCTGCACGGTAGACGACATCATAATCTCTGAGGTATGCTGTACATCAACAGTCCTCTCTCAACTGGCAGCCCTAACAATGGCCCGATCATCCGGTGCAAGACCAAGCACTCGCCTCCACTAGAGGTCACAGTCACCAATACTAACTCGAGACGTTCCCATGTCACCAGAAAACACAATGGTCGGCCCTCGTACCAGACGAGCTCGCACTGACCGTAACCCTAGCAGCAGCCCAAACCGCGCTCAACATGGTGACAGGAACCTCAATCGAGTATCGAAGAGAGCAGATCAATGGCAAGAAGGAGAACAACAGATCCAGAGTGGATACATGATCATAAGAAGGAACAGCATCAATAAAGGTATGATCATGAAACTAATAGAATCGGGGATCTCAAATGGATGTATAATCATGGATATGAAGAGGATCACTGACCTCGAAAATATGTACATCCTAAGGTTCCTTAAGCGGAGTGGCGTGTCGTAAGTATGCCACGGAACATACCCACGGTACGTCACTCTACTTTAGTTACCTATTCCATCAACCAAGGGTCATCCTACGCGACAAAATTTCGGGTCTAATACCCCCTCGACTAAGTCTAAGTTCCGTAAGGTCAAGCCTAAGTTCCGTATATATATAGACGCCCTAGGCTCCACATAGTCAAACTTAGACTCGAACCAAGGTCAACCTAGCGCTCTGATACCAACTTTGTCACGACCCGAAAGAGCACGTGACTGGCCCTTGAACCATATGAAGTCTATAGGACTCCATCTGATCCAAGTAAGCCAAAATCCCAGAAATCTAAAACCAACTTAAGGATAAATAAACAACAAGCAATAAACTATACAACGCCGAAAGGCGAGGATCAAAATTCAAAGAAACCCAGATAAGCATGAAAACTGCAACACTACTAAGCGCGACTCTAAGGTCGAAATAATACATCACTAGTGTCTGAGTCTGAAACAATATACAAGTTTTGGTTGATGGAATTTCTAGATACAATGAATAATAAATGTACAATGGCGGTTCTGATACAAAGAACCCACCTACCAAGCAAATCACCCGCAAAAGAAAGCAGTGTACCAGAAGTGCCGCTATGGAACCTGTACGGCAAGCCCTGCAAGAACTGTGGCACAACGGGGGTGAGTTGCCAACTCGTGAATAGAAAACATCTACAAGCAGAAATCGAATGCAAGACATAATCCTAAGTCAATACAATCAGTATATAATATAACCCTCGAGAGTAAGTCTGAAGCATGAAAATGTGGCAGTGTAACATCTAATCATGTAGGTAGTGCCAAGTACTCATGCCAGTGCCTCAGATAATAACATGTCATAAATGTAAGGTATGTCTGCATGAAGTAAACATGATGAAGTATCAAATGGATATCAATACACATATATTAGCGTCCCATTCCACTAATATTGGTGTAAGGGTATATATAACAGCGCCCTCGTACCCTATTATATATACAAATGAAGTATGATCAATGTAGTCAAGGTCTGTATGTAATCAATGTCTGTATAAACGTGGAACCCGTCCACCCGTCACCCAATGACAATAAGCATCATGTATGTAAATATGAGGATATAAACAAAATCATGGAAAAACATCATGAAACCCATGCCTAGCATCGACACGTAAATCCTCGTCCATATGGGGCTCCGTCTGCGGTATCGGCCCTCGGCCCCGGCAGTACGGGTCAGCCTATGTCCATCTCTGGGCTCCGTCTGCGGTATCGGCCCTCGGCCCCGGCAGTACGGGTCAGCCTATGTCCATCTCTGGGCTCCGTCTGCGGTATCGGCCCTCGGCCCCGGCAGTACGGGTCAGCCCATGTCCATCTCTCAACTCTGGTCGGTATCCCCCGGATATCCGTCGAGCTCAAATACAATCACCGGTAGGTAGTAGTCCCTCTGCCAGGCTCACCGTCTACTACACAGCGAAACCGTTCTCGCCCCGGGGTACCATACCGGGTCCACCATGTACCCGTAATCGGCCTCATCCAACTCCTCGATTCGGGTTCACATATATCACTCTCGCACCGAGAAAACACATGGTGGACGCACCGAAATATCATATCAAGGGAAACCGGGTTTTTAAATAATTAACTATTTTCTTTGAAATATCCACGGTTCCCCAAATCCAGAATAAACAGGGAAACAACATATCTCAATGCGTAATCTAAGCAAGTATGAAGGTATCAAGGTATGTGTACAAGTATGAGTATGTGACATCTAAATGAAATGCAAGTATAACAGTATATTATGCAACATGGAAATAATAGTATGCACATACAAGGTCATATCCTGACGCTATAATGCTACTGTGTAGTGACATGGCAATTATCGATGAAGAAGTGTGTGAGCCGGCAAGCAAGTGTACGTGGAACATACGCATCATCGATAATGGTGCTAGTGTCCTAGCAACATGATAGTAACATAGCAGTAAACATATGCAAAGCAATGTGAATAACAGGAATATGCGGAAATTGAATAATCAACGTAACAGTAAAGAATCTACACCCATATGTATATGTCATGCAGTTATGCCATTTGAAATAAGAATGACTCGGGTCTAGTCTAATATCTACTATGCAAACTGCAGATCTAAGTATCAAGTCCATCAGGAGGGGTAAGGAGACCACCTAAGTCTGAGTCGATATATATATATAATAGTCAGTGATCCCGCCTCAATAGTATCGCGTACGATACAGTATATCATATACCAATCCTCATGTCATGAGTGCGGATCCATCATCAATATAGGCTCGTACGGTAAGTCGTCGTACGGCATCCCATTAACTGGGTACAGTCAATATCTTATTCCTCTCAAAAAATATCAGGTATCACTATCATCATCTCACATACTCTGGGGTACTGATCTAAGTCTAGTACAACCGATACCATCTACAAAGTATGAATGCGGGGGTAAACATACATCCCAAGCCCGCAAGAATCACATGTCGTATCCCAAATACGAATCATATCACGTCACCGATCTCGCGGCACAAAGCCCAATATTGTCGACTCATCTCCAAAGTCATCCAATATCATCATCAACACCGTGTAAGTATAGCGAATATGCAAGGGTGTGCGTGTGGGTGTAAACCTATTCTAGGGTTCGCGACTATGAGCTATACTAGTTTACTTCTAACCCTAAGCTATCCATACTACACCTAACACAACATCCATGACACACTGTACTATCAAGCATAATATATAGTATACCAACTACGGACTGCGGGGGTGCTATACGCCATCCACCCGACTTCCCCCAGTAGATATAATCTACTCACCTTGTGTCTTTATTTGTGGATGTCGCCACGCGCTTGCTTGTCATCCCGAAGTCTTCATGGGGTACCTACACATCAAAGTATCGTATCTGCGTATTAAAACCAAATCAAAGCTAACACGGCACACAAAACCCAAAACGATACGATAAGGGGCCTATAGGTCAGAACCTATGGGCACGCCTTCAAAACCATCAATCAATCCTCGATATCGTCGTATAAATGACAAATCGTCGAGGTAAAACACCATACACAATTTCAGAACTAATAATACGGAATACGGAAACACGAATCTAAAACAGCAACTAAGGAAATAGGCTCCAGATTTCACCCTAGGTCAAACTAGACAAATCTATGCATACCAGGGGTCTAAAATATACATGTAGGAGCTACAGAACAAACACGAGACAAAATGGTGGGACCCAGGCCACAAATTGCGGCCAAACAGATTAAATCTGCGGCGTGGAAAAGGAACTGGGGGCTAGGGCTTTGGGGTTAGCTTCCTGGGTGCCTGCACATGTCACTGTCCATCCAATACAATTTTCAGAGTCTCGGGTTGATAGAAGATCTTAAGTAACCTTCACAGATTCCACAAACTTTCCGATATCGGTTTCTAAATCCATATTTCGGGTTTCAACTCTCAGATTAGGGTCTCAATTCATGCACTAGGGTGTTGGTGTAGTCTCTACTGAACTCAATTTCACATTACAACTCATAATTTCCTCAAACCCTAACTAGGTTTTCTTTAACTCCACAATATCCAACAATATCGGTTCAATCTAAACATGGGGGTATAAGTAATGCTAAAACTAAGCTAATGGTCCAGAAAATACCTCATTTGGCAACTCAAGAACTTTCTTGAGTTGCCCCTAGTAGCCAAAATCCTTGCTTCTTTAGTCCAATGTGTAGATCTTGAGCTTGTGCACACTTTTAATTTAAGGGGGATTGGGTTTTGGAGTTGTTTTTGAGATGATTTGGGGCTTGAAGAGGGGAGGTGGGGTGAGGAGCAGGAGCAGCAGCAGCAACTTGAAGGAGAGGGAGGGAAAATGAATGAGGAATGAAGAGAATGGCCAAGTCTTGGTCAACACATCTCACCCTCTCATTCTCTCACTTGCCCATACCCAAATTATAATCCTTTCCCATTTCTTTTCTTTTCTTTTTCTCTCAAAATCCTTCTCCCAAGAATAGTAAACCCAAAGTGAACCATGGCAAGAAAATGCACAAGTGTGAGAAAAGATGATATGTGTATGTTTTGCACAAAAAGTTAGAAAAACCGATTAGCGATTTTTAATCGCAATTAACACTAATTTAGCATATAACTAATCAATTAAACTTAGAAATGGCATAATTCTCTAAATTACCCTATTTTAGAATTTTCCATAACTTTTCCAAAATTTTCCCTATTTATTTGGATTTAAATATACCGAATTATTAAAATATTCAATAAAATAATACTAAATTATAAATATTCCCTAAAATTAATATTTTTATTATTTCGAAATGTTACACTTGACCTGTTGTCCCTGCGGACATTTCCTGTTGTCTATCCAGACACACATATACTTGCTTGATCCTGCGTTGGCATTAGCTCCGGATTTATTAATCCCTGACTTGAACATATATAACTTGGGGGTATGGGGAAATCATTGATGAAACCTGACTTGTAACTCGACAGTTCGCTTACTTATACTGATCAGTTTTAGAGGCTAGGCCAGCCTTGGGATGATGACGCTGACATCATTCATCTATATATATTTCCTATTTTAGAGGCTAGGCCAGCCTTGGGGTTTGCTGCTGACATCATTCATCGTTACATACTACCTTTTAGTGCCTAGCGGCATGTCTCGGCTTCAGCCTGAGAATCTTCACCGTGATCCCGGGCACGGACGGGATACTATTGAGTTACATCGATAATTCATCAAATTGATTTCAAAGACTTGAGAGTAGTTAACCCAATAGACCAGTTTAGATTACTCACTACACATTACCCCACTGTTCTTACTTATATCACTGTTATGCCTGTTTTATCATTTATACTCATACCTGCATGCATTGCTACCCCTGTTTATAGTATTGCTTGATATTATGACGCACTGACGTCTGGGTTTTGCATGGCCCAGATTCCTTACCTTTGCTGCAGTCCGAGCAGGAGTATTTCAGTCAGCAGGCTGAGCAGTGAGGATTTTCTAGTAGTTAGTTCATTTTACTTTCGGTATTTTCATTTCTGATGTGAGCCCGTATTATGGGACGTACATTCCAGTTTATTCTTATATTGGATCTTTTGCTTCCGCATTATTTTATTCTTGACTCATTTTATTCTGGCTTATGGACATGTGTTAGATAGTTTATTATTGTTCTTGATATCTCTACAGCCGTAATGTGACTGTGGAAGGATATTTCCTATCCACAGGTAGCATGGTTGGCTATGTCACGTGCCTTTCTTAGCGTACTCTGGGAAGCGGGGCGTGACAAATATAATATTTTAATTAAACGAGGGTATTTTGTGGAAATAACCTATTTCGAGATCATTTTGATGGTATGGGTAAGTGTGGGTATATCAGAGGTGAATTGACAATTCATGGGTTATGACATTAAGCATATCAGATTCCAGATAGTATGGGAGTGCAATATATTTTTTTTGTGTACAGAGGAAATTAAACACCGTTTTAAAATATGGGTTAACACTATCATTATTGATGGTACAAGGAATAGGTATGCACAAATATTATAACAAATTTTTAAATAAGGGTTGATGATTATAAGTTGGAACTAGGTTATTGAGAAAGAAGGTGACAGGAAAAGGGGAGAGAGGCGTATCCTACCTTTGATTAGGGTTTAGACGTAGACGGTTGAAAACGTAGGCTTGTGCAAAACTCCTCAAAAGCTTCGCGCCCCGATTTTTCCTCGGCTATTGGGTGGAGCCGTAGCGTCGGTGTCGTCGATACAAAGGCACCGGTATTTTTTTCAGAATTTTTGGAGTTCCGAGGTGTGAGAAATTTAGGTTTGAAGGTGTCTATTTATAGGGTTCAAATGGCAACAAGAAAATCCAAAAATTTGTTAAATCACACGGAAAATCACGCCGGCCAATGATTGCGAATCATTCTGTTAATGATTGCGCCCGCCGCCACGATTCGTGGCCGTTGGATCTGCATCCAACGGTCCAGATCGCGCCGCAAAGTCACCGCCGCCTGCCACGTGTCGCGTGGCTGGGGATCACGCGGTTTCGCGTGGTCCCCACCACGTGGCGCGTCGGCGGGTTCTGGGAATTTAATTTTTTTATTTATTTATATTTTTTATAAAAATAATAACTGTTTATTATTTTAAAAATTGGATTTGGCTTTTTAAAAAAATTGTTAAAAATAGTTAAAAACACGGGAAAATTATGGAAAAATTTCAGAAAATATATTTTATTATTGTCTTTAGTATAAAAATAATTTTGGGCTAAAAACAAATAATATATCTATTTCTAAATTGTTAGCTAGTTATTATAATTATATAATATCTAGTTTATCTTTAAAATATTTTTAATTACGAATTAATTACTTTAATTGATAATAAAAATATGTAGTTTATTTTAAGGCATTATAAAATTTTATTAAAATATTTTAAGCCTATAAAAACAATAAGTAGAATTTAGAAAATTCTTTTAATCCTATTCAATGTTCTGAAAATTATTAAAAACATTCTTTTACCCACAAAATACGTAAATAACCACTCGACTCTAGGAATTTAAAATAAAAGTTATTTTATTAGAAATCTCGACCGTTACAACCAGAGTTCAAATCGCATCAGCCATATTAATTTTTTAATTAGTTTTCTTTTAAATTTTTAGAATCCCAAGAGTCTACACGTGTATAATCCGTAAACCAAAAGTCACACTAAAAACAAACGAGTCCAGGGGGTATACCAAACGACAAGGGGACACGTGGCAACCTGACCCGGCCTGACACGGCTGAATAGGCCAGCGCCGCCGGCCGAACTCACCCAAATCCGATATTCTCCTTCTTGACTTCTGTGCCTCTTTGCCTCCCCATAACCCCTGTACTGTTTAAAATCCCTGCACATTTATAAAGACTAATAAAATCCAATTAAACCCATTTTAATGCATATTTTTAATGTATTTTTTATCTACCCTAAACCCTAGATTTTCCTATAAATACCACTTCATTTCACACACACCCTCACTCACAATCTTTGTCTAAATTCTCAAGAAAAATCTCTAGACTTTTTGTGTGCAAGTGGAGTTTGCAAAGGGCGAAGCTCCGGCGAACTTCCGACGATAATCCGAGGAGTTCCTGGCGACAAAACGATGCACCGGCACCTCCTACTTCTTCCTTTTCCTCTTCTATACACTACAAACCCATAAGTCCCTATTTCTCTTCTCTTCTATATTCTAAACAATATTCAAAACTAAAACCCGACGGAAGTGGAGTTAATCCTACTCCCGCTTCGGTTTTTCCTAAAGAAATCATATTTTTCTTAAACACGATAATACCAAACTCTCACATCATGATCATTAAACATTAACAAAATATCTTGACAAGTTTCATTTCAAAAGAATTTATATTTCAATTTTTATCGCACTTTTACAGAAAAATACCACATAGTTTAGTTTTGACATAAATCATTATAATTTCTTGCTATACCTTTAGATAGTTCATGAGGTAATGACCTATCTCTTCACAACACTCATATGTAACACAGCACGATGATATTGGGAAACATAGATTTAGGAAAATACGGTTTTAAATAAAACTACCTCCGACTTATATAAAAACCTTTATCTACAAGATTATATATTTTAAAAAAATCTTTGTAAAGCGTCGCTACAACCCATTTGAGCAACCCGTTCAGGATGGTGCGAATTATCGGACATGTTCGGGCTTAGTAGTGCGAGATGTAGACCTCCGCAAGGAGCATACGGTCTCGAAAGATTTAAAAATACAAATATCTTAAGAAAATGAGATTTCTAGAAAAATAATAAATTATTTTATTTTATAAATATATATGTATCATCAAAATATCTATTTTTGATATTCTAATTTTTCTAAATCAAAAGGAATCACTTCACATGAAAATACCCTGAAATTCCATACAAGTTCAATATTTTACAAATAAATACCATATATTAGGTTTTATTCACTAGAAATGTCACGATGATAAAATATATATCAATGAAAACTTTAAAGACGATAATAAAATACTTGAGGTGTATTTTGAAAATTATACAAAATTATTTTTACATAAAACCCCCTCAAGTTATATAAATTACAATAAGGACCCTAGTAAACATAGGTTTAAGCGGGACCAGTCTCGTGAGCCTCAGGGAGCCGGAGATATAGGTGCTTGCCTATTTAAGGTAGACAACTTAATAAACGATGTTATCAACATAGTAATCGTCTTTGAAAAAGACACAAATCTTGCCGTCCATGTGCAGCGGTTACCGATAACATCAAAACTTAATTCAGGATTTCAATTTCTTTTCTAATTGTCTGACTCAGACTGAGTCTCATTATAAATAATCTGACTTGAATATGATTCAAGTACAAACTACAATTCAATATGAATCCATGAATCCATATAATCAATCTATTCAATCTGTATTGACTGAACCGAACCATGGATATACATCCATCTACATGATTCTCCAGTTACATCCATTTACTGATGCCATGGTTTCGGCAAGTCATCCATCTATACAATCTATAATACAAGACATTATAATTTACAATACAATACAAACAAGACATCGTGGGGTTTAAGGGGTAGATTGGTACGGAAGGTGTTAGAAGTGGCACGAGACAGCAACCATTAAGACACCTAACCTGAATTCAATCGCCGTTGTTCCAGGTATTTTGACGGAGCCTTGTACATTCCGTTCACCTTAGTCTCTGGTCTACTGAGACTCCTCTCATATACACTAGCCTCTTCTGTACCAAGCTACAAACAACAACGTTAACAATATAATACATATAAAACTACACTCTCTCTCTGTCTATTCTACTTCTCTCTCATCTTTGGGACTTACCGAGCGATTGTTCGCTGACGACATTCCTTCTCTTTCTTCTTTGGAATGTTGTCAGGTGATTCGGACCTTCAGGAGATCGAGCCCACCAGCGAGGACTTGGATCAGCTAGCTTTCGACTCGGAGCTCTAAATACTTGTACATTTCATTTTAGTAATTTCCATTTCTGTTATGCCACTGTTTAGGCATTGCTTTTCATTCCATGTATTTACTTTTCAGATATATTGTAAAAAGAATGTTAATAAATAAAGTTGTTGTTCATTACATTTGTCTCTTGTGTATATTTCTTTTATATTACTTAGTTACGCTTAACGTATTTACTTCTGAGTAAATACGTAGCGGCCAGTCGCGTCCTCTGCCAGTACACTGGGAAGCGGGGCGTGACAGGTTTTGTTGGTGGCCCATGCAAGTCAGAGCTGTATGGAACCCTACCATGCAGTTCAGTTCTGCGTGGACAACCTAAGCAATATAACACAAGAACCAGCAACTGAAAACATTCTTTACAATTCATACTTCTTGAATCTTATACTTTGAATCTGTCCTAACCCAAAATTTTTCATTCAAGCTTATGGATTCCCCAAACAATACCAGCAACAACTTCAACAACACTCCACCTCCATTACCAATTACACCTGCAGTCCCTGCTCCGATCAATGAGCAGACGATATTGCTTGAGGCGATCCGCAGCCTCCTGGAAGGACAACAGCAGCAAACTGCTATTCTCTTGAACCGACCAGAGGTAGAAGCACCTGGGGTGAAGCAATTCAGGGCCTTATACCCCAAACAGTTTGCAGGAAAGGAGATCCCTCTAGAAGCTGAGGAATGGGCTCAAAGTATCGAAGATGATCTGGCAGCGGCACAAGTGCCAGAAGTCGCTTGGGTTCGAGTTGCAAAGCTGCAGCTCACTGATAATGCACGGGTTTGGTGGAAGGCGAAAGAAAGCCGTCTTGATCAACCCATTGAATGAAAGACTTTCCGTGACATGTTCGACGCAAAGTACTTCCCTGAGACTACCAGATTCGACATGGAACAACAGTTCATCCATCTGCAATAAGGTTCAATGTGGACCAAGTCAGTAGATAAATATGACGCTAAGTTCACCATGCTCAGTCGGTAAGATATGTCTCAATATTCGATTTTATATCACATACTACACAGCTAACACAAGACCGTAACAGGTTTGCGGCCCATCTCATACCGACTGTTGAGATCAGAGCTAGAAGATTTCAGCAAGGGTTGGCCCCGGAATCCAAGCTGCATTAGCTACAGGGGATTTCCCAACCCATGATATGGCTTTGAAAGCTGCCTGAAGATATGAGGCGATGGTGAAGAAGAAGGGCATATCTCAATCTGCCGGAGTGAAGCACCATGCCAATCAGATGGCAGGAGAAGCCTCTTCAAGACCAACTGTTGAATCCAGGAGATCGAAAGAAATCAATAACCAGTCGAGTCCAGACTTTTGCTACTACTGCAAGAGAAAGGGACACTTGTGGGAGGACTGTAGGCGTGCAAAAGGCCTGTGTCTAGTTGTGGCACATCCAATCACGGGATTGGAAACTGTCCTTATAGAAGCAACCCAGCTCACACACCCACCAACTACCCGCAGCGGCCAGCTATCCAGGCTCCTGCACCTCGCCTTGCACTCCCTGCTCCACCACCAGCACAGCCTACTCGCCAATTCCAACAGGCACTGAGGAACATGCCTCGAGGACAGAGGAATGTGCCCCCAGCTAGGAGAAACGTGCCCCGGCGACAGGCTTACACCTTAGCAGCCGTAGAAGCCGAGACAGTTGACCAAGATAACACTAGTAAGTCTCTTTCATATTTTTAAAACCCTTGTATCACTTTGTTATTTTTTATACACTATCAGTATTTCAGTCACCAAACTTTCCTTGAATCTGTCGCACTTTCCTTTTACAAATTTCGAGAACGAAATTTTTATAAGGAGGGTAGAATGTAACAACCCTAAATTTTCTGTACAAATTTTTTTCAAAAATACAGAAAGGGGTACTTTTGCCTGAGCACAAGTTATAAGTTTGATTTGCTTTTTAATAGCAAGAAAGAGCTTGTAGCTCATGGTAAGACCTTGCACTGCTGAACCAAAGCACCAGAGTTCAAATCCCATCAGCCACATTAATTTTTTAATTAGTTTTCTTTTAAATATTTAGAATCCCAAGAGTCTACACGTGCATAACCCGTAAACCCAAAAGTCACATTAAAAACAAACGAGTTCAGGGGTATACCAAACGACAAGGGGACACGTGGCAACCTGATCTGGCCAGACTCGTCCAGACTTGGCCGGAGACGCGGCTGAATTGGCCGGCGCTGCCGGCCGAACTCGCCCAAATCCGATTTTCTCCATCTCGACTTCTATGCCTCTTTGCCTCCCCATAACTCCTGTACTGTTTAAAATCCCTGCACATTTACAGAGACTAATAAAATCTAATTAAACCCATTTTAATGCATTTTTTATCTACCATAAACCCTAGATTTTTCTATAAATACCACTTCATTTCACACACCCCTCACTCACAATCACTGTCCAAACACTCAAGAAAAATCTCTAGACTTTTTGTGTGCAAGTGGAGTTAGCAAAGGGCGAAACTCCGGTGAACTTCCGACGACAATCAGAGGAGTTCCCGGCAACGAAACGACGCACCGGCACCTCCTAATTCTTCCTTTTTCTCTTCTTTATGCTACAAATCCATAAGTCCCTATTTCTCTTCTCTTCTATATTCTAAACAATATTCAAAGCTAAAACCCGACGGAAGTGGAGTTAATTCGACCCCCGCTTCGGTTTTCCCTTAAAAAATCATATTTTTCTTAAACACGATAATACCAAACTCTCACGTCATGATCGTTAAACATTAATAAAACATCTTGACAAGTTTCATATCAAAACAATTTATATTTCAATTTTTATCGCACTTTTACAGAAAAATACAATATAGTTTAGTTTTGACATAAATCATTATAATTCCTTGCTATACCTTTAGATAGTTCACGAGGTAATGACCTACCTCTTCACAACACTCATATATAATATAGTACGATGATATTGGGAAACGTAGATTTGGGAAAATACGGTTTTACATACAACTACCTCCGACTTATATAAAAACCTTTTTCTACAAGACTATGTATTTTAAACAAATCTTTGTAAAGCGCCGCTACAACCCATTTGGGGAATTCGTTCGGGATGGTATGGATTATCGCACATCCTCGGGCTTAGTAGTGCGAGATGCAGACCTCCGCAAGGAGCATACGGTCTCGAAAGATTTAAAAATACTAATATCTTAAGAAAATGAGATTTCTAGAAAAATAATAAATTAAATTATTTTATAAATATATATGTATCATCAAAATATCTATTTTTGATATTCCAACTTTTCTAAATCAAAAAGAATCACTTCACATGAAAATACCGTGAAATTCCATAAAAGTTCAATACTTTACAAATAAATACCATATATTATGAAAAATAGATTTTATTCACTAGAAGTATCACAATGATAAAATATACATTAATGAAAACTTTAAAGACGATAATAAAATACTTGAGGTGTATTTTGAAAATTATCCAAAATTATTTTACATAAAACCCCCTCAAGTTATATAAATTACAATAAGAACCCTAGTAAACATAGGTTTAAGCGGGACCAGTCTCGTGAGCCTCAGGGAGCCGGAGATATAGGTGCTTGCCTATTTAAGGTAAACAACTTAATAAACGGTGTTATCAACACGGCAATCGTCTTTGAAAACGACACAAATCCTGCCGTCCATGTACAGCGGTTACCGATAACATCAAAACTTAATTCAGGATTTCAATTTCTTTTCTAATTGTCTGACTCAGACTGAGTCTCATTATAAATAATCTGACTTGAATATGATTCAAGTACAAACTACAATTCAATATGAATTCATGAATCCATATAATCAATCTGTTCAATCTATTCAATCTGTATTGACTGAACCGAACCATGGATATACATCTATCTACATAATTCTCCAGTTACATCCATTTACTGATATCATGGTTTTGGCAAGTCATCCATCTATACAATCTATAATACAAGACATTACAATTTATAATACAATATAAACAAGATATCGCGGGGTTTAAGGGGTAGATTGGTACGGAAGGTGTTAGAAGTGGCACGAGACTGCAACCATTAAGACACCTAACATGAATTCAATCGCCGTTGTTCCAGGTATTTTGACGGAGCCTTCTTCTGAGACTCCTCTCGTATACACCGGTCTCTTCTGTACTAAGCTACAAACAACAACGTTAACAATATAATACAACATTATAAAACTATACTCTCTCTCTGTCTATTCTACTTCTTTCTCATCTTTGGGACTTACCGAGCGATTGTTCGCCGACGACATTCCTTCTCTTTCTTCTTTGGAATGTTGTCAGGTGATTCGGACCTTCAGGAGATCGAGCCCACCAGCGAGGACTTGGATCAGCTAGCCTTCGACTCGAAGCTCTAGATACTTGTACATTTCATTTCAGTACTTTCCATTTTTGTTATGCCACTGTTTAGGCATTGCTTTTCATTCCATGTATTTACTTTTCAGATATATTGTAAAATGAATGTTAATAAATAAAGTTGATGTTCATTACATTTGTCTCTTGTGTATATTTCTTTTATATTGCTTAGTTACGCTTAGCGTATTTAATTCTGAGTACACTGGGAAGCGGGGCGTGACACCTGGTGTATTCTCGGCCAATAATATTCTTGGAGCAGCATCTTCTGGAACAGGGTGCGGGCCTCTTGATGCGCTCCCTCGACCCCTTCATGTATCTCTCGTAGAATATTGTCGGCTTCATGAGGGTCGACGCATCGGAGCAGGGACTGAGTGTACGACTTCTTGTAGAGGTTTCTATTCTCCAGATGAAATGACGAGCTTTTGCCTAAAGGTGGCGAGCCTCCCCTCGGTCCTCTGGAAGTATACTATTTTTAGGAACTCCACGAGGGGCTTCCTCCAATCTTGGCTTTCCTCCCGAATAGCATATACTTGGAGCATTACCTCCCCGTCTTCCACGCTGGGCCGTGGTAAGACTTTGAAGAGGATGTTTCTTTTATGGTTGGCAGTATAGGAAGAAGCGAGCTTGCTTAAGGCGTCGACTTGAGTGTTCAGGATCCGGGGAATCTGCTCTACCTGGACTTCGTTGAAATTTTTGCGAAGTCTTTTTACCTCGGCCAGATATTTGATCATGAGTGGTTCCCGGGCCTCGAATTGCCCGGTTACTTAGCCGATGACCAATGCGGAGTCGCTGCGAATTCAGATCGTCTTCAGCCTACCCCGGAGGCGTTCGCAATCCGGCTAACAAAGCCTCGTATTCCGCGGCATTGTTCGAAGCTTTGAACCCTAGCTTCAAATATTCCATCTCCGCTTCGCCCGGGCCTCGAATGATCAGGCAGCCCCGCTCCCTTCCTCGGTAGAGGATCCGTCCATGTAGAGCACCCAGTCGGGGACGGAGTCGGGTACTTCCTCGGCCGAGGGACATGATTCGGGGCCCCGAGTTGCCACTTCTTCTTTAGTGGAAATAGTGCATTCGACCACGAAGTCTGTTAGGACCTGCGCTTTAATGGCCTGTCTGGGGCGATACTTGATATTGAATTGGGATAATTCCCACCTCCATTTCTCCAGTGGTCCTGATGATTCAAGGGAAGCGAGAATAGTCTCTATAGGTCGCTCGGTGAGGACAAGGATGGTGTGCGCCTGGAAGTAGTGCCGTAGTTTTCTTGAGGTGACAACAAGTGCCCAGACTATCTTTTCTATGGCTGGGTATCTTGTTTCTGCGTCTTTGAAAACGTGGCTTACATAGTAAACCGACTTCTGTACACCACCGAATTCCCTGACGAGCACTGAGCCTGCAGCTTGATCGGAGATCACGAGGTATAATAATAGCTCGTCGCCTTCGACTGGTTGAGTGAGCAGTGGGGGAGTTAATAGGTGTGTCTTGAGCTTTTCGAAAGCGCTTTGACTCTCTTCCGACTATTCGAACTTAGGAATTTTTCTCAAGGCTTTGAAGAACGAGAGGCGCTTCTTCCCGGATCTTGACATAAAGCAACTCAGAGTGGCCACTCGCCCTGTAAGCCGCATGATCTCAACATTTCTCTTCGGTGTGGCCATGTTGAGAATGGCGCTGATCTTTTCTGGGTTTGCTTCGATTCCTCGATGGGTGACCATGAACTCGAGGAATTTCCCGCTGGTGACTCCGAGCACACACTTAGTTGGATTCAGCTTCATTTTGTATTTGCGCAGGACGTCGAACGTCTCCTCGAGATCTTTGGCGTGACCGTCTGATGAGGTTGATTTTATGAGCATGTCATCGACGTAGACTTCCATGTTCCTCCCGATCTGCGGTTTGAACAGTTTGTTGACGATGCCCTGATATGTGGCCCCGGCGTTCATAAGACCGAAGGGCATCACTTTGTAGCAGTATACCCCCGGTCAGTGGTGAAGGCGGTTGTCATGCCCCGCTTTCCAGTGTACGGGCAGATGACGCGATGAGGCCGCTACGTATTTACTCTGAAGTAAACACGCTAAGCGTATCTAAGCAATATAAGTAATATACACAAGAGACAAAGACAATAGATATAATTGAACAGCAATTTTATTTATTAAACATTCTTTTTACAATACAACTGAAATGGAAATACATGTAATAAAAGCAATGCCTAAACAATGGCATAACAGAAATGAAAATGAAAATGAAATGTAATGTATAAGTGAATCTAAAACTTTGGGTCTTCAGTAAATTGGTCCAAGTCCTCGCTGCTGGGCTCGATCTCTAGTGACTCCGAATCACCTGACGACATTCCAAAGAAGAAGAAAGAGAATGTCGTCAGCGAACAAATCGCTCGGTAAGTCCCGTAAATAGACAAGAATTGAATAGACAGAATAGAGAGTATATTGTTATAATGTTGTATTTAGTGTTAACGCTGTTGTTTGTAGCTTGGTACAGAAGATTGTCAGTGTATACGAGAGGAGCCCCACTATTCCGGAGACTACGGTATACGGAGCACAAGGAACCGTTCAGCCATGGTACAACGGCAATGGATATTCAGGTTAGGTGTATTATGGTTACAGTCTCATGCCACTTCTAACACCTTCCATACCAATCTACCCCTTATAAACCCCGCGATGTCTTGATTGTATTGTTTGTATTGTTTGAATTGTATATTGTATATAGATGGATGATTTGCCGAAACCATGATATCAGTAATGGAACGGGTATAATGGATGAACGTGTAGATGGAATATATCCATGATTCAGTTCAGTCAAGTTGTATAGATTGAATAGATTGAATATATGGATTCATGGAGTCATTTTGAATATATACTTGAATCATATTCAAGTCAGTTTGATTATATCAAGACTCAGTTTGAGTCAGACAATTAGAAAAAAAGAAATTGAAGTCCTGAATTATGTTTTGGTACTATCGGTAACTGCCGCACATGGACGGCAGGATTTGTGTCTTTTTCAAACACAATTACCGTGTTGATAACACCGTTTGTTATATTTTCTACCTTAAATAGGCAAGCAACCATATCTCCTGCTCCCTGAGGCTCAAAAGACTGGTTCCGCTTAAACCTATGTTTACTAGGGTTCTTATTGTAATTTAGTATAACTTGAGGGGGTTTTATGTAAAATAGTTTTGTTATACTTTCAAAATATATCTCAAGTATTTAATTATCATCTTTAGAGTTTTCATAGATATTTCTTTTATTAAATGTGAAATTTCTAGTGAATATGACCTAGTTTTAAAGTATAAGGTATTTATTTGAAATATTGGAATTGTATGGTATTTTCTTGTAAATGAGGCGTTCTTCTTGAATTTTGGAAATGTGGAATATTATATATATTTAAAATAATTATTTTGATAATAATTATATATATATTTAATGGAAATAATTTTATTTATTTTCTTGTAAAAATCTCATTTTCTAAAGAAAAATGTATAAAATTCCATCGAGACCGAATGCTCCTTGCGAAGGATTGTATCTCGCTCTACTAAGCCTGAGGATGTTCGATAATCCGCATCCCAAACGGGATTCCCCAAAATGGGTTGTAGAGGCGCATTTGCATGGAAATGTTTAATACATCTTTTAAAGAAAAAGGTTTTATAAGTTAAAGGTATTTTACTGTAAAGTCGTATTTTCCGTATTCTATTGTTCCAAAATCAATCGTTCTATGATAGAGATGTGTGTTGTGATGAGGTAGGTCATTAACTCGTGAGCTATCTAAAGGTATAGCAAGGAATTATGATAATTTAGGTCGAAACTAAACTATATGGTATTTTTCTGAAAAGTGCGATAAAAGTTACAAAAATGATTATTTTGAAGTGAAACTTGTTTAATATATTTTTTTAATGTTTAATGATCATGATATGAGAGTTTGTTATTATTGTGTTTAAGAAAAATAGAACTTTTTAAGAAAAAACCGAATCGGGAGTCGGATTAACTCCGCTTCCGTCGGGTTTTAGTTTTGATAGTTTTTAGAATAGGGAAAAGAAGAGAAAGAAAGGCTTACTGGCTGTTTGTCTAAATGAGAGAAAGAGGAAGAGTGGGGAAGCGCCGATGCGTCCTTTTGTCGCCGGAAACTCCTTGTGTTGTCGCCGGAAGTTCGTCGGAGTTTCGCCCTTTGTTAACTCCACTTGCACACTATAGGAACTTGAAATTTTCTTGAGAGTTTGGGCAGGGAATTGTGAGTGAGGAGAGGTGAAATTTGGATGGTATTTATAGGGAAAAATTAGGGTTTAGGGTGTTTAAAGAATGCATTGAAATATGCATTAAAATGAGGTTAAATGGGCATTTTATTGCTCTCTGGATTAATTCAGAGTAAACAAGTAATAAGAGAGTAGTGGGGTAGCTGAAAAGGTGCAGAGGTGAAGAATTGAGAGCATTAGGGACGGGGGAGACCGACGTCGCCGGTTTTATTGCCCATGTCGTCGGCCCAATTCCGATGGGTGGTGTTGGTCTTCGTGCCACGTATAGGTGTCGCCTCGTATTCTTCAGTGCACATGTTTAAATAATTTGTAACTCTTCAGTTTACGTGTTGTGCACGTGTAGACTCTTGGGCTTCTAAAAGATTAAAATAATTTTAACTAAAAAAAATAATGTGGCTAATGGAATTTGAACTCCGGTGCTTTGTAACAGCAGTGCAAGGCTTTACCAGTGAGCTACAAGCTCTTTCTTGCAGTTCAAAAGTAAACAAATTCTTATACTACTCACAGGATTTGCAAATACCCCAATTGTACATTAACTTTAAATGAATTTTATGTACACTAAAATTGGAGTTGTTACAGCGGTCATTTTTTCGTCAGCCGGGTTCATCCTGATCTGACTGTAACCCGAGACGGCGTCCATGAAGCTCAATAGTTCATGGCCGGTCGAGCTGTCTACAAGCTGGTTTAACCGAGAGAGGGGATAGTTATCTTTGGGACAGGCCTTATTTAAGTCTGTGAAATCGACGCACATACGCCATTTTTCGCTCGCCTTCTTGACCATGACTACATTTGACAACCAATCAGAATAGTCCAAGTTTTTGATAAAGTTAGCGGCGAGCAGTCGATCCACTTCGTCTTCTATCGCCTTTTCCTTGGCCGGCGCAAACCTTCTTTTCTTTTGTCGGACGGGCTTTGCTTTCACATCGACCCCGAACTTGTGGGAGATCACTCTAGGGTCAATTCCGGGCATGTCTGCCGGTGTCCAAGCAAAAACGTCCGAATTATCTCGGAAGAAATAGATCAGTTCTTCGTGGTGATTCGCAGTCAGGAGAGAGCCGATCTGGACTATTCAGTCGTTGACCCCTTCTTCGAGTGGTACTTCCGTTAATGCTTCTACTTGGGCACCTCTGATTTCCATTTGGTCGTCGCGTGTATCTAAAGACCCCTGGAAGTCAGGTATGTCCTCAAAATCGTCGCTTTGATCTCCAGCAGTGGACGTCAAGGTGAGGCAAATCCTAGCGGTTTGCTGGTCTCCGTAGGTGATTGGATGAGTTTCGGATTGTGTAGTGTTTTTGAGAAAATAGATTTTAGAGATCACAACCAAAAATTATTTTGACCGCAATCAATAACGGTGTCGGATGTAGCGCGTTAGTAAGTGCGGATCGTCCACAGGAAAAGTGAGTTCCGTTCAATTTCCGAATTAGATAAGTTGAAAATTTAGGGCAAAGAAAAGAAAACAATTCATGATTTGCATTTAAAGATCAAGAAATAAGAAAAATCTAGATCTAGAAAAGACATTAAAAACAAGAATTGAGATGTGTGATAATTTCCAACCAACAATCAAGATTAGAAGTATGGCTCGTAGGAGTAGATCGGATCTATAGATATGATGAGATCTAAAGATTACTAATTCTTATCCATTAATGAATTGATACTAGATCGATGCAAAATTCATCGAGGTTTAAGGATCTTTGCGGGAAAATTAGGGATTCCGCAACTCATCCTTTGTCCTTTCGATGGATCGCATTCAAATTCTAGCTTCTAATTAATCAAATGTTTAATAGTTGTTCCCTAGTTTCGAGTGAACACGATCAAGAAAGTATCATCTCGAAACTAGGTCATTAATCATTTGATTAACTAGAATTTCCAAACATTATAGGATTTAAGAATTGTTGAAATATCTAAATCATCATCATCTAAAGATCGTCACAACTCCTACACGAGCGGAGATTACTCAAACATCATGATCACAAACACAATCACAAATTGAGATCTAATCATTATGCTTGAATTAAAAGATAAGCAAGAATATAGAAAATTCACCTTTATTTATCGACAAATTTCGTTACAACTCTCTTGAATTTACAAAAGGAAGGAACTAGATCGTCGATTTCGGCTTCGCTCGGCTCCTTGAGTCGCGGATCGGCGTGGATCTCTTGCTCCGTTGGAAATCCGGCGTCGCTTGCTAAAGGTTGAAGGCTCTCTTGCTCAAATTGATCTCGGGATCTTGATCTTGATTTTGAATTGGAGATGGGAATTGAATTTGGCACAAGTTTTTGTCACTAAACTTGTGGGTAGAAGATGGTGGTGATTCTTGAACAATTTCCCCTCTAGATCTAGGTTCCTTTTTTATAGACTTTTCAAATCTTAGATCTAGAATTGAAATTTGAATTCCCCCCACAAGTTAGTTATCAAATAATTTAAATTTCCCTCCAAAAAGTTAGTTAAGCTTTAAATTTTGAATTTCCCTCCAAGAGTTTGTTGAGCCGAGCCTTCTAGATGTGCCACGTGGAGCTTCTGGGGTCTTCTGGAAGCTTTGGCCGTTATAATTGAGCATGTGACAAAATTGGGTGAATTGATCTCCTCAAAAGGCCGCGGATCCGCCGCACAAATGGGGCTTGGGCCGCGTATCCGCGGCCCTTTGGTGGCCTTGCTGCTTGTATTTTCTTCTGTGGGCTTGGGATATCATATGGGCCTTATCCTGATGTGTTGAATTTTATTTGGCCTTCTGAATTACTACCAGATCTTCAGCCTTTGAGTTGGCGCATCTTTTATCAGATCTTTTCCCAATTTTGAGCTCTGCTTCCGTGATTTCCTGCATTAGACCCCAGACAAGAGTTGCGCTATACAAGAATGATGCGATGCCATGATAAACACACAATTTCCCTAAAAAGTGCCGGTTTTAGTCTACAGTACAAGTAATCCAGTATTTTACATGTGTTTTGTAAATATGTGTGATATGAATACCGGATACCTTTACTTGACTGCAAAAGGTAGGGAAATTGCCGTGTTAGAAATGCAGTATTTTTGACTGATCAAATTCCCCCAAACTTATTTTCGATCGTCTCGATCGAACTGTTTTGTTAAAAAGAGAAGGAGAAAATAAAGAAAGAGAAAAGCATACTTTCGTAGGCAACACGATTGCACCGAGCACGTGCAACAAGCCTTTAAACCTCTAGGGGTCCCTAGTAGGAGGAGTGTTGTCTCCTGAGGGTTTTCAGCGGATTGCACCCACAAAATCCAATAATAAAAGGAAGATCATGAATATTACATTTAAAGAAAAGAATTGTAAAAGAAAAGCCTTGAAAATTAGGGTTTCCAACTAAGCTAGCTTTTCGGTTGTCATGAGCCCTATCTTAATGGTCATGAAAAGATGTTAGAAATCACGCCCTCCCTCAATAAAACATCGTCTTATTCTTCATTCCTATCTTTCTTCCAAACATCGATCATATCACCCTGCGTGTGTGTAAAGAACATCCCTACACCCGGAGAATTCAATTCAAGCTATCATACTCTTGCCCATCAGCCTCAGTACTTTTTAATTTTGATGAGCTCACACACTTTCATGCGACCGTTAATACTTCTTGATGTACTAACCGACCGATTACTCATGTGCTTGCTTATTTGGTGTATTTTCCTCGTCTTGCACCACCTTAGGTATAGCAGTGACTCCCAGACCAGTTGGCCTTAGGGCACTAGGTGAGAAGGCACCCTTGCTATAGATTTTTTTTTATTGCCCTTGGTGATAACAAAACCAGTGTCCATTTTTTTCTCACCACTTTCTTCATTTTTTCTTCTTCATACATCGGCTTTAAGACAAGAGCATTTCAAGGTATCCTCTACTATTCCGGACTTTAAGACGTGTGTAAGTGTGAATAGCAGGGTATCAACGTTCAAAATGTTTGGCTTTCCAGAATAGAAACTATTTTTCAGACTTATTTTTATCCTCAGATTAGTGACTTCCTCCATCTTACTAACCCTTGAGACAACGGCTCATAACTACTTATTACTAGTTCGTATAAGAAAACTTCTAATTTTCTTAGTTTTCTTAAATTTTTCTAATCTCATGGATGTAATTGTTCACTATCTAATCTTTCATTATTATAAATATTAAATATTTTTATACTTTGAAAATTTAAAAAAAAAAAAAAAAAATTTTGAATTTTTATGGATTTTGAAAATTTTGAAAATTTTTATAGGTTTTTAATGTTTTTTTTTTTGAAAAATTATTTACAAAAAATATTTACACAAAATTTTTTTATGGGTTTTGAAATTTTTTTTTTTAAATTTTTATGATTTTTTTTTAAAGAAATGTTTTGTGCTTATACAAATGATATGCTCATGATGCAAAACTAAGCACAAACCTCCTCCAAACTTGTTTTCAACAGTGTCCTCACTGTTGCCATCCGCTAAATCTACAAAACCTATAAGCCTGGGAGGAATTTATTAGTGGGGGCAAAATATATAAGTGAAGATCCTCCCCCAAACTTATTTTTGACTCGCAATTTTTTTGTAAAAATTTTCATTTCAAGAGCCAGAAAAATTATTTCCCCCCCCCCCCCAAACTTGAGTTATGCAATGTTAAGCTTTTGAAAATCACATGAGGGGGTCAAGAAACATTGGTCGATGCCAAGCTTTGCACAGACCGAAGATCAACACCAACCATTCGAAGATTTTATCAATGCAGTGCTCGGGTTGGTGGAAGAAGAAGTGGGGAAAGGGTAAGGGGTGGAAGAGAGTGTGTGTGCGTCTCATTTTGGAGAGACGATGCAGTGATTGTGATGGATTGCTCGCATTCTTTTTACAGTTCAGAAGAAGGGGTGGAGGTTCAATTTCAATGATCGGGACATGATTCATCTCAACACCCGTGTTATTCAGAAATGCGAGTTCATCAGCGAAGATCTCCTCAAAAGTTTCATCAATACCCCGAAGAATAATGTCATCACAAAGTGTGGGGTGATCTTCAGACTCTAAAAGCAGTTCGTAATCGGTGTCAGTTGTTGACCCGGACATCTCGGTGGAAGAGTCTGTATGTGTATGATACATAGTTGGGTCAAACAACAACGTATGAAAAGAGTCAAGATCGGTATCAGGAGGATCATCAAATTCGCTGCTGTCGACATCCATTAAGTCGACAGAACAGACATGAGCAGTAGGTTCGGAGGGTACACTTCCAATCTTGTAAATGTTCAGCTCTATTGACCTATTCCCAAAAGATAGGGTCATAGAACCATTCGACAGTTGATTATTGCATTGGAAGTGGCCAAAAAGGGGCGACCTAAAATCACCGGAATTTGATTCCGTGGGTTCGCTACAGGCTGTGTATCAAGTACAATAAAATCCACAGGGAATACAAATTCCCCGATTTTTATTAACACATCCTCCAGTTCACCCCTAGGTTTGGTGATTGATCGGTCAGCCATCTGGAGAGTGTAATGGGCTGGTTTCAACTCTCCGATCCCTAGTTGCTCATAGACTGAGAAAGGAAGCAGGTTAACACTGGCGCCAAGGTCTAAAAGAGCACGATTGATGTGTTTATCCCCAATAGAAATCGATATCGTAGGACATCCTGGGTCCTTACGTTTCTTTGGTAGCGGAGGGATAAAAGCAGTGCTAATGCTATTAGACATGAAGACCTTCTTTGGCACTTGAGTCTTCCTCTTCCTAGTGCACAAGTCCTTAAGAATTTTCGCATAAGCGGGGACTTGTTGAATGGCATCTAGGAGAGGGATGTTGATGTTAACTTGCTTGAACATTTCCATAATCTTCTCCATATGTGGACTCGATGTGTTAGCCCTTAACCGGTTCGGATAAGGTGCTTTAGCAATAAGCGCTGGGTCCATCATAGGAGAAGGAAGTGTGTGTGGCCCCGATCCCAAAGTAGAAGTGGGGATCGTCTGTGGAGGAGTAAAAGAGGTGGGCTGAGGTGTCAAGCCTAGTGGGAAATGGAGAATAGGCTCGTGAGAAGGCGGTGGGGTAGAAGAACAAGAATCAGAAGCAGAAGTGTGTGTGTGAGGGAAGGTCTCAGCCGGGGTGTTGATAGGATTCTCAATATTATCAACTTCTTCCCCAACATGGTTATCCAGCACTCTCCCAGATCTCAACGTGGTGATTGCATTCACATGATGTGAATAGCCAGGATTGGGTACAGGTTGAGCTGGGAGTTTCCCTTTCTCTCTTGCACTTATTTCGGCCTTAAGTCGTGCAATCTCAGCTTCCATTGTTTTGATACTCTCAGCTTGGGACGCCGAGTTTTTCTTTATCTCACCAACGGAAGACTTAACCTCGGCCGACACTTCCATGAAATTTGACATGAGTGATTTCATGGTTTGAGCGAATTGAGAGAATTCGTCAGAACAGGTCGGCTGCATAGGATTAGAAGGTGCAGGAGTGTTGACCTGGTTTTGGAAGTTTTGTGACTGGTAGAGGTGCTGGGTGAGCTGAAGTGGTTGCTGTTGTGGTGGAGGGACCCGTTGGAATTGATTCGGGTTTGGAACCGTGTTTTGGGACTGGTTCCAAGCAAAATTCGGGTGATTCCTCCAACCCTGATTGTATGTGGAAGAAAAAGGGTCGTTTCCAGGTCTTTGAAATGCGGCATTGGTATGCTCGAGACCTCGAAACTGAGAGTTTAATGGACATTCTTCCGTCAAGTGAGAAGGATCAGAACAGCACCCACAAACGGTTTTGGGGAGCGACATTGGGTTTAGGGAGGCTGCTAGGAATTTGTGTTCCATAGCGTCGAGCTTCTTTTGCATTGCTGCCATCTCAGCTCGAACACCTATGGACATGTCTATTTGGTGTATACCACCCCTACTCGATGGCTGGGTTCCAGTCTCCCACTGAAGTGAATTTTCTGCGAACTCTTCTAAAAATTTCCACGCTTCCCCATCATCCTTAGTCATAAAGGTGCCTTGACACATGTTTTCAAGGTTTTGTTTAGTGGTAGGGTTACTGCCCTCATATATGATTCGGCAAAGTTCCCATTTCGGGATGCCGTGATGTGGGCATTGAACCAAAAGATCCTTGAATCGGTCAAAGTATTTTGAAAATGGTTCAGCCGGAAGCTGGGAGAATTGATAGAGTTCGCTACGGATTCGAGCTGTCTTTTGCATAGGGTAGAATTTTTTAAGGAATGCCGCAACGAATTCTTCCCAATTCGTGATGGAGTGTGCGGTGGTGTTATACAGCCACTTCTCGGCTATATCGCACAAGGTAAATGGAAGAAGTCGTAGACGCATGGCATCCACAGAGAGTTGTGATGTACCCATCATTGCGCATACGTTTTCAAATTTGGTAATAAAAACGTACGCGTCTTCAGTCTCGAGACCGTGGAATTTGGGTAGAAGGTTGATGTACTGGGGCTTGATCTCAAAGTTATCCCCGTTGGCTGGTGGAATGGATAAGCAGGTCGAGAGAGGACCTCGCAAAGGGTAGCACCTCTCTTGGAGAGAGACGCGGGGTGGAATCTGCGCACCAACGGACGGCGGCAGAGTAGCGGTAAAGAGGTTTGATGGAGACTGATCCATCGGTGTGGGTGTGGTGGGAGGTAAAAGAAAGGTAAATGGAGAAATACCGACTTCGGAGTCGATCGAGGGGACGCGGACAAGTCGGGCACTAGAATCCCGTGTCCAGCCTATCTTGCACTAAAAGGGGTTAGTACAAGTGGCAGCGTAATTTATAATTAGGGGAAATGAAGTGAGTGCGGTGTTTGTTTTGAAAAATGATACGGATTTTTAAAATATGATGCAACAAGCAATACCCTAGAAATCTATGGTCACCTAGGTCCAATCTCTAGACCGCTCCTAACTGCCAGAAGACAAGACGCAGGATAGAATCCTCCACTGCCTCTTTGTCCCTCCTGTGGCCAGGTAAGTGCCAGGTAAGTGGGAGGTTCTCCACTACGTAAGTAGTGGGCCTAATTAAGTAACCACTAGCCTTCGACACACTTTCCTAGGCACCACAAGAGAAACGCGGATAAGCAATGAATTACCCACGGCCTTCTTCTGTCCTAAGTGAGCGCGACGGTCCTTAGAGTCGTCTCTAGATATTTTTTAATTAATGAGGGTAATGCGGATGCAGGTTTGTGATTTTTGGGGCCTAGGAAGGGTAATGAACTCCCCACCTAATCTGGACTTGGTCGTGCCCCTTAATGTCCGTATTTATTATGCAAACAACCACAAAATCAAAAACAAGCACACTTTATTTTGCTTTTTGCGCGCTGCGAATATTTGCAAAGAAACCTGCAACAAATTGTTAGTTGGAGCATATTTTAGAGAGGAGATAAGAAAGTTAGAGGTTACCTGCAAAAGATTTTACAGAGAGCTCCTTAATGGGCCGCGGAACCGCCGCGTAATGGGGGTATATGCCGCGGAAACGCGGTGGAATGGTGGGGTCTCTGCACAAAAATTCTTCAGCAAGCTCCTGATCTCTTCCTCAATCCTCTGGAATTCACCAAATAATTTTCAAATTTTCCAGCAAGCTCCAGATCTCCTTGCAATTAACCACAACAACACGTATTAGTATTTCGTGCAAGTTTTGATCTAAAAAAAATATTGATGGAATAAACTTTTCAACTCAAATTTCAAAAAATGAACAAATAGCACACGATCCCCGGCAACGGCGCCATTTTGATTGGATGAGTTTCGGATTGTGTAGTGTTTTTGAGAAAATAGATTTTAGAAATCACAACCAAAAATTATTTTGACCGCAATCAATAACGGTGTCGGATGTAGCGCGTTAGTAAGTGCGGATCGTCCACAGGGAAAGTGAGTTCCGTTCAATTTCCGAATTAGATGAGTTGAAAATTTAGGGCAAAGAAAAGAAAACAATTCATGATTTGCATTTAAAGATCAAGAAATAAGAAAAATCTAGATCTAGAAAAGACATTAAAAACAAGAATTGAGATGTGTGATAATTTCCAACCAACAATCAAGATTAGAAGTATGGCTCGTAGGAGTAGATCGGATCTATAGATGTGATGAGATCTAAAGATTACTAATTCTTATCCATTAATGAATTGATACTAGATCGATGCAAAATTCATCGAGGTTTAAGGATCTTTGCGGGAAAATTAGGGATTCCGCAACTCATCCTTTGTCCTTTCGATGGATCGCATTCAAATTCTAGCTTCTAATTAATCAAATGTTTAATAGTTGTTCCCTAGTTTCGAGTGAACACGATCAAGAAAGTATCATCTCGAAACTAGGTCATTAATCATTTGATTAACTAGAATTTCCAAACATTATAGGATTTAAGAATTGTTGAAATATCTAAATCATCATCATCTAAAGATCGTCACAACTCCTACACGAGCAGAGATTACTCAAACATCATGATCACAAACACAATCACAAATTGTGATCTAATCATTATGCTTGAATTAAAAGATAAGCAAGAATATAGAAAATTCACCTTTATTTATCGACAAATTTCGTTACAACTCTCTTGAATTTACAAAAGGAAGGAACTAGATCGTCGATTTCGGCTTCGCTCGGCTCCTTGAGTCGCGGATCGGCGTGGATCTCTTGCTCCGTTGGAAATCCGGCGTCGCTTGCTAAAGGTTGAAGGCTCTCTTGCTCAAATTGATCTCGGGATCTTGATCTTGATTTTGAATTGGAGATGGGAATTGAATTTGGCACAAGTTTTTGTCACTAAACTTGTGGGTAGAAGATGGTGGTGATTCTTGAACAATTTCCCCTCTAGATCTAGGCTCCTTTTTTATAGACTTTTCAAATCTTAGATCTAGAATTGAAATTTGAATTCCCCCCACAAGTTAGTTATCAAATAATTTAAATTTCCCTCCAAAAAGTTAGTTAAGCTTTAAATTTTGAATTTCCCTCCAAGAGTTTGTTGAGCCGAGCCTTCTAGATGTGCCACGTGGAGCTTCTGGGGTCTTCTGGAAGCTTTGGCCGTTATAATTGAGCATGTGACAAAATTGGGTGAATTGATCTCCTCAAAAGGCCGCGGATCCGCCGCACAAATGGGGCTTGGGCCGCGTATCCGCGGCCCTTTGGTGGCCTTGCTGCTTGTATTTTCTTCTGTGGGCTTGGGATATCATATGGGCCTTATCCTGATGTGTTGAATTTTATTTGGCCTTCTGAATTACTACCAGATCTTCAGCCTTTGAGTTGGCGCATCTTTTATCAGATCTTTTCCCAATTTTGAGCTCTGCTTCCGTGATTTCCTGCATTAGACCCCAGACAAGAGTTGCGCTATACAAGAATGATGCGATGCCATGATAAACACACAATTTCCCTAAAAAGTGCCGGTTTTAGTCTACAGTACAAGTAATCCAGTATTTTACATGTGTTTTGTAAATATGTGTGATATGAATACCGGATACCTTTACTTGACTGCAAAAGGTAGGGAAATTGCCGTGTTAGAAATGCTGTATTTTTGACTGATCAGTAGGCCCAGCCTATTCCCCTTTGATCTAAAGGAAACTTGATCGCAAGGTGATAGGTTGAGATCTGGGCTCGGAGAGCGTTTAAGGTCGGACATCCTAAGAGAATGTTGTAGGATGAAGGGACTTTGGCGACGAGGAAATCTATAGGTACGGTTCGTGTATGTCCCGCTTCCCCAATGTTGAGTAGGAGAGTGACCAACCCCTCGGCAGGGACGGAGTGATTGGTGAACCCCGAGAGTACATGGGAGGTAGGTCGAAGGTCGGATGGTCCTAGCGCCATACGCTGGAAGCAGTCGTTGAACAGGATATCCGCCAAGCTCTCTGAGTCGACCAAAATCCTCTGGACCTTGTAACGGTGGATTCTATCCGTTATTACGAGTGGGTCGTTGTGAGGCAAGGACATATCGTGGAGGTCTTCATCGGTGAAGATGATGGGCTCATCCTTCCTGCACTTCTTCTGGGGTGGATCGCCTACACCCTCAACCGGGAGGAGGCGGTGGTTTCCGCCAGCTTCCCGAGCAGTATTCGAGGTAACGACCATGATATGCCCGATCATTAGCTCCCCGGGAGGAGGCTGGTTCTCTTTCTCCCGTTCCACTTGTCGCTTGTCCCGCAAGTACTTCGCCAGGTAGCCGGAGCGGATCAACTCCTCGATGTAGTCACGGAGTTGTTTGCAGTTTTCAGTCGGGTGGCCCTGCGACCTGTGGAAGGCGTAGTACAGGCATTGGAGACGCTTGCCCGCCATTTAGGTCCCTGGTGGGAGCTTGAAGAACCGCTCTCCCTTAGCTTCCTTCAGCAGCTCGGTCTGGGAGATGTTTAGGGGAGTGTTCTCCTGAAACCTCGATGAGTAAGGCTTCAGACGGTCGACCTTCTTCTTCTCCTCCCTGTCCCTTTTCTTTCTGTCTGGATGGTCAGCCCGGAGCAGGTTTGAGTTCACCTTGTACTCGAGTTGGATTTCTCACTCGGTCCAGGCTTTCACCTCAGCCATGGTCTTAGGTTGCGCTAATGCAAAAGAGCGGAGCCACTCTTTGTGCCTAAGACCCGACTTCAGCGTGATGATGACCGTTTCATCGCGGTGCTCGGGGACATCGAGGAGCGTGTTGTAGAAGCGGGTGATATATCTTTTGAAGGATTCTTTGTCTCCGCTCTTGATGGTGAACAGATAGTCGATCGTTCTCTTCTGCCGTCGATTGTCGACGAAGTGACGAAGGAATTAGGAGGCCAGCTCGTCGAAGGTCGAGATGGAGCGTAGCGTAACTCCTCGGAACTAGTCCCGTCCAGCCCAGATGAGGGTGGTGGGGAAGGCTCGGCATTAGGTTGCGTCGGAGTTACCCTGGAAGCTCATGCCCGCCGTAAATGCGTCTAGATGGTCCTTCGGGTCGGATTTCCTGTCGAACAGGGCCACCTTGGGTGGTTTGTTCCTGGAAAAGACATGCTCGGCTAGCAGTTCTTCCATAAAGGGTTTCATCAGCGAGTCGGCGGAGTATCGGGCCCCTTTGCCGGATGCTTGGCCATCCAGGCGTATGCCCTTGATTTTCTTCTTGTAGGCCTCAAGTTAGTGGTGGTAACCTGAGGATTCTGCACAGTCGGAGTGGTGGCTATCCCCGCTTCGGGTCTGCACCAGGGTGCGGCTTCAATTCTGCACAGTCGGAGTGGTGGCTATCCCCGCTTCGGGTCTGCGCCAGGGTGCGGCTTCAATTCCGCTCTATCAGGTGTTTCAGATTCTCAGGCGAGGCCCTTCTCGAGTGGTCCCTGCGCTCGTCGTTCACACGATCCCGACGAGAGTGTGGGCGTCGGTCATGCCTGGAAGCAGGCGAGCTGACCGACACCTCCTCGGGAGGAAAGAACGCGCGACGGGCATTGGGGAGATGACCCGATCTTCCCTGGGACCGTGGCGTGGAGCTGTCCGGCGCCCAGCAGGTCTGGAATCAATCGCCGCGTGTGGGTTAAGGTGGCCGGAGTCGGCCTGCCGGCGCTCAGTGGCATTGTGATGAGGGTGAAGGAGATCGAGGGATTGAGTGTGCCCGTTCGTCCTTTGGCGGACGTCGTTATCTCGGGAAAGGGGAGCCGCGCTCTGGTGGGTAGGGCCCGCCGCTTGAACACGGACGAGGGCATCTACTAGCGTTGTAAGCCGGTCTATCCGGATGGACAAGGCGTGGATGGAATTAGGAGTGGGAGGCGAGCCGCTCCCGCCTCCATTATGGCGGCTCGTATTTGGATCGTTGCGGTCATCGCTCGCCAATAGATCGAGAGCGGAAGATCAACTTTTTTTTTCGTGGAAAAAAATAAGTCTTTCGTTCCCACAGACGGCGCTAGCTAATGGTGCTTCGGATCTCCTTCAGATGCTGTCCTCCGTCGATCCTGCTATAGCGGTCTTGGACGGCTGAGATTTGGTTTTGGAGTTGCTGAGTGTGGATCTCAATAGGTTGGTGTTGGATGCTGAGCTATCTGCAAAGAAGTGCCGGGATGGGTGACCACCGTAAGACCCTCCGACGATCAAGTTAGAGCTGAAGAATATGAGCAGAGTAGCGGTGTAATGAGATAATTCAAGTTACCTGAGTCGTCTGAGAGAGGGGTTTTTATAGTGGTCGCATGGAGGGAGAAGGTGCGAGATCTTCGGCGCCAGTTACGCCCCTGACGTTACGCCTGCATGAATGATGGGATCTCTCCATTAATGACGGGATACGCTCATTAATGGAGGGATGCGTCAGCATAGGACGCGGGACGCGGGACGGCGAATATCTCGCCCTGGCGATATACGCGAAGTTGTTGCGGGGCGCATGGAATCTGCGCTTTTGGTAGGTCGGGGGAGGCCGAGAAAGCTCGGCACGTCGGAGGCTCGGAGACGAGCCGGGAGGCCGAGGAAGCTCGGCACGTCAGACGACTCGGAGACGAGCCGTGAGTCTGAGATAGCTCGGAGACGAGCTGTTGGTAGTTTCCTAGATGAAGGTGGAATGTATTTAGGGAGGTCCCCTAGAAGGTCGGACACGTTTCTCGAGACGAAGTCCCGAGCAATCCTCATAATGCGACTCATTTATTCCACTCCCGTAACCTTCGGGATACGTCATCTGCCACGTATCGTAATCTCAGGAGACACCACTTGTCAGATATCCTCTATTTCTTTTTGGCTTGGGAACTTTGTGTTCTTTTTTTATGTTGGGTGTTCTCGTAACAAAGTGATCTTGAAATCATGGTTGTAAGAAAATTAAAGCTTGTAATTCATCATATGAAGAAAATATGCAGAAGATAGTATAAAAAGGAGGGGAAAAGGGAAATAGAGCACGAAATAGATATTGCAGAAGATGCGGCTAGTAATTAAAAGGTCTCATAAAAAAGACAAGTGCACCTTGTAAATATAAGGTGCCAAGCGATGATAAAGCAATACTTTTAAGGTCTAAAAGTGCATGGGAAAACATCATGGCTGAGAGATTTACCGGGCAATTTACCTAATTTCATTTTAAAGGTCGAATAAAGAAATAAGAAAAATAAGTCATTAATCGGGTTTTTTTTGAAATAATATTATTTTAAAATTATATTATTAAAATATGGTAGTTGAAATTAAAATTATGAAAGTAGGGTGGTTTGCATCCCACCCCCCTACCCCACCCCCACCCCCATCCCCACCCCCAGAATAGGGGGCGGGTTCTGGGAACCCGCCCCCTATACATTTGTATAGGGGGCGGGTTCCCAGAACCCGCCCCATTTTTTTTTTTTAAATTATTTTTAAATTATTAATTATATTTATTAATTATATAATTATAATTATAAATATAATATTAATTCTGATTTTAATTATAATTATAATTATATAATGATAATTATAATTATTTTAAAAATTGTTTAAAAATAAATAAACGAAAATAAATTTGGAAAAAATATTAAAATTTCATTATATGAATGTTTTTTACAGAATGAATCCGTCAAATTTACAATGTAAAAAAATCCTATCTATTTGTAAAATGTAAATACTATATCGACGGTCAAATTTATAATAACAAAATGAATCCGTCAAATTTATAATACAAAAAAATCTGAGTGCACTTGTCACGATCCTGAAGGTCCCGTCCCTGATGCATGTCCTGGACATCTGGTCCTATAATGGCCTGGTTGTTTGCATAGGCTACATCTGGATTGCCTTTGCTGAGGATCAGCGTCCATTGTCATTCGATCTCGATGCACCTTAGGTCTTCCGGGCCTTATATTTTTTTCCGGCGGCAATACAGTCGGTGTTTGTCTGTTGGCAGTATAATAGTGCCAATAGCGACTGTCCGGTATAGGATGAAATTTTGGATCGTATGCGCCTTGATAATTGGAAACTGTATAATAATGGGAAGCAAAATTGTAATGTGAGGTATGCATGCTGCTCGCAGCAGCAATTGCGTGGGCACAAGGTAAATGTTGTTGCTGGAAAAGACCGCATGTACACGAAGAGAGCCCTTCATCTCTAAAGTTCACGGTATATTGATTCCCATTACCGCCCGTTACCTGAAACTCCGCCGTGTCAAACCTTTCGGATCTGTAGTATTGTGCTCTGTGCTCTCTTTTCCGAAAGATATCTTCGTAATACGCGGTGAGCGGAGTGTCCATCGCCAAGGACTTTTCTCTTCTGTGCACAAAATAAGTATTCATCCGGAAAAAGGTTCGAACAATCAACCCCTGTATCGGTAAGCCTCTAACCCCTTTAAGGACCCTGTTGAAGCTTTCAGACATATTAGTCGTCATTAGGAGATATCTGCACCCATCATCATGTGCTTGAGACCACATGCGTACTGGATACTCATCTAACCACGCTTTCGCGGCTTGACTCATCTCCCCAATTTTCGTCATGTATATGTCGTGAACATTAGGGTCAGGCATTTCACCGGCTCTGTACATAAGTTTATGTAGATCCGAATTTTTAAATTTTCGATCAAAATTTTGCCTGAAGTGTCGTAGGCAAAACCTATGTGGGGTCGTCGGAAATACAGATCTCATTGCAGCTAGTATTCCCGGATGTCTATCAGATATGATGCATAAATCCGTTCTATGAAGAACAGATGGGATATTTTTGAGGTGACGGAAAAACCATGACCAGGATGATGTATTTTCATCCTCGACAATAGAAAATCCCAACGGAAATATACCGTTATTAGCATCAACACATGTAGCAATTAACATGCAGCCTCTGTACTTACCGTATAGATACGTACCATCAACGCACAATACCGGCCGACAGTGTGTAAAACCAGCCGCACATGGACCAAAGCACCAGAAAATTCTTTGAAATCTGACAGAGCCCTCGACGTCTGTTTCTATGGTTTTTAACCGGTATACGGTCCCCGGATTTGATGCTTTCATGGCTTCCATAAAAGGGACTAGTGAGTTGTACGAGCTTTCCCAGTCCCCGAATATCTTGCACAAAGCCTTTCTACGAGCATCCCATGCCTTCACATACGAAATCTGAATTTTATGCTCTCCGCTAACCAAGAGCCGTATCTCTCGGGGAGTCATCGCCACATCTGTACGGATCGGTAGCATGATTAGCGAGCAAATGTAAGATGAAGTGCAATTCCGGTGATCCTGTAACATAATAGAATTGATGCAAGTGTGTTCTTGGTTGTATTTCGTGACCTTCCAAGCCTTAGCTCTTTTGGAACAACATGCATGCAATCTCCACTGACATTCAGGAGCTTTCGTACATACCACAGTATAGTACGTCTTATTTGACTCTTCGGTTTTAAATGTAACGTTTTGCTGAATGGACCACGACTTCAGCTTACAAATAAGATCTCCTTTTTCCTGAAACAAATCCCCGACGCTGATGCAATCTTCGCTTGCTGCTGTCGCGTCCAAATAGGGTGCCGTATTTACTTCTGCCACGGCTAAGTCTACCCAACCATCATCTTCCAGCGGATCGAGGCCGGGATCTTCTAGTTCGACAAAATCGTTATTCGCAACCATACCATCAAAGGATGCTGCCTCATTCAATCCAGCAGCATATTCCACGCTATCCTCCCCCTGATGACCTTCACCGATTTCATCATCATCACTGCCACACATATCAATATCACCCGTAGCAACATAAGGCTCGGGTGCAATATATGATGGTTGTGGTCGGTGTAATGTGGATGGTTCGGGGTGAGAAGACCGGAAAGATGTGGACGGACATGCTTGGAATGCGCTGCTTGGATCGTGTTGGAATGATGCGGAGGTGTGAGGAAATCTGCGTTTAGTATATAAATTGTTATTATAATATTATTCCTTAATATTTTCGTAACTAAATCATCACTTGTTTCAGATTTATTTACCTGTGGAAGGCTGTGTATGGTAATTCTTGTTGTTCTTCTGGGGTGCATGTAACTGCAGCAGTCGACTGGGAGAACCTGGATTTATGAATTTTATTAAATGTTTGAATATTAGTATATAGGTATTACTAAAATGTTTAAATATGGGTTTATAAAATGTTTACCCATGAGTTTGAAGGTTTGAATAATGTTGTGTATAGTCATATCCACCGGCACTGACGGTATCATCGTTGACCATGTGACCGTACCCCCAGGAACTATCTCCAGCATTACTATCAAAATTATCCGTTGGAGGGGCATCTGATACTTCCAATTGCTCCTTCTGAACCAAAAGTTCAAAAGAATGCTGGGTGCTTGAGAGACCGAAATCTATCATCGAAGATATTGATGCATCGTCTATAATTTCAACCAATGCATTTCCACTGAACATAGGCCATATACAACTTAACTTAACCTTACTTTCACGGGGATCGTATTTCGTAATTTTGAACACTTTAGTCTCTAGTTCATCATAAGTCGTTGATGCTTCCAATCGCATGATTCGTGCGGACCCGCCCATATACTCGGGACCTTGTGCACTTATGATAACCTGGCCATCGTATTTACATACAACAAATATACTTGGGGAGGCCATAATCCTGCACAAAAAACAGTTATATTTTTTATGTTGTGTTGAAATTGCAAAAAACTTTCAAACTCGAAGATTGCTTACTTCCAATACTTTATGAACTGTTCCACTGCTCGAAGATTGCTTACTCGCAGACTATGGTACTGAACTTGACCTTCTTCTAAAACTCCACACTTATACAAAATTGATAGCGGAGAAGAATTGATTGAAGTAAATGGATAGTGACCGGTGTAGGATGAAAATTTGACAGAGATGAAATGGGTAGTGAAATGTATGGCGGAGACATATTTATAAGGTATGAGGGCCGGCAAGATATTGAAGAGGGCGGGTTCTAACAACCCGCCCTCTTAATTGACCTGACCGACTCTGGCATACTGGTACAAATAATTATTGAAGAGGGCGGGTTTTAATAACTCGCCCTCTTCAATATGATGTTCTGACAATTACACAACTGATGATGGGACACTTCCACTTAATTTTAATAAATAAATATATTAAAATAAAGTGATTTGACAAGACAAGTATATAAAAAAACAAAATTAATGAAGAGGGCGGGTTCCAGGAACCCGCCCTCTTCCTTTGTGAATAGGAAACCCAGGAACTGATTTGACACCTCTCTGGTAATTAATGAAGAGGGCGGGTTTTAATAACCTGCCCTCTTCAATATGATGTTCTGACAATTACACAACTGATGATGGGACACTTCCACTTAATTTTAATAAATAAATATATTAAAATAAAGTGATTTGACAAGACAAGTATATAAAAAAACAAAATTAATGAAGAGGGCGGGTTCCAGAACCCGCCCTCTTCCTTTGTGAATAGGAAACCCAGGAACTGATTTGACACCTCTCTGGTAATTAATGAAGAGGGCGGGTTTTAATAACCCGCCCTCTTCAATATGATGTTCTGACAATTACACAACTGATGATGGGACACTTCCACTTAATTTTAATAAATAAATATATTAAAATAAAGTGATTTGACAAGACAAGTATATAAAAAACAAAATTAATGAAGAGGGCGGGTTACAGGAACCCGCCCTCTTCCTTTGTGAATAGGAAACCCAGGAACTGATTTGACAGCTTTCTGGTAATTAATGAAGAGGGCGGGTTCCTGGAACCCGCCCTCTTCCTTTGTGAATAGTAACGGATTTGACACCTCGGTAATTATTGAAGATGGCGGGTTCCTGGAACCCGCCCTCTTTGACAACAGAGACTGTAGCGGGTTCCTGCAACCCGTCCACCCTCTATAAAACCCTCGTGAGGATCAACCACACTTTCTTCAGTGCGAATCAACCACACTTTCTAATCTCTACTTGATAATACTCTCGACAAATCTCTGCTCTAGTACATTTCAATGGAGAATCAACCACTCGACAAATCTCTGCTTGTGCATCAAAACGAACACAGATCGTTCAATATATTACACAGGGAGGAAATATTCTAAACTTAGTTAATTTTTTTTAATTACTCCTTTCATTTAATTCTAATAGTTGAAAATAACATTATTTAATTTTGCAGGATGGAGATAATCTCACCGTCGTCGCGCATAGCTCAGACAAATGGATAGTTAGCGACCAACGAATAAACCATCGGCTTAGACGGGCCGGATTTTATGAAGCGTCGTTGATTCGTCATATCCAAATTGACCACACCCTCATCACCTCTCTGGTTGAGCGTTGGAGAAAAGAGACCCACACCTTTCATCTAAGATGGGGTGAGGCCACAATCACACTCCACGATATTAGCCTCTCACTCGGTTTATGGGTCAATGGGCTTGGGTTGGTCGGAGGAAAAATTGTTGGTCCAGATACCGACCATCCATACTGGGATACATATGCCGAGTCTGCTCTCGGACAGGTAAACAATTTCATTCTGATTCCCCTCTTTAGTGTACCTATTTTATGTTTTACATTATTTCTAGCTTTAATATTTAAAAAAAAATGCTAATATCAGGCACCAGGAGGCCACAGTAAGGGGTATAAAATCAGTTTAAACTGGCTAAGAGATACATTTAGTAATATCCCTGATGAAGCCACCGATGAAGTTTTGGATAGACATGCACGTGCCTACATTCTGTACATGATCGGTTCTTGGTTGATGCCGGACCAATCAGCAACGCATGTCCATCCGTTATATCTTGGCTTCCTAACGGATTTTGATGTCTGTGGCCAATATGCTTGGGGAGCAGGGGTCCTGGCCTTTCTTTATAAGGAACTCGATAAGGCATGTGTTCCTACGAAGAATAAAATTTGTGGATGCATTACATTACTTCAGGTAAATTCTTTATTTTTCACAGCTAGAATTTTGCAAAATTGCAATATTGGTTTTCTCTCTTATAATCTGAAACTTTATTTATAGATCTGGTCATGGGAGCATATGTATATAGGAAGACCAGAGAATGTTAAAATAACTAGCTTGGATATCCCCGGAAAGCCGCTCGGCTGCTGGTGGAATGGGAAGAAAGCGTATAAGGCTCCTCGTCGAGTACTTAAGTATTATAGAGATGAGTTAGATCGCATGGAGGCGGCTCAGGTAACCATAATTTAGGTAATTAAATTTGTTTTACAATTTTGAAATACCTTAATCATAATTTTTTTACTATGTTATTTGCGCAGTTTCTGTGGACGCCTTATACATCAGATCGTCTACAACGCTTACCCGACATCTGTCCCGAAGGAGAGCCGGTTTGGCGGGCTCGATGCCCACTCCTCTGCATTAATGTCGTTGTCATGCACCTCCCAGATAGGGTGTTGCGACAGTTTGATAGATTGCAACATATTCCTGTCCCGCCGCCTTCGCCTATGACAATAGAGGGAGACATGCGAGGAGGAAATACGGAGGGTGATTGGAGGGAGCATCATCATCAATATTTGCTGAGATGGGAGGATAGGCAGCGTAGTATTGCCTTACAGCAAATAGGTGACCACACAGCCACCGACGCTACCAAAGTATATCTACAGTGGTATAAGCGTGTCACCATAAGATATTTTTCTGCTCCCCCCTAAAAACTTCCCAAACATCTCGCGGTACGAGCCTAGAGGCCACATAGAACGAGATTTGGTAAGTTGAATTCTTTATATCATATTACTTTTTAACATCTGGCGGTATGAGTCAATACTTATTTCTTATTTCTAATGTAACGACAGGCTCGTGGGTTGCATCTCGTACAAACAATGGTGCAGGAACCATACCCGACTGATGCTGATCCGGCATCTCAGGCTCGATTTTCAAATGTCGACCAATTAATTGGTGATGTATTCGGTTCATATGGTATTTCTCAACATTTATCGCCGGCACCGGAGCCGCAGTATCAGCCGGCACCGGAGCCGCAGTATGAACAGGCACCGCAGCCGCAGTATGACCCGGCACCAGAGCCGCAGCATCAAGGAGATCCAGCGCAGCATGATCGGTGGTTTGGATCACCATACCGTCAGCAGCAACCCTGGCATACCGGACAGGCGCAACAACACCAGTCTTGGAGATCAGGTTTTGCAGAACAGCCGTCTTGGGGGTCAGGTTTTGCGCAACAACAGCACCCTTGGGGGTCAGGATTTGCGCAGCCATGGGGCCAAGGTTTTGTGCAACATCAGCCGCATGAAACCGGGACAGGTTCTTCGCTACAACTGCCCAGTTGGGACACGGATTTAGCGTCCTACGCAAATTTGTTGGGAGGCAGCACATATCCGACACCTGTCCGACATTCAGGTTCAGGATTTGCGGATTAACAGCCTGTCCAAGACGCTGCTGAAGACGAAACTGAAGCAGAACCCGAACCCGAAACAGAAGAGCAGACGCCGACGCCGACGCCGCCATCTATCCAAGAAACATGTGGTTCCTCCAGTCATCCCAGGAGGCATAGGCTTATGTCAAGCCTTCTCGGATTTCATAAGGGAAAAAGAAAAGGAAAAAAATAGTATTTAAATTTTACAAACAGATAGGATTTTTTCACATTGGAAATTTGACGGATTCATTTTGATATTATAAACTTGACCGTCGAGATAGAAATCGGATAGGAATTTTTGGTATTGTAAATTTTGACGGATTCATTCTGTAAAAAACATTGATATAGTGAAATTTTATTATTTAATTTAAATATTTTTTTGTTTATTTACTTTTATTTTATTTTTAAGAATTATAATTATAATTATAATTAAAATCAGAATTAATATTATATTTATAATTATAATTATATAATTAATAATTATAATTAATAATTTAAAAATAATTTTAAAAAATAAAAAAAATGGGGCGGGTTCTGGGAACCCGCCCCCTATACAAATGTATTAGGGGCGGGTTCTGGGAACCCGCCCTCTATACAAATGTATAGAGGGCCGGTTCCCAGAACCCGCCCCCTATACATTTGTATAGGGGGCGGGTTCCCAGAACCCGCCCCCTATTCTGGGGGTGGGGGTGGGGTAGCGGGGGTGGGGTGCAAACCATCCTACTTTCATAATTTTAATTTTAACTATCCTATTTTAATAATATAATTTTAAAATAATATTATTTTGAAAAAAAACCCTCTTTAATCCTTAGATGGTCCATGTCATTAATGCTTAATTCTTCATCAACCATTGTCGTCGAATTAACCTTCTAATAGGGTATATAGTTCAATTAACCATATCAACTTTTAAATTTTTAAAAAAAGAAATTACTAAAGATTATAATATTACTCTCGTATACACATAATTTCTCCATAGATTGATATCCATCACATAAAAAAAAAGGAAAAAATGAGTCTAAGTCCCTACGCAATAGATTTAAATCTTTGGGCCAAAAAAACTTGAAAAAAAACTCCCTAAGATCAAAGATTATTTAGTTTTATTTTTCATAGTATATTAACTAAATATGTTATGCCGATAACGCCCTTTGAGATAAAGAGCTATATTTATCCTTTAAAGAGCTGCATTTTATCTTTTAAAGTGCTGCATTTATTTTGAAATTACTATATTTGTATCAAAACATTACATTTGACATGAAACTATTACATTTACTAGTAAAGCTACTTTATCTAGCATTTTTGACCCATTTCAAATGAATGTAGTACTTTAGAAGATAAATGTAACTCTTTAAATGGTAAATATAGTTTTTATCTCAAAAGACGTTATTCGTTTAATATATTAGTTAATATACTATAAGAACTAAAACAAAAGAATTTTTAAGCTTGGATAGTTTTTTACAATTTTTTTGGGCTCAAGGACTTAAATCTATTACTTTTGAAATCTAAGGACTTGGACATTCCCATCCCTTCCAACCCCGCCCGCCAAAAAAAAAACTAGTTTATATAATTAGCAATACCCGGTAGGCATATGGGTCTCAACTTGAATCTCGATCCTCCTATATAGTTTTTAGTTTTCCAAAGTCGGCGAAATATATTGCCTGCTTCTCATCCTGTCGCAAACAAAATGATCCCTTACATTTGTATCATAATAGGTGATATAATATTAGAACTTACCATACTATTTAGGGTTATTTTGATATACTCTATCAAATTTTTTCATATCTTGATAAAAACACACTCAAAGTTTGGTATTTCTAAATACCACATCCAGAAATTTAAATTAAACTAAAAACAACATTGTGGTTAACTTCTGTTGGTTTTCCGTTAAGCCACCGTTAAATATAGCCGTTAAAGTAATGAAAATACCAAAATACCCTTAAAGGGATATATCCTGATTTCATTAGTCTCCTCTTTCTCCCTCATTTGCATGCTTTTCTCTTCCTATGCCACCATTACCGCCTCTTAAAATCTCTCTCCTCCCGTTGTTTTGCTCATCTTCTATGCCCCTCTTTCTCCCTCCCTCTCCATTGTTTCCTTCAACTCTCCCTAGGGCTCTCCTGACCTCTCTCTCTCTCTCAATCTTTCTGCCTCCTCTATGTTTTGTTCTTACTGTTTCATTTTTTTAGGCCGGATATCATGATGATCTGTACTGTCCACACTTAGTGCGGATTGTTGCGGAAGCATGGTGATTTGAGTGTGGAGCCGCTTCAGAACAATGTGATTGGGTCCCTGAACCACATTCCGAAAATGGACCGAACCACATTGTAAATATAATGATACCATCCTAAATTACGGAGGCGTCTTTTGGATGAACCGGCACTCCGGAATTTGAAGAACTCTGTAGTTAAGCGTGTTTGGGCTAGAGAAATCCTAGAATGGGTGACCTCATGGGAAGCGGTCACTTCTCGAGTCCGGCTCACTCCAAAGGACAAAACCGTGCAGTTTCGGACAGAGCGGACAATACCATCCGTACTGGGACGTGACAAAGATACAGTGAGTAGAGAAACAGTAAGAAAGTAGTTTACAGGGCTAAATAAGGAATTATGGATCCTAACTTAACCCAAAAAAACTTAATTATCAACTTAAATCAATATAAATTAACATAGTGATGATGCTCATATTGGCGATCTCCAAGATCAGGACACGTGGCAGATGATGTGTCCCAGAACTCAGAAGAAATGGCCTACGGGGGCCGACCAGGCCACCCCCATACCCGACCTGTAAGCACAAGCTGGCTCACCTCAGAGCCCCCTGAAATTTGGCCTCCTCGGCCTCTCAGCTCGCCCCGGGCTACCACAGGACCAAGATGCCTCGGCCCTCCCGCTCGTTCCCGAGCTCCCCCGCTGAGGCCATCTTCCTCGGTCCCTCTGACTGACCAACTCCACCACTCACAGGCGTAACCGCCGCTCCGCAAATCTCGCCATGCGCGGATTCTCCGCCGGCAACATCCCACGTTCCACGCCATCACGATCCCCATTAACTGGCGATCTGCTTATTATGCGGGCGTGACGTCGGGAGCGTAACTGTCAGCGAGATTCTCGCGCCTGCTACTGTGTGCTGCCGCCACTATATATACCCCCATCACATAGGGATCAAGTAAGCTTTTTTCACCCCACTTAGTCGTTACTCTGCTCGGATCTTATGCTAACTTGATCGTCGGAGGGTCCTCGGTGGTACCAAACTATCCCGGGACTTCCTTGCAGGTACTCGGCGCTAAACTCCTCAAATCACCAATCTCCTCAAAACCCATTGAGACCCACACGCAACAGGAGATCACCTTCGAGATCCACCGGGAGATCGACGGAAGACAACATATGACGGAGACCCGAAAAGGACCTCCATCAGTTGGCGCCGTCTGTGGGAAACTAAACTCCACAAAAAACAAAGTTGGCCTTCCAATCTCCATCCACATGGCAAGCGACCACCCTAAAGATCCAGGTACCAGCTGCCGCCTCCCCCTCACCGGAGGCGTGGATGAACCTCCCCCGGCGACCATCATCAACGCCCTCGCCGGCCGAATAGATCGGCTACAGTCCCTCGTGGAGGCGCTCGTCTGCGTCTAAGCGGTCGGGCCAGGGGCCCAAATCGCCGCTCCTCCGCCTCCAGAAGGCTCTGCCCTCGTCGGCACGACTGACCGCCGGCAGGCCACGACTCCTGGCCACAGATCTCGCGGGCCGATACTCCCTGAGTCCCGCTGGGCGCCCCACGGCTCCACACCAAGGTCCGCCGCCAAAACGCCTCGTGTCGAGCCTCCTCGCGACCCTTACCCCCCTGAGGAGATGTCGGTCACCTCGCCTGTCCACAGGCATGATCGACACCCCCTCCCCCGACGGGGTCGCACAGAGGGGGCTCACCACGACGGCTCGAGGGCCACCTCGCCCGGGGATCTGAGGGACCTCATCGAGAGGAACCGGGGCCGCGCCCAGATGCAGGTCTCCCACAGCAGAGGCCAGGGATCACAAGGTGCCGAATCCTCGGGGTACCACGGCCGACTCGACTCCCTCGAGAAGAAGATCGAGGGCATGCGCCGGGAAGGTCACCTCTCGGGCGACGGGGCTAAGTACGCCGCCGACTCGCTCACCAATCCGTTTACCGAGGAACTGCTCGCCGTCCACGTCTCCTCGCGCAACAAGCCCCCGAAGGTCTCTCTGTTCGACGGGAAAACTGACCCGAAAGACCATTTAGATGCTTTCACCGCGGGGATGAGATTCCAGGACCATTCTGACGCCGCCCAGTGCAGGGCCTTCCCGGCCACCCTCATCCGCTCTGGTCGGGATTGGTTCTGAGGACTCGAGCCTCGCTCAATCTCGACCTTTGATGAGCTGGCTACTCAGTTCTTCGGCCACTTCGTTGGGAACCGTCGGCAGAAGCGCACGGTCGACTACCTCTTCACAATTAAGAGCGGGGACAAGGAGACGTTCAAGGCTTACATCACCCGCTTCTACAACGCCCTCCTCGAAGTCCCCGAGCTCCGGGACGAGACCGTCATCACGGCGCTCAGATCTGGTCTTGGGCACAAAGAGTGGTTGCGCTCCTTTGCGTTGGCACAGCCTAAGACCATGTCCGAGGTCAAGACGTGGACCGAGCGCGAGGTTCAGATGGAGTCCGAGGTGAACGCGAGCCTCCCCCAAGCAGAACGGCCTGACCAGAAGAAGAGGGCTCGGGAAGAGAGGCTGGAACGTCCGCAGCCCTATCGCCCGAAGTTCCATGAGTACACCCCGCTCAATGTCTCCCTCGCAGTATTACTAGAGGAGGCCCAGGGCGAGGGGTTCTTCAAGTTCCCTCCGATCCCGCGTCAGGCCTCGAAGCGAACCCGAGGCCCTTACCGCGCCTTCCACCGGACGCTGGGCCACGCCACGGAGGATTGTAAGCAACTCCGGGACTACATCGAAGAGCTCATCCGATTGGGGCACCTCGTCGCCTACTTGAGGGACAAACAGCAAGCCGACCGCGAGCAGGAGCAGCGTCCCCCTCCCGCCGAGCTAACAATCGGCCGGATCATGCTCGTTTCGGCAGATGACCAGTCCGGCGCTCAGGGAGCCCCATACCCGGTGCCGAGCACAGAGACCAACAAGCTTCCGGGGGGCTCGGGCCACGCTAACAAGGTCATATATTAGCATGTACTTTTCTTTTAGGGCAATGTAAACTCTTCCTAGGGTCTGTTGTTAATTTAATAAAGATCAATGGAACATTGCGAAAAAGAAGGAAGGATCTCATTTATTCAAAAAAGGTATTATGGGCTCCTCATCCATACATACAAAAAGAAAAAGAAAATTACAACAGCGGGGGAAGGGGGTGCAGAGAGCACTGCTCATGGTACTCGGTGAAGATCTCCGCCAGTCGGGGCCCCGCGAGATCCAACCTCAGCCCTCGACTCCCCCCGCGCGCGTTGACCCCGCGCCTCAGTTCGTAGCACTCACGGACGAGCGCCACTGAGCGGGCCAGCCGATTCGCGGAGATCAGGCCGTAGCGCCTAAGGGACCCAGCTTGCCCACGGCCTCGTCGTAGAGCTGCTCGGACAAGGGGTTGTAAAGCCCCAGCGACGCCCTCCAAATGGAGTACATCAGCAGCTACAGCAAGGAGGAGCGCTGGGGGAGCCACCGACCGAAGTGGTCTTCGATACTCCCATAGACCAACTGCACCGTGTCCTCGGTGCAGTTCTGGTCATAGAGGTATACGTCTTCGAAGTGGATGATTTCGGGGATGGTAAAGGGGAAGTCCTGCATTCTCAACGATCTGTTTGCGAGAAAAAAGAAAGACCAGTGCTCCTTCAGCCCTATATAGCCCACTGCGCCCCAACGAAACTCAACAGTTGCTCGCTCTTGCCCAAAAAGTCGCTGCCACGCGGCGATCATCGAGCCTTCTCTGGCGGAATCGGAACGACGTGGCCCTGGCACTCCGCCTTCCCCACATTCAATGCGCATGCTACGCGCACGTTCGCCGCGACCGTTCATGTTCCCCATACCTGCAACTGGACGAGCGGGCGAAACCTCATGAAGAATCAGCCGAGCAGCTACCATGCTCGGTTATCCCTGGCCGGTAGCTTCCCTACCCGCAACACCAGGGATCAAAGCCCTTGCCAAGAGGCAACCGCGCAGCTACACTTCCCGGTTATCCTTAGCAGGCCTCCTAAGGCCCCTCCAATGCTAAGGAACAAAGTCCTCTGTAGAGGCAGCCGAGCGCCTTCCCTGCTCGGCTATCCCTGGTCGGTAGCTTCCCCACTCGCAACGCCGGGGATCAAAACCCTCGCCAAGAGGCAACCGCGCAGCTTCACTGCCTAGATATCCTTAGCAGGCCTCATACGGCCCCTCCAACTGTCACGCCCCGCTTCCCAGAGTACGCTAGATTGGGCACATGACATAGCCAACCATGCTACCTATGGGTAGGAAGTATCCATCCACAGTCACATTACGGCTGTAGAGATATCAAGAACAAGATAAAACTATCTAAAACATGTCCATAATCCAGAATAACAGGAGTCAATAATAAATAAATGCGGAAGCAAATGATCCAATACAAATAACTGAAAAGTGTGTCCCATAATGCGGGCTCACATCAGGAAATAAATGCAGGAAATAAAACTAACTACTACTGAACTCACAGCTCAGCCTGCTGGCTGAAGTACTCCTGCTCGGACTGCAACAGCGGTACGGAATCTGGGCCATGCAAAACCCAGACGTCAGCGCGTCATGTCATCAAGTTATATAATATGAACAGTGTAGCAGGCAATGTAATATAAACATGAATACAGTAAGAATAACAATAATATGAATCATACCAGTACAAGGTAGCGTGCAGTGGGTAAACTAAACTGTTCTATCAGGTTTTCTATTCTAAAGTCTTTGAAATCAATTGATGAATCGTCGATGTAACTTAATAGTATCCCGTGCGTGCCCGGGACCACGGTCAAGATTCTCGGGGCTGAATCCGAGACGTGCCGCTAGGCAGTAACAAGTAGCAGGATGGGCGAGTGATGTCAGCATCATCACTCCGGGGCTGGCCTAGCCCGTAAGACTGATCAGAACAGGTATCGAACTGTTGAGTTACAAGTCGGTTTCACCTTTGATTTCCCCATACCCCCAAGTTATGTATGTCAAGTCAGGTATTCAGTAATCAAGAACTAATGCCAACACAGGATCAGGTAAAAGCAGGTTTGTCTGGATAGACAACAGGAACGGTCCATGAGAACTACATGTCAGGTTTGTTGGCATTAGGCACGAGATCAGGTAACAGGTCGGGTCATGGTACATCAGGTTAAGTCAACAGTATACGGTACCATGTCAGGTATATCAATATATACATGTGTAGCAATGTCAGGTCAAGATGTAAACAATATCGTGAGTGTGCTACCAATTAGATATATAAACAAACATGGGTATTAACAACTTGAGATAAGCAATGAATTACATAATAAGCAGTTTCATTCAAATTACAAGAGTGTAGTAAGACGATATAGCCGTTTAGTTATGTTAACAGGTTTAAGCACCCTTAACGGTGCAATAGTTTAGGTATCGGTTCAATACAGTTATTTCCGGTTAAATGCATACGAGTGTCCGAATGTAACAGAACTACAGGGATAAATGCTACCAGCTATTTAACAGTAAAATGTGATCGAACGGGTAGATTTGATTATTAGGTTTAAATTGGCAAACTGTAAATTCCATATTTACAGTAAAATATTATAATGCAATTTTGTAACCGAAATAGAAAACGATTGTACCAAACTAATCTTACAGGTTTAGGGTGTCAATACATATATAAATATATAGTATAGCATGTAGCAAGGGGTACTTGCCTCGACGGGTCGCGAACCGGGAAAAACGGAACGTAACGTCGGCGGGGAAACTCGCGACGGAAGCACGGTTCACGGATTGAACCCAAACAACGAACAATGGAACCACACGGGTCAGAGTACTCTGCTGGATCGTCGGGACACGTCGCCGGCACGGCCGGATTCCGGCGAGATGTAAAAACAGTGAATAGGGTTTCAACGGGTGTAGATCTAGAGAAAGAAGGAAATGGACAGAGAAAGAAGAAGATGGGGGAATACTCACTGGTCCCAGAGGCCACTAGCAACGACCGCGAGATCGATGGCGGCGAGAACGGCGTCTCCGGCGATCTGCAGAACATCCAGCAGTATGTTTCAGTTTTGAAAGATGAAGAGAGGAAGGGTGAGATGGAGAAACACTTACGAGGTGTTCTGAGGTGGTTGGGGTTCATCGGCGACGGCCAGGGGCGGTGCAGGTGGTCGCCGGTGGCGTCTCAGGCGACGCAGAGGAGATGCAGGAGGTTGCAAAGGGTCGCTGTTCCGGTCGGGGGTGCACCGGGAGAAGGAGGATGATGGTGAGGGGAACACGGCGAGGAGTTGGTCGGCGGCGAGGCGTTGGACGTTTTCTGGTGGTCGCGGTGGCGAGTAGGCGGCTGCAGGGAAGACTGCAGGCGGTCGCGGCCGTGCAGGGTGCGCGGGGGAAGAGGACGAGGGTTGAGGTTGAGACGAGGAGGCGCGGGCGAGGGTGACGGTGACGCTGGCGCCGGCGTCGGGGCTGCGGCGGCAAGGATGGAGGTGGCTAGGGTTAGGGTTGCAATGGGTTTCTGCTGTTCGTGATGAAAAGAAACGAGAGGAGGGAAGAAATATTTAAAAAGGAGAGAGAAGGAGATTAGATTTATATATATATATATATATATATATATATATATAAAGAGAGAGAGAGAGAGAGAGAGATTACAGTGATGGGGCCCATGAGACAAATCTCGTGATTGGCTAGAGTGGGGATTTGATTTGTAGGTTAGGAAAAATTTTACTTAAAGATTTAATAACAGTAAAATTATATATGTTAACGAAACATACTATGGTTTTAAATATTATTAAAATTTGGGATTTTGGCGCCAAATAAAACATTTCCAAATCGCGTCCGGATCGGGTCCAAAAATTCGAAATTTAAATAATAGGATTTAAAGCGGGTTCCAAATTTCAAAATTAAGTGTTTTATGATTAAAAAGCATACCCCCAAAACGAACACCTGTACGCGCGCGTAGCCATCCAAACTCGTCCGTTTCACCGAACGGGACGAGAACACGATACACGGACGCTACCACGAGGCTAGGGGTGTCGAGTAGGCCAAGATAGATATTTTTAATTTTATTTTAGATGCTAAAATTTGTTATGTGCAGAAATGACTTTGCCAGGTAAAATTTTACAGTAAGCCACAAACAAGCAAGATAAATGAAATGAGTACCACCTAATGCTCAAACAGTAACTGAAAAATAGTAGCAATGGGCTCGGGTGTTACACCAACGCTAAGGGTCAAAGTCCTCCTTAGAGGCAGCTCAGCAACTACCCTGCTCGGCTATCCCCGGCTGGTAGCCTCCTACCAGGACCGATAGGGATCAAAAGCCCTCCCAGAGGCAGTCGAGCCCGAGGATCCCTCGCTCGGCTATCCTTCAGGACAAAAGCCCTCGCCAAGAGGCACCGGGCAGTAACCCTGCCCGGCTAAGGGTCCTTGGTAGGCTTCTTACAGCCCCTCCCGCGCTAAGGACCAAAGTCCTCCTAGAGGCAGTCGAGTCCTTGCTCGGCTATCCCCGGCTGGTAGCTTCCTACCACAACCGACAGGGATCAAAGTCCTCGCCAAGAGGCACTGGGCAGTAACCCTGCTCGGTCCCCGTCCTGAAGGATCAAAGCCCTCGCAAGAGGCAACCGAGTGGCTGCCCTACTCGGTCATCTCCGGCTGGTAGCTCCCTACCCATGACGCCAGGGATCGAAGCCCTCGCAAGAGGCATCCAAGCGGCTACCCCGCTCAGTCATCCCATGCTGGTAGTTGCCTACCCATGACGCCAGAGATCAAAGCCCTCGCAAGAGGCACCCGAGCGGCTGCCCTGCTCGGTCATCTCCGGCTGGTAGCTCCCTACCCATGACACCAGGGATCGAAGCCCTCGCAAGAGGCATCCGAGCGGCTACCCCGCTTGGTCATCCCAGGCTGATAGTTGCCTACCCACGACGCCAGAGATCAAAGCCCTCGCAAGAGGCAACCGAGCGGCTGCCCTGCTCGGTCATCTCCGGCTGGTAGCTCCATGCCCATGACGCCAAGGATCGAAGCCCTCGCAAGTGGCATCCGAGCGGCTGCCCCGCTCGGTCATCCCAGGCTGTAGTTTCCTACCCACAACGCCAAAAATCAGAAGCCCTCGCCAAGGGGCAACCGAGCAGCTTCCCATTCATGCTCGGCACAAATACGGTGGACAGCCCTCTGCCCATCACATGCAGAGGATCCAAGGCCCCAACAAGGGGCACCAGGTCTATCCAAGTCTGAGCGATCCCCCCTCGACTTCGGGGCCATGGAGACGCCTCCTTCTCATCAGCGCTTGGCACGCTTGGCAAGTGATCGAAATCAACTCGACGAACAATTGCTAGACAGATAGCCGACCTGACATGGAAGCCCAACAGTGCAAACAGAAGATAAAGTGCAAACCGATGAAACCAAAGAAAAAAGTTTTATTACCAAAGGCAAAGTCTTTACAAAGGGTATTTTGGGCTCCCCAGCCTTACAAACTGCCCGGAGGCTTACAAAAATTCCAAAAGCGACAAAATAAAAGAAGGAGGAAGACGGGGGCTTTAGGCCTCGGGGCCGGGCGCGACCTCGGGGTCCTCGACATCCACCACGGGACGAACAGGGTCCTCGGCGACATCCTCATCAGGAATCTCTTTCCCCTGCTCCTCGGCGTCCGCGAGGGGGTATTCAACCCGGAGCTCTTCGTCGGCGAACTCCAGCATCCGGGCCTTAACGGCGTCGAGGGCCTCGTGCCAGATGAGGGTTGTGGCCACGGCCAGGTTATCATAGAAGTCCTTCGACTTCTTGTAGCCCTCCACCGCCTTCGCCGCCGAGAGGTCGGCCAACTTCGCCGTTCTCAGGTCGTCCGACTTCCCCGACTTGGCCGCCGCCCCCAGCTCCTTCCGGAGGGTCTTCACCGTCTTCATCAGGTTGCCGGCGAGCACCTGAGCGTCCTCGATCTTGGCCTCGGCAGCCACGGCGGCCTCGCGGTACCGGGCAACCTCCCGTTTCCCGGCCTCCACCTCGCCCTCCAGGGCGGCAACCCTCGCCATCACCACCTCCAGCTCCCGCTTGGAGCTCTCCTCCAGCGAGGTGAGCTGGCCCGCAGCCTTCATCGCCGGGGCTATCACCTCGGCCTCCATGCGTAAGGCGAGGGCAACATGCTGGAGAACCTGAAAGATAGGAAAGAAATTAGAAAGACGAAGGAGGCGCCGAATCTCACAAAAAAACAAACACTTACCTGCACGGACTCCTGGGCGATGGACGCCATCTGGGCCCTGAAGGTCCCCCCGGGGACCCTATCCCCCGCCGATTTCTCTATCTTATGAAGCAGGCTATCCGCGACGGACAGCCCCGAGGGTACCGCGAACTGGAGGCCTCCTTCCTCCACCATGATCGGCGAGGGCGGGCCCCGGGAAGACCTCCGGGAACCCCTCTTGAGCGGCTCCGATGGAGAGCCGATCTCCTCATCCGAGGCTGGGTCTTCCAGAATCCGAGCCCGCTTACGACCCGACGCTCTGCTAGGCCCCGGGGCGGGATCCGCCCCCGAACGCTCACGGGACGCGACCACCGGAGGGGAGGGGGCCGGGGCAGGCTTTGCACGAGAAGAGCTAGCGCCCTAGCCTTCGTGACTTTCCTCGGCTGGCGCATGGAGGCTCGGAGCTCGTCCAGATCCATGGGTCCTGCACAAAACCAAATGCAAAGAGGTCAGCGACATAAGCAATATACAAGCCAAAAAGCAAGCCTAAACTTACCGACGAACTCAATGGGGCTGAGCCCGACCCAACTCAGGACCCTCTCAGACAGCAGCATGTCGAATCGGGGGATGGGCTCCCACGACGCCACTCTTACCGCGGCAGGGTCATTGGATTGGTTCCCCGGCAAGCATTTTTCCCTCGACAACTTGGTAGGCACGGGCCAGTCCTCGCCCTCGGGAGGGGAAATAAAGAAGAACTTCTTCTTCCAGTCGTGAATGGAAGAAGGCAGAGCCACAACCCCTGTCTTGGTGGCGCCCCCTGTCGCTTTCTAAAGGAGAGGTAGACCCACCTCGGATCACCCGCTCGACCCCCAGGATGATTTTTGAAAACGAGGGAAGAATCAAGGAGGGAGAAGATGAAAGGAACCGCCTGCAACTTCAGGCGGATCAGGAACCCGAGGAGAATCCTCCATGAGTTCGGCACTAACTGGCCAGGGGCTAACCCGAAGAAGTTCAATGCTGCGGCGACCTCGGGAGAAAAGGGCAGGCTCATTCCACTCCAAAAAGCTTCCAAGTACAGGGCGATCTCCCTACCCCGTACTTGGTCTGCCCTCTCTCCCTCCTTGGCCAGACGAAGCGTATAACGTGAAGGGATGTGGAAGCGAGCTCAAGCATTGGCGAGTTCGTCCTCATGCCTCACCCAACACGAGGCGCCGGGGGCAGCATCTACCGCCTCCTCCCTGGGGGCTGCCCCAGCCGCACGATCCCGAGAAGAGGGTCCGATCCCTACTCCCCGAGAAGACTCAGGCTCAACTAAAGGGTCCCTAGAACCTACTTCTACGACATCTACAGATTCCCTGAAAGAAGACATCTAACCTGAAGAAGATGGATCCTTGGGAAACGAAATCAGAAGAAAGGAGAAGAGCACCGAGCAGCCAAGACTTAGAAGAAAGGAAATATGAAAGAGTAGGGGCCCTGGAATGGGCCCCACCTCTACTTATCGCCGCGAACGACCTCATCCAACGGCGCCCTTCATCTCCCGCCAAAAACGCCTCCTCGCGTCCGATTGCTCCGATTGCACCACTTGTCGTTCCCACACTGGACTGCACCCCATCAGACGTCGCAGGTCTGCACACGTCGCGTCAGCTGTCACGCCCCGCTTCCCAGAGTACGCTAAGATAGGCACGTGACAGAGCCAACCATGCTACCTGTGGATAGGAAATATCCTTCCACAGTCATATTACGGTTGTAGAGATATCAAGAACAATAATAAACTATCTAACACATGTCCATAAGCCAGAATAAACGAGTCAAGAATAAAATAATGCGGAAGCAAAAGATCCAATACAAGAATAAGCTGGAATGTACGTCCCATAATGCGGGCTCACATCAGGAATGAAAATGCATAAAAGAAAGTGAAATAAACTAATAACAGGTCCTCACTACTCGGCCTGTTCACTGAATGCTCCGGCTCGGCCTGCAGCAAAGGTAAAGAATCTGGGCTATGCAAAACCCAGACGTCAGTGCGTCATAATATCAAGCAATAGTATAAACAGGGGTAGCAAGACATGCAGGTATGAGTATGAACGGTAAAACAGGTATAACAGTAACATAAAATAAGGATAGTGAAGGGTAAGGCATAGGTGATGTGCAGTGAGTAATCTATACTAGTCTACTGGGTTAACTACTCTCAAGTCTTGAAATCAATTTGATGAATCATCGATGTAACTTAATAGAATCCCGTGCGTGCCCGGGACCATGGTCAAGATTCTCGGGCTGAATCCGAGACGTGCCGCTAGGCAGTAAAAGGTAGTATGTAACGATGAATGATGTCAGCCGTATCATCCCGGGGCTGGCCTAGCCCGTAAAACTGATCAGTAAAGGCATCGAACCGTCGAGTTACAAGTCAGGTTTTTGATTTCCCCATACCCCCAAGTTATGTGTTTAAGTTAAGTATTGATAAATCTGGAGCTAATGCCAACACAGGATCAAGCAGGTACATGTTTGTCTGGATAGACAACAGGAAATGTCCGTAGGGACAACAGGTCAAGATTGTTGGTATTAGTAACAAGATCAGGTAACAAGTCAAGCTGTGGTACATCAGGTCACGTCAGGTAGTGTACATGGATCCAATCAGGTCAAGTAGTGCATAAGTATCAAGTCGTGTCAAGCAGTAGTGTATCAAGTCATGTCGGGGGGTGCACAAGTATCATGTGGGTGCTCATAATCAAACTATAATAAGCATGGGTACACAAAACAAGTATGGGGTACCAATGTAACAATAAAATGAAATAATGTGATGTGGTATGTAAATAGGTATAGATTCAAACATATAGATGCACAGTTATCGATTAGGGTTAAAGTTATAGTTCCAACACTAATTAGGATGCAGTTTATTAAACATGGGGTGTTAATTTCACGGTATTATGTATTAATATGATTTATGGATGCAATTATATATATTCTAAATGAGATGGATGCAAACGGGTATCCGAAAAGTTATAAAACTATAAAATGGTAGTGTGGGGTATACAACTAAGCACTATGTAACATAAATATTGATATGGGTGCATTATATTGTAATCTAGTATGCAACAAGATAGGTTTTCCATGACCTAGATCTCAAATGATATAAACGGATGCAAACGGAACACCGAAATGTTATAAAATTAAACATGGGGAACTAGATTTAAACTACAGGCATGGTATAAATTTAAATAGGTATAAAATGAATTATACAGCATGTAGCAAGATTAACTTACCTAGACGGATCAAGGACGGATGTGTACGGAACGTCTTACGTCGGCGAAATGTCGCGACGCGCGCACGGTACACGGAACGGTTCCAAGCAACGCACAAAGGTGATTACACAAGTCAGGTACGTTCGCTGGCTCGTCGGGATCGTCGACGTCGTCACGGCTCCGGCGAACTACAGAAATCAATAATTATAGAAAAGAAAAGAAAAGAAAGAAAGAAGGAAAGAGAAGAAAGGAAGAATGAGAGAGAGAAAGCTCACTGTGGTTTGGTGCTCTGGGGTTCCAGGGGACAGAGGAGATGACGTAGTGGTGTAGGGTTCACCGGCGGTGAGCGGCGATCGAAATGGAGGCTAGGGTTTCGGTGTTTAGGGTTTGGGTTTTAGTTTGGAGGGTTTCTTGGTGGGTTTTTAGGGTTCTGTGAGGGGAGAAGACAGAGGAGAGAGGAGAGAAGAAGAACGAGATGGCGATGGGATGAGGTGGTCGGCGGCGACGAGGTGGGTTTCTTGGGTTGAGATGGGTGTGCGGGGGTTGCAGGTGCTCGGGATATGGAAGAAGGAGGAAGGAGAAGAGGGAATGGTGACGAGGAGGAGGAGGCTCGGTTGAAGGAGTTGTGATGAAGTTAGGGTTAGGGTTTGAGGATCGTAGATGGGTTAAGGCGATGGGGCTCGGGGTTTTCAAAAGAAAGAAGAAGGCAAACTAAGAGGGAGGTAATCCTAACGGGAAGGGAGGTGGCGATATCCCTATCGCTACAGGGATAGCGAGATGAGAGAGAGAGATTCGAGAGGAGAGAGATAGAGATAGCGAGAGGAGAGAGAGAGGAAGTACACAGTAAGGAGAAAGAAAGTTGGCAGTATCTGGGGAGAGAGAACGAGAGGGAGAGGGAAAGAAAGAAAAGAAAGAGAGCGAGAGATGCGTGGGGGCCACGGCCAGAGGAGGAGAGGCTGTAATTGGTTAGGGAAAAGATTTTAGGATTTTTAAATTAAAAGATTTTATTCAGTTAGAAATTTAAGCTGTAAAAACCTTTAGAACTGTTAAATGAATTTTAAACGAATTTTAAAATTTTAAATACTTAGAAATTTGGCGGGATACAAAAGTATTCCAAAACGCGCCCGGGTCGGGTCTAAAAATTCAGATTTTAAATATGAAAAATATATGCGCCTTTCAAAATTCAAAACGAATGCTCAGGTAACGAAAATGCATACCCCTAAGAACGGATGCACGTGCGTGCGTATAGCCATCCAAACACGTCTGTTTCACTGAACGGGACGAGAACAAGATGCGCGGATGCTACCACGGGGTTAGGGGTATCATGCAGGCTATGAAATGCAATTTTAAATTATTTTACATGACATAAAATGTTATATGGTAAAAAATGCAATGCCAGGTAAAATGCCAGTATGCGGTATACATGAGATGCTCGTGTCTACATAACAAGTCAAGGTAATTTATAAATATGAATCAACATGTTCAAGCAAGCGGATCAGGTCGAATGCAATGTAAAATATAAAAATACCATTCGCACCTAAAACACGATAAATCAAGAAAATACCACAGATAAGTAAATACGGGAACTGGAATTGGTATAAATGAACTAGGTTGTTATATCAGCCAACTGACGCCTGACACATGGACCGTCACTTCGGTGGCAGGATGCATGTACCGACGCACCTTCCTTAAATATAGAGATCCCGCCCTGATTCGCTGGCAAAAAAGACAACTAACAACCCGGGGACGCGTCCCGACAAAGGGAGCTCACTCTGGACGACCCAGCAGTCCACTCCTGACCCGACCCGCTAGCTGGTCGGGACAAGAGTGTGGGGCTAATGATGATGCTCAATATTGGCGACCTCCAAGATCAGGACACGTGGCAGATGACGTGTCCCAGAACTCAGAAGAAAGGGCCCACGGGGGCCGACCAGGCCACCCCCATACCCGACCTGCAAGCACAAGCTGACTCACCTCAGAGCCCCTGAAATTTGGCCTCCTCGGCCTCTCAGCTCGCCCCGGGCTACCACAGGACCAAAATGCCTCGGCCCTTCCGCTCGTTCCCGAGCTTTCCCGCCGAGGCCATCTTCCTCGGTCCCTCCGACCGACCAACTCCATCACTCACATGCGTAACCGCCGCTCCGCAAATCTCGCCATGCACGGATTCTCCGCCGGCAACATCTCACGTTCCACGCCATCACGATCTCCATTAACTGGCGATCGAGACGTCGGGAGCGTAACTGCCGGCGAGATTCTCGCGCATGCTACTGTGTACCGCCGCCACTATATAAACCCCCATCACAGAGGGGTCAAGTAAGCTTTTTTCACCCCACTTAGCCGTTACTCTGCTCGGATCTTGTGCTAAATTGATCGTCGGAGGGTCCTCGGTGGTACCAAACCACCCCGGGACTTCCTTGCAGGTACTCGGCGCTAAACTCCTCAAATCACCAATTTTCTCAAAACCCATTGAGACCCACACGCAACAGGAGATCACCTTCGAGATCCACCGGGAGATCGACGGAAGACAACCTCTGACGGAGACCCGAAAAGAACCTCCATAACATAGAGTTGTTTTTAGTTTAATTTTAACTTTTAACATGGTATTTAGAAATACCAACCTCCGAGTGTGTTATATCAAAATATGAAAATTTTGGTTGGAGTGTATCAAAACAACCCAATCCTACTATTTAATACTCAATTCTAATTCCTCTCTAATTTATCACTCTTTATTATTAGTTTGATATCAACAAATAATGGCCAAATAGCACTTTAATACCTCAATATTTGATTGACTAAGCACTTTTACATAATCCCTGTACACAATGCTTGCAGAAAGGAGCAAATTTCCAACACCTTGAATATCTACAAACTGCCATTGTTATCATAAACTAAGCAAGGTCGGTAAACAAAAATTTACCAGACTCAGAGCATCTTATATCAATACGTAGTAAAAAAGAAAACCAAAAAATAGAAACAATATGGCACAAAGAGTAGTAATCAAAGGAGATAGAGAACAAGGGAGTTAATGAAAAGGGAGGGAACAGGAGCATTGGATTCCTCTGCAGGCTAAGTGAGAAAGTGGCAGCTCTTTGATTGCTGCTGCCTCTCTCTCAACTAAACTTTTGGGGTTTTTTCTTTCTAGATCCCCTGAAGTTTTGGTGTTTCTAAATACAGCCCCTGGAATTTTGATACCGTCATCAATTGAAACTTTTTGATAAAATTGGAATTTTTAGGTCTAGATCATTTTTTTGATAAACTGCCACGGTAGAAAATAACTATATTGGCGGATGACATGACACAATATCATCTCTTGATCCATATGCATGATTATCATGCAACTATATGCATTAATTGCACTTGAACTTAAAAGGGTAAAGTGAGAGAAACCAATGAATAGTGTGTTGCCATGTGTCCCTCCATTGTAGGAATTCCTACAAGGGTATTGCATATTCCGTATCCTCATAAAGTATCGATATAAATAAATTTTCAAAAACATATAAATAAGGTATAAACGGTACCAATAAAATGATTTTTTTTTATAAAATTGATTGTAAATGGGTTGCAACTCATCAATATCTGGGGAAGCAAAGGATGACCTCTATAATTGAGACTTGAAAGTGAAGTGAGCTGAGTAGAGATATCATAGGAGGGTATTTGCTTACATCCTAACCATGGGTAGTCCAAATCTCAAGCTTTCTGTCATTATAAAAGACAGAAGGTCCTTTCTGCATCACGGTGAAGTTTTAAAGGTAGTGTTTATAATATCAAAGTTTTCAGGGGTTGTGTTTAGAAATACTAAAGTCCTAAGGGTTCGATACAGAAAAAAAAAACCTAAATTTAATCCAGATATAACCCCCACATGCAATTAGCAGCGCCCGACAACCCGCATGGGTCCTCTCTGCGCCTCTTGCATTTCTTTAATGCATTGTTTAAGCTCTATGGGTTTGATGCTAATTGATCCACCCTTTTGTCTTGATTACAAATCAAAGAAAGTTTAGCAGTGAACTGCCCCTAATTTAAAATTTGGAAAGTGTTTTTTCCTTTTGAGTTTTAAAAAAAAGTGTTTATGCATTGGTTTAATTTTGAGTTGGTTTATATTAAGATATACAGGTTCTTAATGAGATGGATGTCATATCCACAAAATCCGAATTAGAAAACTTTCGGTTCGAAAGGCAAAATTTTACAATGCGAAACATGTGATCAGCATGCCAAACTATAATGTTTGAATAAAAATAGACTGAAGATTCATTCCATTGAAAAATCAGAGAAGATCCTGAGTATGCACCGACTAATAGAAAGATGATTTTTTATTTGCAACTAACTGTTGAATGGTTGGATCTTTATCATTTGAGCTTTCTGTATTGATTATACAAGCGGAGAGACCTTAAACAGGGTAATATTGTCTTTGATCAAAATGTATCAATCAATTGTCAAATTGCTATAAGAATCAAGGCATGACAAAGAATATAGGGTAAAGCGTCAAAAAAAAACCTAAGCGGTTTTTCCCGTTGACAAAAACCCTCCGGCCTCGAAGCAGCTGTCAAAAACCCTGTGGAAAATATTATGCAATATCATATAATTGCCTGCTATATCTAAACAGGTCATAGAAATATAGGCAACTGTGTAGATATCGCATAATAACTAGATATAGCAGGTAGCTATACAGATGCTGCGGACAGAGGGTTTTTTTAGGAGTAAAATTTTTTCCAAGTGGTTTCTCTGAGGCAAGGGTTTTTTGTTATCGGAAAAACCGTTTGGGAGGTTTTGACAATTTACCAAAGAATATAAGATGTCATACTAAAACACTCAACATGTGAACGCGTACCCATGTACAAAATACATATACCTTTCAATCTTCATCACAAGTTGGAAATTTTGACTCTCTTCTTATTTGGATATTTTTCCAAAAGCAAAAGAGACAACAAAGAGGTGAATAGGTTGTGGTTAGGACAAATACAATACACACACAAAAAAAATAGTTGTTAAGAAATAGACAGTGTTAGATGCAACATGAGGAATTGGTCCACTGGGCTCTTGCCAACAAGATACGTGCGAGTTCGATGGACCAATGTACAGGGACAGAGACACATGTTGATCTAAAGACCCAATGTTTCCAATTGAGTTGAGCTTTACCTAAACTAATAATATCATGTTGCCAAAATGACTTTGCACGAGCGGTAATGACACTCTCACATTTGGGTGGACGTCTTGGATTCGAGCCCTCACTTACGGCGGTAAAGAAGATTTTCAACCAATTATGTGGAGAAAATTCCCATGGGTTTAGAGGCCCGATACCTCTTCCTCAAAGACGCTGTTGCAAAAAATAAAATAAAATAAAAGAAATTCTTGTTTGTAATGGATTCCAGAGATAATTTGTGTCCTTTGGACCGAAACAAGTGCAAGTCAGTACAATAAAAAGTGTCAAAAATTCCAAATCCATAACTTTTGATCCATGTGTTAGAATTGCTATTATTATAACTTTTTTTATAAAATGGTACAAGGGGGTAAATTGGCTAAACTTTCCAGTTTTGGTTGCTATTTCAGTAATTTTGTTATATTTCTTTTGTTTTTAATTATTTCGTAACTAACAATATTTTATCGTATTTTTGTAATATTAAGGTTTGAGTCGTTTGACTATTTAAATGATGTTTCACTTTTTTTTTAATATGTATTTAGCTTATTTGTTTCAATAAATTTGTGGTTTTTTATTTGTCTTGAACTAAGGTTCTCTTCTGTCTAATAGCATGATAACTATCCCCTCACGTCAGTAGGGCGATATGTATCCTATACAGTAACTACACCAATCAAGCAACAATAGATCTAATGCCTTCTTGGATTTACTTATTAATCTTTACTACAACTGCTAGAACAGGAGAGGGCATAAGTCAATTCCGAAGTTGGATGACAAAAATATATATGCTAGCGATCATTTGTCATCTATGGTGTTGGCAAAATAAAGATATGATTTGTAACAATCAATGGATAATGATGAAGTAAGGGCCTGTTTGGTTGCAGGATTATGGAATTTGGATTCCAAAATAATACGGTTGAAATTTCTGGATTTGGTAATTTGTTATTTGGTTGGTTTTGGATTCCTAGTATTGGATTTGTAGATCGTTGTATTTTTTGTTTGGTTGGGAAAAAAAATGTGGGATTTGGATTTAAGGATTTTGGAGAGAGATAGATAGAGAGAGGATTATTAAATAAATAAAGTACACGGGTCCTATCCTTAAAAATTTTTAGGATCCAAGAATCCTTGTTTTGTGGTGGGCCCCCCATAAAAAACAAAGGAATCCTAGAAATCCAAATCCATCAACCAAACATAAAATTATAGAATTCTAGGATTCCACAATCCAAAATCCAAATCCAAATCCATAATCCTGCAACCAAACGGCCCTAAAGAACTGTTTGAAGTTACATGAGATTACCTATTATATTAAACTAAATAATTTGTGTCAAATAGATTAACAAGAAAACAAATTATAATATGCTGCAAAAATTGCTCATACTATGAGTTAAATAAATGCACCTAAAATAAATATATTGAGATAGATGTGTGAAAATATCAAAACGTTTCGTCCACCAAAAACCAGTTCCATCGATAAACTGTCATTAGGGCTTCACATGTGAGAAAATATACATAAAATTTAAACGTTTAAACTAATTGCTTTTTTTTACTCTCAAATTACCACATCTAGAGAGCACGCAAAACCCAAAAAAAAGGAGGAGGAATGAGATAAACCATTAAATGATTTGGAAAAGAGGAAGAAATATTCGTTTTGCAAAAAATGAGAAGACTCCCGATCGACCTTTTGAGTTCCGGTAATAATAGCATCGACTTGACAAAAATACCCATACAACACCCACAATATCACGGAACTACCCCTATCAGCACTCATCTAAACTTCACACAGATTAAACGATCCACACAAAAATCAAGCTCCATAATATTTTCGCACAAAATTCCCATCAAAATCAAATTTTAGTAAAATTTGGTGCTTTTAAATGGGGAAATTTTACATGGTGGAAGCATTTCTGCCATTGGGGGTCATCGCGGGGGTGCTCTGCATCATGGGCAACGCCCTTCATCCACAAAGCCGCTCATGGCAGGGTACACATCTTTAATTTCTCTTTTGATTTCTGTAAAAAGATGATTTTTTTTTTGTAAATTTGTTGGATGTTGAAATCAGCCGAAGCACATTGTGAACAATGTATGGGATGTGGCGATGGAGCGGAGGGATAAGAAGATCATCGAGAATCTATCCACTGCTGGGAATTTAGGTCAACTTTTGTTTTGGACTTATTATATTTTCAATGCTGTATAGCTGAGGACCCGAGGTGTATTTGATTGTATTAAAATGATAGGGTTAGAGTTTTGATGACTGCAATTGGATTGTGCCCTAATTCCTAGCTTGTTAGGCCCTGTTTGGCTATAGTGTTAGGAAAACTAAGGGCCTGTTTGGGGATGGAGTTAAGTTTTGTAAATTGTGGTTTCATAAAGTTAGCAAAAGTTAAGTTCACAATGCTAACTTTGGCTATTGGCAACCATTTTGGAGTCGAGATAACCACAATTTTTGAGCCTTAAACCGCAGTTATCTCAACTCCAATCTGATCAAAGTTTACTAAACTCCATTTTCGGAGTTTGGGGCTTGCAAACCATAGTTTGCATGCCTCCTACCTCCACTTTAAAATAAACCATGGGTATCTGATGGAGCTCTGGATCTCCTTCAGATGTTACCTTCCGTTGATCTGTAGCGAGAGTCGATGGACGGCTGAGATTGGAGTGGGAGGTTGCCTCCTAGTGAGTGTGGATCTCAGTGGGCTTGATGTGGATGAAGCCGAGCTACCTGCAAGGAAGTCCCAGGATGGTTGTGCCACCGAGGACCCTCCGACGATCAAGTTAGACGGGCTAATTGGACAGAGTAGCGGCTTATTGGGGTAAAATTGGCTTACCTGAGTCGTCTGAGAGAGGGGTTTATATAGTGGCAGCCGTGGGCTGGCGGGCGCGAGATTTACGCCGGCCGTTACGCCCTTGGCATTACGCCTGCGTGAAAGGCGGGATTTCCCATTAATGAAGAGATATGCTTGTTAATGGGGGAACGAGATGGCGTGGAATGCAGGATCGTGGGCGGCGGATATCTCACGTCAGGCGAGATTCACGGAACCGTGGCGGAGACGCCTGTGATCCGTGCTGTGGGTCGGTCGAGGAGACCGAGGAAGCTAAGCTCGGCGGGAGGCGAGCCGGAGGCCGACAATGCTTAGTTCATGGGATAGCTTGGAGGCGAACTACGAGGGCTGAGGGAACTCAGCGTGCGGGAGGGCTCGAAGGCGAGCCAATGGTTGTTTGTAAGGTGGGCACAGGAGTGGCCGGGAAAGCCACTGAAGGTTGGGAACATCCTCGGGTCGAAGGCCCGGGGCATGCTTCCAATGTACCGTTTCTGCTCCCTTCCCGTAAGCCTTGGGACACGTCATCTGCCACGTGTCATGATCTGAGGAGTGTTCAGTACCGAGCATCATTATTAGCCCCCCATTCTCGTCCTGACCTATTTATAGGTCGGGTCGAGAGTGGTCTGATCGGTCATCCGGGCTAAGTTCTTATTTGAAGACGGCGTTGACTCGGATTCCCGGGCAGTTAGTCGTGCTTTTTTCGATGACGTCAGCGGATCAGGGAAGAGATCTTGCATTAAAGATGAAACGCCGATTCGGGCGTACGCTCATCGGAGTGCCAGGTCACGTATCCGGCGCTGGTTGGCTGACATGACGGGCCTGCGTTGTTTTCGCGCCCGATGGGACGTGCCCAATGCACGTGCGACGGGTGGAGCGTTGATGGCCGTTGAATGCGAAGTGTCATTTAGGCGGGAGACGATCGGCGATGTTGGGTGTGTTCGCCGATTGCTATAAATAGAGGGAGGATCCCCCGAGGGTCCACATTTCGCTATAATTTCCTCTTTCCTTAGTGTGTTAGCTCGGCGCTCTTCCCTCTAGGTCGGATTTCCTGCGTTCTTTCCTCGGAGGACTCCTTCTCTTAATCAGGTTAGATGTCTTCCTCTGAGAAGTCCGTAGAAATAGTTCGGGTAGAGTCTAGGGAGTCTTTTGCAGCTTCCTCTTCTTTGTCTGGGTCGGAATCTTCCCAGGAAGTTAGGGTTAGCCGCGCTTCCCGGGGTCGTGCGGCGGGGACGGTCCCCAAAGCGAGCGCCAAGAGTGTCCGCGGCATAGTTTCCCTTGTGAGGCATGAGGATGAGCTCACCACAATCCGGGCTTGCTTTCACATTCCCCCCGGCTACTCGCTTCGTTTGGCCGGGGAGGGAGAGAGGGCAGATCAGGTACAAGGCAAGGAGACTGCGTTGTATTTGGAGGCCTTTTGGGTCGGAATGCGCCTGCCTTTCTCTCCCGAGGTGAGTGCGGCATTGCATTGTTTTCATTTAGTCTCGGGCCAGTTAGTGCCGAACTTCTGGAGGATTCTTCTCGGGTTCCTAGTCCGGTTGAAATTGCGGGAGATATCTTTCAGTCTGAGGCTTCTCCTTTCCTCTCTCTGCAACAAAAACCATCCCGACACTCGCAAGGACAAGCCGAGCTGGGTATGCATTTCCTTTAGAAAGCACCGGGAAGGTGTGGCCGGGTCGGGGGTTGTCGTAGTACCTTCTTCATTCACGAGTGGAAGGAGAAGTTTTTGTTTGTCGGGCCATCCGAGGGTGAGGATTGGCCTGTGCCCATCCAGTGGCACAGGGCCAACTGTCCGCGGATGAGGCGGTCGAATGATCCCGATGCGGTGGCGATATCGGAGTGGGAGCCGGTCCCCCGGGCCGATATGTTGCTGTCTGAGCAGGCCCTCAGTTGGGCAGGGCTCAGCCCCGTTGAGTTTGCGGGTAAGTTTATGAGTTTTAAGCAACCTGCTTAGACTTGTGTATTCTTCCACTCCTTTTTTTTTGCATTGCTAACTCCTTTGTATTTTTGCTTTCTTGCAGAACCGATAGACCGAGCTAAATTTCGGGCGGCCCTGGTCGAACAGAAGAAAGGGAGAAAGGCCGGAAGCGCCGGCCCGTCACGTCCCGTTTCGATCCCGGCTCCACTGGCGGCTGCTCCAGCCAGGCGCTCGAGCACTCCCCGGACCTCGGAGCCCTCCCGCGCGCAGGGCCGCAAACACGCTCGGGAGCAGGAGCCCCGGGTCCTGGAGGTTGGAGACGAGGAAGATGTTCCCGCGCCCCTCCTCAAGAGGCACCATAGAACGGTGCCCCGTATCCCGGTTTCCCCGATCTTCGTGGATGAAGGGGAGCTTTGCTTCAAGGTGCCCTCGAGGCTTTTCGTCGCCGACAGCCTGCTTTTGGAAATGGAAAGGTCGGCCGGGGGCAAAATCCTTCGGGGGACCCTCAGGGCCTAAATGGCGGCCATATCCCAGGAGGCCGTGCAGGTCAGTGTTCGCCCCCCACTCGGGTTTTTATTCAGTACTTTTTGTTCGCAAGATTGGGTGCCCCCTTTTCTTTTTAACCCCTCCTTATGTTTTCTTCAGGTTCTCCAGCACTGTTCTCTCGTTGTCAGCATGGAGGACGAGCAAATTGCCCCGACGATGCAGATCGCGGGTGAGTCCTCGCGGGAGGAGAGCTCGAGGCTGGAGCTGCAAGCGGCGAAGGAGAGGATCGCCACCTTCGAAGACCGGGCGGCGGCCAAGGATCGGGAGATCGCCAACTGCTGAGAGGCCGTCCGAGTCTCGAGTGAGTCCAACAAGGCCACCGAGACCAAGTTGAAAGATGCCAGGATGCTTGCCACCACCCTGAAGAAGACGGCGAGCACCCTCAAAAGAGAGAACGAGGTGGCGAAGGAAGAAGTTAGGCGTGCCGACCTCCGAGCGGCGAAGGCAGTGGAGAACTATAAGAAGTCGGACCAATACTACACCGACCTCGCTGAAGTCGCTGCCCTCGACGCCGTCAAGGCCTTGATGTCGGAGTTTCCTGACGGCGATCTCCGGGGTGAGTACCCCCTCGAGGGTGAGGCGTAGGGGAATGCCTCCGGAAGCGCCACCGGGGGAAAGGCCCCTGGTGGGAGCGTCGGGGAGAAGTCGGTCATCCCGGCTCCCGCCGTCGATGCACCTGCGGTGGGTGCCGACCCTCAAGCCGCCATCCCGGCTATCGTGGTGGAAGCGGAGCTCATCGAGGTTCTCCCCAGCCCGAGGCCTGAATCTCCTCGTTTCCTTATTTTCTTTTGCGCTGAAATTTTGTAAGCTTCCGGGCGTTTTTGTAAGGCTGGGGAGCCCATAATACCTCTGTAAAGACTTCCAACCTTTGTGAATGAAATCAATTTGTAGGAATCTTTGCGTACATTTTTTCCCTTTGTTTGTGGTAAAATCTCCATTTGCGCGGTACTGCATTCACAATGCATTAGGTCGAAGACCGTTCCTTCATCTGGCGATCGCATGTCGAGTTGAACTCAACTATTTGCCAAGTGTGCAAAGGTCGGTGCAAGGTCGGTATCTCCATGGCCCCAAAGTCGAGGTGGGGATTGCTTAGTAAAGACGGGTAGGAAGTCACCCTTTAAGAATAGTCTGAGCAGAGAAGCTGTTCGGTGGCCTCTTGATGAGGGCTTTGATCCTTAGCATACGTGGGTAAGAAATTACCCGCTAAGGATGTACCGAGTAGGGAAGCTGCTCGGTGGCCTCTTGATGAGGGCTTTGATCCTTGGCGTCGTTGGGTAAGAGATTATCAGCCAAGGATGGACCGAGCAGGGAAGCTGTTCGGTGGCCTTTGATGATGGCTTTGATCCTTGGTGTCATTGGGTAAGAGATTACCAGCCAAGGATAGACCGAGCAGGAAAGCTGCTCGATGGCCTCTTGATGAGAGCATTGATCCTTGGCGTCGTTGGGTAAGAGATTACCAGCCAAGGATGAACCGAGCAGGGAAGCTGCTCGGTGGCCTCTTGATGAGGGTTTTATCCTTAGCGTACGTGGATAAGAGATTACCAGCCAAGAATAGACCGAGTAGAGAAGCTGCTCGGTGGCCTCTTGATAAGAGCTTTGATCCTTGGCGTCGTTGGGTAAGAGATTACCAGCCAAGGATGGACCGAGTACGGAAGCTGCTTGGTAGCCTCTTGATGAGGGCTTTGATCCTTCGCGTACGTGGGTAATAAATTACCCTTCAAGGATGGACCGAGCAGGGAAGCTGCTCGACGACCTCTTGATGAGGGCTCTGATCCTTGGCGTCGTTGGGTAAGAGATTACCAGCCAAGAATGGACCGAGTAGGCAAGCTGCTCGATGGCCTTTTGATGAGGGCTCTGATCCTTGGCATCGTTGGGTAAGAGATTACCAGCCAAGGATGGACCAAGCAGAGAAGCTGCTCGGCTTTGCGGGGTTTTGTCCGACCTTTTCTGGTGTGTGTGAACATCAGGAAGGGTGACCGTTTGTAACATTTTCAAAAATATAAAATATTAATTTTGGGAATTTTTATAATTTAATATTATTTTATTGATTATTTTAATATTAAATGCAAATAAATAGGAAAAATGTTAGAAAAAATTATGAAAAATTATGGAAAATTCTAAAATAGGGTAAATTAGTGGATTATGGCATTTTTAAGTTTTTGTGATTAGTTTGACAATAATTTAGTGCTAATCGCGATTAAAATCGCTAATCGGGTTTTTTGGCAATTTTGTGCAAAACTTGCACATATCACTTTTTCTACACTTGTGCATTTTTCTAGCCATGGTTTTCTTTTGGGATTACTATTGATGTGAGAAGGTTTGGATTTTAAAAGAAAAGGAAAAGAAAGGAAAATATAATGATGAGGGTAGGTGAGAGAGAGAGGTGGACTTTGACTTAGCATACTTAGCCATTCTCCTCGTTTTCTGTGCACAGCCCCTGTTCCTCTAGTGTTGACCCAGGGTACTTCTAGTTTTGACAGATTCTATCTAGGGTGAAATCTGGGACATATATCCTAAGTTGCTATTTTGGATTCGTGTTTCCGTATTCCGTATTTTTGATTCTGAAATGGTGGAATGTGTTTTGCCTCGACTAATTGTCGTTTATACGACGATGTAGAGGATTTATTGATGGTTTTGAAGGCGTGCCATAGGTTCTCACCTATAGGCCCCCTTATCGTATCGTTTTGGATTTCATGCGCCGTTTTAGATTGGATTTGGTTTTAATGCGCATATACGATATTTTGATGTGTAGGTACCCATGAAGACTTCGGGACGACAAGCAAATACGTGGTGACGTCCGCAATTGGTGATGCAAGGTGAGTAGATTATATCTACAGGGGGAAGTCGGGTGGATGGCGTATAGCACCCCCGCAGTCCGTAGATAGATTACTATGTAGTTTATTGTGATATTAGGTGTATTGTGGATAATGTAGGGTTAGAAGTGACTAGTGTAGTTCATAGTCGCGAACCCTAGGGTAGAATTACACCTACACACACCCTTGCTTATCACTTGTACTTGCACTGTGATTGATGATATGTGATGACTTTGGAGATGAGTCGATGATGTGGGCTGGGTGCCCTGGGATCGGTGATTTTATACGATTCATATGTGGGATATGACTTGTGATTCTTGCGGGCTTGGGATATGTGTTTACCCCTGCATGCATACTTACTGAGGTTACCGTTTTGTACTAGACATAGAGTAGTACTCCAGACTATATGATCTGACGATGGTGATATCTGTTATGTGATGAGACAGTGAGATACTGACTCCTACCCAGCTATGGGGATGCCGTACGATGATTTACCGTACGAGCCGATATTGATGATAGATCCGCACTCATAACTCGAGGATATCTTATGATATGACATTGAGGCGAGATCACCGACTATATACTTTTATACATGTATCGACTCAGATTTAGGTGGTTTCCACACCTACCCCTCCTGATTGACCGGATACTTAGATGTAGTTTGCATAGTAGATACTTCACTGTGGTGTTGACTACTAGATATCTGCATTTTCCTGCTATTCGCATTGCTGGCATATGTTCATTGTTATATTATTATCATGCTGTTAGGACACCAGCACCATTATCGATGATGCGTATGTTTCACGTACACTATTTGCCGGCTCACACACTTCATCATCGATAATTGCCATGCCACTACACTGTAGTACTGTTGCATTCATGATATGATTACTGCTTGGCATATTGTACACATGTACCTGTACACAAACATAGATGATTCTGACTTGATTGAGATTGAGGACCGCAAGATATTCTTTAAACTGATTCATTCTAAAGGAGCGGTTCCTCCCGACATATGTACATTACTATTCCATGTTGCATGATTTCCGATATGATATCTCTCTTTACATGTCGCATACATCATGGATTGATTGCATAGCACATTGCATTGGATTTACTTCTTGATGTGGATTTTCATGTGATTTCTGATTTTGAGGACCGTGGGATTATTTAAGAAAAGATGTTCTTTTATGAAAACCCGGTACCTCGTGATATGATATTTGGGTGCGTCCACCACGCGTTTTCTCGGTGCTGAGACGTGTGCTTGAAACCCGATTCGAGGAGTGATGATCCGTTTGCGGGTTCGTGGTGGGCCCGGTATGGTTCCCCTCGGCGAGATGATCGATGGGTTATGCCGATTGAGCCTGGAGGCGGGCGAGTACCTACCGGTGATTGTATTTGAGCTCGGCGGATATCCGGGGGATACCGCCTGGAGCCGAGAGATGGGCGTACTGCCGGGGGCCGACGGGCCGCTACCGCAGACGGAGCCCAGAGATGGACATGGGTTGACTCGTGCTGCCGGGGCCGAGGGCCGATACCGCAGACGGAGCCCCATATGGATGAGGATTTACGTGTCGATGCTTGGCACGGGTTTCATGATGTTTTCTATGATATTGTTTATATCCTCATACTTGCATACATGATGCTTACTGTCAGTGGGTGACAGGTGGACGGGTTCCACATATATACAGACATGGATCATATACAGACTGGATTTACACTTGTCATACTTCATTTGTATATATAACAGGGTATGAGGGCGCTGTTATATATACCCTTACACCAATATTAGTGGTATGGGACGCTAATATATGTGTATTGATATCATTGATATTTCATCATACTTACCTCATGCAGGCATACCTTACACTGATGACATGTTATTACCTGAGTACCTGGCACTACATACATGATTAGATGTTACCTTGCCACCTTATTACACTCAGATGCACTCTTGTGGATTGTATTACTGATCGTTGGCTTAGGTTTATGTCTTGCATTCGGTTTCTGCTTGTAGATATTTCTATTCACGAGTTGGCAACTCACCCCCGTTGTGCCACAGTCCTTGCAGGTTCTGCCGTACAGGTTTCATTGCGGCATTTCTGGCACACTACCTTCTTGCGGGTGATTTGCTTTGGTAGGTGGATTCTTTCGCATCAAGAATCACCATTTTATTCATGTATTTCATTGTATCTAGAAATTGTCCATCAACCAAAAACTTGTATATTCTTTCAGACTTAGAGACAGTGTGGTATTATTCGACCTTAGAGTCGCGCTTAGTAGTATTGCGGTTTTCTTGCTGCTTTTTGAGCTTTCCTTGATTTTGATCCTCGCCACTTGGCGTTGTATATTATCATATCATCGTGTGGTTGTGACCGTCGATTGACGAAGAGCTAGCTCCCGCTTGGGGATGCCTTTATCATTTTATATATTGTTATTCATGTTGTACCCCATTCGGGGCCAGTTTTACAAGAGAAACTCTGCCGAAAATTTTAGAAAAGACTGTACGGTTTTCAAATGCACATTCGGCTTAGTTATTTAAAAACCTTGATTTCAAACATGTTTTTCTACACTTCTTTAAACCAGTTTTCTTTACTTATTCTCAAAAATGGTTTTAGATTTCTGGGCTTTTGGCTTACTTGGATCAGATGGAGTCCTATAGACTTCATATGGTTCAAGGGCCAGTCACGTGCTCTTTCGGGTCGTGACAAAGTTGGTATCAGAGCGCTAGGTTGACCTTGGTTCGAGTCTAAGTTTGACTATGTGGAGCCTAGGGAGTTGTTTATATACGGAACTTAGGCTTGACCTTACGGAACTTAGACTTGGTCGAGGGGGTGTAAACCCGAACTTTCGTCGTTTTAGGATGACCCTTGGTTGATGGATTTGGTGACTAAAGTAGAGTGACGTACCGTTGGTATGTTCCGCGGCATACTTACGACACGCCACTCCGCTTAAGGAACCTTAGGATGTACATACTTTCGAGATCAGTGATTCTCTTTATATCCAGGATTATTCATCCATTTGAGATCCCCGATTCTATTAGTTTCATGATCATACCTTCATTGATACTGTTCCTTCCTATGATCATGTATCCACTTTGGATCTGTTGTTTCCCTTCTTGCCACTGATGTGCTCTCTTTGATACTCGATTGAGATTCCTGTCACCGTGTTTGAGCGCAGTTTGGGCTGCTGCTAGGGTTACGGCCGGTGTGAGCTCGTTTGGTACGAGGGCCGACCTTTGTGTTTTCTGGTGACATGGGAACGTCTCGAGTTAGTGTTGGTGATTGTGACCTCTAGTGGAGGCGAGTGCTTGGTCTTGCACCGGATGATCGGGCCTTTGTTAGAGCTGCCAGTTGAGAGAGGACTGTTGATGTACAGCATACCTCAGAGATGGTGATGTCGCCTACCGTGCAGACAGATGGACCAGCTGTCGCTGAGATTGACAGGGTGTTGCTTTCGGAGCTTACGAGCTGAGATTGCCGGAGCTTTCAGGCAGTTATGCGACAGATGATAGCTAGTCTACCCGATTTGAGAGACAAAGGTGATTCGTCCGATTTTGCGCCAGAGCGGGCCCAGTTGAGTTGAAGATTTCCAGTGTGGAGAGTCTTACTCAGATCTAGAGCAGGCTGATTCAGAGATGACCGCTTATGTATTGCCTTTCCTGGAGGATTGAGGCGTTGTTCAGCGTACAGGCATATGAGCCAGTTGTTGCTGCAAATGATGAGATATCGCCCAGATGATTGGAGCTACTGCAGCATGAGCATGTTCTTAGAGAGATGATAGCGAGTTGCTAGTCACCGAGGATGGATGACTAGGACGCGTGGTGAGTTCGCTTACCCCGATGCGAGATCATCAGGTGGATTGATTCCAGCTAGAGACGACTTCACGCAGATTCGTTGAGAGTCGATTGAGACGATCGAATGTCAGGAGCCTATTTTCCAAGTTTAAAGTATACGGAAAGACATGCAGGTGATTCTATGGACCCTCTAGAAGAATGAAACCCTAACTCGACTTAATGACCGTGTGACAGCCTTGGAACCTTAGGGTTTACGGCAGTTCCGCGGCGCCATTAGTGAGGCTTGGGTTTGCCCTTCTACGGCTGGACCACCGACGCTGTGGCATGTACTCGATACTATTAAACTGTATCCGAGATGTGAGCTCTTGGGGGATTATGAGGATCTGACGAGTCGATCGGATGGTTCGACATCTTTCGGATATCGTGATGGGACACTGCTTGGGAGACTCCAGGTGCGAGCATAGCCGTCGGAGCGCAGTTCGTGCAGCCATGATGAGACGAGTCCGAATCAGTCGACACTGATGCAGAGTGAAGAAAAGAGTTCGCAAGATATTTCGACGAGATGACGTCCCACTCCGCCGACATCAGAGATGTTATACGCACCAAGAGGCGTGGTATATGGATATACCTTCCAGAAAGAAGCGCGATAGGTATGCAGCCGTTCCGGAATAAGCTTTAGCTTCAGCATTGGATGATGACTTCCGGGCATTTCGGCAGGATTGAGATTTGAGAAAGGAACCTCGGCAGGACCTTTCTGGAGTACGATACGAGAAGACCTAGACCAGGAGTGGTCGTGTTGCGCACACCCAGCAGGCCAGAGTTCGGCATTGTCGACGAGGTAGTTGACCAAGTTCGGATAAAGGAACTTACCCAGATGCGTTGCGAATGGATCAAGGACGGACGAGTGATGAGTATTCCTCCGATGGTTGGGACGTGTTTCCGAGGACCAGTTCGGCCTGACATCTGCTACAGAATGATGAAGCTACAGAGTACGCGATTTCGAGTCCGTGTGAGAGACTTCAGATTGACCGTGGCCGAGAGCAGTGCAGTGTATAGTAGCTTGGCGTGACGTCATAGTGGACGACGATGGAGACAAGTGGAACCAGAGGTTCGTGTGAGACACCGACGAGCTGTCATTGCTTCCCGTCGAAACTAGAGACCTGATATGCTTACAGAAACGTTGGGATGTGACCAATTTCCGAGAAATGTTGTGCTGAGGACACAGATGTCTTTCCAGCGAGAAGAGATAGTACAAGAGAGCCAGCCTCTGTACAGATCGGCATAGGCATGATTGGAAGAGACCTTGAGCAGGATTCCTTTCAGGACATTGCTGCAATGATGTTTGCATCCAGGATCAGATGTGTGACGTGCATTCAGATAGCCAGAGACCGACGTCAGTGATATGCTGCCTTACGAGTGGTCGTGAGGTTTGACCGAGAGGTGACCAGAAAAGTGCCAGAACGGAATCGTCCCCGTTAGCACACCTGACAGGGCCGATGAGCCGATTGACCGCGTGATAGGTAATCCGCAGAGAAGATAAGGACCTAGAGAGTCAGAAGACGCCAGACCGTGAGCAAGAGGCAGGTAGATATCCTGCGCTGCTAGCAGTGGATTACACTGACTCCTTCTCGACCTTGAAGGAGAAACTACCGAAGACGGTATTTATGATTTGTGATTTTGTGATTCGATTATCACGTATCCGTCATTTTGGATTTCGGTATTTTGGGCGTTCTATTTGCACGATCTAGTTTTGGTGACTGAGTTTCATGATATTGGTTTCATGCACCCACTGGATATTTATATATTTTGCGCAGAGTTTTCATGCATTTTAGTGTTAGGCTTTGATTCGTGCACGCTGATGCACACGGTTGTGAGATTTTCCTTGCGGTACCCTGATTTTGGTTTGAGCCGCATTATATCGTTGATTTTGACCCGGATTTTGATGGTTGATTTTTGCACTCCGTGCTGGCGATGTGCTTTACGCCTGTTCGGTGTTTGCTATTGGATTTCGTGATTTCCGTGCATGTTGAGTGCGCAGGGTTTAGATTTTCATTCGTGCACGATGAATGCACCGGTTTGGATTTTCGCGCATGTTGGGCGCATGTTTTTAGATACGATTTTGGTGCACGCCAGATGCACTAAATCGAGATTCTTCGTGCATGTCAGATGCACTGGATTTTTGCTGTCAGGCACATACGATGCCCATGACAGATGCTTCGTGCACACCCGTTGCACTTGGATGTTGTTTTGTGCACCTGTTTAGCACATATATGGATTTTTTTTTGATTTCAGTGCGCACCAGACGCACAGGATGGTGTTATGTTTAGATTGGATGTCTACATGTGTAGTTCCGATCCATATCATATCGGTTTTGTATTGGATTTGACATTGTGTTTTTTTTACATTGACTCCGATGATTGCGGGATGCTTGACGGAGTTTTGTTTTCGAGTTATCTGCTCAGTACCCTTGCGCATGCATTGCGCTGTGACGTTCTATGTGTTGATGATTTCGGAGCCCCGACGACTTTGATTTATTACTGAGATGTTTTTGTATCTGGGGGTTTAAATTTAAAATTCGGGGACCGAATTTCTTTAAGGGGGGTAGATTGTAACATTTTCAAAAATATAAAATATTAATTTTGGGAATTTTTATAATTTAATATTATTTTATTGATTATTTTAATATTAAATGCAAATAAATAGGAAAAATGTTAGAAAAAATTATGAAAAATTATGGAAAATTCTAAAATAGGGTAAATTAGTGGATTATGGCATTTTTAAGTTTTTGTGATTAGTTTGACAATAATTTAGTGCTAATCGCGATTAAAATCGCTAATCGGGTTTTTTGGCAATTTTGTGCAAAACTTGCACATATCACTTTTTCTACACTTGTGCATTTTTCTAGCCATGGTTTTCTTTTGGGATTACTATTGATGTGAGAAGGTTTGGATTTTAAAAGAAAAGGAAAAGAAAGGAAAATATAATGATGAGGGTAGATGAGAGAGAGAGGTGGACTTTGACTTAGCATACTTAGCCATTCTCCTCGTTTTCTGTGCACAGCCCCTGTTCCTCTAGTGTTGACCCAGGGTACTTCTAGTTTTGACAGATTCTATCTAGGGTGAAATCTGGGACATATATCCTAAGTTGCTATTTTGGATTCGTGTTTCCGTATTCCGTATTTTTGATTCTGAAATGGTGGAATGTGTTTTGCCTCGACTAATTGTCGTTTATACGACGATGTAGAGGATTTATTGATGGTTTTGAAGGCGTGCCATAGGTTCTCACCTATAGGCCCCCTTATCGTATCGTTTTGGATTTCATGCGCCGTTTTAGATTGGATTTGGTTTTAATGCGCATATACGATATTTTGATGTGTAGGTACCCATGAAGACTTCGGGACGACAAGCAAATACGTGGTGACGTCCGCAATTGGTGATGCAAGGTGAGTAGATTATATCTACAGGGGGAAGTCGGGTGGATGGCGTATAGCACCCCCGCAGTCCGTAGATAGATTACTATGTAGTTTATTGTGATATTAGGTGTATTGTGGATAATGTAGGGTTAGAAGTGACTAGTGTAGTTCATAGTCGCGAACCCTAGGGTAGAATTACACCTACACACACCCTTGCTTATCACTTGTACTTGCACTGTGATTGATGATATGTGATGACTTTGGAGATGAGTCGATGATGTGGGCTGGGTGCCCTGGGATCGGTGATTTTATACGATTCATATGTGGGATATGACTTGTGATTCTTGCGGGCTTGGGATATGTGTTTACCCCCGCATGCATACTTACTGAGGTTACCGTTTTGTACTAGACATAGAGTAGTACTCCAGACTATATGATCTGACGATGGTGATATCTGTTATGTGATGAGACAGTGAGATACTGACTCCTACCCAGCTATGGGGATGCCGTACGATGATTTACCGTACGAGCCGATATTGATGATAGATCCGCACTCATAACTCGAGGATATCTTATGATATGACATTGAGGCGAGATCACCGACTATATACTTTTATACATGTATCGACTCAGATTTAGGTGGTTTCCACACCTACCCCTCCTGATTGACCGGATACTTAGATGTAGTTTGCATAGTAGATACTTCACTGTGGTGTTGACTACTAGATATCTGCATTTTCCTGCTATTCGCATTGCTGGCATATGTTCATTGTTATATTATTATCATGCTGTTAGGACACCAGCACCATTATCGATGATGCGTATGTTTCACGTACACTATTTGCCGGCTCACACACTTCATCATCGATAATTGCCATGCCACTACACTGTAGTACTGTTGCATTCATGATATGATTACTGCTTGGCATATTGTACACATGTACCTGTACACAAACATAGATGATTCTGACTTGATTGAGATTGAGGACCGCAAGATATTCTTTAAACTGATTCATTCTAAAGGAGCGGTTCCTCCCGACATATGTACATTACTATTCCATGTTGCATGATTTCCGATATGATATCTCTCTTTACATGTCGCATACATCATGGATTGATTGCATAGCACATTGCATTGGATTTACTTCTTGATGTGGATTTTCATGTGATTTCTGATTTTGAGGACCGTGGGATTATTTAAGAAAAGATGTTCTTTTATGAAAACCCGGTACCTCGTGATATGATATTTGGGTGCGTCCACCACGCGTTTTCTCGGTGCTGAGACGTGTGCTTGAAACCCGATTCGAGGAGTGATGATCCGTTTGCGGGTTCGTGGTGGGCCCGGTATGGTTCCCCTCGGCGAGATGATCGATGGGTTATGCCGATTGAGCCTGGAGGCGGGCGAGTACCTACCGGTGATTGTATTTGAGCTCGGCGGATATCCGGGGGATACCGCCTGGAGCCGAGAGATGGGCGTACTGCCGGGGGCCGACGGGCCGCTACCGCAGACGGAGCCCAGAGATGGACATGGGTTGACTCGTGCTGCCGGGGCCGAGGGCCGATACCGCAGACGGAGCCCCATATGGATGAGGATTTACGTGTCGATGCTTGGCACGGGTTTCATGATGTTTTCTATGATATTGTTTATATCCTCATACTTGCATACATGATGCTTACTGTCAGTGGGTGACAGGTGGACGGGTTCCACATATATACAGACATGGATCATATACAGACTGGATTTACACTTGTCATACTTCATTTGTATATATAACAGGGTATGAGGGCGCTGTTATATATACCCTTACACCAATATTAGTGGTATGGGACGCTAATATATGTGTATTGATATCATTGATATTTCATCATACTTACCTCATGCAGGCATACCTTACACTGATGACATGTTATTACCTGAGTACCTGGCACTACATACATGATTAGATGTTACCTTGCCACCTTATTACACTCAGATGCACTCTTGTGGATTGTATTACTGATCGTTGGCTTAGGTTTATGTCTTGCATTCGGTTTCTGCTTGTAGATATTTCTATTCACGAGTTGGCAACTCACCCCCGTTGTGCCACAGTCCTTGCAGGTTCTGCCGTACAGGTTTCATTGCGGCATTTCTGGCACACTACCTTCTTGCGGGTGATTTGCTTTGGTAGGTGGATTCTTTCGCATCAAGAATCACCATTTTATTCATGTATTTCATTGTATCTAGAAATTGTCCATCAACCAAAAACTTGTATATTCTTTCAGACTTAGAGACAGTGTGGTATTATTCGACCTTAGAGTCGCGCTTAGTAGTATTGCGGTTTTCTTGCTGCTTTTTGAGCTTTCCTTGATTTTGATCCTCGCCACTTGGCGTTGTATATTATCATATCATCGTGTGGTTGTGACCGTCGATTGACGAAGAGCTAGCTCCCGCTTGGGGATGCCTTTATCATTTTATATATTGTTATTCATGTTGTACCCCATTCGGGGCCAGTTTTACAAGAGAAACTCTGCCGAAAATTTTAGAAAAGACTGTACGGTTTTCAAATGCACATTCGGCTTAGTTATTTAAAAACCTTGATTTCAAACATGTTTTTCTACACTTCTTTAAACCAGTTTTCTTTACTTATTCTCAAAAATGGTTTTAGATTTCTGGGCTTTTGGCTTACTTGGATCAGATGGAGTCCTATAGACTTCATATGGTTCAAGGGCCAGTCACGTGCTCTTTCGGGTCGTGACACCGTTGCGGGCGGCACGCGGCAGAGACGCATGGGGGAGGCGAAGCGTTTCGAAGGGTCGCGTTGGTCCGACTTCGGTTCGTCGTGAAATAAGGGATTTCCGCCACGTGGCGGTGCGGTATTGGAGTAATTTGGGTGGATCCCAGGATTCATGCCTATACGCGCGCAAATTTGGGTCCTTGGGGATTCAGTTTAGGGTTATAAATAGAGAAGGGTGTGTTGCCCATACTTAGCTTTGCATCCCGAAACAGAATAATGGACGGATTCCCTTTCACCATTTCTGAGATCATTTCCTTCGAAGACGTATATTTGTATGATCAGCGGAGCTCCGAGGAGACGTTGCAAGCGGTGGTTCGGCGTGTGGAGGATCATGTCGGCCGCTTGCTTCCCCGGCGATCACCCCTGCTCCAGCTGCCTTGGTTGGCTGCCAGTCCCCTCGACCGGTAAGGGGCACCGCGTTTTGTCGGTCCCTGATGTACCCCCCGCTGACACGACCATGATCTGTCCGATTGTCAACTCGCCGGGAGGGAGATGGTGCTCTTGCTCACGGTCGGCTTGCCGCTTGTCTCGCAAGTACCTTGCTAGGTGCCCTGAGCGGATCAACTTCTCGATGTAGTCTCGGAGTTGCTTGCAGTTCTCGGTGGGGTGGTCCTGCGACCTGTGGAAAGCGCGGTAGGGGTCCCGGGTACGCTTGGCCGCCCTATTCGAGACTAGGGGAGTTTGAAGAACCTCTGCCTTTTGCCTCCTCCAACAGTTCCGTCTGGGAGACGTTGAGCGGGGTTTACTTCTGAAACTTCGGAGAGTAGGTCTATGGCCGCTCAATCTTCTTTTTCACCTCCCTGGTCCTTTTATGCTGATCGGCTTGGTCTGTCCGGGGTAGGTTAGTGTTCACCTCGGACTCAAACTGGATTTCACCTTCGGTCCAGGCCTTTATCTCGGCCATCGTCTTAGGTTGTGCTAATGCAAAGGAGCGTAGCCACTCCTTGTGCCTAAGACCCGATCAAAGGGCCGTAATGACCGTCTCGTCCCGGTGCTCTGGAACGTCAAGAAGAGCGTTGTAGAAGCGGGTGACGTATCCTTTGAAGAATTCTTTGTCCCCGCTCTTTATGGTGAAGAAATGATCAACGGTCCGCTTCTACCGTATGTTCCCGACGAAATGATCGAGAAACTGGGTGGCCAACTCATCGAAGGTAGAGATTGAGCATGGCGCGAGTTCTCGGAACCAGTCTCGTCTAGAGCGGATGGGAGTGGCGGGGAAAGCACGGCATTGTGCGGCATCGGAATTGTCCTGAAAACTCATCCCGGCTGTAAACGCGTCCAAATGGTCTTTCGGGTCGGATTTCCCGTCGAAGAGGGAGACCTTCGAGGGCTTGTTCCGGGAGGAGATGTGGACGGCGAGTAGCTTTTTGGTGAAAGGCTTTGTGAGCGAGTCGGCGGCATATCTAGCCCCGTCGCTTGAAGGATGATTTTCCCGATGTATGCCCGCGATCTTCTTTTCGAGGGCGTCGAGTCGGTCGTGGTATCCCGATGATTCGGCATACTCTGATTTATGGCCTCTGCTGCTGGCGACCTGCGCCTGGTCGCGGTTTCGGTTCCGTTCGATGAGGTTCCTTAGGTCCCCTGACGAGGTCGTCTTCGAGCTGCCGTGGTGAGTCTCGTCCGCGCGACCCTGTCGAGGGAGGGGGCGTCGGTCATGCCTGGGAGCAGGTGAGCTGACCGACACCTCCTCGGGAGGGACAGGAGCGCGATGAGCCTCAGGGCGGGGTGCTCTGGCAAGAGACATCGGTGTGGAGCTGTGAGGCGTCCACCGGGTTATCGAGTTGGTCGCCACCGGGGATCTATGGCTGCCCGAGATAGCGAAGTGGTGCCCAGAAATGCCGGCACGGGTAGTGTCTTCTCTTCCCATGTGTCGCTCCCGAGGTGGGGGATCGGTGGCTTGGGGAGCTTGTCCCGCAGTTTGGACGCGGACAAGTGCATCCACGACGGACGCGAGCCAATCTATCCGAGTTGATAGGACGTGAATGGCGTTCGGAGAAGGAGGGGATCCACCCGCGTCTCCGTTGTGGGGAGGACGACGGCTGGAGCTCGGATCGTCGCGATGATCACTCGCCATATGTTCGGGATCGGAAGATGAACTTTCGTTGAGTGGAACTACTTTCCCACAGACGGCGCCAACTGATGGAGCTCTGGATCTCTTTCAGATGTTACCTTCCGTTGATCTGTAGCGAGAGTCGATGGATGGCTGAGATTGGAGTGGGAGGTTGCCTCCTAGTAAGTGTGGATCTTAGTGGGCTTGATGTGGATGAAGCCGAGCTACCTGCAAGGAAGTCCCAGGATGGTTGTGCCACCGAGGACCCTCCGACGATCAAGTTAGACGGGCTAATTGGGAAGACTAGCGGTTTATTGGGGTAAAATTGCCTTACCTGAGTCGTCTGAGAGAAGGGTTTATATAGTGGCAGCCGTGGGCTGGCGGGCGCGAGATTCACGCCGGCCGTTACACCCCTGGTGTTACGCTTGCATGAAAGGCGGGATTCCCCATTAATGACGAGATATGCTCGTTAATGGGGGAACGAGATGGCGTGGAACGCGGGATCGTGGGCGGCGGATATCTCGTATCGGGCGAGATTCGTGGAGCCGTGGCGGAGACGCTTGTGATCCGTACTGTGGGTTGGTCGATGAGATCGAGGAAGCTAAGCTTGGCGGGAGGCTCGGAGGCGAGCGGGAGGCCGAGCAGGCTTGGTTCATGGATAGCTCGGAGGCGAGCTACGAGGGCTGAGGGAACAGGAGTGGTCGGGAAGGCCACTGAAGGTCGGGAACATCCTCGGGTCGAAGGCCCGAGGCATGCTTCCAATGTACCGTTTCTGCTCCCTTCCCGTAAGCCTTGGGACATGTCATCTACCACGTGTCATGATCCGGGGAGTGCTCAGTACCGAGCATCATCAGTATCCTAACTTTGTATCCAAACAGGGCCTAAAGGGTAGAGGGGATGCAAACTATGGTTTGTAAGCCCTAAACTCCATTTTCAAATAAACCATGGTTATGTTTGTAAAGATATTTTTTGGGAAAATGGAGTTAACTAAACTTGCATCATATTGGAGTTTAGATAACCGCAGGTATCTCAACTTTGGAGTTTTGAGATAACCGTAGTTATTTAAACTCCAAAATGGATTCCCAACATGGCAAAGTTAGCATTTTAGAGTTAAGTTTTGCTAGCTTTATGAAAACTCCAGTTTAGAAAACTCAACTCCATTCCCAAACAGGCCCTTAATGTCTTTTTGGTGAATAGTTAAGCTGTTAAGGTTAGCTTCAATTTTCCTGTAGAATGTTATAGCTGAAATGTGAGTTATTTAACTTATATATACCAATCAGCAAATTTTGATTGAATGTTAGTGTTAATGCACATAAACTTGAGAACTATAATGGCGGCGCATCATATGTGAAATGCGAAACCTAGAATTTGAGTGTATTTGTATGCAGAATGAATATTTAGGCCAAATTGAACCATGAAAAAAAAATCCTTTTAATGGTTTGTGGAAGTTTTATATAGAAAATAAAGAATCTGTTGAAGTTTTTCCCCTTATTTTTCTTTGGACATATGACACGTTTCAGTTTAAATATGGTGTCATCCCTGAACTACATTCATTGTTGATGTAGTATAAGAGAGTTCAAGAATTTTGATGATGGTGTTTAAAAGGAGATGACCAAAAGTTTGATAGATTACCAATTTTATCTGTAAAAAACACTAGTGCTTTTCAGCTAATCATGTAGTAGTTTTTGAGAAAACCTTGGCAATTATTTGAGAAGAGTGTTGTCTTGGAAAATGAATAGACTGAAAATAATTAGCAGTTTGGAAGAGGCCAGTCATTGAGAATAGAAGTATAGAACAAGAAACTTTTACAGATCACTACCATTTTAGAGTTATGACTGTCACTAAATTGATTCAATAGATTTGGTTGGGTTATGGATGAATTTTTAGTCTGGCCTTTCATCTAATCTTTATGTTTGACAAAAGGTTATTGTTTTAGCATTCACTTTTTTCCTTTTATTTTGTAAAACACTACTCCTATAACCATCCACCTCGTATTATATCATATAAAATTATTGGAATCATGATGTTGGTTAACTGAGAAAGCGAGAAGCCGTCTATGGGTTTTGTTCTGCGAATGAGGTTTTGGCCGGAAATTGCAAAGGGTGTGATAAGATCTATTGGCGATATTTTGGTGGTTGATGGTGGAGAGATTTGGATGTCAGTTGGCTGCGACCGAGAAACAAGGATTTGATGACAGCCGTAAACTCCGCAGAGTCATAGTCTCATGTCTTAAATAAAGCATTTTTATCAATAATAAAAAATCATAGCTTGCTTTTTACGAAATCATAATCTCTCCAATTTGTATTGAATGACCAAATACAATGACATGACAAATTAATCCCAAACCATACAGATTAGTCATAAAAAGGTTCAAAGCCCAAAAAATGTTAATGTATCTAAATCTACGACGTATATCATTTTTATTGCCTTATGATCCTATGTTGGCAACTTTAGTGAATCTATGTTAGCAAGCGTACACAAATCTGAGATTTTGCAGGCGACAATTTCTTTTATTCCTATATCATAACATGCCTACCTTTTCACAATAAAAACTAGCCAATCTATAGGCTTTTCACGACTTTCTGACTTCATAACCTCTACTCAATAACATATGACCCCAAATATTCGTAACCTTAACAATTAAAAGCATAATTCATGGACTTCAGCAACTAAAACAACAAAATAACTCTTGGCATTCAAACTCGTAATTAAGCATGGTGCCTCTTTGCTCTTGCTAGCTCAATTATAACTCTTTTGGTCCTCCATTTAGTAAGTTAAATGAGTTGAATCAGATTCCATACAAACCAATTCTGAGCTCCTAACGTATAACTTATTATTAAGTTAGGAACCAACTGGGCATAGCTTATACAGTATAACTTTCCTTTCCTAAGTGTGAGATTGTCGATTCGATCTCGGAAGGGGTCGCAAAAAAAACTATTGGGTTAGAGTTGTGCTCAACGCCTAACCTAAAAACCTTGATCCTCTTCTCACTTCCCTTAATTAATAAGGCGGTGGCTCTAGCAAAACCTCATAAATATGGTAAGTCTAGGAGACCACAATGCCATTGACACATCCATGTAATTTTTTAACGATTTCCATTTTTCTTCTTTGCTTCACTTTCTTATTCAAATTGTTTGTATTATTGTAGATAAAGAAAAGCTATCATATTCTACGTGATACGTGGTTAGCGTGGTTCCACATATATGCGCTTGATACGTGGACGCTGGTAGAATATGCGGACGCTGGTAGAATATGCGCTTGAATATGTTTTGGAATTCATTTTTAGTAATGCTAAATACTAGGCACACATGATTTGGACTTATAGCCCTCACTTTATTTTTTCTTCTTAAACCTCTCCAGTACAGAATGCTGGGCTCCTAAGAAGCATCATACACAGAAGATGCACGTAGCGGAGATGCGCATGCTTCGTTGGATGTGCGGTAACACTAGAAAAGATAAGGTGCGAAATGAAGATATTCGTGCAAAAGTTGGTGTAGCACCTGTGGAGGAGAAGATGCGGGAAAACCGACTAAGATGGTTTGGTCATGTGCGACGCAGACCTATGGAAGCACCGGTTCGACGAATAGATACTCTCGATATGGGCAATGGCAAAAGGGTAAAAGGGAGACCGAAGAAAACATGGATGGAGGTGATACGAAACGATATGGTTGCCAAAGGACTCAATGAAAGTATATTGTTCAATAGAGGTGAGTGGAGACAGAGGATTCATGTGCTGGACCCGGCGTGATTCTCATGTTGGTTCATGTAGCCTATCCCATATGCTTGGGATAAAAGGCCCAGTTGTTGTTGTTGTTGTTAAACCTCTCCAATTTTCCTTTCCAGTAAATGTTTCTTTCAATATAAACAATCTAAACAAAGAGGGATGAGAAGATTGCAAGACATGAAATGAAATTGTCAAACTAGCAAAACCATGAAAGACTATAAGATGCATTATCAGTTTTTGACCTACATAGTCTCTATCTATGTAGCATGGATTCGGATACGAATATGGGATATAATACGATACAGATTCGTGGATTCGCAATTTTCCAACAACGTAGAATACGGGGTACGTTTTTATATCAATTTTAAATTAAGTAAAATATGAATATATATTAAGGTATACATACCAGTAAATAATATAAATAAATAATAGTATTATGTTAGACATTCAACGCACTTTCAAATTTTTGAGTGATAAGACATTTACAAATTGCGAATCCGAAAGAATCCGAGAGTTTCGAACTCCGATACGTGATCAGGGACGATTCGTGAGGCATATACAAGTATCCATGCTTCATATGCCTCTATCAAGATTCTTCTATAGTATTATCCTTACTCTTCCACTCAATCAAAATGTATTACCAATATCGTATCGCTCCTAATCGAATTCTCCAGCCAAAAGGCCCCCTACCCTTCTACACCAAATGACCAAATCCTTTAGAATGGTTAAATGTTCGTGGATATCTATTATCAGAAGTTGACCCTAGAGGATGTAAACTGGATATTTTCTCTATTGGAGAATATTTAGGCAATATGATTTGCTTTAAAGCACAACTTGTAGTGAGCTTCTCGTGTTCGAGGGAAGTTCCTTTTGTACAGTAGACCATTTAAAGAATAAAGGTTTAGCCATTGAAGAATAAAGATGATATAGGTAGAGACGGAGACTTAGAATTCTCATAACATATCTATTGATATTTTGATGTCACTCACACGTCAAGATAGGAAACCGACTGCAACTTGGCTTGCACTGTTGCACATTCCTAAAGTTACAACAGGACATCAGACAAGAGCCAAGCGAATAATCATTACCCCTGTAATGCCTAAGCATACCACCAATGGACTTTGAGATGAAGATATAGAAAATTATATATTGGGTTTTACATTTCCTCTTTGTTTACCTTGAGTTTTCCTTTAAATGATATACAATCTTTGTAAGCTTGATCTGGAGGTGGTAAATCCAGAGCCAACAGTTAATGTGCTACACCGTGTTTTGAGATCTCTTATGCAAGGGCTCTTATTAGTCTAATTTGGATGATTGTGAAGGCATGATGAACAAATGTCAAGCATAACTTAGGGCGACGTGAGCTCGAAGGACGCTGATGTGGTTCATTAATCATTAGTCATGGATATTGTAAATTAGACTATCTCATTTGCTCGCATTTTATGTGTTGAGTAAGTTCATCAAACTAGGATATACTAAATGTTTACACTGGTAATGAAGATGAGAAGGAAAAAGGGAGATAGACGAAAGAAGTGAAGGAGATACTGAGGTGAAGCAATCAAGAAAAAATTGAAGGTATGGTGAGCATGTATGCACCCAGTAGATCGTGTACACACCTTAGCTACAACCTTTGAGCTCGGGTCCATGATAAGGGAATCATAAAACATGCCACTTTCGTAGCAATGATTGAACGGCTGAAGTTGAACATAGAGCTACCAAATTGCTTAGCTGAATGGTACGGTGTGCCGAATGGTCCAACATAGTTTATTTATGGAGGAAGTTCAGTGTGATATGGTTTGTATGACAACACATTGTGGCAGATTGATAGGGTGTGCCAAATGGTCAAGCATAGTTTATTTTTGCAGGAAGTTCAGTGTGAGATGATTCATTTGTCCACACATTGTATATTGATCTCTGTTCTAACATTATCGGGTCAAATATTGTTTCACTTACACCCCTTAGCATTGGGCACAATAGATCACTCTCTGACATGTTGATTTGTTTAGAGCTTAGTCAAGCTTACGATAAGGTTTTTGTGTCAACCGTTGATGTCACAAGGCTTCTTTATTCAAGGTTAAACGCAGAATCAAGCTTTATGCGGACCATTTGTATTAAAAGCAATTAATGCAAGGTTCACTCAACATTAATTTGAAGGGCACAATTCATTTAGTTGTTTGTAGTTCAGAACACATATTGTGAAAAGTAGCTATTTAGGCTCGTTGGAAACCCTTCAAAAGTTATAATCAGAAGTTTGAGCAAATTTATAACGTTAGTCTCTCGTCGCTTGAACAATAAAAAGAAAGGTTAGAGATAAAAGGAATGCAAAAGTGAATGACTCATTGCAATATCTGATGTGGGCCCGCATAGGATCCAGATCCGAATATTTTCTGGAAACAGATTTTCAGATCCGGATATATATATATTTTTTTTTCCGGATACGAATATCGTTTTAACAAAATTATCTGAATATAAATACGAAGTTCCAGATTTGTGAATTCGGATACGGATTCGTATATCTGGATATATATGAACTCGGATACCGATACAAATTCGTTTATCCGCAGCCAAATACAAGAAAATACATCATTTTAAAATTATTTTTTAGTTAGTAATGCTTAGTTAAACCATACTTATATTTACTTGTTTAATGTATAATACATTTAAAAGAATATTTTGGTATATTATTTTTCATCAATTTTTTTTTCCAAAATATGCATAATAGGCTAGTAATATTTATAGTATATTTTTAACATATCTATTTATCTATAATTCTATATAATATTCACTTGCATGCAAACATGTCTCCATCAAATATTTTGTCATATTAAATAAGTATTCCATATAATGTATCGATTACATGTGCATTACCGCTCTGCATTCATATTTGGTTTATCTTAGATTTTTTTATGTTGGCACAAACGCCGGTTTTGGATGGAATATAGAAACCAATGGAGAAATGAGAAGAGGATCTTATCGGCGAAAGAATACTTTGCACTAATGTAGAGAAAGCTATTTTACAAAGGAATTTGAAGACCACAAAATATACAAGAGCTCTAAAACTCTCAATCTTTCACAAAAACTCACTATAGCTCATATGTGCTCGTGTTTGCTTGATTGCTTGATGCCTATCTTAAATGACCCCTTAGGTATTTATAGGGATCCAATAAATGGTGGTTCTAGAAAGTTTCTAGAACCTCTCAAGCATTTGTAGATTATTTCTAGAAGTTCTCTTAGAAGACGTCTAGAGCCATTCGAAAACAATTTTTAGAAGATCTCAAGAACTTTTTCTAGAAGCGTCTAGTACATGGATTAGGGCTCAAGAAATTGAGCTTGGGCTTATGTGATTTTGCATCACAAAAAAAAACATTATCCTCCTTGATACAAAATCGCCAAATCTTTAAAACTTTCTCTTTCTCCGGTGCGTTTTATGGCACTATCTCCGAAATCAACAATGTGGACCATGTTCAAACAGAGCTTAAACTTGTCCAGCGAAACGACCTTAGCCAATGTGTCTGCCAAGTTCTCTTTGGTTTCAATCTTTGATAGGACGATCATCTTGTCTTCCATTGCGTCAATGAAGCAGCACCTTACATTAAAGTGTCTCGTCCTTCCATAGAAAGTCTGGTTCTTGGCCAGACAAATGGTGCTCGGACTAGCACAACAGACCTTCGTAATCTCTTGACCCACGCCCAAATTTTCAAGTAAACCCCATATTCAGATCGCATCTTTAACCACTTCAACTGCAGCTATTTACTCGACCTTATTTGTTGATAATGCGATGACAGTCTGAAGCCTCGACCTTCAAGACATTACGCATGTGCCTACTGTAAATATATAGCCCGTCGTCGACCTTCACATGTCCAAATTACCCTCGAAATTGGCATCCATATATCCAACTAGGATGCAGTCTTCCACATTCTCTACTCCGTACTTCAAACCAATACTAGAAGTCCCTTTCAAGTACGAAGGATCCACTTTACCCCTTGCTAATGCTCTTTGCCGGGGTTAGCCATATATGGACTCATGACCTCAACTGCATGTGCTAGATACGGGCGAGTGCACACCATCGCATACATGAGACTTACGACCGCACTCACATACGGTACTCGAGACATTATTTTTCCGCATCTGTACTGGGTGACTTTTTGACTCACAGTTTTAAATACGCTGCCATCGGAGTCACGACGGGCTTAGCCTTCTCCATCCCTAATCGAGAGAGTACTTTCTCGACGTATTTCTTCTGCGAAAGGCATAATTCTTCTCTTTCTATCCTTGACAATCTTTATGCCAAGGATCTTCGCAGCTCCCAGATCCTTCATATTGAACTCCCGACTTGGCCATTATTTTAATTTGTCGACTTCTGATTTACTTTTGGAGGCGATAAGCATGTCGTCGACATATAGGAGGAGATATATCCACGTACCATCATCAAGCGTCTTGAAATATACGCACTGGTCTCGCAAACTCCTCCTGAACCCGATCATCACCGTGAAACGGTGCAATCGCTTGTACCATTGTCTTGGGGATTGCTTCAATCCGTACCGCGATTTCTCAAGCTTGCATACATGACCCTCTTTGCTTTCGACTCCAAATCCTTTGGGCTGGTGTATATAGACATCTTCCACATCTCCATGCAAGAACGTGATCTTATCATTAAGTTGCTCCAACTCTATGTCATAGACGGCTACCATAGCTAAGAGAATACGTATCGAAGTGTCTTACCACCGGGGAGATCTCATTAAAGTCTACTTCTTCCTTTTGAGCATACCTCTTAGCTACAAGTCTTGTCTTGTATCGGACACCGCCCACTTCTGAAGAACCCTCTTTACACTACTACAATAGGGGGTTGCCCCTACGGATATTGAAATCCGTAGGAGCAGATTTATTTTGGCCCTACGGACTAATCCGTAGGGCTATACGGTTGTCCCTACGGTCCTTACATATTTATATAAAAATTATTAAATCTTAAATTGTTGTTTGCCCCTACGGAGCCGCAAACCAAGAACCTACGGACTTATCCGTAGGGGCATCTAAATAGGGATTTAAGTTAAAAGCTCAGATCGATCCCTACGCTCATTATTCCCAATTCTCGCGCGAACAAAAAATTCCTAAACCCTCGTTCCCGCCGATCGATCGTCGTTCTCGTCATCGCCAGCGCCGCCGATTCGTCGTAGCCACCGCCTGCTTTCGTCGTAGCCACCGCCTGCTTTCGTCGTCGCCAGCGCCGGCTCATTGGAGTTCTCGTCGCCGCCTCTGCACAGGTAAGGAATTCTTCAATTACTCAAATTTTTGATTGGGGCTGGGGCTGGGGCTGCGGGCTGGGGCTGGGGCTCGGGCTGCGGCTGGGGCTGTGGTCGGGCTCGGGCTGCGGGCTGCGGCTAGGGCTGTGGTTGGGGTTAGGGTTGGGGCTCGGGCTGCGGTTAGCGTTAGGGTTGGGGCTGGGGCTTCGGTTGGGGTTAGGGTTCGGCAGGGGGATGCTGTTGGGGTTGGGGTTGGGGTTAGGGTTGGGGTTGAGGTTTTGGATTTCAAGGTCTAAGTTAATTTCCATTCTAATTAGCATTAAGCTCGTTAATTGAAATGTTGATGATAATCATAAGAGTAAAATTTGTCTAGTTTGAGAAGGTGTTGGAAACTGGACTAATAATGTGGGCAAAGCCCAGTTTAATTAATAATTTTATTTGTCATTCTCAAATTTTCTTGGAAACGAAGACTGTTTTGTGGAACTTTTAGCCGTTGGGCATGTTGGGGTTTTGTTTTTGGAGTCATCGGACATGGCATTTGGTAGGTATCCAAAGACCCCGTGTCTGATTTTGGATATTTTTGATTGATTTAAACTGTGGGTCTGAGTAGTCCCTTAATTTGATCTGGTTGGGGTTTGAGTATGCAAAGGATTTGTAGTCTGGTGGAAATTTTGTGGGTGTTTTCGGTTGAATATGTTTGCTAATTGCATAAGATGCTCATAAGATTCTGGATTTTGAGGATGGGCCGTTATAATTGGAAATGCTTAGAATTGTAGGACCTTCTTTATTTTAGCTATATATAATTGCAAAAAAAAGACACATTTCAGATTTGAAGAAAAGGAAGGGCAAAATAGGGATTTAGTTATGGATTTTACTTGGGCGTCTCCTCTTTTAATACATGTCTATCTTTACAAGAATATCGTGTCACATATTCGGTTTTAGCATCTGTACGCAACTGCTTTGATTATCATCGTGTTATTAACATCTTGAACTTCTATCCTTTTTCTAATATGTTTCATAGTTGGGATTGCGGTTGGGGTTGGGGTTCGGCAGGGGGTGAGAATTTTTCTAGGTTTCTTTTAAAGCTTGTGAAGGAAATTTTGAGCCCCCTAAAAATGAACATTTCTAATGATTTTGATAAGAGACAAGGGAGCAATACAGTTTTGTTTTCTATTTGTCTAGATTCAAATGTCTACTTATATATATATATATATATATAAATATTTACAATCTCAATATTCGTGGCATGTTGGTTATAAATTTCTCTCTCTGTAGAGATATATAGCCTACTTCAGCACATAGCTAGGTATGTGATAAAATTATTTTTGATAAAACAATACATGATATAATATGGAAATATATTTGTTTCTTAGCTTCAATCATACAAACGTGTTCCAAATTAACGTAATTCAAATAGCAATTCCTTGGAATTTTTTAGTCCAGAGAATCTTGATTCAAGAATTTTGTGTGACACCAAAGACTGGACGTTAGACGAATAGCCGGTGGTAAAACTTCTTAAAGTATATTAATTTTGAATCTTCTTCTAAACTCAATGATTCTACATTGATAAAGAAAAGCTTAGATATCGATGACAAATGACCACATATTACAAGTTACAAAGATGATGTTCAACACCTTCCCAACTTTTTCATTGCTTGTGATATTTTCTCTCCTTTTCTCCCGGTCTCTGTCTATCATGAAACTTTGGGCATGCAAATTAAGACTCTCCTCTTTTTGGTTATTAGTTTTCCCTTTGTCGGCTTAATTATTGAGATGGAGATTTGATTAGAGTTTTGGTGTTCATAATTTCATAATATGAGCAAGGCAATTGACAAATCATCATGATGTTGTTATGATCATAGCAAGATGTAGGTGCTTGTGTGTTGGTACTAAAGCATGATACAATCTCTTTTATTGCTAGTGGATGCGTTTTGTTCAAAAAGTCTTTTCCTTTTAGTAATTTTCCTCTTTAGGGAGTTTTCGACATTGAAATCTCACTAGTTGATAATGTTAAATGAGTTCTAGTCCTAGTTTGCTACATTTTTTGATATACAGTAGATGATACTTCTTTAAGTAAAAACAACCCTACACTTAAGCGAAATCATAAATTGAAACACACATATATAGAATACAACTCATACATGGGTATCCTCAAATCTAACTTTAATTATCGATAATTTATTCTTTTCAACGACAAACGCACACACAAAGCATATACACGGATTTTCTCCTTTGTCAGTAACCATCCCGTTCTTAGATTTCTCAATATAGTCATCATAACCTACAATTTATATGATACAGTCTAACATGGCCCATGAGTACGTCAGGGTTAAGGACTGGATGTATGTGAATTGGCAACAACGTATGCAACCTAAGTTTGTCACTGGAGTTTCTGCTTTCATTGAATTTGCACGCGCACATAATAAGAAGGAGAATACAATAATGTGGCAGAAGAAGAAGGAGAAGACAGTAATGTGGCAGAAGAAGAAAAAAATGACATTCCTTGTTCTCTGTTTCAGTATCAATCTTCTGATATGAACTAATGATGGTTTTCACATTGGCTTTTCCTTTTAGAGACTTCTTAGTGTCCAATGGAAAGTATACATCAGATTTATGCAGGTCAGGTTCTTCTATGACTTTCAAGAGTTTCAACTGATTCTGTAAATTACACCCTAGTTGGGTGATACTTTTACCACTTCTCACTGTAGGCGCGCTCTCTAATATCCATTTTGAATGTAATATTATAGATATTCATGCATGTTTATGTCAAAATTACTTATATTGTCAATGTTTGATTATCTAGTTGTTGGTGATGCGTCCATATCAGGGACAGAGGCCACTCCCGCTCCTCCAGGTATGTTTATATATCATATAGTGCATGTATATTGATTTAGAATGCTATATCATAAATATACACACATTCCTTTTGCTCTTACTTAGATAGTAATTTTTATTATTATCTAGCTGTAGGTGGTGACAGTAGTTGACAATAAAATTTGTCATCTTAGAAACTATGATTTTTATATGTGCTCGCATGCGGGAATGATTGTAAGTCGTGGACCTGTACAATAAATTCTTATTTGGTATTTGTTTGAAATCAAATTGAATACTATATAATTGATAAGTTTGTTATATTTATATTTAGTTTGGAATTAACACAATATTTATTCACGCAGCATGCACTTATGATCAACCAACTGCTCATGATATTTATAGCCCAGCATAGAGATCACCACATCAACTTTTTTTATTGCCTCCACCAAGCTCTTGTGATCATGCATATCACCCTACATATATTCAACATATATATCATCAGGTCTTTCTAAAACCAATGACCTTTAATTCAAAAACAAACAAACACACACACAAGGAGTGAATTAATGAAGAAAAGAGGGTCCACTTTTCGTTAGGTGTCGTCAAAAGTTTATATCCTCCATCAATTATCAAGCTACCGAGGATGAAAAGCCACATTTGTTAGTCGAGAGTCATGGTAATAGTCATGGAGATTGATTATAAAAGAAATAGAGAGAAGAAAATAGAAATTGTAGATAGTAGAATAGCACACTCATTTCAAAAATTGCACTTTGATCTTTATGTCTACCTTTTTTTTAATTGTAGATAGTAGAATAGCACACCCAAATTTTTTTAAAACAAAAGAAAAACAGTGACCTATATACAAAATGGGTAAATGTCGTGATCAATAAATTACTTACCATTTGCCGAGACATGTATTTTTGCAGCATCCATACATCCTTTTCCTCTTCTTCGATGCCATATTCTCATTATCTTCGTCTAATCCATCTGAAACTGCAATTAAATTTAATTAAACCAAATAAAATCAAAAATTAAAATCAAACAGCAACAACAAAATCAATGAAATTTATAGCCTACCAGAGTCTTCAAGAATATCCACATATGAATCCTGGGCCTTCTTCTTTTTCTTCAAAGATCTTTTAGAAGCAGAGAATTTTGTTTTCTGGCAAGTGCTTTGAAGCTAAACACCATATTGCCTTTGTATTTGAAAACCAAAAAATGCCCAGTTTGCAGATTATTGGCTACTGTAAATTCATGCCACCCATCTCCACTCATGGAAGCAACTTTGTTCTCGATGTGAAGATCAGCATGCCATATTTTGCCATTGTGGCTCACTATGTTAGCATTTTCTCTTCTCTTGACCATCTTGCTAATCTGCTTGGTAAATTTATTCGGAACCGGCTGCGAATCATTAAAAGACATGCATAAGAAAGGAAGCTAAAATACAGATATATAGCATACCGATACATCGAAACTTCAAAGTTGCGATGACAATCCAGAGATATTTATTTCTACACACGTGGTGCACGTGCGAATGTGTCTGGCATCATGGACAAATATTTGAGAACATGGAAAGTATTATTAGTATAAAGTAATTAAAGCTTTTAAACACCTTGGATAGATATTTTCTTAGTTGATGCAATCATATCATGATGACTAAATTTAAGCTATTATACATATACATATGTATTTTTCTAATCTAATATATTACACACACACAGAGAGAGAACACCAATTTGGTAGAGAAATTAGGTAGCAGGACCCTGAAGAAATGGAGTCCATAGCATTGCTCATCATCATCATCCATGATCTCTTTAAAGAAATATTATCAAAAGGGAGAATAAATACTACAAGCAGTGAGAATTATTATATAAATGGGTTGAACGCACGTTTCAACTTCTTGCAAGCATTAACTAGCAGTAACAATTTATTCTCCCCTTTTGATAATATTTCTTCAAAAGGATCATGGATGATGATGATGAGCAATGCTATGGACTCCATTTCTTCAGAGTCTTGCTACCTGATTTTTCTACCAAATTGGTTCTCTCTGTGTGTGTGTGTGTGTAATATATTAGATTAGAAAAATACATATGCATATATATAATAGATTAAATTTAGTCATCATGATATGATTGCATCAACTAAGAAAATATCTACCCAAGGTGTTTAAAAGCTTTAATTACTTTATACTAATAATACTTTCCATGTTCTCAAATATTTGTCCATGATGCCTGACGCATTCGCATGTGCACCACGAGTGTAGAAATAAATATCTCTGGATTGGCATCGCAACTTTGAAGTTTCGATGTATCGGTATGCTATATATCTGTATTTTAGCTTCCTTTCTTATGCATGTCTTTTAATGATTCGCAGCCGGTTCCGAATAAATTTACCGAGCAGATTAGCAAGATGGTCAAGAGAAGAGAAAAGGCTAACCTAGTGAGCCACAATGGCAAAATATGGCATGCTGATCTTTACATCGAGAACAAAGTTGCTTCCATGAGTGGAGATGGGTGGCATGAATTTACAGTAGCCAATAATCTGCAAACTGGGCATTTTTTGGTTTTCAAATACAAAGGCAATATGGTGTTTAGCTTCAAAGCACTTGCCAGAAAACAAAATTCTCTGCTTCTAAAAGATCTTTGAAGAAAAAGAAGAAGGCCCAGGATTCATATGTGGATATTCTTGAAGACTCTGGTAGGCTATAAATTTCATTGATTTTGTTGTTGCTGTTTGATTTTAATTTTTGATTTTATTTGGTTTAATTAAATTTAATTGCAGTTTCAGATGGATTAGACGAAGATAATGAGAATACGACATCGAAGAAGAGAAAAAGGATGTATGGATGCTGCAAAAATACATGTCTCGGCAAATGGTAAGTAATTTATTGATCACGACATTTACCCATTTTGTATATAGGTCACTGTTTTTCTTTTGTTTTAAAAAAATTTGGGATAATTACCCATCCAAATTCATTAAAAAAGGGGTGGTTGTTTTTCTTAAGGTTATGCAATTGTATTATTTTCAACCGCTACATCGGCTGCGGTTCCGCAGACAGCTCCTATAGCTCCACCGCCCGCTCAGACTCCCGCAGCCGCGGCTCCGCAAGCTACTACCTCGACGGCGGGTGCGCAGACCACATCGCCAGCTCCACAGGCCGCTCAGACTCCCGCACGCGCCGAATTGCATGGTTTATTGACCGAGGAGCAGGCGCACCAGATTCTATCGTTTATCAGAGGTGGAGCTGGACCGAGCTAGGGTAGCTTTTTGATTCTTATTTTTTGAAACATGTATTTATTTATATGATACATATTGTACTACATTTTGAAACTATATTGATATTGGTTTATATTTATATCATATTCAGTTTTTGGGTTTTTTTTTGTATATTATATGCGTGAGATGTGATTATAAATACTGCGATATATGTTGCGTGATGATTAATTTTATATTTTATTGTTATATATATTATTGTGCACAGGGCGGGAAAAAATTAGGCAGCCTTTTTAAAAAAAAAAATACAGATAATGTGTACCTACGGATTAATCCGTAGGTACACATGTTGCTCCTACGGATATGTCCGTAGGGACAAAATATTAGAAATCCTGATATTTTGCCCCTACGGATAAGTACCTACGCATATATCCGTAGGGGATATTACGTGGCCCTACGGCTATCTCCGTAGGTACAGGTAATATATTTAAAAAAACCGTAAATAATATAATTTTTTTTACCCTACGGACTACTCCGTAGGTGCAACTGGACCTACACAGAACTCCGTAGGGGCAAGTTTTTGCCCGTAGGGGCAAGTTCAGGGCTTCAACTTGCACCTGCGACCTTTGCACCTACAGGGTCTTTTTTTTGCTCCTACGCACATATCCGTAGGGGCAGTGGTTTGCCCCTACCGACAAATCCGTAGGGGCAACCCTTATTTGTAGTAGTGTTAGCTTGAACACCCACTTGCATCTTATGGTGTGTCTGCCTTCTGGCAATGGTACTAGATCTCATGTACCGTTCTTTTGAAGAAATTCCATCTCCTCCTCCATAGCGTGTATTTTTCAAAGTCTTGTGACTGGGTAGCCTCTCTGTAGAAGAGTGGTTTTTCATTTTCAATAGTCAATGCATATACTGTCATGTCCTCAAAACCGTAAGTCGGTCAATCTCCATACCGATCCGGTGGACACTTATCTCGCTGCGGCCTTTGCTGCACCTCCTGAACTGGTGAACGCCTATCTTGTTGTGGCCCTGGCTCGACCTATTGAACCGGCTCTTCCTGAGTTTGAGTTCATGGTACCTCATCTTTAATATCCTGGATCGGAACCTTCGTCACCACTTGATCAGATGATTTCGTTGTCCTCTCACCATCTTTACTTTAAACCTGCTTGTTGAGTATCACAGATTCATCGAAGGTCACGTGCTTGCCGATTATGACTTTACTGGTTTCAGGAAATCACAACTTGTAACCTTTTACTCCATCTCTATAGCCAAGGAAGATGCACTTGCTCTCGGATCAATCGTACCGTTCTTCTCATGAACGAAAGCTGGACACCCAAATACTTGGAGTATCGAGTAATTAGCACCATTTCCAATCCATACTTTCTCAAATGAAGTTTTCAAAGCTATCGCCGATGATGGTGACATGTTGAAGAGGTATGCGGCAGTAGTTAGGGCCCCTACCCAAACTCCTTTGGAAGTCCAGCGGTAATCTGTAAGTATCGTGTCTTTTTCAACAACGTCCGATTCATGTGCTCTGCAACACCATTTGACTGTAGATCTCCGGATGTGGTGTAGTGGCGTACAATACCATCAGATTTGCCGAACCTCTTGAATTCAACAGAGGTGTACTCACCGCCATTATCGGACTTACACCCTTTACGGACTTACCCGTTTGCTTTTCCACCATAGCTTTCCAAAATTTGAACTTCTCAAATACTTCAGATTTGGCCTTCGATGAAAGATACAAATTAGCTCACTCCTCCACGAGAAGGAACCGGTGCCTGTCTCCATACGTCGGTGTGAATATAATCCAAGATACCTTTAGTATCAGTGCCAAACTTCATCCGATGTTGCTTTCCTAATACACTTTTCACAGAAGTCCGACTTCTCAAAATTTACACTCCCAATCAAACGTCTCTTGTGGAGCATCTCTATATTTCGTTCACTCATGTGACCAAGTCGCAGATGCCACAATCATGATGAATTTAGGTCTGCATCAGAAGATGTAAATGCGAACTCACTTGTGATATTATTCCCTTAAAGCAGATATAAGTTACCGACCTTCCTTTTCATGATGACTATAAATCCTCGAAGGATCTTCATTGTACCATCTTCGATCACGGTCTTGCAACCAAGTGAATCCAGAGCACCTAAGAAAATGAGATTCTTCTTAAGATCCGCCACGTACCTGACGTCTGTCAATGTCCTTTCAATCCCATCATGCATCTTGATTCGGACCGTCCCTATCTCAACGACTTTACACGCCGCATCATTGCTTATGAGAACCGATCCACCATCAATGTCACGATATGTTGTAAAATGACTCCGGTTTGGGGTCATATGATAGGAACATCCTGACTTTAGGATCTACGAGCTTTGCACATCGGCAGATGTGCAAATAGCGAGTACCGAATCGTCACTACCGTAATTTGAAGTTTCCTCTACAACACTGGCCGTGTCCAAAGGATTCTTCTTCACCTTATCCTTCAGCTGAGTGTAGTCCTTCTTCCAGTGCCCTTTCTTGCAATAGTCGCACTTGTTGTCTTTAGGGTTGCTCGATTTCGATCTTCCCCTAAATTTATCTCTGGAGCCTCTGTTGTCATGCTTCAGTAAGCGTCCTCAAGCGAGCAATCCATCTTCCTGATTCTCTTCACGATCTAATGACATCTCTCTGAGCTCTTCTGAGTGCAGCCTGACTTCCACATCTTGCAGTGAAAGGATGCGTCGCCCATATGCCATGCTTTTGACAAACTGACCATATGATGGAGTAAGCGAGCACAGGAGAATCATGGCTTGATCCCCGTCTTCAATTTTTACGTCGATATTCTTCAAATCCATCACGATTCTATTCAGCTCGTCTAAATGGTATTTGATAGACATACATTCTTTTATCCGAAAAGTATATAGGCGTTGCTTCATATATAACCGATTTGTGAGAGACTTAAGTAAATAGAGCGACTCCAACTTCCTCCACAGTTTAGACGCGGTCTCTTCTTTAATAACCTCACGGCACACCTCATCGGCTAACGATAATTGGATCGTACTATGTGCTTTCATCTCCATCTCCTCTTTCGCCTTCGGTGTAGTCTTTTTCGGGAGTTTATCCGGCTCGAACACGATCTTGTACATGTCTTGTTGTTTCAAGAGGGCGATCATCTTGATCCTCCAGAGGTTGAACCTGTTTCGACCATCGAATTTCTCCATCTTGAAGTTCGTCGATGCTATATTCCGGAATCAAATTTAGAATCGAACCAAGTTCTGATACCATGATACCAGTCGTTGGCGGAAACGCCGGTTTTTGATGGAATATAGCAACCAAGGGAGAAATAAGGAGAGGATCTTATCGTGAAAGAATACTTTACACTACTGTTGAGGAAGCTATTTTATAAAGGAATTTGAGCACTACAGAATATATAGGAGCTCTTAAACTCGCAATCTCTCACAAAAGCTCACTATAGATCACAAGTGCTTGTGCTTGCTTGCTTGCTTGATGCCCATCTCAAATGACCCTTAAGGTATTTAAAGGAATACGATGAATGGTTCTAGAACCTTTCTAGAATTTCTAGACTATTTCTAGATGTTCTTCTAGAAGATGTCTAGAGCCGTTCTAAAACAATTTTTAGAAGATCTTTAGAACTTGTAGACTTCTTCTTGAAGCACTCGAGAACTTGGATTAGGGCTCAAGAAATTAGGCTTAGGCTTATATGATTTTGCATCACAAAAACAACATTATATATCCATATCCGCTTCATATCCGTATCCGACTTTTTAATATCCGTTTCATATCCGTATCCGATTTTGTTAGATACGGATATGATTTTTTATTACCGAATTATATCTATATCTATATATGAAATCTTCACTAGAAAACAAATACAGATATGGTAATGCTCATATGTATAATACTGAACTATATACATATCCGATTCGGATGCAACTTCAAATTATATGGCATATCAAGTCAGTCATGAGTCGCTGGCCTAGAAAGGCAGATCTTCATATTCTTATAGCAAATTTGATGTCTCTCTTCTCCCCCCCTCCCCCCCCCACCCCCACCCCACACAATCTAGGATAATTTTGGAAGACACCATCTAGCCATTGATGATTATGGGAATTCAATTGTGTATTGTTTTTGGCCAGGAATTCGACACTAACTAGAAGAGGGGTGACATTAGGTTAACTGGTACCAGCAAACTGTTTCAAATATTTTATGGTGTTTTGCTTCCATGTCCAAGTCCAACCTCGTCATATCCAACTCCACTATGTGGAAAGGCCTAGACGGCGACGACTATGATGACTGTATATATGCATCAAATCTTTTTACCTTGTGCTCTCTTTTTCAAGGTGGAAGCTTAGTGGACAGTTTATTTCCAAGCTGCAAATAATCCAATTTCTTAGGAAATACGCTTCTTTTCTTCTATTTCATGTGTGCTGCAAACCTGGACAGCATCGTATTTGCTTCAAATTCTAAATGTTCTTTCATACTTTACCTTCATACTGTTACAGTGTTACACTACTGGACAGTGTGCAAATATTGAAAAATAAAATGTTAATTTCCTGCTCGAACAACCCCGAGATGCATATTCTGTGGTTCAAAACCAAGACATACACCAGGGCCTATCAGTGTTCTTGCTAAAAAACCTGAACCGCGATATGCTAATGAGCCATGTGCTACTGATGCTGTTGATGGCCAGGGGCAACATTGTAGCATGTGGCACAATAGCATGTCGGTTCAGGTTTTATGATGTGCCAAAAAGAATACTACAAGCATTCTCGATGAATTCGGTGAAATTTGATCTGAAACAAACACGTCTCCTCCTTGATGAAACTTCAACATAGACTGTAATAAGAGTGAAATTTGGTTAGCTTTAACTTCTTGTAACACATATAAAAGAAATATAGTTGAACCGGTTCTATCATACACTATATCCGGTTAAGGCTTGGAAGAAGCATATCCATAACTCTGATTAAAATCCAGATCTTGCTAATCTAATTGTCTCATTCTGAGTTATCAGCTTATTAGTCCTGCTTACATGTCGAGGACATGCAACAATTTAGCTGATACTTCAGCAATGAAAGCATCTCTTCTTTCTAGTGGCACATGGACTGCTATTGAGATTCACCTTACTAGCTTATTCTCCAGTAATTCTAGTGACTGAATACTATGTACCCAGCAGAAAATGATTCATGTAGCGAACCCAAAGGATTGTAATAAAGGTTTTGTCATCGCTAATCGCTGATTACCAAATTGTTTGCTTTATAACTAGGGCATTGCTGCCTTTATTAGTAGCGGGAGTCAAGGGATTGATTGTGTGTCTTTACCTCTCGAAAGAGTTTTGAACTCGTGGGGTTGTGTACCTTCAGTAGTAGTAGATGACACTATTTACAGAATATTTATATTAACGGGCATTTGTTGTGAGATTGATAACAATCGACCGCACAAAATAAGCTTCAATCTAGATCCTAATTATACTGCCCAAGTTTCAAGTCAAAGTGAACTATGCAATTTCTTCTTGTCTTATCCTTCTGGCATTGCCATCATCTTTTGCTCTCTATATCTTTTCTTTCACCCAGTTACTTGCATTGGACAATTAGCTGCAGCTGCATTATCATTCTAAAGATAGCAGTGAATTAATCATTTGATGTTGATGTCTTGATGCAGGATGCACTTCTTGCTGTGGCTGTTCAATGGGAAATAAGGCTCAGAGAAGATACCCTTTGATGGTTTGTGTACTTTGTTTGCTTGAGGTGTGCTTTCGTTCCTGTTAATGCACTAAAAACCATTATACGATTTATAAATCCTTGGGTTGAGTTTGGAAAACCTAAAGCTCCATCTGGCTGTTCAAATGAATGCCTGAACTTGGGACCTTTTCAACTAGTTTGAGTTGTCTTCATGTTCTGAACTTAAATCACAGAAAATTTCATGTATTTTAATACGGCCTTTGTGTGTGGCAGTTGTGTTGATGGAGGTTGGTGAGGATTTTATGGATGTCATGTGGTTTTTTGAAAATTTTATTTGGTATCATTGCAAGGGGGTTAGCATATTGTAATGAGAGTTAGATGATAATTAAAAATATCCTAATAATCAGCTGTGTAAACTTTATACTCTTTTTTTTTTCTTTATAAGTATGGGGTCATTTCCAACTGTCAAATGTGCCTTGGGGGTCCTGTATTTTTGCAGTCAATGATTATATTTGGTCGGGGGAGAGGGAGGAGGGTTTTTGTGTGTGTGTGTTGGGGGGGGGGGGCATGATACTATTAACAATCTATATATGCACTGTTAACATTTTAATTAGTTGGACTTATAATAGGGATTTATGGTGATGGTTTATGGTTGCAGTTTTTGACAGATGCAAATAAGAATAGAGATTTACATATGTGGAACGGAAATCGGCGAAATCTTAGTTGATACATAACTAGGATTTCCTTGCAATGGAGATATAGCTTATGCCTTGTACCTTTTCAGCACACTGGAAGGAATCCAAATGCATAGCTACTGTATAGTTTAGAAGATCTTCTTCAGGCACAGCTAAAGTGCAACAGAAGATGGAGCCAGATAATCGGCATGTTGGTTTACAATTTCTTGTTTTCCACAGGATTGTGATTCAAAATTGGGAGACCATAACCATTCTTCTAATTCAGTTGCTGGGGCATAAGCGAGCGATACTGTTGTTTGGTGGTACAATGTCTTCGCAGCTGAGTAACAGCTCTTCATTTCAAATTCCACTTGCATTGAGGTCACAATCTATCCCCCACGCTCGCGCGAAGATTTATACTCCTCTTCATTATCCTGGTCTAGAACTGAGTTCAGGATAGGATGACATCTCCATATGGTTTGGACCAACAAATCTAGTGTTGAGATTAGGGGTGAAACTAGGATGAGTCGGATTGTTTTCCACAATTTCTGTACCCGACTTAACATATAAAACCTACGCTAGAAACCTGTCAAAACCCCGAACATTGTATCCAAAAAAATCTGGTTCAGGCTTCGGGGCTTTGGGTTTAGATAGGGGGTGGGTTTTAAGAACTCTTAGGCATGGCCATTATAAATTATCAAAGAAAACAGCATAGGCATGTTTTACTAACTTTTAGACATGACCTTTATAAATTATTGAAGAAAACTGTTTAGGTAAGACCTAAACTCACCAAATATTCGTAACATTTACACATAAAGAAATGATATTAAATGATATATAATAAATTTATAAATTTAATTAACAGATTTCACCACTATATACAATACAATAAATTACCAATGAGCACGGGTTTAGTTAGTATGGGCACTTTTCCTCTTGGGGGTGGGTTTCAAACCCCAAGAATCCAAAGAGGGGAAGTGGCCACAATTTAACGCTTTCGGGGCAAATTCGTGTGTGTGTTGTGTGTGCTTTAGGTTAGGGCTTTCGGGCCTGTCCCAAAAAAATTATAATTAAATGTCTTTTATGAATGTTTAAGTTTCAAAGGTGGAACCTGTAATAAAAACTCACTAACCAAGCTAATTGGAAAACCATTCTGTCCGGGTTCGGATCAAACCCGATCTGACTTGCAACCGGAGATTGTCAGGTATATATCATATAGAGGTGCTGAAAAATGATGTGAGTTTTTTAGGCCCCTCTGTGATTATCTATTTAAAGTTTGTACGAAACTAACATGTTAGCAAGAGGCAGACCGGAGATTATCAGGTCTTCATCATATAGAGGTGTTGAAGAATGATGTGAGTTTTTTAGGCCCCTCTATGATTATTTGTTTAAAGTTTGCACGAAACTAACATGTTAGCAAGAGGCAGAAAAAAAAAACTCAAAAGATGAAAAATTATAATATGTAGCCACCAAATCTTTTTCTATGTACTGTTAATAAAAAGGCTAAATTTCAATTTGCTGCCATGAACTATAGACACTTTCCTCAAATGATACCACGAACTTTCAAATTGATGGATTGATACCATGAACTTTCAAAAGAATCAAAAATTTCTCATGACGGCGTTAACAGAAAATTACCAAAATACCCCTCATATAATAAAATGTCTATATTTGCAAAAAAAAGGAGAGGTATTTTGGTAGTTTTGTAATTTTCCGTTGACTTCATCAGGGGTTTTTTTGATATTTTTGAAAGTTCATGGTATCAATCCATTATTTTGAAAGTTATTGATACCATTTAGTAAAATTGCCTGGCAGCAAGTTGAAATTTGGTCTAATAAAAAATTTAAAGTGACCACTGTATCTACCAAACTATACATAATCATATGATATGATTGCCTCCCTCAACGCAAATTGCAGGCCTCACCTAAAAGGCGGGTTCACAATCTTATCATGCTTACAGTACAAACCCACCTGAGCATTCTGACTTAATGTTGCCATACACAAATTATAAGAAAACCCAACATGGAAAATTAGGGTTTTATTTTTTCTTTCTATGTACAACTCCTGAAACATAGCTAATTTTAAATACAACCTTTAAAACATTCTATTTTTATATACTATCTCAAAGTAGATTAAATTGAACCTCATGTTTAGCTTCGATCCTCTAGCTGTTAGGCGGCTAAAATTACCAACAAACCTATCAAAGGCAACATTATTTTCTTTTAGATGCCCCACTAAATCGTTGCAACTGCAGCTCTTCTACTTCCTCAATAGTCTGCTGCTGATGCTGGTACAAGCGTGAATAACAACGCTTCACCTTCGTCAAATACCTAATTGTTGTGCTTCAATGGAATGCAACCAGCGCGTAGAGTTTTCAAGGTTTGAGGGAAAGAAGCAGTTTTGGAGTAGATGAGAGAGGTTTAATAAGTTGAGAGAAAGGGTAGGTGAGGGTAATATCTATCACAATCTAACCCAAGTTAGTCTTAACCCAAGTCTGGACCCAGGTTAACTTAACAGTTGATCCTATTTGATTAACCTAGAAGTTTAAGGTACTATATAGAAATAGAATGTTGTAAGCCTTGTAGTTTGCGTTAGTTAAGTTTTAGGTTGTAAATAGAGAAACCCTTAAATATATCTATATAAATTTAGGTTTTGCCACTAATACATTTTCTTATATTCTCGACCATATTTTAACATTTATAAAATAATAATAATCTATATATAAATTTAGGTGCTTGCCATTAATACATTTCCTTATATTTTGCGCCATGTTTTAACATTTATATAATAATAGTAATAATAACTGTAATAGTAGTAATAATAATATAATAATAATCATAGTTGTAGTAGTATAATAATAATAAAAGATTTTTTCCCATACATATAATATATAATACATATAATAGATAATAACGACAAAGATTTGGGACTTTTGCCATCTATCTATCTATATCTATATAAATTTAGGTTTTTGCCATTAATACCTATCCCTATCCTTATATTGTTGATCATGTTTTAACATTTATAAAACAACAACAACAACAACAACAACACAGTAATATTAATAATATATTAATGATAATAATAATAATAATAATAATATAATAATAATAATCACAGTTGCAATCGTATAATAATAAAATATTTTTTCCATATGCATAATATACAATACATATAATAAATAATAATAATAATAAAGATTTGGGGCTTTTGAGACACACACATATATATGGGAAATTCCACCAAAACCATCCTGAGATTTAACATATGTTTCCACTGCCACTATAACACCTTAAAACGCGATTAGAGTTAATTAAGCGGTATACTACAGGTTTTTTAAATAAATTTAACTAGTAATTGTTTTCACATATTTTACTATAATTAATTAATATTTTTATTTAATTATTCTGTACTTGCACACACATATGCATATTAATTTAGGGTTAAGGATGTGTTAACCATGCTTTGTTAGTCATGGCACTTAACTATTATATGTTATGTTGTGTGTGTATGTGTTTTTTAAGTACAAGGGTTTTGGGTTTTATTTTAAAAAGGATAAGAAAAAAGAAAAGAGAACACAATAATGAGGCATGGGGGACAAGCATGGGAGACATTAAATGAGGAGAAAGAAAGAGCATGGCTCTCATCTCTCATCCTCACCTTCTCATTCTTTCATTTCCTCGCACCCGCTCATTTTCTCTTCCTCTTACTCTTCTTCATTAAAAATCCTTTATCGAAAACTTTTTCCATTAACCTTAAGCCTAAATCAACATCAAACCCCACCAAACCCTCAACTAAGCATGTTTAACCCTCTTGAGATGTCTTGGAGCTTGCAAGGCTAGGGTTTTTTCCAAGTTTTGATGAAGTAATGATCTTAAACCCTTATTTAGGCTCTAAGGAAGGTTTTTGTATTAATTAGTTTCACTAAAATATCTTAATATTTTAAATTAGTGTTAATATCGTATTTTTTGTTAAGTTTTAGGTCTCTGTTGAATCTTCTATCGACCCAGAATTTATTTGGAGAAGTTGCCACAATAGAGACGCAGTCTAGAGGCCTATAACACACCACTAAAACCTGAGCCCATTCCCTCATTTCATGGTCGCAGATATATTCATTCTGGCCGCAATTTGCGGCCAGAGTAGGGTGTCTGGAGTTGTATCTTGGTCGTAGGGTCTCTAGGGTTATTTGCAGGCTTGTGGTATGTGCAACTTTCTCTAATTCTTTGTGTATAAAAATCTGGGACTGTTTAGCTATAATCCTTGCGTTTCGATAATGTGTGCTGTGGATTTATCCGACTTTTGTGTAGGTGTTTCGTGTAGTTAACTGCTATAGGAGTGGTCTAGGATGCCGCTGCACACGTTTAGCCCGCTAACCTAACACTTGGTAGCTTGTGGGAGTTAGTTCGTTAATTTGGCGTTTGTGTCCGTGTGTTATCGGAAAGTTTACTAATTTCATGAGTTATGATTTTGTGTGATGCTAGGATCACAGGCGGGGACTTCGGACACAGCCAGGAAGGGGAAAGAGGTGATCGGATTCACTTAGCTCGAGATCGTCCGGTGAGTAGATTTAACATCTACGGGGGAATCGCCTGTATGGCGTTAAGCGCCGACGGCTAGATTCAAGCGATAATATCTTATACTATATGTTTATATGTTGTGAATTATCCATGCATATCATATTGTGCATCCTATTACCTATTGTACCTTGGTATACTATTAATAGGGACACTGCACCATTAGTAACGGTTCATGTTGCACGAGCATTGATTTATATGCCACACACACCGTTGGTAATTACCATGCCACACACACTATAGAAATTGACATGGATAAATATATTGTACCACATTCATTATTAACAGTTAGACATTAATTCTTGTACTAGTACGCATCATGTTAGCAATATACATACATTGCTATATCTCATATGATGTTTTCATGAGATTTCATTTTCGTGGATTTGGGAAACCGCAAGAAACATTTTGAAACTTGAGTTATTTAAAAAGGCGGTTTTTCCCTTGATATGATATTTCGTGTCCATCATGAGTTTTCTTGGTTCTAAGTTATGAGCATACCCGATTCAAGGAGTAGGCTGAGCCGTCTGCGAGTACATGGTGGACCCGGTAAGGTACCCCGGGGTAAGAAGATCGTGGAGTAGACGATGAGCCTGACAGGGGGAGCACTGCTTACCGGTGATTGTATGGAAACTCGGCGGATATCCGGAGGATACCGTTCGGAGTTATGTGATGAGATGGATATGATGGCCGATCAGAGTGACGGTGTCTGAGATATTGGGATTTTGGGTATCGTTGATAGACATCGGATTTCTATGATGATGATTTATTGATGATGACTCTGTTTTATCCCACACTCAGGACTTTTATGACACACTCTGTACATATAGTTGTTGTACCCCGATGTAGTACCTTGATTATGATTAAACTGCATCTCATATTATTATACATATGCCATCATGACTGCATACATAGGATTGGTTGTTTATCGTGCCTGTTTGTGATTACCTGTACGATATTATTTACTACTCACGAGTTGGCAATTCACTCCCGTTGTGTCACAGTGTTTTGCAGGGTTGACCCTCAGTATAGTTGCGACAGGGCTCCTTAATGCATCTATTTCTGCGGATACCGCTACTTTTGAGCGTGTGATTTGTGTAGGTGGGTTTTCGCGAGTATCCGTATGATTCTACTTGTATATCTTATTTTGTATCTAGTACTCTCCATCTACCACTTATATGTATTTGACTTAGAGACGAGACTGAGAGATTCGATATTGTATTCTATGTGACTCTGGGTGTCGTACTCGTGTGAGCCGGCTTTTATTTACGTTGCGATGTTGTTTTACTTCTTATTTGTTTATTTCTTCGCCTACGGCGTCGTATATACCTGTTGTGGTTGTGTTCCGCTTTTTGGCGTGAGTTGCTTCCGATTGCGGATGCCCTTTTTATATTCTATGTTTTATACTCGTTTGGGACTAGTTTTTATAAAGGAGATCCTGCCAAATTTTTTTTAGAAAATAACTTGAGATTTTTAAAAGAGATGTGATGTTTTTAAACTAATGTTTTACTGTTTTACCACTCTATCTTTTCATGCTTTAGATTTTTAGGGTTTTCGGCTTACTTGAATTACATTACGCTTTTAGACGTTGCGTGATTTAAGTGCCGGTCGCGTTTTTAAATTGGGTCGTGACAAAATTGGTATCAGAGCGTTAGGTTTTACCTTTCGGAGTATAGGATGACTCTTGATATGTGGAGCGGGTAGTTTAAGCAGAGTGACGTAGCGTGTGTATATTCCGCGGTATACATACGAGATGATACTCCGCATAAGTGACCTTAGGACATGTTTGCTCGTAATTCCTTACTTGATTCCATGTATTTTCATGATTCGATTTATATGTTCTTATCGAATCCTGTTTCTTTGTTCCAGCCATTATGCCGCCAAAGATTATGAGGACCCAGAGGGCTGCCGCTAGGGATGAGGTCAAGGCGGGCTCGTCTGAGATGAGGACTGACCAGGGCGGTACGCTTATTCTTCAGGAGCAGATTGATCCATCTTCTCCAGGTCGTATTGCTAGGCTAGAGGCCAGTGTTCAGGACTTTCGTCAGATAATTGGATCTTTTGTTGAGATTAGTCGATCACAGAGATCAGATGTTGTTCCACCTACTACAGGGACTGTGATTATACATACTGCTCAGACAGTCGTACCTACCGCTACCGAGACGATTGCCGTATCTTTATCAGAGTTTATGAGGCTAAAGCCTCCGGTTTTTACTGGCATCGATGCAGCAGAGGATTCACAGTCGTTCCTTGACCGGATGGCCAGGATCCGTCGTTCTTTGAGATGTTCCAATGTGAGATCGGTCGAGTTTGCCAGTTTCCGTCTGGAGGGTCTTGCCCAGACTTGGTGCGAGTCTATGGAAAGAGGTTGAGCTGCAGGTCTTCCTCCTATGACCTGAGATGAGTTCGCGACGATTTTTCTTGCTCGTTTTCTTCCGCAGAGCGTCAGGGATGCCCGAGCTCACAGCTTTGATTCGTTGCGCCAGACTCCTAGTATGATAGTAGCAGAGTATGATATCCAGTTCACCCAGCTATTCATATATGATCTATATTTGATGGATACTGAAGAGAAGCGCGTCAAGAGATTCTTGCAAGGCCTTGAAACTCAGTTGTTTCTCTCTATTGGCTCCCAGCATTTTGATACGTATGCAGCAGCGATGAACGCAACCCTACTAGTAGAGGAGTGTATTGTAGTGTCTTCGGTCGTTTCGGGACCGAAGCGGATTCGTACCGGTGTGTCAGCTCAGAGGCGGTTAGGTAGAGGCAGCGGCAGATTCTTTCCAGACCGTGGTGGTAGTAGAGGCCTGAGACGAGGCCGGTTATATAGCTCTTACCCACAGGGTCAGCAGCTGTCGTCGAGATGTTTTCGGTGTGGGAGTCTGTATCACCATATCAGGGATTGTACTAAGGTACGCCTGGATGAGGCAGCAGTTCCATATGTCACCTTACCACCTGCACCATCTCAGAGAGTATTGCCTCCTGCGCCCGTTATTACTTCACACAAGACAGATGCTCAGAAAGGCCGTGGTTGTGGCGGTCTTGTTCAGAGGGGATGAGGCGGCAGAGGCAGAGACAGCCAGATTCCGATAGAGGATATGCCCGAGTTTTTGTGTTGACTCCTCAGGATGCACAGATGTCGAATGCAGTCGTGACATGTACTCTTTTGGTGTGTTCTTTCGATGCGCGCATATTGTTCGACCCGGGATCTATGCACTCGTATGTGTCCACACACTTCGTACCGAGGTTAGACCGAGATTCGTTCTTGTTAGATCAGCTGCTTGTCGTGATTACTCCTGTTGGAGAGTCTTTTATTGCACAACATGTGTTTCGGTCGTGTACCGTTTGTATTGGAGATAAAGATTCGTCCGTCGATTTGATCCTTTTTGATATATTGGACTTTGATGTTCTCCTCGGTATGGACTGGTTAGCTACTTGCTATGAGTCCGTGGACTGCCGTGAGAAAGCAGTTAGATTCTGTTTTCCGGGAGAGTCGGTTCTTGTTGTGCAGGGGGACCGTAGTGCCGCCCCTCACAGTTTGATTTCTGTCCCTTGCGCTAGTCGGCTCTTGAGGAAAGGATGTCGGGGATTCTTAGCCTATATTCGTGATACTGGAGCCACAGTAGATCCGTTGAACCAGGTTCCTATTGTGAGAGAGTTTCCCAACGTATTTCCTGATGAGTTACCTGGATTGCTGCCAGAGCGCGATATTTAGTTTCGCATCAATTTGATCCCCGGCATGGGGCCTATTCTATACCGCCTTATCGGATGGCCCCGGCGGAGCTTAAAGAGCTTAAGGATCAGTGGCAAGAGTTGCTTGACAGGGGATTTATTCGTCCGAGTGTCTCGCCTTAGGGAGCTCCTGTCCTGATCATCAAGAAGAAGGATGGCAGTATGAGGTTATGCATTGATTATCGTCAATTAAACCGAGTTACGGTGCGGAATAGGTATCCTTTATCTCGCATTGACGATTTGTTTGATCATCTCCAGGGTACGGGACATTTTTTCAAGATTGATTTAAGCTCGGGTTATCATCAGTTGCCGGTCCGGAATGATGACATTCCGAAGACTGCTTTTCGTACACGCTATGGGCATTATGAGCTCTTAGTGATGTCGTTCCAACTTACCAATGCTGCAGCAGCGTTCATGGACTTGATGAACCGGATTTTCAAGTCGTTTCTCGACCAATTCATTATTACGTTTATTGATGACATTCCGGTCTATTCCAGAAGTCGAGAGGAGCATGAGCAGCACTTGAGGATTACATTGCAAATATTGAGAGAGCACCGGCTGTTTGCTAAATTCTCGAAGTGTGTTTTCTGGCTTGATAGTGTTGACTTCTTGGGTCATGTGGTTATGGGAGATGGTATACGAGTGGACCCGAAGAAGATCGAGGCCGTACAGCTTTGGTCCAGACCTGTATCAGTGGCAGAGGTCCGTAGCTCTTAGGCTTGGCCGGTTATTACCGCCGTTTCGTGCAGGATTTCTTGAGTATCGCTGCACCGCTGACCGGACTAACCCGGAAGGGAGTTCTTTTTCTTTGGACTGAGGCATGTGAACAGAGTTTTCAGCAGTTGAAGACTCGTTTGACGACTGCACCAGTTCTATCTTTGCCTTAAGGATCAGGCGGCTATATTGTTTATTGTGATGCTTCTCGAGTGGGGCTCGATTGCGTATTGATGCAGCATGATAAAGTTATTGCTTATGCTTCTCGGCAATTGAAGAAGCACGAGCATAACTATCCCACTCATGATCTTGAGATGGCCACGGTGGTCTTTGCGCTCAAGATTTGGAGACACTACTTGTACGGAGAGTCGTGTCAGATCTTCACGGACCACAAGAGTTTAAAGTAAATCTTCCAGCAGCGGGATTTAAATTTGAGGCAGCGCCGTTGGATGGAGCTTGAGAAGGATTATGATTGTGAAATCCTTTACCACCCGGGCAAGGCAAATATGGTAGCTGATGCTTTGAATCGTAGGCCCGGAGGTAGCTTGTTCCTTTTGAGCGCAGTTCATAGACAGTCTTCTACAGATTGACAGATCTTATGCGATAGTAGAGTACAGTTCCAGTTCACTTCCGCTGGAGGGCAGCTTGCTCATGTCCCCGCCCGTCCACTTCTACTTGATCGTATCTGTGAGGCGTAGTCCGATGATGCTCATTTGTCTGAGATTTTAGAGCATGTTCGGCAGGGTAGAGATTCAGAGTTTGTGATTGATGACTAGCGTGTGCTACGTTTTGGGACTCGTCTATGTGTACCAGATTTTGAGGGGCCGAGACGCGAGATCCTAGAGCAAGCACATCAGTTAGCAAACAGTGTTCATCCAGGTTCCACCAAGATGGATCATGATTTGAAGGATATCTACTACTGGGAAGGGATAAAGAGTGATATTTCGGACTTCGTTTCGAAGTGCCTAACTTGCCAGCAGGTCAAGGCTGAGCATCAGAGATCGACAGGAGAGTTGCAGCCTTTTCCCATTCCGGAGTGGAAATGGGAGCAGATGTCCATGGATTTCGTTGTGGATCTACCTAGGTCCAGTCGAGGGTATGCCTCCATTTAGGTGATTGTTGACCGGTTGACGAAAGCGTCTCACTTCCTTCCAGTGAAGACCACTTTCGGATTTGCTCAGTATGCACAGTTGTATATTGATGAGATTGTATGTTTGCATGGCGTTCCTACATGCATTGTATCCACAGAGGCACCCAGTTCACCAGCCGTCTTTGGCAGAAACTTCAGGAAGGTTTGGGTACCCGATTGAGTTTCAGCACCGCTTGTCATCCGCAAACCGATGGTCAGTCAGAGCGGACTATACAGACACTCGAGGATATACTTCGGGCGTGCGTGCTTGATTTTGGTGGCAGTTGGGATCATCACTTGTCTTTGATAGAATTCTCTTACAATAACAGTTTTCAGGAGACGATTCAGATGACACCTTTTGAGGCCTTGTATGGGAGAAAGTGTCGATCGCCAGTCTGTTGGACTGAACACAGCGAGTGTAGGATTTTGGGACCACAGCTAGTTCAGTGAGAGTAGGCCTTGTACGGAATATAATTTAGTATGTTGTCCTACATTTCATCTTTTTCCCCGCTTATCATTTCCACTATTTATTGCTCATGTATGATATTCTTTTCAGCAATAATTTTCATCATTATTTTTTATCTAACATACTAAATTATATTCCGTGAAGTTGTTTTAAATATGTCAGGCTCTAATAGCACGACTGTTTCCCCCAATCAGAGCAAAACTCTGTTTGAAATTTAAATTTCAAAATGAAGCAATGCTTTAGATGCAGCGCCAAGTGCGCTGCGCCCTAAGCAGCGCACCACGTGCAAAGCACGTGTGCGCTAGCACTGGGTGTGCTGCGCTTTAAGCAGCGCATCACGTGTAAAACACGGATGCGCTAGCGCTAAATGCGCTGCGCTCTGAGCAGCGCGCCACGTGTCAAACACGGGTGCGCTAGCGCAATGTGCACTGTCTTTTAAGCAGTGTACCACGTGTAAAACACGGGCGCGCTAGCGCTGGAATTAAAAACTCCCCACCGTTTGATCAAAAGATCTAATAATAATGATAAATCATTAATTAATCAGAATTAAATTCTGTTAAGGAAAGATTCCTCAAAATCTGTCCAAATAACAAGATTGTGCTCTGTAAATCAGAGCACCGTTGGATCAATGATCCAATGGTAAATAAAAATTACCAAAAGACAGAATAAATTCTATATGGAAAGATTTTCCAATCTTGTTAAAAACAAGAGGGTTGCCTTTTGTAAAATAGAAGCCCTAGGATCAAAAATCCAATGGTGGGGAAACATCCCCAAATCAATCAGAGAAAGATCTCTTTAACTGATTCAACAAATCAGCCTACCCTATAAAAAGGCCCCTAGACTTCAAGTCTCAGATATATAGAAAGAGAGAGAAACCCCCTCAAAAAACTTTGAAAGAAACTCAAAGATCAAGAGCAAGTTCTTGCAAGAAGATCTTTCTTCAAGGTAAAAATGATGATGATGAATATAGAGATGAAATCATCTCAAAAAGAAGAATTCAGTTCTTTAAAACGATCATAGATATACAAAGACAAAAGTCTTTTAAAAAAAGATCAAAAGATCTCATCATAAAAAGAAGAAGAACATAATTCTTCTCACAGATCATGGATCTATAAAGGCAAAGCCTTTAATCAATATAAGAGATTGGAAATATCTTCTGCAAAATAAGAACTGTTGTTCTTAGATCTTGAGACAAAGCCTCTTTTAAAAGAACATAAATTTGTTTTCCAGATCATAAAATTGATCAGATGCGCTTTGCGCTTTTGAACTGCGCTTTGTGCTCTTGAATTGCGCTTCTGCGCTCTTTGAACTGACGCTCAACGCCAAATGCGCCACGTGTCAATCACGTATGTGCCAATTAACAACTTGCACTTTGCGCTTCTGAAATAGCGCTCATGGGCTGGCGCTCAGCGGCAAGCGCACCACGTGTCACTCATGTGTGCGCCATTAAACCGAAATCGCAATGGGCTCAGGGATTAGCGCTCAGCGCTCATAAACTGGCGCAATGCGCCCATCATCTGGCGCTTAGTGCTAAGCGTGACACGTGTCCTTCACGTGTGCGCTACTTGGCAGAAGCGCACTGCGCTTTTTGACTGGCGCAAAGTGCCAAGCGCACCACGTGTCACTCACGTGTGCACTCATAGAATATAAATTGTTCTTTAATAAGCCACAGAGCTATGATGAATGCTCAGCATTCAATAAAAGACAAAGGTATTGTCAAGATATAAATCAATGCTCAACATTGTTAAAAGGGCCAAGCCCAAATAAAGGCTTAACAGCCCAAAATAAAATGTTAAACATTTATTGGACTTAGCCCAAGATTGGCCATAAGTCCTCAACTTATATTAGTTGAGCTCATCTTCTCATAAATATGTTAACAGATCTTAGCCCCCAAATTGGACTACAGATCTTTTAACCAGCTCACATCGGTTCGAGGGTACATCTCTGAACTCCTCTGATATTTGTCGTTGTAATCCTTCAACGTCTTCAGAGAGGTGACGGGTCCCGACAACCAAACATTCTATGGACTGTGGGGTCCTTAAGCCCATGGACTATGATGTCCTTAACCTTGACTGTGAGGTCTTAAAACTCACGGACTATGATGTCCTTAACCTTGACTGTGGGGTCTTAAAACTCATGGACTATGACGTTCTTAATCTTGACTGTGGGGTCTTTAAACTCATGGACTATGATGTCCTTAACCTTGACTGTGAGGTCTTTAAACTCACGGACTATGATGTCCTTAACCTTGACGGTAAGGTCTTTAAACTCACGGACTATGATGTCCTTAACCTTGGACCGTAATATCCCTAAACTAATCGACCGCAATATTTCTAAACTAAACAATAGAGCCCAAATGCTCTTTTGTTGGATCTAAATGATCCCGTTAAGTTGATCTTAGTCTAAAATTAGACTAACGTATCCTTAACAAACGTTTAAATTGATCTTAGTCTCAAATGAGACTAACGTATCCTTAAACCCAACCCCCAAACCCAAATCTAAGAAAATACGGATTTGGACTAATCTACGCCCTACGGGCGACAACATAAATTAGTCTCCGTATACAATCCACGGGCAACCAAAAACAAAATAAACACCCACGGCACGAAGTGACCATCTGGAGAAGGAGAAAGTTGTTACCGCGATGCGGTAGTGTAATTAACTGCAGGGGCTTGCGCCTGCAGGGAAGAGCGTCCCCACAATCAAAAACCCCTCAAATGAGGGGGAATCTGACGAAGTCTGCTATATCGGCCGCATCCGTCTAAACCTTCGATATACGGTGCCATAAATCAACTTGGCATCTTCGGAGAGGTGGACGGATAGCACCAATTAGCATCTGCCCCCAAATTCAGGCAAGACGAACCTACGCGGTCGCGTCTCTGTGTTCGGAGGAGAACAGATTCTGGCACGCCCGGTGGGACCTTTTCCTCTTTCCACTCCACACTTCGTGTGTCGCGTTCGCGAACGAATCGCGGTTTGATATGGTTGCCATTGGGTTCGAGATACTAAGATTTGGTTTTTCTCTCGTGCAGAAAAAGAAATGGCTTCAACCTGCACTAACTGCAACTGCGACACTCGCTCCGTCCCGTCCGGGGGAGTGACTTACGGGCCCCAAGCGGCCTCACTGTTCAAGATACCGGTGGAGCAAATAACTCAGGCTACCACTGGGCTGTTCTTTGGGACTATGATCCCACCCATGAGCTTCAATGCCCTGATGCTGCCGCAAGAAGCCCCAAAGAAGTCGGTCTTTGATCGACTTACCACTGCCGCGGCCCCTCTCAACGGGTCGCCCAAGTCTAACGCCTCAGTTTTCAATAGACTGGGCTAGAATGCCAACAAGCCCGCGATACCCGAAGTAGCCATCCCAAAGCGGACAGCCATCCCGGCTTAAGCGGATGAAATTATTAGAGAGGCTTCTTTTGCCAAGAAGTCAGTCTTCACAAGGCTATCCGTTCCGGCTCCCGTTTCAGGTGAAATCGTCAAGGCTGCTTCATCTTCTCGGAAGTCTGCCTTCGACAGACTAGCTATTCCCTCTCAACGGACGTCAGTCTTCAATAGGCTGGTAACAACTTCTGACCAATACAGGGGGCATGAGAAAGTCACCCCTACAGCTGAGACAATCCCAACGGCTCGACACGCTCGACGTCGCCACTGGCGCCGAGTAAGGAAGGCTGGGGGCAGCTCCCCTTCTGGACTAACTCCGCCAGCTCCTATGGTGGAAATCAATGCTGCTGTTTCAACTGGGAACAGCTTTGAACCGCTTAGGAGGGTTCGCAAGAACTCTCCGACCGCCGTGCTGAAGAGATTTCCTCCACCTATGGAGATTACTACAGAAAAGAAGCCGGAGCAGCCCCCTCAGCGGCCGTCCTCCAAAATTTATAAAGTCTGGCGACAGGTCCAGGAATCGATGATTAATCAGGACTACTCTCGCCGGCCAATGAAGCTCAAAGCTCAGCAAGAAAAGAGCCATCTCTTGGTACCACAGAAGACGTCATCCGTCTAGGTGCCCGCTGCAATGGCCCTCTCGACTTCAACTGCTCACAAGAGAAGGAAGCCAGAGAAAGCCCCCGTGAATGCGGCAAACCGAAAGGACGTCGAATCTAAACGCCCCAAGTCCGGGGGAATGGTAATACTTACCGTTTATATGGCTTCCGGAAAAGAGAAAAGCCGTGCTTCTACGGGTCATCGACCGCTTACTCGATCGATAACGAAGGCTCATAAACAACAGCAGCAGAAATTTCAGGAGATGCTAACTGCAATGGCCGCACTCACTGGGCCAAAAGAAAATCCAGAGACCTCGGAGCAGCGTCGAGAACAAGAAACTGATACCGAGTTCCTCCGAATAATGCTCGAGAGGAAAGAAAAGGTGGCTGTGGAGGAGGCAGCCAATATAAAACGAATGGCTCTTTTGTTCCAAGACATGGCTGGGATGATGTTACAGCCGGAACCTCCAGCTGAAGACCCCCTGATCATCATTGAAGACGACAGAGGGGAGACATCGAACACTCCTCAGGCTCTTTCAGCAGCCAAAGAGGAGACCATTTCCAAGGCCGCTCTGGATGATTACATTGCTCAGCAAATACGAGTTCACCAGGCGAATGAAGCGGCCGGGCAAATTGTTAAAACTGGGCGACCATATCCAGGCTGGTATGACCAAATAAGGTACCCGCCGGGATATATGATCCCTAAATCCACGTATATAAAGGGACCGGGAATCCACATCAGCATGTCGCTCAATTCAGAGCTTTGTGCGGCAACACCGGGGGTGATGATAAACTTCTGCTCTGCCAGTTTGTTGGTAGCTTGTCGGAGACGGCATTCGAGTGGTATTCTGAACTTCCAAACGACTCCGTCAAGACTTTTGCGGAGATGGAGCTACTATTCACCCAGCGTTTCGCGAGTGCTAATGAACGCACCCCAATAACGGCATTGATCAACGCCAGAGTGAAGCCAGGCAAAACTTGGGTACAATACGCAATACGATGGCAAAATTTATGGTCAAAATATGAGCAGCGCATCGAGGAAGCGCCGGCAGTGGGCATGTTCATGGGCACTCTGGACCCTCAGGCAACTATTTCCCAATTCATGATGTTCTTCAAGCCGACCACGTTCCAGGCCTTGATCGACAAACTGGCCCAGATGGACCAGATGGGTCATAGACCATCCCCTCCAAAGCCGGAGCCGCGAAACGAAAAGGGTAAAGGGAAGGTGACATTCGTTGCGAATACTCAATAGCAGCCCAGTGGTCCAAAATTAATGGATCGCCTAGAGGAAAGACGGCGATACTATAATGAGAAGATGAAGCGCCCTTATTCGTTCCCCCGGGACAAGACGAAAAGATTGTTCGAGCTAGCGGTGCGCAACAGGCTCATCAATCTGCCGAATCCAAAATGACCGTTGCAACCCGGCGAGGCTAATAGTCCCAATTATTGCCCGTACCATCAAACGGTAAGCCATCCAATTGAAAATTGCTTCGTCTTCAAAGGTTGGATGGAAGATCAATACCAACAGGACAAATTTGCCCTGTCCGAGAATTGGAAGGTGAACCCACCACAGCTACACACTCCCAAGAAGACGGATACACCGGGGGCATCATGCTCCTACATAGAAGAAGCTCCATGGAAGGTCGCTCTTTTAGCCAAGACGAAAAGAATGCTGAAGGATCTCCAAACATGCCCGGCGATCAGGTGGAAAAATCCACTGGAATCCAAGATCATCGAGGGAATGCTGAAACCGCGCCCAACTCCAAAGATTGGTGGTGATAGCCAAAGCACTCACACCCAGTCGTCAAAGTCTTCGAAGAAGAAGAAGAAGACCAAAAAGCCCGTGAAGCCTGGTGACAAGCGCACGGACCTGCAAAAACAGATTGACGTGCTGGAAGAATATAACCAGCAGGCGCGGACCCCAGTCACACTCCAAGAATTTCTCAACTACGTCCTTGAGAATGGAGATGACAACAACGGAGAAGACTCGTCGGATGAATCTGAAGGTTATGTAGCAAGCTGCCATGCGATCTCTCACTCGTCGATAGATAATGAAGAAGCTCCTTACACAGAGAAACTGGGGGCAGATCCTAAGCCGGACCTCCTAGGGCCATCAGACGAAATGATTGATGCATTCCTGGATGAGGCTCTTCTTAAAAGCAAAACTGCTCGAGAGCGTGAGATTTCCATATTTGAAAAATCCAAACGCCAGCGACTGGACGAAAGGGTTGAAACACTCCCGCCAGATCAAAGTACATCCGCCGCAAATAAAAGCAGGTTCAAGACGAGGAAGAGGTTCGCCAAAGCTATATCGATGGGAATGAAGCTGCCATCCTCCGAAGCGAACGCCCTTGGTGAAGCGGAAACACATCCTAGCTACTGCTTATATCATCGAAAAATTGCGCACCCCACTGAAGAGTGCAACGCTTTTAAAAGATGGTGGCAGGGATATGTTGTCCACCGACAACATTTCAAGCGGATGAAACGCAAAGCTCGTCGGAGCAAAGAAATATGACCGAAGAGCATAAAAGAACTACCAGCAATTACCACATGGTCGATGTTGGGGGATCACAAGTTCTCACCTTCGGGAGCGACTCTGACGAAGAAATAGCTCTTGGCCCTCTCTTTAAAGAATCCACCTTGGGAAAAGAGGAAGAACCGAAGAGCTGCGAGAACATTGAGCTGCGCAATCGCACATTACCTGAAAAGAATCTCGGACCTGCAAATAAGGTCTCGAACAAAAAGGATAAGGGGAAAGAAAAAGTCCCTGAGGATATCGCCCTTGATGATCGAGCCGTCGAAGAGCTAGCAGCCAAGGACCCGCCCAAGAAAAGTAAGATAGATTACAACGTTTTTGCACACCTGAGGAAGATACCCTCGCAGCTCAGTATTCTCGACGCTCTTCTGCTATCCAAAGAGGCGAGAGATTCGCTGATCAAGGCATTACAAGAGCCTGAACAATTCCAAGCTTTCCTCGCCGAATAAAAGATGAAGGACGAGTTAGAAGAAGTGCACACAGCCGATATCACCTTCGGCGATGAAGACCTCCTCCTCGGGACGTGTGAGCATAACCGTCCCCTGTATGTCTCCGGGTACTGTCATGATATCAAGATAGGCAAAATCCTGGTTGACAATGGGTCTTCCGTCAATCTTCTCAATGTAAGAGTGTTGAAAGAAATCTGCATGAGCGTTCAGCACCTCGCTCGTGATAAAATCACCATCTCCGGATTTGACTCCCAGTCATCACAGACACTTAGGTCTGTAATACTGATGCTATGCTTTGGGCTACTCGTCACGGACATCAAGTTCCACGTCATTGACGCTAAGACCTTCTATAACGCTTTGCTCGGCCGGCCTTGGTTACACGAGCACAACATCATCCCTTCTACGCAACATCAGTGTATGAAGTATTTCAAGGATGGTCTCAAGTATACCATAACAGGAGAGCTGAACCCATTCTCCGTAAACGAAGTCCGAAAGTACGAAGATGCAAAATACTTCCTGCCAGATTTCGAAGACACAGAAAGATGTCGCAAATCGGAGGACAAGAACAAAGCTATCACCACTATTCCAGTCTTCGGGAGTGATACTGAGGAGGAAGAAGAGATAGTTTATTCAGGGCCGCCCCAATGCAACAAGCCAGGACCGTCCGCCCCTATGTTGATCTTCGGCAGCGACTCGGAAGATGAAGTCAATGCCGTATTTTCTGCTCGGCCATTAATTCAAGCCTTTGCTGATGATAATCGAAGTTTGCAAATCGCCATGGTTCCGCGAGAGCATTATAAAGAGCTCGATGCACTTGAAACTTATAGTGTGCAAGAACTGCATACATTCTACATCCCTCCCAGGAGAAAAGGTGAAAAGGCGATCCTATTCTACCGATCCGGGGAAACCAAAGTGGAGAAAGAAATTTGGCATGGTGCGAATTCTACACTTGACAAGCTCCAGCCCATACGTCTGCCCAGATATTATACAGACAGATTAAAAAGACAGTTGAGGCGCCAAGGCGTGCCGCTTAAGCAGACTGCTCGACAAGCTCAGTTCTACAACAGGATCTGGAGCGTCCCCGGAACTCAACGAAAGTTGCCCAACGGGAGAATGGAAATGAGCGGGCTTGGATATGCTCGATCCAAGAAACGGGAACTATTCCGCGACTGCTACGTCATACATGACTTTGATGAAGAAGGAGATGCTCTGTGGAAAGATGCTAACCCTGAACCAGAACGAGCTCCCGCCGTGAAAATGCCAAATCCGCCGTTCGAAGAAAAGATGGACAAGCTTATAAGAGAAGCGGGTCAAAAGGTTCGAGACGATCATAATCGCGAAATGGCCATCTATGAGAAAGCCAGAACGCAGCGCCTCCTTCAGTAGGTTGCGAAAAATGAAAATGCTCTTCCTTGTCAACCCGTCATACAAAAAGCCCGACGCAGAGGAAAAAATAAATCAAAGAGCGGGAAAGGCGTTCGACAGCGATAAAGCGGGACCAAGAAGCCACGCGATCGGGAATCGATCAATCCGGATTCGTCTCTTATAAAGAAGATGGGTTGAGCATACTCTTTTCCCCAGGACAAAACATAGAGGATACTTGATCTGGCCATAAAATATCAAATGATTATCCTCCCGGAGTCCAAGCACCCCAAGCAAGCAGGCGAAGTTAATCACCCAGATTATTTCTCCTATCACCGAGCAATAGGACATCCTCTCGAAGACTGCTTCACATTCAAGGACTGGGTAGAAGACCAGTATCAGCAAGGCAGGTTCGCTCTATCCAGCAGCTGGAGGGTAACTCCGCCACAGAAGCATGAATCAAAAGCCGCGCCTGCAGCGTGAGTAGAACCAGATCAACATCGGTCTTGGAAGCGATCTCGTACCTGCCACGTGATAACGCTGTCAGAAGAAGAGCCCGAGAATATGGATGACCTCCCCTGGTGCTTCGAAAACAATGATGACGAGGTAATCTCAGAGTTTCCACCGGCGCCAAAAGAGCTGGAAGATGGAATATATACTACTGCAGATAACCTCGAGAAAGTTGATTTGGGGACGGCAAGTGACCCGCGGCCGATATTCGTTAGTGAGCTGTTGTCTGAAAAAAGGGTGGCTACGCTAAAGGACGTGCTCATGCAGTATAGAGATTGCTTCGTATGGAACTATTCCGAGATGCCAAGACTAGATCCAGAGATTGTTGTACACAAATTGGCGGTATCTCCAGACGTCAAGCCGGTCAAACAAACACCGAGAAGAATGCGGCTCGAGCTTGAGATGAGCATCAACGCCGAGGTCAAGAAACTAATCGACTCCGGTTTTATCCAAGAGGTTCAATATCCTGATTGGATCGCCAACATCGTCCCAGTGATGAAGAAAAATGGGACGGTGCACATATGTGTGGACTTTAGGGATCTCAACAAAGCTTGCCCGAAGGACGACTTCTCAGTACCAGTCACTGAGCTGATGCTAGATAATACGTCCACTCACGAAGTTTTCTCCTTCATGAACGTCTCGTCAGGATACAATTAGATAAAGATGCATCCCAAAGACCAGAAGTATACCGCTTTCCGGACCTCTTTATGCATATTCTGCTACAAGGTGATGCCTTTCGGTCTGAAGAACGCCGGTGCCACCTATCAGAGGGCTATGACGAAGATTTTCGACGACCTCATCTATGAAATCGTCGAATGCTATATTGACGACCTTGTGGTGAAAAGCAAATCATATGAGGAATATCTAGAGCATCTGAAGATCGTGTTTCAGCGCTTTCGGAAATACAACTTGAAGATGAACCTTCTCAAATGCGCGTTCGGAGTTTCCTCGGGCAAATTCCTAGGATTCATCGTACGACATCGAGGCATCGAGATAGACCCGTCAAAGATCAAGGCGATCATGGAAATGCCACCGCCAAGGACTCTCAAGCAACTGCGGTCTCTCCAAGGGAAGCTCGCGTATATCCGGCGATTTATAGCCAATCTCTCCGGTAAGTGCCGCCCCTACAGTCACTTGATGAAAAAGGGAATCCCGTTCGTCTGGGATCGCAAATGCCAAAGCGCACTGGATGAAATCAAGCAATACTTGCAGAATCTGTCAGTACCGGCCGCTCCTGTGAAAGGAAAACCTCTCATCCTGTACACAATAGCCCTCGAAGGTTCTTTAGGCGCGCTGTGGGCACAAGAAAATGACCAAGGGAAAGAGAGAACCCTTTATTATCTGAGTCGAGTTCTCCTGGGGGCAGAAAGTAATTACTCTCCCATTGAAAAACACTGCCTGGCGTTGATCGTCGCGATAACGAAGCTCAGACACTACGCGTTGGCACATGAGGTCCATCTCATATCGAAGGAGGATCCTCTCAAGTATTTGATGTCAAAAGCCATATTAACGGGGCGGCTCGCTAAATGGGCCCTACTCTTGATGGAGTTCTCGACAATTTATCGGCCTCTTAAGGCAGTGAAGGGCCAAGCTATCGCTGACTTCCTCGCTGAGCATCCGATACCTGCCGACTCTCCCTTGAACTGCGAATTGCCAGACGAACACGCGTTTGACACGATCGACGGGGAAAGAAGAGAGAATGATACCCGGTGGGAACTCTATTTTGATGGAGCATCTTCCATGAAAAAGCGCAAACAAAGCACTGCCATAATCAAATCAGGGGTAGGCCTCATCTTTGTGACTCCACAAGGAGGGATAATGCGTTTTGCCTTCTCCTTAACAAAGCCGAGGACGAATAATGAAGCCGAATATGAAGCTTTGATAGCAGGTCTTGAGATCGCTGTCGACATTGGAATCGAGAACCTTCTTATATACGGAGACTCCCAACTGGTCGTTAGTCAAGTAAACGACGACTATCAGACGTACAAGCCAGAATTGGTGAAGTACGGCGAGAAGGTAAAGCAACTGCTAATTCAAATCTCTTCCTACACCTTGGAAAGCATACCGCGTGCGGAAAATAGTAAGGCGGATGCGTTAGACAAGCTTGCTAAAGAATTGGCCGACGAGAACCTCAATGATGTGAGGATCATTGTGCAGAGCCGTCGGGTTCTTGCACCGGCAGAAATATCTCCGGAGTCGTCCGAAGAAAAGGAAATGACCGAGCAAATGGCTATGCAAATAAAAGACCAGGAAAAGGCTGAGGATTGGAGAGAAGTCTTTATAGACTACTTCAAATCCCGTCGAACACCTAAAGATGCGTCTTCAAGACATCAGCTTATGAAACGAGCTCTGTCTTTCGCCTTCGTCAATGATACTTTGTATAAGAGATCATTTGATTCTCTGTGGTTAATATGCCTGGGACCTGAAGAGGTGATTGTTATGTTGTTTTGCGTGCGTGCGCTTTTAAAAGATAAATCAAAGAATAGTTAACCGCAATCAAGAACGGTGTCGCTTGGTAGCTAGCCAGTTGAATACGGGTCGGTCCACAGGGATTTTGTGTATTTTCTAATTGTTCTAACGAGTCAATTCTAATTGTGGTAGGTTTGATTATCAATAAAAACTAAAGTTGAATTAGGATTAAAACCTTGCTAGGGTTAGGTTTAGGTTAAGTTTGGAAAATCAATATGTCTCACCGCTTTCTATGCCCTAATTAAGAACTATTTAGGTGTTAAGGTAATAATTAACAAAGGGGATTAGCACGATCGGGAAGAAACTAGGTTTCTTCCTCTAGGTCCTTGTCCGTCCTTTCTTAACTCTTACCCTAACCTCCATGGAAAACATACACAACCGGTCTTTAACTATGGTATCACCGCTACCTCGTGGGATATGGTGCCATAGTAAGCGGTGTGTGTAAGTATGTATAGAGTCCTATTTAAAATGTATAACGGGCAAGAAAGGGGTGAGAAATTTTCATCTCTTAAACCTTCCCCAAACCTAACCCTAACAAGTGAGGAACTACTCACTCATTAGGGAATTGATAAAAGAGTTCATTTTTATTTGTTTTTAATTTAACAATTACGGCAGATAAGAAATTTATAACTACGTCAGATAAAGAATTTATAACTAGGGTAGAAAAGAAAATTAAACTAAGGAAGATAAAGAAAAACTTACTTTTTTATTTGATGCACTTTTCAAACATTTACAGAGAATGAAAATTCTAAATTAGATAAATAAAAAGAGATATGCTCCAAAAAGAGCTGTAGGGTTTCTATTTATAGTTATAGAAACCCTAGGGTTTCTATTTATAGTTATAGAAACCCTAGGGTTTACATCCGATCCCTATCTACATTTACAAAACTACTCTGAGAAGCCTAGTCAACGCACCGCCATCCACTGTCAAAGTGCACCGACACGTGCTTAGCACGGCGGCGGATCCGCGGCAGGAAGCTTTGTTTGGCCGCGGATCCGCGGCTATATGAAGGGTTCTCTGGCTCTGTTTTCTTTTGATGCTTTAAGTTGCTTTTCACATCTGTTTTCTTCACTTGGTTCTTCAGAATGTCTTCTAGTTTCTTCCAGATTTTCACAGTGTAGAATGTTGTGGATTTTTACCGTTTACTTCGTGTTGAAGTCTTGAATCTTGCGCTGCCTTTGTACTTTGTGAAATTGTTCATTGATCTTCGGTTGTTCTTCAAACTGTAGACATGATAAAGATTCTTCTATTTGTTAGTCGTAGTCTCACTTTTGTAGCGTTTTTTCATCATTTTCACTGTTTTGTTCCGAGAACTTGTAACCTACAACTATTCAACAGACATGGATCAAAAGCACCTGTTTATTTGCAAAATGAATAAGAATGGGGAATATAATAATGCAAAATTATGATATGAACAAGAGGCAAGGAGAGTCGTCCAAGAAACTCATGACGGACTCTGCGGTTCTCACCAAGCCGGCCCGAAAATGAAGCTGAAGATCAAAAGGATGGGTTACTATTGGCCCACAATGATCCAAGACTACCTCGAATACGCGAAGCAGTGCCACTCGTGCCAGATTCACGGAGACTTTATCCATCAGCATCCAAATCCACTACATCCAACGGTAGCTAGCTGGCCGTTCGAAATGTGGGGAACTGATATAATCGGCCTATCGAACCAGCATTGTCCAGAGGGCATCGGTTCATTTTGGCGACAACTGATTACTTCTCCAAGTGGGCAGAAGCAGTACCGCTGAGGGAAGTGAAGACGGAGAATATCCTCCATTTCTTCAAGACGCACGTCATTTATCGGTTTGGAACTCTGCGACGGATCATCTCCGATAACGGGCCAACCTACAGAAGCCACAAGATCAGCCGCTTCGCACAACAGCATAACATCGACTGGAGATACTCTTCAGTCTATAACCCTCGAGCTAACGGTCTAGCTGAGGCTTTTAACAAAACCTTGAAGAAGATCGTGAAAAAGACGGTGTCTCAAAATAAGAGGGACTGGCATGAGAGACTGCATGAAGCTCTCTGGGCGTATCGAACTACGTTCAAAACGGCCACGAACACAACGCCGTACGCATTGGTATTCGGCACAGAAGCGGTACTCCCCCTTGAGATAGAGTTACCCTCTCTACGAGTGGCGGTTCACTACGAGCTAACAGATGAGGAGAATGCACACCTTCGGCTTGAGGAGCTTGATGCCCTTGATGAAAACCGGCTCATGGCGCAACAGAGTCTAGAGGCTTATAAAGCAAAGATGACACGCTCATATGAAAAATTGACTAGGCCGAGAACGTTCCGCCAAGGCGAACTCGTGCTAGTTGTCAAGAGACCCATGATCCCTAATCGTGCCAAGCGAGGGAAGTTCGAGCCGAACTATGAAGGCCCGTATGTCATAGACAAAGTTTACCAGGGTGGAGCTTATCTACTCATGGGCATGCATGGTGAAAGACCTTTCAGGCCAATAAACGGTCGCTTCCTAAAAAAATACTACGCCTAATGAGTCACGGTCTAGGTCAACGATAAATGACGACGCCTATGTCCGCTTGCTATCTTCCTAAGCCCAAACTCTGTAAGTAGTGGCCGGCTTCCTTAACAACGGACCGAAATGTCCTAAAACTAACAACGGATCGAAATGTCCTAAAACTAACAATGGACCACTATGTCCTAAAACTGGCGTCGGACCGAAACGCCTTTAAACTAACGATGGACCACTATGTTCTAAAACTAGCTATTGAACGAGACGTCGATAAACTACTGTAGACTGCAGCATCCCAAGGCTGACACAAAAAAGAAAGAATAAAAAAAGAAAAGAAAAAGAAAACGGTATGTCTATAAGCAAAATGGCATGGATGAAAACCCGAAAGGGCTCCATGAGTAAAAACAGCAGGGCTACCGGCGAGTTGTTGTGAAAACCCGAAAGGGCGCAACCTCGTTAAAAGACACTTGCAAGGTCCTCTCGACCTTGTGAGGAGAAACCAGCTGCGTGAGATCCTTACGACTCACAAGGGAGCAACACACTTAGGGATCCCCACGATTCCTAAGGAGAAATTACACTTACGAGATCCTCACGACTCGTAAGGAGAACCCTCTTATGAGACCCTCACGGCTCATAAGATTTAAAAGTCTTAAGCTATGCAGGGTGTTTTTCGTCACCCCATTGAGATGCGAATACGCGCGCGCTTGTCAGGCGCATTACAGATTCCCCCTGCCTAGGGTAGGCCTGGGTTTAATGATTGCGGGGATCCGAATTTCCGGCAGCCGCGGACTAAGCTGCCGTTAATTACCCCTTGCCTTTGGAGCGAGAGAACCTCCGATTGACGGGTTAAACTGGTCATGCGAACTCAATGTGCAGTGTTGTGTTTTGAAGGGGTTTTGGATATATCGGGGGCCCCGCAAAGTTTTTACGGGGGGCCCGCTACCCGGATAGCGGGCTGGGGGTCAAGGGGGCTAGCAGCCCCCTTGCGGGGTGCGGGGCAGCGCCCCGTTAGAAATTTTTTTCTAACAGGGACAGTGTCGTGGAGTGTGTGTGTGTGTGTGTGTATGTGTGTAAAGGGGGAAAGGCATCCAAAAGATGCGTGGGGCTAGCGCCAGCGCTTTGAGCGCAAGAGTGCTAGCGCATCACATGTCAGTACGTGGACGCTCGGGCGCTAGCGCTTTGGGTGCTAGCGCTCTGAGCGCACTGAGTGCTAGTGCGCCACGTATCAGCACGTAGATGCTCGGGCGCTAGCACACTGAGCGCTAGCGCGCCACGTGTCAGCACGTGGGCGCTCGGGCGCTAGCGCTTTGGGCGCTAGCGCTCTGAGCGCAAGAACGCTAGCGCACTGAGCGCTAGCGCGCCACGTGTCAGCACGTGGGCGCTCGGGCGCTAGCGCTTTGGACGCTAGCGCTATGCACCACGTGTCAGCACGTGGGCGCTCGGGCGCTAGAGCGCTAGCGCTTTGAGCGCTAACGCACCACGTGTCAGTACGTAGGCGCTCGAGCAGTAAAAGGGACTTGGTCCCTGCAATGGGAGTTGTACTCCCAGAAAGGAGCACTTATTATTCTGTATACACACACACACACACATAAGGAGTTAAACTCCTAAGATGTTTTGAAGCTGATGAAGGGCTTTTCCCCTTGAGCCCTAGTTCTTTCCCAAAGTGGGGTTTCTGGAGATGGGTCTCCTTCTTCTTTCTTTGTTGGCCGGATCTTGAAGATCAAGAGATGTGAGATCTAAAGATCTCTCCTTTCTGAGATTTGATGGCAGATCTGAGTTCCCCTTTGTGGGTTTTGTGTTGAAAAACTATTTAGTTTTGGAAAAGAAAGAGTAAAACTCTTAATTTAATTCAAAAGAAATGAGAAGGTTTAGAACCTTGGAGAAGGAGCAGGAGGCACAAAGAACCCTATTTTTTGGGGGGAATGAAAAATTGTCTCTTAGATATTTTCATCATGTTGCCTCTTATAGGCTTACATATTTACATATAGCCCCTTGGGCTTTACAAAATTGCATTTTGCCCATCTCATGGCTCATATGCCATTTCTTTTTGTACATAAGTCATGGGCTTACAAAAATTTGGCTTTATGCCCATTTTGTTTACATTCATGCATAAAAAATTGCATAAAAATTATTTATTACATGATTTTTATTTTGGTATGGCGGAAGGCCGGATGCTTCGTGTTCGGGCTCGACCTGGGCATTGGCCCACTTGCTTGGGCTTGGGCCCACCTGGCTTGGGGTTGACCTTGACTTTGACTTGTTAACCGGGGTGCAAATTTTGACTTCAACAAAGTGCCCCCCATCAATAAATGCACACCACACATGTGAGTCACGTGCATGAAATTGATGGATCTTCTTTCGCGTGGAGGCAACTTGTTTTGGTTCCCACTTTTTGGGATGCATTGCATTTTTTATGACATTGACAGTCGACGCTTGACGCGTCTCCGAGATGGAGTGTCTTTGGTAGACGTTTTCCTGGCCCGGAGTGATCTGGTTCCTGCTTTGTAGGAAACCTGCACTGCCCTTTTTGCGACATGGACGGTCGACGCTTGACATGTCTCCGAGACGGAGTGTCCGTGGTAGACTTTTCCCTGGCTCGGAGTGATCTGGTTCCTTCTTTGTAGGAAGCCTGCACTGCCATTTTTGCGACATGGACGGTCGACGTTTGATGCGTCTCCGAGACGGAGTGTCCGTGGTAGACGTTTCCCTGGCCCGGAGTGATCTGGTTCCTGCTTTGTAGGAAGCCTGCACTGCCCGACATGGACGGTCGACGCTTGATGCGTCTCTAAGACGGAGTGTCCGTGGTAGATTTTTCCCTGGCTCGGAGTGATCTGGTTCCTGCTTTGTAGGAAGCCTGCACTGCCCTTTTTGCGACATGGACTGTCGACGCTTGACGCGTCTCCGAGACGGAGTGTCTGTGGTAGACTTTTCCCTGGCTCGGAGTGATCTGGTTCCTGCTTTGTAGGAAGCCTGCACTGCCCTTTTTGCGACATGGACGGTCGACGCTTGACGCGTCTCCGAGACGGAGTGTCCGTGGTAGACTTTTCCCTGGCTCGGAGTGATCTGGTTCCTGCTTTGTAGGAAGCCTGCACTGCTATTTTTGCGACATGGACGGTCGACGCTCTGATCCGGAGCGATTTGGTTCCCGATTTGTGGGAAGCCTGCACTGCCCGTTTTGCGACATGGACGGTCGACGCTTGATGCGTCTCCGAGACGGAGTGTCCGTGGTAGACGTTTCCCTGGCCCGGAGTGATTTGGATCCTGCTTTGTAGGAAGCCTGCACTGCCCTTTTTGCGACATGGACGGTCGACACTTGACGCGTCTCCGAGACGGAGTGTCCGTGGTAGACTTTTCCCTGGCTCGGAATGATCTGGTTCCTGCTTTGTAGGAATCCTGCACTGTCCTTTTTGTGATATGGACGGTCGACGCTTGACGCGTCTCCGAGACGGAGTGTCCGTGGAAGACTTTTCCCTGGCTCGGAGTGATCTGGTTCCTGCTTTGTAGGAATCCTGCACTGCCATTTTTGCGACATGGATGGTCGACGCTCTGATCCGGAGCAATTTAGTTCCCGATTTGTGGGAAGCCTGCACTGCCCGTTTTGCGACATGGACGGTCGACGCTTGATGCGTCTCCGAGACGGAGTGTCCGTGGTAGACGTTTCCCAGGCCCGGAGTGATCTGGTTCCTGCTTTGTGGGAAGCCTGCACTGCCCTTTTTGCGACATGGATGGTCGACGCTTGACGCGTCTCCGAGACGGAGTGTCCATGGTAGACTTTTCCCTGGCTCGGAGTGATCTGGTTCCTGCTTTGTAGGAAGCCTGCACTGCCCTTTTTGCGACATGGACGGTCGACGCTTGACGCGTCTCCGAGACAGAGTATCCGTGGAAGACTTTTCCCTGGCTCGGAGTGATCTGGTTGCTGCTTTGTAGGAAGCTTGCACTGCCATTTTTGCGACATGGACGGTCGACGCTCTGATCCGGAACGATTTGGTTCCCGATTTGTGGGAAGCCTGCACTGCCCGTTTTGCGACATGGATAGTCGACGCTTGATGCGTCTCCGAGACGGAGTGTCCGTGGTAGACGTTTCCCTGGCTCGGAGTGATTTGGTTCCTGCCTTGTAGGAAGCCTGCACTGCCCTTTTTGCGACATGGACGGTCGACGCTTGACGCGTCTCCGAGATGGAGTGTCCGTGGTAGACGTTTTCCTGGCCCGGAGCGATTTGGTTCCCGATTTGTGGGGAGCCTGCACTGCCCGTTTTGCGACATGGACGGTCGACGCTCTGATCCAGAGCCCGATTTGTGGGAAGCCTGCACTGCCCGTTTTGCGACATGGACGGTCGACGCTCTGATCCGGAGCGATTTGGTTCCCGATTTGTGGGAAGCCTGCACTGCCCGTTTTGCGACATGGACGGTCGACGCTCTGATCCGGAGCGATTTGGTTCCCGATTTGTGGGAAGCCTGCACTGCCCGTTTTGCGACATGGACGGTCGACGCTCTGATCCGGAGCGATTTGGTTCCCGATTTGTGGGAAGCTTGCATTGCCCGTTTTGCGACATGGACGGTTGACGCCCTGCACTGCCCGTTTTGCGACGTGGACGGTCGACGCTCTGATCCGGAGCAATTTGGTTCCCGATTTGTGGGAAGCCTGCACTGCCCGTTTTGCGACATGGACGGTCGACGCTCTGATCCGGAGCGATTTGGTTCCCGATTTGTGGGAAGCCTGCACTGCCCGTTTTGCGACATGGACGGTTGACGCCCTGCACTGCCCGTTTTGCGACATGGACGGTTGATGCCCTGCACTGCCCGTTTTGCGACATGGACGGTCGACGCTCTGATCCGGAGCGATTTGGTTCCCGATTTGTAGGAAGCTTGCATTGCCCATTTTGCGACATGGACGGTCGACTATTTGACTTGCTCTGCTTCCTGCAGTGTCAGGGGTGAACTTGACTTGCTCCGCTTCTTGTGGTGTCGAGATTGGATTCTGACTTGCTCCGCTTTCTGCGGTGTCGGAGTTGAAGTTGACTTATTGATTGTGATTTGGGTTGACATCAGCATTGCTATACTGGAATATGATACCAAGAGCGAATCATCATCTGTCTTTGAGAAGATTTGGGGATTTATTATTATTATTTTTTTTATCGGCATCTGCATTGCTGCACTGGAATAATGCCAGGAGCAACTCATCATTTGCCCCGGGAGGATTTGGGAATTGGTTTTTTTTTCTTTCCGGCATCTGCATTGCTGCACTGGAATAATACCAGGAGCAACTCATCATTTGCCCCCGGAGGATTTGGGAATTGGTGGCTTAGGAGACAGGTTTAGATCCCTATCACCTAAGGCTTTTCAATTTTATGGGCCGTGAGGGTCCCATAAAAGCATTTTCTCCCTATGAGTCGTAAGGATCCCGCACGTGTATTTTCTCCTTAGGAATCGTGGGGACTCCTAAGTATGCTTCTCCTTTGTGAGTCGTAAGGATCTCACGCGGGAATTTTCTCCTCACAAAGTCGAGAGGACTTTGCGAGTGCATTTCATCTCTTTTTTACGAGTTTGCGCCCTTTCGGGTTTTCACAAACTCGCCGGTAGTCCTGCTGTTTTTACTCATGGAGCCCTTTCGTGTTTTTATCCGTGCCCATTTTGCTTGTGGACATACCATTTTTATTTTTTTTATTTTTATTTTTATTCTTTTTTTTGGGACTTTGAATGTGGTCTCACCAGTAGGACTTGGGAGAGATTGGGATCGTTTTACGTCCGTGGATTGTATACGGTTTTGCAGGATGTATGATCCAGACCGTAGGGCCGGAAGAATTTCGAGATTTTGTTGGCTTCTGCATCGCTGCACTGGAATATGGTACCAGGAGCGACTCATCATTCGCCATTGGGGTATGGGATTTAGAATTTGGTTGGCGTCTGCATCGCTGCACTGGGATATGGTACCAGGAGCGACTCATCATTCGCCATTTTAGGATTTGGAATTTGGTTGGCGTCTGCATCGCTGCACTGGAATATGGTACCATGAGCGACTCATCATTCGCCGTTTGGAGTATGGGGTTTGGAATTTGTTTGGCGTCTGCATCGCTGTACTGGAATATGGTACCAGGAGCGACTCATCATTTGCCACTTGTGGATTGGAGTTTGGAATTTGTTTGGCGTCTGCATCGCTGCACTGGAATATGGTACCAGGAGCGACTCATCATTCGCCACTTGGGGATTGGGGAGCGATGGCTTAGGAGACATGTTTAGGTCCCTGTCTCCTAAGGCTTTTCAATTTTATAGGCCGTGAGGATCCCATAAAAGCATTTTCTCCCTATGAGTCGTAAGGATCCCGCAGGTGTATTTTCTCCTTAGGAGTCGTGAGGACTCCTAAGTGTTTTTTTTTCTTTGTGAGTCGTAAGGATCCCACAAGGGTTTGTTCTCCTCGTGTATCGTGAGGACACGCGAGTAGGTCTTCTCAATGGAGTATAATTCCAAAGGCGGAGACCAGCCGCGTAACTGGTGATTGCGGTAGGATATGGGTATGATGAGAATTATTTGAGCCCGTGGATTGTATACGGTAGTCAATTTGGGGACTGGCCGTAGGGCTGGAAGAATTTTGGGAAATTGGATTTTGGTTGGCGTCTGCATCGCTGCACTGGAATATGGTACCAGGAGCGACTCATCATTCACCGTTGTTTTTTTTGTTTTGTTTTTGTTTTTGTTGTTTTTTTTACCGCGATTGCTCTATCATTTCAGTTTTTCTTATCGCGAAGATCGCGATTGCCCTATCATTTCGGCTTTTATTCGCGGTTGTCCAATTATTTCGGCTTTATTTTCATCTTTATTTTACTCGCTGATTTTTATTGCGAGTTGCCCCATCATTTCGGCTTTTCTTTATTTCTCTTTTATTTACAAATTTTTTTGTTTATTTACATATATATATTTTTTTACATTCCTAGTTTAACGACTTAGAGGTCGACTGTTCCCAGTTTAATGACATGGTGGTCAGTTACTTCCAGTTTAACGACTTAGTGGTCAATTGTTCCTAGTTTAACGACGTGGTGGTCCTTTTTGCTTATCCCAGCTCCTTGAACTTTGATCTTGGCGGAGCTGTGTTGATGACCTAGCTCTGTGGCTTGCCGATACATCCGAGAATTGTGAGGTTTTTCCAAGCTTATATTGGTCCTCTGCCCAATCTTTGAAAACACAGCAGTCTTCAATGGTATGACTCAGCATTCTATGGTATGGGCAGCATACGGGATTGCCAGTCATATTCATTTCATGTGGCCTCTTCGGAATAGGCAGTTGCAGACCGTTGTTCAAGGCTTCCTCGAATATATTGCGGACCTCATCCCTCCTGAAGGAGTACACCTTCTTTTTTCTCTCCATTAGAGTAGGTGCCCTTACTGGTGCTGGTCCTTGAGGCCGATCAGTCCTTGGTTCGTCCTTTTCAGATAATGGCACATATCTGGGAGGGTTGGGTTCCCGAAAGGCTTCGGTCTCCATTTGTGTGAAATCGGCGGTCGTAGCTTGACCGTCTGCTACCACGCCTTTAGACAGTTCTATCTCTCCTGCCTTGTATTGCCTTTCGACCCAATCTTTGAAGACGAAGCAGTCCTCAATGGCATGACCTATCACCTTGTGATAGGGGCAATATTTTGGGTCGTCGGTCAAATTCGCTTCTTGCGGTTTCTTTGATTCTTGCAGTTGTAGACCGTTTCTTAGGGCGTCCCTGAATATCTTGTGGACCTTTTCCCTTTTGAAGGAATAGACTTTTTCCAGTTTCTCTTTCAGAGGCGATTCCCCCTCGGCGTATGTATCGGAGGGACTGGAGGCTGATTGCGGCCGTTTTTCGCGAAGGCGCTCTGCTCTTAGGTTTAAGGGGGTATCAGTTGGCTGCCTTCGGGTATCAATCCCTGGCTCATGAACCAAAATTTGATTCTGCTGTAATTGCAATCGGGCGACTTGGGCCACGAGATCTGCCGTGGCATTTGCCAATTCGTCGACCTTGGACTGTACCCTGGTTAACTTCTCATCCCTGTCCTGAAGCTGCCCCTGAAGCCATCGGAATAATACTTGTTCTGTAGTTCCGGTTATGACAACCGGGTCTTCCTTATTGCCTGAGCTCAATTCCGTAAGAACCACGGGCTCCCCTGGCTTATTGGCCTGAGCAGGCTCTTCATCATTTAGATCGAGCCGATGCTGGGTAGCTTCAACCATATCATCACCATGGCTGTGAAGAAGAGGAGGGTTCGTTTCTTCATGTCCGGCCATGTAGACAGTGTGGATAACACATTCAGCCATTCTTTCATCACCGGCAGCTGGTTTCGCGGAGCGGTCCGGGCTTTGGAAATTCATAAATTTTAACATGGCTAGAGCCCTAGCCCTTTTGTTGGCTCTATATCTGAGCCGCTTCTGCCTCAGCTTCTCTGCCTTAAGCGCTTGGCAGGCTTCTGCTCTTCGGGAAGCCGCCATAGGCCGAGTGATGAGGATGCTTGAGAAGACATCTGCCCGCGTGTCCGTCGAAGGTATCGCCTGGGCTTGCCCACGACATCTGGCAACTTCTTTTGTTCTGATGACTTTGCCCCCAGTTGGGGCCATGGAAAGCCGTCCAGACACCGATTTGCGTTTGGGTTGGGATACCTTCGAGACCACCACATTTGGCCTCTTGCCTTTCGAGGCGGGTTTGTCGGTTACCGTAGGTTGAGGAGCTGGGATGGCGTTAGCTGACACGAACAGGATGGAGCCGAATGGTAGCGGCGGCTCCTCCCATTGTCGCCCGAGACTGGCCGGGAGGATCGTCCTGGCATCCATCTTCATCGTGTAGAAGATGGGAGCTGAGTTCATCTTTGGAGACATTGTTGAAAGGTGATTGCTCGAAAACCCTGCATGGAAGGGCATTATTTTAGTATAAATATAGATATGTATATTGATTGAGTTCGCATGAACGTTTAACCCGAAATATGGGAGGAGAGATAGGTCCCACCGGGCGTGCCAGAGTCTGTAGGGTGTTTTTCGTCACCCCATTGAGATGTGAATACGCGCACGCTTGTCAGGCGCATTACAGATTCCCCCTACCTAGGGTAGGCCGGGGTTTAATGATTGTGTGGATTCGAATCTCTGGTAGCCGCGGACTAAGCTGCCGTTAATTACCCCTCGTCTTTGGAGCGAGAGAACCTCCGATTGACGGGTTAAACTGGTCATGCGAACTCAATGTGCAGTGTTGTGTTTTGAAGGGGTTTTGGATATATCGGGGGCCCCGCAGAGTTTTTACGAGGGTCCCGCTACCCGGATAGCGGGCTGGGGGTCAAGGGGGCTAGCAGCCCCCTTGCGGGGTGCGGGACAGCGCCCTGTTAGAATTTTTTTTCTAACAGGGACAGTGTCGTGGAGTATGTGTTTGTGTATATATATATATAAATAGGGGGAAAGGCATCCAAAGGATGCGTGGGACTCTAAAGACTCGACTACTACACTGGCAGTCGGTTTAACCACAGACCGCAAGCAGCACTAGCTGTACGTAACGGTCCCCAGGTAGATGTCGATAAGAAGGCCGATGAGGAAACCCATCCGAACTCCTACTGAGCCTGATGTGACAATCTCCATACAGTCCGGTCTGTTCGTCTAGGACTATCGCATATCGGGCCTAAGGGGGCGGCAAGCGTCAGTCCCCTAATAGCGGTATAAGTCGTGTCGGAGTGAAGCCCATTACACCTTGAGAAACTACTGGAAATTACCAGTAAATCTCGCTTGCCCTGGCCAGGGACTTTGCGTAATGGCTCTCTGACACAGCGCGATATCAACTCCCAATACCAGGAGAGACGAATCCTGTCTAACCGCCACTGCTTCCAAGTGCTCAGGACTGCACCCAACTGCTACCTGTTTGCACGACTCCTTTGAGCCGTGGTAGGGTAGCAATCTAAGAACAGCGGGACACACTCGAGGCGAAGTAGCAGTGTCAAGTCTGTAGACTATGCTGTACTCATGTCACCTGGGAACTGTTAACTGACGATGGGTATAATACCAACCAACAGTTCCCTGTGAGTCATGTCCGGTGTACCCGTAACCCAACGAGCACCTGTATACTATCTCCAATACGACGTACTGACGGCTGTAGGACCGACCATCTCCCCAACTGAGATGAGAAGCGTACACACTAGTCTACTCTGGAGTATCGATGCCCTGTCTCGATAATTCTACGACTAGGGACCTGGAAAAGGATGTGCTTGTAGACTACCCAGCCCCCACTAGTGTGACTGCCATCACAACGCTGGTAGTCAAGCAAGATCCTAAGGGCTCTATCAATATGTATACTCACATATTAAGATAGATAAAACCAAGTAGCATACTATCATGTTTTGCAAGACTGTTATAAAACTGTGAATATCCCAAGATTCCATTAAGTAATATACAAGCTAGTATGATACAATAATGGCCCCTAGGGCATATACACTAACAATCTCCCACTTGCACTAGGGCCATGTACTGGCATATCGAAGACCAATGATCTCGAGTAGCCTCTCGAATTGAATCTGAGGTAGGGCCTTTGTGAATGGATCAGCAATGTTCTCTTCAGTAGCAACTCTCCGGATCTCGATCTCCCGGCGATTTATGATCTCCCTGATCAGGTGATACCGCCTTAAGATGTGTCTGGACTTCTGATGGGACCTTGGTTCCTTCGCTAAAGCTATAGCTCCGTTGTTGTCGCAATATATAGGTATTGGATCAACAATGGTAGGAACCACCTAAAGTTCTGTTAGGAACTTCTTCATCCAGACCGCTTCTTTTGCTGCATCGCAAGCAGCAATATACTCCGCTTCCATCGTCGAGTCAGCAACGGTGTCCTGCTTGGAACTCTTCCAGCACACCGCCCCTCCATTGAGGGTAAAGATATAACCTGACATGGACTTGGAATCGTCCTTATCACTCTGGAAGTCGGAATCAGCAAAGACCTCCATCTTGAGGTCTTTTCCGCCGTAAACCAAGAACATCTCCTTAATCTTTCTCAGATACTTGAGAATGTTCTTTACTGCTATCCAGTGCTTCTCCCCTGGGTCTGACTGATACCGGCTTACCACGCTCAGTGCGTAAGCTACATCTGGTCTGGTGCACAACATCGCATACATTATAGAGCCTACCGCAGATGTGTAGGGTATAATAAACATGCGTTCTCTTTCCAAATCAGTCTTGGGAGACATCTCTTTGGAGAGGGTGATTCCGTGACAAGCCGGTAGATTACCGCGCTTAGAATCTTCCATACTGAATCTTTTCAGTATAGTGTTGATATACCTGGACTGCGAAAGTCCCAACATCCTTTTGGATCTATCACGATAGATCCGGATCCCCAGAATGTAAGAGGCATCACCCAGGTCTTTCATGGAGAACCTGTGTGACAAGAATCCTTTGACAGATTGTAGCATAGGAATGTCATTTCCTATCAATAGAATGTCATCCACGTACAATACGAGGAATACGGCAGTTCGTGCTACAACTTTACTATATATACATGGTTCATCTGGATTTTTGATAAAGTCATATTCTTTGACCGTTTCATCAAAACAGATGTTCCAACTCCGCGATGCCTGCTTTAGTCCATAAATGGACTTAAGCAACTTGCATACTTTCCCACTGCTCCCACTCTGATTGAAACCTTCTGGCTGATCCATATAAACGCACCCTTCTAAATTACCATTCAGAAAAGCCATCTTTACGTCCATCTGCCAGATTTCATAATCATGGAAGGCAGCAATAGCAAGAAGGACCCGAATGGATTTGAGCATAGCCACAGGGGAAAAAGTTTCGTCATAGTCCAAACCAGGTGACGAAAACCCTTTGCAACAAGTCTAGCCTTATAGGTTTCCACCTGTCCATCTACACCAATCTTTTTCTTGAAGATCCATTTGCATCCTATGGGTTTTACCCCATCTGGAGCAAAGTCCAAAGTCCATACTTTGTTGGTGTACATGGACTCCATTTCGGTCCGCATTGCATCTAGCCATCGTACCGAGTCGCCGCTCTGGATGGCCTGCTGGAAGCTAGTAGGTTCATCATCATCAATGATGCAACCTCTCCATCCCCATTTATGAGAAAACCGTAGTATCTCTCTGGCGGATGAGACGGCCTACTACTCCTGCGGAGGGGTGCGAGAATGTCCTATTCTTCTTGAACTACTGGAACTACCAAACTTTCAGTAGTAGTTTGTGGTTCTGGAATTTTTTCCAGTTCTATTTCGCTCCCACTTATTTCCTTTTCTAAAAACTGATGTTCTAGAAAATGGGCATTACGAGAAACAAAAACCTTTTGTTCCTCTGCGTAATAGAAATAATATCCCTAAGAGTTCTTTGGATATCCCACAAACTTACACTGTACTGATCGTGCCTCGAGCTTGTCCACATGCTGCTTTTTAACAAAAGCTGGACATCCCCATATCTTCAAATGCTGAAGATGGGGTTTCTTCCCACTCCACATCTGATATGGCGTGGTAAGCACAGTCTTCGTAGGAGCCCTGTTCAGAAGATATGCCGCTGATTCTAGCGCATAACCCCAGAAAGATCATGGTAACTCAGCATTACTCATCATGGAACGTACCATATCCAATAGGGTTCGATTCCGTCTCTCCGATATACCGTTATGCTGTGGAGTGTATGGAGGAGTAAGCTGAGAGAGAATTCCTTTCTCTTTTAGGTAACCTAGGAACTCGGCACTTAAGTATTCAGCACCTCGATCAGATCTTAGTGTCTTGATACTTTTGCCGATTTGGTTTTCTACTTCATTCTTATACTCCTGGAATTTCTCAAAAGCCTCGGATTTATGTTTCATCAGATAAATGAACCCGTACCTAGAGAAATCATCCGTAAAATTGATGAAATAGGAAAAACCACCTCTTGCATGTGTAGACATTGGACCACATATATCGCTGTGTATGAGTCCTAAGAGCTCGCTCGCTCTTACTCCATGTCCAGTGAATGGAGTCTTTGTCATCTTTCCTTTGAGACATGATTGACAAGTGGCATAAGATTGATATTCGAACGAATCAAAATATCCTTCTCTATGTAACTTAGTTAATCTTGTCTCATTGATGTGACCTAGTCTACAATGCCATAAGAAAGCCTTATTTGTATCTGGAGACTTTCTTTTTAGTGTGTTCTGGACATTGAAAATCTGGAGTTGGTTTAAGACATATATACCGTTATCCAGTGTACCGGACCCAATCAAACTATGATTAAGGTGGATGTTAACATCACTTACAAACGTTAAATCATAACCTTTATTTGATAACAAGCAAACTGATATGATATTACACGTTAAGCTAGGTACACAAAAACAGTTATGTAAAACCAAAATGTGTCCACTTGTCAATCCCAGGTGATAATCCCCTACGGACACAGCTCCCACGCTAGCTCCGTTAGCAACCTTTAGGGTCATATCACCATCCTTCAGCACCCTACGGTTTCTAAGTGCCTGCAATGAATTGCATATATGAGATCCTGATCCGGTAAACAATACCCAGGAAGTAGAGTTGATTGACAGACAATTCTCAATTACAAACACACCTGAAGTCGAAGCCACAGCTTGCTTCGGTTCCTGGTTCTGGGCATTCCACGCCTTGCAGTCTTTCTTCCAGTGCCCTTTCCTATGACAATGGAAGCACTCATCCTGGGCCACTACTGGCACCACAATCTTTTTCTTTCCCTTCGCTCCCACCTTTCTAGCACCTCCTCTAGGTTTGGTGGCGGCATTCTTCTTCTTTCCTTTGGCCCTAGCCTTGGACCCGGAAGAAGAAGCACCGCTAACAAACATAGCGGGTGTTTCCCTTGCCTTCTGCAAGGTGCCCTCTGCACTCCTCAACATGTTAAGAAGTTCTGGAAGTTCAACTTCTTTTCTTTGAATGTTGAAATTCAGAATAAACTGGGCTGTCACGCCCCGCTTCCCAAAATACGGAATACGAGGTATGACTAGGCCAGCCATGCTCCTACGGTCAAGGAATCATCCTGCCGTAGTCACACTTCGGCTTCTAGCACTACATGGTAATCAGTAATTAAAGCACAGTATTAAAGGAATCACATCACTAATTTATTACATTAAAATCCCATTGTTCACAATTTTACAGATAATAAGAACAATAACTAACCAAGTTCGATCTCACAATCTCTTTTATGGAAAGCAGTAAATGAAGAAGGTACACCAACTATATCTCCGTGAACTCGAAGGATAGATCCGTCTCCGGTGCCGGTCCTCGCGCGGAATCTGAGCATGCATACTCAGGTCGTCAGAGCGACACAAATAATAATATTATTATAAGCAGATGAAACAGGTAAATGAGGTATTACTGGTATGAGAATAATGCAAGTAAACACTATATCACAGTATGATGCAGAATATGTTATGTGTCCCTATCGGTCTCTAAGTCATGTTTGAAATCACATAGTGGAAGGAGGATCATGTTTAACAGGAGTCTCGTACATACCCGAGACAACGGCCCACATGCCCGGGACATAACCCTGTCAGCCGGATCGCTAGATCCTGTCCTACACGTATAAGTATCACAGTTCGAATGATCATCCTCTAATCACGGTCCCACTAAATACGATACTCTTTCCACTTGGATTTCCCCTTTTTCCCCAGGTTACACTTTTTATGATATTGGTCTAGTTGTGTACAAGTATACCAACAACACGGTTTCATCACTATCCACTGTATCAATCACTGTCACGAATGTTCACTTTCCATTGGTATACTGGTCACTCCTAAACTCACATCTATCACGCACGATAATGCAATGTCCACACGCACTAACACTGTATATATGATAAGGATATGATATATGTATTGTAAACTACCATATAAGCTCGGTATGTTATGAATTAATATGCATGTCACGAATCAAAATGAATTACACAAATTAATATGTTACGAATTCAGCAAATATGATGTAGGTAAGATATATAGAACAATCAGTCAGGAATTCATCAAATTTTGTTTCAGTTCGATCGGAGTTTCGGTTTTCAAGATATGACTGTTTCAGTTTAAGTGTTCGCGGCTGAAATTTCAATTTCAGAACTGAACGTCTGTTTCGCGACACGAATTGCGCCCAGTTGGGCTCAGAACTTAGCGATGTCACAGTTAGATGAAATTTAGGGTTTTCGATAAAGTATTCAACGCAACAGACGGAGCCTCAGTCGCATCTGTACGTTGGAAGTTATACACAGTTCAATCTCAAATGTCGTTTCAGAAAGTGTTCTGAACAGCTTTACGTTCTGCCTTTTTAAAATAAGTTTAAAATAACAAACTGCGATAAATCGGAAAGAGACCACTTGTTTTCTTTCACTAACAGGTATATCTTATAACTACTGTAAAGTTCCGTACCATGCGATTTCAGGAAATACGGGGACGCAGGCTTTTAGACAGAACACACCAATCAGAAACGCTCTGGACTGCAGTCCAGAGTCGTGTTCTGACCCAGTTATCATCAGGATTTCAGAACAGAAAACATTAAAATTCTACATAGTATTAAAGTTCGTCGAGTCGGCTTCGATTTAAGCCCTCGAACGCATCTTTCCAATATGTGTATGATTTATGGTAATTTTATTCGTTTTCAGTTACGAGAGAATTCTAGTTTTAACGACATGTTTGGGGGTATCGATTTTTGTTACAAACAATCGCGTTTTCCAGCAAATTTCACACACGTTATATATCATTCAAAGGGCCAACAGAACGTATCGGTTGCCGTCAAATTAAACAGCCATATCCATGAGAGACTAGTATCGAACACCTTGGTCAATATATATATATATAATCATTAAGTTCGTAAACTATGTGATCTAGGTGTGTAACACGACTATAATAGCATGAAGCAAGTAAACACTTGCCTGGAGAACGCCTCGGGGTCGTACGGCAACCGTGTCGTCGCGAACGCGCGATATACGCTACGTATCGGATTCCCGCGAGTCTCGATCTAGATGTGGATCTCGTGTCGGGGTTGTCCGGAATCGTTTGCACAGCCACTGGACGTTGAGGAATGCTTTATGATCCTCAGCAAGTGTATTAGGATCGACGACGGTCGACGGCGTCGCTCCGGCTAAGGGATGCAGTGAGTTCTTGGTATTGATTTAAACTTGCGGTTTTGAAGGGAGAGAGAGAGAGAGACTCGGTTGAGTAGGTGTAGGGGTGTGTGGGTGTTGCTGATGACAAGGGGGTCGTAGGATGGTCGGTGATGTGGTGGGAAGTTCGCCGGCGTTGAGGGTGCAAGGTGGCCGAGCTTGATAGTAATGGGTTTCTTTTTCTTTTTCTTTTTCTTTTTTTTTTGTGTAGGGATTGGATTGATGGAGGGCTCGGGTTGATGAAGGATGCAGGGGATGCTTGGGGTGAGTTACTTGAGAGAAGAGGATGAAGGAGGAGGGATGAGGGGTCGCTGAGGGGGCTGTCGATGGTGTTGTCGTCGTCGATGGGGCGACGAGTGATCGGGGAAAATGGATTTGTAAGCTTCGAGAGGGGGAGAGATGAGAGGGCTGGAAAAAGTGAGGAGGTGAGCGAGGTAGGAAAGAGATAAGGGAGACGAGGTTGAAGACGTGGGCAACGGCAGGGCGAGGGCGACGGCGGAGGAGGCGGTGTCGCGCGCGAGTTAAATGAGATAGCCGTTGGAAAATTTGAAGAGGGAGATGAGCAGTGGCGGTTCGGGTCGGGTTTAAGGAGGAATGGGTGAGGGAGTGGGCCGGGCTTGTGAGAAAACAATCCCTTTAGGAATAAATCTCGTGGGCTGCAGGGTTTAAATGGAATGGGCTGAAGAAAACTATTGGGCTGAAAGGGAAAATGGGTTGAGGGATTTCTAAAAAATTGCAGAATTATTAGATTTGGGCTGAGAAGAAGAGAGATGGGCCGGCTAAAGTTTTGCATTAATAAAAAGGATTTGTTTAAAAACAAATGGGCTGGGGAAAGATTTGTAATGGTTGTAGTTTAGGTTTTAATTAATTGGCTTTGGTTTTAACTCTTGGGTTTTAAATCTTAGGTTTTAGCTTTTGGGGTTTGGAAAATTATAAGTACTGGGATTCAGCTACCACCGTCTACAGAATAATGGTGGGGGAAAGTAAATCTCTGGAATTCGGAAAATACAAGGAAAATTCTTATAGATGGAGAACGGGGATTTACATCATACCCCCCTTAACAAAAATTTCGTCCTCGAAATTTAACAAGGATACAGAGAAACAAAAGTACTAAACAAAGAGATGTGGATAACGATCACGGATATCTTCCTCCCGCTCCCAGGTGGATTCTCCTGGGGAACGACCGCCCCAAGACACTCGGACTAACGGAAAGACTTTATTCTTCAGCACTTTCTCTCTACGGTCGAGAATGGTGGTAGGCTGCTCTTCGTACGATAAGTCAGTACCCAAAACTAGCTCTGAATGGTCCAGAACATGGTTCTCATCTCGAACGTAACGCCGCAACTGTGACACGTGGAAGGTATTGTGCACACCAGCTAGCGATGGAGGCAAGGCAAGTCGATAAGCCACCTCTCCTACTCGCTCTAGTACCTCAAAAGGTCCGATAAAACGGGGACTAAGCTTTCCCCGACTTCCGAACCTGATAACTCCACGAGTAGGGGAAATCTTTAAGAACACATGATCTCCAACTTCGAACTCAAGTGCCCTTCTGCTGGTATCTGCCCAACACTTCTGTCGATCTTGAGCCGTCTTGATACGTTGTCTGATCATTTGAACCTTGTCGACTGTGTGAACAATGAGTTCGGGGCCCAGTAATCTTCGTTCTCCCACATCATCCCAACATACTGGGGATCGACACTTCCGCCCATATAGAGCTTCAAAAGGAGCCATCTGAATACTAGCCTGATAACTATTGTTATAAGAGAACTCGACTAAATGCAGATGGTCCTCCCAGGAACCCTGAAAGTCTAACATACAGGCTCTCAACATATCCTCGAGCGTCTGAATTGTACGCTCGGATTGTCCATCCGTCTGTGGGTGATAAGCTGTGCTGAATTTGAGGCGGGTTCCCAAACTCTCCTGTAAGCTCTTCCAAAAGTGCGACAAGAATCTCGTGTCTCGGTCTGACACAATGCTGACTGGAACACCGTGAAGTCGCACAATCTCCTGCATATATCTTTCGGGACCCGGTTCTTGCTCACGGAGCAAAGTGCCACAGGGAACAAAGTGCCACGCCAAGTGTCGTGTTAAGTGGGCGGGGGCCACCTCTTGAATCCGTGGGGGCCACCTCTTGAGTCCGTGGGACCCACTGTAGAATAATGGGGACTCTTCGGAATACATTCCGAAAGGGGGTAGATCTGTACTATAAATGAAATGATACCACTCTTCAGTACAGAGGCGCCTTTTAAGTGAACCGGAACTACAGGAGCTTGAGAACTCCGTAGTTAAGCGTGCTCGGGCCAGGGAAGTCTTGGGATGGGTGACCTCCTGGGAAGTGGCCCCTGGTCGGGTCCGGTTCGCTCTAAAGGGAAAAACCGTGCGGTTTCAGCCAAAGCGGACAATACTCTCTGTATTGGGGGTGGGGCGTGACAGAATGGTATCAGAGCCGGTCCCTCAATAGTAGGTCTGTGGTTCGAGGACGAACCATTGTTCAAAGGTGGGGAGAATGTCGGGACCCGGTTCTTGCTCACGGAGCAAAGTGCCACAGGGAACAAAGTGCCACGCCAAGTGTCGTGTTAAGTGGGCGGGGGCCACCTCTTGAATCCGTGGGGGCCACCTCTTGAGTCCGTGGGACCCACTGTAGAATAATGGGGACTCTTCGGAATACATTCCGAAAGGGGGTAGATCTGTACTATAAATGAAATGATACCACTCTTCAGTACAGAGGCGCCTTTTAAGTGAACCGGAACTACAGGAGCTTGAGAACTCCGTAGTTAAGCGTGCTCGGGCCAGGGAAGTCTTGGGATGGGTGACCTCCTGGGAAGTGGCCCCTGGTCGGGTCCGGTTCGCTCTAAAGGGAAAAACCGTGCGGTTTCAGCCAAAGCGGACAATACTCTCTGTATTGGGGGTGGGGCGTGACATGGGCGTAGGTGGAAGGAAGGGACTGGAGAATCAAGTCTGTATAGAGCTCATTATCCAAAGTTGTCCCAAGGTCTGCGAGCTCTTCTATATAGCCAATCATCTTTAGGACATGTTCTCCTACCGATGATCCGACGACCAATCTCGCTCGAAACAAGTTCTTTGAGGTCTCGTATCTTGCTATACGAGATTGCTCTCCATAAAGTTCCTTTGTATGGAGAAATATGGCATCAAGATCCATATCCTCGTGCCTCCTCTGATGTTCATTGTTCATCGAGGCAAGCACGATGCACTTGGCCTTCGCGCAATCATACTCCCAGGTTTTGCGGATTTCCTTATCCGCATTACTGGATTTGGGACCTGGGACTGCAGGTGCCTTAGCGGTGAGGACATACCCCAACTTGTCATAGGTCAAAGCCATTTTGACATTCCGCAGCCAATCTTTATAGTTTGACCCTGTCAGTATATTTTTTTCTAAAAGTAACTTAAGTCCAGTCATTTTCAGGGTCGCTGCAAGTAGGAGAGAGAGAAGAAACACTTTAGCATGATGCTCTTGTAAGTTTAGAGTGGTTTTTAATTTATCTAAACTGGATGGCTCCCACTGTTTCTCGAATCCTTCCTCAAACCATAAAAGAAGAATTATCCAGGACTATTCTCACCGTACAATACTTGCTTAACCGTTCAGCCAGGCCAGTGTCGATACTTCGAGGGAGGTTTTCCAACGCTTTCGCGAAGTTCCTTAATTAAATAACCCCTTTTCTCTAGAGGCGTAACCCCGCCGACACCTTTCTAGGCACCTACTTGGTTTATAGCATTGATCGTTAAGTGACGAATCTCCTGATAAGTAGCATATACTTACAGTAGGATCGGGATCCAAATATCATCGTATGATAATGCTGAAGGAATCCTACCAGCACTCATCAAACTCCAAATGGTATGCATCTCTTTGCAAATTTCAGTTTCTTTAGAAATTCCCGATATATATTTTTGCCCCATGCTCTTATGACCTTGGCTTTGGTCAAAATGTCATAAGTCACATGTCAAGTTCTACCCGTCATTATCTTGTCAATTTGAACCCATCCGTACATACCCCTGACTTTGGTCAAATAATAATATGATTGTCCCAAACTAACTCATCTATCTATGCAACAAATGAATACCCAGCAGCTACCAAACACTATGCCTTGACTTTGGCCAAAATACATAGCTTGAATACTACTGAATACCCAAATGAAACGACGGAGGGCTACGAATGGTTTTGGCGAAACCGTGAACGTAGTGAACTTGATATAACCGAAGGAACCTGATAGCTTTTTAAAAGGAGTGGTTAAAGCTCCGCAATTAAAAATATCTTCTGTTTTAAAAATAACCGAGTGGTTTCTTTTAAATTGTTCCAACGATTGAATTTTGGTTTATTTTCTTTGCATTAATAATAATGCGTCCCATCATTAACCTATCATTGCAGAAAACAACGAAAATACAACGTCCTCTTATGCCATCCGCATTCGCCACTAGGTCCCGTCATCACCTGTTAGGTTACTTAACTAACGACAGAGCGGGGGCTGGGCTAGCGCGGGTGTAAAACATAAGTGACGTCTAAATAGCTATCATATATAGATATTGTACATTTGTCAGACGCAATAATAGGCATTCCAGATCACAGATGAACATTATTGGATATGCAAGCAATCCGCGTTTCTTCTGAGCCTGCAACGATAGACGGATTACACAGTTGTGATGAATAGTCATTACCCCACCCTAGACCCCTACGGGTACGGCAAACTACCCGCCAAGTACCCGAAGTGAAGCGGTCTCCCTCAACAACGTGAGTAGGCCACTAAACACTTCAAAGTACCCGGTAGTTTGTGCACCCCGCCTTGGGTCTATCCTAGGAGCAAAAACAGTAAAATGAAATAATACAACGGTGGCTACAATCGCAACCTGGATGTGCCCCGCAAAATAATATTACAACAGATTACAATTACATCGAATGAATGAATATAACAACCCATCTCAAACCCCGGCTAGTCATCACAACAATCCAATACAGTTCACAACCACAAACACTTAAAATCATCACAGAAATGTGCAACCCCCTGCCAACCGACATACTAGCAGTTAGGGGAGGTTTACGAACACATTATACAGTTCACAGATATAATCTAATTAGCAAACATCGTATAATTTCGATCGAGCAAACACATTAGATTCTACTCCAAAACTTCTCTGTGTACCTGAGACTTGAGCAGAAAATAAACATTCGAGAAAAGACAAAAAACATTACAGAAGAGTACCGGGGAAAGTTGGGCTGAATCGGCCCCAACTCGGCAGCGGATCCGCGGCCGATCGCTTGGATCGGCCGCGGTTCCGCGGCGTCGTGGCCGATTCAGAACCCCAATTTTCTCCAGATGTCTTATAATTTCCTGTAGGTAGTTCTGGAAGTCCCTGAAAAATTTTTAGACCTCATTTAAAAATCGACAGAAACATGGTGTTTTTGATGTTTTTTCCGGTTCGTTTTGCGTTCGAAATTTTTACGACTTTGCTAATGGGTTAATTATTGTTTAGCGAGGCTCTGATACCACTGTAAGTCGACGTACTACACCCCACTATGTGCGGGGAGGCGGAAATATGAAAAACGATCTTGTTCTATGTACTAACATCGACTAACCGCAAGAATCATTGCTAAACGATAACTAACATAAACATAGAAGTTGTTAACTACTATGAGAAGTGATTATACCTAATGAACCGTGTCCTTCGTCTTTTCGTTCTCCACCTCCTTTTCGGCCTTCTCTATGTAGTAGATGATCCACCCGAGAGCTTTACTCCAAACTTCACCTCTAAACTTGAGGTAACTAGGTTTCTTTAGTTGCTAATCAAAGGTACCTAGGTGATATAGAGAATGGTTATGGATTAATTAGTCTATCTAATCCTTGATCTCAACACATGAGTGGTAGGATTAGGGTTTGAAGAGAGAGTGAGCTTGAGGAGAGAGAAGGTGAGCATGAGAATGAGAAGAAATAATGAACTCATTTGAATGTATGAAGCATAATCTTTTATCAAATAAATAAAAATAAATCATTTAACAACCATGCTTCATTGATTCAAATGAGTGATTCATCTCATGAGTCATTAGATCAATAAATGATGCTTTAACTCCATGGATGAATCACACAAATGAGTCACTAAATCAATAAATGCAAATGGCACCTAAACCCTCAAGTCACCATTCTTCTAGAAACTCCCCGCAAAATTACGAGAACGCCCTTCCTATCCGTGAAAACACGGAAAAACTTTAGACTGTATAAATCCAATAATCCGATACTAGAATCTGGCTTAAACCAAAGCCGGCTAGTAAAAACTGTCCTAATCTCGTACGTGCGTAAACACACGTATGCATCCGAACCCTTATCGTAAAACCATAAGACCTCTATATCGTTTCTCCTGGAGCAGGGAAACTCTCTGTGTGGGACTCTAAAGACTCGACTACTACGCTGGCAGTGTGTTTAACCACAGACCGCAAGCGGCACTAGCTGTACGTAACGGTCCCCAGGTAGATGTCGATAAGAAGTCCGATGAGGAAACCCATCCGAACTCCTACTGAGCCTGATGTGACAATCTCCGTACAGTCCGGTCTGTTCGTCTAGGACTATCGCATATTGGGCCTAAGGGGGCGGCAAGCGTCAGTCCCCTAATAGCGGTATAAGTCGTGTCGGAGTGAAGCCCATTACACCTTGAGAAACTACTGGAACCTACTAGTAAATCTCGCTTGCCCTGGCCAGGGACTTTGCGTAACGGCTCTCTGACACAGCGCGATATCAACTCCCAATACTGGGAGAGACGAATCCTGTCTAACCGCCACTGCCTCCAAGTGCTCGGGACTGCACCCAACTGCTACCTGTTTGCACGACTCCTTTGAGCCGTGATAGGGTAGCAATCTAAGAACAGTGGGACACACTCGAGGCGAAGTAGCAGTGTCAAGTCTGCGGACTATGCTGTACTCATGTCACCTGGGAACTGTTAACTGACGACGGGTATAATACCAACCAACAGTTCCCCGCGAGTCCTATCCGGTGTACCCGTAACCCAACGAGCACCTGTATACTATCTCCAGTACGACGTACTGATGGCTGTAGGACAGACCATCTCCCCAACTGAGATGAGAAGCGTACACACCAGTCTACTCCGGAGTATCGATGCCCTGTCTCGATAATCCTACGAATAGGGACCTGGAAAAGGATGTGCTTGTAGACTACCCAGCCCCCACTAGTGTGACTGCCATCACAACGCTGTCAAGCAAGATCCTAAAGGCTCTATCAATACGTATACTCACATATTAAGATAGATAAAACCAAGTAGCATACTACCATGTTTAGCAAGACTGTTATAAAACTGTGAATATCCTAAACTTTCATTAAGTAATATACAAGCTAGTATGATACAATAATGGCCCCTAGGGCGCGCGCGCGCGCACACACACACACACACATGTATATATGAGTTAAACTCCTAAGATATTCTGAAGCTGATGAAGGGCTTCTCCCCTTGAGCCCTAGTTCTTCCCCAAAGTGGGGTTTCTGGATATGGGTCTCCTTCTTCTTCCTTTGTTGGCCGGATCTTGAAGATCAAGAGATGTGAGATCTAAAGATCTCTCCTTTTTGAGATCTGATGGCAGATCTGAGTTCCCCTTTGTGGGTTTTGTGGTGAAAAACTATTTAGTTTTGGAAAAAAAAGAGTAAAACTCTTAATTTAATTCAAAAGAAATGAGAAGGTTTAGAACCTTGGAGAAGGAGCAGGAGGCACAAAGAACCCTATTTTTTGGGGGAATGAAAAATTGTCTCTTAGATATTTTCATCATGTTGCCTCTTATAGGCTTACATATTTACATATAGCCCCTTGGGTTTTACAAAATGGCATTTTGCCCATCCCATGGCTCATATGCCATTTCTTTTTGCACATAAGCCACGGGCTTACAAAAATTTGGCTTTATGCCCATTTTGTTTACATTCATGCATAAAAAATTACATAAAAATTATTTATTACATGATTTTTATTTTGGTATGGCGGAAGGCCGGATGCTTCATGTTCGGGCTTGACCTGGGCATTGGCCCACTTGCTTGTGCTTGGGCCCACCTGGCTTGGGGTTGACCTTGACTTTGACTTGGTCAACCGGGGTGTAAATTTTGACTTCAACAAGCTACAGGGATCTGAACCCGTTCTTAAGCCATCACAACCTCCAATGCCGCCCTACAAGCGGCTCAATGCCGACCCTTGTATACAATCCACGGGCGCGAATAAACATTTCCCTAACAAAGTCCCATCCGTGACTAGGGATATGTTTGCACAGTGAACCCCCTTGTAAGCCCTCTCGACTTATAAGGAGAAAGCGCTCTTGTAACATCCTTACGGCTTATAAGAGACCATGCACTTAGGAATCCTAACGATCCCTAAGGAGTAAACGCACCTACGAGATCCTCACGACTCGTAGGGAGAAAAATCTTTATAAGACCCTTACGGCTCATGAAGTCAAAAGCCTTAGTCGACGGGATCTTAACCCTGTTTGCTAAGCCACCTGTTCACCCCAATCAGAGCAAAGCTATGTTCAAATTCCAAGGTGGGAAAAGAAGCAATGCTTCTGTTTTTCTCCAATCAGAGCAAAGCTCTGTCTTGAAAATTAAAGTGAAAAATTGAAATTAAAATAAATGAAGCAAGGTTTCAGATTCCTTGCGCTGCGCGCAACGCGCCACGTGTCAAAATCAGACACGTCAGTACAAGGAGCGCAGCGCCCAAGGCAGCGCACCCAATCAGAGCAAGGCTCTGTTTAAAATTCAAACTTAAATTAAAGAAGCAACGCTTCAGCTGATTTGCGCTCTGCGCTGCGCGCCACGTGGCAGCGCAGTTGCGCTAGCGCACTGCGCTAGCACTCTGCGCTGCGTGTCACGTGGCAGCGCAGTTGCGCTAGCGCAGTGGCGCTGCGCTCTGCACTGCGCGCCACGTGTCAAGCACAGGTGCACTTGCGCCAAACAGAAAAAAATTCTGAAAGATTTTTCTGATCTTATCAAAACAATAAGATCCTCTCTTGTAAAACAGGAGCCCTTGGATCAAAAATCTAACGATGGGGAAAATTCCCCAAATCACTCAGAGAAAGATCTCTTTAACAAATTTAACTAATTTATGAGCACTATAAAAAGGACCCTAAGCCTCAATTCAAAGGCATCAACATTTTCTAAAAAAAAGAGGAAGGGAAAGAGAACTCTGAAGAATTCCTCAAAAACAAAAATGTAAAAACCTTTAGAAAAAAAAGAGAAAGTTCTCTCATGAACAGATCATAGATCTAAAAACAAGATCAATGATCTTTAATAAAAAAAAATAATAATAAAATAGTGCTTTGCACTTTTATGAACCTTTGGTTCTTTGAGATAAGAAAAACAAGAAAAAAACTTATCTTTTCTTTGATCTAAATTAGATCAAGAAATCAAATAGTGATTTGCACTTCCAAACTGCGCTGTTGCGCTCTTGAGAGAGCGCCACGTGTCAGCTACAGAACAACTTGCGCTACGCGCTCTTGAAATAGAGCTTTGCTATCTGGAATTGGCGCAACTCACCAGAGCGCGCCACGTGTCAGCAGCGCAACAGCGCAGCGCACTAGCACAGCGCACTGCGCTGTTGCGCTTGCGCTCACCAGAGCATGACACGTGTCCTCACCACAAGCGCTTGCGCTCAGTGATTGGCGCAAAGCGCCTAACAAATGCAATGCATTTCTTTTACTGAAGGGCCATGCGCAAATCAGAGAGGCCTAATAGGCCGAATTAAATTGCAATACAATGAAAAGGGACAGAGCCCAAACAATATTGATGCTCTGCATCATTTATAAAAAAGGCAGAGCCCAAACAAAAATTGAAAATGCAATAAACAGGGCAGAGCCCAAACAAGACTGATGCTCTGCATCATATATAAATGGGCACAGCCCTGACAAAATAAATAATGTTATGCATTATTAAACAGGAGCAGAGCCCCAGTAAAGGCCTAACAGGCCAAATGCAAATAAAATGTTGAACATTTTCAACTGGACTTAGCCCGATTTTGGCCGTAAGTCCTCAAATTAAATTGACTGAGCACAGCTGTTCTCTTAAATTAATTTATATTCGGTTCGAGGGTACATCTCCGAACTCCTCTGACACCCATCGTTGTAATCCTTCAACGACGTCAGAGAGGTGACGGGTCCCGACGACCACACATTAATATGGACTGCGGGGTCCTTAAACTCGTGGACCGAAACGTCCTTAAACTAACATTGGACCGGAACGTCCTTAAACTAACGTTGGACCGAAACGTCCTTAAACTAATGATGGACCACTACGTCCTTAAACTGGCGATGGACCGAAACGTCCTTAAACTAATGTTGGACCGAAACGTCCTTAAACTAATAGCGGACCACCACGTCCCTAAACTGGAACATGGACCACAACGTCCCTAAACTGGAGCATGGACCGCAACGTCCCTAAACTACCTATGGACCATACGTCCCTAAACTGGAACAATAGAGCCTCCAAATGCTCTTTTGCCGGATCTAAACGATCCCGTTTAAGTTGATCTTAGCCCCCAAATACGGCTAACGTATCCTTAAACATTTAAAAGGACTATAAAACTCCAAATCAACCTTGGTTCAAGGGTACATCTCTGAATTCCTCTGACATCTGCCGTTGTAATCCTTCAACGACGTTAGAGAGGTGACGAGTCCCGATGGCCAGATATTAAATGGATTATCACGTTAAGTTGATCTTAGTCTCAAACAGGACTATCGTATCCTTAACGAACGTTTAAGTTGATCTTAGCCGCAACGCAACTAATGCATCCTTAAACTAAAAACACCAAACTTAAATCTAAGTAAATACGGATTTGGACTAATCCACGTCCTACGGGCGACGGCATTACTCAGTCTCCGTATACAATCCACGGGCAACCACAAACAAAACAAACACACACGACACGAAGTGAAATTCTGGAGAAGGAGAAAGTTGTTACCGCGATGCGGTAGCGTAATTAACTGCAGAGGCTTGCGCCTGCAGGGAAGAGCGTCCCCACAATCAAAACCCCCTCAAGCGAGGGGGAATCTGACGAAGTCTGCTACATCGGCCGCATCCGTCTAAACCTCCGATACACGGTGCCATAAATCAACTTGGCATCTTCGGAGAGGTGGACGGATAAAACCAAATAGCATCTGCCCCGAATCTCAGCGTCAGGACATCGCGGTCCTGTGCGCCGCCGTTCGGAGGGGAACAGATTCTGGCACGCCCGGTGGGACCTTTTCCTCTTTCCACTCCACACTTCGTGTGTCGTCTTCGCGAACCAATCGCGGTTTGTTAACGGTTGCCTTTGGATTTCAAGTTTACTAAGATTTGGTCTCTTGCTTGGCGCAGAAAAGGAATCAAGAATCGATGGCCTCTACCTGTTCGAAGTGCTCTAACTGCAGCTGCAGTTCGCGTCTGGCCTCAACTGGGGGCATAACCTATGGGCCCCAAGCGGCCTCTCTGTTCACTATGCCCGTGGAGCAAATAACTCAAGCCACCACTGGATTATTCTTTGGGACCATGCTCCCACCAATGAGCTTCAATGCCCCAACGACGGTGCACGAAGCCCCAAAGAAGTCAGTCTTTGATCGACTTACCATTGCCGCGACCCCTCTCAATGGGTCGCCCAACTCCACTGCCTCAGTTTTTGACAGACTAGACCAGAGCTCCATCAGGCCCATTAAGAAGCCTGCCATACCAGAAGGCGTTATCCCGAAGCGGATAGCCATCCCAACTCCCGTTCTTGGCGAAATCGCCAAGGTTGCTTCCCCTACTCGGAAGTCTGCTTTTGATTGGTTGGCCGTCCCCGTTCAACGGACGTCGGTCTTTAAAAGGCTGGTACTAGCAGATTCTGACCAACGCAGGGGGCACGAGGAGGTCACCCCTATAGCTGAAACAACTCCATCAGCACGACATGCTCGACGTCGGGCGCCGAGTAGGGAAGGTTGGGGGCAATTCCCCTTCTGGGCTAACTCCACCGGCTCTAGTGGTGGAAGTCAACGCTGCTGTTCCAACTGGGAACAGCTTTGAACTGCTGAGGAGGGTACGTAAGAACTCTCCAACCGCTACATTGAAAAGATCTCCTCCGCCAGCGGAGAGAGTTCCGGAAACGAAGCAAGAACAGCCCCCTCAACGGCTGTCTTCAAAAATATACAAGGTTTGGCGGAGGGTTCAAGACTCCGTGATTGATCCAGACCACTCTCGTCAACAGAAAAAGGCGAAGGTGCAAAAAGAAAAGGACCGTCCTATTAAACAGCAGAGGACAACGATCACCAGGATGCCCACTGCAACGGCCCCCTCCACTTCAACGGCCCACAAAAGAAGAAGGCCGGAGAAAACCCCCGCGCTGGCGACAAATATCAGAGGTGGTGAACCGAAACGCCCTAAGTCAGGGGGCATTGTAGTTCATACCGTCTATATGGCGTCTGGTAAAGAGGACAGTCGCATATCTACGGGTCATCGACCGCTTACGCGATCAGTGACCAAGGCTCAGGAGAAACAGCAAAAGCTCCAGGAGATGATGACCGTGATGGCCGCACTCACTGGGCCAAAAGAAACCCCTGAAACGTCCTCGGATGAACGTCAGAAACAAGAAACTGACGCCGAATTCCTTCGTCGCATACTGGAGAAGAAGGATAAAGAGGCTGCGGAACAGGCAGCCAGCATAAAGAAAATGGCCTTCCTGTTCCAGGACATGGTGGGCATGATGATTCAACAAGATCCACCTGCTGAAGATCCCCCGATCATCCTTGAAGACGATAGGGGAGAAACGTTGAATCCTCCTCCAGCTCTCTCAACGGCCAAGGAGGAGGCAATCTCCAAAGCCGACCTGGACGAACATATAGCTCAGCAGATCCGGGTTCATCATGCGACTGAGGCAGCCGGTCAGATCGTCTAAACAGGACGACCATATCCGGGCTGGTATGATCAGATACAGTACCCGCCGAGCTATACAATACCTAAGTTCCGCATATATAAAGGGACAGGGAATCCGCATCAACATGTCGCTCAATTCAGGGCCTTATGCGGCAACACTGGAGGCGATGACAAATTGTTGCTTCGCCAATTCGTTGGCAGCTTAGCAGAAACAGCCTTTGAATGGTATTCGGAGCTACCTAATGACTCTGTCAAAACATTTACGGAGATGGAGCTACTGTCCACGCAAAGATTCGCGAGTGCTAGTGAACGCACCCCGATAACAGCACTGATAAATGCCAGGATAAGGCCAGGTGAAACGTGGGTCCAATACGCAAAACGATGGCGAAACCTATGGTCGAAATGCGAACAATGCATAGAGGAGGCACTTGCGGTAGGCATGTTCGTGGGTACCCTTGACCCTCAAGCGACCATCTCGCAATTCATGATGTTCTTCAGGCCGACCACCTTCCAGGCTTTGATCGACAAATTAGCCCAAATGGACCAGATGCGCCATGGACCGTCTCCTCCAAAACCTGATTCTCGAAACGAGAAAAGAAAAGGGAAAGCGATCGTCGTCGCCAATGCTCAACGACAGTCGAGCAACTCAAAGCCGGTCGTTCGCCAAGACAACGTGCGTCCACGCCCATCCCTCGAAGAGAGGCTAGGACGTCCTTACTCGTTTCATCAGAATAAAACGAGAAGACTGTTTGAGCTGGCAGTGCGTAACAGACTCATCAATCTGCCGGGTCCAAAGCGTCTATCGCAGCCAGGCGATCTTAATAATCCAAATTATTGCCCTTACCACCAAACGGTAAGTCACCCGATTGAGGATTGTTTCATCTTTAAGGGTTGGATCGAGGATCAGTACCTACAAGTCAAGTTCGCGCTGTCGGAAAACTGGAAGGTAAACCCACCACAGCCGCACTCTCCAAAGAAGACGGACACGCCGGGGCAACTTGTTCTTTCGTCGAGGATGAAAACGATGGAGAAAACTCATCAGATGAATCCGAAGACTACGTAGCGACTTGTCATGTGATTTCTCATTCACTGACGGATGATGAGGAGGCTCCTTGCGCTGAGAAATCAATGACGAACCCTGAGCCGGAGATTCTACAGCCATCAAATGAGTTGATCGATGTCTTCCTAAATGAAATTCGTCTGAAAGCAAAAGCCAATCAAGAGCGTGAAATGGCCATACTGGAAAGAGCCAAGGCATTCCCGTCAAATCAAAAGCCATACACTGCGGGTAAAAACAAATTCAAGACGAGGAAAAGGTTCGCCAAAGCTCTATCAGTAGGAATGAAGCCACCGCCCTCTGAAGAAAATACTCTCGCTGAGGTAGAAATGCACCATGACTTCTGTTTATATCATCAGAAGATCATACATCCTACCGAAGACTGCGAATCCTTTAACTGTCGGTGGCAAGGGTATGTCGCTCAAAAGCAACACTTTGACAGGACAAAATGTGAAGCTCGTAGACGCCGAAAAAATAAGATAGATGAGCGCAAAAGAGCCGCCGACGATTGTCATATAGCCGACTCCCAGGGATCATAAATTATCACCTTTGGAAGCGACTCTGACGAAGAAGCTACCCCCAACCCTTCTCTCAGGGAATCTATTTCAAAAATAAAGGAATTGAGGAGCCGCGAGAACGTTCAGCCGTGTAATCGCACGCTATTCGGAAAAAATCTCGACCCCTCAAACAACGGAGCGAACAAAAAGGATAAAGGAAAAGGAAAAACGGCCTTCATCGCCAGCGCTCAACAACAATTAAGTGACTCTAGACCAGTTGCTCGCCAAAGCAACAAGCGGCAACCCCTCCAGGAAAAGTTGAAACGTGCTTACTCGTTTCCGCAAGATAAAACAAGGGGCCTGTTCGAGCTGGCAGTGTGCGACAGACTCATCAATCTGCCGAGTCCAAAACGTCCGTTGCGGCCAGGCGATATAAATAATCCTAATTATTGCCCTTACCACCAAACAGTAGGTCACCTGATCGAGGACTGCTACGTCTTCAAAAACTGGGTTGAAGACCAATACCAACAGGGCGAGTTTGCGCTGTCTGAAAACTGGAAGGTGAGTCCGCCACAACCGCACGCTCCGAGAAAGATGGATACGCCAGGGGCATCATGCTCATTCATGGGGAAGGACCTATAGACTGAGAAGTCAATAAACTAGATATTCGCCTCGAATACGGCGACACCGGACCGAGATGTCCTTAAACTAATGATGGACCGCAATGTCCTAAAACTTGCAAATGACCGAAATGTCTTTAAAATACTACCGCAGCATCCTCAGGCTGACGAGAATATAAAAAAAAATATAAAAAAAATAATAAACGGTATGTCCATAAGCAAAATGAGCACGGATGAAAACCCGAAGGGGCTCCGTGAGTAAAAACAACAGGGCTACCGGCGAGTGTTTGTGAAAACCTGAAAGGGCACAACCTCGTTTTAAAAAAAATAAAAAAAGAAGAAAATAAAAAGAATAAAAAAAACGGTATGTCCATAAGCAAAATGGGCACGGATGAAAACCCGAAAGGGCTCCGTGAGTAAAAACAGCAGGGCTACCGGCGAGTGTTTGTGAAAACCCGAAAGGGCGCAACCTCATTAAAAGACACTTATAGGGTCCTCTCGACCTTGTAAGGAGAAACCACCCGCGTGAGATCCTTACGACTCACAAGGGAGCAACACACTTAGGGATCCATACGATTCCTAAGGAGAAAATACACTTGCGAGATCCTCACGGCTCGTAAGGAGAACTCTCTAATGGGACCCTCACGGCTCATAAGATTTGAAAGTTTTAAGTTACAGATACCTAAACCTGTGCTTAAGCAACCCCCACAACCTTCGATATTGCCCTACAAGTGGCTTAATACTGACCCTTGTATACAATCCACGGACGCGAATAAACAGTTCCCTAATCAAGTCCCATCCGAGACTAGGGATATGTTCGCTTGGTAAACAACCCTTGTAAATCCTCTCGATTTATGAGGAGAAAACCCTCCTGTAGGATCCTTACGACTTACAGAGGCACAAATACTTAGGAATCCTCACGATTCCTAAGAAGAAAATACACCTACAAGATCCTTACGACTTGTAGGGAGAAATACCTTTGTGAGACCCCTACGGCGCATGAAGTCAAAAGCCTTAGTCAACAGGACCCTAACCCTGTTCGCTAAGCCACGCTTGTTCAACATCGACAGCAGCAAATGATGATTCGCTCCTGGCAATATTCCAGTTGTAGCGATGCTGATGCCTAAATCGGTATCAAATTCCTAGTCCTTTCATGGCAAATGATGATTCACTCCTGGCAATATTCCAGTTGTAGCGATGCTGATGCTGAAATTGGTGTCAGATTCCAAGTTCCACACTCGCGATAAAAAATCAGCGAGCCACACATGCATATGAAATAGCCGAAATGATGGGGCAACTCGCAATAAAAAGCAGCGAGTAAAAATAAAATAAATAGCCGAAATGATTGGGCAACTCGCAATAAAAAGCAGCGAGTTAAAATAAAAATAAATAGCCGAAATGATTGGGCAACTCGCAATAAAAAACAGCGAGTAAAAATAAAATAAATAGCCGAAATGATTGGGCAACTCGCAATAAAAAGCAGTGAGTAAAAATAAAGTAAACAGCCGAAATGATTGGGCACCGCGAAAAATAGCCGAAATGATTGGGCAATCGCGACCTTCGCGATATAAAAGCTGAAATGATAGAGCATCGCGGAAAGAACTAAAATAAAAAATATATATATATATATATATATATATATATATATATATATATATATATATATATATGTAACGAAATTCATGCCCTACAGACGATAGCACAGCAATCCCTGTATACAATCCAGGGGCACAAACAAAGAGGGAACCGTACCTTCCCGACAGGCTCCGCCAAAAAGTGAAGCCAAGTCTCGACGGTTCAACAACAACCTAGAGACAACCGTGACATTCGCCTCGATACAGCAGACGCAATGTCAACAATAACGTTCTTCCTCCAGCAAGGATCAGGCGCAACAATCAAACAAACGGAGTCACGACAAAATTCCAGCTCCATCTCGACGTTCGTTTCGATACAGTAGACGAAATGTCAACCCCAGCGTTCTTCCTCCAACAGGATTTGGACACACCAAAGCAAACGAAGCGAAGGCCACATTCCTAGCTTCAACGTCCTGACGGTAACTCATATAAAACCTGAAAGATAATCGGAGATCATCTCGCACCAGCACAGAGTGGTCACCACCTTGACGTTCGTCTCGATACAGCAGACGAAATGTCAACCCCAGCGTTCTTCCCCCAACAGGATTTGGACACACCAAAGCAAACGAAGAGAAGGCCATATTCCTAGCTTCAACGTCTTGACGGTAACTCATATAAAACCGGAAAGACAATCGGAGATCATCTCGCACCAGCACAAAATGGTCACCACCTCGACGTCCGTCTCGATACAGCATGCGAGATGTCACCTCAATGTTCGTCTCGACACAGCAGACGCAACGTCATTAAACGAATGGAGCCACGGCAAAATCCCTAGTTCCAAACCTCGGCGGTTCACCAGCAACCTAGAGACAACCTCGACGTCCGTCTCGATACAGTAGACGAGATATCACCTCAACGTTCGTCTCGACACAGCAGACGCAACGTCAACAAGCAAACGGAGCCACGGCAAAATCCCTAGTTCCCACCGCAACATTCGTCTCGATACAGCAGACGCAATGCCAGCAAACGAAGCAAAGGCCAAATTCCTAGCTTCAGGGTCTTGACGGCAACTCACATAAAACCTGAAAGACTATCGGAGATCATCCCACACCAGCGCGGGAGTGGTTATGACTCATCGGGGCTCGCCAAAATGAGCCTAACCTCAAGTAAAAAGCGGCATGTCAAATTCTTAACGATTGCTCTTCCGACGGTCAAACTGCCTAGGAAGATTGCTTGAAGACGTCTTGTCCAGCCTCCGAAGGGATCAGAGACACGGCAGTCTGTTAGTTATATGTATGCCCTAGAGGCCATTACTGTACATTGGATGTATATTGTAGTGGATGCTGGGACATATATAGGGAGGACTTTCTTGCTCGACATGATAGTATGCTATCTGGTTACTCTTTACCTTAACGTGTACATTGATTGTCTCTCTGTTACATGTTGGTAAAGCCCTTAGGATGTGTACTTGACTACCTGGACTGTGATGCGGATCATACTAGTGGGGACATGGTAGTCTATAAGTACATCCTTCAAAGTCCCTAGTCGTGGGTGTATCGAGACGGGGCATCGATATACCAGAGTAGACTAGCGTATACCTTCTCGACCCATACAGATGGGCGATGGATGATCCCATATCCATTGGTGTTTGACATCAGAGATGATATACGGGTGCTCAGTGGAGACTGGGTGCACTGGACGGACTCGCCGAGAACTCCCAGATAGTATTATACCTTACGTCAGATGGCAGTTCTCTGGTGACACTGGTACAGAGTAGTCTGTTGACCCGAGATCGTCATAGAGTCTTGTGTGGTTCCCACTGTGCTTTGATTTCCATCTTACCACGTCCAAGAGGGCGTGCAAAACGGTGGTTTTTGGGTACAGTCCCGAGTCACATGGAGGCAATGAGCGATAGGAGGGGATTCGTCTCTCCCGGTATGGGGGGTTGATGTTGCGCTGTGTTCGATTGGCTATAACCGGAAATCCCTGGCCAGAGTTGCTGAGATTTACTGGTAAGTGTTATCTGTAGTTTCTCGAACTGTTATAGACCTCATATCGACACGACTTATCGAGCTATTGGGGTCTGACGTTTACCACCCCTAGGCGAGATATGCGACATATCAGACGACGAGACCGGACTGTACGGTAAGTGTTACTGGTTAGATTCACAGGAGTGTGAGCGGGCTTGCTCGTCGATCTTCTGATCGCTCAATACCCGGGTGGCCGTTACGTTTAGCAGACCGCTTGCGGCTTGTGGGTGTTTGATATGATCATCACCTGCTGCCGGCGTATTGACGAGTCTTTAGAGTTCCACACAGAGGTTTCCTGGCTCAAGCGAAACGAAATAGGAGCACATATGAGATATGTGCGGGACCGAGAATAATACCAGTATGTGATACTGTATTCGATTCTCGCGATTTGTGACATTGATCGGTTATATGCGATGTAGCCGGGTTATCGGATCAAGTGTTGATTCGATAAGTTGTTACTGTTGATATTAGTCGGTTATATACGATATGACCGGATCATTAAATCAAGTGTTGATTTAATGATTTAATGCATAATTATATATTTAATATATTACTTTGCATTAACTAGTATCGGTTCACTTTAAAAGGATTTTCTCATTTGATTGTATCATATTTGATGATACATGATTGCTAGGGTTTGTGTAAAGAATTAAACCTTGGTTAAATAAATGGTTAGGGTTTTTATTTGATTATTCATTCATTTATCTATTTATTTTTGGATTAAAAGAAATGAGAAATGAAAAGATAATGGTTGCTTTCATTCATGATGCTTCTTGAAGCTTTATGCAACTTTGACCAAAGTGACCATTTTGTCTTCATTTCCAAAACCCTAACCATTCTTCTAACCTTAGTTAATTCTCTACATCTAACCATGGTTTAAATTATGATAAGAATGATTTTTATTATACTTTTGAAAAACTAATCATAATATTGATCTTCTTCTTCTTCTTCTCCTTCAAGAAGAAAATCAAGTTTCCATCAATGGTGATTGATGAAAAAGAGTGAGAAATCCAAATCTAAAGTGAACCCACCTCCTATTTCTACATCCTCTACCTCTTGCCAAGTAGTATAGGGTGTTTCCTTCACAAGTTTTCATGGCTTGGTGAAGGTGGAGCTTGATCTTATGATGTCTCGATGTAGATCATCTTCGGCATCGTTGTCGATGACCTAGCCCGCTTTTTCTCCGATGAAGCCGACGCTAGAGCCCGAGATCCGATGATCGCAGCGAGGAGACCTCATCACGGAGCTATGGAGGTGGAGCACCGGATCTACAAAGGTTGTATTTTCGATAACTCATAGTTAAGTTGTTAACTTGTTATCGGTTTCGCCTAAAATTCTAGTTAACGATCTAGTCTAGGGTTTCTCGGCACCTCCAACTTTGAAATTGGCATGGTTGATGTCTTGTGAGACCTCCTTAGTATGCCTAGGAACCGTACAGTGGTATCAGAGCCTAGCTAGAGCCTTAGGCGATGCGTAGACGAAGTTTGAAACCTGATCGAACCCGAAACCCTAAAATTTCTTGCTCTCTGGACTTTTTCTGAAAAAGTGGTTTTTTTCCAGATTAAAAATTCTTAAAAAATTCAGCAGGAAAAACTAAGAATTACGATGCAAAATTTTTCGAGTGACGATGCTACAGTGCGGCGGAACCGCGGCATAATCTTGGCTTATGCGGCGGTTCCACGGCCAATAAATGTGATCACTGTTTAATTTTTGCACAGTAATTCATGTTTTCAGGTGTTGAGTTTTCTGGGAATTTTTAATATTTATTCAAGAGTTGAATTTTCTGGGGTTGTTTTGGGGATTCGATGATTCGATCGGATTATCTGATTTTGTCTATGTGGCCTCCGGATATTTTTTGAATATGTTAAAAAGTTCGACCGGATATAAATACCCAATTTTTCCCCTGTCGGGAAATTTCCAAGTGTTGGATTTTTCTGTAGTTTAACGACGTTCTAAGTAGTGCAAGTAACGCGATGGTCCCTCTAGAAGACAACAAACCTTAACTCGATTATGTGACCGTCTTGAACTGCCCTTTGAACCTTCGGGTTTGGGGCAGTACGGCGTGCCACATGTGAGGCGTTGGCTTGACCCTTCTACGGCTGGACCGTCGGTACTGAGGCATGAACTGGATGTTTTTAAACTTGTTTCATGTTTTGAGCTGTATCGGGAAAACTTGGGTGTTCGATTGTTCGATCGGAAAGTTTAACATTTTCTATTTATCTGGAATGGGATACAATAATTGGAATTCACAAGTAGTTATGAGATAACTGAATAAATGTTATAAATATAGCAGTTTAGTCTCACTTGATCGGTTGCCACGGAATTTTGATGTGATCAAAAGTCCGCGCAATCACGTAGCGTACGCGGATACTCGCCGGGTAAACTTAATAGACAGCCTCGCTCCATAGCCCCGACCAAGTGACTGTAGGAGAACCCTGTCGCCGAAAGCATCCGTTCGGGTGCTCGCGGCAGCGGTGTTCCGCCTTGGTGCACTTCGTCGACGGTATCGGGGGTGCGGCCGCTTACTAAAGTTTGCGACGAGCATTCGATCAGGATGTCGGGAATCTTGTTGAATTGCCCGACTTGATATTGAAAAGTGTTTTCGATTTTGAGACTAAAATGCGGGGTTTATAATTGTTAGGCATGCGATGTCTAAGGAATTCATTTGATTAGGCATGCGATGTCTAAAGAGGTTGCGGATTCCAACTGTTGTAGTTTTACACTTTCTTTTCTGCGACCGTAAGTGTAATATGTGATATCGCCGGTTTCGTTGCTATATGTCAACGACAATTGGGATACGCATGTTTACTTACGTTGATGACATGTGATGTTATGTGTTGCTAGATATGTTATATTGGATCGTCGTGTTTGAATAGCCGGGTTTTTTTTATGTGAGATGAGTGTTTTTCATTTTCATTCATGTAAAAAACTTGTATGTAATATTCTTTTATTGGGGCACTTCCAGGTTGCGGAAGCTGTCACCCTTTGTATATTATTTACTTTTCCGCACTAGGATAGACCCAAGGAGGGGAGCACAAGTAACCGGGTTCTGGAGTCCAGTGGGAGACCAACTCGAGGAGTCGAGTCCGGGTCTCCTAACTCTAGAATTGGTAGTGTTGCTTGCCGCTCTCGTAGGGGTCTAGGGGTGTGGGTTTGGCTATTCATCGCGACCGTGGAATCCGTGTTTTATATTGGCTCGTATTGAAAACACGGACGTCCTAGTATATCCAATATTTCATATGATTCTTCTGCTGCGATATCTGTGATGTGATCATGTGATATGTTCTGTGATGGATACTTTATATAGTATATATATGATATATTATATAGGCGTTACTTATGTTTTACACCCGCACTAGCCCTGCCCCGCTCTGTCGTTAGTTACCTAACCTAACGGTGCACGAGGGGACATCGAGGCGAATGCGGATGGCATAAGTGTACGTCGTATTTATCTGTGATGTTTAGGTATTTAAATGATGGGACTTCATTAATGAGATTAATGAAATAAAAGAAACCTAAGATATTGTAGAATCGAATTTCAAAAATAAAACAGGTAGCTACAGTTCTTGCTTTGCACAGCGGTATATATGATATATCCTGCACCTTATTCGATGAGGAAAGGACTGAGATCTCTTCACCGGGAGTGACTCCTTTAGCAATAACTGGCAGATGCTACACACTCGGTTTGTCTTTTGATTGCTTTTAAGAGTTTTTGCTTTGCACAGTGATATATATGATATATCCCGCACCTTATTCGATGAGTAAAGGACCGACGATCCCTTCACCGGGAGTGACTCCTTTAGCAAAACTAGAAAAGCCTCAAAAGCACTCCATTTTTAAAATCATTTGATTCTACAACGATATCAAGTTCATTAAGCAATAGGTTTTCAGAAAAACCTGTCGTAGCCCTCCGTCATTTCAGATAAGTACTAGTTAGTATTCGTGCTACGTTTGTTGACTATGTTAAGGCGTAGTGTGCGGTAGCTAATTAGTGCTTATCTGCATAAGCATATGATGCGATTGGATTAGGGTAGTCGTGCGACTTTGTTGACTATGTTAAGGGTCGTGCGGATCGGTTTAATTCAATCAAGAAATGACGGGTTGAACTTGACTAGCACTTATGATTTGTTGACTATGTTAAGGTCATATAGCTGCTAGGGGCAAAATATTATCGGGAATTTCAAGTGTTGAAATTTGCAATGAGATTGCATACCTTCTATGAGATAGTTGGATCCCGATACCCGCTGCGAGTAATTGTTACTTCTGAGAGAGTTTTACACATTACAATTAGCCGATCAAGTAGGTGTCTAGAAAGGTGTTAACGAGGTTACGCCTCTGGGAAAACGAGGTTTACATTAATTAGGTTCGTGCGAAAGCACGGGGGACCTCCCTCAAAGTACCGACACTGGCCTGGCTGAAAGATTGGCAAACTTGTAGCGTGTAATTAATCCCGGCTAGTCTTTCCTTTTAGGGTTTGAAGGAAGATTTGATAAAAAGCAGTGGGAGCCATCCTGATTAGATAAAATAATAACCAATCTATTCTTGCTAGAGCGCACGCTGAGTGTTTTCTTCTCTCTCTCTCCAGGTAGCGACCATATCACGCCTTAATCAAGATAATAATATGGATGTATTGACCGAACCCGCTTGTTATACTGAGCTGGGGAACATTGGTCCCGCTCCAACTTATAATTGTTATAAGACAGAGCAGGAAATTGGGGATTACCAGAATTCCCGTGCCGCCCAAACGAAGTAAGTGTATGCTGATGCATCATCTTCGGGTGTGTTCATTATATAGAACTGTTTCTCAGTATCCTTTACGTCCTGGGTATATGATACCGGATCAGGATCCCGCATATGTAATATGTTACATGGGCTACAGATAGGTAGAGAACTGAGAACGGGTGATAAGTTTCATGAGGCAGAAAACGGGGCAAGTGTTGCAGCCAAGTCTGTTGGTCACTGTCACCCTGTATTACAAATACATTGATTCTGAACGAATGTTATTAGATACCGAACCTGATATACAAAATCATATCGGTCTCTTTATTAGTAAAGAAAGGATATAATTTTGTATTGTTGGATAATGTTTTGAACATTTCCTATATCAAAAGTTGATCGGTTCACGCACGTTATCTAAAAGCATTGATGTTCTAAATCAAACTACAGTTCTTTAGTATACTGAACACATAAAAGAGGAACAGTTCAGAAATGAACGAATCCTTCTTGAGGCAGTGTAGACTAGGTCATATCAATGCGACCCGACTAGCTAAGTTGCACATAGATGCATATTTAAATCTGTTTGAATTTACATCTTATAAAACTTGCCTGTCATGTCACAAAGATACGATGACCATAGCTCTGTTTACAGGAAACAGAGAAAGAGTTAGTAGACTCTTGGGATTGATACATGATGATGTATGTAAGATCCCATGTCTATATATGCCAAGACCGGTTCTTTATACTTCATTACATTCTCTGATCATCTTTCGAGATTCAGACCTATGTTCCTGCTGAAACACAAGTCCGAACCTTTTGAGATATTCACAGAATATAAGTTAGAAGTAGAGAACCAAAATACGGGTATAAGTATTATGTCCTATGATGAGATCAAGGAGGAGAATACTTGAGCACGAAATTCTTGGACTTTTCTAAAGGAGAATGAGATTCTCTCTCAGCATTACTCCTCCGTATACACCATAGCACGATGGTATATCGGGGCGGAGCGATCACACCCTATATGATAAGGTGTGCTCTATGATGAGTACTACCGAGTTACCTATTTCCTTTTTGGGAGTTATGCACTTGAGAAGATGCATACCTATTGAATAGGGTTCGAATCAAATCAGTTACCTACCACTTCATATGTGATATGGAAAGGGAAGAGCCCATGTCTTAAGCTAGTTAAGATTTGGGGTTGTCCGGCCTATGTCTAAAAGCAAAATCCGGACAAGCTCGAGGCAAGGTCTGTTATGTAGAACTGGAAATGTTCCAGCTATACAAATTGCAGCTGATGATTTGATAAAACCAAAGGATTCAATAGTTACCAACGAACCTCAGCCTCTCCGCCGATCTAGTAGGGTTTCTCACCCACCTGAGAGATACTTCTGTTTCTCTATGACAGTGGGAGCGAGAATTGCATCATGAGATGATGACCCAACTAGTTTCGAGCTGGCCATCAGGAGTGGGACTCTGTAAGAATGGCTGGATGCTTAGCGATCTGAGATGGAATCCATGTACACCAACAAAGTATGGACTTTGGTTGCTATATCTGAAGGGTTAAATCCCCATCAGGAGCAAGTATATCTTGAGAAGATTACTTGGTGTAGATGGAAAAGTTGAGACTTTCAAAGCTAGACTTGTTAAAGCCTTTCGTCATCGACCAGGCGTGGATAATGATGAAACCTTTTCAAGTAGCTATGCTTAAGTCCATCCAGATCCTACTTGCCACGGCTACATACCATGACTACGATATCTGGCGGTTGGGTGCCATAACTGCTTTTCTAAAATGATGTTTTAGAAGAGAACGTCTATAAGTACACAGCCAGAGGGCTTCGTAGACAGTGGGAGCAGCGGAAACGTGTACAAGATGCTTTATAAGATAGAGCAGGCATCGCGGAGTTGGAACATCTGTTTTGATGTGTTAGTCAAAGAGTTTGACATCATCAAAATGGTAGATGAACCTTGTATAAACAAAAAGGTAGTAGGGAGGATGGTAGCGATCCTCGTAGAGTACGTGGATGACATACTCTTGATAAGAAAGAAGTTTCCTATGCTACGCTCGGTCAATCTCCGCTTATCACAATGATTCTCCATATAGGATCAAAATGATACCTCCTAAATCCTGAGTTTTGGATGTATGAGATAGATCTAATTGGATGTTAGGATTCTCACTAGTTATAGTGAGATGGTATCAATCGATCCTAGGGAGAATCACTGGAAAGGTTCCAGGGTGATAAAGACGACTGAATGTCAGTCACAGGCATTGTCTTTACCCTCAGTAAAGGGACGGTATGTTGGAAGAGTTCCAAGCTAAATACCTTGGCATACTAGACGATAAAGGCAGGATACATCGCTACTTAAAATGCTACCAAAGAGGCTGTTTGGGTGGATAGTGGTTCATGAGATGAACTACGTTCCTACCATTGTGAGACAATGGAGTTGTGGCTTATGCCAAGGAACGCAGGTCCCATCAGTGATCCAGACAAATTCTAAGGCAGTATCACCTAATAATGGAGATGGTTGATCTCCAGGGGATCAAGGTCAGGAGAGCAGACTCAGAGGACAACACGGCGGATCCACTCACAAAGGCCTTTTCCCAGAGAGAGACCATTATGAGATGGTTGAGTATGAGATACTACAACCACTGCTATCAGATGGCCCTAGTGCAAGTGGGAGATTGTTAGTTTTATGTATGCCCTAGAGGCCATTACTGTACATTGGATGTATATTGTAGTGGATGCTGGGACATATATAGGGAGGACTTTCTTGCTCGACATGATAGTATGCTATCTGGTTACTCTTTACCTTAACGTGTACATTGATTGTCTCTCTGTTACATGTTGGTAAAGCCCTTAGGATGTGTACTTGACTACCTGGACTGTGATGCGGATCATACTAGTGGGGACATGGTAGTCTATAAGTACATCCTTCAAAGTCCCTAGTCGTGGGTGTATCGAGACGGGGCATCGATATACCAGAGTAGACTAGCGTATACCTTCTCGACCCATACAGATGGGCGATGGATGATCCCATATCCATTGGTGTTTGACATCAGAGATGATATACGGGTGCTCAGTGGAGACTGGGTACACTGGACGGACTCGCCGAGAACTCCCAGATGGTATTATACCTTACGTCAGATGGCAGTTCTCTGGTGACACTGGTACAGAGTAGTCTGTTGACCCGAGATCGTCATAGAGTCTTGTGTGGTTCCCACTGTGCTTTGATTTCCATCTTACCACGTCCAAGAGGGCGTGCAAAACGGTAGTTTTTGGGTACAGTCCCGAGTCACATGGAGGCAATGAGCGATAGGAGGGGATTCGTCTCTCCCGGTATAGGGGGTTGATGTTGCGCTGTGTTCGATTGGCTATAACCGGAAATCCCTGGCCAGAGTTGCTGAGATTTACTGGTAAGTGTTATCTGTAGTTTCTCGAACTGTTATAGACCTCATATCGACACGACTTATCGAGCTATTGGGGTCTGACGTTTACCACCCCTAGGCGAGATATGCGACATATCAGACGACGAGACCGGACTGTACGGTAAGTGTTACTGGTTAGATTCACAGGAGTGTGAGCGGGCTTGCTCGTCGATCTTCTGATCGCTCAATACCCGGGTGGCCGTTACGTTTAGCAGACCGCTTGCGGCTTGTGGGTGTTTGATATGATCATCACCTGCTGCCGGCGTATTGACGAGTCTTTGGAGTCCTGCACAGAGGTTTCCTGGCTCAAGCGAAACGAAATAGGAGCACATATGAGATATGTGCGGGACCGAGAATAATACCAGTATGTGATACTGTATTCGATTCTCACGATTTGTGACATTGATCGGTTATATGCGATGTAGCCGGGTTATCGGATCAAGTGTTGATTCGATAAGTTGTTACTGTTGATATTAGTCGGTTATATGCGATATGACCGGATCATTAAATCAAGTGTTGATTTAATGATTTAATGCATAATTATATATTTAATATATTACTTTGCATTAACTAGTATCGGTTCACTTTAAAAGGATTTTCTCATTTGATTGTATCATATTTGATGATACATGATTGCTAGGGTTTATGTAAAGAATTAAACCTTGGTTAAATAAATGGTTATGGTTTTTATTTGATTATTCATTCATTTATCTATTTATTTTTGGATTAAAAGAAATGAGAAATGAAAAGATAATGGTTGCTTTCATTCATGATGCTTCTTGAAGCTTCATGCAACTTTGACCAAAGTGACCATTTTGTCTTCATTTCCAAAACCCTAACCATTCTTCTAACCTTAGTTAATTCTCTACATCTAACCATGGTTTAAATTATGATAAGAATGATTTTTATTATACTTTTGAAAAACTAATCATAATATTGATCTTCTTCTTCTTCTTCTCCTTCAAGAAGAAAATCAAGTTTCCATCAATGGTGATTGATGAAAAAGAGTGAGAAATCCAAATCTAAAGTGAACCCACCTCCTATTTCTACATCCTCTACCTCTTGCCAAGTAGTATAGGGTGTTTCCTTCACAAGTTTTCATGGCTTGGTGAAGGTGGAGCTTGATCTTGTGATGCCTCGACGTAGATCATCTTCGGCATCGTCGTCGATGACCTAGCCCGCTTTTTCTCCGATGAAGCCGACGCTAGAGCCCGGGATCCGATGATCGCAGCGAGGAGACATCATCACGGAGCTATGGAGGTGGAGCACCGGATCTACAAAGGTTGTATTTTCGATAACTCATAGTTAAGTTGTTAACTTGTTATCGGTTTCGCCTAAAATTCTAGTTAACGATCTAGTCTAGGGTTTCTCGGCACCTCCAACTTTGAAATTGGCATGGTTGATGCCTTGTGAGACCTCCTTAGTGTGCCTAGGAACCCTACAAGTCGCAGGGCTACTCGAACAGCACGATTGCCTATCGAGGACTATATCAGCTTATGCGACGTTACGATGGCCAAAACCCTAAGTACCACCAACCTTAACGGGCTTCTATCGTAAAAAGCAGAGGTTAAATGCGACGTTAAGATGTTCTTACGAGAAACGCTCGATTCGTCTCGACTTGCGAAAAAATTGTTGAGGCGGCTCGACTCGTGAGATAAAGCCTTAGGCAGTGGGCATAAAAGAAGCCTGTTTCCTATGCACTGGGACCCCGCAAGTTGGCCCAAAACGGTCTCTTGCATACCATCCACGGGTTTCACTCTCCAACATCGAACTTCGACAAGGAGGGAAATAACCGCTTACAAGTCCTCTCGACTCGTAAGAGGGAAAGATTCTCTTATAGGATCTTTACGACTTATAAGAGAAAACCACACTTAGGAATCCTCACGATTCCTAAGGAGAAACACCGACCTACGAGATCCTCTCGATCCGTAGGGAGAAAAAAATCTCTACGAGACCCCCACGGCTCATAGAGTTGAAAAGTCTTAGGCAGCAGATCTGAACCTGCGGCCTAAGCCCTCGCTATCTCGTGAAGAAATCAAGAAGCTTACTCTATTACCTGCTAATTGTGACGACATGCTGATAATAAGGGAAAGAAGAAAGCAACAGAAAGAGTATCCGATTTACATTCGATCAAGCGTTCGAGACACATTCAGTCATGCATAAGCAAAAGACTCAGAACAAAAGATAAGAAGGGCTAGAAAAAACAAAAATTTCCATTAATATTGCTAGAAATTCTTACAATCATAAAAGCAATAAACGAAAAACATTATTACAAGGGAATAACCTCGAACCCAGGACACGTATTGAGGAACTCGAAAGCGACCCTATCTATGACTTTCCAAGCCTCGCGGACCATCCTAGTGTGCTTTCTTTCGCGAGCACAAGCGTCAGGATCCCCCCTGATGTCTTCCACCCTCCGATAAGCAGCGAGTATGGCAGACTGTTGAAAGACCTCGTGCAAGAGATCGATAAGACTGTCTTGCCGTCTCTTTGAGATAAAGTTCAACAGGTACACCGAGTGCACCTTATCCTCAGCGGCATCCAGCGCCCTAAGCGGCACACCGGAACAGAACAGGGGAAGCGCTTCCCAGATGGCTCCCACAATAAGCTTAAGAAGGGAGGAACGCCGGGGAAGCAGGGGACCGTTGTATGCGTCGAAGCGGCTCATGATTTCAGCACACTCCGCGTTTGTGAACTCTCGATTTTGAGAGCGGCCAAGTCGGCGTATGTCCCCGTAAGAGATGATCTCATTAAAAGCATACATATGGGCGTCCATTGTTTCTGTGAAAGAGAATCAACAAAATTGTCAGAAAGACTGATTAAGAAAAGCAATATAATGTACCGAGGAATAAAATGCCATCTTTAAACTCCAAGATCAATGAAAAACTCCTAAGAGTTCTTTTGTATGATTTGGAAGGAGCAAAGCTCCACTAATGAAATGAGAAAATACAAGAAAAACCTTTTATAGAGCAAAGCTCTATTAATGGAACCTTAACAGGGTTTTCCTGAGTTCTCTTTGGACCCCTTTTAGAGCAAAGCTCTGCTAAGTGAAACCCTAAATGGGTTTTCTTTAGATCAGGGATCTACGGAGAGCAAGGCTCTGTCAATGAAAATTAATTTAATTTAATTTAATTTAATTCTAATTTAAATTTGCACCTAAAAAGTTTTAAAGAGTTTAACTTTTGGAGTTCTTGAAAATAAAGAGCAGAGCTCTGAGTTCTGAAAGTAAAATTTTAAAGATGAAAATCATCTAAAGGACCAAAGGTCCTATTTATAGGCATCAAATGCCCTTTCAACTTCCAAAAGTTGTCACAACGGTTGGAATTCTGTCACCGTTGCGCTCACGTTTTGGAACCACGTAAGCGCAACGGTGGGGGGCATTTGTTCACCCCAATCAGAGCAAAGCTATGTTCAAATTCCAAGGTGGGAAAAGAAGCAATACTTCTGTTTTTCTCCAATCAGAGCAAAGCTCTGTCTTGAAAATTAAAGTGAAAAATTGAAATTAAAATAAATGAAGCAACGCTTCAGATTCCTTGCGCTGCGCGCAACGCGCCACGTATCAAAATCAGACACGTCAGTGCAAGGAGCGCAGCGCCCAAGGCAGCGCACCCAATCAGAGCAAGGCTCTGTTTAAAATTCAAACTTAAATTAAAGAAGCAACGCTTCAGCTGACCTGCGCTCTGCGCTGCGCGCCACGTGGCAGCGCAGTTGCGCTAGCGCAGTGGCGCTGCGTTCTGCGCTGCGCGCCACGTGGCAGCGCAGTGGCGCTGCGCGCAGCGTGTCAAGCACAGGTGCACTTGCGCCAAACAGAAAAAAATTCTGAAAGATTTCTCTGATCTTATCAAAACAATAAGATCCTCTCTTGTAAAACAGGAGCCCTTGGATCAAAGATCCAACGATGGGGAAAATTCCCCAAATCACTCAGAGAAAGATCTCTTTAACAAATTTAACTAATTTATGGGCACTATAAAAAGGACCCTGAGCCTCAATTCAAAGGCATCAACATTTTCTAAAAAAAAAAGAGGAAGGGAAAGAGAACTCTGAAGAATTTCTCAAGAACAAAAATGTAAAAACCTTTAGAAAAAAAAGAGAAAGTTCTCTCATGAACAGATCATAGATCTAAAAACAAGATCAATGATCTTTAATAAAAAAAAATAATAATAAAATAGTGCTTTGCACTTTTATGAACCTTTGGTTCTTTGAGATAAGAAAAACAAGAAAAAAACTTATCTTTTCTTTGATCTAAATTAGATCAAGAAATCAAATTGTGCTTTGCACTTCGAAACTGCGCTGTTGCGCTCTTGAGAGAGCGCCACGTGTCAGCTACAGAACAACTTGCGCTACGCGCTCTTGAAATAGAGCTTTGCTCTCTGGAATTGGTGCACCTCACCAGAGCGCGCCACGTGTCAGCAGCGCAACAGCACAGCGCACTAGCGCAGCGCACTGCGCTGTTGCGCTTGCGCTCACCAGAGCATGACACGTGTCCTCACCACAAGCGCTTGCGCTCAGTGATTGGAGCAAAGCGCCTGACAAATGCAATGCATTTCTTTTACTGAAGGGCCAGGCCCAAATCAGAGAGGCCTAGTAGGCCGAATTAAATTGCAATACAATGAAAAGGGGCAGAGCCCAAACAATATTGATGCTCTGCATCATTTATAAAAAAGGCAGAGCCCAAATAAAAATTGAAAATGCAATAAACAGGGCAGAGCCCAAACAAGACTGATGCTCTGCATCATATATAAATGGGCACAGCCCTGACAAAATAAATAATGTTATGCATTATTAAACAGGAGCAGAGCCCCAATAAAGGCCTAACAGGCCAAATGCAAATAAAATGTTGAACATTTTCAACTGGACATAGCCCAATTTTGGCCGTAAGTCCTCAAATTAAATTGACTGAGCACAGCTGTTCTCTTAAATTAATTTATATCCGGTTCGAGGGTACATCTCCGAACTTCTCTGACACCCATCGTTGTAATCCTTCAACGACGTCAGAGAGGTGACGGGTCCCGACGACCACACATCAATATGGACTGCGGGGTCCTTAAACTCATGGACCGAAACGTCCTTAAACTAACATTGGACCGGAACGTCCTTAAACTAACGTTGGACCGAAACGTCCTTAAACTAATGATGGACCACTACGTCCTTAAACTGGCGATGGACCGAAACGTCCTTAAACTAATGTTGGACCGAAACGTCCTTAAACTAATAGCGGACCACCACGTCCCTAAACTGGAATATGGACCGCAACGTCCCTAAACTGGAGCATGGACCGCAACGTCCCTAAACTACCAATGGACCACTACGTCCCTAAACTGGAACAATAGAGCCTCCAAATGCTCTTTTGCCGGATCTAAACGATCCCGTTTAAGTTGATCTTAGCCCCCAAATACGGCTAACGTATCCTTAAACATTTAAAAGGACTATAAAACTCCAAATCAACATTGGTTCAAGGGTACATCTCTGAATTCCTCTGACATCTGCCGTTGTAATCCTTCAACGACGTTAGAGAGGTGACGAGTCCCGATGGCCAGATATTAAATGGATTATCACGTTAAGTTGATCTTAGTCTCAAACAGGACTATCGTATCCTTAACGAACGTTTAAGTTGATCTTAGCCGCAACGCGACTAATGCATCCTTAAACTAAAAACACCAAACTCAAATCTAAGTAAATACGGATTTGGACTAATCCACGTTCTACGGGCGACGGCATTACTCAGTCTCCGTATACAATCCACGGGCAACCACAAACAAAACAAACACACACGACACGAAGTGAAATTCTGGAGAAGGAGAAAGTTGTTACCGCGATGCGGTAGCGTAATTAACTGTAGGGGCTTGCGCCTGCAGGGAAGAGCGTCCCCACAATCAAAAACCCTTCAAGCGAGGGGGAATCTGACGAAGTCTGCTACATCGGCCGCATCCGTCTAAACCTCCGATACACGGTGCCATAAATCAACTTGGAATCTTCGGAGAGGTGGACGGATAAAACCAAATAACATCTGCCCCGAATCTCAGCGTCAGGATATCGCGGTCCTGTGCGCCGCCGTTCGGAGGGGAGCACCACCTTTGTTCGACATCGACAGAGGCAAATGATGATTCCCTCCTAGCAATATCCCAGTTGTAGCGGTGCTGATGCCAAAATCGGTGTCTAATTCCAAGCTTGCAGCAAAAAGCCAGCGAGCCACACATGCATACGAAATAGCCGAAATGATGGGGCAATTTGCAACAAAATCAACAAGTAAAAATGTATGCATACAAAAATAGCCGAAATGATTAGGCAACTCGCAATAAAAAGCAGCGGGTAAAAATAAAACAAATAGCCGAAATGATTGGGCAATCGCGACCTTCGCGATATAAAAGCTGAAATGATAGAGCATCGCGGAAAGAAATAAAAAAAATAAAATTTATGCCCTACAGGTGATATCACATCAATCCCTGTATACAATCCAGGGGCGCAAATAAAGAAGGAATCACACCTTCCCTCCCCAGGCTCCATCAGAAGAAGAAGCTAAACCTCAACGGTTCACAGATAGCCTGGAGATCATCTCAACATTCGTCTCATTACAACAGACGCAACATCAAGCAAAGTGGAATCGCGGCAATTCCCAGTTCCATGACTCGGCGGTGCGCAGATGACCGAGCGTCAAACCCCGACTCCGTGAAATACGGATAAAGTCAACCCTTCCTGGTCACGTGGAACACGGCCTATGTCAATCCTGACCCCGTGGGAAACGTCCAGAGCGGAGTCTGGTCCTCGCAGAACACGGCTATGACCCCGTGGGAAGCATCCAGAGAAAAATTCTTGATCACGTGGAACGCGGCTTATGTCAATCCTGACCCCGTGGAAAACGTCCAGAGCGGATCCTGGTCCTCGCAGAACATGGCTATGACCCCGTGGGAAGCATCCAGAGCGGAGCCTGGTCCTCGCAGAACACGGCTATGACCCCGTAGGAAGCATCCAGAGCAAAATTCTTGGTCATGTGGAACGCGGCTTATGTCAATCCTGACCCGTGGGAAACGTCCAGAGCGGATCCTGGTCCTCGCAGAATACGGCTATGACCCCGTGGGAAGTATCCAGAGCGGAGCCTGGTCCTCACAGAACACGGCTATGACCCCGTGGGAAGCATCCAGAGCAAAATTCCTGGTCACGTAAAACGCGGTTTATGTCAATCCTGACCTCGTGGGAAACTTCCAGAGCGGATCCTGGTCCTCCCAGAACACGGCTATGACCCTGTGGGAAGCATCCAGAGCGGAGCCTGGTCCTCGCAGAACACGGCTATGACCCCGTGGGAAGCATCCAGAGCAAAATTCCTAGTCACGTGGAACGCGGCTTATGTCAATCCTGACCCGTGGGAAACGTCCAGAGCGGATCCTGGTCCTCGCAGAATACAGCTATGACCCCGTAGGAAGCATCCGGAGCGGATCCTGTTCCTCGCAGAACATGGCTATGACCCCGTGGGAAGCATCCAGAGCAAAATTCCTGATCACGTGGAACACGGCTTATGTCAATCCTGACCCCATGAGAAACGTCTAAAGCGGATCCTGGTCCTCGCAGAACACGGCTATGACCCTGTGGGAAGCATCCAGAGCGGAGCCTGGTCCTCGCAGAACACGGCTATGACCCCGTCGGAAGCATCCAGAGCAAAATTCCTGGTCACGTGGAACGCGGCTTATGTCAATCCTGACCCCGTGGGAAACGTCCAGAGCGGATCCTCGTCCTCGCAGAACACGATTATGACCCCGTGGGAAGCATCCACAGCGGAGCCTAGTCCTCGCAGAACACGGCTATGACCCCGTGGGAAGCATCCAGAGCAAAATTCCTGTTCATGTGGAACGCGACTTATGTCAATCCTGACCCCGTGGGAAACATCCAGAGCGGAGCCTGGTCCTCGCAGAACACGGCTATAACCCCGTGGGAAGTATTCAGAGCAAATTCCTGGTCCCGTGGAACACGGTTAAAGTCAATCCTGACCCCGTGGGAAACGCCCAGAGCAACTTCTGACTCCGCAAAGTGCGGATAATGGCAACACCATCAATCACTTACAGGTCCTCTCAACCCGTAAGGAAGAAAACTCTCTTGTAAGATCCTTACGACTTACAAGAGAAAACGCGCTTAAGAATCCTCACGATTCCTAAGGAGAAAATACACCTACGAGATCCTCTCGATTCGTAGGCAGAAAAGTCTTCATGAGACCCTCACGGCTCATGAAATTGAAAAGTCTTAGGCAGCAGATCTGAACCTGCTTTCTAAGCCATCACTACCTCTCGAAGAATTCAAAACGGGATACTCTCTATCATCTGCAGGCTATGCTTACTAAAGTGACATACTGGTAACGAAGAAAAGAAGAAAGCAAAGAGATGACACAAGACATTACGAAAGAAATGTATCTTTTATTCATAAATTCAATTGGGTACATAATACATCTTATGAAAAAAAAGAAAAAAATGGATATATTTTATTCAAAATTACAAACGATACAAAACCAATTATTGAGAGGGAAGCGCTTTCAATAAACCAATCAGCCGCTCGCGCACTTCCCTCAGCCCCTTGTCTTGGTCAGCTACCGTGACCAACTCCGCTTCAACCTGAGCCCGTTGCTGCAAATAAGATGAAAGTTGCTCATCTATGACCCGCTGAGCTGCCCCACGACTTTGTGCATCCCGCTCGATGAGGTCGAGCTTCTGCCTCAGCGTTAGCCCGTTGGAAATACATCGTAGAAGGCTTTCGAAGATAGCTTTCAATTGTGCAGCGTTTGCATCAACTTGAGCATGCAATCGAGCAGATTCGCTTGAAGCCTCTTCGCGCTCCTTACGCTTCAGAGCCGCTTCCTGTTCAAGATGGCGGAAGTAAGGAGTGCTCTCCTCCACCCATGCAGCCCGCTGGGAGTTCACAGCCAAGACCTCGGGGGCATGACGTCTAAACTCAAGCTCATACAGACAGGCCTTGATTTTCCTGCAATGATTAACCCAGGACTCCACGACGCCTTCATTATGAAAGTGTACGAGCGTCGCCAGCATGGGATTAACCTCAGCAACGAAATCTGCAGCAAGGGCAGGAGTCTCCGCATCAAGCTCCTCGAGATGATCGGTCAACGTGCACATGCTATTCACAGCACCTTTGGAGGAGGGGCGTCGAGAGAAGGGGCCTGCGGGCATTATGACTTGAGACTCAAACGGAGCTAAAGTCGGTGTCACAGCTACAAAGCAAACCACAGTTAGATAACGGTTCAAGAAATAAAGGAAGTTCATGAACAACGGAGTTTACTATACGGGCTGCAGCAAGTGGCAAGACCGGGGATACTGGTGGTGCAGCTACTCTTTCGTCTCCTCCCTCGATCTGTAGGGCTGCAATTAAAAACAAAGAAGAATTAGAAACGATTTGACTACCCATCAAAGAAAAGAAGAGACGTTAGCTAAAGGCTGCACTCACCAGCTCCGCTAGAAGAGCCAATCTCTGACTGAAAGGAGAAGTGTGGGTGTAGCACCTGATACAGGTGATAAAAAAGGACTCCTGCAAGGATGTAGTAGTACAATGTCAGTACATGAAATATACTGCCTGCAATGAAACTGATGAGTCACAAATCCGCACCTTCCAGCATTTGAGAGGGTACGAGAGAAGGCAAAAGGGCGGTCACCGTCAAAGCGGCAACTGGTAGCGCTTCCTCGGGTGGCACAACCTCAACGCCCACCGCAGCTGCATTCGAAACAAAAGTACTGTCAGAAAAGGTCGAAAAGGGATTACAGAATAAAATAGAAAGCAATAACCTGAAATTTACCCGGTAAGTCGCTGATCGAGACTGCAACAAGAGCATCACTGGATGTAGCGACTGCCTCACCCTCCTCTAACAACATGGTCTCGCTTCCCGTCGCCTCATCCCCTGACTCTGCGAGAGCCGTCGTAACGCTCGCGACGCCAGGAGATGGCAGAGAACCGCAGGCGGAAAGAATGACGATTGGAGCAGTGCCTGACTCTTGAGAAGGAGCGGCCACCTCGGGCTCAGCGGTTGTGGCTGTCTCACCCACCGTGACCTCGGGCTCGGCGATCATGGCTGTCTCACCTACCGCTACCCCAGGCTCGGTGGTTGCCGCCACGACACCCACCACCTCCTCGGCAAGTCTCGGCCCTGCAAGATAGGATATATGAGAACATGAAAATTAAAACTTTGACAAAAGAACCCAATGCCACGTTATCTTGAGTCGGTTTTCCGATGCTTCCCGAGCAGCACATGCTGCCTGTCTGTGGGCGATGGACAAGGCAGCCGAAATATCCTCTGAAGGAGTAGGAGCAGGGGTAGCGGCGCTCGAACTTGCGCCCGCGGCTAAGGCGGCACTACACTCCCTTGCCGCGCGCATTCTACGCTTCCTTTCCGCTCAGGCCGTGAGAGCGGATCTTTTAGAAGCCTCCATCAATAGGTCGTCATCGTCCGCGCCAAGGGTTATCTCTAGAGCCGTTATGGCATCCGTCATCGGTCGTTTGAGTAAGGCCTCTTTCGGCAGTGCTGAGGAGGCCGGGACTTCGATGGCTGGCCCTGAAAGCATCTCCGCATCACCTTGCGGGATTGGCATTGTGGTCCCTGCGATAAGATAAGGAGGGGGTCAGATTGTCCATAAGAAAGGAGAATGAAGACGCAATGAGCCGAGATATACCAACTCCCAGCGAAGCGCGAATCCTCTCCTCTTCCTCGAAAGTCTTGAGGGAAGCCGCTAGAGCTTCTTCGGTGGAAATGCCTGTTAAAAAAAGGGGGAAAAGTGTCAGTCAAAACATGATGACAAAAATATGATGTAATGACGAAAGGTACGGCTAATGGTTACCTGATTGCGCGAGGATGGCCAGTCCCGCTTCGTGGTTTGCCAATTGCTCAGAAGCTGCAATGGCAGCCGCCAGATCAGTATCATCTGGCGGCATGAATAGATCCTCATTTGTCCCATACTCGCTCAGGCCCTCGCCATAAGGAGCATGAGGCTCCTGACCAAATACAACGTCGGCAGAGAAGATCGACTTCTTCTTCCTCTTCTGCGAGCGAGCTCCGGTTGCCGCTAACACCAGCTTACGTTTGGTGGGCACCTTGGGACGACGAGTCCCGATGTCTGAACCCACGCCAGAATCGAGGGAAGCTACAGTCACCTTTTCTACAGGAGCCCGGGGTATCGGTAGCTCGGGCCTGTCGCGCGGGACTTCGGTCACGACAGCTTCTCTTAGCGGAGGTGGGACAGTGGTCCGTCGCTTAAGGGGGACGTTTCGATCACCAGCAGGAGGTGCACCTTTGCGATCGAGCAGCAGTCGCTTTTCCTCCTTGATGACAGCGCCCATTGAATGCTGATACCAGGCCACGTACACATTGAGGATTTTCGGGACACAGCTAGGTTCGCTGATAAAGAAGTTGGACCCTGTGTTCGCGCATAAAATGGTGCAGCGCGTTTCGCATTCCCTCTTCGGTGGCAGCAGGTTCTAACAAGAAGGCCTCCAGCGGGACTCCCTGATTGTAGCTCAGCTGCTGAGCGAAACGATGCGGATTCTATCTCATGAATAACGCCGTATCATTTTGCCTAAATACTAGAAAGCCCGGTCTGATAGAATATAAATGAAGGATTTCCCGAGCTTTCAAAACGGAGGCTCCATCTTTAAAAATGTCCCGTAGAGGCTGCACCGTTGTGGCAGACTCTTTGCCGATGGTCAGAATCTTGTCAGTGAAGGTCATGCCGTCTCTAACCGTGCAAGGACGAAAGAGCAAACCTCTAGCTTCCCGTGGTGACGGATTTACAATAGATGCACCGACTAATCACATAATCCGGGGGAAGCTGCACCTGTCATAAAAGGAAGGCCTTTTATGGATACCAAAAATACCAAGTGCATGTAGCTCAAGCCATGCCATGAAGTAATGCATCGAGAAGTTCACATGCTGCACTCCGGGTTTAGTAGTATCCGCCGCTTGGCTGAGACCGTAATACAAATGAGCTAAACCGGCGACCCCGACAGCCACTTTCACCCCAATAATCATTCGGTGAGCCGGATAGATGACAGACGGCCTCATACGGCGAAGGTGCATCGGGAGCGCAAACCAGCTCAGCCATAACCCAAGAAACCCCAGAAAAAACATTTCCTCATCAATCCCAGGGACTGTGACCTCCGCAAAAGAAACAACCGGAGTGTTGGGAAGGAAGAAACTCTTCTGAGCTGCCTCCGCCGTTGGCAGGTTGTTTAAACCTAAGTCGAAAGGGTCGTCAAGCGTAGCAAATTTAGCAGCCTCCTTCGAGTGGACTTCCGGATGAAGAAAACGAGCGATGAAATCCTCGAAATTAACCCCGCGGCTCCCAGATTCGAGAAAAAGGCCCTCATAAATATTCAACACTTTGATCAGACTAGGAAATTTCTCTTCTTTCTTTCGGTCGGGCGCAATTCTAGTGTTGAATGGCGCTCTCCAGGGTAAGGCCGGTCATCACTGGTCTGGCACCAAAAACATATTCATATGTAGGAAGCAGTTCCTCATAATGCTCCCCTATAACCGGTAAGCCAGAAACTTCTGCAAATTTCTCTAAGGAGATCGATACTTCTCGGTCCAGCGAAAGGAAGGTATGGGTAGGAATATTCCACTGCTCCAGAAAGGCCTTAACCCACTAGGCGGGAAGCGTAGGATACTGGAAGAGAGAAGCATAAATGGTGGGATACAACCCAAGTCTCAACAACCGCGACTTCTTCGCCGACAGAATATAGCGGGCCCATTGCAGATAACCAGCTGGATGACGAGGAATTAGACCGATCATATATGGTTGTCCCCACGGTTGCGCTTCGTCTTGACAAATACGTCTCCCCAGGGTATCCAAAGCCATTGGAGGCTGAACGGGTATCGAAGCCATAGCAGGCTGAAGAAGACCTCCTGAAGTCCAGTTGACTTCTTCCACGGTATAGTTCACCGGGGATGGGTCGGCGTAATGGATCGCCATGATGGGCTCTGAGGGTACCGCGTACGAAAAGCTTTGCCGACCCTTAATAATCTGATTATACCATGTCCCCCAAAGGTGAAGATTCTTATATTCCAGATCATGATCTTTGATCAATGCTAGGACTTCCCGGTCTACAGGCGCTACAGGGAATCCTCATTCTGAACGAACAAACGGGAAAAAGGGATCGAAAGACATGTCGCCTGCGCAAAAAAGGGACAAAAAGTTAACTGTCAGTACTATAATTTAATTTAAATTCTGACACTTGGTACTTTAGAATTTGTACCACACTGCAATGCAGTAGAGAGGGACCAAAGGGGGGCCCACAAAATCCAGATGACAATTCATCATTAATAAAACAGCCTCATCATTTGATGAGGCTGTTATTAAGTGAGGAAATCCTTAAAAGAAATTCTCATTAAATGAGAGATCTCTCGGTCAGAGGAGTAAATCTTCCTTTGAGAGCAGTGCTCTATGACAGAGTGACACTTGTCAAACTCTGATCATGAAGGAATAAAAATTCCTCAAGAGCCTGGCTCTGTAAAAATGATAAAAAAAACCCATCAGAAAAATTGAAATCAATTTTTTATATAAATGAATTAAAATTCTAAGATCTTCAAGATCCATGAACAAACTCTTAAGAGTTCTTCATGATTTGAAGAGAGCAAAAGCTCTGTTAATGAAACCCTAAAAGGGTTTTCTTTAGATCAAACATCTATGAAGAGCAAGGCTCTGTTAATGGGTAAAACCCTAGATTATTAAAAGATTTGATCTTTACCTAAGTTTTGGCAGAGTTTTGACTCTTAAAATTCTTAAGATGGAGAGCTATACTCTGTGGGAGAATAAAAGTTCTCAGAAAAACAAGAAGAAGATGAATAGAAATCATCCTAAGGACCAAAAGTCCTATTTATAGGCATTGAGTGCCGTTTCAACTTCTCAGTTGATCCGAGGGCACAGATGCTGCCACCGCTGCACTCACATGTGGGCCACGTGAGCGCAACGGTGGGGGGGGCATTTGTTTCCCCCAATCAGAGCAAAACTCTGTTTGAAATTTAAATTTCAAAATGAAGCAACGCTTCAGATGCAGCGCCAAGTGCGCTGCGCCCTAAGCAGCGCACCACGTGCAAAGCACGTGTGCGCTACGCTGGGTGCGCTGCGCTCTGAGCAGCGCACCACGTGTCAAACACGGGTGCGCTAGCGCAATGTGCACTGCTTTTTAAGCAGCGCACCACGTGTAAAGCACGGGTGCGCTAGCGCTGGAATTAAAAACTTCCCACCGTTTGATCAAAAGATCTAATAATAATGATAAATCATTAATTAATCAGAATTAAATTCTGTTAAGAAAAGATTCCGCAAAATCTTTCCAAATAACAAGATTGTGCTCTGTAAATCAGAGCACCGTTGGATCAATGATCCAATGGTAAATAAAAATTACCAAAAGACAGAATAAATTCTGTATGGAAAGATTTTCCAATCTGATATAAAACAAGAGGATTGCCTTCTGTAAAACAGAAGCCCTAGGATCAAAGATCCAATGGTGGGGAAACATCCCCAAATCAATCAGAGAAAGATCTCTCTAACTGATTCAACAAATCAGCCTACCCTATAAAAAGGTCCCTAGACTTCAAGTCTCAGATATACAGAAAGAGAAAGAAACCCCCTCAAAAAACTTTGAAAAAAACTCAAAGATCAAGAGCAAGTTCTTGCAAGAAGATCTTTATTCAAGGTAAAAATGATGATGATGAACATAGAGATGAAATCATCTCAAAAAGAAGAATTCAGTTCTTTAAAAAGATCATAAATCTACAAAGACAAAAGTCTTTTAAAAAAGAGATCAAAAGATCTCATCATAAAAAGAAGAAGAACATAATTCTTCTCACAGATCATGGATCTATAAAGGCAAAGCCTTTAATTAATATAAGAGATTGGAAATATCTCCTGCAAAATAAAAACTGTTGTTCTTAGATCTTGAGACAAAGTCTCATTTAAAAGAACATAAATTTGTTTTCCAGATCATAAAATTGATCAGATGCGCTTTGTGCTTTTGAACTGCGCTTTGCGCTCTTGAACTGCGTTTCTGCGCTCTTTGAACTGGCGCTCAACGCCAAATGCGCCACGTGTCAATCACGTATGCGCCAATTAACAACTTGCGCTTTGCGCTTCTGAAATAGCGCACTGCGCTCATGGGCTGGCGCTCAGCGCCAAGCGCACCACGTGTCACTCATGTGTGCGCCATTAAACTGAAAGCGCAATGCGCTCAGGGATTAGCGCTCAGCGCTCATAAACTGGCGCAATGCGCCCATCATCTGACGCTTAGTGCCAAGCGTGTCACGTGTCCTTCACGTGTGCGCTACTTGGCAGAAGCGCACTGCACTCTTTAACTGGCGCAAAGCGCCAAGCGCACCACGTGTCACTCACATGTGCACTCATAGAACATAAATTGTTCTTTAATAAGCCACAGAGCTATGATGAATGCTCAGCATTGAATAAAAGACAAAGGTATTGTCAAGATATAAATCAATGCTCAATATTGTTAAAAGGGCTAAGCCCAAATAAAAGCTCAACAGCCCAAAATAAAATGTTAAATATTTATTGGACTTAGCCTAAGATTGGCCATAAGTCCTCAACTCATATTAGTTGAGCTCATCTGCTTATAAATATGTTAACAGATCTTACCTCCAAATTGGACTACAGATCTTTCAACCAGCTCACATCGGTTCGAGGGTACATCTCTGAACTCCTCTGATATTTGTCGTTGTAATCCTTCAACGTCTTCAGAGAGGTGACGGGTCCCGACAACCAAACATTCTATGGACTGTGGGGTCCTTAAGCCCATGGACTATGATGTCCTTAACCTTGACTGTGAGGTCTTAAAACTCATGGACTATGATATCCTTAACCTTGACCGTGAGGTCTTAAAACTCATGGACTATGATGTTCTTAACCTTGACCGTGAGGTCTTAAAACTCATGGACTATGATGTCCTTAATCTTGACTGTGAGGTCTTTAAACTCACGGACTATGATGTCCTTAACCTTGACTGTGAGGTCTTTAAACTCACGGACTATGATGTCCTTAACCTTGGACCGTAATGTCCCTAAACTAATCGACCGCAATGTCCCTAAACTAAATAATAGAGCCCAAATGCTTTTTTGTTGGATCTAAATGATCCCGTTAAGTTGATCTTAGTCTAAAATTAGACTAACGTATCCTTAACAAACGTTTAAGTTGATTTTAGTCTCAAATGAGACTAACGTATTCTTAACAAACGTTTAAGTTGATTTTAGTCTCAAATGAGACTAACGTATCCTTAAACCCAACCCCCAAATCCAAATCTAAGAAAATACGGATTTGGACTAATCCACGCCCTACGGGCGACAACATAAATTAGTCTCCGTATACAATCCACGGGCAATCAAAAACAAAACAAACACCTAAGACACGAAATGACCATCTGGAGAAGGAGAAAGTTGTTACCGCGATACGGTAGCGTAATTAATTGCAGGGGCTTACACCTGCAGGGAAGAGCGTCCCCACAATCAAAAACCCCTCAAATGAGGGGGGATTTGACGAAATCTGCTATATCGGCCGCATCCGTCTAAACCTTCGATATACGGTGCTATAAATCAACTTGGCATTTTCGGAGAGGTGGACAGATAGCACCAATTAGCATCTACCCCCAAATTCAGGCAAGATGAACCTACGCGGTCGCGTCTTTGTGTTCGGAGGAGAACAAGGACCTATCAGTCTATGGGGACGAGGGGCGGTCTTCTCAGAAAAAAAAAACGGACTGGAAGAGAACCTACACGGGCCAGTAATATATGGAGGAGGATGCCGCATGCCCCTGAAAAACCGATTGTATACCTTGTGTTACAAGGGACGTTGTAACATGAGATAGCAAAGAAGTGAAGAAAATGATGTCGTCGATCGTGAACGGTGAGAACCGCATGGCTCATTTGTTGAAAGATGAAGATGACGAGTGAGAGGTTCTAGATTAGGACAGCGAAGCGTTGGGGCTAAAGAAACAAGTTGCTATATGGAGATGATGATCAGATTTCTTTATACAATTCAATACTGTACTTTTTTTTATATGCACACATGTACACACACATACGCATATATCACAAACACACACACATATACACATACATATTTACTAAATTACTATAAAATATCCATACGATGATGAATTATCCCGTTTAACAGGCCCGGTTTGAGTTCCGGTAGGTTGGCGTAGAGGGCCCCCAGGGGGTTTGCGATGTATGCGCAGTTTACGATAAGTTGTGAGTCATATGACGACGAATTGGAGAGGCCATAAAAACAAGATCTTTAAAAAGCTTGAAAACCCGCTTCACCGGATGAGACATATTCGATCAAGCCAGATCTAGATTGGTCCAACGAATACTATCATGCCTTAGTCGATCATTTCTTGTCCGGAAAGTTTAGGGTATGTCTTTGACAGTACCTTTTTATTATTTTGTAGCAACTTAGTAAATAATATTTGATGTAACTGTAGGGAAAGAGTGAGCGAGGCAAATTATCTCGCGTTCGGATGCACGATGTTTATAGGGGTCGGAGTAAGAGTTCCCAGTAGGTTTCCATCGAACACGTAAATATCGTATTTGATATTAATACGTTAAAATTATCTTAGAAATTTATGTGTGAACTTTCTAAATGTTATATGCAGGAAGAAAACTGTGGTAGAGAGTTCCTTGATCGGATCAAAATCTACCGGTCGGATCAATTTGCATGGGACGATGGCACGCCAGCATCGATTGAGGTACAAGGGATATATGTAAGACTCCACATATTCCGAGCTTCTTAATTATTTCAGAATAATTATTGTGTAGATTTTAGAACGACAGTAATACATTTCTTCTACAAACAGGCGGCAATGGTGGCTGAAAGAGATCGGTTGATTTAGACGATGGAGGCGGAGTAGGGACATCCGGTTGATGACGCGCAGAGAACATTCATCGTAGATAGGGATTTTACGGCGTTTAGGCCGGATCGTCATGGGAGAGTACAGTGTGTGTCTTCCAAGATCACTCCGCGTCAGTATAACACTCCTTTCCGGCTGACCGGGCATCCACCTCCTAGGTTTCGGCTGGCAGACGAATCGGTATCAGAGATGCCGTTACAGATCAGAGCCTCTAGGACTAGGACCCCTGTGTTTCATGGATCACTCCAGGAGCGGGCGCCGGAATACGACGTTTCCTCACGCCGATCGACTGCTGCTCCCATTGTCGATCTATTTGTTGGTTGGACTCTCGAGCGGAAACTTATCATATCGACGCGTATGTCCAAGCAGGGAGACCAGTACCTCCGGTAAGTTCAATCCTTACATACACACGCATACATATCACATACACACGCATACATATCACATACGCACACATACACATGGACAAACATACATATGCACATGCGCACAACACACATACAAAAGCATTATCACATACACACATACATGCACAAATCACATACATACATACACACAGACACAAACAGGCACGTGCGCGCACACACAAGTATACACACAAATAGACGCGTGAGCGCACACAAGCATACATACACACACACACACAAACAAGCGCGTGCGCATACACATCCAATTAATATAAAATATCCATACTAATTCATGTATTTTAAACTTTTAATCGCAGGGGATTTACCCCGGAAATCCATGAGCGCCTCATTCGCGATCGACTCTCCCTTCCTATGTTTGTCCTCCCTTGATTTTTCATTTCCCACTTTTGTAAATTTGTAATGTTAAGATTGTAATGGAACATGCAGTATGTATTGTAATCGTATTTGAATAATGAAATGGATTTTGTATTAGAATCGTTATTTAAATAGAATGAAATCGATATTAAATTGATATAGATTGGATTTGAGATTTTCTGGCTTTTTTAAACTTTTTTTCCAATAATGCATTCTATTTCGACGGGCCAGTCTCATCGAAATAGATTCTACTGGACTGGCCTGTAGAAATAAGAAAAACTATTTTTACATGATTCCAGAAACCATTTTTTAAATTAAAAATCCTTATATATTTCGACGTTTTACGTCTTTCGAGAAAATAGTTATTTCGACGGGATATAGCCGTTGAAATAGATTAATGTATTGCGACACATTTTAGCCGTGGAAATAACCTACTGCGACACAACATATTATGTCGGCGTTCTTTCTTGGCTATTTAGGGTGTCCCGACGAAATAGACTTATTTCGACGGATATTCCGTCGAAATAACTATGTATTTACTGTAGTGTAGCTCAGAACACTATCGCAATTGTTGCCTAGCTTCTACACGGCCTTCACCACCATCGTTGCACCCATCACCATTACCAACATTGTCGCTACTGCAACCATCTTTGTTGGCGCCACCATTAAGGTATGTTGCTCATATTACTCTTGTAAAAATAGCCTAATTTTACAAAACACGAAAATCCAACATCTACTGGAATCGCAGGCAGGGAATTGCATTCTTGCGAATATTGGGATTTTCAAGAATCTTTCATTCCGTGTATCGAGCGAACCCTAAAAGAGAGTAAGCTAAAAGCCTCTCATAATATATCCATCCACTGTACCATAACTTCAGAGATGTGGTGAGACCGTATGTTATTATATTCTAAAAATCCTCACATGTCGAGCAATCTTTTATTGGTGAAAATTTGTACGTATGAAAATATTTTTTTCTTCAAATCTTTGTTTTCATGATGTGTGTCCAATGAACTTTTGAACAGGGTTTTCTCCGATAAAAATCGTAAACCCTCACCAAAGCATGGTTTTCGATAGATTTGATATAAGCTTAGCGATCATCTTTCTTTTCTTTTGATCCAGAAAGTTACAGACAAAACTTTAAGAACTTCATAATCCTAATTTAGCAATTCAATTTCTCCCTGAGGTAACAGGCTTGTTATTAGAGATTATACATAATATATGGTATAACTAATGGAAGTCGATACCAAATATCAAAGCACATTCGATTGACATGATGACAAGGGCAACAATTTCAAGATCTAAACTTAATTGGCTTTTCTTTCACTCCAACCCTTGATCTTTTGGTAGGGTATGCCAAGGATTTATATATATAGCATCTTTATTATATTATTTTTAGTCTTGAATCAACCTCTTGTAATCTTGTTTTTGTCTTCTTTCTTTTCTTTCTCTAAGATACCATAAATATAATTGCAATCATAATATGGTTGCCAAGTGAACTTAGCTCAGCTGGAGTACCAGCTTCTCTTTCTTTGAGTCACAATCTATCCATGTTATGTGATCAAAAGGATTTTTTATGATGACTCGTTATGCAACGACTAACATAAAAAAAGTCGATAACAATTTGTGGAGGCATACCGTGTGTTGTTTCTCTTCAATGTAGGGGCGTTCGCTCTTTTAGTGGAATGTATTTTCTATGCTATAAGGCCATGTAACGATGAGGTAGTTTCTGCTATGCTTAAATTGTCGTCCAGAATCATCAAGATGGTCATATATTTTTGTTTTCGTTTTTCATTTAGATTTAAGGTAACATATTAAATCACAAAAAGTTGAATATATATGATTTATTAAATACCTTTAATCATTTGCTTAAATGGGTCATTTTATCATTGGTTTAGATATGATTATTAACAAAATTCTATTCATACTTCATTGTTGAATCATGAAAGCTAGTCGCAAGGGATCATAAAACCATATGAGATGTTTTTTAAAAGTCTCCGAGCTAAAGATAGAAAAGAAAGTAAATGTCAACGAACAAGGACTATAATGATAAAGAAACAACTCTTTTTTACATCAGGACTAGCCAACGTGGAAACCACTGTGACTTCGTTAATTTGTGGATCCTACAGAAATCATTTGATCAGCAAATATAATTAACAATGAGAAACCTAACTCTAACCTTGACCTATTATTGTTTAATCTTTGTTTCTAGTGTGCCAAAAATCTTATGCTGGCTATAGATTAATACCACATCTTTCCCCTCCAACATGATGACAAGGGCAACAATCTTGAAAGGCTATAGATGTTTCTTTTCTTCTACTTCAAACCTTCAGACTTTTTTCCCCCATAGGATATACAACGTTATAAAGCTGATGGATAGCATTATCATACCATCATTCTTAATTCAACCTCTTGGTCTTGTCCTCATTTTTTTAAGATACCAACAATGTTGTTGCCACCTAAATTTTGGTTATTTAATCAGCTTAGGGCAGCAATGAATTTGTTTGCAAAAAAAATTTAAAAATACCATCAATGCAAAAAAAAATAATTACGAAACATCGTATTCTTCTCAATAGCAAATGTTTGAGGTAAAAATTGAAGGTTACACCTATAGGGTGAAAGAACGGGTAGAGAGGAATTGTGAACTTTGAGGAAAGTTGAAGGAATAACAGAAAGGACTAATTCAATCCACCTAAATTCTTATATACATACATATGAAGGCTGATTTGATAATGCTGTATGTAATAAATCGAAAAATTGCTGAAACCTTGTGTTATTTATTTGCAACGACCAGGTTCATAAGATTTCTTTGTAATTTATAAATTTTATAGTTTTAATCTGGGAATCACTGATACTTTTTGATACTTGAGTAAAATTTACCCAAAATGAAAAAGAAAAAGAATACAATTATTAATAGAATTTTAAGTAAACTACCTACTGTTTTATATTTTAAAATATAAAGGTTATTTTACAAATATAATTTGTTTCTGCATTTGATACCTCATCTTATGAATTTGAAAAATGGAAAAATATATTACGTTTGATGATAGTTGTATTTTTTTCCCCTTGCAGGCTTGAGACTTGTGTCCTGTAGAAATCTGATGCTTTAGGTGGCAACTCACTTTCATCATCAATAATAATAGATGTTTCTTAATCATAACTTGAAATTTATCCCGAACAAATATTACCATGTCAAATTGTATATTTACTACAGCTGGGTATAGTTTACATCATTAACCTCTTTTATTCCCTGAAAATGTACAGAAAATCTAGAGCTGTATTTCAAAGTACTCAAAAAGTAGATGGTTAAATAAATGCACAAAATATTTATTAATGGAAGTACATGAGTTCTCATGGTGACTGGCTAGGATGGAGAATATGACTTGTTCTAGACAGGGGGCGGAACAATATACAACGTTAGATAAATTAATTTATCCAACAAATCTGAACCGTTTATTTTAACTGCTACTTTTAAGTAGGGGTTAAAATAAACGGTTCAGATTTAACCGCTACCTAAAAGATATGTTAAAATATTTAATGCTACTTAAAGTATCGGTTCATATTATATAAAAGAGAAAACCGTTCCGACAGTTTTAGCGGTTTAGGATTTTGAGATCGAAATTGGATGATTTTTGCCTTGATTTGAACTGCGATTTTTACTGGGTATTCTCTTGATTCTTGGATCGATTTGATAAGGTAAATTAATTACTTTAATTACTATAGGTTTTGTTATTTATTTAGAGTGTTTTGTTAGGGTTTTCAGATATAAATTGGGTGTTTTTTCATGTGATTTGAGTTGCATTTCTTGTTAGGTATTCTACTGTTTCTTGGATCTATTTTATATCATAAATCATTTAGTTTTATTGTTTTTTGGTTTGTTTCCACTACCATTCCTTATTATTCTAATTCTGGGATAGTCCACTCATAGCCTAGATTAATAGACATGATAGTGTATGCAAACGTAGCAATAAAAATATATCATAACAATTTCGAAAAAACTCGTTGAGAAAGGCGTATACATCCCGTGGATAGGGTTCGAAAGTCAAAAGGTGATATATTCCGTAACCGCTTGAAAAAAATTTACTTAAATATCGGTTAACTTTTGATTTTAACAACTATTTTAAGCAAAGGTTAAATAACAACCGTTCGATTTTAACTGTTATCTTAAATAGCGGTTAACTATGAACGGTTCTGATTTGTTGGATAAATTAACTTTTGATTTTAACCGCTACTTTAAGTATAACTTGAATAAAAACCGTTATATTCAACCGCTACTTTAACCGTTTTGATTTGTTGTATAATTTTTTATCCAACATTGATATTAACCGCTACTTTAAGTAGTTGTTAAATGACGATGTTAGTCTTTAACTGCTTCTCTAAAAAGCGGTTAAGTTTGAACGATCCTGATTTGTTGGATATTTTTTTTTTATCTAAAGTAGTATCCGGAGCCGAACCCTTCTGATAATACCAAATGCTACAATTTTGGGACTACTACATTACAGGGATGCAGCACAATAAAAACAGCATAGAAACAGAAACAAAACATCAACAGTATGGAAAAAGATTCAGACCTCAGACAGCCAAATAAGCAGGTTCCTAAAACTTCAGCGACCTGTTTAACTTTTTATGGAGCTTTTTGAGCATTGTATCCAAAATCCTATTTTGATGAGAAAGGGCATGTCATCAACAGCAATAAAAATTTATGCCGAGACCAAGCAATTAACAAACATAATGATGCAAACAACATTCATATACCTACATCAATCTGCATTTGTTCTAAAAACAGCAATAGTGATCACTACACAAAACTGGTTAGGTTCACCATGCTATAGAAATGAAGACGCATATATACCCAAAAACACCAAATAGAATGAAACTAATAAACCCTCAGCTTTATTCAAAAATGATTGAAACATTTCCACACCCTAAACAATATCAAGGAAACTACTCCAGTGGCAATATCAACAATATCCCAACACATGAACAATCACAACCACCAAAACGCACAACTTCCCCCAAAAGAATGTGTGACCTAAACAATACCCAAATTTTCACAGACCCCGTCTTCGGAAACACCAAAGCTAAAGCTTACCAATTGCTTTTTACACATATCAAACAGTTGAAAGGAGGATTTCACCAAAGATTTGCTCCTGAATTCGGTTAAGCCACGTACTCATTCTCAAGAACAGGTTGAGTCCGAGTCCCCGATGCAACCGGTGCCTGAGCCGCACCAACTCGAGCCATCCGCAATGACTCGCCAACTTCAGCTCTTTGCTCCATCTCAGCCACTTTCTTCTTCTTTCCATATTGAAGTATACAAACCACTAGCAAAGACAAAAGAACCAATCCGATAAAACCACCGACAACCCCAACAACAATTACCCAAGCACTAGACTTATGTTTTTTCACGCCAGGGCCCGGGCTTGGAGCTGGAGAAGGAGCTAACTCGGTAGAATTCACCACGATAGAGAAATGCCCTTGTCTATACGTTGAACAAATATTTCCCGATACTAAATCTCTAAATTCCGGTATGCCATCCAAATCGAACCAAACACATTTCGCAATAATCCCCGTTGGAATCGGTTTCACATCCGTGAATTTGATCGAGATCGGTGATTTCGAGGCCACAACATCGAGCTCGTTCAAGTTGGTGGCGCTCAAATTCGTGGCATTGTAAGCAAGCAATCCAAGAACAGGAGCGAGGTAAGTGTAGCCAGGCAAAGGGTAGTAGACATTCGACCAATTGCCTAAATTATGGTAAACAAACACAAGCCTTGTCACATAAGGTTGAACAATAACCCCAATAGGAATATGAAACTCTTTGTAGTTAACTCTCCTAATTCTCAAGCTCCCACTTCTTAACCTTAGAGCAGAAATCTTGATGCCGGTGAGATTCGAAGGGGGGATAACATCATAAACTTTTCCGGTTCGGGGATGAACAAAGGCTTGATATGCGTAATCTTGAAGGAGTGAATCTAGTTGCCTTGATTGGGTAGTTGAAGGATTGGGTGATTGGGCTTTACATTGATATGATGATAGAATTGATACAAATGTGACTAATATCAAGAAACAGTTATTTGGCCAAATGTACTCCATTGACTCTAAAGGGTTAGATCCCTTTGTTCTTTTCTCAAATCAACAAAGCTATAGCATAATGAGCTTCAAATTTAAGTACATTCAGCTAAAAAAAATCTGAAATTTCTCAAAAATACCTGAAAAAGCTCTCAACTTCAAATCTTCAACAATGCCTCCATTTATTGACCCAAAATCCCCCAAAATTTCACATAAAAAACACTTCTTTTTTCAACAAAAGCTCCAAAGCTCAACTTTTGTACTCATAAATCCCATTGGCAACCAAATAGCAAAACCTAGAAGCTCCAAATCACCAAAAATTCAGCAAAAATCTCGGAATCTTTCCCAAAATAGAAAATCCCCCTTTAATCGCAGAATGCTCGTCAATTTGAATCCAAATCGAGCAATTAATGCCGCTAAATTTGCAGCGGTTGTATTGCTGTTTCGAATCTCTGGATAAGATTTGGGGATTTTGAGGAGAAATCGAAACCCTAATTTTTATTTTATTTATGAAGACGAAGAAACACTAAAATCACGAGGATTGAAGAATATAAACACTGATAAACCCCTCCACTGGCAAGCTGCGGAATGACGATAATGCCCCTCATTATTGGTGGATGGAGACGGACGCTTCACCGTCAGGGCTTTAACGGCAGTTAACCCTTTTGTGATGTTGGAAGAATTTTTGCTGTTTAGTCCCTTTAACCGCTGGAAGAGCTTTTACTTTTTAGTCCCTTTGGAAACGTCCTGATTCGTTTCAGGACCTTTTTGGGATGGGGTTGGGAAAGCTTGGAGAATGTAAGGGGGATTTGTGTAAGCTGGTGTTGTAGGTGTTGGTCCACGAGACTCTGGTGTTTGATCACATGACAAGTCTGCATTTTGCTGGGGATTTCATTTGGGAAGGGTAAATCACTACAAAAATACCCAAGACTATGGTGTTTTTCATTAAAATACCTTAAATTTCCTGTAATATAATAAAATACCTTAAATTTCCTGTAATATAATAAAATACCTTAAATGCTGTTTTTAGGATATTTTAATGAAAACAATTCCGTTAAACACGATGGTTTAAGATAATACTAACGAAAAAATATAAGGTATTTTAGCCGGATAATTGAGGCTATTTTAGTGTAGTTTTCTTAGGGGTAAATGGTGGTTGATGTTGTTGTTGTTGTTGTTTATAAAATATACATTAACCTGCTATTGTACAAGCAGCTTTGTACCCTAGGAATCTAGCTCATATGTAAAGAGCTTTTTCCACGAAGCTAAAGAGGACTAGCTCTCATTATTTTACTATATCTATTAATATCGTTTCATAATCTAAATTTTAATGGACTAAAATTCACAAAAATACATTACACTTTGATAAGGCTCATAAAAAGGAATTTCCCGGATTACGACACGCAGCAGTTGACGTGTCGTTGTCGTAAGCTCACTAGATTCGTGGGAGCTACGGAGATAGAATTAGTATGATGCATGGGGGACTTTCCTCGGCACCTCGTTTCCGAGATTGCATCCGACCTTTCGGAGACCTTCCTGGAGTACCTTCTCTATGCGCCTAGCAACCAGCCAACAACTCACCCCTGAGCAATCCTGCAGCTGAGCTTTCACGGCCTCCCCACTCGTCTCCGAGCTATCCACGGAGCTGAGCTTTCTCGGCTTCCCTGTTCAACCGAAAGCACGGAACCTAAGCACCTCTGTAACGGCTCCGTATATCTCGCCAAAACCATATCTCTGCCGCTCCACGTCCCGCGTCCCACGCTGGCACGTCTCTCCATTAACGAGCGTATCCCGCTATTAATGGACGCACCCCGTCATCAACGCAAACGTGACGCAGGGGCATAACGGACGGCGAGAATCTCGCGCTGGTTCGCTCCATAAGGCCGCTATATAAACCCTCTCTTCTAGACGACTCAGGTAACTCGAACTCATTCTAATATGCCGCTACCCTGCCATTATTCCTCGATACTTACTTGATCGTCGGACGGTCTTACGGTGGTTACTCACACCGAGACTTCCCTTGCAGGTAGCTCGGCATCAACGACAACCCATTGAGATCCACGCATTCAACCCTCACACCAAATCTCAACCGTTCAGAACCGCTTGCAGAAAAATCGACGGAGGACAACATTTGAGGGAGATTCAGACCTCCATCAGTTAGCACCGTCTGTGGGAACGTGAGAAGCTTCTACACCCAAAAAGTTAATCCTCCGCCGCCGATTCAATGGCAAGCGACAACCGCGATAATCCCGGCACGAGCCGTCCCGTCCTCCATAACAGAGGCGGGAGCGGTCCTACTCCCCATGCTAACGTCATCAATACCTTATCCGCTCGGATCGATAGGCTCACGGTGATGGTGGATGCGCTCTCCTGCATTCAAACGGCCGGCCATACCTGCCAAACCGCAGCCCCTCTCCCCGGAATGACGACGCACGCAGGAAGACAGAAGGGCACGCTCAGGCCCTTGACTTCACTCACGCTCATCTTGATGCAATCGAACACCGGCGTGTCGATTCCGGCAGTCATGACCCGCATGCGGGGAATGATTCCATGACCCGTTGGACGCCGGACAGGTCGACACCCTAATCTCACGGGAGACCAGGCTATCACTTCAACGCCCGCCGTGCTTTCTTGCCCCCTGAAGAGGTGTCGGTCAGATCGCCTGATTCCAGACAAGACCCATGTCTCCACTTCCATCGAGACCACGCATATAGCGAACGTCGGGACTATCCACGAAGGGTCCGCCCCGAAGATTTAAGGAACGTGATAGAGCGAAGCCGAAACCGCCCTATCGTGCAAGCCCGGAGTAGAGATAGCAGGCGCTTCGACTATGAAGAATTCTTGGGATACCAACAATGAATTGAGGCCCTCGAAAAGAAAATCGTAGACATACGACAAGATGACCGTACGGTCGGCGAAGGGGCGAAGTACTCAGCCGATTCGCTCACAAGGCCCTTTACAGAACAACTACTAGCCGAGCGTGTCTCGTCCCGAAACAAACCGTCCAAAGTGTCCCTCTTAGATGGGAAATCCGACCCGAAGGACCACTTGGACGCGTTCATGGCGGGCATGAGCTTCCAAGACAACTCAGATGTGGCTCAATACTGAGCTTTCCCCACCACTATCATTCGGGCAGGCCGGAACTGATTCCGAGGGCTTGCGCCGCGCTCGATCTCGACCTTTGACGAGCCGGCGAGCCAATTGCTCAGTCACTTCGTTGTTAACCGACGACAGAAAAAACGGTCGACTACCTGTCACCATCAAGAGCGGAGACAGGGAATTCTTTAAGGGATACATCACCCGCTTCTACAATGCACTCTTAGAAGTTCCCGAGCACCGCGATGAAACTGTTATCACCGCCCTGAAGTTGGGTCTTAGGCACAGAGAGTGGCTCCGCTCTTTTGTATTAGCACAACCTAAGACCATGGCCGAAGTAAAAGTATGGACCGGGCGAGAAATCCAACTCGAGTCGGAGGTGAATGCTAACCAACCCCGGGACGACCAAGCAGACCGAAAAAGACGACACAGAGAGGAGCAAAAGAAAGCCCACCGTCCAAAACCCTATTCTCCGAGGTTTCGTGAGAACACTCTTCTGAATGTCTCCCAGACCGAGCTGCTAGAGGAGGCTAAGGGCGAGAAGTATTTTAAGCTCCCGCCGGCTACTCAGAGGACAGGCAAGCGACTCCGCGGTCCGTACTGTGCCTACCATAGGTCACAGGGGCACCCAACTGAGAGTTGCAAACAACTCCATGAATATATTGAGGAACTGATCCGCTCTGGTCACCTGGCGAAATACCTACGAGATAAGCGGCAGACGAAGCAGGAGCGAAAGAACTAACCCCCTCCCGGGGAGTTAACGATCGGTCATGTCATAGTCATTTCGATGGGTTCGGCTCCAGATAGTGTAACACCCGAGTTCAGTTATACCAATTCCAGTTTTCGTATTTACTTAGTCATGGTTTATTCTTGATTTATCGTGTTTGGGTCGAATAGTAGTTACTGGTACATTGCATTCGACCCGACCCGCTTACTTGAACTTGTTTGATTTATATTTATAGTTTACCCTGACTCGTGCTTAGACACGTGCATCTAGTATAAACTCCATATCGGCATTTCTTATGGCATCGCATGTTTTAACATAACTTTTAGTCACTGTAAATATTTATTAAAAATACATGACTTGGCTTGATTGTTACCCTAACCCTGTGGTAGCGTCCTTGCATCGTGTTCTCGTCCCGTTCAGTGAAACGGACGTGTTTGGACGACTACGCGCACGTACGTGCGTCCGTTCTTAGAGGTATGCTTTTTCATTACATAATCCTTCATTTCAAATTTTGGAACTTGCTAATATTTTTCATATTTCAAATCCAAACTTTTGGATCCGACCCGGGCATTTTTCTGAATTATTTTATTATCCGCCAAAACTCAATTTAGTAAAGATTTTTAAAAAAAAATTGGTTCGAGTATATTTTTTAAACAGCTTATTAAACTTTCTTTAACAAACTAGATCCCTTTTTAAAATTTTAGAATCTTTTCCTAACACCCCCCAGCTCTCTTTCCTTCTCTCTCTGATCCGGGGGGCCCCACTCTCTCTCTCTCTTTTCTCTTTTTCTTTCTCTCTCTCACTGTGATCTCTCTTCCATTCTCTTTCCTTCGCATACGTCCAACTTTCTTTCTCCTCTCTCTCTATCTCTCTCCTCTTGCGATCTCTCCCTCTCTCCTCTCGCGGTGAGCGGAGTCGCGTCACCTCCCGCGCGGCTACCGTCATCTCCCTCTCTCGTTCTCATCTTCTTCTTCTTCTCCTTTGTAAACCCAGCGCCCACGAGTGTAACCCTAGCCTCGCCGCCGTCGCTCGCCCCTCGCCGCCACCATATCAATCTTCCCTTGACCTCGTTTCCACCGCAGGTGCCTCGTCTTCACCATCGCCAACTCCTCCTTCCTCGGCTAACACCAGGGACCCTCCCTCCGTTCATCCTCAATCTCTTCGACCTCGCCTTCCTTCTCCTCTTCCTCATTGCCCCAAAACCCTTGCCCCTGCAACCTTTCACCCTCGTCGCCTTCACCCTTCAACCAAGAACCCACCGAGACCCTCACCAGTGGCAGCTTCCAACCACCAGCATTCTCCCCCGAGACCTTGACACAAGATCACCGTCACCTCCCTCTCTCGTTCTCGTCATCTTCTCCTCGAGTTAACCGCAAACCCTTGACTTCAACTCCTTTGTGAACCCGACAACAACCAACTACTCCGGCAACCAAATCATTACCCATCTAGCCGCGACATCGCATCGCTAGAAAACCCTAGGCAGGGCCTCTCAGTCCTCAGTGTAATCATTATATGTTTTGTTCATTTTATACCAATTTGGCTTGGAGTCCATCAAAACTTGCACCACCATGGAAAAATTCTCTTAATCCAGAATCGCAGTGTTCAATCCCGGAAGATATCTTAATCAAAATTTTGTGTAAACTGCCTCTCAAGTCGTGGTCTCCTCTCATCAGCCATCACGTCCTTCCCAGGATACCCCCATCTCCATTGCTCGGCTTCTCCTGTTTTTCTTAGATGGCTTTTACTGATACCGCCCACTTCTTGCTCCTTCAGCAAATAAAGATAATGTAAGTACTAGATTTGATCCAGATCTCCATTCCGTCAATGTTCGTGTGTGCGCGCAAGTGTTCGACGAAGTGCCCCAATGGAGATTTTCCGTGGTTTATCGCATTCTTGCTGCATGACGTATATCTGTGGATCCCCGAGGTAAATTAATCTTGCTACATGCTAATCATACTATTCATATATCAAGCTATCTATTTTTTTCCTATTAAAATCTATAGAGAAATCTAAAGTTTGAATTCCAGATTAACAGTACAATATTCCGTTTATTTATTTCAGATCTAACTTGAAACCTGATTGTTGCATTTAGTTAAATATACTTAGTAATCACATTTATATGTTAGATCACATAATCACAATTGTTTTATAGCCATATTATCCTTTTTGTAGTTTTACCCTATCAGACGACCGATTGCATACATTTAGCCTTATTCACATTCAATTGCATCTCTAGATTGTTTAATACATATTGATATGATTTTATCATCCATATGTGTAATACTGCAACTCCTGCAATGATAGAACCATCCTTTAACCCAAACTGATAACCGTACAACTAAGTAGTTTAATATGCACCTATTGCTATCATGTTACTGTGCCTGTTTATTGTTCTGATAGTACCATGCTTGTTTATCCATAACCACGATTATGCTAGTCGATTATGAGCATCCACATGATATCTTGTACACCCTGACGTGACTTGCTACATATGTTACTTAACCCGACATGGTACCGTACACTCTTGACATAACATGACATCTAAATACACTACTCGACTTGACCTGATGTACCATGGCTTTACCTGTTACCTGATTTTGTGCCTAATGCCAACAAACTTGACATGTAGTCCTCACGGACCGTTCCTGTTGACTATCCAGACAAACCTTCTCATACCTGATCCTGTGTTGGCATTAGTTCTTGATTACTGAATACCTGACTTGACATACATAACTTGGGGGTATGGGGAAATCAATGATGAAATCCTGACTTGTAACTCGATAGTTGCTTGCTTTTACTGATCAGTTTTAGAGGCTAGGCCCGCCTCGTGACGATGCTGCTGACATCGTTGGTCTATACCTTTTTCCTGTTAGTGCCTAGCGGCACGTCTCGGTTTCAACCCGAGAGTTGAGACCGTGGTCTCGGGCATGCACGGGATACTCTTGAGTTACATCGATGATTCATCAAATTGATTTCAAATACTTGAGAGTAGATAACCAACAGACTAAGTTTAGTTTACTCACTGCACGCTACCTTTCACTGCCCTGATGTAGATTGCTTTACACCTGCTTTACTATTTATGATTATACTTGCATGACTTGCTACCCTTGTTACATATTGTTGCTTGATGTTATGACGCGCTGACGTCTTGGTTTTGCATGGCCCAGATCCTTCTACCTTTGTTGCAGACTGATCAGGAGTATTGCCGCTGTTGACCGAGCGGTGAAGTTTCTGTCGGTATGTAGTTTTACTTTCCAGGTGTTTCATTTATTGTATCTTTTGCTTCCGCATATCATTATTTCTTGACTCATTCATTCTGGCTCATGGACATGTACTAGGTAGTTTAGTTTGTTTTCCTGTTCTTGATATCTCTACAGCCGTAATGTGACTGTGGGGGAATTTTTCCTATCCACAGGTAGCATGGTTGGCTATGTCACGTGCCCATTTTAGCGTACTCTGGAAAGCGTGGCGTGACAGACAGCGGGGGGACCGCCGCCTCCTACCGGTTGTAACACCCTAGTACCATTATACTATATTTTATTTGGGGTATTTCAAATCTTGTGACAGATTCCTTGATTATTATTGCTTTTGGTTGCGGATAGTGCATTTGGTAACTGTAGTTAGTATCCGACCCGAACCGTATGTTTGAAACCCATCATGGTTCTAAATTACGTCATATATTTGCTAGTATAGAGGATCTATGCACATCTAGATTTTATACGCACATATATAATAATTTTGTATCCGCATATGTCACGCCCCGCTTCCCGGTGTACAGCAAGAGGACGCGACGATACCGCTACGTATTTACTCAGAAGTAAATACGCTAAGTGTAATTAAGCAATATAAAGTAAAGTACATAAGAGACATGAATGTAAATGATCTGCAACTTTATTTATTAAACATTCTTTTACAGGTACAATTGAAATGTAAATACATGAGTAGAAAGCGACGCCTAAATAATGACATAACTAAAATGAAATAAATATGTACAAGTGCCTACAGCTCTGGATCAAAAGGTATATGCTCCAAATCTTCAGTACTGGGCTCGATCTTCAATGAGTCTAAATCACCTGACAATATTCCAAAGGAAGAAGAAAGGAATGTTGTCAGCGAACAATCGCTCGGTAAGTCCCAAAGATGAGTAGAGATAGAATAGACAGAAAAGAGAATATAACTTATAATGATTGATTATATTATTAACACTGTTGTTTGTAGCTTGGTACAGACCAGTGTATACGAGAGGAGTACCACTATTCCGGAGACTAAGGTATACGGAGCACAAGGAACCGTTCAGCCACGGTATAACGGCAGTGGATATTCAGGTTAGGTGTATTATGGTTACAGTCTTGTGCCACTTTTAACACCTTCCGTACCAATCTACCCCTTATAAACTCTGCGATGACTTTTGTATTGATTGTATTGTTTTGTTATATTGATAGATGGCTTGCCGAAACCATGATATCAGTAAATGGAATGTATATAAATGGAGAGTCATGTAGACGGAGTATATTCATGGTTCGGTTCAGTCAATATAGATTGATATAGATTGAATAGATGGAGTCATGTTGTATTGTAGTTTATACTTGAATCACATTCAAGTCAGATGGATTAGATTGAGACTCAGTCTGAGTCAGACACTTTGAAAAGAACTTGAAATCCTGAATTAGTTTTGATGTTATCGGTAACTGCTGCATATGGACGGCAGGATTTATGTCCTTTTCCAAGACAATTACCGTGTTGATAACACCGTTTTGTTAGATTGTCTACCTTAAATAGGCAAGCACCCATATTCTCCGGCTCTCTGAGACTCAAGAGAACTGGTCCCGCTTAAACCTATATTTACTAGGGTTCTTATTGTAATTTAGTATAACTTGAGGCGGTTTTATGTAAAAATAGTTTTGGTATAATTTCAAAATACACCTCAAGCATTTAATTATCGTCTTTAGGGTTTTCATAAATATATATTTTATAAAAGTGAAATTTTTAGTGAGTAGAACCTAATTTTCATAATATATGGTATTTTATTGAAATATTGGAATTGTTTTCTATTTTGATGGTATTTTCATGTAATGGCGATTCCTTTAGAAAACTTGAAATATTTATATAATATAATTAAAATAGGTATTTTGAATATATATATATATATATATATATATATTTAATGAAAATAAATTTTATTTATTTTCTTGTAGAAATCTCATTTTTTAAAGAAAAATGCATTAAAATTCCATCGAGATCGAATGCTTCTTTCGGAGGTCTGCGTCTCGCTCTACTAGGTCCGAGGATGTGCGATAAAATACACCATCCCGAACGGGTTCCTCAAAAGTGGGTTGTAGAGACGCAATTGTAAGGAATTGATTAATACACTTTTTATAGAAATGGTTTTATAAGTTGATGGTATTTATTTGTAATGTCGTATTATCCCATAACCAATGTCCAAAACTTTCATCGTGCTATGTCAAGAATGTGTATTGTGATGAGATAGGTCATTACCTCGTGAGTTATCTTAAGGTAATACAAGTTTTATGTTGTTTTATGTCGGAAATGAAGTATGTGGTATTTTACAGTAAAAATACAATAAAAATTGCATAAAAGATTATTTTGAGATGAAACTTGGTTTAAAGTATTTTTTAATGTTTGTTAAATATTATGTGAGAGTATGGTATTTTTTTGATTAAGAAAAATAGAGTTTTAAAGAAAAAACCGAATCGGAAGTCGGATTAAATCCGCTTCCGTCGGGTTTTAGAAGTGAATGTTTGTAGAATAGAAGATGAGAGGGGGAGGGGGGACTTGTAGGCTTTTGAACAAGAGGACGGAGAGTGGGAGCTAAGGAAGGCTTCGGAGCCTCGTTTCGTCGCCGGAATCTTCTTGGAACGTCGCCGGAACTTCACCCTTGCTAACTCCACTTGTACACTAAAGGGACTTGAGAATTTTTGAGAGTTTTGACAGGGAATTTCTGAGTGAGGATGTGTGAAATGGAGTGTGATATTTATAGGGAGAATTAAGGTTTAGAGGGTGAAAGAATGCATTAAAAATTGCATTAAAATTTTGATTAAAAGGTGATTTATTGTTCTCTGTAAAATGTGCAGAGAAAATAAACAATGTGGGGGAAGTGGGGTAGGCCAAGGGGTGCTCGGGTGAAGAGATAGAGGCCATTACCTACAGTTGGCCCGGTGGTGCCGGTCAAATTATTGATTTCGCCGGTCTTATACCGTCGGTTGGGGTGGGGTTTGCTGTCATGTGTTTCTGTCGCTTCAACTAGCCTCGTGTACATGTTTAAATAATCTGTGTCTCTTCGTTTTACGTGTAGTGCACGTGCAAACACTTGGGCTTCTAAAAGATTAAAAGAAAATTTAATAAAAAGATAATGTGGCTGGGAGGATTCGATTACAGGGGCTACGTCACAGCTGTGCAAGGCTTTACCAATGTGCTACAAATACTTTCTTGCTGTTCTAAAATAAAATAAATACTTATAGTATACGCAGGATTTACAAATACCTCAATTGTACATTAACTTTTAAACAATTTTCTGTACATTGAAATTGTTGTTGTTACAGCATATCTTTTAAATAATACAAATAATAGCCAAATAATATTTTTAATATCTAGCATGGCATGTTATCATGTCTTAGATCATGTGGTTGCATCCCTACATCATGTTCATATCCTAAGTGCTAAAACAGACTCGAAGGGATCGCTACGTATATTTACGTAGATCCATTTTTATTGACCGGATATCGAATCATGGTTTTAAGTTTTACGTATATTCTCAATATTTAAAAAATAGATTTTAGAAAAGCTGGGTAATTTTCGAAGTATTTTGATATTAACTGTATAATCCCAAAGTATATATATAATAATATTTTTTTAAACTAATCACTTTATTTATACATATATATAATATAATATAAATTAAATATATTATTAATCTCTTTCTCCCCTAATGTTTCTCTCTGTCTCTGTCTATTCTATCTCTCTCTATATATAATCTATTATTAATCAAACATTTCTCTCTCCCTTCTTCTTTCTTCTTCTTCTGCACCCGCCGCGAGAAGAAAACCCAAACCCTAATCCTCGCCTACGTCCTCGTCGCCGACCTCACCTCGTGGCCGTCCTCACCTCCTTACCCTCATCACCACCCCCACCTCATCTTCCCCTTCTCCTTCTTCCCGAGCAAACCCTGCACCCGACGACAACCCGCGACCCAACCCCAGAGAACCCATACCCCGCCGTCGCTAACACCAGCACCCCGCCGTCTCCTCCTCACCCCCCTCTCTTCTCCTCGACACCACAAACTACCATCACCATCGACCCTCGTCACCTTCCCGAGGCCAATCAACAACTCAAGAAATCTACTGCTACCCCGCCGCTGACGGCAGCCCATCGTCGCTATCATCCCACCTCTGTCCTCGCCACCCTAGAACCTGAAAAAACAATACCCAGTCTTCTTCTCCTTCTTCATGTTATTTTCTTGATCGTTTCTTGAATTTCCGATCGGCTCGCCAGGGTTGCCCTCGTCGCCGACGATCCAGACGATCCAGTCACCGTCGTCGTCCAGCCTAGTCACCACGTCACGTTACTGCTCAGCCAGGTCTAGTCCTGCGCATGTAAGTTTGCATCGCGACGTTATTCTGACATCGAACGTAGCATCCGTATCTCGACGTGAGATCCGATCAGGCAAGTTTTAATTTGCAACATGCTATATTATTATATCGATATCTATATGAATAAGAATAGTGCATGTGTTTTATTATTCAGCAAATATTACAGATTTACAGTTTTACGGTATCTGTTCGTATCCGTACTGATAATCATTTATCTAGTTGCATGCCGGAATATCATGATATCATTATATTACTACATCAGTACAACATGTTATCTAGTTTGTATCATACATGGTAATGGATATATAATGGTTATTATAGATAAATATGCACCCTAGCATTAGTGGTGTGTACCGGATTTTGATATTTATTACAGTTTCACATTGGATATTTATTTGGTTGATATGCATCACATGACATGTTCACGACACACTACCTGACTTATTACCTGGATATAGTTACTAATGCCAACAATACAGACGTGTTGTCCTGAAAGACATAACTTGTTGTCTGCATAGACGAGAACTATACCTGCTTGATCCTGTGTTGGCATTAGATTTATATCGGCAATACCTGACTTAAACACAAACCTGGAGAAAGGGGAAAATCAAGAATGTAACCAAAACGTAACTCAGGAGGATATTATTATTGTTTACCGTTTTTTTTGGGCGTTCCGGAATAAATATTTGTTTGCCGTTTTTCTGGGCGTTACGGAATAAATCATTGTTTGCCGTGTTTCTGGGTGTTACGGAATAAATACTTGTTTGGCGTTTTTCCGGGCGTTATGGAATAAATACTTGTTTGTCGTATTTCCGGACATTACTGTAGGGTGTTTTTCATCACCCCATTGAGATGGGAATACGCGGGCGTTTGTCAGGCGTATTACAGATTCCCCCTACCTAGGGTAGGCCGGGGTTTATTGATTGTGGGGATCCGAATCTCCGGCAGCCGCGGACTAAGCTGCCGTTAATTACCCCTCGCCTTTGGGGCGAGAGAACCTCCGATTAACGGGTTAAACCGGTCATGCGAACTCAATATACAGTGTACGTGTGTGTTGTTTTGGAAGGGGGGTTTGGATATATCGGGAGCCATGCAGAGTTTTTACGGGGGTCCCGCTATCCGGATAGTGGGCTGGGGGTCAAGGGGGCTAGCAGCCCCCTTACGGGGTGCAGGGCAGCGTCCCGGCCCAAAATTTTTTTGGGAGGGAGAGTGTTGTAGAGTATGTGTATGTGTACATATGTATACATATGTATATATATATATACATGTATATATATATATATATATATATATATATATATATATATATATATATATATATATATATATATATATAAGGGAGGGGGGGAAAACATCCAAAGGATGCGTGGGGCCAGCGCTTCGAGCGCTTGAGCGCAAACACGCCACGTGTCGGCATGTGGGCGCTTTCCGCTTGAGCGCAAGCGCGCCACGTGTCGGCACGTGGGCGCTTTGCGCTTGAGCGCAGGGCGCTGGAGCATAAGCGCGCCACGTGTCGGCATGTGGGCGCTTCGCGCTTGAGCGCAAGCGCGCCACGTGTCGGCACGCGGGCGCTGGAGCGCAAGCACGCCACGTGTCGGCACGCGGGCGCTTCGTGCTTGAACGGAGGGCGCTTGAGCGCAAGCGCGTCACGTGTCGGCATGCGGGCACTTTGCGCTTGAGCGCCAGCGCGCCACGTGTCGGCACGCGGACGCTTTGCGTTTGAGCGCTTGGGCGCTGGCGAGGAAAAGGGGGATTTTAGTCCCAGAACCAGAAGTTATGCTTCAGAAAGGAAATATTTATTATATATATATATATATATATGTATATATATGGAGTTAAACTCCTAGGATGTTTTGAAGCTGATGAAGGGCTTCTCCCCTTGAGCCCTAGTTCTTCCCCAAAGTGGGGTTTCTGGATATGAGTCTCCTTCTTCTTCCTTTGTTTGGCCGGATCTTGAAGATCAAGAGATGCGAGATTTTAAAGATCTCTTCTTTTTAAGATCTAATGACAGATCCAAGTTCCCCTTTATGGATTTTGTGGTGAAAAACTATTTAGTTTTGTCAAAGGAAGAGTAAAACTCTTGATTTAATTCAAAAGAAAGAAGAAGGTTTGGAACCTTCAGAAAGGGGAAAGAGACACAAACCCTAGGTTTTTTGAGAGAATGAAAAAGTGTTCTTTTATTCATCATCATTTTGCCTTTTATAGGCTTACATATTTACATATAGCCCCTTGCGCTTCACAAAATGGCATTTTGCCTATCCCATGGCTCATGTGCCATTTCATTTTTGCACATAAGCCACGGGCCTACAAAATATGCTTTATGCCCATTTTGCATACATTCATGTATAAAAAATTACATAAAAATTATTATTACATGATTTTGTTGTTGGCATGGGGAGGCTGGCCGCGGGCTCGACTTGGGCATGGACCCGCTTGACCTGGGCTTGGGCCTACCTAGCTTGGGGGTTGACCTTGACTTTGACTCGGTCAACCGGGGTGTAAACTTTTACCCCAACAAATTGCCCCCCATCAATAAATGCACACAGCATATGTGGGTCGTGTGCATGAAATTGATGGATCTTCTTTTGCGTGGAGGCGACTTGCTTTAGTTCCCACTTTTTGGGATGTACTGCCCATTTTACGACATGGACGGTCGATTCTGCCCTTTTTGCGACTTGGACGGTCGGCGCTTGACGCGTCTCTGAGACGGAGTGTCCGTGGTAGACGTTTCCCTGACCCGGAGTGATCCGGTTCCCGCTTTGTAGGAAGCCTGCACTGTCCTTTTTGCGACATGGACGGTCGACGCTATGATCCGGAGCGATTTGGTCCCCGATTTGTGGGAAGCCTGCACTGCCCGTTTTGCGACATGGACGGTCGACGCTCTGATCCGGAGCGATTTGGTTCCCGATTTGTGGGAAGCCTATACTGCCCGTTTTGCGACATGGACGGTCGACGCTCTGATCCGAAGCGATTTGGTTCCTGCTTTGTAGGAAGCCTGCACTGCCGTTTTTGCGACATGGACGGTCGACGCTCTGATCCGGAGCGATTTGGGTTCCCGATTTGTGGGGAGCCTGCACTGCCTTTTTTACGACATGGACGGTCGACGCTCTGATCCGGAGCGATTTGGGTTCCCGATTTGTGGGGAGCCTGCACTGCCCTTTTTACGACCTGGACGGTCGACGCTCTGATCCGGAGCGATTTGGGTTCCCGATTTGTGGGGAGCCTGCACTGCCCGTTTTACGACATGGACGGTCGACGCTCTGACCCGGAGCGATTTGGGTTCCCGATTTGTGGGGAGCCTGCACTGCCCGTTTTGCGACATGGACGGTCGACGCTCTGACCCAGAGCGATTTGGGTTCCCGATTTGTGGGAAGCCTGCACTGCCCTTTTTGCGACTTGGACGGTCGACGCTCTGATCCGGAGCGATTTGGTTCCCAATTTGTGGGAAGCCTGCACTGCCCGTTTTGCAACGTGGACGGTCAACGCTCTGATCCAGAGCGATTTGGTTCCCGATTTGTGGGAAGCCTGCACTGCCCTTTTTGCAACTTGGACGGTCGACGCTCTGATCCGGAGCGATTTGGTTCCCGATTTGTGGGAAGCCTGCACTGCCCTTTTTATGACCTGGACGGTCGACGCTCTATTTGACTTGCTCTGCTTCCTGCAGTGTCAGGGGTGAGCTTGACTTGCTCTGCTTCTTGCGGTGTCGAGATTGGATTCTAACTTGCTCCGCCTTCTGCGGTGTCGGAGTTGAAGTTGACTTGTTGATTCTGATTTGGGTTGACATCAGCATCGCTATACTGGAACATGGTACCGGGAGCGAATCATCATCTGTCATTGAGAGGATTTCGGGATTTTGGTTTTTGTTTGGCATCTGTATTGCTGCACTGGAATAATGCCAGGAGCAACTCATCATTTGCCCCGGGAGGATTTGGGAATTGGTTTTTGCTTGGCATCAGTATCGCAACACTGGAATATGGTACCAGGAGCGAATCATCATTTGTGCTTGCTTATCAGGAAGCGGTGGCTTAGGAGACAGGTTTTAGGTCCCTATCACCTAGGACTTTTCAATTTTGTGAGCCGTAAGGGTCTCACAAAGCATTTTCTCCCTACGGGTCGTAAGGATCCCGTAGGTGTATTTTCTCCTTAGGAGTCGTGAGGACTCCCAAGTGTGTTTCTCCTTTGTGAATCGTAAGGATCTCACGCGGGAATTTTCTCCTCACAAAGTCGAGAGGACTTTGTGAGTGCATTTCATCTCTTTTTCACGAGTTTGCGCCCTTTCGGATTTTCACAAACTCGCCGGCAGTCCTGCTGTTTTTACTCACGGAGCCCTTTCGGGTTTTCATCCGTGCCCGTTTTGCTTGTGGACATACCATTTTATTTATTTTATTTTATTTTTTCATCATTTTTTTTCATTTTTCATTTTTTTGAATCTTCCCTGCCGGTGGGACTTTGAATGCGGTCTCGCCGGTAGGACTTAGGAGAGATTGGGATCGTTTTACGCCCGGGGATTGTATACGGTTTTGCAGGATGTATGATCCAAACCGTAGGGCCATAAAAATTTCGGGAATTTGTTGGCGTCTGCATCGCTGCACTGGAATATGGTACTAGGAGCAACTCATCATTCGCCGTTGGGGTATGGGAGTTGGAATTTGGTCGGCGTTTGCATAGCTGTACTGGAATATGGTACCAGGAGCGACTCATCATTCGTCGTTTTGGGATTTGGAATTTGGTTGGCGTCTGCATCGCTGCACTGGAATATGGTACCAGGAGCGACTCATCATTCGCCACTTGGGGATTCAGGAGCGATGGCTTAGGAGACAGGTTTGGATCCATATCACCTAAGGCTTTTCAATTTTATGGGCCGTGAGGGTCCCATAAAAGCATTTTCTCCCTACGAGTCGTAAGGATCCCACAGGTGTATTTCCTTTATGAGTCGTAAGGATCCCACAAACCTTTGTTCTCCTCATGTATCGTGAGGACACATGAGTGGATTTCCCTCGTTCCCAGTTTAATGACTTAGAGGTCGACTGTTTCCAGTTTAACGACTTAAAGGTTATCTGTTTCCAGTTTAAAGACTTAGGGGTCTATTGTGCCCAGTTTAACGACTTAGCGGTCATTTGTTTCTAATTTAACGATGTGGTGGTCATATGTTTCTAGTTTAACGACTTGGAGGTCTACTGTCTCCAGTTTAACGACTTAGAGGTCATCTTTTTCCAGTTTAACGACTTAGTGGTCATCTATTTCCAGTTTAAAGATTTAGAGGTCTACTGTTTCCAGTTTAACGACTTTGAGGTCATTTATTTCCAGTTTAAAGACTTAGAGGTCTACGGATGGCGAGCTTGGAATTTTGGGGTAGGGGCCGGCATCAGCGTTGCTAACACTGAAGCAGAGGTGCCAGGAGCAATTCATCATTTGCCTTTTCCTGTTAGGGAGCGATGGCTTTGGAGACAGGTTTAGGTCCCTATCACCTAAGACTTTTCAATTTTATGAGCCGTGAGGGTCCCATAAAAGCATTTTCTCCCTGTGAGTCGTAAGGATCCCGTGGGTGTATTTGCTCCTTAGGAGTCGTGAGGACTCCTAAGTGTGTTTTTCCTTTGTGAGTTGATTGAATTGAATTCTCGGTTCGTGTAGTTAGAAAATGTATAGAAATCACAACCAAAAATATTTTGACCGCAATCAATAACGGTGTCGATTGTAGCGCGTTAGCGAGTGCGGATCGTCCACAGGGAAAGTGTAATCGTTCGTATTTCGAATTAGATGAGTTGAAACTTTAAAGAAAAGAAAACAAACAATTCATGATTTGTAAAATTGAATTTCAAGAATTAGAAAATCTAGGTCTAAATCAAGAAACGATAAAATCAAGAATTGAGAATTTGTGATGATTTCCAAACCAACAATCAAGATTCGAAGTGTGGCTCGTAGGAGTAGATCGGATCTATAGATGTGATGAGATCTAATGATTTCATATTCTTATCCATTAACGAATTGATATTAGATCGATGACGATTTATCGAGGTTAAGGATCTTGCGAAGAAGCTAGGGTTTCCTCGTCTTATCCTTTGTCCTTTCGATGAATCTCATTCACAAACTAGCTTCAAGTAAATCTAATGATCGATCGTTGATCTCTAGTTTCGAGCGAACACAATCAAGAAAGCATCGTCTCAAAACTAGGTCATCGATCGTTCGATTTACAAGAATTTACAAACGTTATAGGATTTAAGAATTGTAAAAGGATCTAAATCATCATCATTCTATCGATCGTCTCGACTCCTTTACGAGCGGAGTTTACTCAAACATTATCACAAAGCAAACATTCAAGAATCTAGATTGAATCATAATGCTCGAATTCAAAAGATAAGCAAGATAAAAGAATTGTCACCTTTATTATTCAACAATTAGTTACAACTCTCAAGAACTACAAGAGGAAGGAACTTTGATCGTCGATTCTAGCGTTGCATCGTCTCCGTGAGTCGCGGATCGGCTTTGATCACTTGCTCGGATGAAGATCGGCTTCGCTCCAAAAGGATCTAGGCTTCTTGTTTTGATTGAACTCGGAATTCTTGATCTTGGATTGGAATTGGAATTAGGGTTAGGGTTTACAAGTTGTGTCACTCAACTTGTATTGAATTTAGGGGAGATTAGAGATTAACTAATGATTAACCATTAACCCTAGATCTAGGCTCACTTTTATAGACCTTCATAACCCTAGATCTAAGATTCAAAATTTGAATTTCCCTCCAAAAGTTTGTTAGCTAGAGAGGCTTCTAGAAGTAGTTAGTTGGAAGGAAGCTTCTAGGCTCTAAGGTAATTAAGGGAGAGGCTTGTTTAAGAAGCTTAATCATGATTAGCTTGATAAATGATCCTTGCTGATCTGGAGAAGCTTATGGAATTCTGTAGAAATTTCCATATTTTGCTGAGATGTAGGCACTGAGAGAAGAATATTGGAGCTAAGATTTGCTGACATCATCACATTAGGGCCGCGGATCCGCCGCGCCAATGGGGTTCGTGCCGCGGATCCGCGGTCCAATAAAAGGCCCAGTGCATCATATTTTCTGGTAATTCTTATTATAATATTTGGGCTATTCTCTGATGTGCTGAATCTTGTAATTAATCCTTGATCACTGCCAGATCTCTAGCCTTTGAGTTGGTGTATTTTATCAGCATTATTTTCACAATTTTGGCTCGGTTTCTGGAATTTCCTGCACAGACTTCGAAACAAGTGTTGCGCTATACAAGGATGATGCAATGCCATGAAAAACAGTCAATTTCCCTAAAAATGCCGGTTTTAGTATACAGTACATGTAATTCAGTATTATACAGGTGTTTTGCTAATATGTGCAATATGAATACTGAACACCTCTAGATGAATGCAAAAGATAGGGAAATTGCCGTGTTAAAAATGCAGTATTTTCGACTGATCAAATTCCCCCAAATTTATTTTCGGTCGTCTCGAGCGAACTGTTTTATTAAAAAGAGAAGGAGAAAATAAAGAAAAAGAAAAACTAACTAGCACACTTTCGTAGGCAACACGATTGCACTGAGCACGTGCAACAAGCCTTTAAACCTCTAGGTGTCCCTAGTAGGAGGAGTGTTGTCTCCTGAGGGTTTTCAGCGGATTGCACCCACAAAATCCAATAATAAAAGGAAGACCGTGAATATTACATTTAAAGACAAGAATTGTAAAAGAAAAGTCTTGAAAATTAGGGTTTCCAACTAAGCTAGCTTTTCGGTTGTCATGAGCCCTATCTTAATAGTCATGAAAAAAATGTTAGAAATCACGTCCTCCCTCAATAAAACATCGTCTTATTCTTCATTCCTCTCTTTCTTCCAAATATCGATCATATAACCCTACGTGTGTGTAAAGAACATCCCTACACCCGGAGAATTCAATTCAAGCTATCTTACTCTTGTCCATCTGCCTCAGTACTTTTTAATTAATGAATATTTAGATGAATTTGCTCACACACTTTCATGCGACCGTTAATACTTCTTGAGATACTAACCGACCGATTATTCATGTGCTTGCTTATTTGGTGTTTTTCCTCGTCTTGCACTACCTAAGGCTTAGCAGTGACTACCAGACCAGTTGGCCTTAGGGCACTAGGTGAAGAGGCACCCTCGCTATATTTTTTTATTGCTGCCTTGGCGATAACAAAACCAGTGTTCATTTTTCTCACCATTTTATATTTTATTCATTTTTTTTATTTCCTTCATACATCGGCTTTTAGACAAGAGCATTTCAAGGTATCCTCTACTATCCCGGGCTTCAAGACGTGTGTAAGTGCGAATAGCAGGATGTCAACGTTCAAAATGTTTGGCTTACAGAATAGGAACTATTTTTCAGACTTATTTTTATCCTCAGATTAGTGACTTCTTTCATCTTACTAACCCTTGGGACAACGGCTCATAACTACTTATTACTAGTTCGTATAAGAAAACATCTAATTTTCTTGGTTTTCTTAAATTTTTCTAATCTTTTGGATGTAATTTTTCACTATCTAATCTTTTATTATCTTATTTATGTACAAATTTTATATATTTTTTTTGAATTTTTAAATTTTTATAGGTTTTGAAAATGTTTTGTGCTTATGCAAAGTATGATGCAAATGATGCGCAAATAAGCACAAACCTCCCCCAAACTTGTTTTCAACAGTGTCCTCACTGTTGCCTTCTGCTAAATCTCGAAAAACCTGTAAGCTTGGGAGGAAATTTATTAACGGGGGCAAAATATTTAAGTGAAGAACCTCCCCCAAACTTATTTTTGGCTCACCATTTTGTGGAAAAAATTTCTTTTCAAGAGCCAGATTATACCCCCCCCCCCAAACTTGAGTTAAGCAATGTTAATCTTTGAAAATTACAAGAGGGGGTCAAAAATCAGTGGTCGATGCCAAGCTTTGCAAAGACCGAAAGTTAATACCAACCATTCGAAAATTTTATCAATGCAGTGCTCTGGTTGGTGGAAGAAGAAGTGAGGAAAGGCTAAGTGGTGTAATAGAATGTGTGTGCGTCTCATTTTAGAGAGACGATGCAGTGATTGCAATGGATTACTCCAATTCTTTTTATAGTTCAGAAGAAGGGGTGGAGGTTCAATTTCTTTGTATTGAGGTGGATTCATCTCAACACCCGTGTCATTCAAAAATGCGAGTTCATCAGCGAAGATTTCCTCAAAAGTCTCATCAATACCCCGAAGAATAATGTCATCACAAAGTGCGGGGTGATCTTCAGACTCCAAAAACGGTTCATAATCGGTGTTAGTTGTTGACCCGGACATCTCAGTGGAAGAGTCCGTATGTGTATGATACATAGTTGGGTCAAACAACAAAATATGAAAACAGTCAAGATCGGTATCATGAGGATCATCAAATTCGCTGTTGTCGACATCCATTAATTCGACAGAACAGACCTGAGCAGTAGGTTCGGAGGGTACACTTCCCAACTTGTAAATGTTCAGCTCAATTGACCTATTCTCGAAGGATAGGGTCATAGAGCCATTACAACAGTTGATTATAGCGTTGAAAGTGGCCAAAAAGGGGCAACCTAAAATCACCGGAATTTGATTCCGTGGGTTCGCTACAGGCTGTGTATCAATTACAATAAAGTCCACAGGGAATACAAATTCCCCGATTTTTATTAACACATCCTCCAGTTCACCCCTAGGTTTAGTGATTGATCGGTCAGCCATCTGGAGAGTTATGCTCGAGGGCTTTAACACTCCGATACCTAGTTGCTCGTAAACCGAGTATGGAAGCAAGTTAACACTAGCGCCAAGGTCTAGTAGAGCACGGTTGATGTGTTTTTCCCCAATAGAAATAGAAATAGTAGGACAGCCAGGGTCCTTACGTTTCCGTGGTACTTGTTGGGGGAAAGCTGTGTCTATAGTCTTTGCCATGAATATCTTCTTGGGCACTTGAGTCTTTCTCTTCCTAGTGTACAAGTTCTTAAGAGTTTTCGCATAGGATGGAACTTGTTGAATAGTATCTAGGAGAGGGATGTTGATGTTAACTTGTTTAAACATGTCCATAATCTTCTCCATATGTGGACTCGATTTGTTAGCCCTTAACCGATTAGGATAAGGTGCTTTAGCAATAAGCGCTGGGTCCATCATAGGAGAAGGAAGTGTGTGTGGACCCGATCACAGAATAGAAGTGGGGATCGTCCGTGGAGAACTAGAAGAGCTGGGCTGAGGTGGCGAGCCTTGTGGGAAACGAAGAATAGGCTCGCAAGAAGGTGGTGGGGTAGAAGAACTGGGGTCAGAATTAGAAGTAGAAGTGGAAGGAAAGGTCTCAGCCGGGGTATCATTGTTAGATTTTTCAATATCATCAAACTCTTCCCCAACGTGATAGTCAAGCACTCTTTCAGATCTCAACGTGATTGCATTCACATGATGTGAATAGCCATGATTGGGTAAAGGTTGAGCTGGAAGTTTCCCTTTCTCTCTTGCACTCATTTCGGCTTTTAGTTGTGCAATTTGTGCTTCCATCGATTCGATATTCTCATTTTGAGAGACAATGATCTTCATCACATTCTCGACAGAAGATTGCAAACTTGCCGTCCCTTGGATAGATTGTTTCATGAAAGTATCCAAGGTTTGTGCTAGTGCAGAGGTATTATCTGTACCGGTCAATTGCAAAGAGTTTTCATGTGGTGCAAAAGTGTTGGCCAGATTTTGGAAGTTTTGTGATTGGTAAGGGTGTTGAATCAATTGAAGTGGTGGTTGCTGTTGTGGTGGAGGGGCCCTTTGGAAATTGTGTTGGTTTGGAACCGTATTTTGAGATTGTGATTGGTTCCAAGCAAAGTTAGGGTGATTCCTCCAACCCTGATTATATGTGGAGGAAAATGGATCGTTTCTAGGTCGTTGTTGGAAAGCAGAATTGATATGCTCATGACCTTGAAACGGAGAATTTATTGGACATTCTTCCGTTAGATGAGAAAGATCAGAACAACAGCCACATACAGTTTTGGAGAGTGACATTTGATTTAGGGCGGCTAAAAATTTATTTTCCATAGTCTCGAGTTTCTTTTGCATAGCTGAAATGTCAGCTCTAACTCCTATAGAAATATCCGATTGGTTATTGCCAGCCCTAGACGATTGACTCACACCCTCCCACTGTAAAGATTTTTCAGCGAAATCTTCTAGAAATTTCCAGGCTTCCCCATCATCTTTGGTCATGAAGTTGCCTTGACACATGGATTCAAGGGTCTGTCTTGTGTTAGGATTAATGCCCTCATATATGATTCTGCACAGATCCCATCTAGGGATTCCGTGATGTGGACATTGGACTAACAGATCCTTAAAGCGTTCAAGACATTTTGAAAATGGTTCATTTGGAAGCTGGGTGAATTGATTTATTTCGCTACGGACTCGAGCTGTTTTATGATGTGGGTAGAATTTCTTAAGGAATGCTTTGACGAATTCTCCCCAGTTTGAGATGGAATGTGTGGTAGTGTTATACAGCCACTTCTCGGCTATATTGCACAAGGTAAATGGGAGAAGACAAAGATGCATAGCATCCACAGAAAGCTGTGAAGTACCCATCATTGCGCATACATTTTCAAATTTGGTGAAAAAGGCATATGCGTCCTCAGACTCGAGACCGTGAAATTTTGGTAGAAGGTTGATGTATTGGGGTTTAATTTCAAAATTTTTCCCGTTGGCTGGTGGAATGGAGAGACAGGTCGAAAGAGGACCTCGTGTAGGATAACACCTCTCTTGGAGAGAGATGCGGAGTGGATTTTGCGCACCAACGGACGGCGGCAGATTAGTGGTAAAGAAGTTCGATGGAGACGGATCCATCGATGTGGGTGTGGTGGTGGGTAAAGAAAAGGTAAATGTAGAAATACCGACTTTAGGGTCGATCAGGGGGACGCGGACTAAACGGGCACTAGAATCCCGTGTCCAGCCTATCTTGCACTAAAAAGGGTTAGTACAAGTGGCAGCGTGACTTATAATTAGGGGAAATGAATGAATGCGGTGTTTGCTTTGAAAAATATACGGATTTTTTGAAAAAATGATGCGATCACAACAAATGCAACAAACAAAACTCTAATTCTATTGGTCGCCTAGGTCAAAGCTCTAGACCGCTCCTAACTACCAAAAGACAAGTCACAGGATCAATCCTCCACTGCCTCTTTGTCTTTCCTGTGGCCAGGTAAGTGCCAGGTAAGTGGGAGGTTCTCCACTACGTAAGTAGTAGGCCTAATTAAGTAACCACTAGCCTTCGACACACTTGCCTTAGACACCACAAAAGAAACGCGGATAAGCAATGAATTATCCACGGCCTTCTTCTGTCCTAAGTGAGCGCGACGGTCCTTAGAGTCATCTCTAGATCTTTTTTAGTTAATGAGGGTAAATGCAGATGCAAGTTTGTGATTTTTGGGGCTTAGGAAGGGTAATGAACTCCCCACCTAATTTGGATTTGGTCTTTGCCCCTTAAATTTCCGTATTAATATGCAAACAACCAAAAACCAAAAACACGCACAATTTTTTATTGCTTTTTGCGGGGCTGTGATTTATTTGCAAAGAAACCTGCAGGAAATTGTTAATTGGAGTAGATTTAGAAGGAGATAAGAAAGTCAAAAAGATACCAGAGAAGTTTTGTGCAGAGATGACTCAAACCCACCGCGGATCCGCCGCGGGAGCTTGCTAATGACGCGGAAGCGCCGCGGTTTGCACTGTTCCTTGCACAAAAATTTTACAGAGAGCCTCTTTTCACTCCTTTAGCTCCCTGGAATGTTCAGAAAATTTTTTCTCCAGCTCCAATGATTCCAGATTCTCTCGCAACAAATCACAACGAATTGATTAGTGTTTTGTGCGAATTTTGATCTAAAAATTATAATGGAATAAATTTTTCAACTCAGATTTCAAAATACAAACAATTAGC